>JALIRH010000001.1:106541449-108941449 GCA_023055505.1 Callipepla californica brunnescens | reverse complement strand
ACCCCCTGCCAAAGCAGCTCCTAGCCCAGGTTGCACAGGTAGGCGTCCAGGTGGGTCTGGAACGTCTCCAGAGAAGGAGACTCCACCACCTCTCTGTGCAGCCTGTGCCAGTGCTCTGTCACTGCACTGTGAAGAAGTTCCCACACACATTTGTGCAGAACTTCCTGTGCTTCAGTTTGTGGCCATTTCCCCTCATCCTATCACCGCACACTGCTGAGAAGAGTCCAGTCTCATTCCTTTGCCTCCCACACCTTAGATATGTATAGATGTGGATCAGGTAAGATATAATTTGAAGATTTTAAGATGTGGGTAACTCCAGACAACCTGTATCTAACGATTTAAGTCTTGCAGCAACTTTCACCCCAAGCTTTTACTTGTGAAACTGAAATTCTTCTGTATTTTTAAGCCTTCTTTGGAGAGGAATGCAGTGTAATGAGAGCATGTTCTCTTGTGAACAGCGCATGTATTCAGGTGCCTCAGTTTTGGCTCGATAAATATTATGCAGATGGTTGCATTTCATAAATAATCTGGATCAGAACTGTTCAGACCTCTTTATTTTGCATCTGGTATTACTCTGAGCCACCTCCCAGATTTCCCAATGTGTTTGAATACCTTTTTTTTTTTTTTTTTTTAAAGGCATAGTTTTCAGATGCCGGGATTCAGTTTTGCTGGTTATCTCAGGTATAAACTTCTTAAAAATGAGTTAATTGGCTGGTGAGCTGGGGTGAAAAGATGTGTTTGGATTATGCTGACATCCTCATGCAGTAAGGAAGCATAGTTAGTTTTAAATTAAGCAACTTTTCTTTCTCAGTATCACCCCTGTTTATATTCTTGGTTTGTGCTGCTTGCAGCATTGTATGTAGTCAGCTATAGCTACTCTCTGCAGTCGTAATTGCTGCTAGTGATGAAAATTGATTCGTGCAATCAGAAGACCATTATCTGCATTCTGACTGATAAGACTGCAGTTGCCAATGTTTTAAAATTCCTGTGATGACTGTTTTCAGAATTCTCCAGGGTCACGTAGTCACCAAGATTCCAGCTGCTTTATGCTGAATTTTACATGAGCATTAAAAGAAAAGGAAAAAGGCTCATAATGACTCTCTCAGTATATTTTTTCAGACCATTTTTAAAGATTTCTGTTCTGTCAGATTCCTCCTTTGCAAGAGATACTAAATCTGTGGTAGTGCAATATTCCGTGCTTTAAAACAGGATGCAGTGTTTGCTGTAGCTATTTTGTTCTTTAGCATTATCAGCTGCATTCGGAAACCAAGCGTCTTGTAATTAGGAAATGTCAAACTAGGGGAGGGTCGGAAAAGTTTTTTCACTGAGAGTGTGGTTGGGCACTGGAGCAGTCTCAAGCTACCAAAGTTCAAAAGCATTCGGACGGCTCTCTCAGACATAGGGTTTGACATTTTTAGGTGGGCCTCTGTGGGTCTGGGTGATCTTTGTGGGTCTCTGCCTACTTTGGATATTGTGATTTTGTTTGAGAGTCCAGTAAGTCCCAAACAACGCAGCCTTCTTTTTGGAGGAGTCCGTTAGGATTCCTGATGTCTTTGTGGTTGACTCCAGATCTCCCACAAAGTTTCTTTTCCTTGTGGCAAATCGTAAGTTTAATCTTCTCTCTTTCCTCCATTTACTATTTCCCTTCTCTCTTCTTTATTTTCCCCCTTCCCTTGTCTTCTGTGATTTTTGAGTTTCCAAGACCCTTAACCTTTTACTGTTTCTTGGTCCCTTTTCCTCTTTCAGAAGGAGGAGCTACATTCCAAGTGCTGCTACCTCTGTTAGGTTGCTTTCTGTGTTGTAAAAACTGGGAGCACAAACAAAGGAGGAACATCAGGAAGAAAGATTATAGCATTATCTGGCAGCAATCTTCATAAATGTGCTTAATATTTTTGGGTAAAGGTTGACGTTCTTTTTATTTCTTTTCCTTTCCTTTTTCTTTCTTTCTTTATGTAGTGTCACACTTTCTTGACATTGCTTCAAGGAAATGCATTCTGGTTGTATTTTGCTGGGCTTGAACCATTTAGCACAGTTGGATTTTGCAGGACCACCAGTCCTTCCTTCTAGGAATAGCTGAAAATGGCTGTGTCTCTCTTGCTCTTTGCACACATTCATTTTCTGGCAAGAAACCTTCTGCTAAAAGAACATCAGCAAGAGTTCAAAGCTAATCACTCTTAAACTAAGAAAAGCCAGAATGGAAGTTGGCAGTGCTTGTCCCTTTCTGTATAAATCCGGTGATGCAGATTATAAAAGACTATTCGATGATTCTGTTCCTCCTTGTCCTTCGTGCTGAGCCAGATCTTTAGCTCAGAGCTTGCTTAGTGTGTACTGACTGGAGACTGCGTGTTTATTCAGCAGTTTGGTATTTTCATTTGCTCATAGTGAGAACAGCATCAAGTCTTGTGACAATATGTCCATTTAAACTATGAGCTGGACCGTTGCTAACAGCTTACTTTCCTGCATCTGTTGAGTGCTTGATTTTTGCATACCCTTTAGGAGACCCTGTTGAGTCTGCAGCACAGCCATTTGACTTATTTCCTAGAAGAATCAGGTTTTGGTCTTTGCTACTATTTATGTGGGGAAGAGAGCTGGATCCAGGAAACCAGAGTTCTCTTGGATGGACAGTTGTGATACATAAATTATCTTTTCAACGTTGTTAGAACTACTGGCATGCACTTATATGACACACGGTTTTTAGAAAGTTTCCGTGGGAGGTAAAGGTACAAATCCTTGAAGTTGGATTGTGTTGAGATGGAGTGTAGTCATGAAACTGTGCTGTGCTGATCTCCTGCATCTCAGAATGGATGTTACAGAAAGAGGTTCAGAAATGGTGCCTGAAATTCCCAACGATCTAGAAATAGGTTTGTTTTGTGGTAACCACTTACACGTACAGTCATTAGTAGTGATTTCTGTTTCATAGGTCACAGCCTGCCTTGCTGTGAGCTTGCCATTTGCCTGCAGTCTCCTTTCCTCTTCTCTTGTGAGATTTTCTCAAGTGCGATCTGAGAATTGAACTGTATCCACAATAATCTGTGAGATTTTTGTTCTTACATTGTTTGACATGGAGCAACAGTTGGAAGGGGACCTTGTTGTTACAGGGCTTTGTGTTGGTTGTTGTCTTCTCTTGTGCAGAACTTTCCAACCTTTATCTGTGAGAGAGTTGATACTGAACGTAGACAACAGATTCTTCAAACTGGTGTGAGATGACCAGATGCCTTTCTGTCTGTGACATGAGAGGAAAATATGTCCCGTGTCTTCAAAAATGGTTTGCCGCACTTTTGTAGCAGCTGTAATGGTGCACTGATACCAATCTTCAGGCTGTTTTATGGAAAATATAGTTAGACCTGCCTTGTAAGCAGTTATGCCAGGCAGACAGCTACCACTGATTTGCCATTGAGGAGAAGATTCTCAGTTCAATGCAGAAAGAGCATTTTTAATCCTTCTAATTGCTACTTGATTAAGTACTTTTCTGTACATAGTTATGTGGATAGCAACATAGTACTTTTATGAAGAACTGTATGATCTTCAGGTTACTGTTTATGAGTGCAGTACTTAAGTATATCAAAAATAATTTTTTCAAATGGATGTTCATAAGCATGAATTGATTTCAAAATTCAGCAGCGTGTAATAGGATTAGGCTTAGTTTACGCAAGTCTACTGATGTCTTCATTCATGTTGGACAATTTGACTAAGCTTTGAAATCTTAAGCAAGAGAAATTGTGGGTGGACGAGGGAAGGTGGCTGATTAATTACAGTCACAGTCAACTCACATGTACATGATTTACATTAGCAGCTGTTTGAGCTGAAAACTCAAAGATCTATAGGCTTCAGTTAAACGGCAATCTCAAGCAGTCCATTTTATTTGGTACTTCATGTGCTACTAAAGATGTCAAAAGTTATTAGCGTTTTTATAATTCTCTTTCACCTGATATTCTGGCAGATCACATATCTGCGAAAGTAGTGCTTAGAGTATTTACCACTTCCTTAAAGCTATCGATTAACTTAGGAGATGTATACAGTTTATGAAATTCATTCTTCCCAAGCACTTGAGTATGTGTGGCAAAGTTCTGTGAATAATACAAAAGGTAATCCCATTCTTTGGTTAATATTGTGTTATCCTGATTTGTTTTTCGGGATGCTGGCTGCTAAACTTGCGGGAACATGTGCAGTGCTGGAGCCTATTGAATGGACTGACAGTGGATTTGAAACAAAAGAAAAATAATTACACATTAAAATATATGTAAACATATACAGATTTACAAGTTTATAGTAGCATTGTTAATCATATTATGATTGGATAATGAGAAATCTGCTGTTTAAAGTGTATCCTTATGGGGCCTACTGAAGTGCTAGGGAGGGACTTCTTATGAGGACATGTAGCAACGGGTCAAGGGGAAATGGTTTTAAACTGGAAGAGAGTGGATTTAGACTAGATATTAGGAAGAAATTCTTTACTGT
The DNA here is from genome assembly GCA_023055505.1 of Callipepla californica brunnescens. NCBI lineage: Eukaryota > Metazoa > Chordata > Aves > Galliformes > Odontophoridae > Callipepla > Callipepla californica. The sequence continues at coordinate 108,936,991 of JALIRH010000001.1, read as the reverse complement.
GAGGGTGGTGAGATGCTGGAACAGGTTGCCCAGAGATGCCCCCTCCCGGGAGGTGTTCATGACCATGCTGAATGGGGCTGTGAGCAACCTGGTCTATAGCAGGTTGTCCCTGTCTATAGCAATGGTGTTGGAACTAGATGATATTAAAAAGTCCCTTCCAATCCAGACTGTTCTGTGGTTCTGTTTAAGAGTTGAACAAACAAGTCCAGGGAGGTATCAGTGCTTTGTAGCTGCCCAAATGCTCCTCTGCTTCACTAAACCAGCATCCGTGAGGCACTGAAGCTGCCAAGATGTAATGGGGAGGCATCTGTGTGAATGTCCCTCTTTCATACCTTTTCTGTAAATGTACAGTGCAGCTGCCATCATGAACTAGACCTTTGTCTTGTCTTCAGTGAACTGTTTTTGTGTGGTTGTTTAGTGCACAGGTAAACCCTTGTACTGCCTTTCTTTTCTCACTCATATTTCACCGTTTTTCAGAAGTGCACTCTGTAGTTTGGTTGTGTCAATTGGTTTGAGCTTGATCCAAACAAAAAACACAGCCAGACAGAATTTGCTGTTACTGCGCATGATTGATACTGATGCTTGCTCAAAATTTATGCTTCGATTTTATAATTTACTAGTGTTTTTCTGTTCTTTTTGACCAGGGACATTGTTTTTACCTAGCAGGTTTCCGAATTAGGTTGTATCCTGATTCATTTTCTTTTGTAAGTTCTAGCATTTTTTGATGGTTGTTCCTGTGCTGTTTGCAAAGTGCTGTTCCTCTAAGAAATAGAAGAGAGTATTGTTAGGGGTGTCCGGTCTTTTCCTTTCCAACTGTGTTTCAGTTTGAGCCTGTTTCCACTTGTCCTGTTGCCAGGCACCACAGAAAAAAAGCCTGGTTGCATCCTGTTGATACCCTCTCTTAAGATATTTAATAAAATCCACTCTCATTCTTCTCCAAGCTAAAGAGGCCCAGCTCTCTTTGCCTTTCCTCATAGGTGGGATGCTCCAGGACCTTAATCATCTTTGCGGCCCTTCCCTGGCATCTCTTGGAGCTCCATGTCTTTCTTGTTCTGAGGAGCCCAGAACTGCACACAGTACTCCAGATGTGGCTTCACCAGAGCAGGAGGATAAGGTCCCTTGATTTGCTGGCAGCACTCTTTCTAATGCAGCCTAGTTGGTCACAAGAATGTAGATGTTGTGACAAGGGGCAACAGCTGAAAGTTGTGACTTGGGAATTTCAGATTGGATTCTAGGAAAAACTTGTTTACAGAGAGAATACTGCTGAACTCCATCAGGTTGCTTAGCAAAATTGAACAGCCCTGTTAGAGATTTTTCAGGCTTAGATGTACCAAAACCTCAACTGAACTAATCTAATGATGGTGGTGATTAGACCAGTTTGCAAGGGAAATGGGTGAAGAGATTTCAAGAGATCTCTTTCCACCTACCTTTCCATCTCTTCCCTGAATAGCACACTCAGTCATTTGGTTCCTTTCTGCGATCTCTCCGCTTCTAGAGTTAGACCTCGGTGTTTTCAGTCAGTAGGAGGTGAGCATATAGCAGGCAGTAGCTAAATCTGTCACTGAAAAAAAATGACTGTGCCACCTGCTTGTTCCTCCAGAACTCGTCTTAGCACTACGCTACTACATACATTATCTTCTTTCTTTAAATAGTTTTATTTTTCCCAGTTAAATTATGCGAAAGTTACGTAAAGGTCCCAGTTGACAGATGTAAAGCAAAGGAACGGCTAAAATTAGAAGTGGTAAAGTCAGAGGCTGGTAAGCTGTCTGAGTGATCTTACCCGCAACAAATTTATGCTGAATTCTGCCAGTTAGGTCTTCTCTGTTTATTAGGTCATACTGCAACTCAGAGAGAGTTCAAGGATATCATGTAGAGAAGAGAAAGATGGTATGCTAAAAAGCATGCTTCTTTTTGACTTCATTAAAGTTTCTCCAAAGTCATAATGTCTCTAAAAGTTGGTTGATGTGGTCAGGGTTTTGGGACTTGGCCCTTGATGAAGGGAGGTCCACTGATTGAGCCTTGGGAAAGAAAAAATATTTATGAACCTTGAAGCTTTTTCACTGATGAGCTTACCATAGGTGTGCAAATGTGCAAGTGTATGATACAATTGACTGTTAGGAATGGACTTCTTACATCATATTTCTACACTGCAAAAAGAGTACTTTCTAGTAGATGTATTCTGGGGGAAATTCTGTCCAGTTCTCTCTTGCTGGTAACTGCATAACTCATCCATACTGCGGTATGGAAGTCTGGTTCCTGTATTTAATTAAACTTTTAAGGATTTGCTACAGGGACAAAGGTCCAGAATAAGCTTGAGGTCGTCCTCAGCAGCATACTGGCTTCCTTGTGTGAACGCGTTCATTCATGAAAAGACTAGATAGCCATTGCTCTGCTCAGAGACATCTGACTTGATTGCTGTGGAATGAAAGGATGGGAAGCTGGACATGAGCCAGCAGAGTGCGCGTGTAGCCTGGGATGCCAGCTGTACCCTGGCTGCATTAAAAAAGGGGTGGCCAGCAGGGAGAGGAAGGAGGCTCTTGTGAGGCCCCATCTGGAGTACTGTGTCCAAGCCTGAGGCTGCCAACACAAGGAGGACACAGAGTTCTTGGAATGGGTCCAGAGGAGGGCTACTAAAATGGTCAGAGGACTGAAGCGCCTCTCCTGTGAAGAAAGGTTGAGAGAACTGGGCTTGTTTTGCTTGGAGAAGACTCTGGGGAAACCTCATTGTGGCCTTCCAATACTTGAAGGGAGAGAATAAACAGGAGGGGGAATAACTGTTTAACTGGGTTGATAGTGATAGGACAAGGGGGAATGGTTTTAAGCTAAGATGGGGGATTTAGGTTAGACATTAGAAGGAAGTTTTTCACTCGGTGGTGATGCACTGGAACAGGTTGCCCAGAGAGGTTCTATTAATCAACTCTCATTAAAATTAGTGACATAATTCCTTATTACAAGTACAGAAGAATGAAGTTCTCCAGGTACTAAAGTAAATCTCCTGTATTGTATATTCTGGCAAGCATTTGAAAGGCAATTCCCTGTATAATTCATTGGGCATTGCTTTTCAGAAGGAGTCTTTGCTTGAACAAGTTCGTAGTTCTACAGATTGCTAATTGCATTGGACTGTCAGACACAGAGTGAATTAAACTCCTGGAAGACTTCTTGGTAGCAACACAAATGAATATTAAAAAGATTAGTGTAGTCAACATTTGTAAAAATGTATTTTTTTATTTTCCTATGTCGCTGAGAACACTCACAATAGTATGATAATGTTTCAGGCTTCTGACTGACCAGAAGGTATTTGACAAGATATCACTGCACCTCTTCTTACCGATAGTTAAAAGAATATTAGTACAAACGAATCATTGTGTAATGCAAGTCTCTGATCTGTCTCAACAGGCAGCTATTGACTTCATGCACAGAGCTGCTAGTGATGGTCTGAGACCGTTGTGGGGATTGGCCTTTTCTCCCACATAATTAGCAATAGGACTAGAGGGAACGGCCTCAAGTTGCACCAAGGGGGGGGGGTGGGGGGGGGGCTAGGTTGGATAATGGGAACAATTTCTTCTCCATGAGAGTGGTCAGGTGCTGGAACAAGCTGCCCAGGGAGGTGGTGGAATCACCAACCCTGGAGGTATTCAAGAAACATGGATTTCTGTAATAAAGGATGTGGTTTCTATTTATTTTTAACTTTTGATGTAAACAGAGCAGTTTTGTTCAGATATGCTTTCTTACAGTGAGAACCAAGGTAACGGCTGACTCAGTGTGCCTGCTGTTTGCTTATGGTCAGCACCTAATGGTGCCCTTTTCAGACTGTGCACTGTTTTCCAGCTCTGGAGCAAGTCTGTGTGCCCCTACAGGGTAATGTGGTAGAATGAGTTGTCTCTGTAAGGATGCAGGGAGGCTCTGAGAGCTCATGGCCAAGGAAGAGCAGGAGACATCACTGTACCAGTGGTGTCAGTGTTCTGCGTGCCTGTTGGGCTCCTTCTAATTAACTGTTACAAACTGTAACAATGAATGATTCAAGCCCCATTGCTACTCTTTGTTGGTAGATTCTGCTTGGCAACTTTCAGAGAAAGGCTAGGTAAGGTTTCTAGCCAGTACCGGTTGTTTTAAAATTGTTTTTTAGTTCCTTCTTTGCAACTATTACAGTGAGTCATGCAGATCGTGCTGTTACTTGCTATTCCATTTTAAGACTGCAGTTAAAATGTTAATCCTAAAAAATGACCAGTTCTCATAAACATTATATTTTCCCTTTGTGTCAGAAATGCTTCTGTGGTCTCTTTATGTATTCTGTTTTCTGGCTGCAATCTGACCAGCAGGATGCAGGGAGGAAGAGCACACTGTTTTCTGACCAGACTGTGGCTGCAGGAGGTTTCCTACTTGTTGAAGCCTGGAAGTATTCCAAAGAAGTAAAGTGTTTTGTAGTTGCATGTGAAGTTTGAACAAAGATGATTTGACCATGGTGAAAGTTAATAGTGTTGTAAACAGAATTGTCCTGCAGTTTTATCCTTTATTTATTTATTTATTTATTTAATGTTTATCAGCTGCAGATCTTTTCAGTGCAGAAGGCGTTTGATACCATATCCATAATACAAACAGGTGAATGATTTCAAACACTCAGCAGGAAATTGCAACTGTCAAGCTTGGCATTGCTTTTTTAGTTTGATCTGTTGTCAGTCTTGATTTTGAGTAGGATTTGTGTATATCGTCCCTCTGCATATGGATCTCCAAAATTACCTTTGGTAGTAAGATGCCTCACGTCTTTGGAGTTGTCTTTATATAGTGCTGTCCTTTGACAGGTAACTTCAGTGCATGCACTTTGAAGATTAGGGATCACAGGCTCTGTACTGATTTGAAACAATGTTAAAACAGTTTTAAATAAGTGAGCTACTTACTCTGATTTATGTCTTAAACAACATCATACAGCATCTCTTGAGTATATCTTGTTTTTTTTTGTGACTTCTAATGACAGCTTGATTCACCCATAACCGTCGCCTTCCACTGGAACTACTTTCAGTGTGTTTGCATATCACTCTTTTAGAGGACTATATAATGCAGAATACATCAGAAGTCTCTTCGCCCATCAGCCATTTCAGCTATATATATTTTTCTGATTTTATAATAGTAAATGCATTGTAAGTATATTTTTGAGCTAAGATATTGCCAACTGAAAAACTGTTACACAGGGTAGTAGTAAACTGTCCTAGACTGTACTACCAACACACATCTCACTTGCTGGAGAAGCAGGAGATGTCCTCTATAATTCGAGCCATACTTAATAAACCAGCCTTAAAACTGCTTTTTCACTGTAAGGAGCTGTTAAATGAAGCAAGTGTGCTTTTAGTCTAATGTGAAGCATTTCTAGAGCTTTTAATGCTGGCAGATAGAGGTCTCATTTGAAATAGTAGTACATCAGTCTGCAGATCGTATTTTTAAATCGTTTTTTAGCTCTCCGTTCTGAAATGCTATTTGTATGTGTCCCACATAGATAGGCTAAAATACTTTACAACAATTTATTAGTCTAAGTACTGCAAACTTTTGACTGTAGTACTGAGTGCCTCATGATCTGTTATGCCCTTTTGCTCACAGCAGTCTGTGATCGGGATTTACTTCTATTCCACTCCTGTGGGTAAAGAGCAGAGTGGTGCTGCACGTGTGCTTTGGTTCTGACTGGGCTGCAGCAGGGAGGTGATCCAGGTTTCCCAAATGCTTGCTTACTTATCAGTCCTTCCTCTCTGCTATCTGAAAGGCTTCTAAAAAGAGAGAAAACATAAGGATGGAATTAAAACAAAAAACAAAAGCAACAAATAAAGACAAAGCGTATGTCATGACAACCATACAAGCATTTTATGTGCTGTAAGGACTTGAGTGATACTCATCGACTGGCAGTGAAGTGCTTTCTTTGGCAGTGTAAAACAGTGAGGGCTCAGACCTCAGCCATTGGGTGAGTCTGAGCACAGCAGCTGTACAGATCACAGCAAGATGAAGCTCTGCTTTTCCAGTAAAGCGTGGTCAGCTCCTAGTAGTAGGATTATTCATGGAAATCTTTAAGAATGTTTCTTTTTTCCAAGGGTTTATTAATATGTATATATATGTATATTTATATATATAATGGCAATCTTTTTACATGTTCCCTTCAGAATACAGTGAATGCAATTAGCAGTCTTATTTTCATGGATTTATCTCAGTGCTTTTAAAACTCACTCGGTGATGAATCACAGGATTGTAGGGGTTGGAAGGGATCTCTAGAGATCATCGAGTCCTACCCCCTGATTTGTGTGATTTTTGTGCTATCTCATTCCAGTGTGATTGTAGAATCATAGTTCGAGTTGGAAGGGAATGTTAAAGTCCATCTGATCCAACTCAGCTCCAATGAGCAGGGTCACCTACAGCTTGATCTTACATTTCAAATTGGTTTTGATGGCTCACTGACACTTTGGAACCTCAAACCACTGTGCTGGGTTGTGTTGTATTGAAGTGGAGAAAACTGGATAAAGTAGGAAAAGACTTTGAATGAATTTTTAATTCCAGGAGGGACTGTAAAGTGTCATTATTTCAGTCAGTGGTAGCAACATATTCATTCTGGGGACTTCTTCAAAATGTAGGATGCATGGGAATTCCATAATCCCAGATGTTGTTTGAAGTTACCTGAACATGTTGAGAGGATTTCCAGAAGATCAGGAGCAGTGCATTCCTGATAACACTATCTTTCTTTTGCAAGGCTGTCACTGGAAAAAAAAAGTTGATATATTTGGTGGAAAGTAATTAATGTAATTCTTATCAAGGATGTCTGTTTCCCTGCTCAAGCAGTTGGAGTTGTATCAGAAAATTTCATTTGAAAGTATCACGATGAGATGTTCTCGCTGGATTTGTTTCTCTGGTCAGGTGTTTAGTTAGAGCTAAAATGAAAAACAAGTTGTTTCTATACATTTTACATTGATTTAATATAATAATAGTACGTCTGAATGTTAATTTTGTTTGCTACTTCTTTCTGCCTTCTCTGACAACTGCAGATAAGCTACATTGGTAAGAATTGTTTAAAATCTATTAGTACCTCATTGGGTGCATTTTATTCTTGAGCTCAGTATTTAACCAGTCACGAAAATGTTTATTTATGTATTTTCTTCTGGGTCATTAGGAATAAAGATTTCATTTTTGCCTTGCTCTGCGACTAAAGGTGGAGCATCTTTTCACAATTTTGTTAGTGGGTAGTTGGCTACAGTTGTGAGATGCTGGATCCAGTGACCAAGACAACCCTCTCCCGTGCCTGCTTTACTTGCACTTCAGTGCTGTCTTAGATTTTGTCTGCAAACAATTTAATTGCAGTGGAAATTATTATTTTGAAATTAAAAAAATGCCGAGGGAGCACAAGGTGGTGTTGCAGTTTTTCTCTACTTTTGATTTTTAGAAGTGGTTAACTGTCTTAAGGGAAATTCCCACTGGCTGAAATTACCCTAAGGGCAGTTGTTGTGGGAAGAGGTTCAGTGAACCAGATGACACTGAGGATAGTAAATGAAAAGGAAGTGAAACATGTCAAGAGATAAAGTGTCATAGTATTATCAAAGTTAAAATGCCTTTCAGACATCCATCAGCATAGTGGCATTTCTGACATGGTATTGCTAACACATACTGTGAATATCGTAGCTCTAGATACGATGCTCACAGTTTGGCTTGTATCAGAGATGGAATAGAAAAAGCAACCACTTGTTTCAGTCACATTTTTTTTTGTATTCTGTTATCTCAATTACACATACAATACTCAGGAACAGATGTTTAATCGGTTACTTTTCCTACTACGTATACTATGAGGAGAAAAAAAAAAAAAAAGAGCCAAATTGGTTAATCTTATTTCTGGGTTATTTTTGCATGTTGGTAGGTGATTTCTTCTTGATGTTGAGAACCTGAGTGCTCAGAAAATGTGCTTTTTTTCCTCCTCATTTTTTGTGACTGCCTGTTTGAATTCAGCTCCACTTGAAAATAAAGCAAAACCATCAGGTAGTGGTTTGTTGAAATACAGAAGAAAAAGTAATTGTAAAGCGAGTGGCTTGATGCAAATGTGTTTGGTCAGAGGTGCTGCTATAGCCTCCAGTCATCCAAATGTTGTCCTGAATAGTTTTTGAATAAATTAAACCCCTTCTTGCAGATGTCCTAATGGCAGCTACATTAATCATAACTACACTAAAAGGATTGCAAGCTGGCAACGGTTTTTAATTTTTCTTCTAAATTTGTTTTCTTCTTAAATGGAAAGTTTGTTGAAAAATCTACTGTATAACACAGCTCTTTGAATGTCTCTACAGTACACAGTAGCTAATACACCCCTGGTTCACATCGCTACCTCTTGGAGGGGACACAGTGGGGTTCCTACGAGGAGGACTGGTACATGGCACCTTCTGAGCTTCTGTGTTTGGGTTTTTTTTTTTTTTAATTTAAAATCCCTTCAGTAATTTTGGAGGCTTGAGCTTTTGAATGGCTTTGTTCATTTTTCAGTGTGTTAGAGTGGAGGGACTTCTTAACCGTTAATGTAATTAATGGACAATTAATAGTAAACTATTAAGAAAGTTTAAAAACAGTGGAAATGGAATAATGACCTTACTTTAAGCTAAATATTAGAGTGAAGAAACACGAAGAACAAAACTGAAAATCTTAGATCTTTGGGGAAGGGCTGAGATTGATGGTATTCTTGTGGTATTTTCAATATCTTAGGAAGTCAGGTTGTTAAAATGTGGAAAACTGTGAAAGAAGATGGTAGTAAAATTCAGCCACAGATCTTTTTTCTAGGTTTAGGTCATTTTTCCTGCTGTCCTGTCCCTCTGTCCAACCTGAAGTTACCTCTGCTGCTGCCTTCTGATACAGTTGTGAAGTCATCTGATTTTAAAATAGTTTCACTCATTTTTAATATAAGGTGATTTTATTATTACTATTATTATTTATTTTTATTTTGAGTTTTAAATCACAGTCTGTTTAGTATAAAAGACATTTAAACACCTGGAGGAAGCAGAACTCATCTTCAATGTGCTTTCAAAGCCAAGCTGGTGGTGGCATAGCCTGTCTCAGGTGTTCCAGTTTAGTTCAGTAATTGAATGTATAGTTTTCCTCCCATCTCCCAGTTAAGGAGACTGAAATGAAAAAAGTGACCTTGTGACTTTTGTAAATGAAGTGCATTTGCTAGTAGCCCATCATGAGTTAGATTGTGCATTGACTTGTAGGAATACAGCTAATTGCTTTCTTTAAACAAGTCAGTGTAAATATTATTTGCATTAAAGAAGCACCTTTATTTTATAGTACTTGCCTGTGTGTTTAGGAAAGAAGTGCTAAACTTAAACAGCTTGTGACTAGTCAGTGAAAAATTTCTTTGATCTTAAAGCTGCCTGCTAGTATTTAAGTAACTGTGAATAGCTGCATATTCTGCTAATTAACATTTATAATTAGGATTTATTTTAAAAGCATATATTGATTGAAGTAATTGGCTAAGTGCAGTTGAGCCTAGTGCTCATTTGGGCTTCATCCAAGCTAGGATTAAATGCATGGCACTATAAATTACAATGGATTTAAAATTTTTACAGGCAGAACAATTTTACATGAATAGGCACTGAGCAAGTGTTCAGTTTTAGGCTGCTGCATGAGCTGGAATGTGGTCAGTGATCTGCATGCTAAAATGCGGTTGCTTTGTCTTGACTAGTGTTCAGAAGCTTAGGTTGGAAATTTGAGCAGCTGTGTGTAATATCTGAGTGTTAATGTGCCAGCTTCAGCACTCAAAAATATCTGTGAGGCCCTGCCAGAAGTTCCTGCTCTAATGAGCTAACAGTATTTGCATGGATGTAATCAGGATTAGCTTCATCCACGGCAAAGTGGACACGACTGTCTTATTTTGCAACCCATGGCTGCATTTTATGCTTTCACTTAGGGCAGATTAAACCAAATGTGCTTCCCCAATGCCAATCCTAACTGGAAATTGTCTGCTTTCTGTTTCTGTTGTGAATGTTAATTACTAACGGAGAGATGTCATTCCATTTAATTAAGAATGAGCTGCTAGATATTGTATTAATCTTCTGACGTAGAACTGCTGCAGATCATCTCCATAGGAGTGTCAGACTGCAGCTGTGTGAAGGAGGTTCATCTATAGAATAAAGGTGAACGATTCAATTGCAAATTGCTCTGCTCTGGACCATCCTACTGTGGTTCTGGCAACTTTTACTAAGGTGAAGCTATTGATGAAAAGATTATTTGCTTATTGAAAATGATGTTTGCCTCGAGTTGGAGGTACTCCTGCAGAATTAAGCATGCCTGATTTCAATTGCAGTGGATAATAGACCTAGTTTTGTTTCTTTCATATAAATCCATTGACATAAGGAGCTCTTCCAGTTTAGTCCATTCTATTTTCTTTTGTATATTTGTATTTAATAATGTAAATTCATGACTACAGGAAAGCATCTAATTGATGTTGCTGTATAAATGTTCTCTAAATACCTGCTATATGACTTAGTAAGTCACTGCTGTTATTAACAAACGAAATATAAATGTATTGAAATAAAAAGAATAATACAACTGGTAATGAAAAACCATAAAGAAATCTTGAGTGTGTGTACCAGGATGAATTATGTTTTTGTTAAATGAACAAGTGAATCATCAGTGGCAGTGTGGGACAGGCTGGGGAGAATTTTGTTAAACTACAAAAGCATGAAAAGTCTCAGTGTATGTGCTGCTCAGTTTTTGTTAGTCACTTATTCTGGAAAATTGACCCAGTCCATGTGCAGAGGAGGTGGGAGTGCCAGGCATCCATTTCCTTGTGGTGGCTTTGCCATCAGAACAGCCCTGGCCGCCCATTTCCACGCACTGGACTATAATAGCTGCTCTTGCAATGCTTCTGATGCATACAGGTGAGGATAGGAACGTGAAAGCTTCAGCTTGAGGAAGAAGCAGTGATGTGGTCCAGCTGCGATGCTGTTTGCAACCAGTGTACAGCGTATGTTGGGGACTGGTATGCTGCTTGAAACAGAGTGAACCTCCCCTGACCCTTTGCCTCCTTGCCTCTTGTTATTCTTAGCAATTCCATCCTGCATGATTCATATGGAGAAATTGCTGTTTAATAATTTGTTTGTACAAGTGAGAAAAATAATGAGCATTTAGTCTGTCTCCTTTTTAGAGGGATGGCTGCGGTAATTTCTTTTATTGATTCTCACTTTGTATGTGAGAAATGTCAAAGATACAACTGCAATTTCAGATACTTTTGTTTTTCTGACATCCTTGTCAGAAGAGTCAGGAAGTTGTGCGAGTGTTTTATTAACCTGAAAAAGTGTCTGATATGCTGAAAACTGTATATCTAATACTATTCTTCATAATGGGTCTTGTAAATAATATACTTTTAAATCACAATATCAGTATAACACAGGGATTTGAACACTGGGTAGCACTAAATGCACTTAAGTTTACTGTTAGATTAAAAAAAAAAAAAAGAATGTCAACATACTCCATTTTGGAAGGGTTCCAGAATTAACTGCTTTCAACTATTCCATGTGAATGTTCCATGATGACTCTATTTTATTTTATTTTATTTTTCCTTTTCTCAAAAATGCCATTTTAGGCTATCTGTAGCATTATCTTGTGTCTATATAGACAGTTAGTTTAATTATTTCACCTTTTGAAGAAGTCACAGATTTAGGACTGAATACTTGAAACCTCTTCTGCCTTATTAGAGATTATGCAATATGTTGTTTCTTGCCATTCTGCCTATCTTGGAAAGCAGATAAAATTCATAAGTAAAGTCTCTGCAAATGGAGCACTTTGGAAAACCTCCACTTCAGTTTTGTCTTCATTCTGCTCCAGTTTAATCAGCCACATTTGTTCCAATTCAGAGATGTCAGTGGTGCAGCAGCAAGAGCATTTTGGTGCAGTAGGTCCCGTATGTCTTGCAGTCAGTGGCTTTATTTAGCATGCAAGAGGTTCACTGTTGTTCACTTCTCATTCTCAAAAGCTATGGAGTATAATTTGTGTTCTTTAACAAAAAGAAGATGACTACTCTGTGCATTACACAAGCCATATCAAAATAGAAACGGTCAGAAAGAATAACAAAGTCAAATTTGAGAAACTGACCAACTCCAGAAAAATTCTGGATTGAATTTCTAGGATATCAAATGTGAGAAGTGAAATTATTAATCTCGAAAATGCAGTACACTGCAATGCCTGTAATAAAATGGATTTAGCATATTAGTAACAAAGCACAAACAAAGCTAGAGGGAAAATAGGTTTTCAGAGTTTGATTTAATTCTGATACTAATTACTTAGTGTTAATTCTCACATTATCCTCACACATCTTTAAGGCATTTTACATCCTCTTATTTGTGCTCTTCAGTTGCAAGCAGCATTTCATCAGCATGTACACAAAATTTGGTTGTCATAGGGATGGAATAGTGAAAAGACAGCTTATTTTCTGTGCAAAATCTAAACTTCTCTGAAACTTTTAATAAGCGCTGTGTATTTTATTTGTCTCTGACTCTGTAATCTTTGTGAGATGCTTCTTTGAGCACATGAAAGTGTTGGGAATTCTTTGCACTAATACATGGTTGTATGCAGCCTCTGGTTTCTAGACAGTCTGAGGAACAAAGAGGAAATACATATGAAAAATCAGAATTTTCTGGTGGTAGAGATTACTTTGGAGATAAAGAAAATACATGTTAAAGCACAGTTTGAAGATCATAGTATTGAAACATTAGGAGATGATGCATTCTAGTTGTCTGATTTCAAGGAAATGGAGTAAAGTTGCTCAGATAAACTAGAAGATAAACTAGAAGTTGTTGGTTTCCTTGCCTGAATAACAAGTAGTTCTCCCTTGGGCAGGAAAATTGCTTTCTGGTCTTTTAATAAAGGCATTTTTCTGAAAGAGTTACTTTCAGCTTCTGTTTAATGTCGGTTAGCCAGTAAGTCTGATTGTGCATTTTATTGGGATCAAAGAGAAAATGATTTAGGATTTCTAAATAAAAGTAGGCTAATTGCAAGGAATTTTAGTTTAGATTGTCTTAGAGTGGTGTTTATCCAGGTTAAAAACTGAATGCTAGGCTCTATTAATGACAACTGTTTAACAAATACAGAGAGAATAACCTCTGAAGAAAATTATTCTTCAAGAAATGCTGTGGAAAAAAGTGTTGCAATGTTAAAAACTCTTTGCTTGAGTCACAGGTCTTCGTTTATAGTCTGGGTAAATATCTTGAATCTCGAACTGAATCCTGAACAAAGGATGCTGAGCATCCTTGTTGTTTGAGACATACTGTTTTTATGTAATCATAGAATCATAGTCTGGTTTGGGTTGAAGAGACTTTAAAAGCCAACTCAGTCCCAACCCCCTACTGTGGGCTGGTTGCTGCCCATCCAGTCAGGCTGCCTGGGGCCCCATCCAGCCCAGCCTTGAGCACCTCCAGGGTTGGGGCATCTGCAGCTCTCAGGGCAGCTGTGCCAGTGCCTCACTGCCCTCTGAGTAAAGATTTTTTTCCTGACATCTAACCTAAATCTCCCTTCTTCTTAATTTAAAACCATTCTCCCTTGTCCTATTACTATCAAATTATGAAAAGTCGGTCTCCCTCTGGCTTTCCAGCTCTCTTTAAGTACTGGAAGGCCATCATGAAGTGGAGAGCTTTCTCTTCTCCATGCTGAACAAGCCCAACTCCTTCAACCTTTCTTCATAAGAGAGGTGCTCATCTTCGTGGTCCTCCTCTGGACCTACTCCACCAGCTCCACGTCCTTCTTGTGCTGGATGCCCCAGGCCTGGGCACAGCACTGCCGATGGGGCTTCACAAGGGCAGAGCAGAAGGGTACAATAACTAATCTTGTTTCTTGCTTGAGACTCGCTTGAAACAGTCTGTCTTTGTGGAGGGAGAGCAACTGACAAACTTGTTGCAATTTCTTATGGTTTGAATGCTCCTTTCTGCTCAGAAAGCTGAGATCCTGTGTGAATGTCTTTTCCTGTCTAGGCATTCTCACTGTGTGCCTGTGCAAACTAATATGGTGTGTAAAGCTCAGAAGTCCGTGGTCTGGATACCGGGCTGAGATGTAGTTGACTGTGTTTGGATTAAATAGATATTGTATATATAAGGGATTGAGCTATGCCGTGGGTCGCGTGTTGGAGAAAATGCAGCAGGGAAGGTTTGGGAACATGGGTGGGATTGGTCTGCTGAAAGGATTTCTCCCTGCTGTGGCTGCACGGCATCCACCTTTCCCTGACAGCTCCTCCCTTCTGTGCTTTCTGAGCTGTTGTCCTGCAGTTCTGCCACCTTTTCTCTGGAGGATGTAACTCCTGAGGAAAAAGAGATGTTTGGGGCAGTTACAGTTTTAGCCTTTGGAGCTTCATCTGGGTGGATCTTTGTATTTATTTAGGAGCAGAGAGTTATAGAAAAGTGTTTTAATGTGACTATTATGTGGGGAAATACTCAGAGTAAAAGCTTTCCTCCTTAGTGATGGAGGGGGTTCCCAGTACCAGAAGACCAGAATTTGGGAATCTGAGGGATACTCTGGTGCATCTAAGCAGTTAGGGAATCTCTTTGTTTTCATTTTTTGATAATTTACTTCCTGACAAAAACAGTAAACCATGCTGTGCATCATCCAGAGACCTCATCTATCAACTTGTCTGCATGGGAAATATTACTCCAGGTGCTGAAATAGTTTTCCAGTGCGGTGCTTGATGCCCTGAGAGAGGTGCCGCATTATATTCAGTGGTATTACCATTTCACTGTTCTTGTGAAGAGAAGTTGTGGAACAATGCCTTGAATTATGATGTTGCTTTAAGAAAAGGCATTTATAAATAACTATCTCTTTTTAGTTATGCATAGTGTATAAAACGTGATAGTGTGCCTACTTAATAAAAATAGATGTAATACAAAAAGCGAGGTTAATTAAAGCTCATAAGTGGAGATGTCAGAATGGTGATCACAGATCTGAATGTACTTCTTTCTAATTTTAGTTATATATTCTGAATTTCATGATGGATATTTTGTACTCAGTGCTTTGGGGAGTCATGCATAATGTAACAAGGAATTTCACTTAACAGTACCTCTAGCAAATGTTCTCTGTGATAATATTGTATGCCAAGTAGAATGTGATATAACAAATGATTTATTTAGTTGATACGGGTCATTAAATTTTACCCTCAAAATTTTGTCAAACTACAAGAAGTTCAAAAGGAAGCATAACGCATTTATGTTTGGTGTGTGAGTGGATAGGTTTGTGGGTACAATCATATCACGACTGGATTTTATGATCAGGTGGCTCTGTTGAGGCAGAAATAATTTCAGTAACTCCATAAAGCTGAAATCCTAAACTTGTGTTTTGCAAATAGTAGTCATGAAGAAAGCCAGAAAGTATATTTTCAAGATTAAGTATTCCCTGTGGAGAGATGTGTGACTTATGTAAGGAGGACCAGGCACTTCAGCTCTGCCGTTTCTGAGAAGGAGCAATAATACTATGTTTTTAAAATTGCATTAATGCTTAACACTTTTGCAGAAGTTATATGTTTGTTTATCCTTATTTAATATAACAAATGAAAAAAAAAAAAAGTTGTAAGCCAAAAAACGATTGATTTTTATCTGTCTTTTTTAAGTATTAGGTCAAGAATGGAAGAAGTTATGCAAGTCCAAGATATCATATGGCAGGTATTGGATAAAGTTTATTTCTGCCAGTGGTAGAACATACCTATGAATTTCAGTTTGTTGAAGTACCCACGTACAGTCTTGATGCATTATTCTGGATTACTGTTTATATTCTGGGATAAATCCACGATCTCCAGAACTTCCTGGTAACCTGAATCCTGGGTCTCCTTGCAGAGTTTCCAAATTTGAGTGTATGGTACAGTAACCAAATATTAAAATTGTAGCTATGACTTGATTTTGCTCAAAATTCTTCTCAGACTGATCAATCTGTAAATGTTTTTCTGCTGGTTGGGAACCAAACCAGCTGGCAGATGTTCTTTTTTTTTTTAACTGGAGACCCATTCAGAAAGTAGTCTTGATTTTTGCTGTAGAAACAGGATAAACAGTGGCTCTGTATTCCAGCTTTCAGCAGGCCAAAAAAGTTTTCTTGAAAACTGTACCCAGGCTGATGAGCTGTATGTTAGCTGTCAGGATCCTAGAGGAGAGAAATTGAGGGAATATTTCAAAAACTTGAATAGTAAATGAACAATCCGTTCTCAGATTGTTGCAAAAGTAGCAGGTTTCTGACAGGGAAATTCAGTATAGATACAGGAAAATATGTTCCAATGGTGTGGTTACCTGAATAGCCGCGTAAGTTTTTTGTTAGATTTTGGAATCCTCATTTCTGAAGGCTTTGAAAATGAAGATAGGAATGGTGCAACTGCAGCTAATTCATTGTGGAAGGAGAGGGAGGCAGTGGCCACCAGCCCTGCTCTTCTGCAAGTCCTGCATGTTTTCTGCTGACACAGCTGCAACTGCAATCTGTACTTGAGAGGCTTCTGTGTCAGAATTAGAAATATTCCATCTAGGAAGCTGAGAGAGACAGATTTATGGAGCAAGTCCATTGATTGGATTTTGCTTGGAACTTGCTTTAAGAGAGCACTTAACTGTATTTTTCTGAGGGTTTTGAAATTATCACTCTAATGAGATTAATGGAACCTTCAGCATTCAGTTGCTGTCAGTCTCAAGAAGTTACTGATACAGCAGTCCCGGTAGTTCTTGTCTTTGGCCTTCTTATGGCATATGTGAAAACCAGAATTGAAGCAAAGGTTCTGGAGAATGAAGGCATAAAGCCTTCTTCACAGGATAACGCCTTTGTGAACTCACGAATATTATGTAGTGTATCAGGCTTATGCTTGTTAGTGCATTACTTCGCATTTGTAGTGAAGATGGTGGTTTTCATTATGTGACCTATACAGAAAGCGCATCATGGACCTGTGCTGAATTCTTTTCTGGATGGAAGTCCATCTGGATAATAAAAACTCACACTTCCGTTTCTGTTGTGGCTCATAAATTAATTAGAATTGCCAATAAGTCTACATTCGAACCAGTAGGTCTTGTTTCCAGTTTGCTTTTTCCATTTCCAGTATTTACTAATGTATGGCAAATCATCATTGCAAGAAAATTACATAACATCAAGAAGTCAGTAGAGCAAGTGAGCTGTTTACAGTGGAGTTCATAATGAGCAGTAGAGTTAGGCTAAAATTACTTTCTGACACCTTTATAAACATGCTGTGATTTATTTTAAGTCAGTGTGACTAATGTTTATCCTTGTTTCCCCTTTCCTTGACATTTTGTGTATGTTTTGCAAGTGTCTGGGAGAAAGAAGGGAAAAAAACCAAACCACCATGACTTCAGATGTGTCTTATAATCAAGAACATAATGGTTGAAAACCAGAAGTTCAGTAAAAAGACAAAAATAATTGTTTAAATGCATATTTTTAATTAAATTGGGTATGTATTTTTTGGGGGGGAAGTTAAAACAGAAATAGGTTAAATTAAGATAATAAAGACTATTTTATGTAAGTCTATGAAAGTAATCTAACGCAATTCAAGAAATGAAGTTATTGATATAGGTTCAAGAAGTGATGTGATTTCAAGAAAATCCACACTGGAGTGAAGTTAACCATGTTTTCATAATATGTGTGTGCTTCCCTCGTTCTGAAATAGCCTCTTCGACATTTAGGTAAATTTGGTATGCTTTAAGTATAGTTAAACGTACTAGTACTTGAGGAACTGTGTATCTCTGTGTATTCTTCAGTATATTCTTTATCCACTTTCATTCTCAGAATAGAAATTAGACCTGGAGCTGTTAACTGTATCAAAGTAACGTAAGGTAGAGAGAAGTTAATTTATTTTTAGCAACAGAGAATGTATACACTGCTAAATGTCATTTTAAAATATAGCACTCGCTTGGATAAACTTAATTTCTTCCAAATATTTGCTGTGTTTTATTATGGTTCAACTTAAAATGTTGTTCAGTAGTTAACTTTTAAATAATATGCACTAGCTATGTGACATTTTATAATGTTGTTTTATAAGTATTTTAATTAAAATTTTAGTTTAAATCTGTTTCAGTTTTGGGTGGAATGAGACAGTAATTGCTATTACTGGTAATCATTTATCAAATAGATGGTGGCTCTTTCGTCATTTGCTAATGTCACTATGGAAGATGAGAAAAGAAAAACAGGGACTTCAAATAGCAAAAAATAGTACAGAATTTCATGTAAAACATTCTCAAAACACTGAAAAAAAAAGTGGAATTTAGTTGCTTATGTGTACTACTGTGTGAATTAAATCTTTGCTGATTTTAATCAGGATTATAGTTAGTGATTTAGATTACTGATGTAAACCAGTCCACCCACTCTGACGGCAGATAATGTTGTTTTGGTGCAGTTTAAAAAGTTATAGTTTGTACCTGCCTGTGCAGTATTAATAGCACTGTGTCTAGCCATACCTAAGTTTGATAGTTCAGACAGTTTTGCCAAAATGTAATTTTCTGGGATCCAATAGAGCCATGTTTCACAAAAGCTATTCTCACAAGAGCTAAATGCCAAGGTAATCAATCATACCATGTACTGTATCCTTTTGTTATGGGTAGAATGCATTATTTATGGAGTATAATGATTTTTCAGATGTTGTTGAAATGAACAAGCTTACAAATGAGCAACTGCAAGGGATAAGATGTCCTTAGCTGAAAATTGCTATGTCCTAGCTTAAAAATTCCTAGGCTAAAAGACGTCTTCCATGACAATGGCATATTTGAGGTTGATTTGCTGTAAGTAAATGGGGGGGCTTCCAGGGAGCAGAAGTCCTTCATACCCTAATTGTACCTACAGATGGGTGCCAGATCTTCTGCTCTCTCCTTTTTTATACCACTTGTATTTCAGTTACTAAAACCAAAAGTTACTCATTCACTGGAAGCACTTGTTATTCTCTCTGGATGTAGAGATTTAGACTTTGAAGGACAAAGGCACAGCACAGTTGTATTTAATATCCCTTGATAGATTTTTCTTACTGTAACCTATCTACCTATTTCCTGAGCCCATGTACTCTCCTAACACTTAGTCCATGAATACGAACTCATGTACTAGTGAGACTCGGTGCAGTCTCTGCTTCAGCTCTGATGTCTGTCCAAGTGAAAATGGTAACCTGTTTCCCCTATGTTTCTTGGGTTTGGCAGTTCTCAAGAAAAAGTTCAATCCTACTGTTTTCTTTCAGGATTGCTGGGTGTATTGGCATCTTTCACTTCAGGCTGTACCTTTGTCACAGAATCATGTAGCTTCTCTCTCTTCTGCCATTCTCCAGATCTATTGCACACATGCTGTTAGATTCTATCTCAAGTGGCAGAGATTATTCTTAACTTCATTTTCTATTATTATTTTTATTTGTATTTCTTTTGCTTTGAAATTGCTTGGATTTGTTTTAGACCTGAAAAATTGTTTATTTCTTTCAATTAGTTGGAAGACATTATCTCCTATAACTATAGAAGGATATATTGTAGATCTTGCCTCGTACTGGTCTTTCTCACTCTTCTTCCTTGACATTAAAAAATAAATAAATAACTTTTCTGTTTGCCTACATAGTTAATATTGTTTTCTGTCTCAACTGGTGTAGTGTCATCTCTGCTTTGCTTTTGAATGCCTTTTTACTTCATTAGTATCTATTAAAAATGCTGCTGCAGAATTACCTCTCTTCATGCATCTCTGCAGTCCTTAACTTTCAGCACCCATCATGGCCATCAGCAATCAAATGGTGTGTAGAGTTCTCACCACTTACTGCCTGCTTGCTTAGTTCTTCAGTGCCACCTTGGCTTTTTTTTGTTCTTGTTTTTTTTTTCCTCTCTCGCTTAACTAAGCTGTCCATGGGTGGCTGTGAGACCACAAAAGCCCTTCCAAGGCCTTTGTTCAAGGTCCCCTTTGCAGCAATGCCTGTGGGAATAGGGATGGGCAGGCCTCCTGCTGCTGTCCGCCTGCAGCCCATAATGTTCCCCAGCCAGCTTCCTTGTTTGTCATCAGACTGTATTTGTCCATTCTCCCTCATCTCTCGCTTAGCCATTATGCTCTGCCCACAAGAAGTTGTCTTCTCCATTTTATTTTGCAATGTAAGGTTTCAATCCATGGCTTGGGAACATGGATTCAACAACAACAAAATTAATAATAAATGAGTCTACAGCGTCATTGCTGGCAGTATCGCTTACTGGGTACTTCTTTGTGCATTTGAACAAATGTGAAACTGCTGCTGATGCTGAATAGGTCCTGGAGGCAGACAATTTCTTGTTCTCACAGCAAGCAACTGAGTCAGTACTGTAGCAGTGGTGCTTCTGTGATTGTTTTCCTGCCTGTAAAAGCACCAGTAATAGTTGGAATAAATATCAGGGCAAGGATTTAATTCAGATTTTTCTCCCTTTGAGCACACGGTTTTACATTCCTGTTTTGTACAAGTATTTAGGGTAAATGACTTAACCAGGACACTGAAGGCATGATAGTCTTGTCTTAAGGGATGTTACCCAGCACACACTGCAAGTGTTCAGTTTCTCATTCACTAAATACAAATCCATTGTTTCAAGGGAAAGAGGAAAAATAACCAGTTTATGGGAATTACGTAGTTTACAGGGTTTCCATTCTGATTCTTCTGTGTCACTGCTGTGTCTGTTTTAGAAAGATACACCAGCAGCCCAACCCAGGGAGGTCTTCGCTCTCAGTCCCTGCTGTGATGTGGCAGTGGCTCTGGGGTACTTGTGCTGCATATCAAGAGGATGCAGCTTCTTCTGGCTCATTCAAAAAAGCCAGAAAGTGATGCGAAGAAAACTCTCTTGTGTAGGAACTGTCTCTGTGGGCGTATGTTGAGAAGACTGCTGTGCTGAAGTGTTTGAACACAGAATACTTTGGAAAAGTACTTTTCTGTGTTTGAGCTGACAGCTGTGAGTGCTGTATAGGGAGAGAAATGTAAGGGTTATATGTTAAG
Organism: Callipepla californica brunnescens; assembly: GCA_023055505.1. Taxonomy (NCBI): domain Eukaryota; kingdom Metazoa; phylum Chordata; class Aves; order Galliformes; family Odontophoridae; genus Callipepla; species Callipepla californica. Next base: position 108,916,074 of record JALIRH010000001.1, on the reverse strand, counting down.
AGTGTAAGTTTAAAAACTGTGTTCTGCACCGTGGTTTTCTGTTTTTTTGTGAGAGGACCTTAGACTTCTGGGCATGTATATTTTCATGTTGAATTTTCCCAGACTATTTTTTTTTTTTCTATGAGGCACAATAAATAACTGCCCTTCCCTTTTTATTCCTGCACTGCTTGTTCAGTTGCAAGCAAAATGATACCTGGCCACCTCGTATTAGAAAGATGTTGAAATAGACTTAGTTTAGATGGCTTTTGTTTTGAGGCTTTTGTGTTATCAAATGTTTTACACCAGCTTTCTTTCAGACAAGGACTTAGTGTGCATGGTGACATCTCTGTGCAGCTGCTGGTGTGGCAGACACTGGAATCTGTATATTTAAGCAAAGATTAAGTTACTGCTATGTTAATTCAAATGCCAGAGATTTGTAGTGCTGAAGATCATAGTTCTGATCCTTCATGGCATCTAAACAACTTTGTGCCCTTGGCTTTATTTCATTACTCTGGAAGTATTAGCTTGAGCTCATCTCTAAAATCAGCAATATAAGTAGTAGGTTAACAGCATTTCATATATTTCTCCCTGTATTTTACTCCCAGTGCTACCAAGCTAGTAACTAAATGTCTTTTAAGTTGTATTTGCATATTGGTAGCATGAAGTGTGTTTAAGTTAACTGTATTGCTGTTTTATCCTGAGATCTCATGTGAACTGTAGTTGTCTGCTCTGTAGTTAATTCACATTGGTAGCTGTGGCTAATAGCAGCTTGAAAAATGTATTTACTGTAAGGATTCTACATGGGCCTCCTAGAAGCAAATAAAAGCTTAAAAGCATAATGCCCAATTGTGAGACAGAACCATTATAATTCAAATAAAGATAAGAGCAAATACATTGAAATAAAAAACAGTCTTTGGGTAGATTCAGAAGTTCTCAGCATCTTATTCTGACATTGACAAGTCTGTGGTTGTAAATTTAACAGATTGTCTTTCTCTATCTGCATTTGTTATGTTGCTGTTAACTCTGATACTGGAATACCAGTACTTCATAGAGACCAAGTGTATAGATAGAATGTGTATTTATTACAGTGATCACTGCAGAAGTTTTACTGGTATCAAAAAGCCAGAAGAGAATGTGTGGAGATTTCTATGATCTTTGTGTTTACTTCAGTTCTCAGCTGTGCCTGTGGCTAAGCTATGCTATTTTTTTTTTATAATATCTCATATTGCTTAAAAGAAATAATAGATAAAATTGAACCTTGGTGTAACTTCTGTTGGTTGGAAAGGGTGAATGTTTTGCTGATGAAGCTAAGGGCTGTCTGTCCTTACACAAAACACAAGACTGGTACTCCTTCCAGAGGTGGGAATGCAAGTTCCATCATTGTAGTTTTTATGTCTTCCTGTCTAACCTGCAGTCTTGATTTCTCCAGTTTTTGGTTACCAGCCCCTTCTGTCTGTTTGCTTCACATTAGACTAGTATAAACAGAAAGCCCTGTAACAAATGACCTGTTCTCTGCTCTTTCTCCCCTTCTGTATATGGCTTCTAGTTATCCACAAGAACAAGCTAGGCTAGAAGGATTTGGAAAACCAGTTTTGGAAAGGGCAGGTTACCTGTTAGGATCAGCAATTCACTGTTGATGTAGGTGGCAGTGAAAGTTAATGGAGAAAGTTCACATTACTTGGTCACAGTTTTCCCTCTTAGCTTGCAAGAAAAAATCATCTAAAACCAGATCCTTGCCTCAGTGGAAATGGTAGTCTGGGTGTTCATCACCTCCAGTTAGAGCTGTTGTCATTCAGTTTAGGTTTTGAAGGCTGGGATCATCATTAGCCAGTGGTCTGTGTTGTTGCCCCATTTCATAATGGTTTAAGCAACTCTTTCTATGTCAGATCTGCGCTCAATTTGTTCCTCTGGCTTCCAGTCAGTTTCCAGTATCATCTATGGCTTTGGTCTTTATCTTCAAAGCAATTATTGGATCAAACACCCCAGCTACATCAAAGACTTCATTTCTATTTGTGAACTACCAGAATAGATGTATTCCTTTGGGTAATGTCGATAATGCAATACTGGAGGAACTACATGACACATGGGGCATGCTGTTCTTGGTTAGGGGTTCAGGCTATGAAAAAAAGGCCCTAAGGCAATCAGGTGAATGCAGAGTAAGAGATGGCTTAAAGGGGGCACTACAAAACATCACTGTGAATGTGCTCCATTATAACTCATAATGCCAAAAAACCTCTCGTTTTTACATGAAATAGCTTAGTACAATATACTTTGGAATGTTGTCGGGTCGTGAAAGATGTTATATGTTTGAAAGTTGTATACTTGTACAGGGTACCCACGGTGATAGTATTTAAAATTTACCTTTGAATTGCATTAAAATCACAAACTGCTTACTAAGATGACCGCAGTATTAACAAAAAACAAAGGTGGCATACCTCTAAAGGAACTGAATGTTTTAGTAGGAATAATAAATAATAAATATTGTATAATTTGTTTCTGCTGAAAGACATTAATTCTGACCAACTTCTAAACAAACCTTAAACTCTTACTTTCAGTTGATTAGAAACATTCCACCACTGTTCTATATCTAAAGTGCTATGGACAGAATTGATGCTGGTGAAATAATTTTCTCCCCCACCCAATTTGGTTATCAGGGACTAATAAATTACTCAAAGGGTTTAACATAAAAATTGCAACTCCAGATAGTTTGATCAAATAAATAAATATCAGTTACATTAAACATAAATTCAATAAATGCGTTGTATAATTTAAATCTCGGATAAAGCAGTGTTGTCTGTGCATCCACAGATTTTCATAGCACGTTTTTCAGCTTTGCATTTTTTATCTCACAGCAGTAGATAGTTCTCAGTTGGATGCCTAATGGGTGGCAGGCAGAAAGAAGACATCACTCTACTGTTCAGAAAAAGTGTATCCCTTGAGTGTTTCCTTAAAAAGTTGCATCAGTTTCTTCATTTTAGGCTTCTCTCAGCCTGCCTAACTGATCTGCCTGATCTTCATGTATTCAGCTTTCTCTATAAAGAAACTCAGTTGCCATTATGTCTGTAATAAAAACAAATCAGTGTTGTGTAGGAGGTACCATATCTTGAAGCAGGGCAGCAGCTCTAGAGGAACCTGCCCTGTTTGCTTCACCTTATGCATCTTTCCAAATTCTTGAAGTGAGTTATCATTGACTTGGTACAGTGTGTTGATGGCAGTAAGGTATCCAAAGTTTCCGTATTCCTGCATAGGAATTTTTTCTGTAGTGTTGTCTTGCAATGAGAAGTATCTCATAGGGATATTGTTATAACAATTAAAACTGGAAGTTTTCACACAAAGCTTGTATGTACTGACATTAAACAGCTAATAGAAGGGGGCAGCCTTCCTGGTATTGTGAAAGATAGCTAGTTACCCTGTGTCAGAATGAAAACAGCAAGGTAAGAGCCACTGAATTCCGTTTTCCTGACTATCCTGATTTGATGAGTGAATAGGTTTCTGTCCACAGTAGAACTTCGTAATAAATCATTCTGCAAAGCAAACTGTTGCCTAACCTTAGACATAAATTACAGACAGTACAAATCTGTTCTTCAGTTGTCTTTGATAGCACTTGCCCTAGGAAGGATCCAATTGTAATTCTCTAAATTGCATCCTATTTGTAAGCTTTATCTAAAGAATTTTTACAGGTGTTACCTCATGCTGTGATTTGACATTTTTTCCTCCTGTCCTTGTGGTGAATAATGTGAAGTCACAGGATTTTTTTTCTTCCTGACTGGTTGATAAGAAATTTGAATAAAGAGTAAAAAATAATGAGTTTGCTGTTGTTCAGCTGTGGATGATAAATGTTCATGCTCAAGTTCTTAACAATTTCAGGGACTTAAAATATTTTAATGAATATGTAACAGCCAATGCTTATAAGAAATACAGCCTTATGATTCATGATGAATTAGAAGCATCTTTGCTAATTATTTCTTTTGTAACAGTAAGCATTACTGTGAATACATCTGCAACATTTTTGCTGGAAAAGTAGATATGAAAGTGAAGGTTTGCTCTGTGAGTGTTTGTCTTACATGTACGTGTATCCCAGAATGGTTTCATGGTAGAATGGTTTGGGTTTAAGATCACATAGTTCCAACCCCCCTGCTTTAGGCAGGGACACCTCCCTCTAGACCATGTTGCTGAAAGCCCCATCCAGCCCGGTTATGAATGCCTTCAGGGTGGGGGCATCCACAACTTCACTGGGCAACCTGCTCCAGTGTTTCACCCCCTTACAATAAAGAATTTCTTCCTACTATCTAATCTAAATCAGCCCTCTTCCAATTTAAATCCATTTCCCCTTGACATCTTTATAAAAAGCCCCTCCTCAGCTTTCCTTTGGGCCCCCTTCAGGTGCTGAAGGGCCACTCTCAGGTCTCCCCACAGCCTTCTCCAGGATGAGCAGCCCCAGCTCTCTCAGCCTTAGTTCCTCCAGACAAAACGTAAGAACTGATCCAGTATCAACATTTTGCTGACATAGCTGAGAAGTTAACAGCTGTCTCAAAAGATGTTTGCCAGTAAATGTTGGCTTTCTGTTGCAGTGTCACATGTATGTGCTAGAAATATTCTGTTCCATATCACAGCTTTGAATACTCTTTCTCTTTTGCTTTTTTTATATGTGTATTTTTTATCCACCACTTCTATTGTAATAACAGAAGCACAAGTAAAGAGCAAACACTAAATGCTTAAAATAAATTGAAATAGGCCATAGTTTAATGCCGAACGCTTTTCAAATACAGAAATTCTTTAGGAAAAAATAACCTTCAGAATAGCATTGTTGAGTTAATAGTGCTCTTTGATGTTGTACTGGAAGATGAACTGGAGGATATTGTTGCAAGGCAAAAAATGTGTTGTTTTATTAAATGTTGTTGTGAACGATTGTACCTGAAGCTCCTGATCACAGCATGCTTTTCAGTCCGTGGCTGTGTTACCGCAGGTAGCTCACAGTGCTGCTGAGTCCGGTGATACCCTTAGTGATTTACTTTGGCCCAGAGATGGATGGAAATTGTGAAAAATCAGGACAGTATTAACTTCAAATATTGTGTGAAAGCTATTCATAGAATAAAGTATCATTTAAGTGAGTGCTGTTCTGAAAATTTAGCTGACAGGATATTCTTTAGAACAGTAAACAAAAGCTAGTGATGTATTTAATTATAGTTTCATTATTTTAGTTTTTTGTTTTTTGCTTTTCACTATAAGAATGTGTGAATCTCGGGTCTCTTAGATTTCTTAGAATTGCCTTTAAACTTTTTGTGTGTGTTTTTGTGTGCATATGCAATTTTGTAAGCCCTCCAAACTCTCTGCTTTGTTAGTGCCTGTTCGCAATAGTAACGTATGTAGATGTGGTGCTGTTAGTTCAGGCCTGTGTGCTTGCAGTGCCTTCTTGTTAAGGAATTAGTGAGGCTTTCTCACACCCCTGGGGAAACTTGCCTTCCAAAGAAGGGGCTGCAAGACTGAGGGGAGCTGGGCCCCAGAGATGGGAGATGGTGGGCTCTGGGAGGGAGTTTCAAGGCCACACATCACTTGTGGTGAATGGCAGAAACTCCCATAGGACAGTTAGTTCCACTCAAATTTTAACACTTTTGTTTCGACTGGCATGGAAGACTGCCTAAGTTTTAAATCGGTGTATTTTATAACCACTTACAGAAGTGATTAATGTGTCCTCAAGCTCATATCCCTTTGCCAGTGCTTCTGTCAGACTGTAGAGTTTTGTATTAAACACTTTGGATGACTGTTGATTAGACGTTGCCAAAATCTTTCAGATTTGGTAGATTTAATGTGAAAGTAGAATTTGAATGTAAATCTTTGAGCTTCCTTTTGAATAATATTCTTCAGCCTTTAACAGTCTTGAAGAAAGAGCACTGATGACAGCAGAAACAGTTCCGTTTTCCTGGTATGTTAGTGATGCCCTTCAGGTGTGGTGAATGGATTTTTTTATAGTGTCTCTGTTAATGGGGTCGTGGATGTGTTTGCTTGTCTTGTAACTCTCCATTTGTCACCTGGCAGGCTGAAGGGGAGACAGTGGCTGTTCTTGCACACAGTGGAAGTGAAGATGAGTTTGATCCGAGTACTCTTCCAGATCCTGATAAATACAAAGATTCTGATAACGAACAAGATACAGAAAGTGAAGACAGCTATAGGTATGTACATATCTTCCACATTGATTTTGAAGTTTTTAGAAACTTATGTGTTTTGGAACTCATTACATATTAGGAACTCATTTTACAGTTATCCCATTGCTTCCACCACTTTAAGTATTTAAGAGTTTGTTTGCGAGGTGGGTACTGAACAGAAATATGTGCCAAAGGCTGTTATTTCCTTCTGTGGAGCTGTATGAGAAAGATGCTTTCAGTCAGTGTGGAAGGAATCTCAGTGAGAACATTCCCCATGCAGTATCTTGACTAATTCGCTGTAGGCTTCATTTGTTTCAGAACTACGTTTCTCTTTCGTCACATGCAGGCTCTATTTGAACAGAAAACACTGAAGACCGTTGAGGGTTTGGATGAGCCTTCTATACCAGTGTTACATGAAATAAATGCATGTGTGCTGAAACTTAAGTTGTATGGGTTAGTGCTGCTCAGACTCATAATGAAGGAAGTGAGATCTGAGTTACTGTAACAAAAATAACATTAAACTTTTGTTTTTAATTTAGAAACATATTTTTAATTATACAAAACTGGAGATTTTGTTCCTTGAAATTTAACAGAAAAGCTCAGGGTGAGGATGGGGTAGTTTATTGCAGTACGTTGCATTTCTTTAGCACATACTTCAGGAAGTCCAGGGGACACAGGGTGAAGTTCTGTGTGATTTTTGTCATTGGCTTCACACAGCAACAAGTCCATTTGTGTGTTTCTGACAAACAGCCTAACGTGTTACAGATTCAGAAACATGTTATTGATGCTTAGTGCTGTTAAGTGAGAGTACAGATCTTTACTTTGCCCTCTTCTAGACATCTAGGTTTAGAAATCTCTTACTTTTCACATCTGAATCAGATGTCCTAGCAACTGTGCATTGCCGCTAGCCATAGCGTGGGTGAACATTGTGGGGACAGCATGTAGGAGATGGTACTGGGACATGGATTTACAGGCTGGATAACCCTACTTAAACAGCTGGTGACCATACCCCCTTTAGAACCTTCACCAATGTTTTGGTCAGTGGAACTGACAAGGATGGGTAAATGCAATTGTTTTCCTGAGCAGCAGTAAATTGTTTTTTGTTTTTTTTTGTGGAAGGAGTGAAAGAGGATAACTGTTAGAAAATTATAGTTCCTCCTGTGCTTTCACTTCCCTAACTTGGTTCAGTATCTTCAAGTACTCCTTGCAGAATGAGTGAAAAGGCTGGGTGTAAAACATGAAAAAAGGGCAGAAAACGAGAAACCAGTGCTTAAAAAGGTTCTTCCAGTTCCTACTGTATTTCTGACTTCTTGACTCTGCCCATTAGCTTTTGCTGGGAGGAACAAGCGTAATTTGTTAAAATGTTCTCCTGTAATGAGGTTTAAGATTAAGCATTTATTGAGGAGGTTTGTATAAGACTGTCTGTAGATTGCTTTTCATGTGTTACTAGAGTTTAAATGTATCAGTCCATACTTGATGAATGCACTCTCTAGTGGTATTTCTGTATTGCTTGGAGCAGAATCAAGTTAATAGAATGAGACTGTATTCTCAGTTTCCCCCAGATAATTTCAGAAATATGGTTAATACTGTCTTTTTAATATATGAAACTCTGATGAGTAATACCTGGATATTTGAGCTAGAAGATGCTGTGGAACTGCTTTTTGTTGGAAGGGACCATCGCTGTGCTGACGTTAGCAGTAAGACAGGGACTAGAAGAACAACGTACTTAGGAATTTTGGTTTATGTAGAAGATTAAGAAAGGAGCCAGGATAAATATTTCAGGATACTAATGGGACTATAGCAATGCCATTCTCTTGTTTTGCCTTTGAGAGCGAATTCTGAGCTGACTTCAGTAGTAAAGTTTTGGTCCAGATTAAAAGAAAAATTAAAAAATAGTGGGGAGGGTATCATGAGATAAGAGGTGGTCATTGGTAGTTTGTTTCTTGGAAGAAGAAATGAATAAGTTTATTGGAAAAGTCTGAAGTAGAGCTTTTATAAGAGGTTGGCCGTAAAGCAGTACTTGTTAGTATGTTAGTATGTTGCTTCTGAGGGGCAGATTCCTGGAATCCATTAGGTAGATGTACTAATGCACTGGTGGGAAGGATTGATCAGCAGCCAAGTGCAGGAAACCTGATATCTGAGAATTTGCTCTATCAGGTAATGTTATTGTGCTCTTTGTAGCTGTTTCAGTTTCCGTGAAAATAAATAGGAGGCATTACTTTCGGAGCAATATTTAAAGTTTTGAATAAGAGAAGCCAAGGAACATCCAATAAAACAGATTTTATGTTGATTTTTTTTTAACGTAGCTGATAGTCATTAAAATCTTAACATTACTCAATACTTTGAAGAGCATTCCTGCAAATCATCTGCTAAGTCATGAATTCTGTTATTTTCCCATGCAATGTCAGCTCATTTTTGCCATGCAGACCCTCCTGACTTAAAGCTTTTTGGCATTCAGTTAATGACAACAAAGTTGCAAGTTGCTTTTGCTTCCTTAATTGAAATACTCATTGATTAAAGTACTTGTGTAAGTCTGTCCTGTCTTGTTTAGTGCTCTGGGAGTTGTGATCTAGTTAAGGGTGATTTTTTTCCCCCCCAGTTTTGAGGTTTAAGCTTTTCCTGGCTAGCTCCAAGTCTTTCTTGGGGTAACACATCTCAAGAAAGCTGTCACGTGAGGCTTCAGGCCTGTCAGTCTGACCTCAGTGCCAGGGAAGGTTATAGAGCAGTTCACCTTCAGTACCATCATACAGCCCCTCCAGGACAGCCGGGTCGTCGTGCCCAGTTAGCATAGACTTATGAAATGCAGGTCCTGCCTGACTAAACTTACTGCCTTCTGTGGTAAGTTGACATGCTTAGAGGACAGAGACAGTGGATGTTGTTTACTTGAGCTTCAGCAAGGTTTTTGATACAGTTTCCCACAGCCTTTTTCTGGAGAAACTGGCTGCTGGTATTACCTCGCATCGCTGTTCTCCATCTGGACATTGAGCCATTGAGCACTGCAGCTGGTGTATGGTCTCACAACCAGTTTCTTGTCCACTCACCAAATCCATATCTTTCTAATTTAGAAATTTCCCTCCATCCCCATCTCAGCATTTATTTCAAACTGGAGGAGCTATGCAGACTGTTAGTTAATGTTGCCCTTGAATGGAGTTTCTTTCCAGCAATACCTTTATTAGATGAGTAACTAATGATACCAAGCATGTAATATGAGATTAATTTTTGTCTGTCTAGCAACATTCCTCATATTCGTTTAAGGCTATCAATGTAAATTGTTAATGAAGTGAAAAAATTTAAGTGCATCAAATAGAGTGGAAGAAAAGTGTCTAGATTTCTTAAAAAACAGTTTTGTGGTCAAATTGAGTTTCTGGTATGTCTGATCCCTCAACATCTTTAAATAAAAATGTTGAGAAGGAAGAAAGTTGGGACTGACCTCATCATTACCTTCTTTAAATCTTTATTAGGTGTAACTGATCATGTTAACTCTTAGATCAGCATGAACTTGTGGGGAAAGGAGAAATATCTGAGTTCAGATACAATGTCATTTGTGATTTTGTGGTAATTTACCACCTGACATGTGCAAGTCAGCAGTCAGAGCCATTTGGTTGTATACTGTGCTATATTTTGAAAATTGTGGCAAATTACATTTTTGATACAATCTTTAATACATTAAATCTGGATACTGATATCGTATGTAAACCTGATGCTAAGTTGTATGTGATTCTTGATGCAGTTTTAGTATAAACTTAACATAGAAGGAATTCAATTACAGAAAGAATTTGATTATTTATCACAGGTCTGTCATCACTTTTCTCTCATTTGAACCCATTCAGAACTGCTTTCCATACTTAAGAGTAGGGAATTTAATCTGTATATTGTGAAATTCAAGTGTGCTTCATGTATGCATATGAGAAATTAAGTATATATATATATATAACATATGTATATGTATATATGAAAACTAATATATGTGTATATACATACATAGTTTCACCACTGTTTGCATACACAACTTCTGCTTTACCTGCTAAACTGTCTTTATCTCAACACCCAAGTTCTCATTCCTTCCCCCATCCCACCTGGGCAGAATGAGCAAGCAGGTGTGCCTGCTGGGTTTACCAGAGAGGTTGTGGATGGCCCATCCATGGAGGTGTTTAAGGGCAGGTTGGATGGGGCCCTGGACAATCTGATCCTAGTACTTGATCTAGAGGCTGGCAGCCCTGCCTTTGGCAAGGGGCGTTGGAACTTGATGGTCTTTGAGGTCCTTTCCAACCCAAGCTCTTCTGTGACTCCATGGTTTGTTATATCAGGCTGTTATTTAGTGGTAGAGAACTTTCCAGGGAAACCTCTTTCATGCTTCAGACTTTACAAAACATATTCCAACCTTGGTGATTCTATGATTATCCAGGAGAATGTAAATATATAAAAAAAACCTTTGGTGTCTGGATGGTAGATAAAATCAGATCAGAAATTAGGTTGTATCTCCAAAAGCAGCTGCACGTTTCAGAGTGTTAAGACTCTGATGGATGGACATATAGCAAATCAAAATGGTTTGACCGATGCCGTGGTCACTTCCAACTGGAGCAGGTTCAACCCTGAGCAATGATATTTGATGTTTCTGAGAATCAATCCCTGGATAATTTCAGTTTTCAAACTGTTGTATGAACTCAGATTACTCTGCCTTGATCCATTGAGTGGAAACTCCAGTGTTCTGGGGATGGATTGTTTTGCTCCTTTATGCTCAGCAGTGCCCATGACAGGAATGGGCAAGACAAGGGCTGGTACAGGTTCAGCCATTCAATTTGAATTCACTGCTGCCTCTCTACTAGAACATTTGGGAATTAAAGGTGGCCACAGAGCAGAAACAAGACATTGATGATTTGCTTTGGATGCTTTTTCCCATCAGATTATGTATCCTTTCAATGCAGTAATAAAAAATAATAAGCTATTGTCTTGCTGGTCTTATTTTGGTTTGAATATTTTTTTCTTGTTCCAGACTAAGTACTTCAGCTCCAAGGCATACTCAGCCCATCTTTTGCTTTTAGTACAATTACACTGGTATTCCATTACAAATAGATTAATCTTCCTTTTTCCTGCAATTGTTTTTTTACAAATCTAGTTTGAGTGGTTTTGATTTACATCACTGGAATGGCCAGCAAAGGGAATAACACTGCACAATATATTTTCATTACCATTTCTCTGTACTGTAGCATTCTTACAGCAAATAAGAAAGAAGCTGCACTGGGCTTTGTGGAAGGGACTGCAGTAATTAATCTTCATTAGGATTGCTGCCATGGCCTTGCAAATTAAAATTTATTATGTGGAAGGAAGTTTGTGGCACAACATGTTTGATTAGCAAAATGCCAATATTTGAGAGATAAATTATTGCTAACTTTTCTAAACTGTATTTTATTAACAGATTCATTCATTATTCACATATGCTTCTTCAGGAAAGAATCTATGTCTGCTGTGTTGTGGTTTGGTTCTCGGCTCATGGCCTGTAGTTTGGCGACAAGGGCAGTTTGTTTTCAAGTGCTGGTGAACCTCAACTCCAAAGCAAGCTCTGATAAATGATAACTGAAGCAGGGTCTAGAGAGCTTGGAGTTGCAGTTGTTTAATCAGTGGCAGTGTGGCTGTGAGGCCTCATGGCAAATGACTGATTCAAAATGACAAACACTGCAGAGCAGAGGTTGCCTAGATCTTGAATCGTAGAACCATAAAGTGGTTTGGGTTGGAAGGCACCTGTAAGATCATCAAGTTCCAACCTCCCTGCTGTAGCCAGGTTGCTCACAGCCCCTTGAGTGCTTCCAGGGAGGTGACATCCACAACCTCTCAGAGCAGCCTGTTCAGTGTTTCACCACCCTCACAGGAAAGAATCTCTTCCTGCTATCTAGTCTTGATCTACCCTCTTCCAGTTTCAGACCATTTCCCCTCATCCTGTCGCTCTTTGCCCTCGTAAAATGTCACTCTGTAGATTTCCTGTAGGCCCCCTTCAGGTACTGGAAGGCCATTACAAGGTCTTCCCAGAGCCTTCTATTCTCCAAGCTGAAGAGCTGCAGTTTTGTCAGCCTGTCCTTGCAGGAGAGGTGCTCCAGACCTCTGATTGTCTTCATGTCCCTGCTCTGGACTTGCTTCAACCGTTCAGTTTCCTTCCTGTGTTGGGGGTTCCAGAACTGGACGCAGTACTCCAGGTGGGGTCTCTTGAGAGCAAAGTAGAGGGGCAGAGTCATCTCCCTCAACCTGTTGTTCATGCTTCTCTTGATGCAGCCCAGAATATGGTCAGCCTTCTGGGCTGCAAGCACACCCTGACAGCTCAGGAGTTTAGATTGATGAAAGATTCAGCATAAGTCCTCCTCAGGGCTTCTCTGAAGCCATTCTCTGCACAACCTGTATCTGTACTTGAGATTGCCCTGACCCAGGGGCAGGACCTTGAACTTGGCCTTGTTGAACTTCATGAGGTGGGCATGGGCCCACCTACTCAAACCTGTCCAGTCCCTCTGGATGGCATCCCTTTCCTCTAGCATGCCAACTACACCACTCAGCTTGGTGTCATCTGCAATTTTGCCAAGGGTGCACTTGATCCCACTGTCCGTGTTACCTGCAGAGATGTTAAATAATGGTCCCAGCACCAGTCCCTGAGGAATACCACTTGTCATTGATCTCCACTTGGACATGGAGCTGTTGATCACAACTCTCTTCTGAGTGTGAGCATCCAGGCAATTCCTCATTCAGTGAGTGGTCCATCCATCTAATCTGATGTCCAGAGGCAAGTTGAATACCAGGAATTAAATTTAAAAATATCTCTTGGTCTGTCCTCAAAACACACTTGGGAGATTATTTGTTAGTAAGTTTTTAAGAGTTCCCTGGTGTATTTCTATCAGAGTCTTAGTTACAAGTAGATCCCTGTAGCCCAGATGCCATTCCTCTATGCTAGTATTCATTTCAGAGTCTGGATTCATGAAGTGTGCTTTTAGTGTTTGTGTAATAACAGTTACCTGTCAAAGGACAATACCTTTTGTTGTTACAGCTGTGCAGATGGTGACCGAAGAAATTACCGTGTGTGTTGACAGATCAGCTCTTGGTATTATCTTTGCTCCATAAACACAGCCCAGTAACACAGTAAATCTTTCCATTGGGAGCTGTGGCCCATGCGGGCAGCTCAGGCTGCTGCAGCAATGAAAACCTAAATTGCACCAGATGGTGTAAGGAAGGAATTGTAATCCAGCTGTACGTGCCACTTTTTAAGTGCTGTAAGTAGGAGACAAAGAGACACACTGCTTTTGGTCTGGATCTGAATTGAGGATTTGCTTTCTAACTACATTTTTATGTTAGAAAATAACTCACTTCAGAATTACTTTATTTTATTTTGGCTGTTGCAGTGGACGCCAGCTGGTAGTGCATCAGTGTGAGGTTATGTGAGGAGTAAGGAGCCATTTATGGCTGTGGAAAGTGACCAGTAATAAAGGATCATCTCTGCGGGGTGGGCTGGTGGCCCTGAAGGGAGGCCACAAAGGAATTTGTTTCACAACAAGTGCATGATTTTGACATGTGCACAAGTGCCTGTACAGTTGCTTCGACAAACCTGCACCTTTTACACGCACACCTGAGAATTACATCCGTTACACCTCATCCAAAGGGCTTTCTGTCTGAAGAGTTAAGGAGAAGCACCAAATGGATATGGGATGCAGGTTTGTGTGTGATGACAGATATCTCTTCTGGTCATTTCCCAGCATCTTTTTTCAGTTTGCTACTTGCAGCCTTTTTCAAACCATTTCCCTTCATCCTGCCACTACACGCCCTCAGCAGCTCCCAGCCACTCTCCACACCATCCAGGTCACAGCTGGCACAGTCCTATCCTTCGTCTCATATCTCCAAATTATGAACTTCTTAGTAGTACATGTCACCTGTGGTGTTGTTCTCTGCTTTTTCTTCTGAGTATCCTTTATCAAATTCTGTCTTGCTTCTACTTTTTGTGCATTGTAAAAACACAGCCCTGCAGCTCTCTTTGTCACTCAGCGCCTTCTCTGCCATTCTCCTGTGTTACACGTTCCTCCTTATTCACTTCCTGAGCTTACAGCTTAATAGTGGTCAAATTAGTGTGCAAATACTCTTGCTGCTGATGTGTAGATACATATTTAGGATACACTATTAATCCAGCACCATGACCCCTCAATAATAACAAGAAACACTTTAACTCAACACAACCCACCCCAAAGTTGACAGTGAAAATTCTTGATGCTGTTTTTGTTTGTGGAAAAAATCAGAAACCTCACAGTTGCTTTTGAATGTGTTTAATGTTTAAATTTGACACCTTGCAAACATCTAAACTCCAAAGCGAAATGGTAGCTTTTTGGTGTTTGAAGTCTGTTTCATAACTTGCAAGATGTCTGTGTTGTTTTAATTGCTGAGGTGTTTTGAACTGGTGTCCTAGATGAAGCATTAGTCAATTAGGAATGCAAAGCAGACTTCAGAATCAATTCAAATGCTGGAAATAATTGGCTCTTCTGCAAACAAGCTAGGATTGCTTTTACTTAATGGAGTTTCAGCCTTATTGCTTTTAAAGCAAACCCCCATCATCTGTTCTGATCAAAGAGAGCACCATCCCAAACCTACAGTGGCCATTTGGAAGCAGCACTTGAGGGTCTTTTAGAATACTCTGCAGGTAGATTTTGTACTTATGGAGTGTCTTAAGCACTGCAGGGTGAGAAAGCTGTCCTTGTTCCAGAAAAGGTGTAAAACAAACATTGGTTGTGAGCACTGAAAGGCCACCCCCATGCAGATGACCATTCTAAAATGACAAGATGTTAAATCATTTGAAATGTCCCTGTTTCAGGAAAAGTATTCAAACGTATCATCATCAGCTGTTGCATTACACTGGTTCTTCTGGTTGGGAAGGAGAAGAGCCACAGCAGTGTAGGCTGAATCGTTTGTTTTGATTGTGAGAATGTAAGGTGTTTCTCACAGGTTTTTCCTCCTTTCTCTGTGTGGGCTGGAGCTAGCAGCTCCTTGGCAGCAGGTGGGATGGAGAGAGGGAGCAGCCTGCTGCATGGCCACCAGGTGCTCCTGCTCTGCTGTGATAATGTGGGGCAGCTGGGGTGCACTCAAGGCCCAGGTCCATCCAGAGTGTGGGATGTGAGGAGCGGAACCTACTGCAGGGAACCTGCTTGAGCAGGGGCTTGGACTTGATGATCTCCAGAAGTCCTTTCCCACCTCTATAATTCTGGCATTCAGTGAAAGCTGTGTGCTTGGGCTTTCCTATTGCTGCTGTGTGACAGAAGTGGCAGTAATAAAACCTACACAGCTGTTTGGTCTCGATTGAAGGCTGCGGATGCCAACTCATTCCTACCTTAGCAAAAGCAGCAGAAGGAACAGGAATTCACCAGGGAAAGCAACTGGGCTTGGGTATGTCTCTTCCTCATGTGGCAAAGAGGTGGTTAATAGCATCCAAGGACTTATTCTGAAAGAGTGGGAAAGAGAGGCTTGAATGAGATGGACTCAAATCAAAACTGCACTAAGGGTAGGATTTGCCAATGAAATGACAATTCTCATATTTTTATAGTGGCTGCAGATTTATTATAGGCGATCCTGAACGCTTGTCAAGGTCTGCTGACACATCACTAAATCAGTTTTGTCAAGTTGTCTGTCGCTGTATAAGGCAGTAAATATTGGATAAGGCTGATGGTGATATCTTGATATACTGTAATCAATTAAGACAGCAGAGCGTTCACCACCACCTCGGTCCGAGAGCAGTTCTAATTTAGGCATGCAGAGTTCATCAGCTTCTGTTGCTTTACTCTTCTGAATTGTAATTTTGTTTGCTCTTATCTTGACATAAATTTGCCTTGTTTAAAATGAATTGTTTGATTACATGATGATATTGATTACCGCAGTTGTTAAAAAAGAGTAATTGATTTTTTTTTTTTCTGTAGAGAACTTGAGGAGAAGAGTGGAAGAAAGAGAAGAAGCCACAGTGACAGTAAAGCAGCAGGAGAAATGCCACAAAAACGGAAGAAGGCAAAATTCAGCCAAGAGGAGGATCCTTTCTTGCCACTGGATACCGGGCTCTCTCTGGCAGAGGATGAAGAACTTGTACTACATCTGCTCAACAGTCACAGCTAATTATTTTCCTGCATGTTTTCTTTTTTGGGACATATTCACAGTTTTGTTGGTAGTCTACACAAGGTGAATATGGCATCTGCTGGGTACCAGGTGGATACCAGTGAGTGAAGATGCGTGTGGCCCGGCACAATGGGCTTGCCTCATAGCACATTGTAGATTATAGCAAGGTCTAGTTGGATTTATAAGACTTTCTGAACCCGTTTTCCAACCTAAATCTGCAGATGTCATCTTCCCTCCCGTAACATGTTTATAATTTAAGATCTCCAGATTATGAAGCAATTCTTTTTTTTTTTTCTTTAATTAATCCTGCTTTAAATAAAAATGAGGCTCCTTTCTTGACTGTGTCAGATTTGCTATTTTGGAAGATACACGTGTACTAAGATTTCTAAAGCAGCTCAAATTATACTACTTAAAAATAAAATGTTTTGTTTTATGTGTATCATGCACATGTATTTAAAATATTTTATTAAAATTCCTGAGGCTTTGGTATAGACTTACAGTGTATCTTTTGGCTTTGTTATGAAAGCATTTATTCATCTGTCAGCTGCCTTTTCTCTTATGATTCTGTTACTTTTAGAATCTAAATTCTTGGGTTTGAATCCCATCTGATAAAAAGACACTGTGATACCCCAAAAAGCAGAGTGTAACACTGCCTGATGGAGTCATGTCACATGTTGCAGGTTATGTGCCAGAAGCACCTGAAAGACTGCAGCCTTAAATTAGGGTGTTTTGTTTGTTTGTTTTATTATTTGTTTTTTGGTAGACAAAATACAACAAAGAAGAGATTATTTATTTTCTAGCCATGCTGAAGTTTCATCCCATCAAACCAGGGCTGTTTATTGCAGATCTTGTGTGTGGTTTCCCTAAACTGCTGCATCAAGGTGAGCAGCAACAAGGCATCTGCTGTTGGTCCTTTCGCATGGAAGGGAAGCAGCAGCTGTTCTCCCCAGTGCAAAACAAGATATAAAACGCAGTACTAAACATTGAGTTATTCAGGTAGGTTTTCATCTCTTGCTTGTACCCAAATGCCAGCTATGAGATGAGTTTGCTGCATTCGTGTTCTTGTCTTCTTGTCTCCCCCCACCCCCCATGTTGGCACATCATTCAGAAAAACAAAGCACTCTGAATGCTTACAGACAATGTGGAGATTGATCAAAACTGAATTTTGTGTGTTTCAGCAGTGAGCTAGGCAGTGAGCTACACAAAATGAAGGCTGCTCTAGAGAAAATGAGGGAGAGCAGGAAAATTCCACGTTTAGTTTGTTGACACTGTTTTTGACAGAGAACAGATATGTAAAGGGATGATCGTCTGTTTTCAGCAGATGTGTCTTAGCAAAGTCTGCATGGTAAGCTACAGAATCGTGAGTAAAACACTGAGTAGCTACAATTGCTTTCGCCTTTTGCTGCTCTTCAGTATATCACAAAGCACTCTGAAGTCTCCAAAAGCTGGCTATGTCTGATCTTCCCACCTATATGAAGACACATGAAAGTAAACACTCCTTTCTTCAGTATCACTTTTTTCCATTTTTTTTATTACAGAAATCTGCCAGCATCAATTCAGCAGAGGCCTTGTTCCTCTTACTGTACCCCGTTATCTTGTAGCTCCGTTACTCAGAACTGAAATTACACTGCAAATTCTTGTCTCCAAATGTGGCATTTCCCATTCTGCCAGCAGGCAGGGCATCATCACAACGATATTATAGGCACAGCACATCTGCCATCTGCTCTTTCCTGACAGTGAGGAACAAGAAGAAATGACTGAGTTTCACAAATACTAAACGTGAAAGATGGGACCTGCTTGGCATCTGAGGCACAGTGTTGTTTAGTCTGTGGTCCCATGGTGGGCCTGGAAAATACTGTGATCTGCTAATAGTATCACTGATGAATCTGTGGATGAAGAAGGATCTGCTGTGATGCTGCTGTGTCTGTGCTTATGCTTTGTCATGTGAACAGCTGCAGGGGTTGTGATGAACATTGTCAGCAAATGCCTCTGCACCGGGCTAATAGAGGTCCTGCTTCTGCTACTGAAGACAAGAAACACAGGATTGAGCAAGGGACATCAACAGCAGACAGCTGTTTGAAAATGAGCTGCAAATAGATGGTAATATGGTGGTGTGTGTGTCTTATTCTGACGTGTTCTTAGATTGAGTGCACTTCTTATTGGTCCGTTGGCTTCACCTGGTGTCTCTTCACTCAAATTATTGCACTGAGAAGGCTGAACATAGTTTGCTGGGAGTACATGAGCTAAACAAACACAAGATTTACTGTTCCTTAATGGAACATGCTTATTCACACCTGCAACTGCAAGAGAAGTATTCTTTCCCAGTGAACAGTAAGAGTTAAAGCAAACTACACATAGTGTGTTTTCATTGTCTGCATACATTTTTAAGTGCCTTCTGTTTTATATTTTGGGATAATGGAGTTTTAAATGTGTTTGTATTATCTGATACAGAGCCATTGTTTCTTCAGTTCTCACTGGGTTTGCCTGCTTCAAATGCAGCTGTCCTTGAGGAGAGGTGTACACCTTGGGTGGAGTTGCTGCAGGAATGGAGCCATGTGAAAAAGAAGAGGGAAGTTCTCCATGTGAGTGCATCTAAGGGTTGGGACTAGAGAACAAAAGAAGCTACTGCTTGTCATATGATGGTGGCTTTGAGCTGTCATTCCTGTGAACTGTAGATCTGGTCTGAAAAGCTCCTGACCAACCGTGATTTTAGCTGTTTTTTCTGCAACAAGTGAAAAAGCACAAAGCACAGTTAATCTCAGAAGTGCAAGGATGGGCTTGACTGAGTGGTGTTTTCTAGTGAGCTTCTTTGCGTTTTGTAGCTGTGAACCTCTCAGAAGTGGTCTGCTGCCAGAAGACAGCACATGACTGAAGGGCAGCTGGAGAGGGGCCAGCCCATCCCTGTGACATGTCCCTGCTGGGGACAACACCCCTCGTTTCCCTTTCTGTTGGTGTGGAGAAACTATGTGGTGCTATAGTACCAGCACAAATCCCAGCTCACCAGAGGAGCAGTGGGTGCCCCATCCCTGGAGGCACTCAGGGTCAGGTTGGAAAGAACCCTGGGCAGCTCAGCTGGTGGGGACAGCCCTGCCCATGGCAGGAGGCTTGGAACTGGATAATCTCTAAGGTCCTTTCCAACCCAAGCCCTTCTGTGGTTCCCCGATGCTTTTGCAAGTTTGTATTTCACGTGACTGCTTTACACAGGAGAAATGGAAGCATGGCTATTGTTTGCCTCATGTAATCAAAGACTTCATCAGTGCTTTATGTACTGGAATCCACATATCCTAAATCCCTTGTGCCTTAAGAAAAGCAGAGTCTGAACTGCATTTTGTGCTGGCCCTGGCCTCCAGGTGATGCTGACAGAGCATCCTGGAGTTTCCTGCAGCCCTCCTGGGAGGGCAGAGACGGAAGGACTGCTCCTGGAGACTGCATAAGGTAGCCAGGTCTGTCTGCGGCAGCAAGCATTTCCCAAGAAATGGAAGGATTCATGAGGATTCATTCTTCCATTACCAAGCAGGAAATCTTGTTTTAAATAATGATTTTTCATATTAGTGTGCATTTGTACCTTACATTAATAGTGATCGATTTCCTTCTGCTGCTAGAGCAATTCTAGGTTGTTGATATATAGCTAGGTATAATGCTAAGATGAAATCTGGTACATATAGCTAATTCTGAGGCTATACATTACATGGATCCATATATATAATGATACACTTGAGCAAGCTTTTGTTCAGTCTTGAATGTTTGGTTTGCTACATACAAAATAGCAGAACCATTTGTTTACTGGATAATTTATTACAATTTATTTCAAGCCTCTTTTGGATGGAAACTGGAAAGTTATAGCATTGAGAAGGTGAAAGTCCTGACAGTGTTGAAGAGATTTTTTTTTGTATTAATTAGTTAAATAGGTGGACACAAAATGTGCTAGCAGCGGAAGGTGTCTGGCTTGCAGTATTTTCATGAGGCACATAAATGTGTCACTGCAAAGATACTGCTTTGCCTCAGCATCATAGAACTTTCTGTTAGGTTTTCGCTTTGTAAAGAGCTCATTGAAGCAGCACATTAAATTGGGTGGAGGGCGAGAGAAATCTAGGCTCTGACCTAAGTGGTTGCAAATTAATTTTTACCGTTTTAATGGGCATTTTCCTTTAAATATGATATGAATGGAAATAAAAAGTAATTTTTGCAGTTGACTGAGTCCAACTGGAGCAGTGAGAACCGTGTCCCGCTCTCTGGCCAGGCACATAAAGAGAGAAATGCCTGAAGCAAAACATTAAAAAACGGAGAGCTATGGCAGAGAACATTCAATCCAGACCATAAAAAAAAGTGCAAGATCTGAGGATACTGAAGTGACCCTGGGGGTTCCTATCATCCTGGATACATGTGATAAAATTTGATATAAAGCACAGGAAGAAAACCTATCTTAGTAAAAGGTTGCAAATTGATATTTTTCCTTATTGTGCCGCTCTGTAGTTTGACCTGATTGATGCTTGTTTCTTGTGAGATTGATCACACTTTGCAGCAAGGATGCTGAGCTGTGGTGGTGTGCAGAAATGGCCTCCGTGGTTCAGAATGCTGCTGCTCTTCTGCTGGAGGTCCGTGCTCCTGCCTTGAAATCAAGCTGGTTGCTTCTGTGCTGAAACAGAAGCACGCTGCCATCTGTTCTGCGGGCTGGGTAGCAGTGAAGGGCAGGAGCATCACTTGTCATTTCATTGGGACCTTCAGTGGAGTGGAGCTGAACCCTGCACCCAGCGTGCTGCGAGCTGTGCGATCCAGAATGCAGCCCAACTCTATGGGATAACATTTCTGATCAATAGTTTTAGAAAGAAAAGGCTATTACCTTCCCTTTTTGACTGTATTTCATTAGATTGCTTTGTTTTATTGCTCTCTTCTCTGGTGTTTGCAGCTCCTCTGAATTTAATCTCATCCTTTCAGATTAATTTTTTATTCTCGGAAGGATCAAGTTTTATCTTTAAAAGGTGGAACTAGATGCTAGAAAATTGCATTGTCGACATCCTTGTAAATCATAAAAATTGCTATCAAGGCTTTAGTCTGTACCACATGCACACCTTTGTAATGAAGCACTCCTCAAATCTTAAAGGCAAATGGGCCTGTTACAAACATCAACGGAAGAGAAAGCCCAGAGCAGGATCAAGACACTTCCCAGGACTGCTAGAAGGTTCTGCTGTGATTAAGGCAGTATTGAGAGGTCGTTCCCTTCCAAGGGTGTGTTGTGTATTGTCTGCTTTTGTCCATGTCTGACAGGAAGCCATTTTTTGCAAAGAAAAACTGTTCATCAGATTCAGTCATGTAAAAATGATTGCTTAAATTACATGGGGCTATCAGCTGGCAGTGTTAACCAGGACTGGAATCTCTTGGGTAGATGCTGTCTGTAAGTTCTGCGCTCCATCTGGGGTTTGCTTTGTCTATAAAACATAAATGAGTTTAATTAAAGTAAATTAGTTTTGTTGAGCAGTATCTAAAATCCTTCAGAACTGAGAAGTGGCCGTGCTGAGGTTCCAGCTACATTAAGAGGGATGCAATGAGCATTGCTGTAATCACATATGAGATGCTAATGGAAGGGAATCACAGAATCATTAAGATTGGAAAAGTCCACTAAGATCATCCAGCCCAGCTGCTAGCCCATCCCCACCATGTCTGCCAACCACATCCCTCAGTGCCACATCTCCACATCTCTTTAACACCTCCAGGGACAGTGACTCCCTCACCTCCCTGGGCAGCCTGTGCCACTGCCTCACCGCTCTTCCTGAGAGGAAATGTTTCCTAATGTCCAACCTGAACCTCCCCTGGCACAACTTAAGGCCATTCCCTCTCATCCTATCGCTGTTACCTGGGAGAAGATGCTGACCCCCACCTCACCACAACCTCCTTTCAGGTCATTGTGGGGAGCAATAATGTGTCCCCCGAGCCTCCTTTTGTCCAGACTGAACCATCCCATTTCTCTCATCTAAACATGGCTCCCCACTTGTGAGGTGGTTCCTCCAGCCTCTTCCTTCTGTGGCTGTACTCATGTCCTTCCCACCAACTGCATTTGATGGGTTGCTGCTTGGGCTAGATGATCATAGCGGTTTCTTCCAACGGTAATGATTGTGTGGTTGTACTGAAATGCAGCTTGGTTTTGTTCCATGAACTTAGTGACTAAGTTAGCTGATGTAGCTTACAAACTAATTAAACTTCCCAGTCACCACAGATGAATTACATCCTGGCAGGGTCATGTTTTTTTTCCTGATGCAACTTCTCAAAGCATGGCTTTTAATTAACTGGAGATGTTGCCAGGCCTTTGTTGAAAAGAACAGGATACAGTTTTGTTTTTAAAAGTTCCTTTCTCACAAGCATGCACTGACGTGCAAACCCTTTCCCCTAGCAGTGAGGTGAGTTCATTCCAGCACACATGCTGAAAAACGTGCTGTCATACTTCAGTCTGATGTGCTGCTGTGGCAGTACAAGGGCTGCCTGCCCAATCCCAGCTCTCGCAGCAGCAGTGGAAGCTCTGTCCTGGCCTCCTGGATCAGTGCTGGTCCACCAGGAGCCCTCTAGGTGGGAGCTCTGTACAGAAGTAGATGCTTTTCCCTGCCAAGGACCTGCTGAGGCTGTTGGGTGCAATTAGGACACGTGTAAATGGTCAGTAGAAATTGTTCTTGCAAAAATGGTGACATGGGACAGTCCTTTGTATGTAGTTAGGGTATTTGTTATGTGGTTAAGGTGCAGTGATGCTGGTGAGCTGTGTGTAGGACCAGCACTGGTTGGATGCTGAGCCCTAAGCAGGGGCAGCCATTCCCTATCCAGTTGCAGCTGTGAGTGCCATTGCCATGGAGCGTGTCAGGTCACTACCACTGACAAGCAGCTGATTGCCTGAGGGAGTTTGTTTCCCTTGGGAGGGGTACTGCATGCCAAGAGGCAGCAATTGAGGTTCTTCCCTCTTAACAAACACTCCATACAACAGGGACCTGGTGGGCTTTGGCTACAATGGTCACAGTGGGCACAGGGAGATGCTGGGAGCTCTGCAATGATGTGGTGTCATCCTGCACCATATTGCATGCTGAAGTGTTTGCAGGGCAGCTTGCAGCTTCCCAAGGGGAAGCCTGATGTCCTGGTAACTGCCACCAGAGGGGTGCTGCTAAACCTGTTACGGGGTGGTGCAGGACTGGCCAGCAGGGCGAGCTCGCTATTGCCCTCTGCAGCTGTAGCTGCTGGGACCAGCAGTCCTTGACCTGCTGAGCTGCACAAATGTCTTTTTATAAAGACAAGTTCTCCAGCAATTGCACTGGGGAGGATGAAGAGCTTGCATTTCTTAAATATATGTAAGAATCTGCTAATCTAGTTCCTTGTCTAGTGACTAATTAGGCCCATTTACTCTTTCTCAGCTTGTAGCTGCTGGTACGTTTTTTGCAAACTGATGTGCTTCTTCAGCACCTAATTACGGCATAAACAATACCAAGCTGTTAGTGATGCAGAACTGCCTGGCTCAGAGAGCAGCTCTCCTCCAGGAACTTGCTAAATAAAGTCAAGGAAGGGTAAAAACTCCTCATTAAGGTCTCTCTTTTTTTTCAGACAGAACATATCCTGCTAAATATCTGGGGCTTTTGTTTCCAACCTGCAAGGGAAGGCGGCCTGGGCCAGGCCTGCCCCGCGCTGCCCACAGATGGACACAGAGACATTGATCTGAAATTGGATCACATCCTCTCTGTTTGACAGCTGTGATCCACCGAGCGGTGCTGGCTTCTGAGGCTGTGTGTTTCATGTGAGCTGTTCCACTGCGTTAGCCACACAGACAATTATTGGGAATGTTCACAGTGTGACACTCTCAGTGATGCTATGAGGTCTCAGACATTTAATGGTCCCCACTCACATTTATGGGTGATATTCAGTATCCCACCTAAATATTCTCTTCTGTATTGCAAATATTCATCATTGTCCCATGTGCTGCTGTCTGTCTGCACTGCCACTGAAATTTCTCTCTGCCAACCAAGCCATAAAGCACTGGAGGGACAGTTTTTCTCAACTAAGTGAAAATATGAGCGTGTCTGTTTAGTTCTGCAGTGATCTTAGCATCCATTCTGTGCTCAGTTGATGCATGTGACTGCAGCAGCCTCCACCTCCCTGGGAGCTGGTGACACCACACAATCCTCTCATGGCTTTATTATTAGGGAAGTAGAAAGCTCAGTGGTTGCTGCTCTGTGGAAACTCAGATGAAACCAGAGCCCTTGGGGGCTGTCTGTAATGCTGTGCTGGGCATCCTCTGGTCATGGTGGATTTCCCAGCGTTGTTTGGAAAGCTGGGTGCTCTTTGGGCCAAGTGAGCACCAGACCCTCAGCCCAGCACTGACAGCTTGTTGTTCTGTGCTTCAGGAGAGTGCCAGGAGGCACACCTGTGCTGTACCAGAAAATGGACTGGTTAACATATGGGGAGTTTTGAATTTATTTCTCTTTCTATTCGTATAAAGGATAATCCATCTTCTAAGCAAAATTCTGTGTAAGTGACACTTCTCTGAGCAGCAAGCAGGTGGGGCTGGGCTGCGTGATGGCTGTTGGAAATACACCCCTGTGCTGTGCAAATCAATCCTTGAGGAGCTGCATGTGCTTAGGGCAGGCTGTTTGCTGCAGTGCTTCAGCGTTTCCTACAGCGTTGCTAGAATTCAGCAATAATCAGCCATCAACAAAACAGAAATTTGCAAATTAGCACGGCAGACATTGATCTCTCTCTCATCAATGACACGTGGCCTTACAAAGGCACTTTCTGAGTTGGGTGGAGAAATGATTTTCAAAGGAGAGCAAAGTACTGAGCTGTTTTTTTCTTTTCTGGCATGGTTTGGTCATACTGGTATGTGTGGAAGTGCAGCAGTGAGGATGACCAGTTAGTTTGTCTGCTTGTGCCTTTTGTTTTGGAGCACTTTCCATATCTGCTGTTCCTTCAGCTTCTTTCAGTTCATACATTTGCAGTCCAACTGCAGAAGGAGTCAAGAAAAGACTATAATTCAATGCAATGTTAAAACAAGAATATATTTATAGGTGAGGGGAGAAAACAGGAAGTTCCTTAATCTATGAAGCGGGTTTGATCATAGTCTGAACATTTCCAAGGCAGGATCTGGCTCTGGAGCTCCTGGAGGCAATTGCACCAGCAGTATGCCCAGAGAGCTGTGGATGCTCCATCCATGGAGGTGTTCAAGACCAGGTTGGATGGGGGCCTGGACAACCTGGTCTAGTAACAGGTGTGGAGGTTGGGGGCCCTGTCTGTGGCAATAGAGATTGGAACTTGATGATCCTTGGGGACCCTTCAAACTCAAGACACTCTGTGATTCTGTGACCCAGTTTGCCTGGTCCATGAGAACCTGAACACAGACCTGGAGTATTCAGTGCAGGAGATAAAGGAAATGAAAATCAAAACACCTCAGCACCACCTGGGATCAAGGGGCGGTGGGAGCAGGGGGTCCTGCAGCAGTCGTGGTAGTGCTGCTGCCGCTCAAGTGTTATTTCTCTGCAGTGAAAATTCCAGCACTGACCAAGTTTGCAGCCATGGAAGAATGCCGCTCAGCTGTGTACAGTTGGTTTTGGGTTTTCTTCAGGACTGATAACATTTGTTTAATGGTTGGTCCCATTAAAATGACCATATTGATTCATTTGCCAGGGAAATAAATGGGTGGCTATCTGATACCATACGGTTGTATTGATCTTGTAGGAGCTGATGGGACGAAGGCTTTCATCATTGGACAGCATGTTAACACCTTAATTGCTATATTCTGAAACCTAATTAGAGGCCAGCTGGGTTCCTTGTGGGAATAATATTTATTTTTGATGTTGACAAAGTGCTCCGAAGCACAAGTCATACGCTGTGATTTAACAGTGATTAAAACTTGGCTACCAGCGCGGCAACTTGAGGGAGCTGCCAGCAGCTGGGACCTAGTGAGGACCTAGATGTGTGTAATTACTTTGTGCTCTGCCACATCCACGTCTCCACCGCTCTGTCAGTCACTGAAATACCCGGAGAGTTGTTTTAGCACTTTAATTATTTGCTGTCAATCTCCCTCTAACCAGCGTAGATGTGTGCGCTGTGTGAGCTGAGCAGGGCTATCTGAAGGCTCTTTGCACAAGAGGGCATTGAGGTCATGGTATGTGCGGGTGGGTCAGGAGACCCACGCTGTGCCCACCGTGGTGCCAGGCACTGTGGCTGCCCTGCTCAGACCCACCTCCCCATGGCTCACATGTCCCACCTCCCTTGCATGCACTGCTCGCAGGCATTTCATCTGATGGATCCCACAGCTGATTTTGTGCTGCTGCTGTGGAGCTCTTTCCAGATTTTTCTGGCAAGGAATTCCCTTCATTTTTGGATTGCCAGAGGTGCAGTGGCCGTGCTGATGCTGTCAGAGGGCTGCTCGGGCTTTGCTCCCCTCGTCCCTTCCTCCTTCCTTCTCCCAGAGTGCTTCCGCAGGAGCTGCTCCAGCCTCTCACCCAGAGCAAACCGTTTCCTTTTTATTACTCTTGAAGGCTGTGACCGTTTTTCAATTTTCTTTCATTTGCAGCAGGTACGAGCTCTATCTGCTTTTCTGTAATTGATTCCTGTTCTCATTTCTCTCCCACTGCCTTCAGAGCGGCTCCGCAGAGCTCCGTCAATGTCTGCAGCTGCTGGAGCTCTGCCTTTGCAGCAGCTGCCCCTGCCCGGCTGCTGCATCTGCACCAGGCATCCGGTCCTGGTGGCCTTTCTGTGTGTGCTTTCCCCATGCCGTGCTCTGTACCTGTGTGACTTCAGCCTCAGGAGCCTGCAAATGGTGGGGCTGGGCTTGAGCAGCCTGACAGGCTGATGGGTGTCTCTGAGTGGGGTGGGTTAATGGGCATGGTGGTGATGGGCTGACAGTGAGACTAGATGATCTGAGTGGTCTTTTCCATCCTTAATGATTCTATGATTCTTGGTTTACAACCTGCAGCAGGTGGCTGCAGTCCCTCAGCGTGATCTTCTCTGGCTCTCTCCTCACTTCCTTTTGGTGTTGCTTTAGTCAAACCAGAGCTGTGCCTCCAGGACCTCGTGTCAGATAGGGATCAAAACACAGCATCGTCCTCAGGTGATGCTGCTGACCGCCAGTGTCGGTCCCTGCTACGGCAGGCAGCTGCAGCATCTGCTCTGGATGAAACCTCCTGAGAATGCATGGTTGCCCACGGGGTCAGACGCACGTGGCTACAAAAACAAGCTTCTCACAGACAGTTCTGTGTAAAAAGAATGCCTGAAACGTCTGCTCATGATGAACAATGGGCAGCAGGTGATGCCTGAATGAACGCTTTGATGCTCGCGGGCTTGCTGGTGTGATTGAAAACTCACCGAAGTGGCTGGCCCAGGAGCAGCTGCAGGCTTCATACATCAGGTAATGAGATATCCTTGAACTGAAATGGCTGTTAGAAACCTTTAAAAAGAGCCAGGCTCGAATTGCTCACCTCTCTACAGGTATCATACATTTTGCAGTAACTATTCTTGATAAAGCTTTAATGCCAGCTGCATTTCTGTGCATGCTGCTGGTGGTGGCTGGGTCCCCTGGGCTGCACTGGCTGGTAGATGGGCTGAGTAAGAGTGCTACTCATGGCTTCCTCCTGGGACAGCAGCCGTGCTGGAGACATGGCCTTGAGGCAGGGCAGCAGGCAGAACCTCAGCATCTGCCCTGGTCTAGCAATGGGGTTGGTCTCTCTTCCCATTCAGATGAGTACTTGATCTACCTGTTCCTTATTTAGGGTAAATACAGTTATTTGGCACCTCTGGCCTTCATTTTTGAAGTGCCCATTGCCCATCACTCTGGAGGACATTTCAGTGGCTTTGCAAGGCTGGCTGCCACCACCTGCTTCAGCACACCAAGCTGCACGGGACAGCTCTTGGACCCTGGCTGCAGACAGTTGTCACTGCTTTGGTAGGTGGCTTCTTTGCTCTCCAGACCTTTGAGAGTCTCACCACCATCCTGGGGATTCAGCAGCTAGCTGCGCTGGCTCTCGGTGGAAATTAAAATACTTTCTGCCACAAGCGAGTTAGCTTTTTAGCACTGTTTCTTTTACATCTCTTTGGGGTGACTGAAGGCTCTGGAGAGAGAAAGACATTTTGTATTTTGTAAGTATGCAAAAGGATGTCTAAAAGATGAAAGAATTGGTGCTCCTGGCAGGAATTTGTCAGGTATTTGGAAACAGTTACACAGCTCTATAATGCTGCATGCTGTATAAAAATGGTCTTGTAATTATCATATTTGTTTTGTTCTGTTTTGCTTTGTTTTCTTCCTCCCACTGATTATTTTCATGTATACATAACAGAGTTTGGCAGTAACTTCTTTTTGGCTTACTGCAGTGATATGCCCCAGTCAGTAACCACCACGGTTTAGGGGTTGATTATAGGGTATAGGTTTTTTTGAATAACTGACACTATGGCTACTTAATGAGCTGCAATGCATTAATTAGTATGTTTTAAAAACCATAAGAACTTGGATATAGTTCAGAGGAAGAGAAGACCTGACATTCAACAGCTAAGGCAATTCAATTCTAATTTGGATTTTAAAATATTTTGAGCATTTATAATGATGTGTTTGAATAAAAGTAATAGTTATGTATTCCTATGAAAATCCATTTTTCTTGCCCAGGGTGTAAATATCCAATGTGAAATCTCAGAGTGGGGAATATGGATTCCCTTGGTCAGAGTGTCTCAGTTTCAATGTTGTATAACTAACACTCTGCTCCTGGTGTGGTGGCACAGAAACTGCTCCTCATGCATAGCTTTATATAACTGCTGTATATAACCTGCTATAGCTTAACTGCATCCATTTAAAAAAGCAATGACTGCTTATTCCCAAGTGTGGTCCCTGATCAAAGTTGGAGTCTCCATTTTGGGTGTTAAATATTTATTCAAAGTGCAGATCACACATTTCTGGTGCTGTGCAGGGAATTCGTGATAAAGCACAGTTCCACAATGAAGACCAAAATGTCTCCTGCCTCCTTCCTTTTTTTGTTTTTTCTCTCCCTCTCCCTCCTCTCCCTCTCCCTCCTCTCCCTCTCCCTCCTCTCCCTCTCCCTCCTCTCCCTCTCCCTCCTCTCCCTCTCCCTCCTCTCCCTCTCCCTCCTCTCCCTCTCCCTCCTCTCCCTCTCCCTCCCCTCCTCTCCCTCTCCCTCCTCTCCCTCTCCCTCCTCCTCTCCCTCTCCCTCCTCCTCCTCCCCTCCCTCTCCCTCTCCCTCCTCTCCCTTTCCTGTAGAAAATCTTTATTCAACTTTTTCTTCTTATACACATGACACCGAGTCAGTGAGAGGGATCACAACAGGACCAGCAAAGCAGGTGGGCAGTAACATCAGCCCTCAGGCTCAGCTACTGAGTAATGTTCACCAAAAATAATATGCATATCTTGTTCCTAATTACGCAGGGCACTCATTTTATTTAATCCAGGGGCATATCTATGTGCTGTTGAAGCCTTAAGTTTTAGAACATCCTATTTGGAAGAGAACTTCAAATACTTAACCACCTCACAGTGTCTTCTTAAACAGAGGTCTCAAGTTTGCCAGAAATGGGGTATGAGTCTTGCTCTGTACCTGCTGAAATTAATGCCAGCTCTCTGACTCTGAAAATGAAACCCTGAATGAGTCTACAGGAGCAATTTATCATCATAGGAGTGAAGCATCATCCTACTTCTTATGTATGAATGTTTAGGACAGAAAGAGGTTGACCTTCCTCTCCAGGAGGAGATTTGGGGCACATCAGGATTCTGATCGCTATCATGTTGGTGGAATTGAGAGAAAATCTCCTGAAATGACAGTAAGCAGTAAACAACCTGAGAACAAAGCTCATAATCTCTTTGTCCCTGTGCTGTACATGTTTTCTCCGTTGCCTAATTTGAGGACAAAATCATAATGTGTTTGAGAAAACCAATAGTGGCCACTGTAGCTAATTTATTTTGTGGACACGTGTGCTGACGAGGTTGAGGAGGATGTTATCTCTGTCCTTGCACAAGGAGACAGATAACACTGTGATGTACGTAAGAGCAGAGTTGAGGCACAGAGGTTAGGAGTGGGATGGCTCTCTTGATTCCTACACAGCATATTAGAGGGCATCTACCCAGGCATGACAGAAATGCAGGGAGCAGTGGGATCTGAAGGTGTCAGGTACTTTCATCAGCATGTCCTCACTGTGCTCACTTGCAGCATTACCCACTACCCTGCATTTTCAGAGCAGAGGTTTCATGATGAGGCACCCATCCTGGTTACTGAAAACTCACATAATTTGTGTGCTCAAATTATTTCTCTGCTCAGAATCATCTTCACTCCCCTCTCCGCTCTTTTCTGAGAGGATCATTTTTGTAGTATAGCCTCCTTGACTGATTTTTACTTAATTTAAATAACTATTTAGATTTAAATAGCTGGGTAACTGAAGACACCCTGATAACTTGCTCTGACATGAGGCTGAGTCATGTACATGGAATTTCCCTTGACCGTCCTGCAATGGGGACAGTTGGCCATTTGATGCAGAATCACAGAATGACAGGATTGCAGGGGTCAGAAGGGCCCTCAAGAGATCATGGAGTCCAACCTCCCTGCTAAAGAGTTACCCTACAATAGGTCACAGAGGTAGGCAGCCAGAAGGGTCTTGAATGTCTCCATAGAAGAACACTCCACAACCTCTCTGAGCAGCCTGTTCCAGTGCTCCGTCACCCTTAATGTAAAGAAGTTTTTTCCCTGTATTAGTACAGAACTTCCTATGTACAAGTTTTAGGCCATTACTCCTTGTCCTATTGCTATGCACCACCAAGAAGATCCTGGCCTCATCCATTTGCCTCCCACCTCCCTTTAGTTATTTATAACCATTAATCAGATCCCCTCTCAGTCTTCTTTTCCCCAGGCTGAACAGACCCAAGTTGCTCAGCCTTTCCTCATACGGGAGCTGCTCCACACCCTTTATCATCTTTGTGGTCCTCCTTCTAGAAGATTCCTCTCTTTTTTCAACTGGGAAACCCAGAACTGGTCACAGTATTCTAAATGTGGCCTCACCAGGGCAGAGCAGTGTGGGAGGTTCACCATTCTCAATCTGCTGGCCACACTCTTTTTAATGGACCCCACAAAACGATCAGCCACCTTGGCCACCAGGGCACAATGATGGCTCATGGCCAACCAGTTGTCCACTTCATCCTATAGCTGACTTCATGCACATAAATGATTACTTTCTGTGGGTTTGGGACAAAGTGATGCTCACATTTATGGAGAATTACTATAAGAGTAGAAATCTGTTCTGTTCTGGCTCTCCATGTCAGTGGGATGTGGATTTTGGCTGAAGTTTCCAGGTGCTCCTATGGTAAGCATCCCTCCTTCAGCTCCCAGCACACTCTCTAATTTTTCAATATAAATGCCAAAAGAGATGGGAGTGGTAACTCTTCGTCTCTGTCTTACATGGGGAGCAGATCTCTTCATGCCTTCATTGAGCTCGATTTACAACATCCCAAGGATTGCAATGTGGAAGAGGTGACAGCTGTTTGACAAAGGCCCGGCAATTAAATCCCCCACATTGCACCCTCTGTTCAGATAAAACAACATTTGCCTGCCAGGAAGCATAAAACAGCAAACTGTATAATTACACAGTTAATTGTAGCTAATGACCAGAGAAATTGATAATGCATGTTAGCATAGAATCAGCTTTCTTGCTTATTTTGCTCCTGATGAGCAGAGAAAAAGTTTGAAAAAATATTGTCCCTGAATCAGCGGTGCCATATCTGCCCTTAGCCCGTTGGGCAGCACAACACATCATATCAAAAGAGCATTCGATTGCGACCAGGTGTGCCATCCATTGGGCAGCACATCACATCATATCAAAAGAGCATTCGATTGCGACCAGGTGTGCCATGTTCTACATTTCAGTAGAAAACAGCCCTGCAAAGCCCCTTTTGTTCTTGCTGTGTTAGCTGTCAGGAGAGGAGAAATTCTCAAAAACTGCTCTCCCTCCTCCCCTCCCCTCAGTTATTTTAAAACACCCTGGCGCCAGGAAGGCAAAGCACAAATCCCATCATTTAAACGAGGAGCATGTGGGCTCCAGGAAAGGAACTGCTTCAAAATACACCCCTCGTATGTTCAAAATGTCCAACAGAGGAGGATGGCAAAATTTCCACTTATTAAGAACAGGCTGAAAAATAGAGCTGCAGAATTATTTTAAGTCTATCCTACTGCAGTGCCTCTTTATCTATGAGATGCACACGAATATGGCTTGTCGGCTCACTTTAGCTCTGCAGTGAATCTTTTTTGTCATTCTGAGGCCTGTAAATAATGAAGATTATCTATTAGCAAAGTACCAAAGGTCCTTTTTAACCCACTTCATAAAGGAGTCCTGCAGGCTACCACTGGGGAAGAGCCTGCGCTGCAGTATCTCATTTGAGCACTAATGCGATCGAATGAGGAGCTATGAGATGTGAATCCCAAGATCAGTCTCACTGCTGGCACACATCAGACAATGAAAGAATCCGTCTGATGAGGCAGTTAGGCAAGAAGCAGTGCCTCAGAACAGCCTTTCCATTTGGCAACTCCTCAGAATTTAGGGGCCCTTTGAAGACCGTGCCAAGCTCCCTTTAGCTTTAATACACCTCCATTGCACTGTGGTCCTGGCTTGAGGTTTGGTGTGGTCAGCCTGCAGGACTCCTGTTCCTCTGTTGCTGTGGGAAGGCTGCCTGGTGCATCACATGCATTTTGAGAGGAGATGGTGCCCGACTCTGTGCTGGGGATCTGCTGGGTGCACTGAGCACACAAGTGATGCCACTCAGTCTGGTGATCAAACCCGACTGCCCCTGGAGAAGGGCGGCATGCTGGCAGTGAGGAAAATACACACACCAAGTGCTTTGTAAAGGAGCTCTCCAGCTTGCTTGTCTCTCCATTCCTCTTTGTTAAACTACAGTTCCAAATATAGATTGAACTGCTCTTGCTCTCCTGCCTTACGCTGAATCTTGTACATCTTGTTGGGCAGTTTGTAGCAGGCTGAACAAATAAAGGGGGGAGAAGCACCACAAAATCCTAAACAGATTTTTCAGCCAGTCCTGTTATGTCATTTGTGCTTGGCTGTGTGAGAGCATACAATGCTCTTTAGACAGGGCTGCACAGCATGGCTTCATGGCAGAGCTTTGGGCAGGATCGATGGAGGCCATGTGCCTGGGCACGGTCGGTTCTTTTGCTCAGTGCCAGGTTGGATGGGGCCCTGGGCAGCCTCGGCTGGTGGGGGCAGCCCTGCCCACGGCAGAGGGTTGGGACTAGATAGGCTTTAAAGTCCCCTCCAACCCAAAGCATTCTGTGATCGTGTGTTTCTATGAACAGACAAATCAAATGGGATGAAGAGACACCAGAGGCCACTTCTGGGTGCAGCAAATGGACAGAGTATGCAGTCACTCATAGGGAGACTTCAGACTTCAGATTCATCCAATGAGTTCAGTCTCCACTGAAGTTTTCTCTTTAAACTGTAAGGTTCCCATGGGTAGTCATCTGCTGGTCTGGTGTTTTCCCTTTGGGTCTTTAGGAATCCCCATGCAGTGTAGAAATACATTCATAGTTTTTATTGTGCATATAGACATTGTTTTGTTTCTGTGAATGCAAACATCCATGGTTTCATTACAGGTTCTAGCAATTAACTTCTCACTAAGAAGAATTCTGCTTGTCCTTAGAAATAAGCAGTTGATATGTTTTTAATGAAAGAGCATTTAATTACAGCAGTGTCCAGAATAGGAGGGAACAATGTTCTAAAGTAATCTATAGGAATTGGTACTTAAGGATTTCTCACCAGATATTTACTGGATTGCATGAAATAAATGTAATACCTCCACAAACTCAGCTTTAAGTTACAGCTTACTGTATGAACATCAGTCATACCAATATCTTCACAGCACATTTCAGTCCAGATGTGGTACTCTGCAGAATGTCTTTATAGAGTCATCCAGAGTTTTATCAAAGTTAGGATGAGCAAGATCAAGTTCACTGTCTGTAATTTATTTATAAGGAGGCAGAAGTGTGCTGGTCCAGTCATAGTGCAAGCCGATATATAAACAAACACCACTGATCTATTCCCTGTTCTAGGAAGCATTGATTCTAATCTGCACACTTGAAGGGGTGAGAGCAGTATACACTGTGGAGGGAAGACAAAGGAATGCACATCCTAACAATGAGCATTCAGTGCAGCTCTGTGTTTTTGTTACTTATGATAACTTCTATAGGCTTCAGAAGTTCATGGGGTGATGCAGAAGCCAGAGGCTCTTGAGAAGGTATCTGAGATTAAAATCTTCTTTCCTCCTTTTTGAGTCTTGCAATGTCATCTCCTGTTATCATGGAAGATGTGCAGATCTGTCTGTAAAAGATGCTTTGGCTGAAGAATCAGCCTTCTGAGTCTCAGCATCAACCAGAAAGTCCTGTCCTGTGATGTTCCTTGTTAATCTGGGCGGCTCTCTGATCGCTGGTTATCAAGCAGTGGATGTACTGCAGGCTGCAGCACACCTCGGGGCACCTCGTGGGCTGGTGTCACCTGTCTGCACTGCCCAGCTGGCAGGGGCCCAATTAGTCCTTGTCAGCTGAGCAACAGAGGTAGTGCTTCATTCCTCCAGCATTCTGATGGGAGATGGAAGCTGATGAAAACCTTGCTTACAAGTGCCGACTGGCCTTGGGCTACTAGCAAAGCCATTGGCAGCTGTGCTGATTAACAGGAGAAAAACAGTTTGTTAAGACAGCTGGACAGGAGGAGGGGGAGAGTATACACAGCATCCAACACTGTGCAGAAGCTGCAGACTGAGGGCAGGAACCCCAGGGCACTGAGCTGAGCTGTCAGTCATGGAGCTGCCCATCAACAGGGCAGAGCCATGTCCTGTGCCTGGCTCTTACACTTGACTTTCAGCCACTGTATCTTGGCCGGCTGCAGAGCCCAGGTTAGGGACTTGGTCTCTGCGAGGTGTGTAGCTGCGGAGGAGGATGTGAGCATCAGAAGGATCAGCATCAGAAGGCTGCACGCTGAACAGGCTGTGATAGTTAATAACGGTCACTGCAGATGGGGATGTGGTTTGAAGAATTTCCTTCTCTGGGGCTTAGATCTTTTTTGAACTCCAGAGGCACCTCAGCAGTCTGGATTAAAACACCTGGAAGCTCTCCCTGAGGGTTAGTACTGTCAAACATAAAGGAGCAGAGGTCAGATCTTTATTGTACAATCCAGTAGTTAGGATGAGAGAGATGCTCTCTGATATGCAGAAGACCAAGGCCACATTTCTCCTTGCCTGAAAAAGTTCAGTCCGTTTATCATCAAATAAGGGATTTTTGCCCTATGCATGAAAGAAGTCATGAAACTAGAAAGCAAGCAACTAAATGCATGCAGCTCTCCTTTTCTCACTTGAAAGATTTGGGCTCCAGCCTCTGCTACGTGAACAGCTTATACACTTAATCCAATGCCTGCTTCACATCAGCCGCCCCCAAATATGGCCCTCTCGGCATGCCTGCCAGCTGGGGCCTTGTAGATAAGGCTTTTCCATGGGGAGACAGAAACTAGATCTGAATTTAATTACATTTTACTGTACTTTGTTTGCAATAGCTTTACGGATTGAAAAAGAATAGTGATTTTTCTATTTGAAAAAATCCTTATGCAAATAAAAATTATGGTCAGAGTTTCATATTTCTGTGTGAGGGCACTTAGCCAGCGTTGCATTAAAGCACAGGGCAGTAAGGACTGTGTTTGGGGAAGCACCTGGGGGACTGCCCTGCACAGCAGCACAGTGGTGTACGTCAGTGCTATAGCAGCTGGGAGAGGATGCAGCTGGAATGGGTTTTGATCAGTTATTTGTCAGGTGTAATACATTTCTTCATTATATTTCTAATACAGATAGATTCATCCCATCTGTGTTCTTGGTAACAGATGAGGCAATTCTGATTCATTTTCTTAATGCTTTGTTTTATAATCACCCATATAAATAGCTGAATTCCTTCTGCCTGATTTTAGGTGTAACAGTTCACCATTTTTATTTTTGTTTAATGACCCTGAGAAAATAACAGAATGTCTTTTTAAGTCCTTCAAAAACATCTCTTTGGCTGATTTTTTTTTTTAATGAGTGTTTGTCCTTTTACAATGAGAATTTTACAACGCACCAAGCCATTGAAGTTTCTGCAATTAAGGAGAAGCAATAAAAAAAAAATAAAAATCCTCAAAACAAAATAAATTGAGATTCCATCATTCTTGCTCTCATTTTGACATCCTTGTTCATGCTGAATAGCGTTTTACTCCATATATGCTGCCACCAGAATACTTTGTAGAGAATTACGGGCATGGTTCACTTCAAAGGAAGAATCTCTTTTTCTGAAGCCTGGGAATGTGCTCCTTTCACCTTTCATGTCTTTCCAGTGAGGACATTTTGGCATGGTGCAAACCTGAGTGCTCTGAAGATGATATACCAACCCTCTGTTTTGAATATTTTGCTGCAGAAGTAGTCCTATATATTCTTGAAACCTCCTCTCCTTCCTGTCTACCAGTTCAGCCACTCTGCAGGTACCCCTGACTCAGCAGGTTGCAAACCAGTGTCCTATACTGACCGCTGCTCTTCTGGATGGAACCACTCCCTGGCAGTGACTGCTGGGCATCCCTGCAGGCAGTGGTACATCCTGTGAAGCCGTGCTTGCCCTATTAGAGGAAAGCCCAGGAGATTCCTGAGGCTCGGCTCTCTGTATGGCTCCGTGTGTAGGTTTGCTGTCAAGAGATTTCCCCTTCTATTTTAGGATGGAAGAAGTCCAGATGAGCTCTCTCATTTTACCTCCCACCAGTAGGCTTATGCCAGTTTTAGTTTGAAGCAAATGAGGCAGTTTTGTCTGCAAACACCCATAAACACACTTCTGTGCATTTGACTGTCTTTGATGGCTCCAATACGTGAAACTCTGTGACATGGGAATATACTCGTTCAGAAAATTACTATCCAATCTGGTTATACAAATTAGTTCCAGGTTTTGTTGGTTATTACATCAGCCAAATTGGTTGTGTGTGAAGCACTTTGTAGAATCACAGAAAAGTAGAATATCCCAAGTTGGAAGGGACCTGTAAGGATCATTGAGTCCAACTTCTGCTTCCACACAGGACCACCCAGGGCTTGGTTTCACCTTGTAGAAATGGTGGACTGTGAGCCTACATAAGCAGAAATATTCCACCCCACAGTTTTGACCCTTTAGTCTTTATGTATACCAATGACTGATGGCTTAAGTTTGCTGTTGCTTCACAAAGACTCAATTTTAGGTGTTATTCACCATCTACCGTTATCCTTACTTCCTTTCAGAATAAAAGGATGCCTGGTCTCTCTTTCCTCTGTTCTCTTGGCTACAGCAAAGCGTTACTAGGTAAGTGAAAGTCTATACTGAATTCTTTCTCATTACACCTGTCACTGATGGTGGTGCTACTGGTGATATTCCTGAGTATTCTTAACTCCTGAACTGCAGAGTGGTTGAATGTTGAACTCAAACTGATTTTTACCTGTTTCCTTCCAATGTTGCTACCCAAATTTGGTCCAACTGACATAGTTGGGCCTCTAAGACATTTTTTTTAACCTGTCACCCACTGATTTTAACCTCTTCTTTGTCTTTGCTTTGTTCTGACATTCATGGTGTTGTTTTGGCTTCATCTCGTAGTTACATTGACTTCAATGCTCTTTTTCTATAGTTTAGAAGATCAGCAAAGATCCCAGCTCATGCATTTTGAGGGTACAGAAAACTCCACAGAGAGTATGTTTTAATGGGACAAGATGATGAAAAGTATTTTCTACTTGTCTGTATTTGTTATCTCTTAATCAAGGTGTGACTACTGCAATCCTTCTGTATTGCTGGCAATACAAGTTTCTGCAGTTAGCTCCTCAATTTTCCCATAAATCACCTTTTTTTACGGACAGGGAAAAACCCTTTTTATTTTGAGTGGTTTGATTTCAGTGAGGCCATTTCAAGAAGAAGGACTACTTCAGCACCAGAACTGTGATGAAGCCAGCTGAGTCCCAAATATCCTAGATCCTGGGGTCATCCCTGCAATGGGCCAAACAGCCGCAGCTGCTGCCTGAGTTCTGCATTCCTTACCCAGCTGGCCAGAACAATTTGGCTTTGCTTATTAGCCAATATATTTCAAGTGAAGGGAAAAAAAAAAAAGGCAGAACATTCTCAATTTGAAGATCAAAGTCATTATTTAAGGGTTTTGTACATTTTTTCTCAAGGGGTCTTTATAGCAGTTATGTATTTCAGAAGCAGTGAGGTGGTCTGATGTTCATGTGAATTTTTTTGACGTGTCTTGACAGATGTGGGTGAAGGAAGTTAATGAAGCAAAATCTCCTTCAGTGAAATTAAGAATCTTATTAACTCAGCAGCTTTGGGGAAATACTTCCAATCCAGATGGACACCTGACAGGAGTAACATCAAATTTTCATAGGTGCAATCAATTCTTCCTATTTATAATTACTCAATTTGAACCTTTCTATTAGGTTGCAACCTCTATTATTAAAGTGCTATCAACCCTCCAAACCTCTGCTACTGACATTAAAGAGGTGACTAGGAATGAGTAAACCTCTCAATCCGAAATAAAAGCCACTTACCTAAGACAGATCTTTTCCAGGCACTGACATGAACAATTTCCTTTTTCCTGCACCCCTGGCTGTGGATCATTTGTAGGGCTGCACATCACACTGTGGTGTTTTGCCCTGTGAGCAGAAGCAGACTGGTGTGAGTTCAGCTGCAGGCTCTCCCTTTTGAGGACTCTGTTGACTATTGACTGGTGGGAGCCTCTGCTAGGGCTGGCTTGGATCTGTGCTTGTGCTGTGTGGCAGAACTGTTCCTGCCTCTCGGCACTATCCTGAAGTTTCCCATCATTTTAGAAATACCTAAATTCTGAGGTACTTCATATAATCCGTATGGGCCAATGTAAATGTGACTCCTTTGACTTTATACCAGCCCTGTGAGTCCTGTTACAGAATCGAAATGGTTGGAAAACACCACTGAGATCATCTAGCCCAACCATCAACCCATCACCACTGTACCACTAAGTCATGTCACTTGGCGTGACATTATCCTTGTTGTTGATCTGTGCTTCAGCTGGTAAATAGAGATGTGTCTTTGTGTGGCATATTACATGTCCCAAGTACTCAAAACCATTGTTATTTAATGGATTCCTGCTCTTTTCATTGCATATAAGGTGTACAGAAGCAAAAACCTCAGCCTCAGCCCAAAGATTCACTCAAAGACTTACTAGAGATGTTCTCTGGAAGCTGGTGGAAGTGGTGCTCTTTTCTCAGCTAAGGCAGAGAGGGTATGTGCTTAAGGAACAGAAAACCTATTATTGACTATTATTAACCAGCTTTGTCAATACTGAGGAAGGATGGATAAGAGTCCAGGGAAGTGGCAGATAGAGCAAGATACCTCACTGGGATGTATTCTGCTCTTTCACATCTGTTTCTCATCTGACTGCTCCAAAATGCTGCTTATCGATCTATGTAGGTCATGTTGATTTACACAGAAAGTACAGTCACTAGACAAAGCCTCTAGTGAAGCCAGAGCATGACAAAATGAATTCACCTGAACCGATTTTTGGGAATCTGGATTGCTAACCTGTCCCTGCAAGACCACTTCTGGTGCTAACAAGATGTCTTTCTGAATGTACTTGGAGTTAGCTCCTTGATGGAAATGTGGTGTCGTTAATTGCTCAGAAATAAATGGAGGCTCTGTGGTTTGTGCCTGCGTTGAACTCGGTCCTCTGAATATTGAAAGTTGAGCTGAAACTTAAGAGGAATTGCTGCTTTTACCTTCTTGTAGTTTTTCCAGGGGAACAGTTCAATTGTTTTTAATGAGTTTTGTTTCAATTTACCTGGAGATGATAGCATTCGTTACTTGAGATTAATGACCTAGGAAAACTTGAGTTTAAATACGGAGGTCATTTGTAATTTACAAGTGGACAGAGAAGTATCAGCTCTTCCATAATGAGTTTATGGGGTTCCTTTCATTCTTTTGACCTCAAACAACCAAAAAGATTTTTCTTTGAAAAACCCTTTTGCTTCCAGTGATGAGACTCTGTATGTTGAGTTTCGGCTGTGATTGAATTTATACCACAGCCAAGTTATAAACCCCTGAAAATGGGATTTATAATGGAAATTCCAAATGCAATCTTAACTATAGCAGCCAGCTTGATACCACAATAGTACTATTAACATTCTTCAAAACCAATGTTCGGTGTGAGTCATACTGAACTAATTTTTACATAACGTCTTCTTCTTTTTGTATTGCAGGCCTAGTCTAATTTCTAGTCATATGCCAATGGATATATCCCTTTAATTTGGGACACACCAGATGTAGCTGATATCAGTGCTCTGGAAATAAGCAGTACTTCCCAGCCATACATCAGGCCATGAGGCTGTATATATTTATTTTTCCAGTTAAAAAAGGTCAAGTTTTGGGCAACTTCCACTAACTTGAATTATTAGCTAAAAAAAAAATGTTTGTTACTTGTATAATGGCAATGTAACTTTCTATTTCTGGCCTTCTAGTTCTTAGATATTCACATAATATTTAAAAATAATTAAAAAAAAAAACAGTAAATTCCAGGCAGCTGTGAGAGAAAATAGGACAATTGTAACTCTTTCTATTTTTTAGCTATTGTTTTTAAAAATGACATGAAGAATGATGGGTATGAAGCTCTGCCCCAGTGGTGAAAACTGCTTGCACTGCTCTCAGCTGTGTTACATTGCTATAAATATCGATACAATATATATATATTATTAAATATATACACATATAGGTGACCCTAAAAAGGGAAGATGGCTACAGGTGGTGACAACAATGATGATGAAGTCACCTGGTCCCTCTAGCAGGAGATCTGCATGACCTTGTCAGACCAGAAAGTAAAAATACTGATTTGTGATGGATGTGGTTCAAAGTTGAATGGAACTTACACTAAATGTAAAAAAGAATAAAGTTATTATCCGAAACAGCTAATAGTTTGGGTTCCTCCTAGGCTGGAGAAGACACAAAATGCACATCCTGTAGTTTAGTCAGTGGGCTGAAGAAGGATTTGGCTCTCCAAATTCCTTAATGGTATGCCCTTGCCTCATCACTGCTTATGCTACCTTGTGCCAGAGAAGGAATGAAATATTTACCAGTATATATTAAATATATGAAGCAGAACAAATTTCTCAGGTGAGGTTAAGAGGCAGTCTGAGGTTATTAACTCTTTTCTCCTTGTCCCATTTATCACCCAGGCAAAGAGAAAGAAGAGCTGCTGGTTTGGGGCTGTGGGGCAATCTCTCTGCAGCAGTGCAAAAAGTCAGCACTTGCCCCTGCAAAACAGTGTCTGACATATGTGGACGTGTAAATGGATGGAGAGTCTAGAGGGAATTTGGTAGAATGGGCCTACAGCTCAGCTCTTCTGTAGCATAGTCAGGCCTCTTCATCTCCTGTTTGTTGAAGAATGTGAATTATCTTTCAGTCCCTTTAACTTTTTCTAGTTAGCAAAAGTCTTCTTGCAGTCCAAGGCCCCCAGTTTTGTCATTACACAATTTGTAGGGGTGAAAAACCTGGTAGTTACATCGCCTGGTGAGCACAGAGGGGCCTTCCATTTCATCTACATGCCTTCCAGGACAGGCACTTGCATGTGCCTTGCAAATCCTAGTACAAGGTACACTTTGGCCATGCTGTGAGCTGATGTTGGTTACCTGTGAGAGCAGTGTCTGTCCTTTGTG
The DNA here is from genome assembly GCA_023055505.1 of Callipepla californica brunnescens. Lineage (NCBI taxonomy): Eukaryota > Metazoa > Chordata > Aves > Galliformes > Odontophoridae > Callipepla > Callipepla californica. Next base: position 108,874,137 of record JALIRH010000001.1, on the reverse strand, counting down.
GGGTTTGATTGCTACTCCTCAGTCCCTTATTTCTACAATTTTTAACAGTAAAGGTACCCAAGTGGAGAAACTCTTTATGTGAGCAGGCCTGTGTTTTCCTTTAGTGAGGTCCTCTGCTGCAATTTTTTAGGCATCCACAAACTGAAAAAGGTTGAAAACCACTATGTCTCTTATGTAAATCAGAAGAGAATTAGATGTTAATGTTTTCTCTGCATCTTACAAACAGAGGCATAACTGGTGTTTCAGCATCTTTCAGATTGGAATTTATTTTGACATAATCAATTGGGAGATTTTCATTTCTGTCTTTAATAGGTCATATTATCATAATTTAAATTGAAGTTCTCTCACAGTTTAAATATATTTCCAATTTTATTCCTGTGATATTTTCAGCAACTTTTTCAAATCAGAAGTATCAAATCCCTTGGGGAAAAGAGGGTCAGTAATACTAAAATTTGACTGACTCAAAGATTACCACTTGAATTTCTCTTATATTCTGGTTTTACATGGTCCTGACTATATGTTTTTAGCTGTTTGTTTTGTTTGTTTGTTTGTTTGTTCTTACCTGAGTATAATATTGTTTATGTAATGATGAGCATGAGAAAGTCTTTACCTTTTAGTTGAAAGAAATCCTCTAGGGTATTGGAATGGCTCTTGAACGTTCAAACATGACTCACCAGAGAAATGTATACCTTTACATATTTTGGAAAACCTTTGAAAATTATCTGACTAATATAGACTTGAAAGTCATCTTTTAAAGTCTGACTTTATCTTTACAGTCTGACCACTCCAAAAAAGCCCTCCCCATTTCCTAGGGGTACAAAATTTTTGCTGCTGTCCTGCTCATCTCTCTGCTTGCCTCTTCCCACAAGCGTGATGAATTTTGAACCTCCTCGCTAAAAGCAGACACTGACTTAACATGGGGTAGTGAGCAGTGTATAGGCTGTGCCTTTGAGGACTATTGTGCATGCAGAAAGACCCCTGTAGATCCAATATCCTTACTCATGGAAAACAAGACTGTCCCAGGTCTGTTGACCGTAGGGAAGGGTGCTGATGCTTGTTATATCTAGAAGCAAGGCATAGCTTACTGATCTTACTATTCATTATTTGGCTAGCAAGCTGCGTTTGATGTTCCTACTGTGCTAGCATTATGGTAGGAACATGCTGTAATGTGTAATGTGTTGATCATCTCCTGAGCCCAGAGAGATCAGGCATGGATAAGCCCTTTGTGATAAATACTTGATGCAATGACAGTTCCCACCAGAACTGCACCAGGACAGAAACTGGTCTAATGTAAGCTGCTAGGAAGGCCAGGGTGTCTCTGCTGTATGTGTCAGACTGGCCTACATCAAGGACCACCAACTTCTCTCTGAATCACACTTATTTCAGTTACTTGACTGAACCAAAGAGGGACCAAAGTGAACCTGCCTTTAGGAGTCCTTGCCCAGCTGGATCTTTTTTTCTGAAAGGACAGGGTTTTTTAGCCATGATCAGGTTATGAAATGCATTTTTCTAAAAGGAAAGCAACAAATCAAAATTCCAGCTATCAGTTTCTGAGAATTAAAAGAAATCATATGGACATTAAAATTTCATAAGCTAAAGCATTCAACAGGAGGGCAACCAGAAGTCTTCAGTGAACTGGAGAACAACAAACCCCACCTTTACCCTTTACTTATGAGTGTATAGACTATGAGATCATAGGAGGTTATGACACTGCTGTGTTTTTTACAACAGATCCGTGCAAGTTATGTATTTCACATCTTTGTGAGATAAGCTTGTGTAGTTCCAGAGCACTGGAACAGGCTGCCCAGAGATGTTGTGGAGTATCCTCTCCAGAGATGTTCAAGACCCACATGGATGCCTACCAGTGCAACCTACTGTAAGGAACCTGCTTTAGCAGGGGGTGGGACTCAGTGATCTCTAGAGATCCATTCCAACTCCTGTGATTCTATGATTCCCAAGTCTTCGGTGTATTCACTGCACGTCATATCTATAAATGACTTAGTTTGGTTTAATGTTTTTGTGTAGTGGTAGAAACTGCCATGTTTTGGAAGGAAAAGCTACAATGCTCTGTTGTGATGAAATACATAAGGCTGGAGATGAGGCCACGTTCAGAGTAGGCATGTTGAGCTGCTTGTTTGTTGTCTGTCCTAGTGATTTAGAGACAGCATTAAGTCTTTGGGGAACCTGCTCTGAAGGAACAACCAGTAGCTGCTGTTCCATCCTTTTTCAGTAGAGGTCATCTTTCTCAGTCAAATTGCACACTGGCAAGCTGTTCTCTGGGGTTGCAGCCTTGGAAATGCCCTCCCTTATACTGGTCGGCCTTGTGCTGTCTTGCCCACACTGCAGCCCACCTCTATGTGTATGCCAAAGCCCCCCTGTGTGCCCTTCTCTCCCTCATCTCACTTTACAAATTCTGGGCACAGCCGTGTGTTGGAGAAGAGTTTCCCAAGTGAGATGTGGCATTTGGGTCACTTTTCAGGGGTGCAGAGGTGGGATGCTTGGGACTTTTCCTTCCAGTGGCTGTCTCGCCTTGTCCCTGCAGGAGGCCCCTCCATGCCTGCGGCTGTCACAGAGCTGGCACCAGCCTTACTGCTGCCTGTGCTCTCTCATACCTCCTCCTTCAACATTCTTCATTATTGGTACTTAAATATAATTACTGTGGATTTTATAGCACTCTGGGACAAGATAAAGTAGAATGAAAACCAGTGAGGCAAATGGTCCTTTCTCTGCTGTTCATGGAAGATTTTAAGGTATTTTTTAAAGATAATTTATGAAAACCCTGATCAGATTATGCAGCTCTGCCTTTCTATCTCAACATCATCCTCCTGAGAGCACTGCCAATAGGGCTTGCCAGTAAATTTCTGAAGACCTCTTAATACTATTAGTCTTGCTGCATCTGGGGAAATGTTTTCTGAGGAGGGTAAGTTTATACTTGACCTAATGAAACTTCTGTTATTAATTTCAGTCTGTTTCTCCAATTTATCAAGATTATACTCTCACACTACATTGCTAAGCATCTCTGATTACTTTCAGCTTTCTATCACCCTTTCTTCATGGTTTCCAGCTGTTATAAACTCAACTAGCAGTCATCTGTCTGAATCATCCATTGCTTACTGCTCCAAAGACTTTACCATCTAAGATTTGCAATGGGACTTCATATCTCAAAGAAATGGAAAAGAGAGGAGGTGAGAAATCACATATTGAGTTAGTAGAGTCCTGTCAGTTTGCCTTGAAGAGGAAAGGATTGATCCAGGAGCAGCCTATATGGCTTGTAAGAGGACAGTGGGACTGGTTCAACACTGGCTGAGAGGAGAAAGAAACTTCCACACACCTTAACTTGGCCTGAGTTGGCATCTGACAGAAAGTAATCCTTTTCCATACAGGAAACACAGGAAATAGAGGGAAAGAAGCAATATCAACGGTACTGTGATCTTAATGTTCTCCATTAAAATGTTTCTGTTGTGTTCCCTATGACATTTATATAATTTGTAAAAAGAAAATTTGGTTATTTTTTCTTAATCACCAGCCTCATAAAATACTTTGAATGCCACCAGGCCATTTAGAAACCCTACATTTTGTTTTATTTATTTTAATGGGAAGCACCATTAATATTTTTTAAAATGTTTCCTCTCTGACAGAAGACTTTTAGTCTTCTGTTCAAGAAAATTATTCACAAATCAACTGATGATTTTATTCCAGTGGGAAGGTGCAATTGCATTATTCATTATTATTCACTTGATGCCCTAATTCTGCTCAGCACCTTATGCACAAAATGAAGCCATCAACGACAAAGACCAAACACTCTGAAGAGGCAGTGTACATATGGAAGTGAGTGGAAAAACTAGTGGGATGAGCCTCAGAACCTATTCCCTTCACCATTTTTATTTGCTTTTCTTCTTTCTCCTTCTTTCTCTGTCCCTCTCTGCTTTCAAGTCCATACAATTCTGGAATGGAAAATTCAGACTGCAAGAAGAAATGACTTTGGAAGAGACGTGAAGGGGCAGAGTGATGTGAATGGAAAAGGGAGACTGAGCCTCAAAACACAGGTAGCAGGAGAGGCTAAATTAGAAGGATTGAGGGCAACACAAGTCACACAAGTAGAAGCACAGCACAGTGACTGGATAGGCAGGGAGCTGAGAGTCCAACTCATCACCATTTCTTTTCTTGGATGTATGAAGAAGCTCTGCTTTGAGGAGTCTCTGCGTTAACAACATGGAAGTGAGTTCTGACAGGTGGAAGGGAAGGGTGAAGGAACCAGGCTGACAAAAAATAATATTTCTACATGAAAGGGAAATGACTTTCCTAGTTTTCCTGTTTCCAAACAGGATAACTTAATCATTTTGTATTAAGCCATCTTTCTGGATTATGTTTGTTTTGTGGCCTTCAGGATAAAGACAACTCAATATTGCACATTAATGTTAAAACATTTCCTCTCTAGATGAGCAGACCAAGTTTGAGGTGCAGTGACACTAGGGGATGAAAGCCAGAACTCTGGTGGCTGTTATATCCTGGTCCCTGCAGGTTCTTGTATTACTCTGGCCTTGTGCATCATGTGGGAGTACTGCAGCACACTGTGAGGTCTGATTAATCTCTGATTGATGAAGATCATTCTGTCTCTCATAGAGTTTGCAGTGTAAGAGTTAAGAAATTGGAGAACAGGAAATAAACTGGTTTGTCTTATTGTGCATCCTGGTGTATGTAAAAAAAAAAAAAAAAGGCAAAGACAAGGCAGTGTGTTTTAACTTAGTTTGAAAGATGACAAGATGTGCTTCCTCTGTGAGCTGATCTGTAGACTCAGGTGCCCAATGAATGCTGTCTCCTATCCAGAGCATCCATATTTTGGCCAAAGGCCATACTGAGGACTCTCTGTCCTGGAAGGACCTTGTGAAAGCAGCAGATCCCAAAGCAGATGTTGGGTCTCAGGGCAGATGGCTGGGGACTTATGAGGGGCTGTCCCAAAAGGTGTTTGGACAGCTCAGAAATGTGACATGGTCTGAGGGAGCAGCAAAGTGTTCTTGCAATGAAGGAATGAATAGAGGATAATTTATCACAGGCACTCTCTGTCTATTCTATTCTATTCTATTCTATTCTATTCTATTCTATTCTATTCTATTCTATTCTATTCTATTCTATTCTATTCTATTCTATTCTATTTATTTTTCCTTTTCAGATACAAGGCCAGTCCCATCTGTTCTGCTTGGTGACTTATAGCACTGCATCCAAGGTAAAACAAAAAACAATGCCTAGATCAGAACTTGCCAGAAATGCAAGGAAATGGTATTCAAATCATTTTGCAATTTGTCAGTGCCATGTTGGTCATGAGATGAAATGTGGCACAGAAAGTCATATTAAATCAGTGCAGAGAACAGTGAAAGAAATAGGTACTCCACATTTAGCTAGCATCTCAAAATGAAGAGGAGAGGCAGGGAAAGGCAGAGCTGGCAGTGGGGAAACACCACTCCAAAACAGCTCAGGTATTGTGCTTGGTACCTTAAAGCTGTGTTGCTAAGCCAAGTTTGTTTTCAGAGCTTCCCAGCTAACAGATCTGCTGTGGATACAGGCAAGCTTCCACCAAGCAAATCCTCAATCTTGCATTCTGCAGATCTATTATTAGTTTGATTTTTTTTTTCCAAGTTTATGTAGCAGAAAATAAACCTACTGTAGTTAGTGTGTACTGTGGGGAGAAGCTCATGGCTACAAAGGAATAAGCTTTAGCAGGCTTTAATAATTTTTATGATTTTTGATTTATCATGGAAGTTGAAGATAAGCTGGCTTCTTTTTCACTGCTGAGGTTCCATTTGAATTTCTGAGTTACTTGCAGGCCAGTAAACTGTCTGTTACTACTGGCTTGCACAGGAAAACCTGGGATGTGGAGATCCATGGAGACAAGAATACAGGGGACAGAGGGCCTGGAGAGGGCACACATCCACCTGCCTTACCATCTGAGGAGGTGTCATTATATGGGATGAATCATCTTCCAAGAAAGCTGTAAATCCCAGGAATTTTTAAGCTCATTAATTTTTCAAATTTGGCTATACTTGCACATAGTCACTGAAAAGGTTTCCCACAGGTCAGGGTCTCAGGAGGAAGAATGATGCCTAAAATAAACCTCCATCACATTAATCCTAGATCTTGTTTGCGTGTTTGTTTGTTTGTGTTGTTGTTGTTGTTGTTGTTGCTGCTGTTGTTTTTCTTGAGGAGATCAGACATTTTCTGATGCGCATTCAGTAATAAGCTCTGGAAAGTCAAGTGACTCCAGATGGTCAGCTGTTCCTCTGGGCCAAGCAAGTCACTGCAAATAAGAAGCAGCTTTTGTCAGGGGGAAACCGCTGTTCTGAAAGAGGAAGCACTGATGCTATAGGGGCACTATAGGGATGAGTTCATCTCAGTATGCCCGTCTCCAGATCCTGTGCTGGCCACTGACTTCTTTGGAGTTGCCCTGAAACAGGTGAATGGATTAGAAAATGTCAGGTGAGGAGCAACTGAGGGAGCTGGGATTGCTTAGTCTGGACAAAAGGGTTCTCAGGGGTAACCTCATCATTTCCTACAACTACCAGAAAGGAGGCTGTAATGAGAGGGAATCTCTCTTTTCTTATGTGACATGTGACAGAACATGAGGAAATTGCATTAAGTTGCGTCAGGGGAAGGTTGAAATGGATATTCAAAGGATTTCTCATGAAGAAGATATTCAAGCATTGGAAAGGGCTGCCCAGAGCAGTGGTGCAGTCCCCATCCTTGGAAGTACTTAAGAGATGTGTGAACATGGCATGAAGCAGCATGGTTTAGTGATGGGACTTGATAGGTCAGGTTGGTGGTTGGACTTGAAGACCTTGAAGGTCTTTTCCAACCTCAATGATTCTATCATTCTGTGATTCTAAGCTAAATGACTTTTGCTTTGATCTTATATGATTTTGGCCAGAGATGTTCCAACTTGTACCTCTTATCCACGGACAGGACTGGTGTATCCAACTACACAAAACTACCTGAATTGCTTTGTGTGCCTTCTCTCAAGCTACTTGTCATGTTTGTGATGAATGTGTCCTAGGCACAAAAAGGCAGTATGCAGACCACAGTCCAATTTTAACAAAGGCACCTGTTAACGGTTTACCGGGCTGGATCGGCCCGGTTCCGTGACGATCGGTGCGGGGGACACACGGACCCACGCCCCAGGAAAGGGGAAGGAAAAATGGAAAAGGGAAAAGGGAGATGGGCCTAGAAACAAAACAGCGGCAACGATCTGAGGAGGAAAGCTAATTTACTAAAGAAGATATTAGAAAGTAAAATAACACAATATAATACAATATAATTGGAATTGAGGCTAATAAATCAAATAAAATGAACAAGAGAGAGTGTCCGATAAACCGAAGGCCTTACGCTAACGCTGAAGGCGATACGGCAGCGAGCACCCACTGCTGAGTTGGTCCCGAAGGAAAGAGAGTGTCCCGTGACCGCTGAGGGTTTTTATCTGTTCCCTCTGAGCGGAAAACACGCAAAAATACAAAGCATTGCAAAGTCCTCTGGGGAATGTAGTGCTTCTTCTCTTCTGAGACAGGTATACCTGGAATTATCAATGATCTATGGAGCTGGAGTATTAGCTCTTTAACTCTTAATGCAATACATGACGTTATGATGTGGAATACCAGTACCAAAAAATCATAAAACCATGACAGCACCTTATATCTCATAGGGAAATTCAGCAACACACCAGAAGCTGAATGGCTCTGCTTTAGGGTCTCATCAGAGTGTCTTGCAGACTAAGAATGCTTGTCCTGGAACAGCTCTGACACAGTTCATGTTGGATGAGAATCCTACACTAAACCTCCCACAGATGAAAAGAAAGAGACTGTGATCTGTAATGTTAAATGCTGACAAAAGAGACATAGAAACTAAAGAGAAATCTAGCTCTTTTGCTTTAATACATTATTTAGGAACCTTGAAATGTGCTTTCTCAGCCTGCAATGAATACTGAAAGTGTCAATGAATTTTTTCATGATACTGAATTAAGTGAAGTTGAATTTGCAGTAATATTACAGTTTACTCCTTCACTGATATGTCAACATTACATGACTGTTTTTTTAAGAGCTCAGAGGAAATTCCCTCTACACTAATGCAGTTCTGCAGTGAGACACTGTTGTTTGCATGTCGTGGTTAATGAGAGAGACACAGAAAAGAACATTGAACTGGTGTGCTAGCATCTGGCCACCTGCCCCTGGAGCAGGCTTGGGGCATTGATCCTAGCGGGGCATTTTTGCAGAAAAAGCACATTCTTCCCTAAGAGACCAATTTGCTTGGTGGGATTGACATCATTGTTTAAGGAAGTTTATATTTGACAGAGAGCTGCCTTGTTTAACAGTTCTATGTCATTAGGCTTATGCCACAACTTTAGACACTTTCTGTCCAATGTGCAGATGAAAATAAAACTGAGAGTGTATAAGAATTAACACTAATAATGACATTTTTTGGGAATAAACAGAATTAACATTTTGTATGGAACTGATCAATTTCGAAGACACTCTCTAAGTGGTTTCATAGGGGTCTACACAGCTTTCTTTTGTCTGTCAGAGGTAAAAGAGTCATATTTACCTTTATAATTAATTGTATTCTTGTTCTTCTTTTCTGATGTGGAGTGTACATTGGAAGTTCTGTCTTTCTTGGGCCTAAGAACATCTATGTGCCAAAGAGCATCATTAGTTCTAGGTCAGTTTGCTGTCACAGTGAGATTCTGCCCACAGCCCTGAAGCCTAGTGAGGCTATGGGATCACGGCAGTAACAAAAGTGAAATCATCATCTGTGACCCAAAGGAAACCTGCACAACCTGGCTGTTAATATGAGGAAACAGGAGGTTAAGAAGCAGGTGAACAAGTCTTCCTTTGTATCTCATTCCTCCCACACTTTTAAATACACTTTTGCAAAATGTTGACATGCTTTACTGTCGTGTCACACTTGCACTTTGCCCTGTGGTGCTACTCTTATGAGTTGCCATTAGATGTAGGCATGTTCACAAACCTGCTGTTTCTCTGTCAAAGAGAAGGCCTGGCTTTCTCATCTGAGAAATTGCATTGTTTCACTAACATGTATCTGTCACACTTGAGTTAATTTCCTTGGATTCTGTAAACATGTAAATCAACCACATTGTGTAAGTTGATGCTGTGCTGATCTTTCACCTTTCTTAATGCAGATGGAAAGGGAAGAAGAAGGAGAGGAGGTGAGGGAACATCTTGGGTTTCCTAAGGTCTTGTCTGACCTGCTGTTGACATGCCAGGTCAGGCAAATGCTCTTTTCACATCAACCTCTATCTCTGATAGTGTACAGCAATGGGAAGAGTATTAGAGGGCAAATGTAGCAATACTTATCCTAAATTCTTAGTTCCAGCAATCTCTACCTGAAAGACTGCATGAGCCAAAATGGCATATTTTACACTGAAAGCCCATGATGAAGTTTTCTTCTGAGCTTATTCAGTCATTTCTGAACCATCCTCTATTACTTGTTTCTGCGGTTTGCTTGTGGTAAGGAGTGCTTGAGTTGGATGACGTGAACACTTCCTTCCATCAGAAAGAACAGAGGCAGATCCCTCTTCCAATCTTCCTTTTGTCCAAGCTGTAGAAATTTTCTGTGCTCCTTCTATAAACTAAATAATTCCCACTTGTTACAATTTCTTCTTATTCCCACTTTTGCCCTGTTCAGCTTGCTACTTTTAGGTTTAGATCCGTTGTCATTCTTTCTGCTTCTTCTCTTCCAGTTTTCATATTTGCTGATTTCCTAAGTTGTGTAAGCAGATTCGCTGATGATTACACACAAAGGAAGCATTTAAGGAGTGTATTTTCCCCTCCATCTATTCTGTGTGCTTTCATCAAGCACAACCTGAAAGGAGATCTGCCTTTGCCTCTCTCCCTGCCTCTTTGCCACAAAGGTTTGCAGAGCAGAACCTCCTTTTGGAAAACATCTCCATGTAGCAGTGCGGCCAGGGTGATTGTTTGCCATCATTTGGTTTGTAGGGATTTCACAGAGCAGGGCAAAGTCAGAACTGAGCCCAAGGAACAAACTTTTGCAATGAGGTTCTTAGAGGGCCCAGGGGCTTTTTCCGGCTCTGGACTCCTCAGTGCAGAAGAGAACTGGGCATTCTGGTTAGAGTCCTTCAGAGGGCCACCAAGATGATGTAGGGATTGGAGCATCTCTCCTATGAGAGGGACTGCTCAGCCCGGAGAAGAGGACCCAAGGAAGAGTCTGCACAGCTTCATGAAGTTATCCAGGTATAGCAAAAGGATTTCTGAATGAGAACATTGCCATCACATAGTGGTCCTTCTTCATTTTATGTCACTATTAATAAATTTAAAATCTTTTTATTTTATGATTATAATTTATATATATATTTATGTGCAAGTAAGACAACTTCATTGAGGATTTGGTTTTTTTTTTTTCTCCAGGTGCAGAAGAGCTGCCTGTTACAGGCAATATGACACGATGCAAATGCAAACCTTACTGTGAAGGCAGGCAGCAAATCATTTTTTGATCAGCTATAAGATAAACTCCTGCTTGATGCTTAGGATTTTGAAGTATTCTGATAACTTGAGCTGACTCCTGTAAGCCACTTTTCAAGCTCTCTTCCCTATTTGATGATCAAATATAGCAGAGTGTATAATTCATGGCCTTTTACATTCATGTTTGTATTTTTGGTTTACAGTAGGTGAATGCATCTGCCATTTTAATGAAATATATATACACCCACTATGCAGATACTGGAAAGAGGACTAAACAGATAAATGTTTGTTTTTATCATACCTTATCTTCAGGATGGAGGATCTTTCTAGACAACCTCTCTGCTGAAAGTTCTGCAGGGTTTTTTGGTTTAGAATATTTGGCCGTTGGATGTCTCTTTTTTAGGCGCTGTATCTATAAGCTGAAAGGTATAAGTACATTCTGAAACTGAGCATTGCATGAAGATGATTTTAAAGGCTTCAAGACATCCCTCCTTTGCTCTGTATTTTTTTTTCTTTCTTTCAGTAATAAATAGAGCCTGAGTCTTTGCAATAACTGGTTTGACTTGGATAGCCAATGCTATCTTCAGGTATGACATGATATGCCCATGATACACACACTCTTCGCAAATGATCTAGTCAAAACCTATGTAGGGATAGCGTAACCTCTGGTCATTTCGAGAGATGCTCACTTTTATTTACTTTGTCCTTTCTGCTCTTTATTCACAGCTCCCAACTGCTTCCACACACATAGCCCTGCTGCTGAAGGAGCCCCAGTCCCACCCCTGCTCAGCATTATTTCTCTTCTTTCACTTTCAGTTGAAACTCTCCATCAGCAGTGTCTTACCCAGGAAAAACATACTGAATTGGTTTTTAATGTCTCTGGAAGAGCTAGGAGTTCATTACAAGAAGAAGCTGTTTGCACACCACACCTGGTGCAGAGTGAGAAGGGTAGAAAATGACCTCAAGTGCTTCTTATACTAACAAAAATTGGGAAGAATGCCGGCAATCGCTGGCACTTCCATTGTAGTAGGCAATTCCTTATCGTGCTTGCACACTGATATGGACATATGCAGGGAAGGTCTGGTCAAGGGGTCTGCTCTGGTCAAGCACCTTCTTTGTACAGATGCTCATTTGATAAAAGGAGACTTCTGCCTGTGACAGCTGTCATTCCTACTAGCTGTTCTGCTTTTGTGTTGACTGTTAAATTCATATTTCAAGAGAATACATAGGAGAATATCCAGTGCAAACCAACTTCATCTAGTGTTAGATTTGCAGATGCAAAACAGGCCATGAGAGTCAACAAGTTGCCACCCTGCAGGTGGCTCTGCTGAGAACCACCACAGTTCCAAAGCCCCATTAAGCTTTGGAACATAAGCAATGACCTCGAGGCCTGTGACTGTCACTTTGGGAACCTCTTTCTTGGCTTTTTCATCTGTTTTGGTTTATCATGCAAACATCTGAAAGAAGCTGCTCCTAGTTCCATACCTCTAGGAGACAAACAGACTACTCTACAGTCTTGAAAATGTTCTGTGAGTGATGCTCTGCTCAGAACAGGCTCATCAGAAGATTGGCAAGTCTAATATTATATCATTTGTTACTGCACTGAATAATGTGAATTTCAGCTGAATTACACAGAAAAAATGACAGTAACAATCAACTATCATTACACAGGGGTTTTCTGCATTCACATAAATCAGATGCCAATTTCTGCTAGAAATTCTGAGGAGTGCCACAAATTATCAGCAGTTCATTGCAGTTCTGTCACAGGCATTTTGAACAAATGCAGCAATTTCTAAAGAAAATTTCTATTTTCTAGGACCAGGCGAGCATGGGTATTGCTGCTATTTGTCTTTTGTTGCCTTTTTTTTTTTTTTTTTTGTCTTTTTTTCATTTGAATTTACCCAATTGCAGACAATTAATCAGTTTCTAGCCACCACTGATCTTGACTAATCTTTAAGAACTTTTGGCAGTATAGGAACTAGACATTCCCCAAAATTTCTCAAGAGAGATCTGACACCTGTTGTAATCTTTACCATGGGGCTGTGCTTGTTTTAAGCAAATTTTGACTTCCAGTGTGAAAGGGAAACAATCCTTTTCTGGTTTGAGTATGATATGCTCCGTGTTGTTTTGATTTATTCCATACTGGCGCACTTTCCTGTAGCAATTCTGTTCCATCTGCTCCTTGTGAATCAGGGCAATGCGATGCTGTTTTTGTGGTAATTTTGCCATGAGTGTGACTGCACCTTTTTTATTTGAGAAATATTTTCCAGACTCTACCAGTAGTGTTTCTTTTCCTTGCAGTGCCCTTTCTTCCCACTCTTCAGAAAGGTGTCTTGATCCCTGATAACATGGTCACCACTTATTTTGGTGTTTTCAACTATTGTTGCTTTCACTTGAATTGGATCTGGCTTGACTCCTTAATTTTCTGAAAGGTGACCAAAATCACTTTGCCACATATTGATTTGCAATCTGCTGCAATTTGCCTCTAGGTCATGCTCTCTGCAGTTTGGGAAGAGTGCTTCTGGGTTTTCTTGTGCTGCCTTATGGTGCTGCCAGTTACTAGAGCATTGCCAAGTGACTTCTGTTCTCCTAAGAAGTGGCCTTCAGTTGCATGTCTTGTATGTACTGCAGGGCTGCGTGCATTCCTGGGCTGTTTGCTGTTCATTCAGCTCTGCAAATGGCTATTGCACAGCTGCTTTTTCACTGATTTTATCACATGTGCAAACATACTGAGGACCCTTTTCACTCCCTGAGAAAGAAGAAATCCATCTAGTGCCTGCAAGCCTGCTGCCATGTAGAGCATTCCTTTGTAAAAAAATACCCAAATTTTTGGCAGTGACACCATCCATGAAGCCAAATGTTTGTATAAATTGTACCCTTTCATTTATTTCAGTGTCCTTACTACAGAAAACAGAGAAGAGGACTTGTGTCCTTGATTCCAATTAATTATGGTCATGTAAGAAAAAGAAAAAGAAAAATCCTGGGGATTTGTCCCTTCAGAAAAGTTGTGTTGTGATTCTCTTTTTCTTTGAGGCAGATTTGTGCTAGCCATACAAAAACTCCTTGCTAGAGGAAACAGCGAATGGTCTCATGAAAGTCTTAGTTTACACATCTCAAAACTTGTGATCTGAAAATAAATGAAGGGGTTTCTTTTGTTCTTCCTTTTTGCAGCTCTCCACATTAGCGACCCTCTGGCTGAGATGTTAATTCAAAGGTTCCCAAACTGTTTTGTGAGATCCTTGATGTTGATCTGCAGAGGGCAGACCACTGGTTTGGTAACATCTGCCTGAGCCAAGGCAAAGTAAAGTAGCTGTATTTTGAAGAGGACATCTGAAATTTGATTCCTGCTCTTGCCTTTCCCTGTAAGCAGTTTGCCTTGCTGCTGAAGGGAAGCTGTATAACTACGAAGACATTTTCCTCTCTGTTTTGAAGGTTGAACGTGATAAAAAATTCAGATGGATCCTACATATCCACAAAACTCAGGGTAAGCTGTATTTAATAAGTTACATTTAAGTTAAAGTTAAGACTGCGCCTTGCTTCCCCATGTCTTGCATATTTGATGTCTTTTGGTAGTACAGAAGTTGATAGAATGTGTCTGGTGGACAGTCTGTGCAGTCTGTGTGTGTATGCACGGTGTTGTACAAGCACAGACAGCCATCCATCCACCGGCCCTTTGCCTCTGCCACCACCGACTGGGGAACTTCTGAGCACTGGTAGTGCCCAATGCTCATGGCTGCTTGATGGACAGGCAACTTAGGGGGTGGATTCTCTCTGCAGTAATTAATAGAGACAATGTTTTTCTTATTTAAGTCCCTGAGCACTCAAAAATAATAAAAAAAAGGTACTTTAGAAGACAAGACATAAAGCCTTTGCATGCAGTTCTTGACTACAGCTTGACTGGCCTTTTACCTACATGCTCTAAACGTATATAATAGAAGTATAGAAACACAGAAAGGCTTAGATTGGAAAGTATCTTAAACATCAAGCTCCAACTCCCTGCTGTGGGCTGTCTGCCCCCACCAGCTGAGGCTGCCCAGGGCCCCATCCAACCTAGCCTTGAGTGCCTCCAGGGATGGGGCATCCACAGCTTCTCTGGGCAGATTTGCCAGTGCCTCACCACCCTCTGAGTTAAGAATGTATTTCTTCAGATTTCATAACAAAAATTGCTCCTCAAACTTTTCTCTCTTTTATTATTTTATTTTATTTTATTTTATTTTATTTTATTTTATTTTATTTTATTTTATTTTATTTTTAGTTATTGATTAGTAAACAATACTGCCAAAGCTAATGACTTTTCATTCCAACACATAACAACATTTAAGTCCTGATTTACTTCCTGGTGATGGATAACATACTGGAATCCAAACACAGTTCGTTGATTCTCAGATGTGTTTTGGAGTTGAGGGCTTTTTAATTTTTCAAACAAAGGCCAAAGAAACCAAAGAAAAATGGGGGCAAAAAGTGTGTATTTTATCAACTGAAATACATAGCAGTTAACAACTCTGCCAATGCTGGGTCTGACTCCTGAAGAGAATACATGTTTTTTATAACACTATCTAAATTCTGGTCATATTTTTGTCCAAGGTTTGTACCTTAATTACAAATAATTAAGTTTTTTAAAGGTTTTGCTGCTGCTTGAATACTTGGTAAATAATCTTGTTGCAGTTCTGTTAAGAATGCTTTTTTTGTCCCACATACTAATTTAGACATGAGCTTCCCAAATGGAGTAGAAGAATAGCAGCTGTAATTCCATGAAGAAGAATATAACCATCACAGACATTTATCTAAGTTCTACATACAGAATGTTTAGGCTCTGATTAATTTATAAGACTTTAGGAAGAAACTCAGCCATCACATGTAGCTCCAAGATCTCAGGTGAATGCAGTGTGTAGGCTGCCCTTTCAGCTATATGCAGCAGGTATCTACCTGCCTCTGGCTTTGAACTCTGAAGTACACAACACTGAGTATAACAGCCCTAAGAAAAATAAGTACCTGTGCTACCTACCTACAGCTAATTTGGCTATTTGTACTGCAGGACACCTAAAGCTTGTACTTGGCTAATAGAAAATTACTGGATTTGCCATACACTCCTCCTAATATCAAAGAAAGATGGAGGGCTGCACCATGGTACATTACAGCAGACAAGATGAAGGACAAAGCAGAAATAATAAAAGTTGAGAAAAGGGCAACAAAATTAATAAGGAATGTAAGACTTCAGAGCCTTCCCATCTAGAGAGACTTTTCAAAGATAATGAGAACTTCCAAGGGAAAGGTTATATACTGGACAAATGTGAAATATTCATATCATCTACAGAAAGAACTGGGTGACCTTGAGCACTGCAGTAATCAAAATGGATTGAAATTTAACAGTACAAAATGAAAGGTCAGGTATTCGCTAACTAATAACAAAACCTTTTATTATAAATTGGGGTCTTATCAGCTGGAAATGACAGAGGAGGAAAAGATTCTAGAGGCATTGGTAGATCAGGGAGAAAGTTGCCAAAATGATGTGTCTGTGAAAAGGCTGTTTAAGTAGGCTAGCTGTGTGCAGTGTGGTAGGAGAATATCAATTCCATTACATCCATCCTTTGGGGACAGCCTATCCACCCATCCTTCCACAGCATACAGACCATTCAAGCTACGTGGGTGACTGAAGATGACAGAAATCTCACGAAATTGATAACAATTACATTTCACACAATTGTTAATGTCAATTAATTTCTTCACAGTGGATAATTACTATAATTTATATTGAAACATCTGTAGGAAAATAAAAGGAAAAGTGAAGCAATGTAGAGCAATTCTGTAAGAGCTGTAAAATAAATAAGTAGCTAAATAGCTCTAGTCCCAGGTGCTCAGTAGTGAGCAATGCCCAAAGAGTCTGTGGAGCTGAGAACTTCTCCTTCATGGTTTCTGGGTAGAAAATGTGTCAATTGTAATCCTTTCTGTGCATTTTTCAGCAATGTCTTTGATGAGCATATTCAGATTATTCATGGCTTATCTCAGCTGTTTCTCTGCTAGGCCCCTTCTGGAAAATGGAGGCAGCCCTCCAGAGAGACCAGTGCTGGCAGAATTAAGAGCATTCTGAGTATGATTGCTCCTATATTGTTCATTGGGCACTTTTTATGTCAAGAAAATGTTTTAATGTACAGTGCTGTCTGCTGTACAGTCATTTGGGTACCTGCTGATGAAATACCCCCTGTCACCTGCATTGCTGCAGCTTGTGGAAGCAGAGCTGCTTAGGGAAGGGCTCACTGCTCCTGTCAGCAGCCACTCCCCTTGCTCCACAGGTATGGCTCAGTCCCAGGTATTTTGCAGTCTGGCTCTTGCTGCCAGACCTGTCAGCTGAGTATGCTTGGGTCACATGAGGATTGGTGACTCTTCCCACCTTTTTGATTCATTCAGCATTATCCATTGAGCAAAAACATATACAGTGATGGTGGCTTTCACTTCTCAAATACTCTGGGAAGGGCCTTGTACATCTGAGTTATCTCCTGTTGTCTTCTGCAGTATATGTGTCAGGGCTGTTTGCGGATAGCACAGTGAATTCAGCAGGATGTCAACATCAAGCCTCAGCTCCCTTTCCAGCTCTTTCACCCTGTTGTATGTCCCAGGTATTGTGGTGCCCATACCCAGAAAGTACTGCTATGTTCCCACTGCAGTGGAGCTTCAGTCTTTATTTCTTCAATGGTTCAAGCTTTTGCCAGCAAGTTGCATCGTACCCTCCATCCCACTACAAAGGAAAAAAGAACAGAGTTGAAAAACTTACCAGCTTGTAGGTGAGTGCTGAGGAGTAGCTGTGGATGTGCACAGCTGGGAGGCTGACATCTCCTAGTAATATCTGTAGTCCCGCATACAGTCCAGATGACAGTGCTTTATCATAGGGTTGTTCTCTACTGTCAGGAGTGGTACACCACAAATCTTCCAGCTTGTGTAGCACCCGTGCCTGTAAATCTTCACCTGCATGGCTGCAAATTCAGTTGGTATCTCAGAAATTGCTCAGTAGCTCATGATGTGTCCTGGGAGATGAGACAAGAAACGTCAGCTGGTCCACGTGCTAATCAAACCTGGGGGTAAGCAGACAGAGACTCAGAAAAATTTGGCAGCGTGGATTTTTGCTGCAGATAGCATAGCTTTGAAACCTGAAAGCTTTGTGTATTTTGAAGCTGAATACACTTGCCATCAGCTTTAGATAATAAACCACCTGGATTTTGCACATTTGGTCTGATGAGATGCCCTCCCAAGAAATAGGACCACTGAGGAATGTGTCAGGGCTTCTCTGAGTCCAGGCAGACCAGGAAGGCTGTGGTGGCCACCCCAAGCTCAGCATCTGCTTTCCTCATTGAAGTACAGCCACCTCCTTGGGCTGTCAGAGCAGCAGCTGCCAGTGCCCATGTGTCCCCTGCCCCACAGCCCCAGCTGTGCCCCCTGAAGCCAAACTGGGTCTCACTGCTGTCCTCCTTCACCAGGCCCTTGCAAGTGAAGGATGAGCCCTGTAGTCTCTGTATCTGTTCATCTACCTCGAGAATGCAAATACTGCCAGATATTTATGCCTAAATGGATGGAAAACTAAATCAAACCATCATCTTTGCCCCAGAAGTATTGTGGTTATAAAGCAATATGAGAAGAATTAATGATGTCTTAGAGACCTTTTCACCTTTCAAAACTTCGCATGAAATCACTTTTATGTGCAAAATATCCTGTCTTCTGTTGACAAGGGGAATACAGGATGATAATTAAACTGAGAGTGTTCAGACCATGGTTCGCTGCATTTACCAGGGCTCTGTGAGTGAGAGCTCTGGCTGAAAAAGAAAAAGAGTAGCAATTATATCATGTGCAGGAGATCATACTGAAGTCATCTGCCACTGTTGTAAACTACCCAAAGGGATGCTGAATGCCTGAGCCAGTTGAGGGTTAGCTGTGGGAGCAGGAAAATGAAGAGCAGCTCATATCTCAGGAAACTGAAGGAGCATTTAATGTTCAGCTTAGTTACATGGAGGCTGAAGGGGATACAAGTCTGCAACTATGCTGGCAGGAAGAGCAAGGAAGCTGTGAAAATAACAGAGGCTGTATAAGAACTGAAGGTATATGAGCTGGCCAAGAGGAAATTCAGGCTAGAAGTGAAACAGTAGCTCCCTTTCTCCACAGCTGTTAAATCCTGGATCAGCTTCCCAAGCAAAATACAGTGCTAGCTTCCAAAACTGGAGCTTGACATGGCTATTAAATGGCTTTACATGGCGTGGTGCCACTGGCTAACCTCTGTCACAGGAAATCTATCCCTCTTATATATCCATTCGTTAAATTTACTTGTAAGTGCCACCAAGGAAAGGTACCACCATAAAGAAAATGTGGTACTCAGAGAGAACACTCATCAGCAGAGCACCAGTGGGTCTCTGGCCTTCTGTAATGGTGCCCCACGGCTCTCTGAGATCTCCGTTGTGATCTTTATTGTAATACACACACATTTCACAGGCAAAATTAAACTCGCACAGGGAGAAGAAAACTAGTCAGCCAGCAACCAGGAGCAGATCAGTGCATTAAAATCCAATCCTGTGTGCTTGGGGACATGCTGTCACAGTCTCCAGGGCTGCATTGGGATCTCTTCTGGGGACTGCAACAGCAAAGCAGTGTGATCCATACCATACTGCGAAAGACAGCTTTAAATTTCACAGAATGGAGATCTGCTGCTGAAGTCTGGTTTCTTTAAGGTCTGCTCCTTTTTTCTTTCATTGTCTAAAGGAACTTGGATACGAGAATATTAATATTTTATGTCCATTCACAGACAGGTCTTTTTTCATGCAGGTCCCTGCTAGCAGATGTTCCTTATCTCTTGCCTTTTAGAGAGCTGTTATTATCCTCCAACTGCCCCTGTTTCTCTTCGATTAGGGATCCAGTAGCAGTTACCTAAATAAAGAGAATTTTCTTTCACATCTTCTTGCATTTTTAAAAGAATTTAATTGTTACTAGGACCACAAGGGTAAATTTGGCTGGATTTGTGAGTGATGGTCAACTCTAATGAAGGTGACCTTTCTCATTTCCACCACCTCTCACATCATTTTATTCCCTATTATTTCCTGTTCTCTCAAACTACAAGGGAGGCCTGTCTGCCAGATTTAGCTTCTTTCTGAGACAGTTGTCAGAATTCCTGCTCCGGTTATTAAGATGCAGCAAGGCATCCTCAGTGTTGTTTCAGCTGTGGTACCTTATTTATGTTGATGGTACCTTGGGTGAAGAGGAGCTATCTGCTACTTTTATGTTAATGTTGGAGCAGCAGTCTGTTCACACTGATTGTTTTTCTCTTCTTTTTTTATTGGTTTGTGAGCAGCTTGGACTTGAAGGTGCCAAAAAACTTCAGATAATCTGCTTTTTTGTTCTCATGAATGCACTTGAAAACACCCCAAAACTCAAAGCTCATAGAGCCAGGCACAAGTCTCTTTCTGATGTCCTTTCAGAGCTCTTTCTGTAACACTTCTCATCCCCAGCAGATCTGTATTTTTCAATTAAGACAAGAATATTCTCTTTTACCTAAGGTATGATTGAATCCATTGAAAGGTTGCAAATTGACTGTCGTGGTTACTGGATTGAGGCGGCTCTCACAGCTCGCAGGCAAATTAAGCAAGTCTAGGTATCTAGAAAGTCATTTTCTGAGTAGTGCATTTTATTCTGAGTAATATTTTGTTACATGCTTTTTGGATTAAAAGGGCACTACAAAATGGTGTGAAGGATAGGAACTTAGATGGAAACAGCCTAGTCATATGGGCTGAATATGTGAGTGCTCTGTTCTCTTTTAATACCCCTACTAAAATGAATTTGCCATGCCTTGTTAGTACAAAATCCATGGAATAGTCTGTACATTGCAGGAGTTTAAGTGAATGTAATTCCAGCAAATCAAACCAGGGCCTTAAGTGCTAGCATAATGTGGTAACTGGGCCCAATCAGTAAACGTGACAGTTCCTCATGGCAGGTGCGGTACTCCTTAACCCTTCAACCATATTCACGGGATTCTCTATAAAGATCATGGGACCCATCTGGCAGCCATCGTGCCTGCTTGCCTTCTCCTGTTTCTGGGGTAGGAAGATGCATGAGGACTCTCGCTCCTGCAGGAGGTTGCTGATAGACTAAACTGCTGAGCAAACTGCATCTGAGTTATGAGTCAGTAGGGTGGAATCAAAGGGTATTTTTCTGTGAAGCTGCTTAATCTCACTGAGTAATCTCGAGTCCCATTCAATTCCAACATTTTATTTACTTGGAGCAAGAAAATAGACTGAATTTGTCAGTAGCACTAGTGGTGTTTTGTCTCTCAACACAGAGAAAATTTCATCTCGTGAGTGAAAAAGTTTAGATAGCTCCAAAAAAAGGAAGACCTGTTATAAACAACTACTTGGCTGCACCTATTCACTGCTGCTTATGAAGGAATAGCTACATTCCAGGGACATGGAATGGAGCTATTATATATATATATACATACATGCCTCTCAGATGGGCCATGAAAGCGTGGACTACTGCTCTATATGCTCTTCCTCTCCTGCTGGGACAGCTCACCTGACAGTGTTTGGATGATGCTCAGCTATTCTTAATGCTCCCAGGAGCTTTCTTTAACGTTCTTCCATGTACCAGGCCCTTGCCGTGTGCATAGTGATACACCTCAGAGGTTGACACAGATTTTCTTCAAACCTGCTTAATCCTTTGGCCTCCTCAGTGTCCAAGGGCAGTGAGCTCCACAGTGTAATTGTGCTTATTGCAAAAACATGGGTTGATTTTGCTTGTTAAGCAGGTGAGGTAAGTTACGATTCACAGCTATGATTATAGCTGTAGATGTCTCTGTTTATTGTAGGAGGGTTGGATTAGATGACCTTTTAAGGCTTCTTCTAACTCAGATGACTCTGTGTATAAGGATATAAGGAAAAAGTCTTTTACAGTGAGAGTGGTGAGGCATTGGCACAGGTTGCCCAGAGAAGTGGTGAATGCTCTTTCCCAGGAGACATTCAAGGCCAGGCTGGACCAGGCTCTGAGCAATCTGATCGAGCTGTCGCCTCATTGTGGGGGAGTTGGACTAGATGACCTTTAAAGGTCCTTTCCAACTCTGAGGATTCTATGATTCAGCAAGCTGAGGAGTTCATGACTGCAGTGTGGGCTGGCATGGCACAGAACTGCTGGCTACCTAAGTCTCATGAGCACAACAGCTCTGTGCTGAGAGTAGTTAGCATTGTGCATAGATGCATTTGAGGATCTGGGCTGAACTTGTCTCATTTCACACCTCTCCACTGTCCATAGTCTCTCATTGCAGCGATTTGCCTAACACTGGCACCTCTGTCCACCAAGCTTGCTGCAGACATACCCCTGACTTCTCTTTTCCTTCAGAATGGGATGAACCAGCAAACGAGCCTCCCCTGTGGTGTTAATGAGAAAAGAGTGATCAGTGTGATCTCAAACAGAGTAAGATGTATTTAAAATTGATTACAGACAAAAATAAAAAAGAAACTGAGAATTCCTCATTTGAAGCCCAAATTCACTTAATGGGAAGGCAAGATGAATCCTTGTCTGCTTCTTGATGTAGAACAGTGCAGTCCTCATCCATTTTTCTCCCTGTCCTTAGCTAGAAAACTGTGACTCGTATTAGAGACAGGCACTGCTGCAGAGATCCAGGCTGCTCCCTACGAGAGTCATCCTCTGCCTGAGGAAGGGCACAGCTGCTTCCCCTCTCAGCTGTGCTTCCCTCGAGGGACTGGATGACATTTATGTTCTTGAGCTTCCCCAGATTTCAGTTTGGATCTGGATGCAGCTCAAGGCATTGATTTTAAGTGCAAGATATTTTGTGTCCTAGTTGTGAACTTGCCTCTTGCTGTCTGATGCTGTGGGAGTTACAGAAGCTGCCTTTAGGAACAAATTTCCAGTGAGGACCTCTAGACCAACGTTTGTTACCCCTTTCCTTCCCCTGAGTGGCTCAATTATGCTATGCTCACTTTTGAATCTCATCTACTTTTCTCTGAGGAAGTAAAACATGTATTGGACCATGGGCCTTTTCTGAGACAGAGTGATCTGTGTCCCTGGCGTTAAACACTCATCCCTCCAGTTCAGAGTAGCCAGTTGCTGACTGCATTTCTTGGCCTCTCTATCTCCTCTCCTTGGCTAGCTGGAATAGGAGGGAGGCTCCTAGACCACCTGGAGCAAATCTATGGGAGGAGACATTGTCACAGTATGACAGTTCAAGTGGTCCAGTTCCTGTGACTGAGAACATTTCCTAGTACTGTGTATTTTACCAAAATAAATGTAATAGTGATTACTGACTACCAATGATTGGGGTGAGCTTTGCTTGAGACAAAACAATTTGGGGTTCTTGTTAAGGATTTGCTGAAAACATCAGTATTTCTAATTACTAACATGAAGGAGGAATCTGGGAGACAGCTTTGGGTAAGAGCAGGAAGATTCCCGTGGCAAGAACAGTGGCTCCTGGACATTTACTTTGGAGGAGTTACTTCTGAAAAGGCAGCGAGGTGGAACAAGACTGTGGCTCTGTGGCATACAGCTAGCACTATTGCTTAGAGCTTAAGTCGGTTAATCTAATACCTAGGCTGTCTGATCAGGAGTGGATTTAAAAGTGTGGGATCAAAAGTTCAGGAGCAACATAACATATATAAGAAATCAGAAGTCAGAACAGTTGTAATTTCAGTCCATTTCAAACATCTATCAGGAGTTTTTGCTGTTACTTTTTCATAAAGCTTACCTGGGATTTTGTGCTCTAGTCAGAGAACACTTCCAGTTCCATTCAGATTTAGAAGCACAGGACTGAGGGAGCACTGGCTGTTGGCAGGATAGGGGAAGGTGATAAAAAAAAGTGGTTGTTTGGATGGGCAGATGTTTATCAGAGTAGAGTTTGTAAGATTAAATCCTGCCAGGAAAAAAATAAGCAGTTAGCACAGCTCAACAATTTGTGCCCTCAATAGTGAATTCCACCAGATTCCCAGTGGCTTCACGTGCAGCAAGTTGTTATACGGTAATAATTCAAAAGTTTCCTCAGAAAGTAAACTTTTCTAATGCCTGAAGGACAAAACTGGCTTGACTTTCGTTAGTAGATAATAAATTTTGGTTGTACTGTAGTGTGAAGTAAGTTGAGGAAATGTAGGTTAAAGCCTGACTTTTATTAAACTGGACGTTACAAAAATATTGGTTGTCAAACACCTTTCTCTTCCCTATCCTTGTGGTATATGTTCTGTGTTTTTGGAAAGCCAGGATGTCTCTCCAGATTTCATTAATTTGAGGTTTGTCTCTCATGAAACATCATGAGACTGTCCAGGGAGCTTGAGAACTGCCATGCTGAGCCTCCCTGCATGCTGCTGCACTGCGCGTTTCCAACACACAGCTGGGCTATGCTTCTAAAAACCACTATGCATTTACAAACTGAGGGAAAAACAAAGTTATACTGAGCATCATCTTACTTTTGCTGGCTATAGGTCAGGAGAAAAATGTTATTAGGAAGAACTAAAAAGGGTCATTCATCTTCTGTATATTACAACAGCTCAATATTGTAGCAGGATAAAAAAATACTTGAAAATCTCTGAACACAGCTTTAGGAGTTCCAGAGCATATTGGCAATTGAGATAATAACAAAGATATTCTGTGATTGATGGCAGATTAGGGAAAATCTTGACTGAGAATTGATGAGCCCCCATTAGTTTCTGTTCGTTGTTATGCTGCATCTGGGCCAGCCTCTGGGATTCAATTTGGCAGCAGGTTTATTAGCCTGGAGTCAGATGCAGCCATGGATTTTCAGTTCTCTGGAAGGGACATCTGGTTGTATGTGATCTGTGTTTTGGTTTTGCTTTTTGCTTTTTCCATTTTTTTATTACTTTTTTTTTGTAGAAGAACTTACAAACTTGTTGATTGCAGTACCCTGAAAATGTTTGGGAAATGATATTTTTCTTTCCTTGGCCAGAGAGTGGTGGTTCCCCTCACCAGAAATTCAAATGGTTACACAAGGCCTGAAAAACTGGAATTTCTTATATTCAAGGAATATGTTTTGAAGTCTGGGAATGTTGTTTGCATATTGCATTGTAGACTGCATGGACCATACACTACTTGATGGCTGGACTAGATGATCTATGATGGTCTTCTCCAACTTTAATGATTCTATGATTTTGTTTTATGGGTTTATGATTCACATACATGTTGGATGCATTTTTTATAACAGTTATTTTTTTTTTCTCCAGAAGTTGTCAAAGTGTTTTCAAAGCTATGGAGAACAGTGATACATGGTTGATTCTGAATGAGGAACTGGGGCTGGGCAAAAGCACACAACACAATTTATGAAGCTCCAAAGGGAAAACTTAATCAGGCAGACCTTAAATACTCCTGCCGGAGTTTGATCAGTGCAACTGCCATGAAGTGGTAGAACATCTTTACGAACAGTAAGAGCTTCATTAGAAACTCAATTTTATCTCTCAATTGTGGAAAGAGGCACTGCTCATATCACAGTGTGAAAACTGCTGTACTTTATAAAAAAAAAAACTTTGGTTTTAATTGCTGCTCTCAACCTGAATACACTCACTGCCATTCAGCTTATTGCATGTAGCAAGAGTACATAGAGCCTGTGGGAGTGTAGCAGCAGGACTTGCATTGATTTCAAAGCAGCTCTGCACTAGAGTTAGAAACTTCCTAGGACAATTTGGGTAGTTGGCTATCATAATCCATGTTTAACATTGCTTCTCTCAGCAGCAGAAATAGGAGCCAAGGATGAGGGGGTTGTAATGGATCATGTAGTGTTAGGTTCTTCCCTGCTTGGTCTTTCATATGCTTTTTTTGTGTTGAACGTTTTATAAAGGAATGAGGAATTGGCTGAATTGTCATATGGCACCAGATCTGCGCGTGGAGATTTGTATTCCAACTATGGAGGCAGCAGACCACTGTTTGCAGCAGTGCTTGATTAGAGGGAAGGAATTTTCAAAAATCATCCAACAAAATGGAGCTCTGTGGTGCTGTCATCCCTTGAAGTGAGGGCTCAGCCCTAATCCTTTCAGACTGAACTGACAGCAATTTACAAAATGCAGCCTTGTTAGTGTGATGCCTGCAAAGTTTTCTTGCTTTCATCTGTTCAGTAAGCTTCAGATTTCCATTTTTCTGTAACTGGCATTTGATTCTGGGGCTGCAGCTCACGTCAGACACAGCCTTTCAAACGTTGCATCTTCGGTCCGGCATTGACAATGTGTAGCTATTGGACATCACCTAAAAAAGAGACAGGAATCAGTTTCTCAGCTGGACAAGAGATGCCAGGCAATGTTAATTAGTTGCAGCCATACTCTGCAGCTCTGTGAGGGCTGCCTTTCTTCCCAAGCACAGTGTGTCAGGATATAGCCCTGCCTCACGGGCAGCAGCTGAAGCCCAGTATTGGGATTTCACCATACAGCTGCAGTTCGAGCCACTGACAACTGTGTCACCAAGCTTCCAAATGCTGCTCATCACTGTGAAAAGCATCTAGAAACATCTGACTCTGCAGTGAATTATAGCAGAAATGTTTGGCACTTCTAAAGCAGTTAACATCTGCTCATATATTAGTTAATTAACAGAGTAATATTAATCTTTGGAGAAGCCTTATCTTTCATCAGATGTAAAAAATAAAAGGAGATAGCACTGCTGACACAAGGGTTGCCCACGCTGCATACTGATCTTGTCATTTTAAATTAAAAATATGTCCAGAAAGAAAGAGCTGCATTTTGAAGCCTCTCATTGACTTCACTCTATTTTGGCTAAGGGCCGAGGTGTGACTGGTCCACATCAGTCACACCCAGTCTGTTTTTATAAAAGATTCCTTTTTTTCTTGATCGTTTCTAAATGACATAGTGGAGATAGGATTACTACCTGTTCCACAACACACTAATCCATATATATGTTGGCTTTGCATAAGTATATTTGACAAGTTGTTCCCTCAGACTGCTTGGAATTAATTGGAAATGATGAAACTCATCAGCTATTGCTCATTGTAAGGTAAACATCACGAAATCCTTTAGCAGTTATATCTGTACACCTCTTTCAATACTGAACATTTTTCTAACAGTGCTTCCACCAGAAAGGGACACTGTATTATCACTGTCTTATTGACATAGATCTGAGATACTTGAAGTAAATTTCAGCTCCAGATTCAAACACATTCATTTAGATATTGGCATGTCTTCAAGCTATCTAAGCTTCTGTTACAGTTGATGGAGATCAAATTCATAGTGCTTGGAGAGAGGCTTTCCTTACCCATAAGGTGGCTATACACTGACTCCTCAAATGACAGAAGCTGAAGTGACCTCTGGTGATAATCCTGCCCAGTCGAGATTAATAGTTTTAAAATAAATCATCTCAACCCCTCAGAACTCTGCATTCAGTCTGGGCTTTGGAACAGATAGAAATCTATTCAGATATGTACTTTTCCCCTTGTTTTTAGTACTGATAAGCCACTAAACAAAACTTCTTTCTATTTTGTATCCTGCTGTTGAGTCAGCTCAGAAAAGGACCTGACCATTTATCCAGATGAAAAAATGAAGGTTTAACCTTTTGTTGTTGATACTAAAACACTCACTGTGCTGAAACACAAGTGTTTCTACCTAAATCCAGCTGAAACACTGGGATTTATGTGCTGAATTCCAGTTGCAAGTGAATCACTCACTGTAAACATGCTTCTGTACAGTGCATTGAATGCTTTGCAAACAGATGTTTTTTGCTGTGCTCGGGCAAATATCCTCAAGGGAGGGAGTGAGATCAGCAGAACAATGCTCACTTATTTTTATGCTTACTGTGACTTTTTCCTGTAGCAGCAATTTGCAGGTGTAGTGAGTGGAGACACAGCCCGTGGTTCTTGTTCTTGCATGACGGTTTACGGAGACATCTGAGAACAGTGTGGGTAGTAGTACAGATGCTCAGCATCTGCTGAGATGGAACCATCTCTATCTTTTCTGTACATCTAGGTTGTTGGGGTAAAGGCTTAGGTAAGTGACTACCAATGCTTTGGGCAATCACAAAGTCCCTTTGGTTTAATTTATGAAGAGCCTCTGGCCCATAGCTTTAGCATCTATCTAGAGAGAGGCTTTGCTCTGCATGGACTTTGTTCTGTATGGCAGTACCTAACATGTTCTTTCCAGCTCTCTTTTTTGTGCTGTGGTCAGTTCTTCTTCAGCTTGTCCTACAGCTGTTATCAGCCTTGCGTGCATCAACTTGTTAGTACCTCAGTAAATCAAACTTCTGCTCAGGTATGGAAAGTCTTTTCCATTTAGGGCAACAACAGCAATGTAACTGGATAACATCTTTGTATTCATTGTTCAGAACTTCCAAAAAAGAGTATCTTCAGGATGATGAACACATCGAATATGTACCTAACCCTTCCTTAGTGCTTGTTATTTTTCACACTGTGGGAAGCCCATTTTTCTCACTCCTGGATGTCTACCTATCCCCCCAAACCAGCTGCTAGTGTTTGACCTTCAGTCTTCTTTTGAAGTCCAGTTCCTGTTGGGGCTGGAACAATGGATGGAGACCTCTGGGGAAGGGCAGGGTAGTCTGATCTGGCCATATCTCACACCAGTTCGAAGCAACTTTGCTGTTCTAAAGCAAAGATATCAGACTATATCATATATTAACTATATTAACATAGAATCGTTAAGGTTGGAAAGGTTAGTTCATCAACCCATCACCACAATGCCCACTAAACTGTAGCATATTGTTCTCTATGAACAGAACAAATTAATAAAAATAGATAAAATTAGATAAAAATATGACTGCTGTGACTGCGAAGAGCAGGGCAAGACTCTTTCCCTCTCCAAACCAACATTCTCTCTCCCTTTTTTCCCCCTCTCAGGGCTTCCAGGCTCTCTGCATGAGCTGCCACTGCTGCCATGTCCCTTCCCCTGCCCCAGTGGGGTGCTGCTGGAGCAGGGAAGTTCTTGGTGCTTGGTGGGGAAACCTGCAGTAGAAGCAGTAGGGTGCCCCTGGTACTAAAGGAAGCTTGCCTGAGGAAACTTCACCCTGCATCAAAGATCATGTCTGAGTGACTGACACTTAGGGAGTATGCCACGGTGTCTGAATGTTTCCAGTTTTACCTGAAATAATAAGGATCTTACCTTATGTTCTACAATGCTATGTTGGCTCTTGATTAAGTTTGCCGTTAGGTTTCTAATTGTTTCTTTTTCCCTTTTTGTTTTGTTGCTTGCAGCATGTACTTGTCTTTTATTATCCTATTGCACATGTGCTGAAGTGTTCTGGCTTATGCAGAGACCTTTTCTGCAATTGCTTGTCCTATGATTCTTCTTCACAGAGCTGCAAGCTCACATTAATGTCAGTGAGCATCCTGACGCATTTGCATTTTGTGATTTAAACAGAAATGAACAGATCCTTTTATTGATGTGCTCACAAAGAGTGGTGAGGGGTGCGTTACAGCAACGGGGATGATCTGGATTTGTTATGACATTCTTCCTAAATTACCGAATCCATCTTGCTTTATGCTAATTAGATCTCTCTGCTTGGTGATAAAGCCAGACCTGGCAGAAAATGGGAACTTAATTAACTTTCATGAAACATTTAGGCAATAATAGACCTCTGAACAATTAGAAACCTGGATTTACAATGTGCAAGTCTTACAATCTCGTTTACTTTTAAGTAGTTATAAAATTAGTAAATGAATGAGCAATAGATGCAATATATTTGGATTGAAATAATTTCATGCAGTATGTTCTGGATTTTTGCAGTTAAAAAGTAGTTTGAATTATCTTTATTAGGAAGTTTATGACATAATATGAAAACAGAAATGTCCCACAATGAATCAAAATGGATTAAGTTATTGAGAAGTTTGATGGGATTTTATTAGATCCAATTTCATCGAATATTTTCCTTAAAGATTTCGAAGGAGGAGGAGGAAGTTGCATGATAATGAGAGCAGCAGCATCGCTGAGAGAATGCATCCAGAGAAAAAATGGTACAAAGGAATCTAAACCTATCGAATATTTGTTCAGGCAATAGCAAAATAAAACTGAAGAGATGCTAAACAGTAAATAGAAAAGCCAGGAATCTGCAAGAAAAGCAGCACTGTATAAACTGAAGAATATTCAAGAAAGAACTTTGCTTGATGACTGTAGATACCTGTGCCAAGAAAAGACTAAAAGGGCAGCCCACCCATTCTGCCTTGTGATGGGAAGAGCCAGAGCTGGGTGTTAATTCTGGTGGGATGGTTCCTGCAGACTGTGGCAGAGCTCAGAAAGAGCTTCACAGTGAGGGCTGTGAATCTTGCCTGCTGACACATTTCTGCAAACTAGTTCTGTTCAAGTGCTCCAGAGGAATTGTATTTCAGCACAAGCCTCACCTGTGAGGTGTCTTTAGAGGGAGAGCAGGCATTTGTCTGTGAAGATTTGCATGGTGTGAGCAGAGCAAATCAAATGCAATACTAGCAAAACCACATTCGGCTCTGCTGGAATCAGCTCAGTTGCTTCAAGAGCAATGTAAGGAGTAAATGAAGAAGAGATTCAAACTAAAATCTCAAATCCAAATGCTCCACAAACATTTGGATTCATATCCAGAAGAGAAAGTACATGCTGTATGTGAACAGCTCCCATGTGGTGGGGGTGACCATCAAATCACAGAATCATTAGTTTTAAAGGACCTCTAAGATCATCCAGTCCAACTGTCCACCTACCACCAATACTGCCCACTAACCATGTCCCTAAGTACCACATCTCCCCATTTCTTGAGCACTTCCAGGGATGGTGATTTCACCAGCTCCCTGGGCAGTCTGTTCCAGTGTTTCACAATCCTTTCTGTGAAGAAATTTTTTCCTAACATCCAACCTGAACCTCCTATGGAACAACTTGGGACCATTACCACTCATCCTATCACTGTTGCTTGGAAGAGGAGGCCACCCCCACATTGCTAAAATCTGATTAAGATCTCTTCTTGATATTGATAACCAGCTTATAGTTTCCAAAATCTCTCTGAGAAGTTCAGAATTGCATCTCTTTTTCTGCATTGTTTTCACAAGTTCTGTTCCTTTCCACGTCTCCAGCTCTGGAGGAAGACAGGGATGGATCTGGATCACAATGAATGTCAGCAGGGCAGGAAATCAGGGAGAACTCATTTCCTACCCCATATCAGCCAATTAATTGCAGCAGTCAGCGTAGTAGGACAACCCCCTCATTACTGCCATTGAGATCTGAGCTTCAGAGCCAAGTGCTTCAGGCTGCCTTGTAAGCAGAGCTGCCTTTGGTGACATGCACATGGGCTGAGTGTGGTCCTGGGACAGAAGAGCCAAGGCAATTGTCCATCACTCCTTTGAACCTAGATGACGACATCTATTTTGGTCTCCACAGTAGCTGGATCAAATGCAGCTTTTGCCTCTGTGCCTTGGACAAATAAAGGTGGTTTTCTTGCTTTTCCATGGGCTTTGGGTGTTGCTCTCTGCTGCTTCCCAGAGAGAGTGCCCATTAATGGACAGAACCTGTAATAGCAATAAATATGAAAACTTGCAGCATGCCCTACATAAAATACTTTTAACAGTATTTCATTTCATCCTGGGAGAAATCTGTCTCCCAGAAAGTAGCTCAGAGACTGTGCATTAAAGCCTCATGCCCTGCTGTCGCTGCATGTAGATCTAATTAAATTAAAGGTTCAGATTAACCAACACAAAGGTCCCCGCCCTAGGGCTCAGCCCCGCGCTTTCTGTTGTATCTCATTCCATCAATTTATTCAGTGTCATGTCTCATTACTCCGCATCACTCACTGCTCCCACAACAACGAGAGGCAATGGCTCCCGCAGTGCCCTGGCACCACAGCACAGGACTTCAGGGCAGCACAGCTCCCGAGGACAGCAACAGCACCGCTGCAAAAAATCTGATCGGAACTGTTTGCTGGGACTACGTGAGAATACTTTCTAATGGGCTTCTGTAGGAAAGGATTTACTGCAGGACAGTACAGAAAGTGCAAGAGCACTGTCAAATGCTTTTTTTTCTGCATAAGAAGCTGACTGAGCTGAAATTTTACCTCCCTGGAAAGAGCTCTGTGTTTTTACCTTGTCTGAAAACTGCCATTTTGGGAAAAAGACATAGTGTATATATACTATTCAACATAAAATATTTACTGATTATTTATAAATAACTTTGAAATCATCCAATTTCTGCTATTTTAGAGCTGAACATTCCTGCTATTCCATCAACTGACATAACAGCACCATCATTTTTTCTGCGTTTTGTTTGTTTGTTTTGTTCCAGCTTGACTCAGTAGTGTATTTTGGCGCCGTTGCGTGATGACTCGTACCTTCATTCTTCCAGTTCTTTCAGCAAACAGTTCATCAGCAGCTCCTGTGCACAAGCTACATGCATGTGGACAAACTCGATACCTTGAACATTTCAGTTTCTCTGATTGCCCACACATTAACAGTTCTAATGATGTTTGTGGACATGTCTGATAAGAAAGTCTTACGATGTTGCCTTTGTGCTCTGAGAGGCTAAGATTTATGTTTACGGTTGTGAAGATGCACAGCTGTATTGCTATCCACACACAGGTATAAAAGATCACATGCCAAAGGAAGCTGGTGAAGGCATTAGAAGACAAGAGTTATGAGAAGCAATGGAGGGAGCTGGGATTGTTCAGTCTGGAGAAGAGGTCTCAGGGGAGACCTTACTGCTCTCTACAACTGCTTGAAAAGAGGTTGTGGTGAGGTAGGGGTTGGTCTCATTATCAGATGACAAATGATAATACAAGAGGAAACAGCCCCAGTTGTGCCATGGGAGATTTAGATTGAATATCAGGAAGAATTCCTTCACAGAAGGAATGGTGAGGCATTGTATTGCACTGCCAGAGAAGCAGTGGAGCCACCATCCCTGGAAGAATTTAAGAGCAGTGTGGATGTGTTGCGTAGAGACACAGTTTAATATTGGATTTGCAGTATTAGGTGATTGTTGGACTTGATGATCCTAAGGTTCTTTTCTAACATGAACGATTCCATAATTCTGTGAAAAACATGCTTGGAATGAAGCTGGTAAGCTGCATTTTTGCAATATGTATGTCCTAACAACATCTTATTTTGAGTAGAGTCAAAAACATGTTAATGTTGAAAAAAGAACAAAATAGTACACAGTAAACAGTATGTGAACAGAATGCCATTGGGCGTATGAACTAAAACTGCTCAGAATCATTGAGGCATCTGTTGCAGCACTGTGTCCTGTTTCAGGTATCATTCTACAATGTCACAAAATCACTGAATCATTTGAGTTGGAAGGGATTTTTAAAGCTGTCTAGACCAACCCCTTGTAATGAACAGGGGGACACCTACAGCTTGATCGGTTTGCTCAGAGCCCTGTCCAGCCTGACCTTGGGTGTCATCAGGGATGGGGTACACACCACGTCTCTAACCAACCTGTGCCAGTGCCTCACCACCCTTAGTGTAAAAACTTCCTTATGTTCAATCTAAATCTCTCCTCCTTTAGTTTCAAACCATTTCCCCATGTCTTGTCACAACAGACCCTGCTAAAGAGTCTGACTCCTTCTTTTTTACAGTTCCCATCCAGATACTGAAAGGCCACTCTCAGGTCTCCCCACAGCCTTCTCTTCTCCAGGATGAACAGCCCCATATCACTCAGTCTGTCCTTGCAGGGAGGTGTTCCAGACCAGCTGCTAGGAGTAAGGAGAGAAGAATAAAAATAGCTGTAAAACTAGACATGAACTTGGAGGGAAGGATGCTGAAATAACCAGGTTGGACAGAAGGAATTAGAAAACTTACTGAAGTGAGACATGATAATCTTCAAATATATAAAGGAGAGCTGCACCAAAGACAGTCAATTGTTCTCTATGTTCATTACAAAAATGAGGTAATTGGCTTAAATTCCAGCAAGGGAGATTTAACTTCAACATTAGGCTACATTCACTAGCAGCACTTCTAGCTGAGCTCTGTAGTAGATGCTTGGGGAGCCTGTGGTTTTTTCATCACTGAAGTCTTTTAGAAACAGACAAGCATATGTCAGGATGGTATAAATAGAGATAATCCTGCTTTGTGCAAAGTGATGAGTGAGGTGACCTCTAGACCTCTTCCTGCTTGGTTTTCTGCAATCCCTAGAAAATTTCTGCATATGTTCTCTGTTCTCTAATGAGGACAGCAGTGAAAACCGATTTCTGAGTAGTGATCTGTTTGGGTTGCTTTCACTGTAAAAGCTGGCAGCTTTTATTTGTACTTTCAGGGTTGTAGTTCTGTATTTTTATGGGTGAGGGAGAAAGGAAGGAAAGGTAGAGAACAGCCTAAAGTTTATTTTGTTGTGCTGTCTCTTAGTTACCATGTCTAGCTAAACATGGTAAAAATGTCAATATAAGTTCCAACTCTGTCATTTCTCCCAGTCAGAAATTGAGGCTGTTTCTGCC
The DNA here is from genome assembly GCA_023055505.1 of Callipepla californica brunnescens. Taxonomy (NCBI): domain Eukaryota; kingdom Metazoa; phylum Chordata; class Aves; order Galliformes; family Odontophoridae; genus Callipepla; species Callipepla californica. The sequence continues at coordinate 108,840,295 of JALIRH010000001.1, read as the reverse complement.
AGCTGAGTCCATTCCTTTGACTGATACAATACTGCTGAACCATTCATCATTTTTCTTTGCTGGTCAGCCCAGAGAAGCAGCTCACTGAAATTCTTTGGGATGGTTATTTTGTGAGAAGTGCTATTGAAGTGCAAATCATTGTTGCTGCTTAATGAAATACCTTTCAGCAAGGAGCAATATATTTTGGATACCTGATTTCTCTTTGTTGCTTCATCTCAATTCCAGATATTCTTGAAAACAGCTTTTTCCCTTCTGATATCTACTTAATGTTCTAGCCTGTTGTTTTCCAAGTTCTGAAGCCAACTAAACTATTTGTTGGGAATATTATTATATTATATATTACGTGATGAATGTGCCTCCTTTTATTTGAAAACAGTTTTGAATTGGTATGGATTTCCGCAGATGTGGTTTGTATTTATAACTGATTGCTAAATAGTTTGGAGAAACCTGCTGGCTGGTAAGCTGACAGCTCTTCATTCAGGTGGTGCAGCTGAGCTGTTAAGCCACAGCATTTCTATTCTGTGACTAGAGAAACGAAATTTTGTGAGCATGTAAATGGTGAATAACCAATGAAGAGCAATAGCCTCTTGCCTTTCAGAGAGCACTTTTCCATAAAGGGAAACACAGCAGCTTTCATCGTATAAGCAAAATCTTTTTTGTGTGCATGTTTGCAACAAATGCATACATTCCTGCCTATGAAAAGCTATTTTGCATTCAGGTGATGGTTGCTCTGGTTTGAGGCCAGATCCCCTCCTTCTCCCTCTTGGTCTAGAGAGGCTATGGAGCTCAGATATGTATGGTAGGCTTTACAGGCTTTACAGCACAGTAGCACTCTGAATAGGCAAAAGGGTGACACGCAGCCTACTAAAAGTGTTTGTGACACCTGGGAAGATCCCCAGGCACTGAGAGGCATTTTGCTCAGTGTGGTCAGAACACCTGCATGGGTTCAGGAGATGTTCCCTGTGGACTAGAGTAGGGCCACAGCATTCAGGAGCAGCAGCTGGACACCACTGGGACACACTACAGTGCCTACTGAGGTGGGAGATGCTGGTGATGAGACTACAGAAGCATTCCTTTGGAGTCTGCTGAAACGTAAGTGATGGATATTATAGCATATCTTGGCAATGCGCCAGCTCAGAGCTTGCTTGAGTGATCCTTGCTGGCTCCTGGAACAAAGCAGCCAGCACAGCTTGGATTAGAACTTGCTGATTAACGGCCATTTGCTCACAATTAAGCACCAGTTATATGTAAGTGACAAACGGTAAGAAAAGTCCTTGCATACTTTCTATCTCTACACATAGACCCATTGCTCCACTCAGCATCTACTACATCTCCTGGCACCTCTGCTTTCTCAGCATCTTCTAGTTTTCCAGCACTTAGTCTGTGTCTTTGAGTAATAAAAACAAAGAGCACGGGGTCTTTTTGCACTGATTTCTAATACAATCTGTATTTCTACACTATTTTCTGCAATATTTCTGTTGCAAGAAATCTTTGTCTTTTCTGCCTAGGAGATCTAAAAATCTTTTTCTTTACAACAGTGCAAAAATTTGATTTTCTTACATGACTGATTTTCCAGGATCCTATCTTCTAGTTGTTATGGAAAAAAATGAGGCTTTCAGTACATTTGCATATTTTGAGATCCTGTGAGTTTTTTCCAGATTTTCATAGAAGGTTTCTCTCAAATTTTCCTGGTTTACTTGGGTTGACTTCATAGATAAAAGAAATATGATTTCTGACTCCGAATTACTGAGTGAAACTACAGCCTGTACCAGCTGACCATTAGGTTTTATGTTTACTTTTTTTCCACGTTTTTTTCTTTTATTTATTTAGTTTGCTACGATTGGATATAGCCCATATCATGTAATAAGTTTTTGTACCAGTTGTACCACCACACTCTCTGAAGGAGAGATCAGTGCAATCAGCAAACTGAAGGTGACTTAGGAAAATGAAACCCTTGAAAGGCTTTGCAAAATGATCAGAAGAGTGGGATGCATCTTGGTCCTTTTTTTCTCCTAGGATTGTTGAAATAATAGTTGGCCTTGTGCTAACTTCCCCTGCCTATCAAGATGTCCAAGGAAATCATGAATCAGGGCTGTTTCCTTGCAATCCTGTGTATTTCGGTAGGAACAAGGTACCAGACATTCTTGGGCACTGCAAGTAACTTTTATAACTTATGTCTTTTGTGTCCACGTTCATCTGTGTGTGTTCAGTTTCTACTTTGCATCCATTTCTCACAGACTCGGTAGGAAATATAGGTATCTTTCTCCTAGCCAGACTGAATTTCAAGTGTTTCCGTATCACTTGCTGCTGTTATCTCAGCGAATCTGTTTGTTTAAAATGTTGATTTCTGGTTATTTTCTGCAAGTGGCCTAGGTGAACTGAAATGGAGGGAAGCTCTTGAATCTTGTATTTGACTCTGGGAAATAAAGTTGTAATTATCAAATCAGGAAAGGAATGGTAAATTGCTTTAACTGTCATCAGTGGATGACACTCACAGCGTAAAATAGCTCTGAGGGAACCTTCCGCTTTGCTGGAACAGTTTCCCTGGAGAACTGCACTGCCAGCTCCAGAAGCACACACATAAAAAATGAAAGTGACGGAATGTCAGATGGCTGTGGTTACACGTTTAAGTGATGTCATGTCACCTCAGTTACCATTGAAAGAAATGGCCTTGATATCAGATGTTTGAATCAAAGATCAGCACCTTGATTTTCATCCATGGGTTTGTAGTCTGGGAGCTCACCTCAGGGGGGTTGAAACTATACGACCTTTAAGGTCCTTTTCAACCCAGACCATACCATGAGTCTATGATTTTAGGGTATCCCCATGGTTAGGAGGGGAAGAACTTTACATTATGTCAAGATTTGAAATGAGAAGGGAAAGGTGAGGTTACACCTGCAGCAGTAATGCTGCACTGATTGACTGCCAGTCTGACTGTGAGCTATAAAGACAAGGTTGTGGCAGCGGCGTGGAGAATATGTGTTCCTCGCTTTTCAAGAGAAGCTGCAAAAAGCTAGCATAGATGGAAGCAGCTGGTAAGGTGTCCTTCCTTTGGAGGGGGAAATTGATGGGCTCTGCTCAGTGCCTGCAGCTTCCCACCATTACCTGTGCTTTACAGACACGAGTCACAAAGCTGCCATTTGAGGATGATTTCTGCCTTCAGGAGGGAACTTTGATATATTCTACTTCTTCTGCCAATAATGGTTGTGACTTTCATGTGCTGGGCAATCACGGTTTCAAGTATTTCTTAGAAATGGTTCTCTGCTTTGGGTTGTAACGTAATTCGGAGCACTTGTGGGAATTGTAGCACTCTGTAAGCTATTAGACTTACATTTCCCCCCATAATGCTCTAAACAATAGCCAAGAAAGCGGAATTGCTGTTTTTCCTTCATGCTTTAGTTTCTGAGCTCTCCAGGCTTTGCCAAGCTCAGCAAACACGACTGTATTTAATTTAAATACAATGCAAATGCAGATGCACATAGGAGATCAGCAGAATTAATTAGGTTGGGAGTACTGGGAGAGCCATTGGGAAGGTTCTCACCAGGCTGAAGCTCCCTGTCAGCACTTCCTCCCCACTCTGTGGGTCCATAAGCTCAGGATGACATCTGACTCAGGGACTCCTTTAATTTATAGCGCTGACAATTAAGTGGCAATTCTCCAGCTTCTGCCCAGGAGGGTAGAGCTATAATAGGCTTTAGAGGTGAAGCTACTATATTGCAAGATTAATTTTATATAAAATACTGGTGTTAACACATTGATGCCCTTCAGCAAATATAGTTAGTCAGTAAGTTAGAGCTTTTTAGTGACATTCTCTTAGACATTTAATAACATATAATAATAAGTTAATATATACCTATAAATATTTATTCTGCTAGCATCTAGCAATCCAAAGTTGTTCTAACCTACAGGTGTTATTTCTTGTGCTTATGATGAACAAATGCAATTAATCAACCAAAGGCTCCATGCACACTGGAGTTTGGAATAATTCCTTGATTCTTGTAATCACTTAGTTTAACCAGTGGTAAACTAGAACTTAAGAAAACCCTTGGTGTTGGTGCAGAGAGTAATAGTATACAACTGGTGTTCTGTCAATGCTTTGAGCAGTGGTCACTGTTCATCATGCAGCTGTAGCTTTCCTAGTTTTCTGGGACCAATTCAACCATTACACTGAAAGTCCTTTAAAATTTGTCAGATTGAAACAGTTAGGGTAGTGCAGAATTCTTCTGTGATTCTGTTGCTGATAATGAAAAAAGACAGAGAGATATTCCTGTGATAGCATGGGAGGACCTGCCAAGGGGCTTAACAGAAAAAGAGCCTTGGTGCAAAATTCTGTTCATTTGTAAGGGATATGGCTGGAGATTTGAAAGGAAAGCTGAAGCTGAGATCTTATGCTCTATTGTTTTCTTCAGGTAAAGAAATGGGCATATAGTCGTGTTTGATATGAAAGCACCTTTTGTTGCAGTGCTGCACAAGTTAGAAAGGAGAAATGCTGCTGCTGCTGCCCCATAGTTCTGTGCAGAAGAGGACAGGTTTAGGGTTCTCCATGTAAGCCCCACTAGTATTCTTTGCATCAGAAGGCACTAGATATTACTTCTCTGCTTTCTTTTAAGCTACTTCTTCATAGCAGTCAGATTGGAAGTTGCTATTCTGAGCATAGCAGGGGTTATGGATGTGGGATTGCACTGCAGTGATGGAATTGATGCTGATTTCTTTTGAAAGGCACGAGCTCTAAGATGGGTATTTGTCACTTTTTTGTCACTTGTGTAGCTCAGAAATGTGCTTCACTGTCGTGTGTCAACAGGTGGAGGGAATCTATCTCCAGGACTCTCTGTCCCCTGGCACCAGTGAATTCTGTAATGGGGAATTTTGATGAGATTGGATTGTACGTTGTCACGGCAGAAAGCAATGATCAGGAGAAGGAGAGTTAAGGATGTTTGCTTTGTGCTTTTCATGTCCCTTGATCTGGCACACAGCTGACAGCAGCTCCTTGGCAGGGTTGCAGGGGCTACTTCTGGCATCCTGGGCTTCTGCAGCCTGGATGTGCTGTGGCTGCAGGTGGAATTTGCCACTGCATTGTCTTTACGGAACATTTTGTGGCCTCTGTCTGTTTATTCCTTGCATACTTTACTTTGATCACACTTTTCCTTTTCAAGTTATAATATATTGAACACCTCTTCCTCCAGCCCCAAGCTCCACTGCCACAGGAAGATGCCATTACTTGTAATAAGAAGCTTTCCTGGTCTGGGGGTCTGAAAGAAGTCTGCTTCATCTCAAGTGCCAGCTTTTCCCACTGATTTTAAGTAGCAGTAACTCCTGTGTGAGCTATGCAAATAGCATCAAGGCCAAATAATCTTTCCCAGCATTAATTACTTTCTGTTCTATTTTTAACAATTGTTTTTTGTAATCAAATTCCACACAATGCCTTTTGTCCAGTCAGCACTGTCCCACAATCCAATCCTCAATTAAAATTCGTTATAGTGACAAAAAAAAAAAAAAAAAGGGAAAAAGGAAAAAAAAGAAGTATCTGATGTATCTCCTTATTTGGAATCAAACACTTGGGTGACGTAGCCATCCTGGTCAACTTAATTCTTCCTGTTTGGACAGCAGGAATGGGTGCCAGCATTTAAAGTCTATTTCAATTTGCTCTCATAGGGCTTATAATTATTTCTGTACAACTAATCAATTCCCATACAATAATTGCAATTATCAAATAATGGAAAGACTATTGTAAAATAACTGAAAAGCAAGATCTTGTTAACATCTTGTTAAAATAAATCTGCAAATGATTTCAATTTATTTTCATTTCACTCCAGAGGATTTTTTTTTCCCTACCATTCTAAGTCAAAGGGCAAAATACCCAAAGGTAATTGGTAAAATAAATCTGTTCAGGGCTACTTATAATGTCCAGGGCAAACCATATCCTTGTCTGATTCATAGAATCATTAAGATTTAGTCCAACCACCCTCCCACCACCAATATTGCCCACTAAATCATGTCCCTAAGTGCTACATCTACCCTTTCCTTAAACACCTCCAGGGACAGTGACTCCACCACTTCCTTGGGCAGCCTGTTCTGTTCAAACTGTTCCCTAATGTATTTTGTTTTAAGAGCATGTCTGCAGACTGTGACTGAGCTGGCATAGTCAGGTGGGGCAGGGAAACTTGCTGATTTTTTGTTTGGCAGCGTTTGGAGGAGGAGGAACACAAAACACAGAGACATGACTGAAACCAGTTTAAGACAACGTGAGGACCTACAAACACGGATCATCTCCATAGGGGCATAAAATTTGTTGGATCAGTGGAAGATTATGTTTTCTTCTCCAGAAGGAGTGGTGAGGCACTGGCACAGGCTGCACAGGGAGGTGGTGGAGTTGCCATTCCTGGAGGTGAATGTGGCACTGAAGGATGTGGTTAGTGGATATGGTGGGGATGGGTTGGTGGTTGGACTGAATGACCCTTTTGGCCTTTTCCAATCTTAATGACTGTGTAGTTGTACAGTTGTCTCATTCTTCGGACAATTTCTTTCTGTCTCCAGACAGATATGTACAGAGGCCTCAGACTTGGCCTGACCGAGACAAACAGTGATAACAAAAGCCCCCAAACCTGGTGCTAAGTATTTTATTTGGGGCAGGAATGTCCCACTCAGCAGAATGGGGAAGCCAATAGTTCTTGGGGCTGCTGTGGCAGAGGGGCTCAAACCATTGCCTTTGCTTTCCTCACATTCATTTGTGACTATTTCTTGTCATACACATATGCGGAGCTTCTAGGTACATCGTGTTCCCCCAGATCACTCCCACAGGTGTGTGTGAGCAACTATGGAATGGAAGTAGTGCAGATGTGGCCAGGGGTAAGACAGCATGGGACCAGCTGGCCATTTTCACAACAAAAGAGCTGTAAAGAAGATTGAATAACTTATTTTCAGCCTCAGATTATCTATCACATGGCTCAGAGCTACTGTATATCCCCAGTGGGAAGTTGGGTAGGGGTACGTCATAGCACATCAGCCCATCCTCCTGTGAAGTGAACCCAACTGCCTGCACAGGAGCATGTGAAAAGCATTTGCCCTGCTGATCAGGGATCCAGCATCATCTCACTCTCACATGGAATATTTAAGATGTAGGGATAGAAAAATTTGTCCATATCATTTGTGTCACAGCCAGGAGCACAGCAGAACTTCTGCCTGAATTCCTGGCACGGAATTCTTAAAGCCAGATCCCGGTCTGCATTTCTTGCTGCTATAATTGTTATTGTTTTCCCTAGTTCTGCACATACACTGCGCTTCCAAGTGTATCACAACAGAACAGTAGTTAATATCAACACAAACTGACTACTATGTGACAAAAATTACCAGAAGGATAACCTGCATCCAAATGGGCAGATAATAAACTCATCTCCATGGAAATCTTAAGCTCAAACAAGATTTTTCCTATTCACAGCCACGAAGAGCCTTAAGGAAGCTTCATCTGCACGACAGAGCAGGAAGAGAAATGAGCAGCTAAATGGAGTTCCGTCTGCAGAGTGGGAAGCCGGTTATCCATGACAATCTCATTGCTACAAAATGCAAAAGAGGGATCAGTGATTGTGTGAACTAAAAATGAACAAGCTAAGAGAAAAGGCAGGATGTGGAAAGGACAAATTCTGCCATTAAACTGTGTCTGTGAAGTGGAACTGGGGAAAAATGTGAACAGGAAAAAAAAAATCATCTACAAAGCCAGTGGCAAACAATAGCCACAGATAGCCACAAATACTGAAATTGAACATCATGGCATTTACTGGGGTAAACTGACAGTCAACATTATCTTTAATAGTCTTAGTGCTTCCTCAGAGAGTGAATGAGGGGGAAATTTTCTTACAAATCAAGAAAGCTGAACTTTTTATTGGAACAATTTCAAACACAAGACCCACGTGTTTTTTTCAGAGCTTTGTACCATCAAGGATGAGCTCCAGAATGTGGCTGCTCCGATAATAATTATTTGAATCGATGCTTCATAATTTGGGCAGATGTCTACTATTCCAAGGGCATTTATTTTGTTAATTTATTGGCGTACCCTTCCTTTGAAAGGTGAGATATAGATCTCCCTACCATGGGCTACAGCAGGGCCTGCAGCATCGGCTGGAAGTGTGGTGGTGGTGATGGCCATGGCATTATCGCTTCATCTCACAGAGGGGGCCTCCTTCTGTAGGAGACTGCAATCCCTCCTCTTGTGCTCTACTGACACTTTTTGACCACTCCATCTGCCTCAGGTCCTTCCCATGATTACATGGGAAAATGCATGCTATTTTGGTGTGCTATTTTTTCTTCAGGTCTCCACCTGTGGGAAAAACTGGGTTCAAAACAGCAGCCCACCTACTGAGGAACTAATCTCATCAAAGCCAAGGCACCAGCACTTCAAAGATGTGTGCTGTCTACCTATTAGTTTCCTGGTGTCTACAGTGGTTGGTTTGACCTATGCTATAAATCAGAAATGGCCTAGGGGCAGCCTGCCAGCAGAGCCTCCTTCCAGGTGTTGCTTGTAGCAGAGGCACTTCCCAGACAATCCTAACTTTTAATCTCTTCTCAAGAGAAATTAAAAAGTCCTAAAGCCTTTCCCTGTCTCTAATCCTTTTGTTGTCTTTCTTTAATTCAATTCAGTTTCAATGTGATTTTTGAGCTATAGCTGACCAGAGTTGAAAGCAGCATATAATGAAAAGATGCTCCGTGGGTTTATTTAATGGCATTAGTTATTGAGGCCATCCAGCATACAAGTTATTGTCACTGACTGTCAGGACTCCAAAACAAAATAAAAAAAGAGTATGCCTGAAGTAATTTTTTTCCCTGTGTTCCAACCAATCCATTAATGGCAGGAATCTCTTCTGTCCTGATATGATGTATGGTAGAAAACAAGCTTCCAGCACTCTAATAGCAGATAACATTTTAACAGCTTCTGTGTTTCATCATAAACATCATAAACCCTATGCATTTGGGGAATAAGATAAGAGTTTGTGTGTGGTGAAATCACAGAAGCACTGTTTTTAAAAATATTATGAGGGTTAGAGAGGTGAAATGTGGCTGAGGATTAAAAAAAAAAAAAAGCTATTGTGGCTTGAAAAGCAATATTGCAGTTTGGATCTCAAGAATTTGCTCTGCAGGCTGCAAAATGGGAAGTCTGTGAGAAAAACCTGGCTCCCGCTATCCACCTGCAGTGTTCTCACCCAAAACAATCAACCATCTAAAGTCAGAGCCGAGGAGGAATCAGCAAAGCTTGTGATAACACTTAGGGAAGCTGCAGTGTGAGAACTGTGGTGAGAGCAGGTAGTCCCAGCAGTGGACATCAGGCTCAAAAAAAAGGGCTGGATGGAGATTTGCTTCTACACTACAGCACTGCTGGCTGCAGAGGGGCCATGCCAATTTTCACCTTATCAGCTCCTTAAGTCTTTCATTCTGTTGAGCAGGGAAAATGGCATAACCTGCTGTAGGATGTTTAATGGAAACAAAACGCTCATCCTAGTCCTTACCAAGTAAGTTCAGGAGAAATTCCACTGGGATTGCAAGCTGTATGGAGCACAGAGGAGAGCCAGGATTCTTCAGTATTTGCTTTTATTATTACTACAAGGCACTTCAGAGGAGAATCAGTCCTGTTGCAACCCATGCAGGAGGTAGGAATGTAATTACTGCTGCCTTCAGCACAGAAAAGCTTCTAAAAGCTTTTCCATTTCTGGGAACAATAGTCTGAGTATCTCTCCAGCGTGATGATTAATGCATCTTCCTCTAAGTCCCTGTCATCCAATTCAGTCATCTCTCTCCTGGAATGTGTGTATTCAGACGTATGCATAAAACTGTACTACAACTGGGCAGACTTCACCTGGCACAGACTGTAGGGGGCACCTCCAGGCTATGTAAACACCCGAACAACTTGCACCAAAATTCTCACTTCTTGAATAAAGCAAAGATTTTGTTTCTTGGAGAATGTGGCTGAGGCACGGATGTATGTTATACCTGTTGGAGGAAACTTTAGAGCCATTTTAGGGATTGAACTTAATCGTGGCTGGAAATGTAGGGTTTATAATGCATATGAAAACTGTTTATCTTGAAGACTAATTATCTTAGAAAGAAATCAAGGCAAAAGCCATAAATTCCTCAGTATTTTGTGTATTGAATCAATGACAAGAAGTTTCTCACATTACTCAGGAATCTCATTTTTAAGACCTTTGTGTTGTCTTTTTCACTACTTTGCTGCCACTGTCTTCTCTATGTGGATTTCCTTGGCCTCTGGGAGTCTTCCCATGGCATCTTTCAGAGATGTTATTTCACAAAGTGATCTTGGCACTAAATGCTGGTGATGGCTCTCGTGAGGTCCCAGCAGTGCTGTGGGACACAGATGGGGGTGGACACTGACACAAGGTCACCACTGACTCCTCGCCAGTGCTGCATCCACTGGGCCTTCCCAAGGAGCAGATGTTAGCTACAGGCCTGCACAACGAGGTCATTTGCCAACCTGTTGAGCATTGTGAGCATTACTCAAGAATAACTACACTATCACTATGGCATTTGATGTGCCAGAAATGTTTATTAACAGGATCCCCTTCTGTCTGAGATGCTATGTTTTATGAAGAAGGAAGAAAATTTGCATTTTTGGTCTTGAAGCAGCTTTTATTTGATATTAATGAAAGCTGCAGCCAGCCCTTTGCCCACTCATGTGGGAGATGTGTTGTCTATCTGACAAGCTGCAGCAGTGCGGAAGAACAAAATGGCTGCAGCCTCCACTCTTGGTTCAAAAAGCTTCGGAGCAGACAGGGAGGCAGGTATCAAAGTGCCAGGTACCCCTGTTCCTCATCTGCCACACAGGTCTCTGATGATGAAACACGTAATTCTGCCCTGGAGAGACAGAGGAAATCACACTGCCACTCATATTCTGTACAGGAAGGCAGGGTAACTGGCTGGATGATAAAACAGTTGTGCATGATATATTGAAGGAAAAGTCAGGCTGGATGGGGCTCTGAGCAATCTAAGTGAGCTGCAGCTGTCCCTGTTACTGTCACAGAGTTGGACTGAATGGCCTTTAAGGGTCCCTTCCAACACAAACAGTTCTATGGTTCTCTGATTCGTGGCCTGTTCCATGCAGAAACTGGCCTCTTGGGAAGAAGTAGGACCCACATTTCTATTTAGGAAGTAAAACGAAATCTGTCTCAGAATTAAATGAATTATCCCATGTGGAAAATGTGATTCTCTCATGTAAAGTGTTGCTTCCTGCCCCTCTGTATCTCACCATCTGCAGCATTTCCAAAGGCAGTGCTCTCAGGAATGAAAATCAGAGAGCAAAGTGTTAAATAAACAAGCTTTGAATTTTCAGATGTACCAACCTACTTTCAGCTGCTTGGCCTCGCATAGGGAAAGGAAAATGTAGAGTGTAAAATCTGCATCCTGGAACCAATGTGTACCTACTTTTTGTTCCCTCTTCAACTGTGTGTACAAAAACCAAACTTTCTGCAAAAAGGAGAAGTCCTCAGATACCGACAGGAGTGGGTCCCTGCTTCAGCACCCCATAGCCCCTTCCTCTGCTGAGCAGTCCACAGGGATGTCCCACAATGTTCTTTTGCACTGTATCTAAAATCACCATCTCAGGACTTTTGTTTACCTTTTGTGCTGTCCACGGTAATATTCTGAAGGTCACAGACAGTGCTGGGAGATTGTTGCTTTGGTACTGGTTGCCTTTGCCACAAACCTTTTTCTTAGAAACTTAGCTTTGTTGTTACTGTCACGATTACTTCTATTTTTTTTTCTTTTTGCAGACATGGACAATTACTGCTTTATCACATGCTCCTGTTCCTCCAAACTTCCTTGTCTCTGCAATTACATGAGAAAGGATCTGTTGCAGAGATTTTCTCTCTTCTTAGAGTGGTATTTTTGCAATTCAAGATCAAGAGGAGAAGTTTTAGGGTATAGAGGTTTGACCAGGATATCCTCGGGAGATGTGAAACCTGCCCCACCTGCTACCACAAGCTAACACTCACACTGATCCAACCCCACTCTTTGTTTTTAGAGGACAACAATTCCTTCTTGATCAAACATGATTTTTCATTGTATTTTTTGGACAGCGGAGCCCTTTCCTGCAGCCACTTTGTTTAAATGCTGTGGAGGATGCTTGTGGTAGCATCTTTTGCTGTGCTTTTTTCTTGATTTCATTGTAACCTTTTACTTTCATTGTGTGAGTGATGGTGTCCTTCACATTTTCGAAGTACTTATTCAGATCACAACCTTGGTATCACTCATAATGCTTTTGCTCAGTCCTTGGAGAGATGTTGTGATTTTTGTGGTAATACGAGTATAAATCTTGATGGGCAGCTCACCAGCTGATTTTTCAGAGGTTCGAACTTTTAACTATTGTATTAGCTACATTTATAAAGAAGGCTTGGTCTCACATCTCCTTTTTCTGAGACATGATTAAAATCATTTATTTTGTACTAATTTGTGCTTTTCATTCTTCAGTTTTACCTTCTATTTCTTGTGAGAACTGACCTGATTTGATTGATGTTAGTAAATATCTGAAGGGAGGTGGGAGGTAAACGGATGAGGGGTAGGTGGTGCGTAGTGTCAGTACAACGAGTAATGGCCTAAAACTTGAACGTGGGAAGTTCTGCACTAACATGCAGAAGAACTTCTTTACTGTAAGGGTGATGCAGGACTTGAACAGGCCGCCTGGGGAGGCTGTGGAGTCTTCTCTGGAGATATTCAAGACCTGACTGGACGCCTATCTGTGCGACCTACTGTAGGAAACCTGCTCCAGCAGGGGGTTGGACTCTTGAGGTCTCTTCCAGCCCCACAGTTCCATGATTCTGAGATTCTGCGTGACTTGAGAACAGCTTAAGGATGGCAGTAAACTGCAATTCTTAGCAAACGTACTGTTTGACACTGAACTGTCTCTTCACTCTTCTGCAAATGACTTATTTGCCTCAGGCCTTGCAAAATAATCAACACTATTAATGCCTTTCACTTATCTGGAGCTTTGGCTGCCTCTTGTTCCAAGTCACTGTATATTACCTGCACCAATACTACACGTTTAAAATGCCCACAGGAACAGAAAAACAGACAAGACCACATAAACTGAATAGTTTCCTCGTTAGTACATTTAATCTAAAACACCCCAGCATCTCAGCTTTGGGGAAGTAGGGGGAAGTGCAATGTGTTTTCCTTGAAAATCCACATCCTGTGTTCATCTTGAAGGCACAGGGAATAAACTACACATGAATAGAAGGCAGTAATTGTATCAGAGTTGTCGGAAGGCTGCTCTAACTCATATCTACAGCCCTCACAACAGTAAAATGCACATCTCACTGTATCCATATCCCACTCAGTTACAGCTTGTTCCCTTTTTTACTGGGTTCTGTTGCTTTCTTTTCAGCCATGTAAGACCAAGTACTATTGTTCTCTTTGCTGCTGCTGCTGAAGCACAGCAAGACTTTGAGACAGTCTCCATGACAATCAGATATGCAGCCTGGATCTTGATGGGAAGGTACATGACTGCGATTATATCCTGCAGAGGAAGTGTATGTGCTGGAGCTGAAGGACGTGGGATGAACTGTGCTGGTCTATCCTGCTACAGCCAGACATGGTGGTGGGGAGAACCTGCACCGCTCCGTGCATCCATCACAGACACTTTTCTAAGATATATTCTCTAGGGGATGATTTAGAAAAGGATAAGGAATATTAATGGATGAAAAACAGGACGGAAAATGGAGCTGAAAGTACAGTGCACAGAGATCAAAATGAAGTACACTATCTGGCTCTGAAATCTTGAATGATATGAAAAAGGAAGTTTATTCCTGCTTATAACTTACTATTTCTTACCTACAGGGCTGAATTCTAGAAACATTATTTCCTCCTCATTATGCCAGTGTGTTGTACTTTGTTCAGTGTTTTAATATAAAATGGGGTTTTAAAATACAAGATTTGTCAGTTTTATGGGTATCAATCAATTATACAAAACAAAATATTCAAACGCTGTCATTTACAACATACTGTGAGTGACTGACGACCCTCTTATTCTTGGCCTTAAGACATTCAAATGAGAACACATGCTACAGAATAAAAATGAACACGAGTTCTCTCTGATTAGTACTATGTGCCTTCAACTTTTTTTCAGATTGTCCATGCTGATGACTTTGCCCATTGCATAAATGTGATGGAACAGGTTTAAGCTGATTATGCTCTGGCTATCAAAAATTCCTTCTTCAAGGAAAACTTCAGTCAAAGGATTCCTTCATTATCAGGTTCTTTGCATTTGTGAGCAAAGAAACATGATAAAAAATGTCCTGAACACTGACTGACTGGACATTTGTATGCCAGTTTTTAATGAACCTCATGCAAATAGCCATCTAAAGTTAGTGAAGGTGAGGACTGAATAGTATGACATATGGTGAGTAAAATCAATAATATTGGAACAGTAATGAGAGCTATGTGATGCTCATGTAGCTATTAATATCTGTATCCACATACACCCCCACATATTCTAAATATATGTACAGTAGCTCTAGGTTTCAGCAAGTATAATGAGAATCTATAATGCAGTAGAATGGAGAGAACATGAAGATGGAAACAAAGCCACAGCAAAGCTGAAGCAATCAGAGGGAACAAAAGAAAAAGAGATACTTATTAAAATTCATTCTACAGACAAGGATTGTGAATGTATGGAGATATATCCAGAGAGAAAATGTTTGAGGAATACTTCTTGGTTCCCTGCAATAGATGAAATATCTGACCCTTCATATATACTGCAACAATAAGGGTGGCCTCTCAAGAGATAAAGGGTAAGATATGGCAATATTTGAGCGTTTCATGATGAATAAGAAGCATTTGCTCCTTCTTTCTTAACATGCCCTGCCAATGTCAGTTATAGTCCTCCAGAAAATATTTCAGTGTCTACTCTGACCACGAGTCCATCTAGATGACTTGGTCACCTTTTCTTGTGTGCCAGCCCTTATCTCTACTGACTCTTACCAAACACTCCATAAGCTTCTTCTTGACATACAACTTAATTTTAATCTCCTAGCACATTCTCTGATAGATCATAATGTCATCCATTCTTTTCACCAGGTACCTATTCCTTCTCATTCATTCTCATGGCATAACCTGCAAGTTCTGCAATGTCTTTCATTTTGGAAATAGATTCATAGAATCTAGACGTCTACATGAGAAACACCCTGAAAAATCTTTTCAGAGTTTGAAATAATTCCAGTGCAGAAGTTAATGTAAGTACTGTGCTAGGAGGCGAATAGGGCCTAGTGGGAATGAGATTTTACCTCGATCTATATAACAGCAATTGAAACAAAGAACAGGCGCTCCTGGCTCAAAGTTGAGAGAGCTGGTGGGGAGCAGTGCCAGGGCAATTGGAGAAAGAGCCAGGACGCTAAAAACTGAAGCCAAGGTTGAACCAAAAGAGTGAGGGAAATAGGAAGATGCAACAACCTGAGACTGGCATGGATCTTATGCCAGGTCTAAGTCATGTAGCTGTCATATCTATTATACCTATTGTGAGATTAGTTCAGAGAGAAAACAGTTTCTTTAAATTTTACAGTTTTGTGGGTTTTTTTTGTTCCTTGATTATATTTCCACTCCTTTCTTGCTTGTTCATCACACCTTTTCAATGTTTCTATCACATTCTGTTATTCCCAGTCACTTCTCACCCTGTGTACTTCTAATTTAATCACTTCTTGGGCACCAGTTCCTCCAGCACTCTCATTTGTGTTGCGGTTCTCTGAACTTCCCTGTGATCTGTGAAAATCTCACTAAAAATCAGGCACTCCCAAATGAAGCATATCCCCCACATGGCACCTCAGTGTCGCAGCTTCTAACTGCTCTGTGCAACCACGTCTTTACACATACACATAAAAATTACACTGACCTTTTCTACTGTCACATTTCCTAGAATTTTGAAAGTAACTTGCTGTTTTGTATCCTTTTAGTCCTTACCAAGATTCTATCACACAAGAGCCTTCCTCTTACAGAAACCAGCTCCCAGGCTAATTCTGCCCTTTTCCTGTGCTGACATCCTTCAATGCATTTCCTATGGTGATTCTTGTTTTGGTATTTTTGGCCCATGATATTAATTACTCTAATCCATCTGTCCTAATTCTTTGGCCTCTTTGTTTTTCTTTTCTGTTCCCAAGGTAGTATCACCTGTGACTTTCATTAATACACTGTTTACTCCTCTTTCTAGCTCATTACTGTGCATATTAAATAAGGCAAGACTTAAGACAGATTTTTAAATATTTACTCGTCCTCCCTATAAGCTGATATTCTATCAGTTTTGTTTTGGTTCTTCAGTCCAAATTTCAGACCAAATGCGATATATGTTTTTATTTTTTTATTTTTGTACAAGCAGATTATTCACTTGTGCATCTTAAGGATGTTTTTGTGAAATATGGGAACCCACTTTCTATTCTCCTGTTCTCCAGTTTTGCATCAATGTAGCTCCTGAGCTTTAAGAGAGAAGATGATCAGATTAACTGTTCAAAAAAATATGGCTGAAATCCCAGAGCCAAGACATTTATTGTGTTCCATTCATCCATTAATTCAGTAATTCCATAAAGAGTGTTAGATTTGTCAGGCAAAATCTATTCTTTATAAATTCTATGTCTTATTGCTCATCATCATTATATTATTCTCTGGAAGTGAAGTGACTTTATTTCTTAAGACTTTTTATATTGTCTTCGCCAGGATTAGAAGCTAAATGTAAAGAATCATAATTAGTAAGTACTTTTTTCTTCCTTTTATGAATGCTGAGACAGTGCCACAGTTGCTTTTCTGTTCAGTGAGACGAAGAGCAGATAAGGGAGCAGTTATCTCTCCTGAGGCAGTGCCTCCACATGTGGTGCGTGACCCCAGCCACAGATGGTACAGGAAATGTGCTGCAGTGTGGCCATCGCTGCTGTTTCTGTATCTCAAGACTTTGCAAAACAATTTATGATGAATGTTAAAGGAGCTTTCAGAGAATACATAAAGAATGAGCAGTCTTTGGCTTCAGTTTGTCAGAGCTCATTGATTTTTGTCAGGTGAAATCTCCACAAGATGTGCTACCAGAGGTCTTACACACATGTCCTTATAGCAGAAGATGCAGACATTAATGGTCAGGGTATGCTTAGCTTAAACACTGCTAGAATTGGCCCATAATTTCTCCTTGACATTGGTGGTCAAGTGTGAACAGTAAATCAAGCAGTAATCCTGAAGTCACTTTGAATTTTACGAACCACATAAGCAATACAGCTCTGCTGTACCATGGACCTGGCCACTCATTTTGAGCACAAGAGCCTATTCTAGCCATTTCAAAAGTAAATTAAGATTGCCTTGAGTTAAGGAAGTGACTCCCTACACTGTTTCTGAAATAGAATCTGCTTTAATACATTTAGAAGAACAAATCTCTACCCCCCAAGAGAAATATTAGAAGTCCTGGACAGCCAGTTCATTCAGATTCACATCCTAGAATCCTAATCTGAGACGCTACAGACCTATGTAAGCACCTACTTGAAAACCAAACCAAACCAAACCCTTAGGAAAATTAATAAGAAAGACTTCTGCTACAACTTAGCTGTCTGTTTTGCTGTTGTTCTTTTCTTGTTGTACTTGTGTATATGGCTGGGCTGGCTGCAGCTGGGAAAGGACCAAGACATTACATCTTACTGTAGTTCTGTATCTGTTTATACATATAAATATACAGTTTTGAAGTTGTGAGTTTTAGATGTGACCATACATATTGTTTGCGCCATGGCTTTTCATTTACCTCACTGTCTAACCGGGAAAGATCTACTATTCTTTATTAAATTGTATTACCTTTTCAGAGTATATTAAGAAATATAACAGCAAAAATTGCAGTAGCTTGTTCTGAACTCAGTGACAATCCCTGGGTGAAAATTCACATTTAACAGTGGGTTTGGCTGGCATGAAATGATGACAGTTGCAAAGTTAGATCATTCAGAAATGGATGTACATCTTGCGTAGAAGCATGCTGCTGTGGGAAGGAAATGCCCAATATGGATACAGATAAGGAAAGTACCCATTTCAGCAACTCTGTGTAAAGATTGCACTGACTTAATTGAGATAGACTAGATCTTTGGCTTTCAGAAAGAAGCAAAAATACCTTTTTGTTTGTTTGTTTTCACACTTTTCCAAGTTATATTTATTAATTTCAATTTCTATTCTATGTGAACATCTCTATATATTTATGTGACTTGAACTGCTTACTAGAATGAATCAATGCAATGCAATGCAATGCAATTCAATGTGTCTGTTTCCTCATTCTGTAGTTAAACCCAAAATGAAAGTGAGTTCAATTTTCCTGCTAAGGATATGATCAGAGAAGATCAAAGCAAAGTCTGAATTTAGGCTGTGTAATTTTTGGCCGTGCAGACCCAAGATTTTTTTCTTGTATGCTGAAGGAAATTAACTAACTGGCTATAACATTTGCATTATCAATTGGCTGTTCAAAGGTTTTCTCCCAAAGCAGAAATAAACTCCATTTCCTACTGCATGGTATGTTAATCAAAAGCATCCTTGCAAAATAATCTGACGGGCAGAGATAGTCATACACAGACTCTACCTTTGACGAAGCAAAAGTTGCTTGATCTGCTCCTTTGTTTTCCCATGTACTGCTTTCTCTAAGGGAGTTGTGTCCTAACAAGAGCTGGAAGCAGGAATCAGATCTGTTCTCAGTATTCTGCTGTCAGCAGTTCTAGCTGCTTCAGACTGAAGCATTTTGAACCATGCAGTAGGCAGGTCATATGGCCTACACAACTGGTATTATTCTAATCTCTGAAAGTTAGACTGCTCCATGTCCTTCTGCTAATGTTGTTAGCGTCAATTGTTATTGCCCTGGAAATGCTTCCTGGGCAAATAAAAATCTGATTCCTTCCTAATCTTGCTAAGTCGCTTAGAGCCCAACAGATGTGACTAAGCCTAGCATCATAAAGCAACATGTATTTTATAATCAGGAATAAATGCTTTTTGGTTAGCAAATATACTGAAATTAGAGCTTTTGAAGAGGCATTATAAACAACAATGTATAAAACAGCATCTATATTAAGCTGAATGTGTAGGAACAGCTTATAAAATGATCCTCAGAAATTGAAACAAAAGTAGTAGACATATTTCAGAATGAATGCTGATTCAACCAATTAAGAAAATACATAGAGGACTTTTTGATCAGAGATGTAAACTAAGACATCCTTCTGTCACCACAGTCAAGAGAAGGCTTAAGACAAATATGCACATAAAAGAGATTGTTCATTTGTATATTTCAAAACCTAAAAATAAAAGATTTTACTAAGTAAAATCTTAGTAATAGTAATTTTTAGTAATGATTTTGCTATGACAACAGTATATTGAAAATGGAGCAAAAGAGAGGATCCATGCTGTCTCCCTCATGTCCATGAAGAAGCCTGCAGTGGTCAAGGTCTGTGAAGATGGAATTTGAGAGACAGACAGATTCAGACAGAAATCCAGGATACCACTGTGATACAAGACTTAAATTTCCCTACAGGGAATGAGAAGTCACACTACTTTGCTTATAAAACGAGAGTACTAATTGAATGTGATTTGGTTCTGCCATTCATCTGCTAAGCTTTCAGAAGAGTGAATGTGCATGCTTAGACCTCGCTGGTTGTTAGATAAGAAATGTGTTAATTTAAATCACTTTTCCAGAAGCGAAGTGAGTGCGTGTTGGTTTTCAGCTCAGCAAGGAGCATGTGTCCCCTCAGTAACAAGTGATACCTTGTCAAACTGCTCTGAGCTGTTCACCGATCTCAGATTGTACAGACAGGTGTACTGGAAGCTGAAGATAGAAAAAAATGTCAATGGACTAACACCAATGCAGCTTTATTGATCTTGTGCCAGCTGACGATCGAGCCTACTGCACTTAGGGAACAGAGATACCTACCTTGGCTTCACAAATTAAAGAGTTCAGAAGAATTGATAATTACAGACTATTTTCTGGCTTCTTTTTCAAGTCCCAGCAAAGGGGGTGAGGAACAAATAGAGAACACTTGGGCTGACAGAGCTTAGTTAGAGATGCTAAGCACAGGCACATAAATTCAAATGTAGCCATCTTGATTAATCCCTCCCAGGTGGAGAAAGTGAGGATGGAACAAAGTGGATGAGTGTGCATCATTCATACAGACTTCTGAAGGCCACTGAGACAGTCATCTGTAAGGTTAACAAATGAACAGTGATGTTGAAATGCTCATTTGAGTTTGCTAACAGAATCCAGGGACGGTAAATAGGACACAGAGGTTGAGAGAGACAGTGAGATAGGAGTGACAAGTGGGAATATGTGGAGCCTGCTCTGTTTCTGCTATATATAGGAGGTAGCAGTTATCTTACAGAAGGAAATGTAGAACAAGATGTGTGGATTGGGAGATGATGTGGAACTGACAACCTGAGAAATGCCAGCAGTAAAGGAAATAAGTCGAAGATGCTCAGAGATCTGCCTTATGTTTAGGGTATGAGGAGTAAGAAGGCAATGCAAAGAAAGATGGAAAGACCAGAATATTGTGGTGGGAACTGTGATTGTTTGCTGACTTAAAATCTTGATCTTGTTGCATGGCAGAGGCTGGGAAGCTGAAGAGATCACTCAGTAGGTACAGAGAGGGAAGGCATTCGAGGAACACATTTGCAAAGAGGCAAAATGATACCTCAGAAAGAGCGGTGAGGCAGCGGCACAGGCTGTCCAGGAAGGTGGTGGAGTCACCATCCCTGGAAGTGCTCACAGAAAGTGTGGATGTGGCACTCAGGGATGTGGTGAGTGGGCATGATGGGGATGGGGTAATGGTCAGATTGGATCATCTTCGTGGTCTTTTCCAACCTTAATAATTCTATGTTCCTACAAAATGACTTTCAGTTTTCAGAGAATAACTGAAGTTGAGTTAAAGACAGGAGAGTGAACATCCTTGAGTCCATAGTCACTTAGGCAAAAATAGACCATGAGGGTTTTCTGTTGTGGCAATGGTATTTAAGGAGCAAGAGCAGCATAGCACTGGAGACAGGTAGCTGGTATCCATGTCAATCTGAAATTGTGTAGCTAATGGTTACAGTGCTTTCTCTTGCTTATCAACATTTCAGGATATATTCACTGACACAGCTACACCAGACCATATATGAAATATCATGTAGACATTATTCAGCAGGAAAAGCAGTTAATATTCTCTTGAGGGCATACATACCATTTGCATGCATTATATACCCCAGAGTAATTTAGTCTGACTCCTGTCTTGAAATCCCAGACATACCTTATTCCTCTGCAGCTCGGCAAATATAAAGTGTATCCAAGGTTTCAGAAATAAAATTTTCAGAATGGAGAGATTATCACTGGAGAGCATATGAGCTGCAGTGATGGGCACATGACGCATCCAGCAGCCTACACAGCTCTCCCATTCACATTGCAGGGATTTGGGCTCAGATGTAGGAAGCTCCTGCAGAGACTGGGCTGGGGCACGGAGAAGAGTGCTCATGCCAGCTGCCCTGCTGGGGACACTGGGAGGAAAGTCAATGAGGCCTGCAGGAAGAAGAGCAAAAATGTCTGATGCATGATAAGGTAAAAGGAGAGCACTGGCCTGAACAGAAGGAAAGGACAGTGAACTCTGCATAAGGCTATTTACATCAAATATTGACTGTGTTCCCTTGGATGCTGCCCAGCCACCCTCACAAACACACTCCATTGATACTGATGCTTCAGAGCCTCCTACTCAGCCTTCCTCAGTCAAGAAGGGTCATGGCAACATTGGACAGAAAAGAAACATGCCTTTTTCTGAACAGAGAGGAGCAGTGCTAAGATCAATACAGCATGAAACAATCATCAGACATGGCCTTGCAGCAGTGACCATGATATTCCGTAATCGTAGTCTGTCTTTGTGCTTCTGAATTGCCTCGGAAAGCAAATGAGTGATTTCCTTATTGTTAAAAGAAATACCCATCAGAGTGATTTCAATGCAGAAAAAAACAAACAACAACAACAACAAAACACCCAAAATGCAAGGGGGTTCTGAGGTGCAAATGTCACAATTGTGAATTCTTTGGTACAGATAAGGAAGTTGTTCTAAACACCATGGACTAGAGATCTACATAGTTCCTTTGGTCTTCACTGATCCATGGGCAAACAGTGCTTTTAAGGCACTGTTTACAGGCTCTTTCTTTCACCCACAAAAGTTTTGTGGTTTTCCATTTCACGTTTTACATCAGTTCTGTTTGGGTTTATCCCATCTGTTGTCCTCAGAAAGCTCCCCCAGGATGCTGCTCCCCAGCAATGTCATGAACAAACCAGAGACATTCAGTACTTTCTGCTCAATTAAGGACAGAAAAACAACCCTCATCCACACAGTATCTAGTCTGCCACTAAGACTGGCACTGAGCACTTCATAAGGATGCTCAGGAAAGACTGCAACAAGCATCAACAGAATGATGTCTCCATAAAATGTTTTTCTCCTAGTCTTCATTATTCAGTGGTGCATTAAGCCCAGATTTATTCCATTTGGACTTATTCCATTTCTTTTATAGGAAGAAAGCCGCAGCAAACTATGGGTGTTCTCTTTTATTAAACATGCTTTTTTGAACTTCTGCTATGACAAGATGATAGGGACTTGTACCACACAGCGTGCCCACTGCCGGTGCTTCTCCTCCTTACCTCAGACTCTCTTTGGGACCTATGTTTTTACATCCTGTCACCTGCTGACAGTTCTCTATTTCCAAAACAGTAAACAAGAGCACAGAGACGTACCTTTGTGTTGAAGCAATCAGCCACTCCTTGTGAAACAGCACCGGAGGATGCCAGGGACTTCACTAACCAGAGATGGGGCAGAAGCCACTGAGTTGATGGCAGAATATTTGGTTTCATTACCTCCTATAGGTTTGGTCCCATCTACCAATTTACACTGGAAGTGTTGTTTACAGTCCATATTTCCATCACAGATGATGGGATCCTGGCACTGCTTTTGTTCTGCCACTGACATCTTTGGTGGCCTTAGCTGTATTGCTACTTCACTGCTTCTTTAATTGAACTGTGTTCTCATGAAGTATGATCCCTCTTTAATGTTTCAGCATCATGACACTGATTTGATGTGGACCTTTAACACTGCAGTATAATTAAAAATAATGCAACATAACTAGGTTGGAAGAATCAAGTGATTTCTTATGGTCTTGACTTGAATACACTTTCTATTCCATGATGGTCTAAGATTTAGCCATGTTTTTGAGGAAAATAGAGAATTATTTGTAATGTTATGTAGTAGAAAACCTTTCAAAATGCTTACATAACTGCTTTCAATATCACTCCACTCTTCATGCTCCTGTAGCCTGCCAGTTTTACACAAATCTAGTCATGTCTAATTTTTTTCCTACAAAACAAGCTATTAATAGAAGATATTTTTGCTGCTTCTCTGCACTAATCCATTGTTTGCACACAAAAATTATTTGCAGGCTGTTTTTTTTTTTTTTTCCTTAAATGATTTCATTTGTTTTAAAAAAACAAGTCAATTACATAAAAGAAAGAGACTGCTATGCCTTTGCAATGTTATTGACCCGTTTTGCAGGGCGACACTGAGCCGCAGTCTCCAAAGTTCTCTAAGCTGTCCATTTGATATTTTTTTTCACCCTAATTTTGGTTGCTTACATTACCTTTGAAAAACTAATGTTTTGTTTGACATTCAGTGAGGGAGATTTCACCTTTTCAAAGTATCTTCCCCATATGTTTTCTAGGTTTCTGTTCTAAGGCAATCCATTATTTTCAAAGGCTTTCAGCAGGCAGCGGAATAATATCATTGTGCCCAGACTAGACACGTGAACTGATCAGGAAAATGATTGCTGGAGTTATATTTGACTATTTTGAAGAGTTCGGCAGATGGATTTATAGTGTAAGAGAATGTCTAAGTTCACCTTTCACAAAAGCGCTGAACCTCTTCTTGTTCACTTGCTCTTTTCTCCTGCCTTTCAGACAAATGCATTGTTACATGAGGCTACAAAGAACAGAATGCAACCAGACAAGCTATAGCCTGCAGTCACACTGACAGGATCATTTTGAACCATCTTCAAAGTTTCTCATCTTAATGACTGGCAAGTAGTTAGGCCTTTTTATAAGCTTGAGTCCAATACCCAGTGATGGCAACTGTGAAATATAATTATTTCCCAAATAGCTCTTAAGGCAGAAGAATTGCAGTCTCTCGGATATGCAGTTTGTCTGTCTTTAATTTGAAAAGCCCAAAGAACATACAAACTGTGCAAACTTGTAGTCCCTTGCTAATTATGCTTTGTGTTTATATAGCAGCTCTATCTCAAAGCTCTCTCCAAACATTAAGACTTTCAGTACTTCTTTTATGTAGGTATTATTATCCCTGTCATTATCATTATCACATTTTCCATTTTATAGGTGGTAAATGAGCAAAATCACACTGTGAGTCAGTAGCTGAGTGGGGAAAAGAATATTGTAGCCCTGACTTTGTACCCTGCCTAGATTATTCACTAACATGATTGTTATTTGTGGATTTAACAAATAAGCATGATTCTTTCAATCTGTGGGATTTTTGTTTGCATGCCTCTAAAACCAGTATTTTTCATTCCTTGATCTGGCTTTAAGTAGCTAACAAGAGATGCTTTTGTCTTCCAATTAAATAGGAATTGATAATTTTTGCTTAATATGATACAACTGTGTATCTGGAACAGCACAAATGAAGCTTTGCCTATCAAGAAATGAAGTGTTTAGGTGTTTAGTTTGTGTCCTATTCTAGTCATTGTAAAATCGTTATGGGATCCTATGTGAGAAATGTACTTCTAAAAGGTTTTCAAAATGACAATAACTCAGCTGTTATCAGTCAGGATTTTAAAAAAACTAATAATACTGTATGTGATTACTAAAGTAAGTTAAAATACCTTACTGAATTGATTAAAAAAAAACAAAGGCTGATATGAAACACACACCCAAACATGTTCAGCTAAAATACACTTTTATAAAAGAATCACCTTTGTGGACTAGGTGGGCAACCTCATTTTCTTGTTTTTCAGGATTGTGTTAATCTGGAAAAGCAATCTAATGACTTCAGTGGCTCAAACACACAACTTAGCTTCAAAACATTCCACTACCAACACCCCATTCCTTTGTTTCTGTGGTATCATACGTCATAACAAATAGTGGAAGAAAAAGCAATTGCCATGACTGTCCTATACTGACTAAGTAGTTCTGTGAGAAACTGAAGATGTCCTGAAAACTGAGAACATGGTTTGCCAAAAGAGAATCATGAGGCATTCTCTAAGACACCAGGATTGTACAGGACTCTAGTCAGTCATTGCAAGCAAAGGACATTCAATATCACAAGTCAGATTGCTGCCACTGATTTTATGACTCGGTGTTTTCTTTTCCCTCCTTTCCAATGTCTTGGTCCCTACCATCAGCTGGGAACAGTCCATGGCTTCACTACTACGATGGCACATTGTGGGGGTGCTTGTCACAGGCCACAGATACATGCACACAGTAGAGCTGTATGGGGCCATATCCTTGCTCCTAGGCACTGCTCCTGTGAGTAGAATTGCATCCAGAAAGTCATCCCACTTTTCAAAGTATACCATTCCTCTCCTACCTCTGGACGCTAACAATCTTGCAAACTAAGTTCTAATCTCTCCAACACCTTCTGTTTTTGTTTTTTTTTTCATCCTGTATTATATCTATAATATATAAAAGGCCTTTTGAACATGGACCAGAATGCAGGTTTTACTTTCAAGGTGCATTCCTTAGCCAGCCAGAAGAACCAAATTCTTTGCCAAACTTTGCTTGGCTTCTTTAGCCTTCTGTGGCTCTTTGTCTTCTTAGTCATCATGAGGGGTGCTAGTAGTTACTGCTGCCTTCTGCAGTTCTCTTTGGGGGATTAGGTACTGAAAGTTACAAAGTTCCATCCTTTATTGAGCCAAATACTTTCTGGCCAGAGGGTTGCAGAAAGATTTGGTATCTGCTCCAAGTGTTACCATAAAGGCAGTCCTTCAGCTTTTCTGATGAACAGTGACCCTTGTCCCGCCAAATTCTCTGACTGCTGTTGTACATATTCCTCATCAAGGCCAGGCTGGAAGGGGCCCTGGGCAGCCTGATCTGATGGGCAGCAGCTCTACCCGTGGCAGGAGATTGGAACTGGGTGGGTTTTAAGGTCCCTTCCAATCCAAACCAGCCTGTGATTCCACAATTTCTGTCTTTTCAAGACCTGAGAATAGCATACAAAAAACCTTTCTTACTTGCCCCACATACTAAAGTAAAAAATGTTGGATGGTGTCTACAAAGAAGATCACTTTCTAAGTGACTTCTCAGGCCTACATTTTGTTTGATACAGTCACATTCACAATCTTTGTCTGACAACTGTGAAGGAAAAACGCTGGCCTTATGCAATTCGTCCCACTATTTTTCTGTATGAACAAAGCTGCAATTTGCAATATTTGTTCTGTGCCATCCTGGCACTTTACAGGCACGTCTTCAATTCATCCTTTGTCTAATGACCCAACCATTTGCTCCTAAACCAGATCTCCAGGTCTCTGACCCTTTATTAGACATGTTACAGTGCACTCCTTTCTTTCTTTCCTTAAGTTTTCCTTCCTTTTTCCTTTCTTCCCTCTTTGTCTCTCTTTCTCCCCCTTTTTCTACAAAAGACTAAGCACAATACAGATTCTTATTCTATCTCAGCTAAGTTTCTACATTTGCTCTCATTAGGAAGACATTCTGTTCTTGTAATACTGTCCCTGAGAGTTTATGACGCATAGTATTTCTATCTTTACCATACACTTTGTAGTGAATGCCCAACTCTTTCACAAACTTGTGGAGTAAATATGACAGGCTGGAAAGGACCCTACAGCACTGAAAGTGGCAGGTGACATAAAACTGCTATAGCATTTCTCTCTTTTTTTTTTCCATCGAATCACAGCTTACAGAATTTTTGATGTGTGTTCTCATAGGAATTATAACATCTCTCTAACCAGAGCAGCTAAAACTGCACTTAGTATTACATACTTATAGGCCTGTCACTGAAATGACAACTGATGGTTTTGTGTTGTATAATTTTCTGTTACATAATTCCAATTTCTTGTAATCCCTCTTCCAGCTTTTACATTTTGCTCCCAAAATAACAGCTATTTACAGTTGTCACATCTATACTGTATCTCATCTGTTTCACCTGCTTTTTTATTCTATAAAATTCATTCTCATGTTCATTTTTGGACTATCCATTTAATTTCTGTTCTGCAGATTGAATTTTCCCCTTTGCTTTCTAAGCTTTTATTTTTCACAGTGATGCTTTACTCAAGTGACCCACAAAGAAGGTGCATCATGTCCTACTCCTCTCCAATAAGCAATGATTTAGAGCCCTAATTTTTACTTCCAAACAACAAAGGTCATAAGAAAAAGGAAGCAGGGATAATAGAAAAGTATGATGATACACAGAATTCATCCCAGGTCTATAAGCTATGGGCACTTCTTATCTAAGTCTGTAGAGAAAACTTGCGTTATCAATACTTTCCTTAAGTATGTACAGCTTAAATGCCTCCTGCTCCAACGCAAGGACACTGCCACATACAAGTATGTTCTTGCAGGGCTTCAAAAAAGCCAATCACTTCATTGAGTGCTTATTTCATTTATATTTTTTCTTATTTCCAGGTGATGCTGTGGTTGTTGTTGTTTTAAATTATTATTTTAGCGAGAGTTTAATGCTCTCTCACAGCATCTCCTGATTAAAATCAGATAATTCAGTGGCTTTCTCAAAGGGATTTCAGTCTAATTTCAGACATGACATGGCAAAGATTATTACAAAACTTAGCAGAATGAGACAGAGAGAGGAAAACAAAGAGTTCAGTAATAAGAGATTACATGGTTCTCCAGGAAAGCCTAATATACTCTCTGGTGAAGCAAGCCAACTTTAAAATGAAAACACAGTAAACAGCTGCTTTTCTGCTGATATCACTGGGAAAAATAAGCACTTCTAAAGGGAATGATGTTATTTTTGTACAAATGGATTATTCACAAGCACATCCTACATGAGATCAGGTAAATGCAAGGAATAGCAGAGCGAAAATCATGAGTTCCTGTCTGTATGTCACAGGCTTCTCTCTTTTAATAGCCAAGAGAATAATCAGCTGTAAGATAGGGTCCCTTCATCATGGAAGGGACCATCTGCAGCCAAGGCAGCTCCATTTGCCTCGCGAGTCTTTGTGAAAAAGGGGAAGTGCCTGCAAGCGACCACTGCTGAAAGCTGTCTGACCCAATCCCAAAGCAATTGGTGATTTCTTTATCTTTCTCAAGGGTAGCTGCTTGTATCCTGGGCTAGACTTGACTACAGGGCAGAGTTAGACCTTAATATTTCTAATCCTCATTTAGAAACTACGAACACACTGAAATTTTGCACTTAAGAAGTTTGGAGGTGATACTGTCATTAAAAATTAATATTCTTTCTCCCTGTGTCTAAATTATACTCTCAGAAGAAAAAAAAAACAAACAACCCTGAAGTTGTATAAATCTGGTAGAAGTAACTTACAATTTCAAAAATGAATTCAAAATTCTGTAAGAGAAGTTAGTTGACCATTCACATCCAGGCTACAAGCAGGGGGACAGACAAGTCAAAAGCGCAGGGTTGTTCATAATTAATTTAAAGTATACAACAGGAGAAAACAGCAGTTAGCATTGTATTTCTTTTACTGTACTGATAGGGAGAAAAAGGGGATAAAGACAGGGGTGCTGAGCACCCAGGAGATGAGAATAGAGAATAATAATAATGCAGTACTACTGACTTCCTGCTTCATGCTGTAGTTGAAGGGGAAAAAAGGGATTATAAAAGGCTCTGGGCAAAATATGAGCTATGTACTCCACCAAGGAGCAGAGCAGTTAGCCTGGAGTTGACTGAGCATGGATTTTTTTTCCAGGAGAGATAGAGGTAAATGGCTTTGTCATCCATTACAGTTTTCCAGCTTTCTTAGATTTCCTGGCTGGAAGGAAGCCAGGGCACTACAGGGAGCTGGAGGCTTGTTGTATGCAGAGAATGAGCAAGAAAACACCTGCCTCAGCCCAAGCCCTGCCTGCTCAGCCCTGCTCCAGCCTGGAAACTGGAGCCCCCTCTCACTTGCATGCAGGCAGCAGCCATCGGACCTCAGGCTGTGGGGCTGCATGCCCTGTCCACACCAGTGCTGCTCCAGTGTGCCCAAGGGTCTGAAGGGAGTGCACAGGTACCTGTCAGGACTGCTGTTCCCAAGCCATGGGATGATCTATGGGAGATGTGCTTTCCGGTTTTGTCTCTTTCCCCTTTAGTCCAGCCCAAATGGCAGCCTGAGCAGGTTCCCCCTTAGCACACACTGGTGTACTGGCAGCACAACGGCACTGAAACTGCACAAAGACACCAAACCCTGGGGCTGGAATTCAGCTGAGCAAGGGCTTTATCCCATGTTAAAAGCTGGAGTGAATGATGCCTTGGATTCTCTGTGAAATGCATTCAAACTGTGCTAAGGGAAGCAGGTGAGACACTGTTACATGAACTCAGATTTAGATTGAGTATTGTCGTGCTCAGTTTAACCAAGGAGTACATGCTTCTTTCTCTCCCTCTCAGCTATATCCACTGCAACAGTCCCTTTATATTTTGCCAACCCGAAGCCACATTCTCTGATTAAAAATAGTAATTAAATTTTTTGCCTCTGAAAACTCTGTAAACTATTAAGAAGAGCAAAAAGATTAAATCTGAAAGGTCATTACCCTGATGGGGCCTTTCTAAAATGTACTGTCTAATGAAAATGTAAATAGCATTTTTAATGTGCTGGTACAGAATAAAACCCTGCTTTTCTTTCCTTTTTGTATCAATTTTTACCCTGATCAGCAACTCGTTAGCAGACACAGCTAGAAAAGTCTATTGTCATAATTAAACTGGAGACCTGTGTACTCTATCAGGCATAGCCACCGTTGTCTATTTCTAAACTACCAGCGTTGCCTGAACCCACATTCTGCTCCTGCTGCCACTTAGCACCCTGCTGAATTCAGCAACAGCTTAGTAACCTTCTTCAGCCCGCGTCACATGCATCCTTTTTTCCCACTCATTGTCCCATGTAATAGATTTCTCCTTCACCAGAAGAAAAGAGTTATTTTTCTGACGTAAGAATAGAAACTGAATATGTAAAATTGCCCTGAAGCTTCATGAGGAATCATCTCTTGAGGATGAAGTAATTGTGAGCCCACATCACCCAGACCATGCTCTTCTGGAAGGTATAGAAAGAAGGAAAGAAAGAGTCCCCGCTTTGGAGCTGGGTAACCTGGAAAGCAGGATCATCACTCACAGTTAAGCTATTTTCAATCATATATCTCCCAAGGACACATAATATTTTTGCAAGATAAACACTTACAATGTGCAGGATATTAGCTGACCTACCAGTGCATATGAAATACAAATCGATTTTATTTTTATTATTATTTTTTAAACCCATTCTATGCACAGCAAGAGCCTTTCAGTCCACGTTTAAATCACTGGGCTTCACCTATAGCAGTGAGAGCATGGAGGGACGAAGGACTTGTGCACAGATGGCCTTTATCCCACGGGGAGACTGCAAATTAGTATGCGGGTCATTGGCATTCATCAGGTGCCGTGTCTGTCTGGCAAATGATGACATCAATCTCGGTGCAAAAGGGATCATGCATTATTCTATATGTAATCAACTGCTAAATTTAAACAGTAAGGGGCAATAAATTTGTTTCAAGAAGGGTCATTAATAGCCAAGGGCCTGAACCATCAAACCTTTCCTTACATGAGCAGCCTTTGCTCTTACAGGCTACCTCATTAGGCTGCTGCCTTGGCAAAAAAAAAGAGCCGTGTAAGACAGGGCATGAGGAATTAGCATCTGAAGGAACAACTTTCCTAATTAACAGATTAAAACATACCCACATAAAAATTCTGTCCAGGGGATCTGCAAATATGTATGCTGCTCACTTCTTACCAACGCGAATCTGGAGAGAACTGGGAGTTACCAAGGTTGTAATGAATATAAACATCATTGTAAAATACAAGAACTCTCCCCTACATACAATATTATCTATCATACATTGACCGATGCTACTTGAGCAAGAAACCTAACCTCTGTAAATGTCATACTGCATGTATACTACGGGGAAATTCACTACAGGCAATGAGCAATGTATTTTTGAAAGAGGGCACTCATATCCTTTATTTTTATGCTAAACAAAAGGTTTTTCATGACTGCAGGATGTAGTGGTGATGCATTCTTTTCTGGCATATTTATATTCAAATCCAATGATGTCAGTGAATCAGAACAATGGAGTAATACAGAGCTACTGGTCCACAACAAGACAGATTTTTCCCCTGATTTCTGAGACTCGTGTATTCTGATTGTGGATATTTGAATCCATAAACTTTGGCTGGCTGGCAGCTAGCATGAGCCAGAATGCCAAGGTATACATATAATTACAGTACAGTTATTTCCCTTCTTCTCTACAATGCTTCTCATCCGTCTCTCTCTTGCCAGAGCAAGAACTACCTCTGGTCTCTGATTCTTTTAGGTGAAGCAGAGATATGCCAAACCTGCACAAGAACACAGACAGCAGAGAGACAGCAGGGAGAGAGTTAAACATTTGTGGAGGTTTTGATGTTTTCTGCCCTTCTCCAGTCCCCAGGTCCATCTTTCATTCCCTGCAGCTTAGCAAAACCCTAGCTTGGAGTAATTATCATACAAATACACAAGACACTTGTGTTTTCACTGTTTGCTAATCCTGATAGCCAGGAATAATGAGAATACCATTCTGTAGGTAAATAAAATATCTTTGAAGCATCCTGGTGATTCCAGCCCAAGCAGTCTGGGTGGAAGGGGATTAGCAAGGACTGGGGAGGGGGAGAGGAGGAAGCAGTGTGGGACACGGGGGTCAAACAGTCAGGTGGTGACAGGCAGCAGGTTCAAGGAGTGCACAAATCGTTTTAAATGTGTTTAAAGCAACTTAACTTTCAGTACTTTCTTTTTTGTTACCTCTTACAATAAGAGAAAATATGTGAGCGCTACGTGTACCTGGTCCTACCTGCTAATTTATAGCAACTATATCTGGATTAGAAAATTCTTCAGCTCTAAAGTTTATTCAAGCCACATTTTTGATTATTATTGCCATGCACAGAGCTAACATTGTAGGATATCTTCTATACTAAAGCTGCCAATGCTGTTTTCTGTACAAATGGCCATTCTCATGGGTTTTATGGTTTGTGTTTTTAACTTTTTTCCCCTGGAAAAAAAAAAAAAAAAGGTATTTCTAATCAATCAACTGAGATCTCTGGTCAGCTTCTACGACCTCTCAAATTGTGCCTGAGCACAGAGCTGTTGGTGTCTGTCACATCTCTCTGCTCACAAGAGAGATCTGAGGGGTTCTGCAGGGCCATGGGACACGATGGGCACCTCCCATGCCCCCCATCTTGTCTGCAGCCTCTCACCCAGATGCTGCTTTGAGAATAGTCAGAAGAAGGAGGGAATGTCCAGAGTGTTGTTTTGCAGCCTTGGCTGAAAGTAACCTTGGATGATATCTCTCCTAAGGCAGTGAGCAGAGTGTACATTAATGCAGATGTGCAAGTTGTAGAAAGGTATGGAGGAAAAAGGGGTTACAGAGGGAGAAAGGGTTATGGAGGTCATAACATCAATAAGGATACTGATAGGCAAGAGGGGTTGCATGGGTATGCAAGAGATGCCTTGCTGAAAACATGCAGGGAGGTGTGATACGGGCAATGAGGAGAGGCACTGAGCAGCACTTTGGGCACTGCATGGGAGGAGGGTGGGCAAGCACTGGGCAGCAGCTGTCCTCCACCTCTCTGGTGGGACTCTTCTCTGCAACCCCTGCAGCATCCCTCTGTGGAGTGAGATCATATCAGCTGGAGAGGGAAGGAGCTATGAAAACATGCATTTGGGTTGGTTTAGAGGAAATCCTGAGCTGTAGCTTCTTTGCAAAGGGATCCATTAAGGCTACAATGACCACCAAGATCACCTGTCCAGTTGACAACCCATCCCCACCACACCCACTAATCATGTCCCCTAGTGCCGTATCTCCAAGTTCTTGAACCCCTACATGGATGGTGACTCCACCATGTCCTTGACTGGACACTGGAAGAGGATGCCCAGAGAGGTTGTGGATGCCTCATCCCTGTAGGCATTCAAGGCAAGGCTGGATGTGGCTCTGGGCAGCCTGTTCTAGTGGCTGGTGACCCTGCCCACCACAGGGAGGTTGAAACTAGATGATCTTTGATGTCCTTTTCAAGCCAGGCCATTCTATGATTCTGTGATTCTAAGAGCCAACATGAACTTTCTCTGGTGCAACTTGAGGCCGTTCCCTCTCATCCTGTTGCTGTTATGGGGGAGAGGAGGCTGCCTGCAGCCTCATCACAACCTCCATTGAGGCAGCTGCATAGAGCAATAAGGTCTCCCCTAATCTCCACTTCTCCAGACTGAACAATCCCAGTTCCCTCTGCTGCTCCTCACCAGACTTGTGCTCCAGACCATTCACAGCTTTGCTGCCCTTCTCTGAACACACTCCAGGGCCTCAGTGTCCTTCTTGTAGTGAAGGGCCCAAAAGAGAACACAGTAGTAGAGGTGTGGCCTCGCTAGTGCAAAACACAGAGGGACCATCCCCTCCATGCTCCTGCTGGCTGCACTACTGCTGATACAAGCCCACAGCAGGGGGCTGCACCTACATAACCTCTAAGGTCCGTTCTGACCCAAACCATTCCACGATCCCTGGCCATTGGCCTTGGCTGCCTGGGCACAGTGCTGGCTCACACTCAGCCTGCTGTCAGCTAATGCCCCAGATCCTCTTCCTCCTGGTACAGGCTTTCCCCCAGGCTTCTCAGGTGGATCCAGGCCAGCAGAAGGCCGCCTCTATTCTTCCTTTTAAGTCCTGATTCTGGCATTGATGCCAGGCAGTGACCCTGCTCCTGGCTCCCTGTCAGAGCACAAACACGGGGCTGAAGAGCAGTCAACCCCACCATCGTTCCTTTCGGAAAACTGAGGATCTTCATCCTGAAGGTAAATATCTTTCTGCCCCTTTATGTCTACTGGAAGCACTCTTCAAATCCCCACTTCTCTTCTACTTGGGAACCGCCTGGAGCACGCTCACGGGCAGCCCACATCCCCGCCGCAGACGCACAGCCGCCGCACACGGAGCCTCGGCGGGCGTCGCAGACGCCGCCAGCACACAGCGGCCCAGGGGTGGGCACGGCGGGAGAGCCGCGTGCCCAGAGGCGACCTGTGGGCGGCGGACCCCCCCAGCAACGGACGAGCCCGAGGCCCCGCACTCGCTGCCGCGCGAGGGGCGGTGGCGGCCCGGCGTGACGTCAGGGGCGGGGCGGTGCCAGGCTGCGGGCGGCGCTCCCGAAGCGGCTCCGCTCCGCGCCCTCACTCCGCGCTGCCGCAGCCCCTAGCGCCCGCGGCGCCCGGGCGCTCCTTCGCCGCCTCCGCCGCCGCAGGTAAGGGGGTTCCGGGAGCGCTCGGCTCGGCCTGCGGGGTCCGGTCGGCGGCGGGCTCCCTCCCTCCTTCCCCTCCCTCCCTCGCCGCCGCCGCCGCCTCCGCGGCAACTAGTTGGGGCGAGCGGTGCGCGCGGTGTCCGCCTCGGCCGCCTCCGCCCCGTCCCGCGGCGCGGCCCCGGCTGCCGGCGGTGGCTCCGCTGCGGTGCCCGGGGCGGGGCGGCGGGCAGGGCGGGCAGCGCTGACGGTCCCGCTCCCTTTGCAGGCTGCTCGGTCGCGTTAAGAGTCAGCGCGAGGCTGAGCCGGCGGCACCGCGGGCATTGCCGGGAGCGAGCCCGGCCACTGAAATTCCGGCGTCTTCAAAGAGGGGAGGAAGATCCTCGTCTTCCGAAGCCTCCTCAATGAGTGCCAAGCTCTCCAAGGAGTTGAGGCTGTCGCTGCCGCCTTGTCTCCTGAACAGGACGTCTGCCACCTCGAACGCCAGCAGCACCTGCATCACGCAAGTGGGTCAGCTCTTTCAGTCTTTCTCCTCCACCCTGGTTCTCATCGTCCTCGTCACCCTCATCTTCTGCCTCATCCTCCTCTCCCTCACCACCTTCCACATCCACAAGAGGAAGATGAAGAAGCGGAAGATGCAAAAGGCGCAGGAGGAGTATGAGCGGGACCACTGTGCCCGCAGCAGCGGCGGCAGCCGGCACCCCACAGCGGGAGAGGGCCCCCCAGAGAGAGACAGCCGCCTGGGAAGACCCCCCCGGGACTCGGAGATCCAGCGGTCCCCCCCCGCTGCAGCCCCCAGCTCCCGGCCGGCACGGGCAGCTTTGGACACAGCTGGCGTGGGGCTCTTGCAGACTGTGATTTTGTCATGATGGTTTGGGGGAGCCCGGGAGAAGGCACCTTTGTAAATACCGGAGTGATTATTCTAGTCCCTGAAGAAGAAGAAAACATTGCTATTTCCAATGAACGAACAAGCCCATGATCCAAGCGCATGACAGATCACATCGCGTTTCTCATTGACTGTGCAAGGAAGGGATGCGTCTTTGTGCTGGAGAAGGACCTGCACGCAGCACCTAGCCTGGAGGAGACAGTCAGGGGTGGGGGTCCCTTTCCCTAGACATTGTTATCTTCAGTGCTGGGGTGATCCCACTCCTGGACCTCCCCTGCTCCTAGAGTCACACTGCATGGCGTGGCTGGGGCGCAGTGTGGGGGGGAGCGGCAGGTCTGGCGGGTGCCTTGGGACCCCCCATCCTCTTGGAGCAGCTCTCTCAGTTGTGCTCGGACCTGTGCCCCTCTCACTCCTCTCCAGGACTGGATCTTGTTTTGTGTAATACCCACCCCCCGTTGGGTTTTGGTGAACTGCAGTGCCCTGCGGCCCCATCTTCCAGCTGAAGTTTTCCTCTCCCCAGAGCATCCTTCATCTCTAAATGCTCTTCCCATTACACACCCCCAAAACCATTGCTGTTCCGCGTGGTGGCGTGAGGTGATGCACCCCAGGGGGAAGATGGCCTTGTTCCTCCTGGGTGTCCCACAACAAACCCTGTTCTGCACCAGGCACCCTGCACCAACCACGCTGCAGTTACAGCTTCACCTCCCAGCAAGGAATCCTGCAGCAGAACGGGGCCAGCTTCTACTTTTTTAGGCTAATATGTATTTTTATCTCTCCTAGTCTAGTAAGCAGTTAAGGACGGACGACACTTTACATTTCTCGCCTTTCCTCTTTCGGGGAACTAACCAGGCAGTTGTGCAAAATATCAGCTCTTAACGCCCAGCAGATATTTATTTCAGAAGTGTGGTTTCTCCCTAGCAAGCAGCTGTGGTTTTGTCTGTGGCAGGCAGGTGTGGTGCTGGTGCTGTGCGTGCTGGAGGTGCCCAGAGCAGCATCCAATGCAGCTTTGCTTAGCGATTAAATCAATGCCCATTCCATGAAGGTGCCTTAACAGAGTGCCGTATCCAAACTTTGAAACATCTTGTGTTGTATCATAGCAGAGGCAGCCCTCTGCTGTGCATATTAACATCTGAAAAACACAGCAAAGGGAAAGTAATCCCGAGGGATTTTTTATTTGTGGTTTTTTTTTTTTTTTTTCTGTCCCCAGTCCTGGCATTCAGAGTGATGTGAGGAGGCAGCAGTAGCTCACAGGTTGTCTGCCCCCTGGCATGGCTGTTGGGTTGGAGAACCCTTGTGCAGGCAGCAAATGCTGCTCACCCTGGTGAAATGGGGAAAGGGTGCCAGAGCACTCCGTAGTCTATCGGCAGCACGAACACGTAGGGTTTCAAGGCAGTGCTTCTCTTAACCCTGTCTTACCCCTCTGTGATCGTGCCTGGTGGGAAATTCCTGTTGGGTTTGAATGCGTGCCTCCAGCACCCATGTGGGTGCAGTAGCATCCCACTCTAGGAGCTGCTCCACCGGCTGAGGTTGGTGTGGAAACAAAGCCAGTGATGGTGGGGTGGGGTGGTGGGAGCAACGGCTGATGCTCCCTGGGTCGGCCAGATGCTGATGGCTACTGCCGTGTTGCTGGGCAAGGAAATGGGCTTTGTTTTGTTTCCCCTAATAACGGATGCATGAACTTTTGTGTTTAACCTCCTTATGCAACTGCAACACAGTATTGCACCACAGGGAATAGATTTAGGACAGCGAGGAGCGTTCAGTGAACAGTAGCGGAGCTTCCTGATAGTGATCTCCACTAAATAGAGAGATATTATATATTTTCCCCTTTATTTTGTGCCTTTTCCTAAAAATCAGTATTTAATTTCGAGTTTTATAAAAGCAATAAGATGTTCCAAATCACTCCAGTGCATTTCTGGTTGATGGTTCCACTTCTTTAGTGTCTGAAGTCAGATTCTCTTCCTTCTGCCTTATGCACTCAAGGCATGCAATAATTCCCCAGAAGTGTACTGCTTGTCACATCTCATTGCAGTTATAAAATTGCCCTATTTTTGAGGAAAAAAAAAAGGATGGAAATATATATATCTTTATATATATTATAGATATATAGGTATATATATTATTTATATAATCTCATGACGATAAGAATAGTTGCAGAAATGTAACGAATTAAAATGTTATCATGTAAACCTCTATCCTCTGTTAACTAGGTTTAATATTTTAATATCTCTGTATTTATGTAAATCTGTGTAAATTATGTGGTCTGTAAGTAAAATTTCATACTGACTTTAATTTTCCCAGAACTGTGAGCTTCTTGTGGTGTCATTCAAGGTTTTGCATTTCTAAAGTCAAATTCTGCAGGATGTGAGGAGTTACGAATTCCTGTTATCACACAGAAATGCTGCAATAAGGCTCATGCGTACTCCCAGTGCATGACCCTACCTTGAAGTATTGTGAGCTTGCGAGGTTTCATTGAGCGGTCTCAGGAGATCTAGTTGATACAAGCAGGGCACGTAGGTTTTCATTTTCATGAAACAATAAGCGATCTAGGGAATAAATGTGGATTTTTAAAACAGAGTTTATGCTTGGAGGTTCTGTCAAATCAATTGCTTCAAAGCCCTACAGCTACAGCTAAATTCCTGCACTTAGCATTCAGTATTAATAAGGCTGATGCTTCTTCCCTTTCCCCTCCTACTTAAACTAGAAAAGTGTAGGAAATTGTTCATATTTCTAAAGCATACATTTTCAGCTGACTGTGAAACTGCCCAAAGGGTTTTGAATCTACATATTTTATGCAAGTGTAATATCTATGTATCTGTATCCATATATTTAACTATTTTTGTGTAACCTTTTCTACGATATTTGATAGAGATGCGGGGTAAATGCTTGTACCATTCTCGTACGTAAGGAAGGATTTATACCCTGTCAATATGGACATTATTTTTCCTGTGAACTGTTACAAATTTGCACTGTTTTTTGGCAAGTTAGGATGGAGCCTGGACAGCTGGAGAGCGGACCGTCCTTCTGGTGAGGGGCACATCCTCTGCCTGGATTTTCCTGCTTCAGAGGCAGAATTGGGGCCTGCCGCCTGACAGCATCTTGCTATAAGGAGTGCTGCGGTGCTCACCAGCCTGGCCCAGTCATCCCACTGAGGGGGAACGACCACTGTTACTGGGTGTGTAGGGCTGTTCAGAAGCTGGGTCCCAAATGAGCTGGTGGCCCCTCGTCCTGCAGAGCATTCCTGGAGCTGCTGCTCACCTCGGCTCTGGCTGAGAGCATCCACCACCTGCAAAGGGAGCTGGAGCCTGTCCATCTTCTGCACAACGGTTGGCAGCATCCTGCAGACCCCACACCAACCCTGCTCTGTGCCCAGCACTGTGCTTCAATGAGGATGGGACCACTGCGTATGAGGGCCGGGATCCAGAGCTGTGGTCAGCTCCTCTTTGACGGACTGATGCGTGTGTGTGGATCCTGTGTGGGTCACGGTCAGGAACACGCGTGGATCCTGTGGGGGTCGTGGGCAGGGAGTCATTGGATTCACATATATCAGTCCAGCATTTCTTCTTTGGGGGGCTGGTTGCTGCAAATGTAATCTCTGAGATGAAATTTGGCAGCTCACCACCCAGATACGTTTTAGCTTTTGATAAATTTCTCCCAGACATATATCTGTGTATGTATGGATATATATCTCAAAAGATCTGCTGGACAAAAAGTAAAGAACAGAGATTCCACCTTATAGGTCAAATTGTCCTTTGACTAAAACCTGTTTTTTTATTTTTATTATTTTTTCCCTTTAGTTTTTAATTAATTTTAAAGGCTACACTCTTCAATGTAAATAGCAAGTTATTATGTGAGTAATGTTTTCCACAACATTTCTGAGTAGTTGCTGTCTTGTTTCTGGAAAACTATGTCCAGTATTTTAAAGCAACCGTGCTTTTCTTGTTCTGTTGTTATGAGTACAACTCTTATGTAGGGAGGAAAAAGAACATTATCAAACTCCTTAGGACAGAACTGAATTACTGCAAATCTAGTTATGGGACTTAGTTGCTCTTTTCTTTCTAGTAGTCATTTTTCTGCACGTTTGTATTTTTTCTATGGGTAGTTGAAACCCTACATTTTAATAAGTACGCAAGGTACGGAGGGTAACATGAAAAATGAAGTAGGAAAATTTCTTTTTCCTCTTCTGTGTAAATAGCAAAATTTATAATGACTTAGATACCGTTTCATTGCAGTTCTCTTCTACATAGAAGTTAGCATGACTCACATACAAACCTTTAGTAGCATTTTACTTTATGTTTAGTATTAGAACTACTTTTATCCAGGAATGACTTTCTCATCTCTTTCTCATATCTGATTTTTTATTTTTTATTTTTTGCTGAAGCCAAAATTTCCATCTGATAGCAAAATAAATTCATAGTAGAACAGAGCCCCTTTCTGTTTTCAGTCTTTTACGTGTAGTTGTCTGGTCCGTATCCAGTCAAACTCCACAGCAGAGCAAACGTGCTACAAACTTGTGAAGACTGGAAGGTGTAGGAGCCCTGTAGGGAGAGCTGACTGTCCAGCAAGCACACGGGTGCAGTTCCTGCCAAGGTGGAAGGGAAGCCTCCCCATCCACTGCCTGACCAGGTGAAGGGGGATCCCATGCAGCCTCAGCAGACAAATGTCAGCCTCCTTTCTGACACTGTTTCTCCAAAATGTCATTTTCTATATGATGCTGGATCTCATTTTGTAAATTACCTGTAATATTTCTCATTCAAGTCAAAGCAGGCTTCATTGCTCCACTGGTACCGTATGTTCTCTGTGGATAACTAGAATCATTTGTTTTCCAACCCGGTACCTCCACAAGCGTCAATTTGTATGAGTTAGGAAATAAATATTTGGATCAGAACGCTGTCAGTAAAAATTGTCTTCATTTGTATTTTCTGGTTTTCCAGTTGTTTTTTCTTTGTTGTTTTCTTCTTTGAAATGGAGCAATATAATCTGTTCATTATTTTACTTCTCTAAAGAGGACAAAGATTTTTAAGCAAGCACTGCAGAATGCACTAACAGAGAAAGATTTCACACTGTAGAGCAGAACAAGATCATACAGGTTTTGTTGGTTTCAATGGAATTCTTTGTTCTTTTCTTTTCAGACCCCCAACCAAGCAAAATGCTTACCTAAAGCCCTCTGAAGAAATTCATGTATAAGAGGGAGTTTGCCTTTCGCTTATGATTTTAGCTTTGCAGTAAGCACTAACACAACCATTGAGAAAATACAGGCTAAAACTTTTCAGACATCCAGTAATCTAAAAATAATAAAGGATCCTAGGGGATTAAAAACACTGTAAATAAGGGGTAAGTACACCACGTTAGAAGGAGAAACTATGAGCTCTGTAACACAATAAAAGCAATGTGTGCTGGAGGAGAAATTCATAACTGTAAGCAAGCACCTTTAGCTTTTATTCCTGGCTCTGTCACTCTTTTAGTCCTTCAGCTTCCAAGCTATTTATGTAGTAACAGATATGTAACTTAGCTATTAAATAAAGACAAGGAACTTGCAAATATGCAAACCTGATGTGAAACATAAGCCTCATGCACCAAGAAAATGCTGATCCCATAATACCAATTAAAAGAGTCTTAATACTGATCGCCTGGCTTGGATGACAAGTGCTTACATTTGGCAGCCAGGTCCAAGTAGCACATGGCACAGCTGGGAGATGGATGGCTGGGCAAGGTGCTTCAACAGTCACGCTGAGAGGCTCAACAGAATTTAAGTTGAAGTGGAATATGTATTATGAAGGAGAGCCAAGAAGACTTATGCTTATTTCACCATTTCATCACTCACAACACTTGTCTCGTAACAGTCCTGTGTGGTTTTGAGCAGAGTGCTGACTAGGTTATTAAGGATATAGAATTAGAAAGTTCTTGGGAATCGTCCCACCACTAATGAAGCTGACGGCAAAACCTCGAGTTCAGTAGGGTCCGGTCCATTACCAAGATTACAGATCCCACCTGCTGCTGGCTGTCTGTCCCTTACCAGTGCAATCAGACTGCTGACTGCTACCAACAGTATTTCTCGAGCACGTGGATTTCTGCTGTAGTTTGGCTCATGGGCTGTACCCAGCTGTGTCAGGGGACAGTGGGGAACAACCTGGGGGTTACCTGCATGTGACATATATGTGCTCACCTTTCTTTAGCTTTCCTTATGGCCTGCAATTCATTCTGAATCTGACTCAACAGTTAGGTCAGTCTTTCCTTAGGATGAACTATCTTTGCCAGGCTTGCTTCTTCCTTACCTCATCCTCTCTCTGACATAACAAAATTTCTCTCTTTAAATGATCATTTCCTTTGATTTCTGCAAAGATACTGTAAGACTTTTTCCTCATCTTGATCCAGCGTTATCATACCTTTATCTATATCTCTGCTACTAAACTTTTGAGAAAGAGCTGGGCTTCAGACAGCCTGAGAAATCCTGCCACGCATCCTGCCACGGCCCATTGACTCTGGAGAAACATCACATTTCTGGTTAAACTGCCAGCCCTAGACTACAGGCTGAAACTGATGAGAAATTGTCATTCTTTCATAATAAGAATCACTGTAAGGAAAAGTAGCAGTTGAGAACAGAGGGGAATATATAGACAACAGGATGTGGTGATAGTATGCATAATAATGTTTTTGTAAAGCCTGTAGGACAGACAAGGTCAACTTACTTTTGAATAAAAGGTGACATCCTGGTCCATATTTTCTTCATCTAAAACAGTTTGTCATAATCCATTCTTTTACTTCTGAATATTTGTGATGCTACTAGACATATACTTTTACATGTTAGACATATACATTTTCCTTGCCTCACAGCTAGAAAAATTAGTTAGGGAGCCCTTCTTATCTATAAACACCAACTGAACAGTTTAAAGTCTATTCGTTTTCATTACAGAAATGCAGTTTCTATTAAATCACCCCTCTGATAGAAATCAGCAGAGGAAAGCCTTCACTTCTAGAACATTTGCTACAGCTTGCTAAGTCTGGCAATGATGATGCATAAATTAGGATAGATCTCCAGCTGACCACATACAGTCACTTTGCAAAATTCAATGAACAACTTCTGATTGCTTTTGAGCAAACAACAAGAAATATTTAAAGTCTGAGACAACCTTATCCTTTTACCTATTAACAACAATGCTAATTCAGCACCTCTCTGCTCTACCACTTGAGTTATCCTGGATTTATGAACTTGTAAAATGGGAGCTGAATATACAGGCCATTGCCTATATGACAGAAGTGCTCTAAAGTCAGTGCCTCCAGGGCTACAGGGGCTGTGATGAATCTAGCAGGGGAGTGGAGAAGGCAGCTGAAATATGACAGACTGGCCTTAGTGCTACTGTTTGCACAGGGCTGTAGACATACAACAGAGGGACTGCATCAAAGTAAGATTCCTTAGGCTGGTGCACTTACGAGAGAAAAAAACAGAGCAGTGCAAAACAGCTCATTTGCTATCAGATCTGGGTGTGATGTATTTTATAGAGGAAATCCTCAGATACTACAGCTTACAGACAAACCCTTGAGACTGCTATGCTCCAATTAGGCCTTTTCTGTTTCTTTTCAGAAAGTTCTTTCAAACATTCTAGAAAAAAAGGATCTCAGATTCTGTCTGAAAAAGTAAGCAATGTCACATCATAAGCTGTTCAGAAAGATAGCAGGCTGAGAAATCTAGATTTGTTTGTGGTCTTCACCACCAGTGCCACAGCTGCTGCAAGGAGGAGCCCTGAGGAGAAAGAGGTCTCCCTGGGAGTGCAGGACCTTCTGTCCAGCATCTCCACCCTATGCTGCCTGAATTCAGTGTGAGGCCTTCGCTAACTGATTTTACCTGGTCTGAAACAAGTTATGGCACACCTGTGTGAATGGGTAGTGAATGAGTTAGTAAACTACAAGGGAGTGCAGAGCAATGGGGCAGCATCTGGTCAGTAAGGGTAAGGATGCAGGGGTGCTGAGCCCCACAGCACCATTTTGGGAAGGAGGGTTTATCTTACCCTGACTGCTGCTTAGTATCCTCCTCTTGGGTGTCTGGGATTAAAATACTGACAGATCATTGTGGCTGCAGATTCAGTTCTCGGTTAGTGCCATGTTCACCACTGCAGTACCCATAGTCTGCTCATACACCATGGCATCCGCTGAGCTCTCCTGCTTTCTTCCCTCTGGACATTGAATACGTTCCATGTGTGTTCAGCCACATAAAATGGCTGCAGCTCCTACTCCTGACCTGGTTT
The DNA here is from genome assembly GCA_023055505.1 of Callipepla californica brunnescens. Classification (NCBI taxonomy): domain Eukaryota; kingdom Metazoa; phylum Chordata; class Aves; order Galliformes; family Odontophoridae; genus Callipepla; species Callipepla californica. Next base: position 108,796,721 of record JALIRH010000001.1, on the reverse strand, counting down.
CTGACATACAGAATGGACAGACCTCCATGGACGATGGTGGAGTGACCTGTGCCAACCAGGTCCCAGCTGTTCCTGCCTCCCTCCCAGTGCAGATATCATTATGGGCTCACCTACTCCAGGGAACCTGCTTTGACAGGCACTGGACTAGATGACCTCCAGAGGTCCCTTACAAACCCTATGATGCTGTGACCCTATAGCTGCCAGCCCAGCCACCCACAGGCCTTGTAAGGCCTCTACACCTTTCAGTTCTCTGCAGTTCTTTCAAAAGTAGTTGAAATTAACCAATGAATGCAGAAATGTCTGGGGGAGGACAACTGACAGGCAGTTGGGCAGTGAATGTGATGGCACAATAATGCAGTCATTACTGAAATAAGCTATTTTTCACATCTCATGAATTGTAAGTAAATTTAAAGACTTTTCTGGTGCCTGATTCATAGTTTCGAAATGTTTAGATTTGGCAATGCTGCTCAACAATATCTTTGAAGCCCATCTGTGCTGTTTATCTGCTCTTTCTTCTACCCCCAGGCATTGTCTGTTTCTTATGATTTTCCAGACTGTAATCCTCTGAAGAAAGAAGTTAGGGGTTTGTTTGATAATTGTGGTGGTTCCATTAAGCTCGTTCAGAAGGTGAATCATAGATTCCTAAGACTAGATGGGGATCTGGAGGGATATACCTACAAAATGATCTATTGTCTGTCACAAACAGGATTTTTATCCAGTAATTCAAGTTCTTCCTGGCGTGCCTACTGACACAGGAGCATTCATTTTTCAGGAAGATGGTCATAGCTGATTTCCAAATTGAAAGTTGTGTAGCATCCAGTTCAGACTTTCAGAAGTTGCTCCGGCTACTACAAAAGTAACCTAAAAAATAAAAGAGCTTGTCCCTTCAAGACAATAATTTTTAGTATGCAGAATAAAGTTAGCACATGCAGTAGTTATTAGGACACTGTTAAAAACTGACATCTGGCAAGGAAGGTAAGCCATCTGCGAAAATACTGTATCTATTATATGCAATAACCCAAACGATCTCCCAGTTGTTATAAATTCACAGCACTGGGAGTGTAAACAAAACTGTGTCCTGGGGGAAATATGTGCAGAAGTGTTACATATGCAACTGTGTACCTACTCTGGAGGTGTCAACTGAAATAAATGAGATGCTTGTGGCAGCTGTGTGATTTTGTATTACAAAATAAACTACATTTAGAGATCACAGAATCACCAAGGTTGGAAAAGACCTGTAAGATCATCCAGTCCAACCATTCACCCATCACCAATAGCTCTCACTAAACCATGCCCCTTGACACAACATCCAAACGTACCTTGAACACCTCCAGGGTCAGTGACTCCACCACCTCCCAGGGCAGCCTATTCCAGTGCCTGACCACTCTTTCAAAGTAGTAGTATTTCCTAACATCCAGCCTGAATCTCCCCTGGCGCAGCTTGAAGCCATTCCCTCTAGTCCTATCACTAGCCACACGAGAGAAGAGGCCAACCAGTTCTCCTTCATTCACTGTTTCACCTTTTTCCAATGACTCTTTAACATCTCACATTGAACATACAAATATTTCTCTGTGCCACATCAGCACTGGAGCTGGCAGAGAGGTTTTGTTTGGCCTTACCCTGAACTGAGAGGGTGAAGGGCTGGAATGAAATCCTAATGAAGTTAATCGCAGAATAGGAACATCAAGGTTGGGAAGACCACTAAGATAATCCAGTCCAAACATCAACCCATTACCGTGAACACCTTAGATCATGTCGTTCATTGTGACATCCACTCTTTTCTTGAACATCTCCAGGGATGATGGCTTCACCACCTCCCTGAGCAGAGTGTTCCACTGCTTCAGCACTTTTTCTGAACAGAACTATTTCCTAATATACAACCTTAAATGGGAATGGAAATTTGAATTATTACCAATGGGATTTGGATCATACAACAAATATTTTGAAGCATATCTTATTGTTTTAAGGTCTAGCGTGCACCAAATGTGCTATATTTGGAAGCTTAGATGGACTTTTCCATTTAAATATCTGAAAACTATTTTGTCTGTAGATAATGCAAAATATTTTCTAAAGAAGACTTAAGAACATAGAACTGCCTCATCAGATATTTTTTTTTAATTATAATTAAGCATGCACTTTAATAAAAATGTTAAGGCTAGTTACAGAGATGTGTACCTGTAGAGAGAAAAACAAATAAAATGTAATATAGTGTCCTAGAGTTGTAAGCAATTGCATTTTGTCACAGCAGAGGCCAGGTTTCTTCTCACCTTTCCTCTTATGAACTTTTCAATTGTCACAATGGTTGCATTGTTAGAAATTGCAAGTTTAATTCAGGTACTTAAGAGGCTTCATAAAACAAAACCCTTGGGATATAGGGGTTTTGTTGTTCAGCACCTCTGAAGACAGTCACCTTGGCTTGGTTGACCAGGGAAAGGCCGAACATCAGCCTTCTTTAGGCCTGGGCAGAAAGCATGATGCAGAAGCTCAGGGCTCCTCAGCTTGACTGGATATGGACTGGAAATTTGAGTTGCAGATGGTACTCAGAGTGCCAGGGCTGTGAGAAGGGAGAGCAGAAAACTGGGTATTTGGGAAGCAGCACATCAGCTTGATTCTCAATGCATCTTCAGGGTTAAGCAGCAAGTAGGCGTGGGAACTTCAACAAGCATTTGGGACCATTGTCTGCTTTAGCCACATAAATACTTCACAGGATATAGCCCAGTTATTACAACAGGGAGCAGCTCTAGAAGTGCCAGAGATAAGTTATTTTATTGGATCTAGCGTTAAACATCTCCCCAGAGCTGGATGTAGTGAAAACCTTCTCCACCCCCACCCAATTTTATCTTATAGCAGACACACTTATTAACGGAGCAGCTTATATCCTTGCATAACCTCATATCCTAACTCAGATTTCTTTGCAAAACAGATGTATTCACTCCCCATGGTTTTGTCTTGCTCTGCCTCCTTTTTAGATCCAAATCTATAACAAGTTTATAATGAGCTGGTTAGCTATCTGTATAATTTAAACTGTAAGCTCCTTGGGGTATGGCCTTTGTTCACATGTACCAGGCACACAAATGGTACTATATAAACACAAGGGATATTCTGCTAATTAATAACAGCTCAGTTCAGCCATGCTTCCAAGGGTGACTTAAACAAGTGGGGGCATTTTAATGTTATCTATTTGCTCTGTCTTCTAAGTAATGCAAACTGAGAATATCATTTTAAGTGTATGGAATTGTTTGTGACATTAATTCAGTCCCAGATGTGTTGAATTGTTCCAGTATGTGAGGCTGAGAAGCTGAAGCCATTGAACATGGGTATGGTGGGTTGCTAATGTACTTGATTATAAGGAAATTAGAACACTTGTTGAAATGTTGTCAGCTGAGTTTAATTTCCCTAGGATTTATGTGAGTGAATGAAGTGATATTGCCCTAGATTTTACTTCTCCAAGAGCATAATATTTTCACTGCAGCATTACTGACACAGGTAATATTTTTGCTCGCTGAAAACCGCAGAACGTTTGTAGATATCATCGTGCATGTGACAATGACGTTCTCTTCTGAAAGGTCCTTTTTATAACAACAGTGCCTTCAATTTCTCTCACTGCTCCTAAATGACACAACTCACACGGTGTCTGTTCCACAGTTACCAGGAGTGGCAAAACACTGTGCTCAGGTGTAGAAACACATGATGTTCCCCTCCAAAGCAAAGAATAGTGGTCACGTTGGCCTGTAAAACTCTTAATTCACGTAAAAAAACACTGCATGTATTAGTGCGAATTGAGGCAGGAGATACATTCACAGCTAAGGAATTGAAGTCTCCAGTCCATTCTCTTGGCTGCTGTAATTGCATTGTGAAAACTTCCTACCAGCACATCTGGTATCACATAAGCAGCAATGCCTGGGTGGACAAAGAAGTTGCTCAGATCTTCGTAAAGATAGTCTGTGCTTACAGAGTTCTCATCCATCTTTGACATTCTCTGACTGACCACTACTGACCTGATCTTGAATTAACTGCGGAGGACTACATCTCTGGTACTGGCACTTTCAGCCTCATGTGTTTGCATCAGTCATCTGACAGAATGATGGCATACATAAAAATGGGTGCCATAAAAGCTAGGGAACTGGGTAAGATTTTGCAAGTATCTAGCTGCAAACACTGGGAAGAAGAATTTAAAGGTGGATAAAATCAAGTATTTAACCTCACTAGGAATCTCAGGTCTGAGGACTATTAGTGTCTGGGGCTTACCAGCTTGGACCTCAGGTATTGAAGGGATATTGTAATCTATTGTCGATTCTAACATCCAAAGACTCCTTAGCTATTGGAGTCCTGAGTTCAAATCTTTCCTCAGTCTAATGGAAATTTTATATTCTGACTCCAGACAGAAAACAAACTATCACAGAATTATTAAGGTTGGAAAAGACCACTAAGACCATACAGGCCAACTGTCTACAGAATCACACCACATCCAATAATCATATCCCTTGGTGCCACATCCCCACATTTCTCAAACCCCTCCAGGGATGGTGACTTCACCACTTCCCTGAGCAGCCTATGCCAATATCTTACCACTATTTGTGAGAATTTTTTCTTAATATCCATCCTGAATCTTCCCTGGCGCAACTTAAGGGCATGTATTTTTTTGCATGTTTGGGTTGATTTTTTTTTTCTCTGACATAGAAATGAGATTCAAACAGAATAATTAATTGGAAAAGAATCCTTTTACCTTTTTAGTACTACTTCCTGAGAGATAACAAATTACTTCAGATAGGTAGAATATGGGGGAAACTATCTATATGTATGTAAATAAATCATCGCATAGAGCATGCCTTAGCAAATGACTGTTTAAAACCTTATGTAGAAGTGACAGGTGTTAGCAAAGCTCCTGTAAGGCAGGTGTGAAGCCAGAAAATGAGGGAAGCTACCAGGTTTGGAAAAGGTTGCTAGATGTATTCTTCTGATACAGTGGTTCTAGATCCACCCAAGAAATCTGACACAAACACGATGGGCTCTTTGCTTGTGGCACACTTATGCTGTATGTTAGGGCCTTCTATTCTTATCTGTACTCTATAGTAGCCATTGTTTCTACTTTGACAAAGATTGGCATTTTTGTTTGGTCTCTTCAACTCTCCCTAATACATACAACATTTATTGTACCTATCAACAGGATTTGAGATGGAGGAAACTGATCTCCTGTGGCATATGTTGGGCATGTAGATGGCACGTCCGGCAGTTGTGAATAAACTGATTACCAGGATGGAGAGTGAGAGCAATTTTAGCCCAGTTGAGGCCATCAGATTTTCAGAGGTGTCCTTGCAGTATTCTGTATAGGTTACTGACAGTTTTATTTGATGACCTTTAAGTCTTTTTCCCCTCCCATTATTCTAGGCTACTTATAATGTATTTCCTCTCTTGTGTTGACACAAGATAATGGAAAGCTTTCTGTGACATGAAAATGAACTTGGAATACCCTTTTGACACAGATAATTATCATGTAGCTATCAATGATCTCAGGAGATGAGACTCAATGAGTCAGTCCCATATTATTCCTTTATTACCATAGTACAGAAACATGAACTCAGGTTCTTTTAACTCCAAAAAAAGATGTGGACTAGAGTTCCCCTTTACCAACAGCATACATATGAAGTGAAATCTATGTGTGAGGAGTGCTGCTGAGCAGTTGCAGAAGAACACTACTGGGCTTGCCTTACCAGACAGCACTTTTTCAGTACAAATGGTTCAGCTCATGGCCTATGAGAATCTCACCAGGGGAATCCCACACCACCTAATCCCACTCAGAGAGAAATGTCTGACTGACCTCAGTCAAAAAGGCATGATTCAGATCAACTCCTTTTCAATCTCTGTCTTTTCAGTCTGCCCAGTGTTGCAAAGACAGACCAGGCAGCCTCAGTGAGAAGAAAGAACAGTGCCCACCTGAAAAGACTGAGTAAAATTTCCTTTCAAAGCACTCTGGGAGGAGATAGATGAAGATCAGGTCTATGTTTTCCTGCTTCCCTCTCAAATCTAGTTAAGTTTGTCTTGGACTCAGCTTTCTCCTTGACAAACCTAATATCCATGTAACCCTTCAGCATTGACTTTAGACACATCACTGGACTGTTTCTGTTCCTTCACAGCAGCAGGCAGGACATTGTGCAGATGCTAGGTAGGCAGAATATTTCTTCAAGGAATAAAGTCCACATAATATTTTTAGTATGTGTCAAGGCAATAAAAATTCTTGGCTAGAAAGGATAGGAAAGAAAGGTGGTGCAACTCCCTCTTCCATTATTTCCATTGTTCCTTGCTATATTACTTCGCCATTTGCAGCAAATTCTGATTGAGGTAAAAAGTTAAAAACAAACTATTTCACTTCAGTTTTGGAGAACATCCTGCTGTTTTCAGCTTCATTCCTTGGATTGCACCTATACTGCATACCCATATGCTATAGAGGACTATAAACACACAACAACAAAAACAAAATGGAAGAAATATCATCCGATCATGAGGTTTGTGTCGCCCTTCCTAGCTGTACCAAAATGAGGGACCTGTCTTTCCTTGATGAAGAGTTAATTCATCACATATCTTCAGCTTTATTCATTTGAATATCACATATCATTCCCTTAACAATTAACATGAGTAAAATATGGGACTTAACAGAAGTTTGAAGTGTATTTTTATGTATCTTTCTTAAGAACAAAACAACAGCCCCCCATTTGGGAGTGGCAACCAGTTTCAACAGAAATATCCCTGAGGAACTGAAACCAACTTGAGAGGCAAAACTGGTCAACACAGCGCTCCTATTGTAGTTCTGAAGTAAATACAGTTTCCTGCTGTAATAGCAAAGGGACCAGTGCAAATGAGAAGACATTACAAAAAGAAGGAAAGGAACACTCACCTATCTCCAAGGATCAAGGTTCACAGGAAAAGAACACCAAAAGAAGGGATCTCCAACAAGAAATTCTTCCTTAGTGGCAGACAGCTGTTAGATGAGGTCTAAGAGGAGTTGGGTCTGGCTCCACCCCTTCCAGTTACACAGGTGAATAGCCTTCACCTGTGCTTCCAGGGCTGACCGGGTCATTTCTCCAGGTGCTCAGCTGTTCAGGCTGTGACTCTGCAATTTGTTCCTGAATATCTGAAGTCTTGACCAACTGGAAACACACGTAGATTTTGCACAGCATTGGAGGGGAAAGAAAATGGGTGCATCTTCTCACCTGTCTAGATAGGAAGAGGTGGGAGCACACATGGGAGGAAGAACCAAGGTCCTCATGGCCGTTTATACTGACTATGCAGATTTCAAGGGACTGAAAATTGAATTTGTGTTCCTTAAAAGGGTAACGCCAGAGGTGTAAAAAATTCTTTATATAAATTAAAGTTCTCTTATTGGGTGTGATATCCCAGTCTGCATGTTACACTTAGGGTCTGAAGTCTCAGTACAGCTGCTCTTCACAGTTCACTCATTTCTTCTTTTTCTTTTTTCCTGCATACCAGTGTGTTTTAATTATTTTGTATCATGTTGCAAAGTTTCCATTGGGACCATAAAAGAGACTAGGCAATAAATGCCCCTAGTACTCTACATCACCTTAACTTGAAGCTTACCTTTCCTCTGAGTCACCTCAGATGACAGAGAGCTTTCCATCTTGAATTCCCTCTAATTCTATGCTGCTACTACTAAGACATTTCCCAACCATCTCTCTCAGCCTGCATCCTCTAGAGAAAGAGTTTTGGGAACGGGCGATTCTGAAAAGCTCTGGTTCACAGGGCACAGATTCTAGTCTTGACACGTCTTGTTATTATAAATAAACATAGTTCTTGCATCAGACAGTTCATAATCTGAGCAAACAGAAGAGTTAAAAGGTGGGTAGGGAGACAGAGCATGAAACTGGGAAGTCATCTGTCCAAGATCACGCAAATGATCTGTGCTAGAAGTGGAAATAATGAAATAGCAAACATCCTGAGCTCTCTGTCCCTTTGTGTAGGTTATGCTAGTTGCTACCAAGATCTCTGCAGATTACTAACCATCAAGCACGTTTTAAAATAGATTTCTCCATGAAAATAATTTCCCAGTCTCCTCAGGTTCTTATTCTTCCGCTAGGCCAGATTTTTATCCTTCAGGTGTGAGACCTACTCTAACACAAGCACAGAAACACAATACCATGATGCCTGAAAGGAACACTTACAGACACTGCTTACTCCATCCTAAGGAAGTGCTGCAGTGAGATGGCTGGATTGCTTTTGATCTAAGTTTCATCAGTAGTCAGTGGAAGGACATACCGTTCAGACTCAAACTGGAGAGAGCTTTGGTAAATTCCATAATTCTGGTGAGATGAATTTGGACCCTAGGATAGGAAGGGCACTTAGGAAGGCTTCAAAGAGAAGACAGACAGCTAACTGTAGAGGTTCTTATTATAATACATTGGAAATGACTGAGAAATGAAACATACTGAGATTATTTACAAATAAAATTAAAAATGAGGACTGATGACACTACTTTCTCCTAGAGATTTTGTCTTGGGCCACAACAAAATTTGTGGCCTGCTTGAAGCATTAATCTACTGAAAGGATCATACATAGTTTCCCCTTTGTTTTCTTAAAATGTTCTACATTGTCAATTCATATGAATGATGATAAAACTGCTTCTGAAGCCTTGAAGCATACTGGCTGCAAATCAGACCCCGTGCTGTCATTTTGTTTCATAAAATGGCTGTTTCAATGAGAAGCATAGCCCAAGGGGAATATTTTGACCTTTTTTTTTCTTCAACTACTTATATTGTTTTCAAATAGTTCTGCTTTAATAGGAAAAAATGATTCTTTAACCAAGGGGTTTCTTCTAGCTGTTGTCTTGCTTTGGGATATATTGGGGTGGGCTGATGGAACTGTTCAGTTCTGGCTTGCCCATTTAGAACTAAAGAACTGACAAGTATTTTGAGCAAGTTTAGGTCAAAAGAGTTTGAAGGATTTGGGGTGTGATTTACATTGATTGAGTGTGGTTGGCTGTTGGTCAGTATGGTCTGAAGCAAGCATAAGGAGCTTGTGGGATCTGGGGAAGTGATGTGGAAGTAAAAGCTTTGGAAATATTTGTGTCAAAGAAATCTATCTGAGTTACCCGTACCAGAGAAAGGAAGAAGGGTAGTCATGAGAAATATGGGATATTTGAGAAGGAAGGACAGAGAGAATGGTGCAGCAGTTCTACTTGACCAAATGAGTGGAAGGAGAGAGGCACCATCCTACTTAGGGCGTCAGGAGGGAGAGCAGAGCAGGGGAAAGGTCTTCAGTATTCCATTTAAGAATGACAATGCTAATCCCTATGCCTCTTTCCCATTTAAGCACACTACTGATGAAACCCTAACTAGTACTCTCAAGTCAAGATCCTGCTGTACATGCACAGTAGCACAATCCTTAGAGGACTTCAGGTGAGCTCTGGATGCTTTGGCACAGAAAAGAAGAAGTCCTTGGTGCTCAGGAGGGCTTCTCTCTCAAACCTGCAAGCAGAACCAGGTGTCTTCTCACTCATTTCACCTCTAGCTTCCTCAAACACAGTTCTGTGAGAGCAAGTGCAGAGGTGCAGTTTCACGATACATTTGATGTGATGGAGCCATCTGCTTGGTTGTTGCTTTTTTTATGTGCTTCCAGCTAAATCAGTTCCCTAATCTGACCCACTATGCATCCATATGATGCCTTGTTCTGGAACTGCAGAGGGAGAATAAATGGACTGGAGAGAGTGGTAGAAAAGTTCTTTTAAGTAACAACCCAGACTTAGGTCAGCTCAAGGCAGTAATGAAACCAGAGCTGGATCTTCATGGACTCACAGTTAGCTCTGTGGTCACAGTAAAGGTGTCTATTTCTATGTATGAAGACGTTCTGAGTCATCACATATGCCAGTTTTGTCACATACATCATGGGGTTACTAATCCTTCCCTATATACTGGAAATGCCAAGCATAGTGAGTCAATGTTTGTGAAATGCTAGGTGTCAAAGAGATGTGAAGCAAGATGTATTTTCTAACCTACACACCTAGTGAAGTATTGAATTCTTGTGCCCTGTATAACAAGCTTTTCAAGCAACCAACTCACTGCATCCCAGGCTGTACTTTAATATGTCATTAATGACAGAAATATTCAAAAGAATCTCTAGGAAGAAGTATTTTTGTGTTTCTGGAGTGATGGGCACAGTGGATCTGTCACAGAATGGCTTCTTGTAGTAGTGCTTCTTGTAGTGCTTCACTTGTAGAAGCAAGTGTAGTAACAATCATAAATAACAGTAAAAGACAAAGCTAGTTTCCCACTAACAATGACATGTTGCTATGTGTTAATATATGGTATGTGAAACAGGAAAATTAGAGCCCTTTCTTGTCCTTATCTTCCATTTCTCTCAGAGGAGGAAAAATGTGTTTGAAACACTAGGTTCACATTCCTTTCCTCCATTCCTCCCTTTTTTCCTTCCTTTCTTCCTTTGCAATGATTACATTTCTTTTAAGAGGTGAGATCACATTAATCAATGTAGAAATCTAAGTGGGGCACTGCATTTGTTGATTGTGTTGTGAAAGATATATTGCAGAAATGAGTATATAGTAAAGGTATGGGAATTATTAATTACCCTTTATTAGAATACCCTATATTTTTATATGAAATACCAAAAATGAAATGAAACCTTCTGTCATTCATATTTAGTTTTTTCTTCCTGTACATAGAGCTCGCACTCTGGGAGACTTGGAGTGTGAAGGTAGAGTTACTGGCATCTAAAAAGCAGTATGACAAACTAATGTTATCATAGAACAATAACAGCAGGACATACATCTTGATCTGAAGTTTGGATCCTTCTTATTGCAGGCAAATATGCCATTTCTTCTTTTGTAAATATATCAGTCAGTTTCCTGGTGAATGGGAAGGTAAGAAATAAAAAGCCTGTGGTGCGGCAGAATGTTCTATTGTTCATTAAACCATCATTCATAATATAATGATAATGATGAGAAGAATGGGAAACGTCAAAACAGAAGTGACAAATAAAAGAAAATCTAAACAAAAAGCAAAGCAATTGACTTATTCTTTGGAACATCACAGAGAGGCTGTGAGATTTTCGTTCAGCTTCTTTCTTGAAGCTAGAATTTCCTAGATCTAAGCAGATGAAAAATGGAAAGAACAATTTTGTACTATATTTGCAAAGGAATAGATTTATTGAATACTTAGACCTGCTAAAGGAAATCATTTATCTAATTTAACCAATATACTATATGATCTTTTTTCCATGACTAAGACCTTCAGGGGAAGAGCAGCTGAAATATAGACCCAGCAGCTTAGATTCAGGAAGGAAAATTAAGGAGTTGTTCACGGCCTTCTGTTAGTCCCAACTGTTGCCTGGTAACTGTCTAAAAATTAACTGTGCATCACCTGGCTTCTAAGGACCATGGCATCACTAGGAAACCTGGCATCTGCCATGTTTTACATCAAAAAGCAGAACTTCATGATTTAGTTATTTGGATTTTCTTCATAATGAGGGATGAAATTAAGCTATGCAGCTGATGCACAAATGGATGCTTAAGGTAAAGCTGCTTAAATTATTGCAGAAACTACAAAACAAACTTGTTTTAATGTAAGGAAGTGTCATGCAATCAATTTCTGTTGGAACTATGTGACATTCTACTTTATTTTTTCCCTTGGGGTAGATTTTGTCTTTCATCTCTTTTCTAATACCTGCAGTTTCTGAGATTCACCCAAAATGGAGTTAGACCCAAGCACCTGAACACAAAATGTTTTGACAGAAGCTATGGTACTAATATTTTTCTAATGAAAAGCACAGCAAACATACCTACAACACCAGATGAACCTTGACCAGAATCATAGAAGAAACTGGGTTCAAAACCTTTCCCTGGCTGCTCGGTGTTCAATTTTAAACAGCTTTTAGGCACATTTTGTCCCAGTTGTTCCAGTGGAAGTGGTGAGATAACTGTGAAGATGTAGTTTTTCTGTGTGAAACCTGTGTTCTGCAAATAAAGCAATTAACCTGAGATTTCAAGCTCCTTTTCGTTTCTTTTTTTTTTTTTTTTTTGTAAATAATTCTTGTTGCTGAATGCTGGATTTGAAGGCTCTGTTGTGAAACACATTCCGGTGCATCAGAAAACATAGACTGAAGCAGTTCTTTTTCCCCAGGTTGTTCACTTACAGCTGCTCTGTCAGTTCATCGTGCAATACTCATCCTAACATTAATTTTCTGTGCTCAAAGTGCTTTCATTTGGAGAACCACAGAGATTTCAGTTAATTAAGCTTCACTATACCCATGTGGGTGCATTGTTTTATTGTCTTCATTCTACAAAATGGAGAACCACAGAGAGATTAAGCAACACCAACCCAAGGTCACTTCATTAATTAACATTAGAAGTTTTTTTTAAAAAGAAGGTAAGCACATCTCTAGGTATAATGGATATCAGAGAGAACTACTTGAACAGTTTGAAAAGCAAGGATTTGGTTTACATAAGCTCCTGAATTGGGAGCAAAATTGGAGAGTGCTTCTACCACTAGAAATTTTTCTCAGCTTTCATAGAATCATAGAATTGCTTAGATTGGAAAAGACCTTCAAGATCATCGAGTCCAACCTCAATCTAACTATACTACACTAACTCTAACAACCCACCACTAAATCACATCCCTGAACACCACATCCAAATGGTTTTTAAACACATACAGGGCTGGTGACTCAACCACCTCCCTGGGGAGACTATTCCAGTGCTTAACAACCCTTTCTGTAAAGAAGTTTTTTCTTTACATTCAACCTAAACCTCCCCTGTTGCAACTTGACATTTCCCCTTGTCCTGTCACCTGTCACCAGTGAGAAGAGGACAATCCGACAATCCTGCTCTCACTGCCATCACTTTTCAGGTATTTGAAGGGAGCAATAGGGTCTCCCCTCAGCTTCTTCTTCCCCAGACTAAGCAGCCTCAGTTCCTTCAGTCACACCTCACATTGTACTTTAGAGATCTTAACTACCCTTCCCTACTCTGTGAGGTCTGACTGAAGGCCTATCTGAAGACTATATGAAGATACACACTATGTATTAGTTAAATTCTTTTGAAGCTGACACGTGGGGTACTGTGAGCTTAGGTCTGCACACAGGAAGGTACTTCGTAATCCGTTTAACTGTAAGCTTACAATAGTCACATTTTATTCCCTCGGTGATCATCAGAAGACATGAATTTTAGCAAATTTACAACTCTGCAGGAGTGGGAACTGCATTGGCTATTGTACCAATTCTTTGCATGGATGATGCCTGCCCTTCATTGCCTGTAACAGAGGTGCAAGGTGTTTACCTGCACATATATTCATGCCTTCGTATTGTGGATATTCTAAAAGGATTGTATAAATTCACAAGGATATGAGTTAAAAAAGAGAGAACAGAGGCAAAAGGAGCTGGTTACCATGTTTATTTGGCCATACCATGCAACTTGTCAGTTTAACCTTATGTAACGTCTCATTAAATTACATTTTTTGCTATTTTCTTGACTGAAAGACTGCCTATTCTATACATATGCATGTGCACGGGTGTCTCAGTGCTTGCCATCATGGGTCAGTGTGTCCATGTGTCCATGGTGCCAGTAACAGGAGCAAGTGAGGGTAGGTATGTAAGGATGAGGCTGCAAATGAATGACCAATTGGTGAGGAGGTGGTATGGACTAGGACTCAGGGGTGCATGTCTGGGAGGAAGGCAAGGAGCTGGCCACTGGAGAAAGCAGAGGATCTGGCCAAACTACCAGGAAACCATGGAACACAGGAGTAAACTGAGAGACACACTGGTGAGTCTGTTTGCAGGAGGCAAGTAAGGAGACCACGGGTCTGGGGCCAGCTGAGGGCCTGTCCTGATTTCAGCTGGGGCAGAGGTTTTTATTACAGAATCACGGAATAGCCCAGGCTGGAAAGGACCTCAAGGATCATGAATCCCTAACCCCCCTGCCACAGGCAGGGTCACCAAGCTCTCCATTTAATACTAGACCAGGTTGCCCAGGGCCCCATCCAATCTGGCCTTGAAGACCTCTATGGGCATCCACAACCTCTCCAGGCAGCCCATTCCAGCACCTCACCACTCGCATAGTAGAGAACTTCCCCCTGACATCCAACCTACATCTTCCCTGCCTCAACTTAAAACCATTTCCCCTTGTCCTGCTGTTATCTACCCTTCAAAGAGTTGACTCCCCTCCTGTTTATAGACTCCTTTTAGGAACTGAAGACTGCTATTAGGTTGCCCTGCAGCCTTCTTTTCTCCAGACTGAACAAGTCCAGCTCCCTCAGCCTATCTTCGTAGGGAAGGTGCTCCAGCCCTCTGATCATCTTTGTGGCTCTCCTCTGGACCCTCTCCAACAGCTCCCTGCCTTTCTTATACTGACGGCTCCAGACCTGGATACAGTACTCCAGATGGGGCCTCACAAGAGCAGAGTAGAGAGGGACAACCACCTCTCTGTTCCTGCTGGCTGCCCCTCTTCTGATGGAGCACAAGATACCCTTTGCAATACCATAAGATACCATACAAGCTGCAAGAGCACACTGCTGGCTCATGTTAAGTTTTTCATGCATCAGGTCCTTCTCTGCAGGACTGCTTTCAAGGACTGTTCCTTCCAGTCTGTATAAATGCCTGGGATTCCTCTGGCTTAAGTGCAAAATCTTGCACTTTGCTGTGCTGAACCTCATTGGGTTCACGTGGGCCCACCTTTCAAGTCCGTTGAGGTCCCTCTGAATGGCATTCACTGTGTCAGCTGCACCACTCAGCTTGGTGTCATCAGCAAACTTGCTGAGGGTGCACTCTATTCTGTCGTCCATGTCATTGATAAAGATGTTAAAGAGCACTGGTCCCAAAGACCAGTCCCCTGGGAGATGCTGCTCGTTACCAGCCTCCACCTGGATATAGAACCATTAATCACCACCCTCTCACTGCAGCATTTCGTCCAATTCCTTATACATTGGGTGGTTCACCCATCAAATCCACATCTCTCCAATCTGGAGATAAGGATGTGGTGGAGGACCATGTCAAGGGCCTTGCTCAGGTCCAGGTAAATGACATCAGTTGCCTTCCCTTTGTCCACCAATGCCATCACTCCTTCATAGAAGGCCACAAGATTGGTTAAGCATGACCTTCCCCTGGTGAAGCCGTTCTGGCTGTCTCAGATCACATGCTCATTCCTCATGTGATCACGCATGTCTTCCAGGAGGATATATTCCATGATCTTCCCAGGTACAGAGGTGAGACTCACTGTCCTGCAGTTCTCTGGGTCCTCCTTGCTCCATTTCTTGTAAATGGGAGTGATGTGACCCTTCCTACAGTCATCCGGGACCTCACCTGAGAGCCACAACTTTTCAAATATGATGGAGAGTGGCTCTACAACCACCTCAGCCAGTTCCTTCAGAACCCTGGGATGCATGCCATCCAGCCCCATAGACTTGTACGCATTCAGCCTCATGAGGCAGCCTTGGACTTGCTCTGCCCTTACACTGGGGGGGGAGAGCAGGGGGGAGATTTACTGCCCCAGTCCCCACATAGAGGTTTAGGGATGCAGGACTCAGGGATGTGAGAAATATTAGAATCCTGGCTGCCAGTGAAGACCAAGGCAAAGAACTCATTAGGTACCTTCAGTATTCATTCAGTATTTATTCCCTTCATAGTGTCTGCTGTGATGCTACGTGTTGACTTTGGGAGAAAAACAGTGCTGATCACACACCAATAGTTGTTGCTGAGCAGTGGCTGCACAGAGCCAAGGACTTTTCAGCTTTTCATACTGTCCTGCCAGCAAGTGGGTCACAAGGAGGGAACAGGACCAGGACAGTTGACCTAAAGTGACCAGAGGGACATTCCATAACCTATAAAGAGAGAAAACTGGAGGCTGTTGGTATATAAAAAAGCTAATCAGCCATTTCGGCTGGCACCCGACGACCTTTGTATACAGCTGAGCAATTTTTCATCCAAAAAGGTGTCATCAAAGGACAAAGATAGTAATTTGTTTTGGGAAGGTCAAACACAGACATGTGCAGTTCTTCAGAAAGCTTAAAAAGCCTAATTCTGTACCAACAAGATCCAATCTCTAACATAGCTTAAAAAGCTTTCCTAGTGCTATTCTCTAGCATCACAGGTGACACACTCATCCAAAATGCTTGGAGAGGAGAAACTTTTACCAGCAAGCCTTCTCCAAGGTCAATCCTTTAAGAAGCAATCAAACTGATTATTTTTATATATCAGAGTTGCTCTTTATGTTCAGGGCAAAGAGTATCTTGGAAACAAAACAAAGATACCTTTATTTTTCCGCAAGGGAAAATAGAAATCCAAATCATCCACATCCTTGCATCCTTCAAATTACTAGATGTCAGCTTGAAACCCAAGATTGACTATTTTCTTAAGCGGGGAAAGCCATGTACATCACTATATTTCACAACCTTTGTTACATATTCTTTTCACCAAACCACTGATGACAATCTCTGTGATATACAAATTGGATCCCACTCATTTTGATTACATATTTCCATTTCTATTTTGGAATGGCTGCCCCAGTACTTTCACATGAGTGAACTAAAGGGCTGGAAAGGATGATCAGTTAAGAGAAAAATAACAAAGCAACAAAAACTGTGAGTGTAAAATGAAACACTGAGAGAAGAAGGGTCATTCACAATCACTCTGCTGCTGCAGAGACCAATTTGAAGCAGTTCCAGAAGAAAAGGAGCAGTTTCATAACACCTATGTGCTGGATACAAAGTTCTAGTTTCACAGAATCACAGAATCACGGAATTGTAGGGGTTGGAAGGGACCTCCAGAGATCATGGAGTCCAACCCCCTGCCAAAGCAGCTCCCTAGCCCAGGTTGCACAGGTAGGCGTCCAGGTGGGTCTGGAGCGTCTCCAGAGAAGGAGACTCCACCACCTCTCTGTGCAGCTGTGCCAGTGCTCCGTCACTGCACTGTGAAGAAGTTCGCACACACATTTGTGCAGAACTTCCTATGCCTCAGTTTGTGGCCATTTCCCCTGTGTTGCCGCAGTCTATTTAGTATAAGCATTATGGCCTTTACCACACAAGATCTTTTGAAAATGACGATGACTTGTAATGAAACTGATTCAGAAAAACACTTTTCTATTAAAAAAAAAAAATCTCCCTGCAGTAAGGTGTCTTGAGGTCACACACTCAATCTTAGGACTGAGTTGTTAGGAAATAACTCATTGGCAATAAACTGAGGAGAGCAGATAGACAACAGAGGTCTGTGAGGCCACGCAGCGCTGGCCTGGAGCACCTCATACTGGTATTCCCTGTGCTGCAAAAGCTGCACAGCAGCAGCTCAGCACTGCCATGGTGGGATACTGACAGGCTGAGAGCTAGAGGCTGGGTTGCTCTTTGGGCTGGTTCAGGTCCCCAGGAATATCCCCATGCCCAGGCATCTGTAGGAATACTTGGTGTAGCTGCAGACAGCCATACCAAATTATCTCCTGGGCGTAAGCTGGTAGATCAGTAACAAGCCAGGGGGATCTGGAATGCTGGTGCTTTCATTAGCATGATGATAGTGGGATGTCTTTGAACTTTAGGCTTGTTATTAAAATCGGAATGTTTCCTCCCTGCTTCATCAACACTTAAATGAATTACTGATTAATATTACAAGTGCCATTTTTCACTTTGCAATATTAATATTACCCACCACATATTCATCTGTTAAAAGTCTGTTAAAATTCACCTGATATTAAGTGAATATTAAAATAACGAATTAAAGCCTAACGAAGTCACTGCACCTTGCTTCCAGCATTTATGGCCACCTGGTACAGAAAAGCAGCCTGCACTCATGTGGAAAGAAGTTTGAAACCATGCGAACGACAAGCTTTAAAACATCTGATAAAAGTCTTTTCTGTATCTTTGGTTTTTGAAATAGGCAAAATAATAAGCTGTTCTCTCACATAGGCTTTTTTGAAATACAGTTTAGAACTTGGGTCTACTAAAGGCAAAGTTGTTACAATAACAACTTTAGGTGGGATCCTTTTCTCAGACTGTCATTTACCTACAAGCATATTTCACAGCCTGGGAGACATAAGGCATAGAGGCACCCACTGTTCCACCTACCAAGTTTATTTTAATTGCACATAGCATAAAGAAACGTGCTGTCCAGCCAGAATGCCACACTCAGGGTAGAAAAGCAAATGAGTCTTTAATTTCTTACAGAAGCAATGGATGGAAAATGACCCTAATAGACTAGGGGAAATCATCAGATCTTGGCTAAAACTAAGATAATAATTTGTATTAAATATACAAAAAGTTTGCCAATAAAAATGATCACATTGTTTGTTGATAATCCCAACTTGAGAAATAGCCAGGGATGTTTCTGCTCAGCATAGGCTAAAGGTACACTTTGAGCCTGAAGATTACTTCAGCTTCCTTGAACTTGTCCTCTAAGTTCCCATGTCAACAAATTACCCTTATTGACATAAGGTTGCTTCCCAAAATCCAGACTTATGTGGCTAAAACCACGGACAGTAGATGCCTGCACACCTAGGTGGCACCTAGATTCAGAGCAGCATCCCATGTTCATGGCAGTAACTGAGAAAAGGTTGAATGGGAGTGTGAGGTGAATGTGACAACAATATGAGGAGAAAAAGAAAACCAAATTATTCTCATTTGACATTTCTGAGTGCATCCTGTCTACTCTCTGTCTTTAGGTTATACACTTTCTCACTCAGTGATTGTCTTTATTCTGGGTATAATACCAAGACAAACACAACTACAACCATGTATATTTAAATGTTTGATGAGTGCCATTCACAAGTGAGGGAGTCAAAGCTCATTGCTCATTTTGTAGATACTGAGATTTGCTATGCTACACAAGCCAATAACAACAACAACAATAAAAAAAAACCTACATAAAAACAACAAAACAGTCCCAAACAAATATCAAACTAGGATATAAGAACAATGTGTAATAATTATCCTTCCATTCAGAATGGGTGTAGTGTTTAGTTTGGGGCTCTCTATTTTGAGTAAATGTGGAGAAAATGCAAAAGATTTCTGAAAAGCTGTGGCCTCAGAGAGAAACATTATGGAATCATGATTCCTTACTCTTGAGAAGAAAAGATGATTTGACAGCAGCCTTCAAGTAGGGAAAAGATAGTTGTGGTAGAGAAGAGAATGTGTTGACTTCTATGTTCTGCGTAGACATAAAAAGGAACAGTGGGCTTTAATTTCAATCAGAGAAATTAAAATGAAAGAACCTCAAGCCTTTTCTGTATTGAGAACTAATCACACCTTCAGCAGCAGGTGGCCTGCTGATAATGTCTGCCACAACCCCAGAGCAGAGACCTACAATACCCTAATTTCCACAAGCAGCATTTACTGCTATTAAGAACTGCTGATGTCAGAGAGCTGCATCCTAGCAAGAAAACTAATTTTAACAACCTTGGACTTGCACTGGTGGTTTTCTGTCTTGTTCGGTTTTCAGTTTTTGCTTTTTTTTTTTTTTAATTTCAAACTATTTCACTTTAGGAAAATGATTTATGAGACTTTCAGCTGGGCTGACAATGACCACTGTCGCTGACACAATTTTAAATTGCCATGAACAGTAGCGTAGAGATTTCTAAGAGGATGGCCACTCAACCTTCACTGCTGTGAAGATAATAGTGTTGTTGCACGTCAGCAAAAAATACCCAACTTTTGGCTTTTGCTTTGCAGGGATGATGCAATTGAAAATGCTATGCCTACATGCGGCCAACACAACTTGAAACTGTACCACATAAATGATCTTAAATGCTTGTTCCTTGTGTAATTTTTATATGTTAAACTGGCGGAAATACTGTCTTCATCAGTTAACCACTCCATAACTGTTCCCTTTTTAATGCATTAAGTCACCTCATTGAAGAAAATGACAGTTGTTAATCTCAGCAGAGTGCTCTGTAACCACACAGGAGACTGTGGCTAGCAGGGCTGCATGCAGCAGCAGCCCCAGCACAGCTGGGTGACAGCAGCCTGGGCAGATCAACTCTAAGTTGGGACTCAACCATTTTGCAATTCTAGCAGTTTCTGCATTCCCTGCTAGCATCTGCCATGGGATACTGCTAGAAAAATATGAGGCAACTGAACTGAAGGGACAGGGACAGCTTCAACAGGGAGAAACAGCAAACAAGATTTTGACTCTTTTTCAGTAGGAACAGGAGAATAATATCAATAAACTCCTTTTGTTTTCTTTTTTTTTCCCCTCCTCCTTGCCTTGTCTCTCCAATTTCTCCATTCATTTTAGGTCTGTTTTAAAGTATGAAATTCATTTTAAGTTCAGTCTTGTTTAATCCATACAGATGAACAAAGCTTCTAATTAATGCCAAGTATTTACTCAAGCACTACTCTGAAAGTTAGGCTGATGTACCAAGGCCTTGACCTACCACAAATTTGTACATTGCTGCTGGTAAACCATGGCTCACTGCAATTACTGCATCACAGCTACCAGTATATCATGGCTTCTAGACACTTCATCGGGAATATTCACATACTTGTATCAGAACAAAAGTGTGTTGCTGAATTCAAAGCGTTGTGGATCTTTCTTTCCTTTCTTCCTCCAGACCAACTTACATCTCAGAGATAACTTCACATCTCAAAGATTTTGCATCAAGTATCTGACAGAGACCTCCCGAAGTTCCACAAGGAGAAATGTGCAGTCCTGCAGCTAGTGAGGAACAAGCCCATGCTCCAGGACATGCTGGGAGGAATCCATCTGGAAAACTGCTCTGCAGAAAATGGCTGGGGATCCTGGTAGACACCAAGCTGAACATGAGGCAACAATATGCTGCAGGGGAAGCTAGCAGTATTCTGGTGTGCCTTAGGCAAAGTATTGCCAGCAGGTGAAGATAAGTCAGGCCACGCATGAGTGCTGAGTCCAGTTCTGAGCATCCCAGTACCAGAGAGACCTGGACATTCTGGAGAGAGTACAGTGAAGGGTCACCAAGATGATGGAGGGTCTGGAGCATCTCATCTCTGAGGCTTAGAGCTGGGATTGCTCAGCCTGGAAAAGGGGAGGCTCAGGAGGATCCTATCAATGTCTGTAAATATCTGAAGGCAGGGTGCGATGAAGGCAGAGCCAGGCTCTGCTCAGTGGTGCCCAGTGCCTGTCCTGGAAACTGGAACAGAGGAGGTTCCCTCTGAGCTTAGGGAGCACTGCGGTTCTGTGTGGGTGACAGAGTACCAGCACAGGCTACCCAGAGGTTGTGGGGTCTCCTCCTTGAGAATCTTTCAAAACCACCTGGATGTGGCCCTGGGCACCCTGCTTTGGTTGCTGGAGCGGGGCTTGTGCAGAGGAAACCAGAGTTCTCTGACAGCCTCAGCCATCCCATGATGCTGTTTATTGCAGAGATTTCCCTGAGCAGGAAGGAGGCAGGGAAGATACCTCTCAGGCTTTTCACTCCAACCCCCATCTTGACTAGACATGTTTTTTTCAAAGGTGCTCACTGTCTGCCTCAAAACACTGTCTGCTATAGGACCCAAGCAAATTACACAAATTCAACAGAAATTAAAATCTCGTTGCTATCAGTAAGGTTATTTTTTACAGATGGCACTATAGCAAAGCCTGTTGAGTGGTAAAACTAATTCAGTGAGAATCAGGCCCATGTATCACAAAAATAATTGCTCTGTGTATTCATTCTCCCTTTGCACTCAAAGTCTATTTTTCTTCTCTTATTAATATAAATGATCAGGACAATGGCTGCAGTATGTTTGCAATGTCATCTAGAAGTGTGGTTGTAGATCAAACATGCGTATCAGAGAGACCTTTAATCTGCTACACTGGATAACTCCAATCACACAGCTACAACAGAGCAACCCTCAGCCTCTAAACATATATCAAAAATTCTGGCTGCCCCTGTACTCTTTTTTTCATGTATATGGCAAACTGCTTACATACAAAGAATAAGTAATTGGTAATAAACATGGAAATGGTAGGTAATAAATATGGCAATACTCTCTAGCTGTCATTAATTTTTTCCAGGACATGAGAAGTCCCATGAAATACCACCTGCCCTACAAAGCTATGAATTTCTATTAAAACGGCAACTGTTCTCTGTTATTCCTCCAGTAACTTCATTATCATATGAGTCCAAAATGCTCAGCACTGTTTTAGGACTGCTTTGTTTCTTTTACAGATCTGAAAACTAACATATATCATATATCAACTAACGTGTATCAACTAACATAAACGTCAAGTGGAGCAGCTTTATGGCACCCAGTGTCTCCATTTTGAAGTGACTTCTGTGTCTTAGAGAAAAGATACAGAGCAGAAGGAGGATAAGTAAGATAGAAAACAGAAACAAGCCTCGCAGTGGAGAGATGCATGAGACCTGCCGGGTCAGAAAACCTTGTCCTTCTCCAAAGAGCATTGAATGACCTTTCCAAACACTGGGCTCCCACCAGACTGACGTCAGGGGTGACTAAATACAAATTGCTCAATTGATATTCAGGCATTCATGTTCCTTAGTTAACCTCTTCAGGAGAAAAATGAAATTCTGGGCCTTAATGTCTTTGAATGGTTACTGTCTTTAGAATGTGTCCTTAAAGTGAATACATTTGCTATGTGTCTCTTATTTGCTACTTCCTTGGCTATATGTATAGGGTTCACTATTTTATTCTAGAATATAACTGAATGTTTTTTCTGAAGTTTTTCTGTTTTCTTACATTTTATGGAGCTCTGGATAACCATAGTTGGTTGAATTTAAATAGTCCAGGTCATTCTGCAGAACAGGTGAGTTCGGAGCATCGTTCTTAGCCTGAAATAGGCCCAAGTATGTTATCAAAAAAAGGGCAAATAAGAATCCTTTCTGGACATCACTCTTCGTTGCCTTTTCATTTCAGTAGGCAAAGCTGCTGGGATGCAGTGGGGTAGTACCTGTTCCAGAAGGAGTACAGCTTATTTCAGCCTCTGTTAGAGTAATGATGATGTTGAGTCATTTTGTGGAAACAAAATGCTCACATAATATCCAGTACTTTGCATAAAAGGTGCTATTAGCGATGTATTTTTTCTGGTTTCCAAAAGACTCCAGTGGTTTAAGCAATCAGATAAGAAATCTCTGTGATGTAAATCTAAATGCTGGTGGTTGCTTGTACCTTTATGCAATTAAGTACAACACAATTCCAGTATTTCCCCTAGTAGATGAGTCTTTCTGTGTCCCCACAGGTTGCTGAAAACAAAATGGTTGATAGTCTGGCTGCAGGCAGTATGGCTTCAGCAGCAGCTGCTTAGAAAAGGACATCCATCAACACATCTCTGCAGAAGGGCTGCTCTCATGATGTGTTGTGGAACTGCTTGTGCTGGACACACCGTGAGTCAGGTGGGTCACCTTGGCACCAGAGGACGAGACCCATATTCCGTCTTGAAGTCACCTCCAACCCAACCATCTGTGACCCATGCCATAAGACTGCTGACAATTCCTGCTTTAACACCAGGATTTTCGCCGGCAGCAAATCCAAACGACTGCTCTGCTTCCATCCCATAATCAGCTGAAAATAAGCAGTTGTTTTGCTAGTCTGTGATCTGGCTCTTTAATGAGCACTGTAAACATGTATTTTTAAACTTCATTAATCAACAGCTGAGGTAATTCTGTTGGCCTCTTCAAAACTTCCATCTGCATTGGAATATATCTATTGTCTTACATTTCGATGATTTTTATTACATTTTATAGGATGAAATAATTTCTTGTTTTCTCTCTCTGTTTTTATTTTTATTTTTTGCGAGGATAAGCAAATGTTTTATTTCATAAGCAGCAAGGTTTACGTTACAAAGCTGTTCTGTATGCACTGTTTATTTTGTGTGTGTAGACATAACTGTGTATTCATTATTTTTGGGACGTGTAAAGTCAGTCAAATGAGATGAAAAAATGTTTACATTTTCTTAATGGCAATATGCATATTCAAAACTTATGTTAAAATCAAATCTTTATTTCTACGGTCTATAAATCAACATTAGAGGGAATTTGTTCAGTAACCATTCCAACTTCTGCTTGCAACTTGGAAATAACAAGTCTTTTTGCCTTCAAGGTTTTTTGTGGAAGTCTTAACTAAAGAGTAAATAGTACTGTGGATTTTTCAGTTTAGCTGTGTATACAACACTGCAGGCACAACTCTTATGCCACTGATCCCCATGGAAAAAAGAACCAGTGACTTTGTTAGCGAGAGATTTTAATCTTATGCCAGTACAATAAAAAAGGGGTGATCTTGTAAGTCGCTGACTACCTCAAAATCCTACTGAAAAATGCTCCATGCAAACTCATTAGAATTAATATTTCATAGAGTTTGACTCTGAGTTAGTATATAGAAATAGCAATCTTGAAATTGCTAGTATTTGTCACAATTGTTTTTAAATTTGAAACTATGGTAATATTCCATGTTTTAAGCAGACATGTAAACACCATCTGTGCAAAATATTTATAATTATTTACAAACAAATAAAATATCAGGAAAGCTTGTGCTTGGCACTTTGCTGGCACACCGATCTTGTAGAACATGTCCTACAGTCTGGTCCATATGCTGGTTGCTCTTTAGGTCAGTGAGATCCACTGCAAGTCCTGACCATTTTGTTGGCATATGAAATTATTTTGGTTTCACGAGCAAGTAAAGAAGGCTGAGGGACTGTGCCAACCTGTGTGAAGGGGTATGTCTGGTCATTCCCACATCAATGTTCTTCGTTTGTCCATGGAGGCCATGAACCACCATGGCAGTACATAACTGAAGGATAGGCTTGTCTGTGGAATGGCAAAGGGCCTCCCACTGTCTGAAGAGCTGTCTGATTGTATTTAGGTGATGGGGAGCAGGACTGAGCCAAGTGCTATGCTTGCAAAGACTCTAGAAGGCCATAGGGCTGAGGATGTAAGAAAATGAGAATTTATATGCTGCATGCCTAGAATTTGTTCTTATAAGTTAGTGGCAGGACCACATCCTCACAGAGACATCACCAAAAAGCATGTTTAAATATAGCTATGAGATCATACTCATAGAATCGTTATCTGTGATGGTCCAGGCATCCCATCTGAATGGGTGACTTGTCATGTGCCATATTTCATTATTGCTTAAGGCTAGAGAACTTCTCCTGGAGTTGTTAGTAATAACAGCAAGAAGCATCCACATACCAAGGTACACAGCTCATGGCACAAGTAAATCATGAAGATGCACCTGTCTAGAAATACACTGTGTTCAGCATTTCTAGATGCTGAAGGGTCACTGCACCTACCAGGCTGGCCCTGGACCCAGCAGGATATCCCTGATGCAGACCCCTAGCAGAGCCCCAGACACCAGGAGGGCTGCAGGAGGACAGCAGCAGACCCCAGTTTTGCCTCCAATTCTGGTATTGGCAGATGTGAGGAGGTGTGTGTTGTCCTGTCAGGCTGAGCCAGGTCCTCACTCCAAACTGCCACTCAAGGAAGGGCAGCTGGAGCCTTTGGCTGAAAAATCATTAGTGAATTATACAAACGCCTGCAGTAATTTCCTAGTGCTGTGGGCCCAGTCCAAAACTAGTGGCAGTCAGTGATCAGAACCCCAGAGTGAATCATGCACCATCTGTTCTTGTGGGTTGACTGTTTGCATATGTAAAGTGTTGGGTAAATATGTAACCACAGCCAAGAAAGGCAAATTCCCCTCATTGTGTGTAGAGGGGAAAGTGCTAACCTTCTGCTTATGAGCAGGTAATGCAGACTGTGATGAGGTACATGTTGCTTGCTACCCACAGAGTTCACAGAAGCCAGATGCGAAGGGATGAATTTGAGGTGCTGGCACTGGCTATTAGGTGTTCCTCAGTGAAATCTTGTAACAAGCAGGAGGGAAATTCAGAACAGCAAAGCCAGGGCTGGTCTCAGATCAGGTTGAATAAAGCAGCCAAGTAGGAAAGAAACTCTTATTTCCTTTAGAAAAGAATATAGAGTGAGAGTAGAGGAAAGCTCATCTGATCCCCATTTCCTACCTCTGATTTGCTTAGCTTACTTCTGGAGCATAGAATCATAGAATCATTAAGGTTGGAAAAAACCACTGAGATCATTCAGTCCAACCACCAAACCACTCCACCATGCCCACTAACCATGTCCCTCAGCTCTATTTCTCCATATTTCTTGACAAACTCCAGGGAAAGCTTGTTCCAATGCTTCACTACTCTTTCTGAGAAGAATTTTTTCCTAACATCCAACTTAAATCTTCCCTGGCACAACTTAAATACATTGCCTCTTGTCCTATCATGAAGATGACTTTGTTTTGACGTATAAGACAGTATGGTGTACAAGAGTCCGAGGGCATAAATGAGGGGTGAGATCTTATCTGTGGCCATCGCTATGACAAGTAGGCTGTGGTAGTCATGCATAAGCCAGAGAACTGATAATAGGTGGTGTTTACTGGCCAGACTTGTGCTGGCTAAATGCAAAGGTGTGGGGGGAGTTTCCACGTCCCCACTGTGCTTTTGAACTAAAGAGGAACCCAAAGCCTCACTGATATGGAGTTGAGCAGGTACACCTGAAAGTCTGGGTGACTGCCAGACAGAACTGACAAATCTTCTTTGAGAACTTCGTTGCTTTTAGCTCTACTTAAGGGACACATCTCCAGTGAAGGATGATAAACTTCCTTTTAATCTCACTAAATCACAAAGATGTAACTGAACCAACCCAGCTCACATATATCTAAACAATTTTGTCTGCTACTTCACAATAAGCATATAAGCAGAAAAGAGGGATATAAAAATAAGTGACTCTGAGCTTTTAGAACACATAAATAAGTTCAATGCATTATTTTTACCTCCTCCTAGAGTCTCTTCTACTTGTTGTACAAAGCATCATGAGGGAATGGGCAGCCTCCATGATGAATGATAGGATGTAGGGTCTTCTACTCTTGAACCACAGGGCTAACTATGACTCTCAGCACCCAGGTAAACAGAGATTACAAATAACTGACATACAAAAATGTCATTGTGATCTGGTGGGATGGGTTCAGTCTCCATTTCATAAAAGGTGTGAAAATCACTATTCCCCAAACTGTTAGCAGTCAGCTAACACTAGAAATGGTATATTTGAGATCTCTATCATAGGCTGTTCAAACTGACTAGATAGAAAAGAAGATGTACAGATGTTCTGATGTCCTTAAAATAAGATTAAATCCTTGGGATTGGGTATGAGATGAAAATATGGATACAGGTTTACACGCAACCTGAAAGATCTCGGGCAAACTTCAGGTAGAAAAGGCTATTGAAGATTATACATAGAAATTTCCTCTGGCTGAGGAACCAACCTTTTGGAAAGACTATTGAACCCACTGGAAATTATCCTGGGGAAAATGCCTGTTTTTATTGAGACAGTCTGTGAGGCTATATGTGTTGGTCTCAGTCAGTACAACTACTCTTGCCTTCTTACATTACACCTTCAGGAAACAGCAGCTCAGGGTGACATTTAAGACCAAACAGTGAGATCCCAGAAGAGATATCAAACCTTGGTCTTAGCTCTGCTGACCAGTGTGCTCCCTCAGGTGTCAGCAGGTTTGAATGCAGGAGGAGTGGGTAAAGAGGTGACTGGATGCAGGTAAGAGAAGGAAGAAACCAAGGAGCTTTATTTGGTTGTTTGTTTTAAACTTAGAAGAAATCATGTAAATTATTCCTCCCCTCAAACAGCTTGCCTTTATGAGGGAAGAGTGGAGTGATTTCTTCAGGTATTGCCATGGAGTGCTGAACAAAAAGTAATATCAGATGCGTTATCTTCTTCTGCTCTGCTATTGGGGTTGTTGACCTGCTGGACTACAGAAGCTAAAGATTTCTCTGAGCAAGAACCTGTCTCAGACCCTCTCTGCTTCTGTGAGGGGTTAGGAGAGCAGGAACCGGAGCTGCAGTCTGCGGCATCCCACCACAAACAGAACAATGCACTGCCTGGAAACAGCCTGCTCAAACTAAAGCAAAATGTTCTCCTGTCATTGCCCTGGGAGTTGCTCGGTTTCTAACTGAATGCACAATTCCTAACTTGTGCAAGATGGAGGACTCTAGCCGCTGGGCTTCTGTCACTAAACTATTAAAAATAAATACACTGAAGAGGAGACAAAACATTAAGGAAAGATCTAATTGCTTATTCTTAGATCTAGATTCTTCCTCTTCTGTTAGACCCATTGCTGTCTGGCTATAGGCAGTAACAGTGGATATTAGAATAATGGAAACAATAACACAGAGTAACAGAAATACATTGAAAAGACTAATGGTGGCCTTATATAAAACTGCCTGTACTTCATTCAAGTTCACTCTCAAACAGAGATTACAGAAGTTCCTTTGGGAAATTATTCTTCAGTCAGGAAATTTTCATGATTAGGAATCTTTCCCCAGTATTCTTTCTAAAGTGCTGTTTGCTTAGTATCCCCCTGTTCTTTCAGGCACCTTCTCTAATCATTTTCTCATGCATTCTTGATTCAGATCCTTCAGATACTTGTGAACACTGATAATGGTGGGGGCAGATTTGACAACTCAAAGCCCTTAAGCACTGCTCAACTGTCTCATTTACATTTAATTGTTTTCTTTTTCTCATTTACCTTAAATCTGTGGCAGAATTTTGGTAGTAAGAAGTAACCTCCTTGCTTCATTTTTAAATAACAAATTGCACATTTAAAATGGAAATCTCTTGTGTCAAATGCCATGGGAGAAACCAGTAGCTGTGTTTTGGGTTGCATGGATTACTCAGCTGTTCATAACAGCAGGTTTTGCGTAAGAAGCTTTAATCATTAGTCTTAATCACACCATAAACTCTCAGGCCCGTTCATAAATACAGTGCTATTTTCAGAACCACATAGTCTATATCTTTTTGTAATTTTATGAGTCAGCATATTCCTGCTGCCAAGAACAGGTGTGTAAAGGTTACTCTTTTCTCATAGATTCAGCTCTCACCTGCCTTCTTTCCCTGAACGAAGTGAAAACAATTACAGGAACTGGAGCTGGAGAAATAATGCTTAATGTGGAGTTTGTAAAAAGAGCAAAAAAAGGTTGGACAGCCAATTCTTAGTAACATTATGAGGACTAGGTGTGTAAATCAGCATTTGCACTTTTGATAATATTTTGTTTTATTCCGAATTTTATAAATGGAAACTTACCTTTCATCACTGCATCTAACTATAACCTCTCAGTTACCCAGTGTACATGAAAAGGTCATTGTTAGACAGGAAGTAAGCACTGGCAACAGTGTTCTGTCCTTCTCCTTGTGCAACTTTTGTCTTGAAATCTTACTTCCCTAGAAATCTTACTTCCAGCAAGCAGGCAGTGATATTGCTCAGGCAACACACAGGCAAAGAAAAGACTAACCAGCCAAAGAAGGAGCATTTTTAACTTGGTGCTTAATTGAGCTAAGGAACTCAAGTCTGCAGTGAGTTCCAAAAGGGACTGACCAAACTCGAGGGGAAAGTCCATTAAACCACAAGCTAACTAACTACTGTCCCTCTGGTGAAAGCAAAACACTGAGGCGTGGAGAAAAAGGGAGATGCCTTTTTTTTTTATTAATATTACTTGCTTATGAATTCACCTGCTGGGATCATTCAAACAAACTGCATGCCAATGAATCAAGAAGTAGGATGGACTAAACCAAGACAGAATGAAGTGGCAGGCGGTAATACCCCTAGAGTAACTATGCACAATCAGCTGAGTGCACTACATAATTTATTGTGCGAAAGCACATTTTCTTGTAGTGTCCATTGTACAAAGACTAGCAGCAGAGGCAGGAATATCTCTTGCTTTCTCAGTTTGTTTTTGGACTATAAAAACCACATTTCAAATTTACCGGAATTAAGACAAAGCTGCTGAATATTAATTAACCTTTGATCACAAGTAAGTCTCATGTCAAACTGTTACCTTCCTTCTAGTTCAAATCATAGAATCATTAAGATTGGAAAAGACCTCTAAGATCATCCAGTCCAACCACCCACCTGCCACCAATATTGCCCACCAAACACTGAGTGCTACACCCACCCTTTCCTCAAAAACATTCAGGGATAATGACACCACCACCTACCTCCCTGGGCAACCTGTGCCAATGCCTCTCTACTCTTTTGTTTGGGAAGTTGTTAAAGAAGCCTTCTTTTTCTTTGTGGCTGTTTCCCAATTCACCTGCTTACTCCTCCTAAAGAAAACTATTGCTGTGTTTTATGCCACCTCTTCTGCTTACTGCCCTTCAGAATTCATAGTTGAGGATGTCAGAGAGCCATGCAGAGCACAGCATGAGGCAGGACCTCCTCCTCCTTGCCTGCTCCTCTCCAGTTGCCCTTGGCATTCACGTGCTTTGGGAACAAGCATCTTGCTGATGCCAAGAACAGGCAGATGACATCAGCTAGGAGAGATGCTGCTCTGTGCATCCTACAACAACCAAGAGACACCTACTGGCAATGGCAGAAGGGCGGCACAGAGTTGCCCATCAGAATCCAGAGCCACACTGATGATAAGTTAGCACTCCAGATCAGCTTGAAGGGCTCTTCACTGTCTGTATGCTTTTCCCATAAGCATGGTGAGCTTGCTTCAGGACAGAGAAGCCAGGACTCTCACAAGCAGGGGTAGCGTATTTTATTGTTTATCCAGTGTTAGCATAACACCAACATACAGCAGCAGATACGAGACTAGAAAAATTGTGTCATTATTAAACCTCGTATTCTTCCTGTGATTTGGTAAAGCTGAAGTCTGGCTTTGGCTGCTTTTTTTCTTTCTCTGAAATATTTCTTTCATCTGAAGTATTTCAAGAAATCAGAAAAGATTTTCTTCTAGAAAAAATGTGAAGTCAGACAAACCATTTTTGAGTGCTTTCTTCCTGTTCAGTAATTTCCATTGCCAAAATGCTGTGATCTGTGAATCTCAGTACAGCAAAGCCAGAGGAAAAATTCATCCCTAGTGAGTTGATGGTCTCTGATCCCATGAAACATCTGGTTTTATTGCTTGGACTGCCCGTTGGCTTGCCAGTTAGTGCTGTTTTCAATAGAAGGCTCTTTCATGTAAAGGTCTGTTTAGGGGAATTTGATGGAGGCTATCAGCTCTTTCCATGGCTACAGAATAATGGTGCATAAGGGACAAATTCTCCAATGTGAAGACATTCAGGTCTGCTAACAGGCACTTTCAAGCGAACATAGATCTTTTTAATTATCCCTGTAAGTTCGTAGGACATTAAAATAGTATACTGAAATCAAAAAATTATATATACTAAGAAGTTCTCTGTAATTTTTAGGTGTTGAACACCTTGGAAATTTGTCCCTGGGTAATTTCTTGAGGAGGATTTAATAGAGAAGATTAATTGCTTTCAAAATAAAACTTCTACAGACCCCTGAACTTGTCTTCACTGTGCTGTCTTTCCTACCTTCAAAGTAATCTGTACAGAGCCAATGACACTGCATTTCTTTCAGTGGCAACATGTACATCTATGGAAAAGCACAGAATAAATTCAGTTACATCCCAAGGCTCGACATTCATGTCATCTCAAGCAATTGAGCCTGAAAACAGGTGGAAAGAGGTTTGCTGTCTTTTTGGCAACATATAGAAGGCATGAAGATCTTCCCTGCTTATTACAAATATACATGGGTATACAAAAAGTAACACTGCAAAATCTGATCTAGGCAATCGTTTCACATATCTTCATTGGTGTGATATGACAATTCATGACCACCTATGTAAAAAGGCATTCAGAGCTGCTTCCAAACATGACTCCAGCTGTTACAGTATCTCCTGTTACATGTCTCCTGTTTCAGCAGCAACCACCAAAAGAAGCTCTTACACAATATGAAGATCCTTTAAAAAAGATCTGTGCTAGAATAACTGCTCAGACTGCTTCCTCATTGAAGCAAGAAGCAGTTTTTCATATGAGCTAGAAGGGGAAAGCACAGCTTTATGATCGGTTTCCTGGTGGCTGGATTCAGCCAAAAATGAAGCTCTTTAGACCAGAATTAGGGGTGATGTTTTAAAGATGCTCCTCACCCAGCACATTTCTATTAGTGACTCCCACATAGCTGTGGTTTTCTGCATCAGTGGCATCTTCTTTCCTCTTGCCCCTTTTAATAACAAAACATATTTCTACAGACCCTGGAGTTTTTTTTTATTCCATCCTTATCTACCATGAAGTCAGCAAAGCCCATAGTAGTGGGTGGGTTAACTCTATGGCAAAAGGTTAATATTGTTTTTTAACCTACGGAGATTTAAAGGTTTATTTTGTTGTTAGAATTTGCAACTTGTTGCCATGAGGTGTGTGCAGCTGGTAGGGGAAACAGCTTTATTTCTTGGTATAGCTTAGAATGATCTCTGAAGCCTACATAGAAAAACTCAGGTGTTCATCCACCTGTAGAAAACCAGAAAAAGGAAATAGTTACAAGAAAACATGACTGCATACAAGCATTATGGAAATCTCATTATGCGTAAAAAGGAGTCTTCTGAATACAATGTAAAGAGATTTAGAGATTGCCCATTGTGCTTTTGATATCATCATCCACTATTTTCCGTCTCTAAGAAAAGTTTTCCTCCATTAAGAGAGAAATGGATTTCCTGCTGAAGTGTTATAACAGTTGTCCAGACATGTGATGAGTCTGATCTTCTACAAGTGTATAGTCATAAGAAAATCCCTTTCTTTCCCTTCATATTGAAAAGGAAAATAAAAACAGAGCTACTATAGGTACTGTAGCTGCAAACATAAACATGAAGTTGCTGTTTTTCCATAACAAATGTGAAACATAAATCTCTGGCCTATGGAGTATTGTTAAACTCCTTCCCTTCTTCCCATTCCTCTCTGTCTCTGAAGTTCTATACACTTGGTACCTTATAGAAATTATTGACTTTTTGTATGTGAATGTAATAATTCAATTCATCCATTTCAGGTATTCTCTGAAAACCATGTTGAATCATTAAATTTATTGGGCCACGTTTAAGTCTTGGGAAATCTGCATTTTTGATAAAGAGCTGAACACTTGCTCTTATAAATAACAGGCATTAATGCAAAGACCTATTTGAACCCGCTATGAAAATGAAGGAAATATATTGTCTGCTGTTAAGAGTAAAGGGGAATATGATGGATGAAACAGCAGGGTGAAAGAAACAGAAGAACCACAGGAGGGAGAAAAAAGAGAAAGCAAGAGCAATTTACTACTCTGGTAATCTAAGACCTGAACAGGTCCACAGTGCCTTAAGGCTGTGAGTAAGTCTCTGTTCTCCAGCATGGCAGAGCCTGAGTAATATGGCTGGTGGCAGGACCTCACAGAGCAGCTGTCTTCTCCTGCAGGAGAAGACCTTGCTTCTTTAGAGTCATGATGGCTGGTGAATGGGATGAAGCTCCTCTCAGAGTATGCTTTGGAATAGGCACACTGATCTTACCTGTATGGGATTCCAGTATGCTCCAGTGTGTAACTGCTTCCCCGTCATCTAGGAGTAGAGGAGGGCCTTATACCCTCAGCAGTCCCTGGGCCTCCAAGATGTGTGCTACAACTGTGGTAAAGCCCAGATGTAAGCTTCTGAGTGGAAGATGTTTCACATCCACGTGCTTTGCATAAAGGGACCCAAACATCTGACTGCAAAGGGCAGTCACTGTTGCACAGTGTGTAAGAATCAGTGTTAGAGCAAGCAGGAGAACGACACTGGAAACAGAAAAATGAGAAACAAACCCTTCTTAAAAAAAGCAAGAAGATGAAACATTGCTTCTTAAGCAGGAAACCTGTGAGTGCTCCTGGGTCAGTTAACAGTGATAGCTGCCAGCTGAATTGGCAGCAAAAGAAATACACTCTGCTCTGTAGCCCAGTGAAAGAGGAATCCCTCCATCTCTTTCTGGTGTTGCTATGGGAGAGAGAATGCATAATGTGAGACTTAAAGTTCTTCCTCAAGAAGGTGATGCCATGTGTTTCCTAGGTTTCCCAGTAGGCTGTGTTTCCATCATCTTAACCCCAAAGCCCAGCCAGGAGGTTTCCAGTGGGCTGCCTGGCTAATGTGAGACAACCACAAGGAGCTGTCCAGGGACCAGATTATTTTCTGGAGCTGATCTGAATTCTGATCAGATCTACCCACTTCCTCCAAAAAACAACCAAACAAAAGAAGAAAGTTGCTGATTTGAATTCAAGACCAACTGTATTAGCAGGCAAATCTCTGAGCACTCTAAGGAGTCTGGTATTGAAAAATTACATGCTCAGTTCCAAGCCAGTAATAAATACTGGCATAGAACAGTAAGGAAAAAAGGGGGAAAATGAATATTTATAGAGCTTAATTAGATGACAACAAAAAAGCATGGTTGGCCTATTGTTTTCTGTCCTGCCCCCCCCTCGCCTCCCCACCCCCACCCAGGCTATTTTAGAAAGTGCAAAGGTGCCAATTTATTATCTGAATTCAACTTCTATTGTGAATAATAGAGATGAAACTTAAAAATAACTGAAATTCCACCCAAAGCTATCAGCAAGTCTTGATCAGGAGAGTCAGACCAAAGCCACAGCTCTCTCTACTTGCCCTGCTTGTTCTATCCTTTCTTTGCTACTGGCTATGATCACAGGATGGATCCTGGGCTGTGTTGACCTTCAAGCCCAGCAGAGAAGAGCCCTGGTGTCACGTTCTTGAGATCCATTTTCTCCCCGTCCTGTGTCATTCAAAATACTTACTGTTTGCCTTAAACTAAGTTAGCTATTGATCCCAGGAAACAGAAGCAAGTGTTGTTCCAGATTATGGAAACACCTGCACCCTTTACATACAGGAGAAGCACCAGTGAAGCCAAGCTCACATGTATTTTGTAGCTGAGCTTCAATAGACAGCACAAGGCTGCAAAGGCAAAACACCGTCTGCCAGATTGCACCATGTGCCCACTCGTGACAACCTGAACAACAGGACACTAAGCAGGATTAATGTTTTTCCTCTCCAGCAGAATACTTCCAAACTGAAGAGACGGTACTCAGTAATTATGGGTTATAGTGTATTAGCAGCTGTGGTGAGGACTGCAGTCATGCAGCACTTCACAGTAGATTGTTTACTCAGAATCTCAACTATTTGCTGAAAGCATTATGCTACAACACTACACCAGCCTGAATCTGTCCCTTAACCTCTTAATTCATTGCAAGAACATCACCATAAATACAGCATACATTCGTTAGATGTACTGGTACTGTTTGACTGCTCAACATGTGTCTGGGTCTGAGGCTGCTCTGCAAACAGATCATCATGAATGTTTGCTCTCTGGGCACCAGATCTGGTAGCACTGATTGGAAACACTGGCCTCCTGGGTGATGATTGTCCTTTCATAGGAGTGCTCAATCACTGAAAACTGAACAGTAATAAGGATGTGAAACTGCTATAAATGAGAGGAGAATCCCAGCAGTGGGAAGCTCTTTTATTCTCCCTGGTTTGTCTTGTTTGTTTGTTCATGGAAAGCCTTTTTTCCTATGTGGAAGTAGCCTCATTTCTAAAAATAAACAAATAAATAAAGACAAAATCACAAACTCTTAAGCATAGAAAACCTGTAAATACATAGGTTTAACTCCAAACTAAGGCATCTTTTGCAGGAATAAATAAATAAATCTAAATATCAAGATGGCATTGTTTTTTAATGCCATCATGGCTGTTGTTAACAGGTGTGGAAAAAATATCTGGATTTTAGGATGAGAGGGAGCAGCCTTAAATTGCACCAAGAGAGGTTCAGGTTGGATATAGGAAAAAATTCTCATAAAGAGTGGGTGAAGCATAAGAACAATCTGCCCAGGGGGGTGGTGGAGTCACTGTCCCTGGAGGTGTCCATGACACATGGAAACATGGCACAGAGGGACACGGTTTAGTGAGCAATATTGGTGGTAGGTGGACAGTTGGACTAGATGATATTATACGTTTTTTCCAAGCATAATGATTCTATAATTCTACGATTCTGTGTTTCACATTGGGAATCATTCCACCTAGCAAGTGACATTTGAAATAACATTTACATATGTATGTCCTGACTGAGTCAGATTACTTCAGTGCCCTGTTTTCTTTAGTCTGTCACCACTATTATCTACCCTAGCCCAACAGCACTCCTGTAACTTGTAGTTTATTTGCCCAGCAAGAACAAACTTTTCATGGGTGTTCCTGAAAATCACCACTTTCAGACAGAGCAGGGGTAGTGAAAATCATACTGTCCCAGCTGTGGCATGGGAGGTGCTTTTAGTGTTAATGTGGAAACACTGCTAGAACAGGTAATAAGCAGCTCCAGCAAACAGTACTTTGTCTTTCTAATGCTCTGAACACAATAGTTACTTGTGGGAAATGATGTCAAGAGCAGTGAATCACGATCTTTACTTTAAAGAAAAAAAAAGAATTTCAATTCAATTTCTTTTATTTTCAAAGTTGTATGCATTAGAGCCAGCTGTTTTTAAGGGTTATACAGAAATATCAGACCACAATCATTTTTTTCTCCAGCTATATCCTTTCAGTGATACATAGTTTTCAATACTCTGAGCAATAACGTATTGAAAGTTGAATCAGCTTTATCCGAAGGCCAGATAAAATTCTCCAGGCTGAAACTTTACTGTTTTTTACAACCGACAGTAGTAGTAACCAGTCTGAAAGTATTACAATACAAAAGAGATTGTTCTGTAAGAAATGATGCCAGATGGTACTCCAGCTGTCACCTTAAAAAACAAAGCATTATAATCCAATTAAAATGTACTTTGGGTTATATTTCACTAAAGTTGTGCAATAATTAATTTTAGACCTACACAACTGCTCTTACTTATAATTTATAGCTTCATTCTACAAGTGACCTTTGTGTTTGGTTTTAAGTAGCAGAAGTAAGAATATCTTACTGTACCTGGACTGCTCCTAATTGTATTTAACCACAAAAGGAGGGTGAAAGACCTCGTTAGAGCCTTTCTGGATCATGACTACAGTTTAGAGTGGTCCACTAGGCAGCATCACAGAAAAGTAAGTTTGATTGCACATGCTTTTGGGCATGAGGGCATGAGGGCTTCTGTTTCCTACTTCATAATGGAATTTTCCTGTTGTCCTGGTCCAACAGATTTTTCATGGAAATTTTCCATTGGAAATTACTTACTCAGTGAAGTGAGAATGCTCAGGAAGATCATGTTGTTTTCAGTACAATGTCCTCATTTCTAACTGGCTTTAAAATATCATTTTATTTTATGAGCATGATAATGCCAAATTCAGAACAATTCATTTTTCATTTGATAAAAATGTATCTCGATCCTAAGATACATTTTTAAAAAATATTTAGCTCAAAATTTTAAAACTTCACACATCCTTCTAGTTTAAGCTTGAGGTGGGTTTGGAAAGCTTCATTTTCTCCACAGAACAGAATTTTACATTTCTACCCGCAGCAGTCCCAAGCCAAACTGAGGTTACAACTCACATTTGGCCCTCTGCAAATCTGTGTCAGAGCTTTCAGTTGCTCTTGTTCTTGTAAAAAGGAAGCACAGTTTCACTGTCTGGTTTAATTTTCTGAGGATTGATGTACTTAGGGTTAAAATGCTCAAGCCTGGCTGTTTATAGAAAGAGACACATAAATCCACGCTTAGCACTTAAGTAGGTGGCCTCATTTTCTGGAGTACCTAGTATTTATCCAGAGGCCATGTTTATTTAATGTCAGGCACTCAAGTGTAGAGTTTCTGCCTTATCTCTTTGAATTTCATGCTGCCAGAAGAAACAGCCTACTCTATTGTTTATGCTAAACAGACGTAGACAAAAGCTCACAAGCTATACTGTGCACAAAAGAGAGTGAAGAAGGAGAAAAGAGAGAAAGAAGAAGGACTGGCACATTCACATCACTTCGGTTTTATACAGATTCATGCTATTTTAGCTGTTCTCTTGTCCCTGGCAGTGAATCTCACAGTGTGGTGCTCCCTCTGTGGCTTCTGATTGTTACAAGGAATGCAGAAGTCGCTACTGGTTTCATATAGGCAGTATTGAAAGAGGATTGAAAGTAAGGACAGAATGGCTGATGGAGAGTAATAACGACTTTTATCAGGCACAAACTTTTGTGAAATGCTGTAAACCTGAGGATTCTGCCAGAAAATAGATCGACAGTCCTCTCCAACCAAAGCCAATGAAATTACATATCCTGTGGGCAAGTCCTGTTTCCATATGTCAGATTTGATCTAGCTTGTTTCTGCTATTGATGGTTGCTTGTATCATTATCTATCATAAAAATTATTATGATATTACATTTATAAAACATCAGCAGTGCCAGTAGCACATAAAACACCCTTTAAGATACTTCCTTCCTTCAAGATACATTGTAAGACTTAAATTTTTGGTGTCTGATGCTTGACTGAAAGGTGCTGCGCAGCTGAAAATCATGAGCAGTTCTTACATATGACAGTCATAAATTGCTTTTATTTTCCTATGATTCTGATGAAATAGTCTGTTTTCTTCACACACACACACACACACACACTAGGAGCTTTCTTCAATTTCATCATAGCTTAGCAGATAATATACAGCTAAAAATAGCAGTGCTTACAGTTGTAAAAAAAGCTGCTGTAGTGTGAAGCCATGGAAAACTTGTATAGTGCAATGCGCATTTAGGTAACTGTCTTTTCCAGCTGCCATCAACAGTTCCTCTGCAAGGAAAAAGATGGAGAGAAGGCAAAAGGAGTCGGTGAAAAGGGATGGTGTCAGCAAGGCTGAAGCTGGTGGGGATCTCTGGATCCATCTGGCCCAACCTCTGCTCCATCAGGGACACCCACAGCAGCGTGCCCAGGGCCACGTCCAGAAGGACATTGCTCCATAGTGCCTGGAATGGTTTTTCTTCAGGCTTTGTATTCATAGACACAGGAGTCAATTACTCTTTTTTGGGGAGCCATATGTCAGGCTGCTCTGCACTGGAGCACTCCTGAAATCTCTGGAGTAATCCTTGTGCTTCTTGCCCTTCTAAGAAATGGAGGTGTTGAGTTCCACCTGATGTTAAACTCTTGATGTAGGAAGGTGAAAGATTTTGCTCTTTTCTTCTTCACTGGTGTGATGTTAGGGTCACTCTTGTATCACTGCTTTAAATGTGCTGTATAAATATAAAATCGTTGCACCAAAGCATTGGTACTCGGGGCTGCTAGGCAGATGAATCCTTGAGAAGTGCAGAATTATCTTCCGAAGTCTGACCATAAATATATTCACCCACACCTGATACAGGCTGTCCGAGTGATGGAGAAAGGGAACATCGTGCTGTGTCTATTGGCAGGAGTTAAAATACCTTTTTTTCCTGAGATTCAGACATACTGAATGCCACCATGTGCAGTTTATTGAGCTTTGTCCTGAAACGGTGCAGATCCCCCTTACTTCAGTGCTCTCCTGCTGCCCATCCTGGAGAGATTCATGGGTATCACTGGAGAAATCATCTACAGAGCAACTAAGCTATCAATAAAAAAATCATTCCAATCACTTTGCAGAAGAGAGCAGCAGCTTGCTGAGGCATGATTTAGACCCTGCTCTCAGTCTAATTCTAAATGTTTTTTTAAAACAGAAAGAAAAATGTTTTTCTGATAATCTAACACAGTGTGAGAAAGAAATGCAAACATTGTCTCTTAAACTCATTTGCTAAACGGGCATTTCCTTTTCCTCTGTGGGCTGGTCACAGGTGCCATTAAGGACTCAGCGTCTCCAGAGTCTTGTGTTAGCCATAGGTCCTGAGACCTGATGTTGGCCATGGGTCCTGCATCCTTTGGTGAAACTGTGACTCAGCCTTAGGGGTTGAAAGATGTTCTTTTTTCCTTTTTCCTACTTGGAGTGTGGGAGGAGCAGAATGCATGGAGGGTGTATAGAATCATGAAATCTCCATAAATACAAGGAAAAAAATCTTATTTTCCCTTGGCTACTTTGAGTGGAGGGAGGAAGAGTGAGCAGAGAGAAAACTCTTAGAAGCATTCAGTTGTTTGGACTGGAGCCTGAGGAACACAGCACTTGTATTCATTTGGAGGGAAGTGAGTTAGGGCTTTGCTGCAGGGAGTGATGTCCCACCAGCTTCACACTGTTTGCTCTGACAGAAGTGGTAGTCAGTGCCATTTGACTATCTGGCATGGAGTATGACAGGATCTGCCACAGGCCACCAATTGTACTTCTATTCGCACCCATATGTGAGGACATTTTCAAGAAACAGAAGTTACTGGATTAGTGAATGGTGCCAGTGTAGCTGACCTGCATTATGAACAGCAAATAGCCCTGTTGAATAATATTGATTTTGGTGACTTAGACCTTGCTAGAGTGGTTCAATCAGAAAGGTGTGAGAATATCTCCTAAATGCCTTGGTAGTTGACCTGGCTTTTACTGCTACTGTTTCTTTCTCTTGTCTCTCAATGAAGAAAGGAGAAAAAAAAAAAGGTGACAAGAAAGCAGAAAGAGACTTTGAAGTCAATATGAAAGACACGCAAAATATGATACATGAAAAAAGCCAAATTTGCTAGGAGTGCCAAGAACAAGGGCAAACAGCTGAAGCTTTTATTACTGTAGATCACAGTTTTGCTGAACATTGCATATACGGAATGTTAAAAGAAGAATTAATAAGAGGCAGAATAATTTTGGCAGAAGAAACAACCAGTTCATCATCTCAACTTGCACTTAGGCCCAGATCACTTGCTAATACTGGCTTGAGCAAAAATGATGATGACCTACATACTAACAGTACAGAAGAAACTGCAGAAGACCAGTGAAGAATTGAAACGCAAACATGAAATGAACAGCTGCAAGCACTTTTAATATCAGAAGCAGTGCTCAGTGAATAAGTGTCATGTTTTGTTTTGTTTTTTTTTTGTGGGAGATATGACATTGCTCTGTGCTACACACACAAAGAAGTCCCTCTGAAGACTTAGAATGTGAGAGCAGTCACAGAAGCTAGAGTAGCAGGGGGTCTATCACTAAGCCCAGGTTTCTGTTCCCCAACTTGAAAAGATAACACTTGTGTAGAAATACATATCAAATAATCAAAATCTTTCATTTAAAATGGGAATATTCAACAGGAGAAATTAGTTTGAGCTGGATATACGGAAAGACCACGCTGAATATCGAAGTATGGTTCAGAAGGCTACAGGATGTTGTTTGAGCCACTTCTCTGAGAATCTCAGAAAAAGACAAAAAGATCTTCAATGGATAATTTATATGATGCCAAGTCTTGCCTTGTTTCTATCAGAAAGTTTTCATTCGACGTCTAAATTGTTTTTGTCCCTTGTGTATCTAGAAATGGGACTTTATTAAACTGAAAACAAAAGATCAATCAAAGATCCTTGGCCTTCCCTGCTACCGTAGAAAAGCATAACTGGGTACAGCAAAACTTTAATGTTTTCCCTGAGTTTGCGTATTGATAAAGAGTGGCAACATATGATCCAAAGTACTGAAGTCTTTTGATATGCTTGAAACATGTGCTGCCCTCTACCAACCAGACTGTCTCTCAAGGAGATAGGTAGGTTCTGAATTAGTATTTTCTGGTATGTTGGGAAAGAATTCATTTCTCCTGATTCATGACACTGATTCTTTTGTGATATATTTCACTGCATTTTGCCAGTCATGTTTGTTTTAGGGCTGAAGACATTCCTCATGACTTGTAGTGGCAATGAATTTGGTTGATCTGATTTTAAGCAAAGATAAGAAGTAGGCTTAGCAGCAACGTAAACACACACTACGAAATTTCCATGTGAAAAATAGCAGTATAGGTTTTTAGTACATTTATATATATATTCTATATACTCATCACAAACTTGTCTGGTTTATGGCTTGAGTTAAGGTTGGATTTAAGATTATCATTTCAGAAAAGAAGTAAAGAATAGCTTAATTTATTCCTTTGTCTTTTGTTAGTCATCAGTGTCACTGAAATTGGGTCTACTCACACCACTTAGCAGACTCATTTCTGGTCATCTTGTGCCCAGAAGGATTGACCATCAGCCAGGGTCTGCAGCATGGCCCAGCCCTGTCAAATGGCCTGGCCCAACACAGGTGTTAAGATGAGAATGTGGTGGAAACAGTGTGAGCATGGATCATATATGTGAAACCGTCTGAAACTGCCAAAAATGTACAACAGGAAGATGATTGTGAGCTGGGCTTAACTGTAGTCACTGATTTACAAAGGCACTTTTTAAACAGAGAAGTTAGCTTGAAAAGAAATATGAGAGAAGCATGAAAACTTGTCACAGCAGGGAAAGTCCTTGAGTAGGAACAGCAGCAGTCAGACTTGGTGTAATGCTGCCTGAAGTACTGCTGGTATCACAGCCTCTGCAGCACAGATTCCTGCAGGGCTGGGACACCTGTATCTACCATAGGAGCATGCAAGCAGAAGGGCTCATGCTGCTGGGAGAGGGCTCAGTGCTGGTAACCCAGAACACATTTGTACATGCACGTGTGTGTGCATGTGATTAAAAATGTCTCAGATAAGCTATAGAATGTTGTTCAGACATTTGTAGGTGGTTGTTAAAGTTTGTAAGCATCTGGTACTGCGGTTTACCTTCTGAACCACCAATATTGACCCTGGACATAGAATTCACTGACTGTCAATTTGTTTGTTAAACACTGCTTTCTGCCTGATTTGCTTAAACCGTATGAACAAGTTTTTTTTGCAGCATCTAGAAATACACTACTGTTGTATTTACGTTCTTTTTGTTCCTTTGTGGTTATTATATTTCAGGGAAGTTGTGTCTGTTCTTTGTCCCAAGGGCAAAACTAGGAAAATCTGAGTAGTCTTTTCCTTCTCGATGTACCCTACAGTTTCAGGCTGTAAATAATTTGTCCTTTAATGATGGAGAAGAGGTCAAGCCACTTGGATAATAGAACATGCTCCCCAGTTTAGTGGGCATGGCCCCAAGTTGTTGGAGTTCAGGGAGCATTTGGACAATGCTCTCAGATGTTGGGTTTGGATTTTGCATGGTGCCATGTAGAGCTACTAGTTGGACTCAGTGGTCTTTGTGGATCTCTTTCAACTTGGGATAGTCTATAATTCTATGATTCTAAGCTGTTGTACAAACTTTTAGCTTTCTTCTGGAATCTATTTTGGCTGTGGTCTAAAAGGAATTTCAAACACCAAGCCCATGGATGTTCACCCCAGCACATAACAGCTATTGGTTGCTCCTTTTTTTGTTTTCTTAAAAAAAAAACTGGAGATAAAAAATAAGAGTAAAGATGAACTTCCTATAAAAAAACAGCAATTTTCTAAATGGATTAGTCTTGATAAAAACACTCTTTTTTATTTGGTTTCCTAAAAAATTGTGTTTGCCTAGACATACTTTGTGTTATGTGAGTGTATATTGATGTTGTACATGGAAATGGTATAAGCCAATCTCAATGACACCAACAGAGTGTTAGAAGTCTCAAAGGTATTACATTTCTGCTACTTTCATGCAGTAAGTTTGTTCTACTGTTTCTTTGGAAAAGGATGCTGAAGAAGAGCTCTCCAACTGAATTTCTGAGTTTCACTAGGAAATGGGGCACTCCAAAAAGTGCAGTAGGCAGAAAATCATCGCAGCTTGCACCCATAGACACTGAAGTCAATCAAGTTTACAGTCTGAGCAAATCCATCTTCCTTCCTTCATTTGTACAGTTGTTTTACTGACAGAAACATTCAGATGAAAAAGGATTAACTGTCTGTATAACTACCAACTGCAGAGCTGTTGATAGTTAAATATATCCTCATAAAGCTTTTTATGTCAACGATAGCAAATATTTTAACGTTGTCTTTGTAACACAACATTCCCTAAATTATTAGTCCAATAAAGTCGGAAGCCTAGCA
This sequence comes from Callipepla californica brunnescens, assembly GCA_023055505.1. Lineage (NCBI taxonomy): Eukaryota > Metazoa > Chordata > Aves > Galliformes > Odontophoridae > Callipepla > Callipepla californica. The sequence goes on along the minus strand of JALIRH010000001.1, from coordinate 108,753,094 downwards.
CAAAACTAGTGCTAATATATACAAGAAGATGGTGAATCAGAATATCATACCTAAAAAATGATGGCAAGAATGATATTGAAGGGAAATAGATGCAGAAACATGGTTTGAAATTAAAACTAGATTTACGAGAAAGAGAATGAATGTAGGAGAAAGATTTTTGTAATTATAGTTGTGCTAGGTGATGCTTTTTCAGAATGTGCTCTTATAGAAGATTCACAAAGAATCTTCTGAAAACATGATGTCTGAAGAACACAAAATAACATAAAGCAATAACATAAAAATGACAAAATGTGTATTTGGATTATGTTTGTAAGTGAGTAACCTTCCTAAAAAGTTAATAGTGGCATTTTCTTTGTTCATAATGTTCTCTAACTGGTTGACATTATATTCAGAATAAACTTTTTTTCTCTCTCTCTTCTGAGAGGTTTATTCCACAATAAACTTCTTTTCTTCTGTTTATTTACTAGTTCTGACCCTTGCTTCTGAACATAACTAGACTTCAATGTCTTCTGTGGTGACAAAACTCACTACTAAACTGCAGTGGAACTTATTCATGCTTCATAAGCTTTTTCATAAGCATTTGCTAAGTTTAAGAGAACTCAAATGGGAATCTCATTTCTGTTACTGTTATTTTTGAAACAGAATTAGGATTCAGCAGATATGTTCCACTGAATTTTCATTTCATATGGAGTTGGAACAGTCCATATGGAATCTCTTAAAATTGAGTAAACTATTAGCGTGCTGAAGTTTCCTTCAGCACAACTAACAAATTTTCGTGATGGTGGCCATGTTTATTATTTGTACCATAGCACTGTCTACTGGCCCTGGCAGAGTTTGGATCTGCATTATGCAGAAACTTCAAGATCAATCTAAAAAAATTGTTCTCTCAAAAATATTATCATTTTAAACCTGGACATAAATGAGAGGAAATAAATTATTTCTCTATTCTACTGAAGCAAGCAAAGAAACAAGGTAAACAAATCTAAAACTAGTGGACAAGCAGTAGTCTGTGCAATATCTATTTCATGTACTTAAGGACAAATATAATGGTACCTGAAATTTTAACAGGGCAAAGAAAATTACTTTTTTTTGTTTACACTCTGTTGATTTCCTATCCCAGCCCCTTAAATGGATGATTTCTGTCCCTTCCTATTTAGTTGTAGAACTTACTGCTCCTGAAGTGGTTTCTATCCAAAAAATCTAACTGACCCTAAACATTTCTGTGCATGTTTATAGAACACATCCTTCTGAAAGAACAAGCAGAGGATGGAATTTTACATGCAATTATAGTGCTGGAAGGCAATTGTGATCTCCACAGAGGGAACTGATAAGCAGCTCAACGTTGATCCTACTCTTTTCACCTGAGATACCTGCAGCCAAAGCTGCACATCTTGCCTATTCCTGATATTGATGAAAATGGGCTGCTCTCTGAAGCAGGCAGGGCCTGATGAGGGATTCAGAAAAAAAGGAAAGCATGTCAGTGTGACTAGAGACTGAATATTTAAGGCTTCTGAAGAGACATAAAGAGCATTAATAGAGTGGCAAGCAAGATAGTGAAAGGAGAAGCAGATAATTATGAAGTCAATGACTGCAAAAGCAGAGAGAAGAGTTTGAGAAGAATGGTTAGCAACAGAACGTCTGCTGGAAGCATCAGAGCCACAGTGGAGTATGCAGGAGCAACAGATCTGATTTGAAAGTCCTTCCACCTTAGACATAGGATGACTAGGATAGTCTTTCTGTTCAAGATGGACATAAGCACTGCTCTGGAAGCTAAGATCTATCTAAAAAGCACACACATGTCTATATTTTATTCCTCCAGGCCTAACTGTACTTGTCAATGGCTTTAGTTTGCATCTATTTTCTAGCTTACCAAGTCCAGCTTTGCATTCTGCCTTCTATTACCTACCTCTCTGTGTCACTGTTCTTCTCATAAAGGCAAACACATAATGCATTTGATTTTGATTTAGTAAAGTATTTTTGACAAGATGTATGTCATTCCTCTTCTCTGCTCCTTCTTTCCCTGTAAGTTTACCCACTATTACTCTATGTTTGTTTCTCCAAGTGTTTCACCCTGCAGATTTGAGTTCTTCAAAGTGGCTTCCTGAGTGGTCCATTATCACAGCATGAAAAGGTCTGCTGAGGTGTGAGACACTCAGACACCATCTCTACAGTGGATTGTTTGTCCTTCAGAGTATTTTTTAAAATGTGTGGTGATTAACCAGATAGGATGACAGAGAATGGCCTTAAGTTGTGCCAGGACATTTTCAGGTTAGATATTAAGAAAAACTTCTCAGGAAGAGTGGTGAGGCATTGGCACAGGCTGCCCAAGGAGGTGGTGGAGTCACCGTCCCTGGAGGTGATCAAGAAACGTGGAGATGTGGCACTGAGGGACATGGCTAATGGGCATGGTGGGGAAGGGTTGATGCATGGACTAGACGATCTTAGAGGTCTTTTCCAACCTTAATGATTCTGTGATTTTATGGTTCGTACTAGGAATGCTCTGCAATCTAACATCTTTCAAGCTGAATGCTCTAAAACCAGAGGTATCAGCAGTTAAGAATCACTTCTTAAAGCTTCTCAGTATCAGTGATAACCCTCCATTGCATTTCTGGTTGAAATATTTTTACTAATCAAAAGGAAGAAAAACGAATTTTGAATAATGCAAAGGGTGAAGTAAGAAAGAAAAATATCAAGTATAATCAGTTCTTTCATTACTACTCCTCCCAAACACATGCACTTAGATGAATAGCAATGATGCTCAGAGAAGAACCACAGAACCCTTCCATTTACAGCTCTTCTTGGGAAGAAATTCTTTGTCATCTCTGTCTCCCAGCTCTTTAACATTCTGGTCCTGCTGGTGCTTACAAATTTATTCATAGTCTAGAATTTTGGTCCAGAATTCAAATCACTGTGAATGATTTAACAGAAAACCTCTTTTTAATGCATTTTTCAAAAACAAAACAATACTTAAGACTTTAATTAAATAGAACTGAGATTAAATTAAAAAAGAAAAAAAGAAAAAAAAAGAATCTAATTTCCTTTGCATGAAATATAGCAGCAGCTGGAAAGTGTATCCCGACATTTCTTTATGTGGGCATTACTCAGTGTATACCCAGAGCACAGTGTGAGGATCATAAATACAATCAAAGGGCCTCAAAATATTTTACAGACAAAATTAAATTTCAACAGAAAAGTAGTAATTAAGCTAGGATTTCATGTGAGTGTTATGTGCTGTAGCAATCTGATGATTACAAAAGTATTTCAGGAAATGAATGCACTTTCAACTTTAAAAAAGCTCTGATACATTGCAAAATGCTGTGTTACTTCTTTAGACATGGAAAAGCCCCACTGATTGGGTTTCTGAAATCAGATGCAGACAGAAGTTTTTCGGGACACTGAGGGACATATAAAGGGCGCCTACTATGGGTGAGTAATTTAATCACTAAAATTAGTTCTTCCTATGATCTGTATCAAGACTTGGAACTCCTGTGTACAATTGGGTTAGAAGTTGGACTGATATTTGGAAGCAAGCTGCATATCTGATCTGGAGCCTAGGCCCGGGCGAGCACCACTTTCCAGCCAGACTGGAATCACTGAACTGATCCTCCCCAGTGTGTTTTCCCATAGTGTGTTATTCAGATTTTATCTATTTACCAGTGTTTTGTGTCAAATCCGAGAGGGTTTTTTCCTTTTTTTTTTCCTTTTTCCTTTTTCCCTGCAAAATTAAGAACTAAAAAAGGCAAATAATAACTTTAATTTAACATAATTACTTGTCTTCCTCTCAGCTTAATTTTGTTTTAGATTTCCTTTGTTCTCCTTTTTTTACTACTCTGCCCAGGGAACTTTCAGACTTAATCAGAAGACGACTACATTTGGAATACTTCAGAAAAAACATTTCACAAATACATTTGTTTAGATGTTCTTAGTTTGAACCATTCGTTGCTTGAGCTTAGATTACAATAGTCCAGACCCAGTCTCAAGCATGTTGTCTACTCCAAGCTTTAGTGACCAAAGGGTCAGGATTTGCACTGGGGCCATTGATGCCTGTTATGCTGAAAACCAAAGGCATGTAAAATGAAAGCGGTTATAGATCTGGGCTGGAGTGGAACCCTCCACTTCAGCATCACTTACAGTGACACACAGGTTTTCCAAGTCGGTGGTCAACACAGGCTTTTTCAAGAGCAGACACACTGCTGCTGGTATACTTGTGCCAGATACTAGGTAATCATAGGCACTATGGGACCTCCCATTCTTGGGAGATAAGCTGTGCTGCTGATGCACAGCCCCCATTCCCAAATAAGGCTACCCTTACAAATTCCAGAGAAAGAGAGATGGCTCCTAGTCAGAATTTAAAAATCCTGCTGTGGTGGTTTCCTTTCCAAAGGACATGCTACCTGCTCAAACGTGCTCTGAGCCAAGGGAAATGGCTGCCAGCTATTTGGCCTGTAGGTTCCAGACTGATATGGCCTATGGAGAGAGGAAGTAGGCTACAGTTGTGCCTCCCAAACCCGCTTCAAGGTGACTGAGAAAAAGTGTTGCATCTGATCATGGGGTGAAACTACATGTATGGCATGTATGTATGAGAGAAAGGCTGATAGTACAAGAAATGCTGATGGCAAAGCCAGGTCCTGGTTCTAACTGTCTTTGCAGGTACACCATTCCTCCTGATGCAACCTCTGTACTTGGGTTCTTTCCAATTTAAAATGCAGACACAACCATATTTAACTTCATAAATCTCTCATGTTCTGGATATAATACCAGCTTCAAAAGTTTCAATTTATTAATATCTTTAAGACCTCTTAAAATCTTTAGGCATAAGTTATCCTCTTAGCACTGTGAAGAATTATTAGTTATGATGCCAACCTAACTGCAAGCTATTTAATTCAAGACATAAAGAGCGCAGAAAGAATTTTTCCCTGAATACCCCCGAAGCCTATTTGCCTATTTGCGAAGGTCAAGCTAAAAATACCTAGCCTTTTCAGGCAGGGTGTACTCAGGGGAAAACCTTTCACTCGGTATGCTTTCAAAGAAAATTTCTTGCATTTAACCCTTCTCTTCCCTGAAGTTGTCCCTAATTCCTCTATTTTTGTAACTTCCATACTTGTTCTTAAGTACAGCTCTGAGTGAGATTTATTTTCCAGTTGCTGGGTCCTGCCATTCTTCTGCTCATTAGCTGAAGTTAGAAAATCTGCATAGGCAAATCTTATTCCACACAGGGCTAAAACCACTAACTCCATCAGATGAGGAAAAGACATCAAGTAGGACACTGGGGAGGTGAACACTGCTGGTGCAAACAAAGGGCCATATCCTCACCTCCAGTTCCTGGGATTTAAGTGATACCTTCTGGACTCTAGACATTGAAGGTTGGCAAATGACTGCAACAACAATGCCATGCAAGTCCAAGATTACCCAGTGTCAGAAACGCCAAATTTGGGTACAGATGTGGCAGAATGTGGCAAAAAATTTAAAGCAGTTATTTCACAAGGAGGACACTGGTGTCCAAAAACAGAGGTACAAACAGTCAAAAGGAGGTCCATGAAGCAGACAAGTGATCATAAAATCATAGAATGGCTTAGGTTGGAAGGGACCCTAAAGTCTAGTTCCTGCCATTGTCAGATTGCAACCCATGAGATCAGGCTGCCCAGGACCTCATCCAGCCTGGCCTAGAACTCCTCCAGGGAAAGAGCATCCGCAGCTTCTCTGGGAAGCTGTGCCAGTGCCTCACCACCCTCTGAATGAAGAATTTCTTCCCATCTTTTAGTTTAAAATTATTCCCTTTTGTCCTACCACTACCAGACCATGTAAAAAGTTTGTCAGTCCCTCCTTCCTGCTTCAAGTACTGGAAGCTACAAAAAGATCTTCCCGGAGCCTCCTCTTCATAAAAATGAACAAGCCCAACTCCTTCAACCTTTCCTTCTAGAAGTTCTCCAGCCCTTTGGCTGTCTTTGTGGCCCTCCTCTGGACCCACTTGAACAGCTCCACATCCTTCTTCTGCTGGGGTCCTCAGGCTTGGAAACATTACTCCAGATGGAGACTCATGAAGGAAGATTAGATGGGGTCAATTGCCTCCCTATCCCTGCTGGCCACCTCCTGGATGAGGAGATGTGCAAATCCCATGGCAGTGTACCCTTGTTAGCCATATATAATATGTATCTGTAACACCCCAGATGGTATGGAGAGCTACTTGCTATTTCACAGCACCTTCTCACAATTTTTCCTCCCAGTGGTGAAACAGGCTCTTTCTCCATGGCTGAATATCTCTCACTTAAAGTTCCTGGATTCTTCTTTATCAAAAGGTTGAACATTCCTTCTCCATTTTCTTGCCTTGTAGCAGGTGTTACTAGATATCTAAGAAGCTACCTGCAGTGATCAAGTCAGCTTTGTGTTTATTAGAATAGAGGTAGCATTTTAAATACAGCCCTGTCATTATATTGCATTAAATAGTGAAAAAAGTTGAGGTTTGAGTACATGAAGCTCAGTCCTCCATCACCACCAAAGTACTATAAATCTTTCATTACAGATACAGAAAAGAAGAAAAAGAGATTAATTCCATCTATGCTTTATGTAGCTCTTTTATTCAAACAGTTTTCCCTTTTTACTTTCAACTCAAGGAAATTTTCATAAGAAAAATGTCCTTTTTTGACAGGCTTTTTTTGACAGCAGTCTGGCTTGTAATTATTAGCCTTTCTGGAGAAAAGTCCAAAGGCTAACTGAAATGGGCTGTTTTTGCCATAATATCCTGCTTCCTTCAAGAAAAAAGGAGGCAAACATACACAAAAAGGCAGAGAAGAATATAGGCATAACATAACATAAGGCAGCTTTCTTCTTTCACGGTATTTCTTGATCATTTTGCTATTGGAGAAATGCAGGGTCTGCACACTATTCATCAGTTATTGAACTGCTTACCCACTACTTTTAGCTTCATCTCCCATCCAAAGCTCACAACAGTTTTTCAAAAAGTGCTATGTTTACTAGCTAAAGTCCTCTTTTTCTCCTGTTTTTTTGTTTTTTTTTTTTACCCTTTTTCCTCTCTTTTTCAGATAGAAAACGGCTGGAAAGAAAAGTAATCAGAGTAAGAAATAGGAGGAGAAAACAAGGATCACAGAGATATATAGGTAGGAGAGACTTTAGACAGTCAGCTAATCCATCCAGCTGTCCTGAAGTCACTCAAATATTCTCAGGCCATCTGTTTCCTTTTATTAGATACTGAGCTCCCAGAAACTGCTATGTTTTTATTTATCTCAGTTTTGCCATATCTAGCTTGTATTTTTCCAGACTGAACCTCATCTTAATTCCTATTTGTATTACTAACCTCCCTAAATCTCACCAAAATACCTCTTACATAGCTCTCAATGGCTGTGTCACCACCTAGTTAAGACTCCTTTACACATTTGATTAATCTTTATCCTACCTATACTGCCATATATTCAGAGATGTTAAATGCAGCTAGATAGAACACATGCTGCTTCTGGAGCACTCAAAGCACCTGGGTCTGATCCCTTACAGCTAAGTGTTCCCTTTTGTTTTGGTCTTTTTGTTGATTTTCAATTTGTGTGAGGAGGAGAGAAAATTTGAGCACTCCAGGCACTTTTCTAGACGCAGAAAATGGATTGCTTTAGTCTGATAAATCACTGAGGACCATCATGAAGAGTAGATTTTCTGTATCTTTCCCCCATTTCAGCTTTCACTTGTGCTATGGGCATATCCTAGCACTGAATGTGACCTTGGTCAGACTTCTGTGAAAAGTGAACAAGTGGTAAATGTCCTCTGGAGCCAGAAAAAAAGTGTGTTACTCAGGGGACTGATTGCAACTTCTGTTGTCCAGTATCTTTATCAGACACCTGAATGATAACGTAACATCATTTAATATTGTAGCTATGAGCAGGAGGATGACAAAAATTAACTCTGAGAAAATTTGTGGATGCAGTGCACTTAGGGTTGTGGTTGATGTGCTGAATGGCAGAGCTTCAGTCCAGAAAAACGGCCAAGACAAAATGTGAAATTCAGTAGAAGTTGTCTGTAGGTGGACAAAATAACCCCATGTATCAGTGGAGGCTGAGCACTGACTGAGTTGGTATCCTGATGAGATGGACTGGGGATTATGGTGAAGGCCAAATGAGTATGAGCCAACAGTATTAATAAATGAAATTGAGTTACATTAAGTGAATAACAGTCAGTAGATTGTCACAGTTTATTACTCCTCTGGTAAAGCTATACCTGGAATACTGTGGCCAGTTCTGGGCTCCTACTTCAAAAAAGATGTGGAGAAATGTGAATCAGTCCAGAATGGTGCTACCAAGGTTGTAAAGGGTCCAAAATTGTATGAATTATAGTGTATGAATTATGGCAGATGGACAAATTTAGTCCAGGGAATATATTAAGTGGGGATAACTGGGCCGGCTGCAACTATTCAAAATGTAGTTAAAAAACCTTGACAAGTCTTTCTTTCTTTCACATGTGAACTCAAGAGCCTCAGTTTCCAAGATGCTATTCTACTGAACATTCTGCAGGTAGAATCTCAGTCAGTACATCTCATTTAAATTTATACCCAATGTCTTGTATTCTCTTGTCATGCTCCAACGTAGAAGAACTGAATCTGCCTCCTCAAAGACTTCCCAATAGATACTGGAGCTTCTGTCAGGTTCACCTGAATTCATCCAGTCTGAACAAACCCAGCTCCACTAGTTTCTCTTCAGAGGGTAAGTGCTCCAGCTACCACCATCTTGGTGGCCTCCCTTGAGCTCTCTCCACTTGGTCTATTCCTTTCCCAGATTATGGGTCCAGGACTGGATATGTATGCTGATACAGTCTAATGAGTGCAGGGTAAAGAGGAATAATCCTTTGATTTTCTGATCATGCTTCTGTTAATGTAGACCTGGGTGCTACTAGCCTTAATCCGTATCCCTGTGTTCCTGTAGCACCTAATGAGCTCCAGAGCACTGTCAGGGTTTGCGCTTATCTGCATGAGACTTCTTCAAACCTTTGTTGCCTATGGGAATAGAAGATAATTGGTTTTGAAAATGCCAGTGGAGTGGAAAGAGAATTCCAGCATATAAAATATTTCAGAAGATGTGGGCCCAAAAGCCCTGCCTGTGTATCATTACAAAGAGCAATGTCCTCCATGCAAATATGCAAACCAATGCTTAGATTACCATAAGAATTTTTTCAGTGTTCCTGGTGTCTTGTAAAGCTAGACTTGGAGAGGTCCAGAACCTTACTACTTGTTAATACTTACTATTACTTATTATTTCTGTATTATAGATGAGATGAAATACAGCTCTCTGTGTTTATTATCACGTGTCTCAGAGATTGCAGGCAACTTATTTTATTTTATTTTCTTCCATTCTCTAACTAGAGCTCACAGACATGATTTTTACCTTTTTGGAAGAAAAATGACTTAAGGGAATGGGCATCAACTCTAATAACAGTGATTAAAACTTTCACATTTTATATACTGCAATAACAAATTTTATTTACTTGTTTTGATAATATTCTATGGCACACAAATATCAATATTTATATACAGATAGATACATTTTCTTTCTTGTAAAGCTGTCAGTTTTTTCCATGCTCTGTAATATCATTCCTTTCAAACCTAATTGTTACCAGCATGACCTGCTTTAACTTTGGGAAAACAGAGCCTGTCAGAGCATTTCCCCCTGACAGAATTTATCAAGTGAGACGTAAATGTAGGTGGAAAAAGAAAATGAAGGAATCCTCTTCCATTTGAAACACAGTCCTGTCACATGAGTATCTAGAAAGGAGGACCCAACACTACCAGTGATAATTCACATTAAGAGTGATAGGAGTGAAGCAGAAAGAATATTTATCTCATAACTACATTAGTTATTTTCATATTATTAAATTATAATGTTTTAGACATCTCAAATCTAACCCTTAAACATTTACTGACACACCAAGAACAGCTTTGAGGTTTTTTTTTTATATTTCATGACAGATGCTAGTTTTGTAATGTACCTTTTTATGCCACATTCCCTAAACCCACATGAGAGTACTAGTTCTTTTTTTCCTGATTTTTGCCCTTAAAAAGGGTTTCCAAAGGGCATAGGCAGTTTGATTATTACTGCCAAAACTTTACCATGTTAGGGTCCTAATTGTGCTTCTGGGTCTTACTGACCTGTAGGGATTCCCTGTGGCCTCCCCAATGCTGTCATGGGCCAAGATTCCAGCCGGGGGCCATTAGTCAGCAATGCTGTTGGATGTTGATGCTGGAGGATGTCCCACCACACTCCTGCCCAGTGCCAGAGCCCTGACCCCAGACTGCTGCTGATACATCTTGCCTTCACATATCTTTTACTCAAACACTAAGCAAATCTGCCAGGCTAACCATCCTGATGCAAAAGCTATCTTATTATTGCTTTTTTTTATCAGGTGCAAACTGGTTTATATAGCTCCAGAGTGCCATTACTGAGAGACACTCTCCTCCGCTATTGAAAATCAGTAGGAAAGTGGGGTGGCTGGTAAAAGGTTGCACAATGCTCTTTTGGTCTTTGATGAGGATAATGTCTTAAGTCTGTTAAATAATGATAGTTCACTTGCAGAGCTCCCTTCCCTTGAAATGACTGAATGAAAAAAAATTATTAAGATACACATTTATGCACTCAGAATTCTCCCGTCTACACTTGTTGCAAACACTTGTCAGTTGCATTTAAACACATTTACTTTCTAGTGCATTTAGGACTCCTCAGGCAGTAGAATAAGGTAAATAATTTTCTCATGCCATTTAAGGTACTTGTCTAATTTTGCCTAATTGACTTAATCAGAATTATTACTATAAAATGATTATCACGGTGTTTTGGAAGGCAAAAGCAGAGCAGAGCAGGATTGCTTACTGAAGTGAATGTCATGGCCCTAAATCTACAATTAGGACTAAGTCACTGATCCCCTCCCAGGGTTCCCTCTATGCTGCCCATGGCCCAGTCAGTCCCCTGTTCCCACTCCATCGGTGCCACATCAGAGCTTATTTCCAGCTCATCACAGCCCTGCCTTGTCCCATCCTCACAGAGCTGGGTGGCCATCCCTGAACCTACTGGTGGTCTTCAGATGGACTTCCTGGTTTGGTCTTGAATTTGTTTCATCACCACAGTTTGGGAACCTGATCTGGAGAAATTTTTTGGGGCTTTAGCTCAGTCTGGAACACTGAAATGGACTCTCCTGGATTACAGTACTTCTACTAACACTGATACTGACAAGTGACAGACATGAAACTTTTGATACTACATCTGCCTTGAGTGACTTGAAAAGAAACACATAAGTATCTAAAATGGATGACTTTTGCATGCAATTTGGAAATGAGGAAACAGTGAAGAGAAGCAGACAATCTACCAGAACAGCAGATGTACAGCTGAGCAGAAATGACCATCTCCAGACATCTCAGAGAGCACCTGGAGATTGATGACAAGATAAAATCCTACTCATGACCCAGGACTCCATGAGTCACGAGTCCCTGGAGACTAAGCCTGTGAAATCTAGAGTGAAGAAAACTTTCAAGTGACTAGGTAATTGGAATAAAAGAGCAAAAGTATAATCTAGCTGGACTTTGGAATATTAAAATCTGCGTCTATTTTGTGCACGTAAAATGGTTTGTATTTTCAAAGAGATGATCAGTACGCCTATTTGTATTAAAAGGCTAGTATTAATTGTGTCAAAACCAATGCAAGCACACTCCAAGAAAAGACTAATAATATTGTCAACACTATAACAGCTCAGACTAGAAGCCTGTTTGATCTAGGGTGCTGCTTGTGCAATGTTATTGTCAGACTAGTAAACATAAAACCTGTTCCAGATAGTTAGGTCTCCTGTGCCTGGATCTTTGCCTGGCACTAATCTTGAAGTCCAACCCATGTTTCACTTGGAGAATCTCTGTCCTTTAGATGGGACTGCTAGAATGCACCATTTGGGATGTAACCTTGACTCACTTGCTTGCCCAAAATTCTGAACGTTAACATCTTGTTGCCTTCTTTATTTTTTTTACTAATATTTTAAGTTCGGCAAATTTTATTAAAGATTTGTTTGCAATAATGCCTAAGGCCTAGAAACGTCTAGGTTATTTGAGTCGTACATAAAGATAGACTAATCTGAATTGCTGTGTTTTATATATACATATATGTTGATAATAAGAAAGTGATCGGGTGTAGTGATGCATTTACAAACAGCAAACCTTACTTAACTAACGCGATAGACTTCTAAAGAGACATGATTGTCTCAGTGGATGAGAAAGAGGTGGATGCGTTTATTTTGACTTTAGAAAGATTTTTGATGCTCTCTCCCACATCATCCTCACTGACAAACTGATGAAGCATGAACTAGAAAAATGGACAGTGAAGGGCACTGAAAACTGCCTGAGCTACTGGGTTCAGAGAGTTGTGATTGGCAGTATGAAGTCCATATGGAGTCCAGTAGCCAGTTGGGTATTTCAGGGGTCAGTACTGGGGCCAACATGCTTTAAAACACCTGGACAATTACACAGAGAACATTCTCAGCAAATCTGTAGATGGAAAAAACAGGGTGGAACGCCTGATAGTTCAAATAGTTGGACTGTACAAGGAAGAACATAGAATCCTAGAATTGCTCAGGTTGGAAAAGACCTTCAAAATCTTTGAGTCCAACCTTAATCTAACTATACTACCCTAACTCTAACAACCCACCACTAAATCATGTCCCTGAGAAACACATCCATATGGTTTTTAAACACATTCAGGGATGGTGACTCAACCACCTCCCTGGTGCTTAACAACCCTTTCTGTAAGGAAGTTTTTTTCTTTACATCTAACGTAAACCTCCCCTAATGCAACTTGAGGCCATTTCCCCTTGTCCTGCCACCTGTCACCAGTGAGAAGAGACCAATCCTGCTCTCACTGCCATCACTTTTCAGGTATTTGAAGGGAGTAATAACGTCTCCTCTCAGCTTGTTCCCCAGACTAAACAGCCCCAGTTCCTTCAGTCACTCCTCACAGGACATATTCTGCAAGCCCTTCACAAGCCTTCTTGCCCTTCTTTGAACCTGCTCCATCACCTCAATTGTCCTTTCTGTACTGGGGTGCCCAAAACTGAACACAGTACTTGAGGTGGGGCCTCACCAGTGCCAAGTACAGGGGGAGGATGACCTCCCTAGTCCTGCTCATCGTACCATTTCTGATACAGGCCAGGATGCAGTTGGCCTTCTTGGCTACCTGAGCACACTGCTAGCCCATAGTCAGCTGACTGTACATCAGCATACCAAACAGTCCATCAGCACACCAAAATGGTCAGCAGGTTAAGGAGAGAGATCATTCCTCTGTACTCAGCTGTGATTAAGTATCTGGAGTGCTGTATCCAGTGTCCGGCTCACCAATACAAAAGAGAAATAGACATACTGGAAATATTTCAGTGAAGGGGAGCAAAAAATAAGTAATATATGATAAGTGAACAGAGTCTGAGAAAGCTATGACTGTTCAGCCTGGAGAATAGAAGGTTCAGGGTCATTAAAATTTGTTCAGCAATCAATTAATTCCAAACCATGTTCATACTCTGTATAATGGGCCAGATTGCCTCCTTGTTTTATGTCACTGAGGTTAGTAGAGAATATGACCTTCACAATGAAATAAGAGAACTTCAAAAGAAAATAAAGCATAGCAACCAGAAGGAATAATGTCTTGGGTACAATGAAATCTTGGGGTGAGGATGTTTGAACCTTTGTCTGCTAGTAGAACCCATTATCCTCTTTATGTCAGGATGTAAATAGTTATTTGCTAAAATAAATAGCAAGTATTGCTCTCTCATCCTGAAGTTCCAGGCTTTGACTTGCCTACTACTGCCAAAACTTTACCATATCAAGGTCCTAATTGCACTTCTCAGTCTTACTGTCCCGTAGGGTCAGGTTATACTACTGCTTCTTTGTGCTGGAATTTATTATTGTAAATACAGCATCTTCATTTGCAAAACTGAGGAAGTGAAGCTTTCATAGAATCATTAAGGTTAGAAAAGACTGCTAAGATCATCTAGTCCAAACATCAACTAGTTACCACCATGTCCACTAAACCATGTCCCTCAGTGCCACAGAATCTGACTCTTCTTCAGAGGTGGTGTCAGAGCAGTCAGCAGATGCACTGGGATGGCATCTGGAGGTGGTGAATTCAGATGGGTATCTCATTAAGTCCCAACTATCCTATGTTTAGGTGTGCTTCACTCTTTTAAGATGTTTAGATCCTCCTTGCAGGGTTTCTTCCACACTGCTAAAGATGAACAACAATGAGGAATGAAAAGAGGAAGGGAGATATTTTTTGGTCACTGTTTCTCTTTCAAGTCACAGTGCTTACAATTTTTTTTTTTTTATTTTTAAATTGGAAATCTGATTTATCCTACTGTCTACTTTTCTGTGAGCAGGAGCAAATGTTTAATGGAACTTCACCTCAACCAGCGTGTGTTTGTTATGGTCTCTGTGTACACCTACTGCTGTCGTTCCATCCAGGAGTTCAAGAGTAGGGCACCAAAGCTCAGGTTTTCAGTTAATTAATGTGCCAGTGTGCTCTCATTGATGTGGCTGCCCTTCCATGAGGTCAGTATTCTAGAGAGATTTCCAATGAGAGGTCATAGGACTGTGGCAAAGACTTTGCTGGCAGTAGTTCTGTCTCTTGGGGGAGAAACTTGAGTGCAGAGGAAAGAAAGGATATGTTTGGGCAGTTTTCAGTACTTCATGTTTGGCTCTATGCCTTGAAGTGGACAGAAAAAAGAACTCAGAACATTTTAATTTATGGGCCAAACAAAAGATTTCTTTAATTAAAATTTAGGAGCCAATTTCAACAAGCAGTGTTTGGAAGGCAGCCCGGAAGAAAGAAGACATTATGATATAACAAAATAAACTTGAGAAAGTCAAAATCCATTGGTAATATGAATTTAGAATAATGTGAAAAGCCATGTCGGGGGGTAGACAGTAGGAAGCTATGCTGAATACAAAAGGTTTAATCCCTAGAGAAGTGTGTGAAATTTCATAAAGTCAGAACGATGAGTCAGATCATCAACTGCTCCAGGCCAGCTTTGGAAGGCAGAGACAATCCTGTCTTTAGGGATCCTCTTAACCCTGGTAAATTATTCCTTATAAATATACTGTTTGCTGTGACTCATGTCTCTGGGAAGGGGTAGGTTTCTTCACAGCAGGACAGGACAAAGTTTTCTCTAGCAGAAGACCTTCCACTTTATAAAACTGTGGGATAGAGTAATTAGGGAGGGTTCTGCATGTGACTGTTGACAGACAGGCTCAAGATATTTTTGTGTGTGCTCATTCTGTGCTTCTAGCATAACTATAAATAGAAGAAACAGAAGTGTCAGGAATTAGGAAGACCAATTTAAAATGGGCAGTGTTTGGACTAAGCAACATTTTGTTCAGTCATATGAAGATTCTGGATAACTGATAATCTCCAACTTTTTTGTCACTGTCATTCTTCCTTCTCCTGAGCTTTTCTGAATAGTGTCTTGTCCTGACAGCAATGGAGTTTACAAAAAAAAAAAAAGATCATTTTTGTACCATTGAAGATGTAATTCTCCTTTTTACATCCTCATCAGATTCCTTTTTAGTACTGCAGCAAATCCAGCCTATTTACTTTCTTGTCTGAAAGCTTTCATGGACTACTTTCACCCCTATGTTGAAGGTCAGTCCTGCATCCCTTCTCAGTCTGAACCAGGCTGTCCCTACTGCCAGCATCCTTTCCACACCTGTATATCTTTCAAGTATGTGCTTTTATACATTTTGTCCATGCTGTCCTTTGTGTTTGAGGGGCAGTCAAGATGTAATGACATATTGCACCTCCACCAACACTCAATGTCGTCTTCACAATAACCTTATTCTCATTAGGTCCACAACAACTTCACATTGCCTGCTGATATGCTTCCAGGCATCTGGCCACAGTCAGGCTCAATTTTTCTTCCTGTTTCCCACCAGATTCTTTGCATCCCCTGTTGACCTTTGTTGCAGGTTCTGAGTACTTTGGAGATATCTTTATGTCTTGCATTTGTACAGTGCCTGGCACCATGAGCTCCTAATTCATCAGCAGGCAAGGCTGTACCAAGATTAATGGGAATAATCATGAGGAGGAGCATTAGGCTATGTGGAAACCAGTTTGGCATGTCAATGTCATTTCAAAGACTGACTCTTGTGAGTGCCATGCATTTTAGCTTTCTCGGGAAAGATAAAACTTGAATAATGGGGGAAATGTATGAATAGTTTATCAGTGAGAAACAGTGAGCAGTTCTACCTTCTTCAGCTGAGGTAGATATGTGAAGTGATGTCAGGTGACATTTAGTTCAGTAGCTCAATGAAGTGTTGCCTCTGGGCAGATAGTATTAGATTCCAGTGTTCTCAGTTTCTTACCTGAAGTGAAACAGGAACTAAAAAAGAGTGATATACTTTTTAAATTTGCTGCAGTGTATTTATTTGCATACTGGGGCCAAAAAAAAGAAAAGAAGAAAAAAAAACTCAACAGTTTCTGTTCTGGAGTGAAGCAGACAATTTATGTTTTTTCTGCTGGTTTAATCAAGACATGGTGCCCTGTCCCACCCAAATCTTTAATCTTGTACTATGATAAATTTTGCCATAAGTCTGATGCATGGCTCACACTGAGCTGAAGGTCAGAGAGTAAATTTTGCTGTAAATTTTAAACAGATTCTTACCTGTGAAATGGTCATAGATTTTGGAGATTGTTATGGTCAGGTGGAGCCATTATGATTATCAGATCTGACCTCCTGCACTACACACAGGCAGCCACCTCATAATTCCTGCACTGAAACCCTTATGTCCTGTTGATGTAGACATATTTTTAAGAAAAAAAAAAAAAGTCTCTTCAGTCTTTATATAAAGACTTCAGAAATGACAACGGGTCACTACATTTCTTAGGAAACTCTTGATGTGGCTAACGAGACCTCGGTTCAGTACAAGTATCAGTCCTAACTGAGACAGCAGTAGCTTTCTGTTGTGCTTTCCCAAAGCCGGTCAATCACTTACAAAAGATTTGGCCCATCCTTCAAGAATCTATTAAATGTTTATGGTTTAATATGGTCCAGAAACAACTTTATGTGCACAAAGACAGCATGAAGCCAGGAGATAGAACGGATAAATGAAACCTAAGCAGTGCATGATGGCTTCCTTTTGTGACAATGTCTGCAATGAGACATCAAAAGAGCAAGAGTAACATTATTCTGACAGTGGTCAGAACTGACAGTAACAAATCTGAGAATGGGATTCATTTACTTAAGCAGTAGTTGCTAATGACATTTGTGATGCTTTAGGGCACTGAAGACATCTTCATAGAGATGGCAGATAAGGTAGAGAACGTTGGGATGGAGTGGTAGCTGGAAGTCAGATGGCTGTTCCCTTGTGCTTAAGAAACAGGGGCTGACTGAATCCTTCTCTGTGTTCTGCTATTGACTAGATGTCTGTTGAATGTAATGATGCACATGTAGATATCTAAACATAGATGTGCATTTGTTGAACTGCATATCTTCCCCCACTCACAGCTACTTAGTGTATGAACCCAGACCAGAATTAAAAGTGTTCAGTATCTATCATCAACAAGATCGAAATGCTTCTGGGTGTTCAGTAATGGATGTTCAGGAATTCAGTGAAATTCAGTGGTGATAGAAAAGGTGCTGGCAGTTCTTACAGGTAGCATCTATCTCACTAGACTTCAGATGTCTGTCTGAAGTAGCTACCTGATGTACATTTTATATTCAGTGCAGAGATAAAGGATTATTTCAAGCATCTTATGCTTGATTTTTCCATATAGAATTGTTCCTTCAAAGACTACAAAAGGAGATTAGCTTGATTACCTCAGGAATGGGTTTGTATTCTGCAGATATTTACATATGACAAGATTAATTCCCATCCTTTGTATCCCCAGAATGACACACGGACTAAGTGGTCTTTGTTTGTTGTTGTTGCTTGGTTAGTTTGTTGGTTATGGTTTGGGGATTTTTTGTTTTGATTTTACTTAGATAAATACACTTAGGAGCTCATTAGGTTTTGGCAGACTCCTGAGGACTTAACCTAGCATTGCTCACTTTTGATTTGTGCATTTTGAAACACTTGATTTCAGAAAGTCGCAAGCACATATTAATAGATCTCCTTTGGTTTCCTCAGAAGATCAGTTTTGGTTTTGGATCAGAGCTGCAATCATTAGGCTTCAGACTCAAATACTGAATCCCTTTGCAACTTCAGAGAGATCATGTGAGTAAATTGCAGTAACGGGATGCAATACTTTTTGTCAGAAAGGGTATCTTTCACATCTGCTCAAGTTTCTCTTCTGGTTTATTCAGAGCACATTCAGTTTATATTTGTAATACATATCTGTAGTTTGGGAGTATAAAGTCAGGTGGTATCTCTGACTTAGGGCAGATATGCTCAATGCTGCCCCCACATTGTCCATATGCACTGCACTGCAGCACATTGCAGTGTACATTCATCACGTTCAGTTATAAAAAATGCAACTTATCATCACCATTTGATTCTGTGCAAAATTTCATGTATTAATCATCTAAGAGTCCAGGAATTAATGGCATTTTCTCATTTCTTGTAATTCATAAAACTTCTAATAGATTTCGCTCTTGCATAATGTCAACCTGTAAAACTACATATGTCATACTTAATCAAGGAGAAATATTAGAGCTAATCTGTGTTAAAGAAGAACTGCTTGTGTAGACTTTACTCAACTTTGCTGATATATAATGCTAAATGACTGCTGAAATCAATTCCTAGGAATAAAACTTAAGATATTATTAAAAAAAAATCAATATGAACTCGCAGTCCTAGAACTTTCATGAATTTAGGAGATATGAGGTGGTCACTGCATACAAATTGATTTTTTTCTGGCAGACAGACTGCTAAATTTAAGTATCCAGTTGGCAGAGGTACACAGTCATATTTTTGTACATATACTTGCATATAGTGTTTTACAGAAGTAATGGTATAATTTCTTTATGGATTAGTTCATTCTGCATGTTAGTATCTGCCTCACTGAAGATAAAATTCACAAACACTGCAGTATATTTCTTGGAACTGGGAAATTCAAAAGCAGAATTCAGAACAGGTGCAGATGAAACCAACTTCACTGATTTCCATCTTGCTTGTATGACTTGTCTCCTTTTACATCAGGGCTGAATCCTACCCTTGTAACCAGAAAGGTTTATGAATTAGACAGGGTGATGCACTGACATCAGTTAAAACTTTCCCCCCAAACCCAGCCTGCCACCAATCTCACTGTACCAAAGATGTATCCCTGTATTGCTCCCCAGCTGTGCAATGGGCCTGAGTCACTCACATTGTCTCTGCAGGACAGCACCGGGATTGGGAACAGCATGGTTTGGAGCTGTAGCCTTCCGCTTTGAAGAATACACCTTTGCTCTCACCAGCCCTCATTTGCTTCAATACCAGAGAAGCACGATCTCTTCTGGTACCAGATCTAAAAGTTGCACACAGTATTTTGTTGCGTCAATAAAATGTCTGGATATTCACCCAGACACCAGGAGGTGCTGCTGTCTGGAAGGCATTTTCCCAACAATACTGGGATCTCCATCTCAAATGGCATCACAGTGTTAAGCACGGTAAACAGTACTTTCCTTGTAAACATGGTGTTCCAAAAATGAGGCTATGCTGATCACAATCCAGCCCACATGAATTAAAGCAGACAGGGACTTTGGATGACAAATTAACTGTCTTGAGACTCGGTAAATCTTTTCACCAGAGGAACAGAATGGCAGGGTTGGAGAGATTTACTTTGTTCTCCATATTTTAGTTAAAACAAGCTGCAAATGGCCTTTTGGAAATTTGTTTCTGTTTCCACTTGCAGTTGGAGTCTCAAGATATTTGCATTATGAATCCATCCCTCAAACTATGTCATTCTGCAGTGGCTTATACACTATATTCAAGGCTCCTTTTTTTGTTTTGTTTTGTTTTGTTTTTCATTCTGTGAGACACTGAAGCCTTTTGCATATGCCCACAAAGTGTATAAAACCATGAATATTTGCTCATATTTTTCAACAGCATGACTGAAAGAAGGGCATGGAGACAAGTGGGAGATGTGAAAGGGAAGGCTGGTCATCTTCTGCTGCAGTGTTTGACTTCAAGACAGTTGTACAAGCAACAGTCACTGGAAAAAAGCTATAGAAATTTCCAGTGAAACGATTTTGGATTAACCTGTCTCTTTTGTAAAAGCGAATTAGCATAATGGGGAAAATAGAATCAAGGTGAGGAAGAGCTGCAAAATAATGTGATTACTGTTACTGATGGGAGTCTTCACCATTTCTGTCAAATATAATCATGAGTCTTGAACCTTAGAAGTGAAGTAAACAGTGAGATATACAGGACTGTTTAGCCTGTGGAAGGAGAGACTCATCAATGTCCATAAGTACCTGAAGGGAGAGAGCAAAGACACTGGAGCCAGTCTTTGCTCACTGGTGCCCAGTGCTAGGACAGGAGGCACTGGGCACAAACTGGAGAACAAGAGGTTCCCTTTGAACACCAGGAGCACTGCTGTGCTGTGCAGGTGATGGAGCACTGTCTGCCCGGAGGTTGTGGAGTCTCCTCCTTGGGAATCTTCCTAAGTCGCCTGGATGTAGCCCTGGTCACTCTGCCCTGGGTGTCCCAGCTGGAGCAGGACTTGGCCCAATAGACTCAGAGGTCCCTGACAACTTCAGTTATTCAATTATTTGCCTTTTACACATGAGACAGCCACAGAACTGCAGCTACTAAATGTGTACTGAAAGCATTTTAAAATTGTTTTTTAAATAATGAAAGTACTCTTCTGCTTAATAGGACAAAACAAACATTTACCAGCCTGGCTGTGCCTGCTGAGCCAGCTTTGTGCCTAGTGAGCCACTGAGAGTTGTACTTGGATGGTAAAGTGTTTGGGGCACACAATACTACACTGTGAGGACTGGGGTGACCATGGAATTGGAGGTCCATTCTACATAATGACAAGTGCTGCTGACTCCAGGGACTGAGGGTTTTGCTAGCAAATACTTGCTGCATGCACGGTTGGGACCCCATGGAGATATCTGTTTTTTGCTAGAGCACAGAGGCTGAGGATCTGTTGTGTTCACTGTTTCAAGCATATCTGACTGAATCCATGGCCTTTACTGCCTGCTTAGTACAAGATAAGATATTCTTGTGTTTAGAAACATGCTGTCTTATATTTTATTTCTTCTCTGAGGATTAGTATGGCAAACCTGTAGCAAATTCAACTTTGGTGCTTTGTCTTTCTCCTCTCATTTCACCCTACCCACTGGTCTCTGCCCAGCCTTTGCCATACGGCTTATTTTACCTTGATCCTTCTCTTTCACAAAGGCATTTTCTTTTAAAATATAATCAGAAAGCTCATGAACTCCTGCACTTGCAAAACTACCATGACCTGAGAAATAGAATGATTTTAAATGATGAGCACTAAAGCTATACTCATGAGCAGAAATTAGATATTTAGTATCTGAGAAAGCTTCCATTTTAGCTGTTCATCTTCTTCACAGTGGACATTTCTATCCAGCTCCAATACATGTATCTCATTTCAATTACCAACTTAAAAGAAGTCTGTCTCCACAAAGAAAGATTTCAGAGTTTTATATTTATCTAAGCATCTGTAACAAAGCTTACAAGCTCAATCCTTGCACATATATCTCCAGTGTTTGAAGTCATTTTATTTCTGGATCTTGATCATCTGAAGGAGGAATCTGGTTTTCACATTTCTCCAGTGGAAGCTCTAAAGCATTTTGACTAGTGGCAATCTCAATGCAAAATGTTGTGCTAGGCTTTTATGTGTTTATGCATGTGTATAACGTAAGGAAGATTTAATTGAAAAATGTTTAGCAAAGCAACAGTACAGGTTATTCACTATCGAGTTAACACTAGCTGGATTAAATACTTTAGCTACTACATTTTGTAAAGAAGAATAAATATAACTACCTTGTAAATGACCTTGTAATCTTTCTCCTACACACTACTACTCACAGGCAGTCCAAGCTGACATTTGCCCATATCAACAAGCTTTGGGACAGCTAGCAAAATCCTTATAGAGCACTACTGTACAAGTGTCTAAATAGATAAGTAGTGTTAGTCAAGACAATCTTTATGGAAAGTTATTACATCTTTTAACAAGTTTCCATATGGCAGCTCCAGCTGAAAGCAAAAAGGGTTTCAAATGCATGAAGCTACCACTATACACTGCTGTTTAAATGGAAAGATGAAGTAAGACACTAGTAAGATTTATAAAGTCCTGGTGGGTGTGGGCCCATTTGCCTATAAAGTAAAAGACCCCTGCTCTCCTGACAGAAGACAAAATGTAATATCAGCTTATCGTGGGAAACTCTGTTTAGGTTTTTTTTCACATCATTCACAAATCACTGGTAGGATGAAAGAATAATACTCCTCTGGGTATAAGGAGATCAGAAAATCAGAAGGATCAAGTGTGAATTGTCAAGAGTGAATTAAGACACTGGGCCAAAATTAGTGTGAGCATTTAGGAAAGGTTACAAACACCATCAAATTAAAACTATTTCTCAGGCTACCATAGGGTAGTATTTTGTTCCCTTAATCTTGTGTGAAGGATTTCTACAGTAAAATTTTTTACAGCAAGGTACATTTGGAGGTCTGGATGTCAATCTCCCATCCAAAGTAGGGCTAACTCATCACCAATTAAAATTAATCTAATCTGTCCTGTCCCTAGGGATAGTTCTTCCTCAATTAACAAATAAGAGTGACAGGGCATGGGTAATTATCAAAAGCTTCCCAAGGAGGAAGTAAATCTTTCATTAAAATGTAGTGAAGTCTTCATTATGTTTCCTATGTGCAGGACCAGATTTTCAAAGATACCAAAGCATCTAAATACACAGTCACCTGCTAGAGATCAAGAAAGTGACCAAATTGCCAAGGCACTGGAAATTGCCTCTAGGCTTTTGTAAATCCAGCTCACTATCTCCATTCCTTTGCAAATCTATTTGGTGTTTTTTTTTTTTTAGTGTCTTTTTGATCATGGACTTCTAACTTGCTTAGTTACTTTTGGAAATTAGACCCAGCAAGTATACATTTCTAGTGTGTCAACCAGAAACGCACGATTACCTCTGTTACATCAATTTCCAAATTCTGCTTGGGCACTGTCAGTTCACAGTGCCTCCCCGTAAAAATCCCAGCACTGTTTTCTCTGCTCACCTATAAAATATGCAATCAGAATGTGTATGTAGATGCAAATAGGTCTCGAATTTAATACATTTGCACTGCAATTCCTTTCACAGTCTGAATGTCTTTAATTCCCTTTACCAGATGCAATCCCTGCAAAGAATTGGTGAAACAGTTGCAATTAAAAAGACAGTTTCTAGGCTATTAGGATGGAAAATCAATCTTCCCTGACTGTCATCTGTAATTCCCAGCTAGCAGGTGGGCAGCCATGTAATTATATCTTTACCACACACACACACACTCATTCACACTTTTTCTGTATCAGGATTGATTACTTACAATGAGGAAAATATAATTTTCAGAATGATATGAGACTTGCCTTTTTATTCCTAATATGCTAATGAACTTGCCCCATGATGCCTTAAAATACCTATTTGCCAAAGGAGGACTGTGTACGTTTGAAAATAATTACAAGAATGAACTCCAGATGGTCCTGCTGTCAAGGTACAGTAGATCTTTGCTTGGCTTAGCTACCATGAATTGCTGTAGAGACAAACCAGATAATCACAAAGCTGGGCAAAGCACATACTCTGAGATGTGTGTCTTATTTTTTGGACTATTCGAGTTGCATACTTTGAACCTGAGAGAGAAAATAAACCTGCGTGAGAAGGAAAACGAGAGCAGGACACATACACACTGTGTTGGGTTTCTTATCTTCCAGTTATAAATCTGTACAGTATGGTGTAGAATTGAACATTTATATTTCTGATTCCCGAGTATATTCATAAAGTATCTATCTATCTATCTATCTATCTATCTATCTATTTATCATCTATCTAAATACATTCATGAATCTTCATGGAATACCCAGCAACCTTGGAAAATAAAACTACAACATGCAAGATGAGAGCAGCCTTTGTAAATCTAAATAGAGCTGTACTGCTTCTGGCTGAAGATTAATTGTAATTTCAGTCCCAGTGCTGCCACCAGGCGAGAGGAAGGGTTGCCTCTCTGCTCTGCACTGGCGTGGCCTCACCTCCAGCACTGGGGGCATGTTTGGGCCCACAATATATGAAGGGCATTAAGCTACTAGAGAGTGTCTAAAGGAAGGCTATGAACATGGGGAAGGATCTGGAGGGCAGGGAGTGGGGGCTCCTCACAGGGAGCGGAGGGGCAGCACTGAGCTCTGTGAGGACAGTGACAGGGCCTGAGGGAACAGCATGGAGCTGTGTCAGGGGAGGGGCAGCTGGGGGTTAGGGACAGGGTCTGCATATACATATATACATATGTAAAAGAAAGAAAAAAGTTTGAATGCACAGGCATTGCAACATTAAAAGAGTCAAAATTTCATCAGCACTTGATGAACACATGCTCATGAGTTGAGGTCCATAATGCTTCGTCTCTGCTGCTCCTCCATGATCACTCTCTGTCTCAGCTCCATCCTCCCATAGGATGCCATCCTTGCCAAACTGATCCTGTGTGGGCTTCCCACACATAGCTCTCCCAGCACTGCTCCAACATGGCTCCACATTGCAGGGCCCACCCTTCAGATGCAGGGCCTCATGGGCTCCCGCTCTGGCCCAGGCTGCTCCTGCGGGGCTCTGCATGTGCTCTGCCTGCTTCCAGCCACATCCACTGCTGCACCGTGGGCTTCTCCATGGCTGCATGTGGAGATGTGCTCTGTGCGGTACCTGTGGGCTGCAGGGGGACAGCCTGCTCCTCTGTGGGCCTCTCCTGAGCTGCAGCTCTGCACACGGAGAACCTACTGCCCTCCTCCTGCACTGACCTTGGGGGCTGCAGTGCCACTTCTCCCCTATCTCTCACCCCTCTCCCCCAGCTGCAGGTATGCAGCACTGTCTCCCTCCCTCCAATCCAGTCTCCCAGAGGTGCACCCAGTGTTGCAGGTTCCTGTGGGAGCATCTGGAAGTGCTGTGCTATGACATGGGGCAGTGCAGGGCACTGCTCACAGAAAGCATCCCTGCAGCTTGTCTGCTTCCAAAATCTTGCCACATAAACCTAATACATATATTTGGAAAGCTGTGTGTGAATCTGCACAGTTTCATGGATTTCTGACACCGCATTTTTGACATGATAAAAATATTCTGGGAATATATCAACCATGGGATTTTATCAATCAGAAAGCTGCAGACTTCCACTCACTCACTGTATGGCTGAAGGTCACCAATACAGCTTATGCAAGGCTTCTGTGACAGCTCTTCTCAGCTACCAGTCTGCAATGGTAGTGGTCCCTGTCATACAAGACCAGAACTATTAGAGTCTTTTGTTTAATTTAGCTGAGATTTTCCTGTGCCCCCACAACAGGTTTACAGCATGATATTTTATGACCACCTTTGGTGTCTGTAGGTAACAGAATCTGGCTCACACTGCAAGTTAACTTTATCTGAAGTGTTGCACCTAAGCTGGGCATCACACGCCAAAGCAAGGTCTAATGAACTGAAAAGGTAGATCACATGGAGGGAGCAGCAGCTCGTTTAGCTGCTCACTCCAGGAACCTACATGGGAGCAAAACAGAAAGGGGTGTGCTGGTGCAGTATGGAGATTAAGAGCAAAAGCAGGTAGAAAAGTTTTGTACATAATGTTGAGAGGGTGCTAACTCCTAACTTGTGTGCAACAGTAATAAACCTGAAGAAAACTGCAAACTAAACCTTTTCCTTGGTACTACCAAACATTGAAAACTTATAAAGGTTAGAATCCCTGAGGACAAGACTTCAGAATGGTTGATAGTCTGAAAATACATAATGACTAATTTATAATAACACTATTAAAATCTTTACAAAAGAGGTGAAGAAGTCTAAAAGAGGTGAAGAGGTCTAAAAGAGAAAAAAAGACTAATGGAATCTTTAATGTTATAGAGTGAATAGGTTAGAAATTTTTATGGAAATTATGTCTCAGAGAATAGAAAAATTGCAATTTCAATAAAATTTAAAAGTGGGAATCTCAAGCTCACCTAAAGGAAATACTTACTTGCAGGACCAGGCAGTCATCTATGGAACTTCTTGTCAATTGAAATTGAGACCAAGATTTAATCAGGGTAGTTTTGGAGTGTCAGAATGTCAACGGTTTACCGGGCTGGATCGGCCCGGTTCCGTGACGATTGGTGCGGGGGACCCACGGACCCATGCCCCGGGAAAGGGGAAGGGAAAAAAAAAGGGAAAGGGAAAAGGGAGATGGGCCTAGAAACAAAACAGTGGCAACGATCTGAGGAGGAAAGCTAATTTACTAAATATGATATCAGAAAGCAAAATAACAGAATATAATACAATATAATTGGAATTGAGGCTAATGAAAATCAAATAAAATGAGCAAGAGAGAGTGTCCGATAAACCGAAGGCCTTACGCTAACGCTGAAGGCGATACGGCAGCGAGCACCCACTGCTGAGTTGATCCCGAAGGAAAGAGCGTGTCCCGTGACCGCTGAGGGTTTTTATCTGTTCCCTCTGAGCGGAAAACACGTAAAAATACAAAGCATCGCAAAGTCCTCTGGGGAATGTAGTTCTTCTTCTCTTCTGAGGCAGGTATACCTGGAATTATCAATGATCTATGGAGCTGGAGTATTAGCTCTTTAACTCTTAATGCAATACATGATGTTATGATGTGGAATACCAGTACCAAAAATCATAAAACCATGACACAGAATTACCAAAATTAATTAAACAGATTCTAGGTGGAACATTATACCACATGCTTCAGAGCTGATTGTCAACTCTTGTACAGTTCAAACAAGAATTGGAAGGGGATAAGAAGATTATTGGATATCAAACAAAACTCTTGTGATATGTTAATGGCTTCCTCTAAAACTTGTTGTTCAAGGTAGTATAGGAAACAAAGTACAAGCCCCAGACCTCAGGATCAACCCTACAAAACAGCATATGTTTTGCACAGTAGTGGCCTGGCCTCAGTATTTTGTGTGACTTGAGTATTCAAGAGTCACTTAATTGAACACTGAGTACACAAGAGGGTTAAGAAGGTCACATAGTACAAGAATGTGCATCACTGGAACAATGCCTTCTCCTGGAGGTAAGCAAAGAGCGTATTTTGTCTCTTATCAGCAGTGACTGGATCATTTTAACATGTCCTAAGGCTGCTCTATCCAATATTTCATGCCTTTCAGGAGATACGAATTTCCTTGTTCTTCAATGACATTTTCTCCTGTCATTCTGGATGTGATGCTTGCCATCTTCTATCCATTTTGAAATTGTATGGTGAGATGTCCCACTAGGTTCCAGGAAGACTGTTCTAATAAGCATTGTTGAGCAAAAGTTTGAAATGGCTACTGGTGCCCTTCAACCTACAATGGGTGCCTTTGAAATTAATGTGCAACCGAGGCAGGGAAAACAAGGATAACCTGGGTTTGGAAATCTGTTCACGTATCAATGCTAGCTTTCTGAAACATGGTAATAAAGAAATGTTGCACTTTTTCTTCATTTTCTTTTTCTGATTATTCATCTAATTACACAACATCTCCTGGATTCAGATTCATTTATAAATTGCAGCTGAGACAGACAGCACTTGAAGGATAATTGGGTATTTTACATAAATTAGATCTCTTAGGTAAACCCAGGCCAAAGTTAAGATAAGCAACTAGAAAAAAAGTTATGGAAAAAAAACAAACCAAACCAAAACAAACAAACCAGGAAAAAATGGAATTAATTAGAGAACAGCCCACTTAGTCACATTCAATGCATATAGCTTACCAAAATATACAGCAGATCTAAAGGGCAGAATTTGGTTCTTGATTTGACTGCAATCGAATGACTATGGAAAGTGTCTTCTGAGCATTATCTCTATTATCTTTTTTAATAATAAGGTGGTGAATGATTGTAGGTGGGTTGTCATATTTTAGACAAAAAATTCCTTCTGAATCCCACCTCCACCATACAATTTTCTTCTCAGGCTGTTTCTGCACTTAACTATTTGAGTTTCACACAAAGTCCTCTTTAGTTTGTTATGACCTTTTCATGATCTTTTATAACATGTTGATTTCTAACAAGATTTTTTTTTCTGATAAACACTGTCCTCACATGAAATAAGCATGAGCAAATTTTGTGTCAGATTATAAAGCTGGATATTACCAGTGACTACACAGGATCTTTTTCTTGCCAGAGCTCGTGGTTTGAAACATAACAACTGGGAGCAGGAGAGTTATAAAATGATATTTGAGGCAGCTGCAAATAAAGAACATGTTTGGCCAGAATAACTATGTCTTCTTCTGTTTTATTTACTCCAGACAGGGACAAAAAACAAATAAGAAGTAAGACATTTATTAGCAAAAAGGAGGTGGGTATCTGTTGCAAATTAGTATTTCTATTAGGCAAAGAAATTGTTTTTAGATTATAGGAGAGATTTTTATTAGTGATGTTTGTATTACGCATCTAGTAGTTAACATGTCTGAATAGTGCAATTCTCTTCTCCATAGCAATGGAAAAAAAGAGCTTACTTTCAGTTCCTTGGAAACAGAAGGGGGAGGATGAAAAAGAATAGCTCCCTCCTCACTCAGCAAGTGCAATGCTGTGGTGGAGAATAGATTTTTGGAGGGTCATCTGCTTAAGTGACTGTGTAAGTGCTGAGATACCAAAATGATGGATGTTTTATAAGTGCCTAGGTAGGTAGATAGATATGACAACCAGAATAGTTCTAGGTTTAAACTGAAATGAGGCACTCCATCACTGTGTCATCTCAGCAAAGTCACTTGACCTTCTTGTTCCTGAATCAGACCAGCTGTAAGAGCTGATATAAAGCTGATTTCCTCTGAAACCAAGAGCTTAATTCAAACTTATGGCTTTCCATGGAAGACTTTTAGTTGATTCTAATGGCCTGGACTTTGGCTTTAACTGCTTCACATAGACTGAACAAGTCTTGGTGTACTGTACCTCATCTTATTCTTCTCCCCTCCTCTCCACCACTCCCCACCAAGCAAACAGTGACCATCTGTTTGTGGAGATGGCAAACTTGTCATCTGGACTCTTCCATCTCCTTTCCTGCCTGCTCCTTGTTGTACACATAACTTTTGTTTCTCAGTTGTTTAGTATTTCAGTCTTTTGTAAGTGTACTGTGGGGCTGTGAACTTTATCCTACAAGGGTGAAGCTGGCAGCATGGAAATTAAGAAAAGAATAAATGCTAAGGGTGAGAGCAGATTGAAGTGAATGACTGATTATTCTTGATAAGGAAATTAATCTTCTGGTAGCAGAATCCACAGTATTTAAGAGAATGAACAAGCCAGAAATAAATATCTTCATCGTTGTAAATATACTACCTGCAATATATAGCCTGGCTCTGCCAGTGACTTCCAACAAGTGGGTGGCTAACATCAAGAAAAGAGAGATAGATTACTCAGTTGTTTAATTCGGTACTTGTGTATTAACTGTGTGACTAGAAAGTTAATTTCACTGTCATTGGCACTGCTGCAAGACTAAGTATGGACTCCCCCAAAAGTAGAGATCTGATCAAAATAATCTGTGTGAACCATGATTCCTGACAGTACATTTTGGGAGTGATTTGGGAAAGCTTTAGCGACATGAATGTGTGAATGCTCCATAAGACCTTGTCAGGTAAGTAGATGTTACTTCCATTTTACAAATAAGCGAAGTGCATTAGGAAGAGATGGTTTCATTTGCATATGAGAACCTGCCATGTAGATCTCTGGATTTGGGTGTGTGCAGGGAGGAGTGTACTATCAGTTAGCATCCGGAGTTCAATGACACCGAGTTCCTTGGTGACTCAGCAGCGTATATCCATCAACAACCAAAAATCTTCCTCTAAGGGAGACACTGCAAGTCACCTGTGATGCATTCCTCCTGCACCAGCTCCTTCTAAGCATATAGTATGACATGCTGCTCTTGGCCAAGGAAGCTGTTAGGATGCAGCCTCTAGGATCAAGAAAACTTCTAGCAGAGCTATTAACACCTCCTATCATTTCTAAAGATTTGCTTTTCATTTAATTAAAAGGAAGACTCTGAAGTAGATTCCTGCAATCACTGACAATTCTAGCTAAATTATGCTACGATGGTTTATCTGCTTTCACCAAGATCTATGTTCCCTGTTCTCTGTATCTTAAGGTATGAGAAGGAAGAAAAATCAATCTGGTGACAACAGAGGGAAAAAAGAGCACACATTCTCCAGCAAATCACACCTTCCTGATAGCAACACTGTGTGGCTTTCACCAAAAGAGAGTCAGTAATTATTTATAACTTATAACAACTGGGGAAAGGTTTCCTGAGGTACAAACTAATTATGTTTTTTAAATAAACTGATTGCCCATGTAATAAATGATCACATTTTCTAATTATTGGGAGATTTATGTTACTTTATTCAATCATCTCTGTGTAGAATAGAAACCTTAGTAAATCAAATGGAAAGAAATTTTCTAGATTATCTTGAGAGCTCTTTGACTATGAGGCATTATGAAATAAACCCGATAGGAGGGATCAAGCTGAGTGCACAGAGCCCACTGATATGTATGGTTTCATACATTAAAAGAATGAATGTAATTGACAGCTAAACCAGAATTTACATTAATTTAGATCAAGTCTAGCCTGAGCAGCATGGATTTGGCATGTATTAGAGGATAAAGGCAAAGACAGTCCTTTTGTCTGCAGGTATTTCAGTCACAGTCATTCGTTTAAGGACAGTAATTAGAATGAATTCAAGAATGAAGAGCAGGTGACTGCATATGACATTTCATTAATGGCAGACAATAAGTGACATGATCTTATCATGAAATTAGTCATCTTCATAGACTTCTCCTGTCGATCCATAAAATGAAATGTCACAGGGAGCGGCATATTTTTCATTGTTATGCCAACATGGCTTTTTCATAATGTACATCATTAAAATAAGCCTAGGAACTGGAACACGAAATCATAGTAATAACATTAATAATGTTTAATTTATGTGTTCCTGTACACAAAAATCTTTTGCTGCTTGAAATAAAAATGACCTGAAAACACAATTTATCCTTAGCAAGGCAGCCTGCAGAGCTATAGTGTTGGTGAAAACTAGGAACAGAGTGCTGAATAGCACTGGGGCAAACAGTAGCAGAGGTATGGCATGAGTGGCAGAACCATGGGCAGAGACGCTGCAAGATGGCAACTCCTCATCTGGCTGGCAACGGCATTTGTGGGTATCAGAAATTAACTGACCAGAGAAAAGAGCCATGATGTCAGTCCTCTTTCCGGGACTGAGATCACTGTTATCATCCCTCCTGCCATCTCCGTGTCACAGAGTTGCTGGACTCTAACAAAGACTGCTGTCACCTGCCAACTGTGAGCTGCTTCTGAGCTGCCCAAGTGGACACAAGTTGGTAACTGGGTGGAGTGGCTGTTTCACTAGAGGGCCATGATGCTGGCCAGAGGAGCCTGCACAGTCTGAAGAAATGAGCTGACAGATACCTCATGAAGCTGAACAAGGAAAAGTGCAAAGTCCTGCACCTGGGGAGGAAAAATCCCAGGCACACCAGGACATGCTCAAAAAAAGCTCTGCAGAAAAGAACCTGGGAATCCTCCTGAACAGCAAGTTCAACATGAGTCCCCAGTGTGCTGCCAGGAAAGCTAATGGTATCCTGGGCTGCATTAAGCAATACCATCAGCATGTCAAGAGAGGTGATCCTTACCCTCTACTCAAAATTGGTGAGGCCACACCTTGAACACTGGGTCCAGTCCTGGACTCCCCAGTACAAAAGACCACTGGACATAGTGGAAAGAGCCCAACAAAGGGCCACCAAGATGGTGAAGGCACTGGAACACCTATCCTGTGAGGAGAGGCTGTAAGAGCTGGGACTGCTCAGCCTGCAGAAGAGCCAGCTCATGGGGATCCCACAGATGTCCATAGTAAACTGAAGGGAGTGTTCCAAGAGGACGGAGCCAAGCTCTGCTCAGTGATGCTCAGAGTCAAGACAGGTGGCACTGAGCACAAACTGGAACAGAGGAGGTTCCCTCTGAACACAGGGAGCATTTCTGCGCTGTGGAGGTGATGGAGCTCTGGCACAGGCTGCCCAGAGGCTGTGGGGTCTCCTTGGGGATCTCCCAAATCCACCTGGACGTGGTCCTGGTCACCCTGCTCTTGGTGCCCCTGCTGGAGGGGGGCTTGAACAGAGAGACCCAGAGGTCACTGACAGTCTCATCCAACCCATGATGTTGCAGTTCTGCGATTCTGTATGCCAGGACTAGGAAAGGACTGTTTTTCAGCTCTGGAGTATATTGGCTTTTGTTCACTGGGTTAGGATGGACTGCAGAAGGGCAATGACTCACTAGGAAATCCTGACTCTTCTCTTCTTTCAAAAAGTAGAGAGAAAGGGCAGTTTCAAATATAAGCAGATTATTACAAAATTCCCTCTCAAACTCCTCAGTCAGGAACCAGGAGAAGTGATGCTAAGCTTTGTTGCACCAAAAGAGCTGCTCTTCCCACTCACAAACATGAATTAAATTTCTAATAAGAAACAGTTTTACTAAAGATGTGAAATTAATTAGTGAGATAAATAAGTCAACAGTAACTAATTCCTGGAGCACTACCATAACAGCAGCAGTTATCTGTCTCTCCAGAGAGATGCTTGCACTGCTGGGGCTCACTGCCTCTGCAGAGGACACAGCATTTTGGGGAGACCTGCTTCCATGTGGGGCCACCACACTTATCTGGTGTAATGGTGGGATTCAACATGTCCCAGCCCATCTTGACTTCAGATGGGTCCTACAAAAACTGAATTGACAAACAAATGGGTTCCATAAGCTCAGCTTGAGCACTGGGAAGTGCTTATCTGGTAATCCATTCCTTGGCTGTGTCCTCCTACTCTCCCTAAGACAGATTTACTGTAGGGAGTTCAGGATGCTCCATGTCACCTGGCCTCCAAGCCCAGGGTTGTGCCTTAACTTTGCATTTAACAGCAAAGACACAAATATAGAGTGCCATGAAAACTCACATGGAGGCACAGGTAGGTTAAAAGCCGTTCACACAGAAATGTTTACATATTTGTGCAAGTTTACAGCTCAGATTCCAACCAAAGTAGCATTTGCTGGATAGAATATATAGTGCTAGGTATGCCTACCCTAATTATAATGAAATGCCAGGCATATTGAATTACAAAGAAAGCACCAGAAACTGCTCTGATATGTGTTGCATTATTTGTATAATATAGCATTTCCAAGGAGAGCACTTTCCAGGAGAGTGAGAAAATTAACATACTTTCAAAGAACACAATTTCTGGTATGCTAGAGAAAGTCTTACAATGGTCAAATTGTCAGCTTTTAATCAATGAAAGCTTGTATTTCTTCTGTGCAAATGGACAGTGTGGACAGGCAAATGACGTGTCCTTGGTAAATGCTTTCCACTACAATGAAATGCTTTGGGTAAGGATATTGAGAGGTATTTAAATGAAATTGTTTGATCACTGGGGATGCAATTGCATCTTGTTGCCTAAAAATCTGATGATACAGTGCTCTATGCTGGTAACACGCACAACCTCAGTCAATCAGGATTTTATAGACAGGCTTTTCTAGGTTTAGTTGTATAAAGATTTCTCTTACCTCTTCCCTCCTGTCATCTGTGACCCAGTTAGTGGGCCTGGAGAAGATTGGAGAAGCTCTAGAAGCTAATGCTGATAGAACAGACAAAGTCACATGCTTGATATGCAGTCAGTTGCATGAAGATGTAGGAGTGAAGGAAGATGAGGGAATGGCATGCGTTTGGAGGTTAGTTGCTTCTTGAATCACTACTACAGGATTCGTGAGCCCATGGTTCCACAGTGTCCCCATCTGTATGGTTTTGTTACTTTAAGGCATGTTTTGAAGTCTCCATGTTAAAATACATCCTAGAAGAGCCCAACACTAGTGTTATTGGAAAGATGAATAATATGAAAGCAAAAAGTTATTTGAACAGAATACTCTTCTGATCAAACCACTCCCCAGCAACACCTAACATCTCAGATAAATTAAGCTAGCAGTTGGCTCATGTTAGTATAACTTTATTTATGTTGCCATATACAAAATCTATTAACTGTTTTCTCATTTAAACAAAAATGCATTCTCATAGCCTTAGTGAAGCAGGGAAGGAAAGTCTGTATGTAGGCATTTGTATGGCTATCAGGGTGTTCTGTTTTCTTCCTCAGGTATACACTGCCAGTGGTCCTTGGCAGATGTAAATCAGTAAAGCTTCAATTACTCCAGCAGAGCTGAACTCAGATGATTTACATCCATGTGGGACTTGGCCAGCTAAGTCTGTGGACAGAACAGCTTAGCCCTTGGCTTTACCTTTTGAAGAGGGTTTTGGCAAGAAAGCTTTGCAAGGCAGGGAAAATACACTTTCCCAGCCCAGGACATTTCTGTAATAATATCTGTTATTTACTCAGTGTAGTCTGGTCTGTTCCAAAAACAATGGAGTTGCTCTTTGGAACTATTTGTATTTCAAGTGGACAAGAAGCAGAACTGTTCCAGAGAGAAAGAGAACTGTGGAACTACGTGGCAAACTCCTCTCAACACATTCCTAGGGATCTACCTGCCTCTCTGCTGCAGTGGTTGAATTTACTCATCGTGCCTATTCTTGAGTTTTGCAGGATAATGTGATTTGTGTAAGATTTGACACAATTCAAAAGGGCTGAAGTAGACACAGCAAATCATCTCATCCTTCAAGGATTATAGTAAGCAAATCTGAGCAACATGGTACTCAATACACATTCCAAGTCAATTTAGTGAATTATGCAGTATCGACAAATGTCAAACACCCCTAGGAGAATATAAGGCACAAAATAGGCTTCCATTGTGTCTAATTTACAGTAGCTAATTTCTAACTTTCTGACATTTCTTTGCTTACTAGAAACAGCCTAGATATTTCTGATAGCCCAACTCCAATTCATCAAGTATTCACCAACTTCTAGATTAAACTCAGATCAGTCATTGCTTGCATTTGTTAAACTTCCAAGCTGATTGAAATGACTTCATTTTCACCAAGCATTCAAGAAGAGGAGAGGAATGACTCTGGAACAGATTGCCAGAGGAAGTGGTGGAGTTACTGTCAATAGAGATTCAAGGAAAGAAGCAGGTCAAAAGCCTATGGGTCAGAGTTAGAGACCAATGCGAGAAAGGGAGCCCTGTAGTTGGTGTCTACTAAAGGCTGCTTTGTCCAGCAGATCCTGTTCATGAATCTTTCTTCCTCCAGGTCTCGTGATCATGGGTTTTTGTCCTGCTGGGGGACTTCAACCACCCAAACATCTGCTGGAAAGTAGCATGGTGAGCTGAAGGTGATCCAGGAGACTTCTGGAGTGTAGCAAGGAGAACTTCCTGATCTGGAGAATAGAAACCGCACCAGGGAGGATGCAATGCTGGACCTGTTGCTCACCAACATGAGTGAACTCACTGGTGACATCAGAATTAGAGGCTGCCTAGGCTGTATGACCATGCAAAGGTAGAGTTAAAACTCTTGAGGGATATTGAACAGGCAAAGGGTATAATCAGGAAGCTTAATTTTAGGAAAGACAAATTCCAGTTCTTCAGGGAGTTAGTCAACAAAACACCCTGGGAATTTGTCCTCAAGGAGAAGGAAGCAGAGTGGGCAGATCTTTAAGGAAACTTTTCTTAGGGCAGAAGGAAAACTTCCTCCATCCCCATGCGTAGGGAGTTGGGAAAGGAAGGCAAGAGACCAGCATGTCTGAACCAGGGCCTGCTGGTCAAACTGGAGAGAAAGACGAAAATGCACAGACAGTGTAAGCAGGGACAAGTACCCTGAGAGAAGTTTAGAGATGCCGGTAGTATGCGTAGGGTTAGGGTAAGGAAGGCCAAGGCCCAACTGGAACTGAACTTGGCAAGAGACATAAAGAAGGATAAGAAAGGCTTCTATAGGCTCATCAGCCAGAAAGGAGTGTCCAAGAAATTGTACCCCCCACAGCAAGCAATACAGTCAGGCTAGTAACAATGGAAAAGGAGAGGGGTGATGATTGGAATAAAGGTATAATAGCATGCATTTTTTGAAGGGTAGGAAGAATGACCCAGGAAACTACTGACCTGTTAACTTCACCTCAGTGCCAGGGAAGATCATGGAGTAGGTCCTCCTGTAAGCTATGCTAAGGCATAAAGAATAGAGGGACATGATGTGGAATAATCATCATGGTTTCATCAAGAGCAAGTCCTACCTGACCCACCATTTTATGATGGCTTAACTGCATCAATGGGCAAGGGAAAAGCCACTGATTTCATCCCTCAGGACTTCAGTAAGGGTTTTGACATGGTTCCCCATAACACCTTTCTCTCCAAATTGAGGGATGTAAGGATGGAGCATAGCCCTGCCAAAAAGGTCTTGGGGATGCTGCTGAATGCTAAGCTGGACATGAGCCAGCAATGTGACCTCACAGTCCATAAAGCCAACAACATCCCTGGCTGCATTAAAAGAAATATGGCCAGCAGGGCAAGAGAGGTGATCCTGTCCCTCCTCTGCATTGGTGAGATATCACCTGGAGTACTGTGTGCAGATGTGGAGTTCTTGGTACAGGAGAGATGTGAACCTGTTGGAGTGTATCCAGAAAAGGGCCACAAAAATGATCTAAGAGATAGAACAACTTCCCTGCAAGCACAAGCTAAGGTAGCCGGGGATGTTCAGTCTGGAGAAGGATCCAATGTGAACTGATAGCAGCCTTTCAGCTTCTAAAGGAATCTGTAAGGAGGAAGGGGGTAGACTTTTT
Source organism: Callipepla californica brunnescens (assembly GCA_023055505.1). Classification (NCBI taxonomy): domain Eukaryota; kingdom Metazoa; phylum Chordata; class Aves; order Galliformes; family Odontophoridae; genus Callipepla; species Callipepla californica. The sequence continues at coordinate 108,716,266 of JALIRH010000001.1, read as the reverse complement.
TGCAGGTTCTGTTGGGATAGGACAAGGAAAAATGGTTTCAAACTAAAAAAGGGGAGATTTAGACTGGATATAAGGAAGAAGTTTTTTACAGTGAGGGTAGTGAGGCACTGGAGCAGGTTGCTTGGAGGGGTGGTGGATGCCTCTTCCTTGGACTCTTTCAAGGTTAGGCTGGATGGGGCTCTGAGCAACCTGATCTAGCTGTAGGCATCCCGACTCATGACAGGGGAGTTGGACTAGATGGCCTTAAGGGTCCTTTCTAACTCAAAAGATTCTATGATTCTATGAAGTGGTAGATGTAGTACTTAGGCTAATAGTTTAGTAGGCAGTATTGGTGGTAGGTGGACAATTAGACTAGACGATCTTCAAGGTCTTTTCCAACCTTAATGGTTCTATGATTCAATGACTATACATAATGAAAAATGAAGAAATAACTAGGAGCTATTCAGAAGATATGAATGAAATGGCTTGGTAAGCTTTAAAGGCCATTTCACTTATCACTGAAGAATCTGGGATAAGATTAACTCACTTCTCTGGCACAGTGGAAATCTGCAATAGAAAATCAGATTAAAAATACACAAAACAGTTTATTATAGGAGAATAGATAGAGAGAAGCTACAGAGATTGATGCTACGTGCTACTTATGGCAAGCCTAAAAGGCACAAGGATCTGCTTCAGGTAAGGTGTGAGAGTAACCAACTGAAAACCATGGAGCCTGAATGAATGGCCAGATTTCTATCTGTTGCGGAAAACATCTAAAGCATTGGATCAGGCATTACAAAATACGCAAAGAAACAACAGTGGAGTGCAATATCTGACCACTTACATGATAGAAGTTTAAGCATACAGTGTTTCATATCAGTACAGTAAATTGCACTGTTTGAAGTTGCTTATTGATACTCTCTCACAGTCTTTTGACTTACTGTCATCTGGAAAGCAACTGTCACATCCATCTTAGGCATTTAAGGGATGATGGAGGTAAACTTAAAGCAGAAAGATGCTGACGGAGGAAATTACAGAAAAGCTTTTTATTGTGCACCAAAGATTCTATTGTCTACCAGCACAATATGAACAAGTAAAATCTGTTTTTTTTGTCTAATCATTTCTTTGAAGAAATAATTTGGGAAAGCATAGTGAGAAGTTTTGAGTGGACTGAACTTCAGCTCTGTAAACACTAGGTCAAAGCTAATCTTGTCGGACACTTTCCAGTCAATAGGAAAAGGTGAGCACTTCGAAAGGTAATTCCTGGAAAAAGGGGAAATGAAAAAAAGAAAAAAAGCGTAATTTAAGGAAACTATTAGTGTAGATCAAGTTGGAAACATTGTGTAGTAAAAGTAGTTCTGTTTTGTTTTGTGGATTGGTGGTGTCTGTTATTGATAGAGCAGGACATCCTTTTAGTAAGTTCTGCAGAATTGTTGGCTGAGATGGTTCTCCTTGTTAATGCCTGTGACTGATACAGTGAACAGACACACTTATTCAGCAGGGATTCTGGTCTTACAATGAAGACACTCCTTTAAACAGTAGTTAGGAGCAACCCCTGTTAATAAGGCTATGATAAACGCCTTACCTCTCATCCACTGCAGGCATTCATGTAACAATCATTTCCAAAACATCAGGTCAGGCTATTGGTGGTTGACATGAGCACCCCTAAGTAGTGCAATGTGCTTGAACAAAAATCTTCCTGAACTCAGTTTGTGTTGTATTTTACCAGATCCAGGCATTTCTTTGTTCCTTACAGCTGTGGCTTTCTCAGCTTCTAGGTAATCAGTTTTATGCTACGGTGGCTCCTTTCTGCAGTTCTTCAGGTATTTTTCCATGTATCTTCTGAAGATTCAGGCATCTCAGTTCTTCACAAGAAGCTTTTCTACCTAACTGGCATTATTTTCTTGTGGCTTTTAATGTCAGTTCCCTCTCCCTCCACAAAGTGAAAATAGGAATACTCTAGAAAGAAACAAAGATACTGAGAAATGAATTCAGAGAAGTACTTATTTGAGGAACTAAAAGAAAGTCATTATAACAGTAACAAAAAGAACCACGCCATGACTTGTCCCCAGGTTGCTGGTGGCTGAAGGCCAGGATTTCATAGAATCATAGGCTCATTAGAGTGGGAAATGACCATTAAAGGCCAACTAGACCAACCCTGAACTGAACAGACACCTACAGCTCAGTCATGTTGCTCAGAGCCCTGTCCAGGCTAACCTCTAATATATCCACAAATGGGGAATCCACCACCTCTCTGGGAAACCTGCTCCAGTGCCTCACCCTCTTTACAATCATAGACTTTCCCCCTGCCTTGCTTAGTGACAAATCTACTTCTTATTATTAGTAATTCACTGACTTAGCTGAGTGAACCTGAGAGTAGTTCTCAGAGGCAGAGGAGTGCTGTCAGAGTAGCTCAAGACTAACTTCCTGGCATCTGCCAGAAAATACTCATTTTCTAGAAATTTGCTGGAAGAGATTTGCTGATCCATCTTATCATTTGTTAGTTTTCTCAATTATTTTTTTCTGGAACCAACAGTGCCAGCTGAGGTTGCCACTTTGTCCCCATTAATTCTTAAGATCTCTCATCTCCCTGCAGTCTAACCAAAAGACAAAAGCACCAAATCCCCTCCTACAAGCACATTCTTCTAAGAGAAATGCAATTATCACTAAGAGGCACAGAGAACTCACATGCACAATGCATAGGCTGTTGTAATCGTGCAGTCCATCTTGGTTATTGGACTTGTCCAGGGCTCTGGGCTTGATTTTGAGAATGTGTACCATGGAAAGGGTGTACAAGAAATAAATAAACCAGGAAAAATAAGTTTCCTCAGCACAACTGTAGACCATGGGTGTCTGACATTTGCTCTTGGCAGCCCTCCATCTGTTGGTCTGTGCTGCCAGCAGACACGCTGCTGTGTTTCAGAAGTCACCACCACATACTGATCAAAGCTCCTGTGCTCATTAAAATCCCCATGTTCCCTCCTATTTGTTTGGCAAGCTACATTTAAGTTATCTGATTCATACATTTTCTTTTACCCTTTTATATAACTATAATCTTTGAAATGTAGAAGAATATTAGTAGCAGGTGAGAGCTTTTTTGTAATGATACTGAGATCAGATCATTCTGTGAATTAAAATATGTATTTTCCTTCAAATCTCCTACAATTCAGCACTGACATTAATTATAGTTTTTCTTATCTGTCTTAGTGCCTCTCAGTTGCTTTCTTTTGATATCCCATTTCTCATTTTCCCTACTTTGCCCATCGCCTGACACAAATAAAGAATATATGGGCAATTATTAGTATTTTTAAGGCAAATTTGGCAGCTTCTTTATTTACTTTGACTCAGATGACAGTCATGTTTGACAGTCTTTTTAGGAACAGTGTTTGTTAGCTGAATAAATGTAGGCTGGCAGTCTTAGCAGAGCATTTCTATTTTGGCTAAAACCTCTAAAAATCTGCTTTGATTCAGTATTGAACACAAAGATTTAAAAACATTTGGATCCAGTGCATTTCCCTGTACATCATGTTTTTGCATGAGACGTGAAGACAGTGGAAGTTACCCTACAGTTTGCTGCTGCCTGTGGTGACTGACTGATACATCTCAGGTAACCAGTGTCTCTGTGACCTACACTTTTCATTGCCTTGTTGGAAAAACACAACCAGCTAGTGAAATCACTATTTCCTCAGAAAACCACAATTATTCAGTCTTCCGTGCCTATGGGCAATTATCAAAGGGCAAAGTGAAGTGGTGGTGGATCAACGATTTCACTACAGCAAGTAAGCCAGAAATATTGTCATGGAGCTGTAGCACATTTATTTTGACTATGTCAAGTCCTTGCTGGCTATTAGATGGGTAAGAACTGGGGCTGGTCTAGAGGAGATAAAACATTTCTTGTGTAATGGCAAGGCAAGTTTGCAGTCTTGTGCTTAGGCAGCTGTAGGAACTACATCCCCAGCAAGAGCTAGCCTGGCTTATCTTAAAAGCAGGACAAGTATCTGTCTGTGTACAGCATTAAACCATCAGCCATAGCTCTGCCACCACCTCTGTGGCCTGTAGGAAAGGAGTGAGGAGCTCTCTACTGTTCTTTGTCACTCCATGTCCTCTGTGATCTTACCAAACCTGTCCCAAGCAGATGAAACAGGATCCAGCAGAAAAAGAGCAGGGGAAGACTTGGTCTCCAGAGTTCTATTTCTTTCCTCATCCAGGATAACAAGGACAAGAGGTGGGTCACAGTCATGCAAACGGTTGATCTGTCTCATTTTCCTCAACATGATTCAATCATGAGCACATCCTATGGTTAGAGTGGATCAGGAATGTCTCTGAGCAGGCAGTTTGGATATGGCTACCGTGGGCAGTGGTTTGGGAGGTCAGCTGCATGGCCATAAATCATGCTGCACCAACTGGTCAATGTCTGCTTCCTGGCTCATCTAATTTGCTAGTGGAGAGTGAGCTGCCTAAAGTCAGGCACATTTGGTAAGGTCAGGGAGGTGATCAGAGCTGATATATCTGTCCTTTCACCGGCTGCTGCCCATATGCTGCTATGATTTTCCTGAATGGCAATGAAATGAAAATTACTTCCAGAGGACCCACTTTTCAATTAGTATTTTTATGTACTTGTGAGGTTCCATGGTGTAACGCACACCAGTGTGAGACAGGGCCATGCCTCAGCTGTGCACTGGAGACTCATGCTGGGCATTTCTCCCCTGCTCACTGTCCCCATCACACACAGCCCCATACTCCCACAGGAGCATCTGCTGAGAATTCACTGCCCTGTGACAGTGGATGAGGCAGACTGGATTAGTCTGAAATGTCAAGCACTCACATGTGGCTTTGCCTTCCTCACTAGGGAAGCAGGCAGCTGAGGCTTTCAGAAGTTACTACAGTAACAGCAGGATGATGTTCAACAGAGTGGCTGTGAGGTGCAGATTCTCCATGATTCCAGCATGTCTAAAAGTGAACTTGGTGTCTCACAAGATAGACAAAGCCTGTACTGCGAAGAAGTCCTGAAGAATGACTGCATTCATAAATGAGACTGAAGCAAATACATGTGTGTTGCTTTTCCTAAATGCCATACTCTAAAGATAAACTCTGGGAGTTCAGATTCCTTGGGGACAGCCATTTCCAGTGGCTGCTTGATATCATCCTGCATCACAGCATCCCCTTGCAAACAGCTGGTGAACTGAACTCCAAGGGTTCGGGCTCAGTTCAGCAGCCTCCAGCATGGTTGCTGTGGGAGAGATTGATCTTCAACCAGAGATGTTCACTATAGCACCAGTGAGCTATATCCCCAGGATAGGGAAAATATCACTTGCGAACCTGTGTCCCAGCAGGAGGGATGCTAGCAATGCAAAAGGACCACTTTCTAAAATCATAGAACCATTACAGTTGGAATGAACACTGAGATTATATGTTCAAACAATCCCCACCATGTCCACTACCTACATCCCTCAGTGCTGTATCTCCACGTTTCTTGGACACCTCCAGGGATGGTGGTTCTTGGACACCTCCCTGGGCAGCCTGTGCCAATGCCTCACTGCTCTTCCTAAGTAGAATTTTTTTCAGATATCCAATCTGAAAACCACATCTGCTGTCATAAATCAGGATTTACTTCATTGGTACAAATAGGGTAGCTCCAGAACACATCCGGCAGGGGCATGGCCAACACTGTGCCTAATTGCAGTTTTTTTGTTTTTTGTTTTTAATTTGAATTAGAAAATGGTGTGCTGGGTGCCCATTGCATTGCAAGTTTGTTCACTTCAGGAGCAAAGATGTCTGTGGAATAGTTCTTGACACTTCTAAGCCTTTATGTGAATCTCTGCAAACACCAATCAACAGGGAAAAAAAAAAAGGAAAAAAAAAAAGAGGTCTTATTTCTCTCTACAAGTCATCAAGCTGCATTTTCCTTTTTAAATGTTTCTCAGGATCTCAAGGGTGGAGAAGAAAAGCAAACCTTGGAAGTATTTTATAAGCTTGATTAGTTTCATGTCTGTAGGTGAAATCCACCTGCAAGCCCCCAGAAGCTGCCTCCTGCCCTTATATGTTGCACAGTGTTGGAGGGAGATAGGGCAGAATTTGTAATTACTGCTTGCTGTCACCTCTGACTATACATTTACCTGTCAAGGCTTTTTGACAAGTTACAGGCAGGTGTGTGGCCTGTCCTGCGTACTGCGGAATAACAAATTCCTTGTGATTCATCTCAGTGAACGGATGCTTTCAGTTCAGAGAGCAGGCAGAACCCCGGTCTGGCATTGGGATTGTGCATTGAGTACTGAATAAAACTGACTCTTGTAAAAATGATTCTAGGTATAGAAGGTGCACAGGTACTGAAGAGAGGAAGACTACAGAGGTTCCTTTTGGTAACTCTATGGGATATCTTTTGGAAGAGGAAGAGAAGGAAAGCCATGGTTTTCTTCTGCACAGGATGTGACAATCTTAGAATCATAAAAACAGATAATGTTTGAGTTAATTGTTTAAGTTGGAAATGACCCTTAAAAGCCATCTAGCCCAACCCCCCTGCCCTGAACGGGGACATCTACAGCTAGGTCAGGTTGCCAAGAGCCCTGCCCAGCCTAAGTTCCAGGGACAGGGCATCCACACCTCTCTGGGCAACTTGTTCCAGTGCCTCACCACCCTTACTGTGAAATATTTTCTATGTAGCTTTAACAGTGTGGAAGTCATTTTGGAAGTCTTTGAGAAAAGATATTTCAGTCTTTTATACTAAAACTTGAACAATGCTCTTACATTCTCTGATTCTCAGAAGCCTCCATCAAAGGTTCTCACACTATGAACACAAAAGACCTTATAATACTTTAAAACATTATTTGGCATAGCTGAACTATCTTTCAAATAGGTTTTAAAGGTTGTGAACTGGAGAGAGGTCACTGCCTTAACTCCATTATATACATCAAAAGCAAAAGTGTGGACTGAATCAACTACTTGTCTGTTGCTACTAGATTATGACTCTTTTTGATACAAACTCAAGAAAGTGCAACGCGTCGAGAGATTAAGAATTAAGTGGGATCAGACTTCATATGGTTCTGTTTTCTGAGGCCATCTGGTTGGCAGCATGTATTGAGAGAATAAGACAACTGCTCTAAGTATAACAGTAAAGTTGATGAATTCAGATTAAAACCACCAAGAGTTTAGCATTTTATATCAGCCTGGGGAGACACTACACTTGCCCTGGTGAACAACTTAATGTCATCACCTGAAATATTCTTTACGCATTGACTTGTGGAATTGGATCTTTTATATAATACCTCATGGTTTTGTCCAGGCCATCTGGAATGCAAGCTGCCAAAAACCATAAGAAGTTTGCTACTAGCTTGCTTCAGTATGCAACATTGTGGGTTTTATTAAAGGATGAGAGAAATGTAAAGAAGAAGGTGTTAAAATATTGGAGGAGAATTTCTCTAAAATTTCACCCTGGAAACAGGTGGCCTCTTTTTCCTAAACCTTGACAGCTTGAAGTGCACACATTGCACAAGAAGACAGTCTTGCCATTTCTCTTCATTGTGAGAAATTCCTTTTTTTTTTTTTTTTTTAAGTCATATTATCACTCATTTCCATCATCCATACATCACACACATATTTTGTTTGCTAAACACAAAAACGCATTTCAGTCAAGGGTGTAAAATCATGCTTTCCTGATGTGAACCAGGATATGTTTTGTGCATTTCCTTAGGCGTGATCAGTAATGTTTGGCTAAATTTTCAGTACAGTCACAGCTCCCTTCTCCATAAAGCTGCTGTTTTCAGTTTCTACCTTTGAAATGCTGAGGTCATAAAGGAAAAACAAAACAAAACAAACAACAACAACAAAAAGGCAAGGCAAAAAGCAAGGCAAGGCAAAATGCAAGGCAAAAGGTGAGGGAAGGCAAGGCAAGGCAAGGCAAAAGGTGAGGGGAAGGGAGGGGACGGGAGGGAAGGGAAGATGGATGGCACCTGATACCAACTGAAAGACACATCATTAATTCCAGGACTACGTAGTTCACTTTTGTAACTGCTTACCCCAGCCAGAAACAGAGTGAAACTGGCTGAAGTTAGGACTGTGTTGGTCCAGAGCTGCCCACCTGTCCAGCTGGAGCTGCTGATCTGCAGCTGGCTGACCTGGAGCATGAGAGAATCCAGGACACAGAGGTCTGTGCCCATCAGTGTTGACACAGCTGAAGAGCTGTTAGAAGGTAAAGTAGATTCTGCATCCCATTTTACTTTTCTGTGATGTATGGAAAGCTACACTGTTTGTTGTTGTTGTTGTTAATGATGTTGTTTCTTTTTGCTCTTATTTTCTGCTTAGATGAGAAATTGAATTTTGCCTTAAGCTTCGTGAATAGCTCCATGGATATCTGGAAACAAAACAGAATTTATCATGCACAGTACTCCATTAAATTAAATTTAATCAAGACAGAAATTCATTTTTATTCTTTCTATTTGAGCAGGTGTTTGTTGATTTCCATTTGACTGCAACCGTTAGCACTGCTGAACAGTCTTTGTTAACAGCTCAGCATTTCCTCTGTTTTACTCAAGTGTGAAATGCCATGTGGTGATGGGCTGACAGCATTCCATAGATCTTTTCTTTCCTTGATGTGTCCATAGCTGTTGCACCTTCAGTTCCTTCTCTGACAGCAAAAGCCAAATGGCATATGTATTATGAAGACTGGAAAGCCAAATTATACATACTTTACCAAGACTGAAATCATCAGATGACAGTAGTGTACTCTTGGAGGTCTTTTCTTTGCCAAGGAAACAGGAACCCAACGTGATAGGAAGCACACAGAGCTTGGGCCCTTTCCCTACCTGCACTGTGCAGGGCAGCAGTCTGCCTGCAGGCTGGTAGGGTAGGTTTGGGACCGCAGTCTGACTAAACATGGAAAATACAGATGGTGGGAAAAATAAGGCAGGAAAGTATGAGAACCTCAGTACAGCTTCACCCTTGAGAACTTTAAAAAGTTTTCAAACAAGCAAGGGCAGACTCAGCTTGACATTTCTCATATTGCTAAGGTGAAAACAAGCAACAAAAGGGAGAAACTCTTCCAGGTTTTGTCTGAGCAGTATTAGGGAGCAGGAATGACTCACACATTTTTGCCCGCTTGTAGGTGTTGTAAAAGAAACGAACTCTTTGCAATAGCAAAAAAAGTTTTCCATCTCACTTTGCATTATTGTCACATACAGAGGTGTACATTGGTTTTGTCATAGATAAAAGCTGTGGCACTTCCCACAAGAACAAGATAGTGATGGGACTGAGGAGAGTCCCCTTACCCTGCATGCACATTTAGTCCATTGATAATTGGTTCCAAATTCTGCCCAAGTTTAAAGGATAACACATACGAATTTTGAGAATGGATGAAAGAAAGGATGGGCAGCAGCTCAGTGACCTGTGAATGAAGCAAAAATAAAGAGATTCTAAGATTGTCATTTCAGGGGAGATTTAAACTGAATCACAGAATTGTAGGGGTTGGAAAGGACCTCTAGAGATCATGGAGTCCAACCCCCTGCCAAAGCAGCTCCCAGCCCAGGTTGCACAGGTAGGCATCCAGGCAGGTCTTGAACTTGTCCATACAAGGAGACTCCACCACCTCTCTGTGCAGCCTGTGCCAGTGCTTTGTCACTGCACTGTGAAGAAGTTCCCACACACACTTGTGCAGAACTTCCTATGCTTCAGTTTGTGGCCATTTCCCCACATAATTTCACAAAATAGTGCAGCTATTGTTTTTTTTTTCTACCTGGAGCATTTATGGAAGCAGATCCTTACTATTACCATTAGCAAAGACAAATCTGTTAGATTTATTTGATAACACTGAGGTAATGTCCCTGAAAATATAAAAATATTTTAAATCTCCTCTACATATGACAATTATTGAGTAAACAGAGAAGCAAAAGAAAAAAATCAAATGCACAGCCTTCTACCGCAGTTCAGAGACACTTCTTTAAACAAATGAAACTGTGCGAACAGGGGAACTTATCCCATAAGGTGTAAAGTCTGAAAGAAATTTACCTCAGTTTTAATTGCCTGTGGTGACCTGTAGTGGAGGAGGCTGGGCTGGATGTCACCAACTGCCCCAAGCGATGCTTAGTACTTCTTTGGCACTGTTTGCTTCTGCTTTAATGGAGGCACTGGGGACACATTTCCAGAGCAGAGACAAAATCAATTTGTTTTCACAGAATTTTCAGCAATTTCCTAGCTTTAGGGCTTTATTTACTCTTGATCTTTTGGATATTGAAGGAATTTACAGTGCATTTCTAAAATGTTCACCAACAGTTATGTTAGTTATTAATTCAGTGGACCAAGATCTCTTGGAGTCTCACTGCATATGTGAATAAAATCTTATTTAAGTGGGATTTTAAGATAAAACAAAATAAACCTTGGGGAAAAAAAATAGTCATGAAGAGTAAGCCAGAAAGCTACATATGCAGTTTTACAGTAATGACTATTGGACAGAATTTAACATATGGTCTCATTAATTTAGCAAGTTATGCAAACCTGTCTTCCAGGGCTTCAGGTGAGGAGGGAAGAAATCTATGAAAAGAACTGAAGAAGTTCCAAGAAGAGGAAAAAGGGAACGGTTTCCCTTAGCAAAAAGGATCTGGTCTGAAGATGATTGTTGCCATAGACTTCTGAAAAATGCAGAATGCCTTCAGTCCCAATTACCTTCAGGAGGTTTGAGCACTCGTAACACTGCAGAACTACGCTGGTCCTCAGAGGACTGTGTATTTGCATTTTCAGCCCTATTAACCTTACTGACACCTGTTGATTGCATGCCACATTTCATAAGCAGAGTACATGTAGATGACCCAGTGATGTCATTTGTGTCATCCAATGCTATGAGCGTGCCTGGTTTCAAAATGTATGACTGGGAGCATTGCATTGCCTTGTGTTATTTTTGTCTTGTTCATTAGGAGTAGGTCTCCTTGGAGATCAGGTACAGCAGAGAGAAAATAGATTGCCTCCTTTCAGTAGTTAGTAGCAGCTGTGGTCTGGGCAATAGGGAGCAGAGAAGCGGCTGATTGGACCTCATCTTCTGAGTTTGCTGCCTGGAGGAGCATGGGGCTCTCTGCATCAGAAATCTTCACGAGTCATCAGACCTAATCCTGGAAGCAATGACATATTAGTGACTGAGGATAACAGAAGCCACATACGCTGCAGAGGGAAAAGGCTGCAGTTGTATGTTAGCCATGTCCCTTCTGTTTCCTCTACAAAGGAAACAAATAATAAGCCTTCTCTTCACCCTAGGAGAAGAAGGAGAAGAAGAATAAAAATATAAGCATTATTTCATGCAGATTTTCAGTCTGATTTTAAATTAAAAGTTCACATTGTCAGCCACTCTAAGAGGGTCTGTAAATATAAGAGTAGATTTAAAGAGCTCCACGCTTCCCAGCTTGAAGGCTGTTCAGCAAAATTGGAGATGGCACCAAGTTAGTGATTAATGGAAATATTAAATGCATGAAAGGATAATGTATTCATATTCAGAGCAGCATTACATTACCAATCAGTTGTTTTGTTATAATGTGCACCAATTATCCTGCGCTACTAATGCAAATACATTTTGATCAGTTGAATCAATAAGAGAGTTTCATTATTGCAGCTTCTTGTTCAGTTTTGGAGAGCCTGGAAACAATGAAGTCTTGATTATCCTTTGTGTAAATGTTGACAAATGTTACTCAGATTGCTCAATGCACTGCTGGAAGACACTGAGATTTTGCAGTGATTATGTTGGGCCATGGAAAGATGAGGAGAGGGAGAGGGAGAGGGAGAGGGAGAGGGAGAGGGAGAGGGAGAGGGAGAGGGAGAGGGAGAGGGAGGCTTAAGTTGCTCATAGTTCAAGGGTGTTTCTTTAAAACTAGATTCAGGCTGGCCCTAGGGATGAGTGCTTATTAGAGATGTTGATGAAATTTGTGGGAATTATGTCCTGACCCTGTTTCATCCAGAAAGAGTTCAGCCTTGGTACCCAAAGGCCCTACCATGAAGTGACCCAGACACAGCACAAAGGACTGTTGCCTCAAGCTTAAAGAGAACTCCTGATTTGTACCAAAATGCCAGAACCAGCACAATAATATTACTGTTCTTTTGTAGCAGAAGTTATGGTTATACTTTTGAGGGGTTTCTTCTGAACTCAGCACATTTAATGCCCTTAATATTTCTTCTTGCTCTTTCTCTCACTCTTTTTCTCAGTGTGATTGCTCATCACAGCAGGCATTCAGATTTTTCCTGTATTTGCCTAATAGTAAAATTGCTGCATTCTAATCAGTGAGCTCAGCTATGGCCAAAGAAACCCACCGAAAAAGAGAAAATATGACATCTCATTATAAGGCTTCGTACCCACTGTTCTTTTCATGTTTCTGAGAACACGGTAGAACTGGTCAATGTTTTTCTCTTACAAACAATTTTTGATGGAAAAATGAAAAGAAACTGAGAGATGAATCAGTGCAGTAGGAAAATGTTGACAAGCTGCTGGATGTCTGTAACCATGGCTGATGGTAAAAAGGATGAACTTAAAAGAATGCAAGAACTTGAATAAGTGGTAAAAAAAGTCAGACGATTTTCTTTGGGCACAATGACTAACTTTAACCAAACAACACCAGTCTGGGGCTTGTGCTTTAAAGTAAGGTGGCAGAAAATCTGCAAAGAGGAAAGCAGTGAGCCAGAATTACAGATTGCATCCAAGAAAGCCAGTTTTTTCTTATACAGCTCTGTCATAAACACAGCCATGAAAGCTTGTAGGAGCTTATCAAAAACCTCTGTTTAGAATATGTCATTTGCAGGGGAAAGAAGAGTAGTTTCTCCCAAATATGATCTTTTTTTTTATTTTCAGGAACCAACATCAATTTTATAATTTACTTCTTGTTCTATTCTTCCATAAATTTCACATAAGCAAATAAAATAAATAATTAATATTTTCAAGCTGGTTTTATGCACGTTGCCAGGTTTGATAGGATAATTTGAAAATAATGTTTGTACACTTAGCCTAATGAATGCAGAGATCATCATCCAGACAGATGAAGCATATTAGATATGCAGCTTTTAAAAAAGGTCGTAATTTTCAGATGCCTGTGCAGCTAGGAAGAAAATTCAAATGAGGTGTAGTGAATTTCATTTGTTACTCCTAGGTTAGTCTTTCAACTCTTTAAACCCATGCTAAACCAGCATGTGAGAGCTAGCTTTTACATCTGGCTGTTTGTTTTTAATGAAACAGTTACAGTCATATCAATTTGCTATTCTGTTTTTATTATCCCCACTGCAGGCTTGAACACATGCTAAAAACACTCTAAAACACATGACAAGGGAGCCTTCTCTTGTCTATTTGCTGGAAGGAGATCATAGGATCATAGAATCATTGAGGTCGGAAGATCATCCAGTCCAATCCCAACCTGTTCCCACCATGCCCACTAACTACATCTCTCAGTGCCACACCTCCACATTTTTTTAACATCTCCAGGGACAGTAACTGCACCATCTCCCTGGGCAGTCTGTGCCACTGCCTCAACACTTTTTCTGAGTTTTTTCTTAATATCTAATCCAAACTGGTGAGACTTAAAACCTAGTATAACACAGTAACTGTGGAGTAGCAGGAGCATCAATGAGAGCAAACCTTAGCTCATTGCACAGAGAAACTCTGTTTTCTAATTGCTCTGCACTGAAGTGACACCTTCAGCTCTCCTCACTGTAAAGGTCAGTGTGATCATTTTTACCATTTTGACATTAGTACACACTGAAGGTGGTGCCATGCAGCATCTGCCATCTTAAATTTCCCCTGAGCCACAAGAGTCCAACAGAAGTGCCAAGTAATGGGCTAGAATTGTAGGGTCCTACTTCTGTCCTCAGTTTGAAGACAGATTCACAGCCTGGTCCTTTTTTATGTGTTTTTATGAGATGGAAAGTGAAATATTTAGGTGAAATCTCAACAGATCTGTTGTCAATGAAAGTCCAACTGGACGATGAGCAGAAGCTTAAGCCAAGGACCGTAACCTGAAGCATTGACAAGAACCCAGTAAGGAAAACAGCTTCTCTTGCTGTGATAAGATCTCTGAAATATTTCAGAATGAACACAGGAAATATATACATCTGTGTTTTCACCAAAGATGCCACAAGCATTGCAGCATTTGAGCTACCCATATATTTCATCGTATTGTTTACAAACGGGAAAACCTGCAAACACTCTCTAACAGTTAGACATGAAAAACTGTTTTTTAGAGAGAATAATGATTTTCTGGAAGACACTGACGTGACTGCAGACGATTTTTACACCAGTTAAATTCTCATATGCATGATTTGCTTCCTATGAAACGGGCAGATTTGCCATCCTACATGTCGTGAAGACCAGCTTTGCTCTCCTTCTGCAATGGGATCCACTCCATCTGAAATTTCTCCTCTTTATTTCCCAGACACGAATGCATGAAAAGTACCAGTGAGCTCAGTGGCAAGGAACCTCTAGACACCCTGGTGTTCCTCTTCTGGAGCTGCCCCAGATCCCACCACATGCAATGGGTTTCCTTGCCAAGCAGGCAGGGATATAAGGGGAATATAAAGGAGGTGTGGGACCTCCTTCCATGTAGCACTCTGAGTGCAAGATGTAACAGCCCTAAAGGAATTTACAACAATCTCCTCCATCATATGGTTTCATCCCACTTAAGACAGATGTGTTGGTGACCAAGGGGACATGGGATCCAGGCTGACAAGGAAAGGCCAGGTGGAGGAGGCAGCTCTGGCAGTACCTGATGGAGCATGTCTTCAGTTTCTCTCTGTTTTTTCTTTTTTTTTTTTTTTTTTTTCCTTTTTAAACTAGAAGTTTATTTTTTGATACTCTTGTAAATGTGCAGTCTGAAAAAAATAAAAAATCCATAACTCAGGGTGATGGGAATGGGGGAAACCAACTGTAAAGTGCAGAGTTATTCCTAGCAGGATATTTCTCCTTTGCTGATGCAGGTGGGAAATTGTTGCTGCTGTGACTCATCAATTTTCTTGTTCGTGGTGTCAGGTATGAGTGTCACTCTATATTCTGAGATATCCTTAGCAAGGATGATAAAAAAATCATAAAGCACAAAAACAAGTCAAGCAAGAAGAAAGTTCTAAACCATCAAAATGCAGGAGAGGAGCTGCTAAAAAAAAAAAAAGTGAAAATGCAAATTAACACTAAGCTTTCTGTTAGGAATTGCCACAGAATTAATTTAGTAGTAATAGCAATGTGGAAATTGGGGATTTCAGGAGAGGTTTTTGTGAGATCTCAACCACTTAGAAGTAGAAATCTTATTAAAACATAATGTGATTTGGGAAACTAATATGCATAGGCTCTTTTTAAATCCCAGTCCTTGTGCACAAACTAGATGCATTTCAAGAGGCAGGGCAAGATCTGTAGCAGGTGTGTGTCAGGGAAAGGCACAGAAATGGACAGCTTTAAACTAAGGTTGTTGCCCGCATGTAAGAGTCACTGCATTTGCACTGGTTACTTGACCATGATTCCATTCTGTGCAGCAATTTTTAAAGTGCCTCCTTTATTTGTTCCTTAAAATTCCTAATTAAAGTGGTGCAAATAAAGGAGATGCAAAAATCGTTGTGCCTGGGCGGTATCAGATAAGAACATCTGTGTTTGTTATGCGCTTGTGAGGTACCTGGCATGTAAGGAGGAGCTGTATTAGCCTGCAATTAAGAGTTTGGGCACTGCCACAGTACATAAAATATGCAGGCAGATTTCTGAAATCTATTTGTACATTCAACTTTGCCTGCAGCCCCTTCTCCAAAACTTTTCCTGAGCTGATTTCCTCAAAAAGTCTGAAAGAAACAATGCCAGCAGTAATTATCCACCAGAGCAATAACAATCACCAGTAGTTATATCATTCCTTCCTGATCACACTGAGAGCATAAGGGCTTCAGATAACAGATAAATGTGCTGACCTTTTTTTAACGCTTAATGGTCTTCTTTCAGCACTTGCTACAGCTGGGAATGCTAGATCCATTCCCAGGATCCCAGACACCTCTCCACACTGGAGCTTGTTTTGACCTTTGCATCTGCATCCATAGATTTACACACCTCTGACATGATCTGCCTGCAGCTGGCACTAAAAGGCAAGGTTTACTCCTGGGAAATTCAGATGAAAAAGAAAAGCCATTCAGGCTAGAAGCTTATTATGCATTGACAAAATAGTGCTGTGTCATAAGCTGTATAGCACATAGATCCACTACTGAAGATACATGAAGTCTGCCATCTTACCTAGAGAGAGCATCACTAAAAACCTGTATTATGATTTATTTAGCTTGTTTCCTTAAACCATATTGCTTAAAGTCACTTCCCATTAATGAGAATAACCAGTATCCCTTGTTTTTCTGCCTATTCCATTTAATCATTTTCTAAAAAGAAAAGGAAAATCAAAATGGTCTATTTCCAAAAGCTGAGATGCCTCTCCAGCCTGAGGGTAGCATGGCTAGCAGGCTGTGCTGGATAATTCACTTTCATTAGCAGATTTTTCATTCGCAATGAAAACAGAACAGTACACATTTCTGCACGCCCATCACTCCCTGTACATTGTGGTTTATGAATTATCAGTGTCAGATTTATACAAGCAAAATTGTTAGATTCTCTTGCAGCCCATTAGACATTGGTATGTTAAACCATGATGTTACTTCTGTCTTTGTAAGAATTGTGATCTGAGGGATAATGAGATAGTAGCAATGGAGCTTTTCCATTGGAGTCGAGTACTGTCAACTCTCACTATCTCAATTGCTATCTCTTTAGTTACAAGCACTTAAAGCTTCAGAAGGGTCTCTTTTTCTCATTTTTCTCACTTCTTTACATCAGAACAAAAACTGCAAATGGACAATTGGTAAAATAGTGAAGAGCAGCTCTTGCACCCATCCTGAAAGGGGTCAAGCAGGAATGTGGAGCGTACCAGGCAGAGAACCATGTGCTGCAGATGGCCTGACAACCTCACTGGGGTCAGGGAAACAGCCTAAAGCAATCCTTCCACCCCAGGCACTTCTGCTGCAGCATCAACACTTCTATCAAGAGGTAGCTGTTGTAGAGCTGTACCTCTTTTCCTGCTGCCTTTTCTGCTCTCTTGTTGCACGACGTGATATGGTTATAATCGAGATGGAGCAGAATGGTTACAGGAACATAAGTGCATTAGGACATGCAGTCAGCTGGAATTGTTCTTTCATGCTCTTTTATGAATAGCTGAGGAGCAGTCAGGAGAAAGTGAATACAGGCCCTTGATACAGCTCATTGCTTTCTGTATGAGTTGTGTGAAATCTACACTCACAATCCAGTTATCTGACTGAGGCTTTTTACACCCCCTGTCCCTTTTTCAAGTGATGGACTAGTAAGTAAAAGCAGTGCTGTGTATTAGGGTGGCCGCAGAATGAGCACATGCTTGATGTATTGCACTGCTGCAGAGCTGCTAATGCTCCTCCGCATCTTGTACTATACAGCAGCTCTGCCATAAGTAGTGTAGATCACAGGCAAGTGCAAGATGGCTCTCTTCTTCCAGTGATATAATTAGATCCATTGCTCATCTGTCATACCAAAGTGCTGTAGCAGCAGACACTTGGCCATCTGTGGCACTGCTCCTCCATCAGAATGCTGACAGGTCTGCATGTCACCGTGTGACCCAACGGCAGGAGCCCAGATCTCTGGCTTAGGGCTGCCTCGCTCTGCCTTCCACCTGCCCATCATCAGGGATGCTGTCCACAATTATGACAGCTACAAGGGGCAAAGAGAGAAAGTGTAACACTGTATGGAAGTACCTTCCTTTCTGGGTATCTCATTCTTCTTCACCCTACATCATTTGTGTCTTGCCACCCCTTTCAGCATGTTTCTCTGACTCTGCATGCTCCCTGGGGGCACAGACCAGTCATTAGTATTTAACTTCCTTTGTGCCAAATCCTGTTCCCAGGTAACAAATCCTAAAGAAAGTCACTGCTATCAGCATATTACAGTACAGCCATCACAGGGAAAATGGTCTGTTGCTGTTCAGGGAAAAACCCTGAGCCTCAGAAATGAGAACACTCATATGGCAAAAGGGAAAGAAGAGCTTCATTCATCGCTGGTGGTAGTTCTCCTGAGCCCAGCCCTCATGTTGGACAGAGGTGGTGTTTCACATTCCTGCAATTCTCCTGGAGAGAGCTGCATCCCCTTGCCTGGTAGCAGCTGCAGCTAGCTAGACAAGTGCCAGGGGGTTTTCCCATCAAGTCCCGTCCTGAAAGGACCTTAAGGCTTTGCAGCTGCTTCCAGCATTTCCAGCAACTGATCATAGCTGTAGACAGCTGATGGAGACAGAGCAGCTACCAGTTGCAGCCTTCACAGCTTGCAAAGGGGAGTTGGGAGCTTGTGACACCTCCATCTTCATATTCTAATATTCTCATATTCTCCTACACCATCCTCTCCTTTGTGTGACCTGGACTATCATCAGCAACAGCAGCCTCTGCTACTCTGCATAGTATTTCACACATCTCAGTATCTAGACAAAATGCACAGTAAGCACTATTCTTTTTCCAGCTGTGATCCCTTGCAATGCTCCAAAATGATTTAAACAGGGTGTTTCCAACAGCAGCAAACAGGGAGATCTCGGGATTATCAGGACCTTTTACAGATAGATGAAAGACAAATGTGCTGTTGAGCTCCCTTGAGTGCTTACAGACATGCCAACTGTAAGAGCTGAGCCATGCCTGAGTGAGACCAGGCTCTCCTGTCAGTTATCTGTCATAGAAATCATGTCTGCAGCTGATGCCTTGCCACTGGAGAAGAATCGAAGAGTATCTAAGGTCTCCAGAAATGATTGTTTTCACTCCATGTGAAATATCTGAAGACCTCACTTTCTCTTGCTGAGCCCTCACTTTTGTACACTGGACATGCTTAGCCCCCACCTCCTTATTCTGCAAGGTGAAGCACTGCTCTAGGGATGGAGAACCAGTGGAAAAGGGGCAAGAAGCTTTTATGAGTCTTGTATGAGCTTTCCATGCCATGCTTGCCAGCATTCAGCCAGATCTTAGTGCTCTCCTGGCACCACCTCTCCTGTTTGGTTGTCAGCTCTCTTGGGAAGTCTCTGTTCTTGCAGAGAGTTTTTTGTCACAGAATGTTTTCCATTCCTGAGGTTTCCAGGAAGTGACCTGATCTACCATCCCATCAAAGCAAGGCCAGATTTGAAATTAGTTGAGACTTCAAATCTAGATCGGGACATATCCCTGCAAGATAGAAGTATCTTCAATGATGGAGACTCCACAACTTTGCTGGACAGCCAGTGTTTGACCAGCCTGCCTGAGATCTTTTCCCCCCTTACATCCAGTGTTATTGATGTTACACTACTACAGCTCAGTACACACACTGGGGCTTTTTTGTCACAATTTTCACAACTGCAAGCTCACAGTAGTGATTTCTGATGAATTTCCTTGGAATTTTATTTGCTTCACCTATTATTCACTTGTATCTATGAAGAACTTCATTTCAGTTGGACTGAGCTGCCATCACTGCTGGTATTATACCAGTCCCAGGTCAGGTCTGTGTGACACCATCATGGTGGTGGCTCTTCCTCACCATGCGCCCTGGACTGGCCCTGGGCATGCTCCCATCACAACAACCAAACATTAGTGTTCTACTAACACTGTCCCAACTGAAACCAGGACACTTCCAAACTCTACAGCTTTTACCCAGATTGACCGTAGGGTTGTTTATTCTCCTGGGTATTGTCGCACTGTGACAGTTATTACCACAACCTGCATCTCCTTCAGCAGGAATCACAATGGTGACATTTTAAAGCTTTGAAGGAGTTTGTGAGAGACACGGGTGGGTATGTTGCCCAGTGATAAACATGACCACTTCTCTCTTCATTGCTCATCGCTTTCGCCACTCAGGAACATCAGCAGTGGTCAAAGAGATAGACCATTTCCCTTTCACATTGCAGGAGACCCAGATCTTCTTTATATATACTTTTCAGTGTGTGATATAAAAGTGGTGTGAATAAGGCTATACTTTAGTATTAATGCTGAGCTTTCAGTGTAGAAAAATTATATCATCTCCAGTGAAATACAGAAAATGAAGTTAACATTTCATCAGCAGCACTCTGCAATTTTAGCTAAGGGAAGATAACATGCTATAATTTTAAATCAGTGATTGAAAATTTGTTCACCGTGAACTATCACTGCTGTACTCAGTTTTTTCCACATTCACACTTGTGCTGACACAGCTCCAATGAAATGTTAATCTTGTCTAATTACCAGCACAGAGCAGTAAGGAGCCTTGTGGGCTGAGTTTTGTTGTTGTGGTTGGTTTTTTTTAAGAGGCTTTTGTTTTATTTTGCTTTGTTTTAATGATATATTCAGTGCAGCTATATAGCTGCAAAATGGAAAGCGTTAGCAAATTTACTTCTTGGTTGATGTAACTTAGCAAATTCTTGTTGAAGGTCAAATTTAACTATCATCCAGCATAGAGACAAAAAAGTTTGTTTGACTGCTACTAGCTGGTGGAAATTAATCACTTGTTTGAGAAAAATGGGACTAGAGTGGGGAAAAGGAAGCATGGACTGTAACTGAAATATGGCTAGAAAAAATGTTCTGGAGCTCATATTATAACTTACTAGACAAATTCCTGTAGACAGACAATGAAATGTATGTGCCAAAATCAATTAGGATCTTATGAAAATTTAATCAAAGTTTATGCTAAATAATTCCACCCTAGATAAAGCTACATTTCATTAATTTTTTATTGTTACTCATTTAAATTGAAGGGATTACTGCACAGAGCAGAAACTTTGTTGTCATAAATTAATCTAAGCATAGTCTAGGGATCAGTTTGGGGTAAGTTCTTTGCTGTATATTAGGATTCCTGGTCTTGCTCCAAGAACCAAGTTAGAATTGTAACAAATTCCCATCCAGTCATATTTCTGTGTTGTTTTAAGAGCAGGGACTGGACCTCTGGTCTCTCCTATACAAACAGGTGTCAAATTCCTGAGTAAGTCTAACTGAATGACTGGAGAATTTCCCAGCACTTGACCAATATGTCAAGTGGGATCTTGTGTACTCTCCATGCTAAGGACAGGGAAATTTGCAGAGTCTTTAACATAAGCAGTTTTTTTAGTGTATCTGCAATAGTTCTTTCTTTCTTGGATGCCCTTGTGAGAACCTGAGTCACAGAGTCCTAGAATCATTAAGGTTGGAAAGGACCTCTCTGATCATCTAAACCAACCATGAATGTATTTAGGTACATTTACAGCATAAATACAGCATAACTTAGATTCAGATGCCAGATGATGAAATCCATACAAGTTCCTTAGTCTTTTTCAAAACCAAGTACATATATTATCTATGTATAAAACAAGATTGCAATTCTATTGGTCATATTGGTCCATTCTTATGCTGGCTGTAGACTCACATGACTAAAGTTACATTTTCCTGATTCAAAGATTTGCATGCGTGCAGGTGGTAGGTGTGGCAAATATATCTGCGCATAACCCACAAGGTTTGATATGACTCTACCAGATAGATAGGAGAAGCAGGTCCTAGAAGGTAATTCTGTAAAGCATCCAGAATTCAGAATGCATGGGCTACTCAGCATTTAATGATATAAAGGCTTAGTGAAATTCTTGGCAGCGTATAGAGGGAAGTAATGAGTAAGGGTGAAAAGGTGGCTTTTACTTTTATGTAGAAAAATGGCTAGATCAGGCCTAGAGTAAAAGTTCTGGTATATTTATATTAAACTAGTCATAAAAAGGCAGCCTTAAAAATTTGTGGAGTTTGGAGAAACTATAATTCCTTGAAAGATATAAAGAGCAGAATCACTTTAGCTTAGCAAAGAGAGGTTCAGGGTGACCTCAGGAGGAAAATTAACTGGGAATGGAACTGCTCTTTAATACACCTTCTAATTATGAACAAATGTATAGCGAGAAATGATGGTTCGAAGCAATGCTGGACAAATGTAAATGAGAAATAAGGCACAAATATGCAAGAGATAGGTGCGTAGCTATTGAAGCAAAGTACTAAAGAAAATGTTTCTGTGTCTCTTCATGCCTTCCGACGCCTTTCTAAAATTTGTCTAAGTCAAGTACAAATGATCAGACGCAGCACAGAGATAACTGGGTGAAATTAAGTGGTTGGTGTTCTGGTTTCCTTGCTGCTGAGGCTCTAGATTTTATCTTTTTATTAGATATAGATGATCTAATTTTCCTCTTTAAATTTAAGGTTTATCAGTATTCTAGCAAAGCATTCATTGGGTCATAATCAATTGAGTATTGATACGGTAGGTAGAGGCTTGATTAGAAATTCAAAATATGAGAACATTATATAATTGATTAATGAAGCATCTGAGAAAGGAGTGATTTCACATTAGCAAGGCAAGTGCTTGGTTTGAGAAGAGAGCAAGTGGACTGTTGTTTCAGAGAGAGTAAAATCAATGACTTTGCTAGTGCTCCCCCCAGTGTGAAGGGCTGCAGGAACATACTCCTGCTGGTAGACTGACGCAATGGCTGTCATTATTGCCTGCAAACAGAACACCTGCTTAAAAAAAACTAACACACAAGTGCTAAATTTAATGCAGTCTGAAAAAACACTCCAACAAATAGTGATGTCTCAGTGTCTATACAGGTGACCAACTATTTTTGTGCTCATAAAAATGACTACAGTGTGTGGTCACCAGAGAACACATTTGAGTGTCTCCAAAACCTGCTCTTTGCCCAACTCAAGCTGTCCTACAAGAAGCATAGCATGCCAGCAAAATCATCCAAACTCAAAATCCATCCTTTCAATCAGGGACCAGAAGAAACAATGAGAATGAGATCAGATAGGACACCCCTGCATGCCAAGAGTGGGAAATGAAGAGCCCCATTATTCTCAAGTGGTGTTGACAGCCTGTCTCCAGTGAGAGCTTTTGATCCATGGCTCCATTGGGAGTGAGCTAAATTGTACCATCAAAGGAAGCTGTGATTCTGAATCCAGTGTTTTTATACTCCTCCATTTCAGAAGTAAATTCATATGAGTCTTCCTGGGAATATAAAAGATGAGCTGTTATTCATATCTGTGGGAGTAGAACTAGCCCATTTTAGATTTTCCTATATACATTGACTATCTAACAGTCTCTCAAAACCTTCAGATGTCACCCTGCCACAGTTTATGGCATGTTGATATCAATCACAGCCTGGAGGTACCACCCTACCTATGGCCATGTTTACAATGTAAAATATCAGGTTAGGGAATTAATACGCAGGAAGTCCAGGCAAAGTAATCCCATTGGCATATAGCACTTATTTGTCCTTCTGCCAGTGAGAATATTTGCACATGGATTTAGCTTCCCCTGGGTTGATGATGAATAGCTCTGTGAATTTTGTTTGGTCGCAATCCTTTCTCCCTGCTGATAAAGGTGAAGAGAAGCAAGGAAGCAAAGGAAGGTAATTAAAACCTTTCTCCTCAAGGGATTTGGTTAACCACATCCATCTAGAACACTTTTATTATCAGGAAGGTAACAAGAAGAATAGATGAACTGTACTGGAAGGTTTTCAGTAGATTTCTTTGTTCCTATTCCCCTTAGAGAAAGCTCTTTCTGCACATCCATATTAAATTTATATTTCACCTCTCTTTTCCTTTCGTTTCCAGAGTTCACGAGATAACACCACAGTCTTCTCTCTCATTCCCCAAATTTCTCAATGTTTGGCAAACATTCTCCAATTCTGTCCTTCAGTCCCACCTGAGAATCTCTCCTTGCACTAGATACTCTCCAGCAGCACCCAATATGACCCATATAAACAGTCGGTTCTTGACATTCCATGGAGCAGTTATTATCCTCAGACTTAGGAGGAACTTTTATCATTCTCTTTTCATTATTTTTTGAATGGTCAGACTGTGTTCCATCAACACCTTCTTCAGTAATGTCTGTCAGCATCCTAGTTCTTCTCTTACATCCTTGGGTACAAAACAGAGGACCCAGCAGCTGGAAAATGGGCATCATACCAGCTTGTTGCTTTCAGTGTGTTGTAGAAGATAGCCACAAAGGATAGTGACAAGTGATTTGCTGTAGGGTACCAATGATGAAGTAGCAATGAGCTGCTTAAGTTTCTGCTAATACCACTGTAGTAACTAACATCAATAATCCCTTTTTCTGTTTGCATGAGCCCTGGAAAAACTTACCTTGTGCTAAAATCACCATCTGGTAACTACACAAATTTTTTTTGCTGTGCTTGTGTTATCACAGGTATACCAGACTTAGTCTAGGAGTGACTGATGGGGCTATCTGTGGAAGGACACTGAAGATTTGGGTGGATGCTCTGCCATCAGAGAAGAGAAATCTTATTAAGCAAGTAAAATAAATTCACTGTGTCTGCAAAGGAACTTTTTTTGCACAAGGACTCTGCAGAGCCCTCTGGCAGCTCCAGGGATGCTTGATCAGATTATTCAGTAATGGAATCAAATGGGTATGTGGGTGTTGGCTCACAGCTCTGGCTTCTTACATTCTGCAAACCTGAGGTTCTATGACTTCCGAAGCAGGCAAACCCGACGCATTTTGCAGCTCAGCCACTTTCTGCTCTGCTGGTTTCCCATACAAGACACAGTTGGGACCCAGCTGCATTTGTGCTCCCTACACAAGCAGCTTTCACTACCAGTGATGGAGGTCTTCTCTTCATGGCCCTATATGAACATACAGCAAAGAGTAAATTTTATGAACAAATGAAGTATGATTCTTTTAATAGAAGGTGTCTGGCATTCTTATCAAGAGCTGCTCCCTGTGCCACCAACAATGTTCACACGCAGCTTGTGATGTTCAGGACACTGAAGTGTTTTTTGAATTAGAATTTCACATCAGCATTCAACTATACAGATATAGAGCATACAGCAGAGGTACTTATATTAACTATGGGTACAAACATGCTCCCAGGAATGTTTAAAGCAGCTGGATTAAGTCTAGCATGCATAGAGCTGAGAACAGAAACTGCTAATATGCTTTTGAAATCTAAGCTAGATTTTGTCAAAAATGATAAATCAGTATGGATCCTAGGTTTCTTTCAGCTTCTGGAAGATATAGTTGATTTTTTTTTAACTAGAGTTTAAAAATTCCCTGAAATGGATCCTACACACTTCAAAAGTCAGTGTAAAACTGAAACTTTCTTGGGCTCTGTCAGTATTAGCAATATAAAGACTCCCAGGGGATTTCTCCTATGACATTTCTAGATAAATCTGGAAATCGACACATGAAATTAATTACCCAGAACAAGAGTGAATTGGGATGGATATGAGCCTCATAAAAGATAGCAATTGTCTAAAGTTTAGAAAGAAAGCCAGTTCACCTACTGCATGAAACTAATAGTGTCAAATGTTGGCCTCTTTGTATATCCTGATCTTGTGGATTATCCATAATTTGCAATAATGGTCTATAACTCAAATGGAGTAGTCTTCATTGGCTTTACTAGGATGACATGATAAGGAAGGTTCTTGTGTAATTAAGGGATTGGGTGGCATGGGAGTAGGTGATGTAGCAGCAAAGAAAAGTAGGAAAAGAGCAAAAGACAGATAAGAATTGGTAGTGTAGATGCTGGACTTACATGGAATATGAGGACAAGACAAATTACGTTCAGTGGTAAGGATCTGTGTGGAAAATAAACTAATTCTTAGAATTATGAAAAAACAAAGTCATGTCTTCAAGTCAAGTTAAGGAAAGTGAAGAATAAACTTCTTTCAATAAAACTCTCACTTTGAGAAGTGTGATGATAGAGCAGACAGGGAGTGAACGTATCTCAATGCCAATTACACTGAATGTCAACTGGAAAAGGCTTGTAGAGTGCAGTGAAGACAGTTAATTTTTGTAAAGTTTCACCAAGAAAACTAGACAGGAGGTGGACAGTAATTAATGTAAATTGCAAGGAAAAGCCCAGGAAATCAAATGTTAACAGCCTCCACAGTGAAACAAAATGAGTTAATCATAATTATCGTCATTACAATGCATATCAGAGGAATTAATAATTGTTAGTTAATTGTCACCAGTGCCATCCTAACTTTCTCCTAGTGCATTTTCATGTTTTCCACCTCCTGTTTGGTCTCATAATTTTTAAATTGATGCTGTCAACTTGAAATCCAAGCTTTTAAAAAAATAAATTAAAAGCTGTTTCTCTTCCCCTTCTGCCAGTTATGACTTTGCACTGACGTACTGCTATTTTAAACAGGTCTTTTCTTCCTCATGTACAAAAGCCACAAAAGGAAAACAAACCACTGTGAACAGTGGCCACGATTTAAAAAAAAAATAAAAAAAGTTGGCACCAAAGATCTGAGGTAAAGAAACTGGAAAATTTCCTTCATTGGAAAGTCTCTTCTAGAGCTCAGAATCTGGAGACACCAAATGACTCTGGTAGTCAATGAGAGCTGTACTTCTGGACAAATGTCATGCAGGGTTGCTGAAAGAATCAAAGCTCCAGCTATGTCTCTGTCATATATCTTAAGAGAGCTGCATTTTACAGGAAAGGTTTTCTGGGTGTCTTATCTGGTGAACAGACCTCTGATAACTGCAGGGTTTGCTGCAGCAGATACCCTTGTATTGAATTTAAAGTGAAAATGGAAACTTCAAGATTATTTTTTGATACTAGGGAACAACAGTGGTAGAGATCTTTGAACCATTGGCATTACTCATTTTAGAGATGGAACCAGTACATACAAGTTGGTAATTTGACTGATGCTCAACAGTGCACAGTCTGTTATTTGTGTTTGTCATTCTTTACACATGGCCACAGTTTTCGTTATTTATACTATTATCGTGTTCTTTGTGTATTTGTACTTTATTACCTCCTGGAGACAAACTAAACTTTTTTAAAGCCCTTTCCATTTTCCTAAGACCTTTCTGCAGTGGAGGAATTGTTGTGGGTAAGCCTACACTCCCAAGCTGTCTGAGGCTAAATTATTTAAAAAAAAAAAGCAATACCAAAAACCTGATTCACCATGTTTACTGTATTAAATGCTTAAATATGCCATCAAAAGTATTATAAAATGTGACGTTAGAGATTCTGTTTTTTAATTAATTGAGCTATGACAGTTAGAAAAATTATATTGATCTGTCTGGATAGTAGCTATGGCTGGCTTTCTTGCTCAGCAAGTGTGGTATTGCCCAGCATGGAATTTGCACATCTCCTCATCTCTTGGCCCCTTTTTGGACCTCCTTTTGGAAATTCCCATTTTAAACCCCAACCTCTTCCTAATGAAATAATTATTTTGAAATCTCTTTACTCTTTTGTGCCTGTTCTGTTACATTCATGCTGAAATTTGGTGCTTCTGATGCTCTTACCTGTGTAACCGTGGCTTTGAATGGCATTGCTGACATGGTCATCTGCCCAGCACTGCTGTTGACTCTGCCCAGTCCAACTTCCCCAAAGTCCCCTTTGGGCCACGTTTGTTTTGGTGCAACCTGGGTCTTCCATCTGAAAACTGTCCTCACCAATGCAAATACTGTGGAAATAAAAGCCTTAATACTATAGACTGGAAATGCTTTTAACCATTCTTTTTCTTCCTGTGTATCTTTAATAAAATGTTCTAAAATCTTTTGGAGTTTGCTTGTTTGTTTTTTACTTTTTTGAAGGTGTTCAACCTGGGATTCAGGATTTCAGCTGTTGTATATTAATAGGGCCATCAGGACTCTTCACCTCTGAGCCTGCTTCTCCCATGAAAGTACAGTGGGGTGATGCTGAGGCATGATGGGCAGAAATGAGAAAATCATAACAGAGCAAAGAGGAGAAACACAACATATCCCTGCAGAATATTTTGAGAGGTGGGACAAAAGGTGAAGCTGCTGGTGTGGGAGCCTTTGGGAGATGATCAGCAGTCCCAATTTCAAAACTAGAGTGGAAGAATGTCAGCTAGAGTGGCTGGCTTGCTCCCTACCAGACCATCTGTCCTTGGCATGAACACTGGCAGTCTACACCACAGGGGCTCTCAGAGCTCAGTCACCAGGGGGACCCAAGATTAGGGCCCATGGGTGTCCTTCTATGTCACACTTCACATGCAGAGGTGAGAGAGAAGACTTAGAAACTACTCGTTTTTTAAAAGCCAAAAGGCCAGGGTCACCATGACCACACACACACGAAGCACTGGCCATGAGCAGGGATCCTTCTTTTAACAACTTCTCTGATAAACTTTCATGATCAAGATCCCCCTCTCCCTTGGCTTACTCTCCAGACCATGGTGATTTGTCGAGTCCTGGAATACCCTACACTGCCTGTTGCTCACACACAGTCTCTTGAACAGTTGTGTCACAAGCCAAACTTTGCAACTTGTACGTCAATGCCTGAACTGGTTCCTTGGATTAAATCTATGACCGGGATTTAATAAGGCAGTGCTAATTCTCTTTCTACCCTCAAAGGCCTCCACAGCCCTAAGGCAGTCCAATTTCATCCAGGAAATGGAAGCTCTATCTAGTGTGGACAGATGCCCCACAGCATGGATGTGCCTTCTCTCTACTCCCTCGGTATACAGGACCACATGAATCCCTTCTCCAGAGCCAGGTTTTGTACCAGACAAGAGCTGAATTCTCACCAACTGCTCCATCTGGGCCAGTTTGGAAGCAAAAAGCAATGGCAGTGGCTGGGGAAGAGACATCTATATGCATATACATCCAGCTGTATTGAGGAGTCTGCTCTGCTGTATGTGAGAATTCCTTTATCTGGATTGCTCTTTAGCCCAGCCTGGGGATAAAGCTGGGCATTAGTAAACGTGCATATGGATGACATAGAAATAAACCGAATGAAAAATCACTGTTTAGATGCACCAGAAGGTTTTTCTGGGATGCAATCTTTCAGCTGGAAAGGTTGAAAGGGAGGTCAAGTTTCCTAAAGATGTTTCAGCTTCTAGTACAGCTGCAGCTTGTGTTTTCAGCAACTGGACAGGTACTCCTCTTGGGACTATGAGGAGTTGTGTCTGTGACCACTGCAGGAGGAATAGGTGCTGCAAAGTACACAAGCAGATTTTATCTGTGATCTGTAAAACGTGAGAGAGTAAACATGTATACATATTAAAAAAAATCAAACAAACAAAAAAACAAAACAAAACAAAAAAAAACCTTTCTTTGTTGATGAGATAGTAAAGATCTATAATAATTGAAACACCTATAGCAAGCCCAGATTTCACAGGAATGTACTTAAAGAGATACATCTTCTCTGAGATCAGATATGGTAGAAACCAGGCACAGCTTATAAGAAAGTATACGTGTAAGAGAAAATAACCAGAGGTTTTGCATGTGCAAACACACTACTCTGCCTTCTGAGCAAGTGTGTCCTGAACTTTTGTGTGGGCCAGACCCACGGCTCTGTGCACATCAATTTGTCACTGAGATCTGTAGTACTGGGACTTTGCTGGAAGGACCATAGACAGACCCATCAGCCCAAGTCAGCCCTGTGGTACAGCTGCAGAATGGAAAGGTTTCTCCTGCATGCAGCAGCTTCTCATCCTCATCCCAGTTTGAGCAACTAGAAGCTCTGCAGCCCCCCCATCCCAACCCTCTGTCCATTCTTGGTCTGGGAACAGCCATTGGAGAGAAGCAGCTGTCCCACCTCACCCCCATTCCAGGGTCTAGCTGAAGCCTCCGAGCCTCCATTTGCTGTCATGTTATAAATAACACTGTACATCTCAAGGGTTTTACATTTCTGAAGCCCTCATATTCGAGAAGGATGCTCTTCATCCCCTCTGTGGGTGGGAGGAGGGGACAGCTGTCCTCTTGGTCGTGGCAAACTGTCACTTCCACTTACACGCTATAGGAAAGTGGCTGCTGTTAGCAAGCACCAGGCTGCGGAACGTGCTGCTGCAGTGCCTCGTAGGTTTGTTAAGCAGCCGTCACAACCCACTGTGTTTCTGGAGGAATTAAACATTTACACAAGTTTGTTTTGTAGACTGAGAGCTTCAAACACATCAGGGTTTGGTTCAGCCATTCAGCCCCCAAGGGCTGGGTGTTTACTGGAGCTGCCCTTGGATGTGTGGTGTCAAACCCCGCTCCTGGGTCACATCGGGAAGCGCAGGAGCCTGTGTGCCATGAGCAGAGCTGACGTGAGCAAACCTCCAAGGAGCTGCTGTCAGCACTCACCAGCTTATCCCAATTGAGTTCATTCATCTATGCTTGCAAACTGCCTTGGAATTCCTACAGAACAAAGGATTGCTTGAAGGAGGGGTAAAATTCACAGAGAAAATTGGAATTTTCTCAATTTTCCAAATGAAAACATTGCCCATATTTTATAAATAAACTCCGAAATATATTTTCTGAAGATCTTGAGAATTTTGGATAATCCAATTTTCTGCAGTGTTTTCCAGTTTTATTCTCTTCTATCTTTCTTTGTTCTGGCAGACATTAGAAAATGAAATGCTAAAATATAGCATAGGATTTTTCTATACTCTCTGACCTACTCCCTATCTCCCCAAGATAGCATTGTCTTTGCTTCCATCTTTAGCTAAATAACACTCATGTGAATTGGAGAATCACAGAATCCTTTGAATTGGAATGGATCCTTAAAGGCCATTTAGACCAACCCCTCTGCCATGAGCACGGATGCCTACAGCTAGACCAGATTGCTCAGAGCCCCATCCAGCCTGACCTGGAGTGTCTCCAGGGACAGAGCACCTACCATATCTCCAGGCAGCCTGTGCCAGTGCCTCACTGCCTGCATTGTAAAGAAATGTTTCCTTATAAATCTCCCCTCTTTCAGTTTGAAACCATTTCACCTCATCCTGTCACAACAGACCCTGATAAAGAGTCTGTCCTCTTCCTTCTTACAGTTCCCTTTTAGATACTGAAAAGGAGGAATGTCCCTGATGAATGTTGAACTGCTGAATTTAATCACAGCATGTATCAGCTTTCAAAAACAGACACACTTGGGAAACATGATTTTAATTAAATAATAACTTTGAGATTTCTCCAGATTTTCCAAGGACATCTGGTTCCAGGAGGACTCACTGTCCCCATTTCCTGCATCATGTAGCCTGAGTTTGTCTGAGGAGGATTAGAGATGAGTGAAAAGTGGAACCTGGAGCCTTTTAGGGTGTTGAAACTAGCATCATACGGGTTCTGGGAAACATGGGACAGGAAGGGGCTGTTGGGTATGAACCCAACAGACTCAGCTCCTTATCATCACACGCCTCCATGTTGTATAATTCCACGTTTTTAGAAGTACAGAACTGCATCCTGAAAGTCACTTCATTTTTTGCTCATGTTGTTCCTGTTTGAATGCTGTTTCCACGATATCATTTTTATGGTTAGAATCGGTTCAATTTTCTGCTAAAATCATGTCGGTACTCATTTGTTCCTGCATAACCCTACAGCTTTTCCTCCGGTAGGTGTCTACCCTTGATGTAATGTTTCAGGTTGGATATTAGGAAACATTTCTTCTCAGAAAGGGTGGTGAGGCAGTGGCACAGGGTGCCCAGGGAGGTGGGGGAGTCACTGTCCCTGGAGCTGTTCAAGAAGTATGGAGATGTGGCACTGAGGGATGTGGTCAGTGGGCATAGTGGGGATGGGCTGATGGTTGGACTGAATGGTCTTAGTGGTCCTTTCCAGCCTTAATGATTCCACAATTCTATGTGTAAATCAAAACTGTTTCTCTCCTCAGTCTTTGCTGGTTAAACAAGTCATGCCCTACCTATAATCTTCAGTATGATCACCTCCACTTTCCCCACTCCTCCGGGGTGTATAACCTGAAATTGGAGTAGGCTGAATTTACTTTTCTTGAACATGAAAACTAATGCATACACTTAGAAAAAAGTGCACGTCTTTTGCAGTACTATAATTACGCCATTCATAAGTATCCTACCTTGCTTTTTGGATAACATTTTGTCACAATGGAAACTATTTTTTTGTACAGGAATAATGGGTTATACTGATGGAATTGTATATGTGGTGTTGAGTGTAGAGCCGCCACATGCCTGATTTTACCTTCATTTCTTTGCTGTCAGAGCCTACTGTAGAGAGACTGTGCACCAGCTTAATATATCCATGTTTTATAAATCCTCTGCAAAAACCAAAGGAGTTTGAATGTCTGGAAAACCCGTGCCTGGGGGCCCTGGGGAATGGAGCATTTCATCTGAAGAGAGGCATTGGAGGTAGGCAATATGATTTCTTCTGGGGAAGAAACTGGCTCAGGACAAAGCCTACAGACTGGTGTAAATGGGAGTCTGATCAGATTCTTCCTGCAGGGATGGGCGACAAGCTGGAATTCAAGCTTTTCTGTGGTCTGCTTTTATATTTTTAAAACAGTGGTGTCTAACCCATTTGTTCAGTATGTATTTTCCTGGCCAACCTAAAACCAGGGAGGAAGTTTTATTTCTGATGC
Source organism: Callipepla californica brunnescens (assembly GCA_023055505.1). Lineage (NCBI taxonomy): Eukaryota > Metazoa > Chordata > Aves > Galliformes > Odontophoridae > Callipepla > Callipepla californica. The sequence goes on along the minus strand of JALIRH010000001.1, from coordinate 108,684,035 downwards.
AGGCAGGGGGGCTAATTATTGCCGCTGCAGGCAGCTATAAAGAGATATTTTGGGTTTATACTTGCTGTATGCTCAGGCGATATCACAAGAGAATAATAATGTATTACCTGTAACTGAGACAGGTTTTTGTTTGTTTTTTTTTTTCCCAACACGTCTATCTAAAATCATTGCTGCTTACACCATTCTGCTTCTCTGTTCCTGTTGGCCTTCAGAACTATAATCTGCTTTGTTCATTAAGAGTCCATTAAAACCAGTGGACCTTTCAAGACACACCCAGTAAATCAGATCCCATCCAAGGTCCAGCTAAACATGTTAGAAACAGTTTCTTGCCGACCACAGACACGTAGCTAAGATTTGTGTCTGCAAATGAAATACTGTCATCCTTCTGGCTGTCAGCTTGCCTGCTGTTGTTTGTGCTAAAGCTTCCCCTGCTGTGAAGATAGCTATATTTACAGTGGTTATTTATTCAGCAGCTTATTATGTTTAGCTATTAATCATATGGTGACATAATCTTTTTTCATTTGGTTAACTGGAAGAGAGCACCTCATGTACAAAGCACAACCTTCTTTCCTTTTTTCTCTTCTTCCAGCTTGAATTGCCTGGTACTGGTACAGTAAAATTAAGTTTTAGAGTTGTAAACAATTTATTTGCACCAAGGACTCTTCTGACAGGCAAGGTAAATGCAAAGAGTGTTTCCTGCTGATTGCTGCACACACCCCAATAACCCTGCACCTCTCTTCATCGGATTAGTTCTGCTGGCACAAGTAGGACTGTTCCCAGGGGCTGTTCTGCATCTTTGGAAGCATTTGTAAGAGCTCACCCATAGATCATAATTGCTACTGAACCATTTTCACATTTTATTAAAAACACTTCACTCTTGTTATAAACTAAGCTTTCTGAATGTAAGTAGAATGTCTTACATCTTCACATACAATTGAAGCTGACTATAAGCTAAGCATTGTGGCCAAATGGGTTGACTAAGGCTTCCAGAAGTCAGAGAAGAGAGCATCCTGTGGGGGTGATGGAGCACTGGCCCTGATTGAACAGGGGCCCTGGGTCTCCTCCTTGGGTATCTTCCAAAGACTCCTGGATGTGGCCCTGGGCACCCTGCTCTGGGTGTCCCTGTTGGAGCAGAGCTTGGGCAGAGAGACACAGAGATTCCTTCAAACCATTCTGGGGTTTGAAGAAAAACCTTCTGGATATTTTGGAAGGCTCAGACTAGGCAGCGAACATTTTTAGGATCAAAGCAAGTAGAAGGAATTTTCACCTACCTGACAGATAAATATCATTTCAGAAAATAACAGCCTGCTACACAAGAGAAAATAATGCTTTTTTGTTTCACTTGTATAGGGCAAACTAACTCTTCAATAGATTTTCTTTATTTTACATGAAAAAACTGCTTTGGTTCCCTCAGTATTGGACAAAACTGATGGGATGGGCTTAAGATCATAATTCTCTTTCAATTTTAACCCAGAAGTACTTATTCACCTAAAAAGTCAAAAAAAATTTCAAACTGATTTTTATGCATTTCTCTGAAAATTAATAGATGTAAGTGTATGGGATAGAATGGAGATAAATATGAATAACAGCCTATTAGAGCCATAGAATAACTTGCGGCAAGCCTAGTAGCAGTATCTGATCATTTCTGAAAAAGTTTTTTAAATTAATCACATGAGCCTTTGGGTGTAAAATCTTGTTGGTATTTGGTATTTGGCAAAGATGTAGGTATAGCCTTACTTTATTATTGAGATCTTACCTGAAGTAATTAAAAGAGACCATAAAATCAACTATCTGAACTCATGTTCACTGAGATGGGAGCAAACAGATGAAATCAGTTTGCTTTTCCAAGCAATTTGCAGGCTGGAACTAATTAATACAAAAACGATTTCAAAAAATATACTCTAGTATTAACCTCTGACTTAGATTTGTTCAGCAGGCTAATGTGTTATTATTTGCTTCAGACACATTAGTGGCTGTTGAAATGTTATGGTGACACAAATATAGCACTTTTCTGAGTTTAATCATCTTTATTCCAACCTTTCATCCACACCCACTTCTTGGTCTCAATTGGACAATATGCATTTTGCATTAACAATAGCTTTTTAATCAAGCACTCATTAGTGTGCAGCTGCTGGTTGCTGTTCAAAGTCCACACCCTGAGGTATGGTGAATGCTTTTATCACATGGATGTTCCATTACGCAGATGATGGTTCTGTAAAAGGGATGGTATTTTATTCACTGTGCTCATAGCATCCCAAATAGTCCTGATATTTCAATCAACTTTCTGTCATTTTTGAATTCTTGAGGACATGTGTTTGTTCTCCACAAATAAAAAACCTTATTCATTCCATGAGAAATTGTATGACTGTTAGATTTTTCTTTTCCTGGAAGTGAATCTGCTTCCTAGAAGAGGACCTTCCTAGGTGAGGACTTGCCCTTGACATTTGCAATTTGTTTTTTTCAGTGTGAAGTTGTAAACTAGTCCCATCTGCCTTGCAGTTTGGACATGACTCATGAACTCCTGTAAACTATTTTATGTTCTCTGTCTGTGATTAAAAGACTTGAAAAATCTATCCAGAAATAAGATACCGAAGCTGAAGCTGAAGCAGTTGTGGAGGAGAGATGGGCTCTTCACAGCCATGCAGGGAGGGAAGGCTCAGTGCAGATGTGCTGATGGTTGCACTAGATGATATTAGTGGACTTTTCCAACCTTAATGATTCTGAGACTCTATGAAAGCAAGGCATGAACAAACAAGATGTAACAGGAGAGTTTCAGCCCAACTATAAGGAGAAGTGTTTTCCCTACAAATGCAATCAGGCAATGGCACAGTTCTGAATCTTATGAAGCCTTCACATCCAGATTGGGATAAAGCCTTGGGCAGCCTGGTCTGGCCTCAGAGCTGAGCCTGCTGCTAGCAGGAGGCTGGAGCTGAGGCCTCCTGATGTGCTTTCCAACCTCAGCAATCCTGTGATCTGGTGACTTCATGTTGGTCTTCTTTTGTGACGGAGCATTGACAAGGGCATCCCCTCAGGTGATCCTTCAGTCACTTCAGACAGGTCATCTTGGTGTTCCCATGGCCATGACCTTTGATTGTGGATGCTCACTGTCTATTTTCTCCACTTCTTTCGTAGTACGTAAGGCCAGAACAGAAACAGAAGGACTGTCTCAGGAAGGGCTGTAGGGCCATTAGGGAAAATTAACAATGCCACTTTCACTCAAATGAGCTGCAGGGAGCGTGCTGGACTGTTAAGAGGCATGTCTGACCCCTGCAGCCAGGCAGAAGCAAACTGTGGGCAAAACAACCAGAAGTAAAGGTTGAGAACTCACAGGCTTGTCCATGCCTTGTTTGCATGATGTTACCTCCTACTGCCTTTGTTTCCCTGTAGTAAATGCTCTCAGGGTAAGGTGCTCAGGTGCCCATGTCCAAGTGCTCTGTGTCTGACACAGTTGTACAAGGATGAAGCAAATGACCTCATGTTTCTCCACTTCCACAACCAAAGGACAAATGAGAGGGCATAAATGTCCCCTGCACACATGTGTCTGCACTAGGCATGTTCCTAGAAGCCAGATTTTCCCTGCCCCAACCCAGGAGGTATGTTATCATGGGAGTTATTCCTGAGGACACTGTTTCAGCTCAGGACACTGAGTGCTTTACAATCCTTCCGAATAATTTGTTTTGAATAATGCTACCACATACATTTTACAGAAATTCCTCACATAAGACAAACTGTAGAGTGCTCCTCAGAAATTAATCTCACTTATATACTTTGGGACTTTCCTATCTTTTCCTTCAGATCCACTCAGTATTAACAGGAAGAGGCCCTGCCAACTCCATCAGTAGAGGATAGAACTCCTGGTAGCACACTGAGAGCAATTCCTGTTTAGCTCTTCTTTACTGTTTTCATTCCTTTTATAAATGTAAAATACCATAGACTCTGTTTTCAATGATCTTTTTTTTTTAAATATGACTCAAATGCTCACTAAAGTTAAAGTGCCCAGAGCACACCCTGGAGCTTGGAAGGATAAAGGCAGATCACAGGTTTTTTTTTATTTGCGACCCACACATTTAGCCAGTGAGCTGCACAAGGCAGTTCACAGCTGGTCACTGCTTCTTCTAACTCCAGCCTCTTACCTTAATTAAGGAGGAGATTGGTGAGCATCCATGTTCATTTCCTTCACTGTGCACTCTTTCCTACTCGCATGCCTTTCTGCAGCTCCAACTACGAATCACAGAATGGCTTAGGTTGGAGGGGAACTTAAAGAATATACAGTTTCAGCCCTCTGCCATGGTCAGTGTTACCACACAGGCTGCCCAGGTCCCCATCCAACCTGTCCTTGAACACCTCCAGGAATAGGGCATTCACAGCTTCTCTGGGCAGCTTGTTGCAGCATCTCAGAATGTAAGCGATAGGTCTGTGTTTATCCCATTTCTGCTCCAATGTCGGCACAAGTTGACACTGGAATAGCTGTTCCTGAGTGTTGTCTGACTCAGCAGCGCAGTGGCAGGGATGTGCAACGTGGCTGTGTCACGCCTGAGCAGCTCAATCTGGCTGCTCACATGCACGACATCTGCTGAACAGAGCAGAAAGCCTCATAGGTCTGAAGATAGTGCTGATGTAAATATTTGACAGTTACAGTCTTAAGTCAAGAAGTAAAGCCAGGAACTAATTCCTCAGAGCACAACTTAGAAAATTTGGGCTCTGAAATATAAAATCCTGATCCGCAAAATGTCTCCTTGGGAACTTTTCCTGATTAATCATCTTAAGTTTTGTGCTTCAGGTAAGAAGTGACTGTAACTTTGCACATTTATTTGGTGAAGAAATCTTTTCCCCGTGACTTTTATTTGACTTGTTTGTGCAGCTTTTTCTCTTCTGAGTGTCACATAATTTCTCATCAGTTTTCTTTTCCGTTCATATCTGGTTCTTTTCATCTTTCTGAAGAGGATTTGTCCCCTACTCCTTTTATCAGAGCCTTCTTATCATTTCCTTTGCTCATAGTCGAAATCTCAAATTTCTTCTAGTTTAGCAGTATCCTGTAGTGGAGTGCCTAGGAGCGCATATAACTATCCAGCTGTAATCTTTCCTAAAGACATATAAAAAAGAATAATTATTTCTCTGGCCTTATAAATGATACCCTGTAGTATAATACGCCAAAAGACTTTGTCTTCTGAAGCAGTAATCACAGTGCACATTTATATTTATCACATTAAATATGTTATCTGCTATCACCTCCAAAATTAATAAGTTATTAGTAACTTTGGAGCTCCCTGAGCCCTCTGGGACTTTTCTCTTTAAATATAAGCATCAGCCTCATTAATGCCACTGTAATTTATTCATCCCTCTCTAATGCTCTGTTAAATTCCTCTTCAATTTCAAAGTTAGTATTAAATACGTGTATGAGCCATTTTCGTTTCAGACTGAGCAGAGGCCCTCAAGGAGCTGATGGATTCGACATTTAGCTGATGAATGACAGTCAGTGCCTTGCAGTAATCAATTAGATTATGAATTTTGGAGGATGGAAATTATTGGCTGCTTTTTTTTTTTCCTATGGCCTGATCATTCACCGCTGTGGTCAGATGGTGGTGTGCATTTGTTGTCACTGAAATGATATCAAGGAATTTATGTCACCTCTTAGTTTTATACATGAACTTCATTCACAGTACAGCAGGAGGTGCGATGGGAAGTACAAGGGATTGGAAGAGCATTGCTGGATTCCCCTTCTGAGCTGTCTGCAGATGCTGCAGATAGAATTATATCTCCAGACCCTTTACAGATCCATTGCCCTTTTCTGGACAGATTCCAGGACCTCAATGTCCTTCTTGTAGACAGAGGAGTAGAGGAGCCCTAAACTCCACAGTTCTTGAGGTGCAGCCTCACCAGTGCCATGTACAGAGGGATGAACATGCAGTCTGGCTGGGCTTGACCCCCTGATTGTCCTGCACATGCCACATTGATTTCAGTCAAGATGTTCTGCTCCATGATCTTCCTTGATACTGAGGTCAGGGTGAGAGGCCTGTAGTTCCCCAAATCCTCCTTCTGACTCTTGTCGATGTTTTAGCAGGGGGCTGCCAGAAAATGCTACCAGAGGACAGAGGTACACTGTCATACCCTGGTGAATAAACCTATCCCCAGAGATCACAGACATGACAGCCCTTATTAGGGGGGGCTGTAAGGATGAAAGGTCTGCCATCTCTGGGGATGTAATCTCTGAAGTGCTGAATTAAAGCAATTGTTAGCAATTTTCTGGGAAAGAAACAGCATACATGTTACTGATTGATTCCTATTGTCAGGTAATCTGAGTGCAAACTTTATGCAAGGAAAGGCCAAAGTACCAAATACATACTTCACAATTTTTGCAAACATCAAGCTGACAGCAGGCAGAACTGTTTGCCCCTCATTTTATGCAATGTATGTGTGCAAAGTTCAATAGCATTGTTGTAATTCAAGTTTTCTTCAGTCATTATTCATATCTCCTGTTAGCACTGGAGGTGGGAAAATAATGAAAATATTATTCATAGAATGTATTAGTTCCCAAATTCCATGAATCTCATTGAATAACTTATTCAGCTATTATTATCTTCTTCTTCCCCCTCACTCTTCCTCATGTCTCCAAGGATCCTCAGATGAGTGCCTATAGGTGGAAGCAGGCACAGCAGGTGTGTTGGCCAATGGGGAGGTGCTGCAGCTGCCCTGCATGACCCAGGCAGTGGGACTTGTCTGTGCAGGGTGTGTGTGGCTCTTCCATTTCGTTTTTGTGAATGGAACCCTGAAATATATTTTTGGACAGGAGTCTAAAATGGCAGCAGATGCCTGGGCATAGACAACTGAATCACATCCTGCATAATATTTAAATAAATACTCTTTCTTTGAAGAAAATGATGTCTGAAATGGTCCTGCCTGTTACTCCCCTGGGACAAATGGGGCAAAGATGACTTCAGCTCAGTGTCAGCAGCTGAGCTCTGCTTTTGGTCTTCCAGGATGACAGGAGAGAGGAAGCACCCTTCCAAATTAGTTACTGCAGCAACAGAAGCCTGTGTTCTCTAATAAATATCTAGATAATATTATAAACTTGAGAATGAATTGTAGGCTATTTGCAGTTCTCTGTATTAAAGTTAGTTCCTCATCTCCTCCAGCCCTGCACTCCCAGATGGAAGTGTCTCAGAGCTATGGGCTCTGTATCTTCGCAGTCAGGAAGAGTTCTGCACCATTGTGCACCCTGTCCTTAGCTGCGGGTGAGTGGGGAAAGGCCTGAGAGCCGCAGATGTCTCATAGGATATGGGATTTGACCAAGGTTGACCTGAACTACCTAGTGCCAACCTCTTCTGTATGGGCAGGCCTTGGTTCTTCATCTTTCCTGTCTAGCTGATGTGAGCTTTGGGCGGATGCTGCTTTATAGTGTCTTATACTGGTTGATGTTTCCTCTCACTAGAAGGCAAGGTAAGAGGAAAAAATGTTCCCTAAGCTTGAGTGTCTGAAGGACAAGTGGCTGCAGTCCAGGCTTCCTTTGGAGTTCAGTGGAGTTCTTACCTGATGAAAAACATTGGAGAGCACAGGACATGGTTTTACCCTTTCTGAAATGAGTGGACATGACTAACTGCATCCTAGAAGCCTCTGTTGTTCTTTATTGTCTGAATGGAGAGGCCAAGGAGACCAGAACAGATACCACAGATCCCATCAAAGGGTGTACAGCTTCAGTGGTCCTAACATCATGCTGACCCTTGTGTGCCTGTGAGAACATCCTCACACTGCAAGGGACTGGGGAGCTTCAGGACTTCCATTAGCATCTCTCCTGAGGGACTACTCCCATCTAGCTAGAGCTGCTGGTGAGCTACCTGAAAGCTTTCCTGCTTGCAAATGGACTTTTTTACATATTTGCTCCATTCATTATTACTGTAATGGAACTGTCTTAACAGAATTCATACTTAACTGCTCAGCTAATAATTTCTGTGGTTTTCCACAGAAACTGCATGACAGATGATAGCTGCCTGAGAGCTTTTTCTTTCTCCCTATAATCACTACTAGGTACAACCATCTGCCTCACGGAATCTAAGCAATATTTGTGGACAGGAGCACCAACTTTCAGGAGTTTACAATTTTGCTTTTCTAATTGTGTCCATAACAAGTGATGTTCACTCCATCTCAGTTCTCTGCATCCCCTCAACCAGTGAGCAGGGCATCCTGCTTGTGTCATTTCCCTTGGCACAGTGAGAAGTGAGTATAAATGCTCATTCACGCCAACGTACTGACTGCTGTATCTGACAGGAAGATATCACCAAAACTATTTTCTCCATACAACTTGTAAAAATAGTGCTGTGGGTTTTTGGTTTTTTTTATTATTGTTATTATTTTTTTTTTCCCCAGAGCCTTAGTTGTTCACTATCCAGCTGTTACAGATGTTTTCATTATGCCCTCCTGCACGTGGCTGCTCACACTCTTGTCTGTCTGCCTCTCTCCCTGGAAGCTGTGGGTCTGTGACTCCAAACCTCCATGCATGTGGGAGACACAAGGCTCCCCAGCCAGCCCTAGTGAGCTGTGATGGAACTCTTCATCACATAGCCTCATCCAAACCCTGTGATACACTCTTGCCTGGGCTCTGCTCTTGTGCTGCTGGTGGAGCACTTGTATCTCTGCTGCTGTGTCCAGTCCTGCATGAGAGCTAGGGCAGTGTTACCCTTTGATTTTTCCTTAAGAGCTGCTCTGTCCTCTACCACAGGGAAACAAAAAACGGTGGTGTTTTTTTGTTTTGTTTTGTTTTGTGTTACTGGCAGATAATTAACTGGCAGTCAGTGAAATATGCTCGCAAGATTGATACCAGTAATATGACAGACAAATCACCACACTAGAGGCCTACAAAGACATTAATAATCATCTTCACATTTCAGAAGAGCCATCATAACTAACTCCCCACCCAGTGTGCACACCACCTCCCCAGATGCCGTATGAGCTCCGAGCCCTCACCCCAATCCTGCCCATGGGGCTTCCTCACACACACACACCAGTGACAAAAGCCCTAGCAGGATCACATACAGGCACTCCAGGTGTGGGTCCCACTGTGGCACCCTGTTGTAGCACCCCACCAGCTGCATGCCAGTCCCCCAAGGTACCCAATGGAGCAGCTGCTCTGCCAGGCTTGAACAGAGGCTGTGGTGCTGGTGGTAATACTGCCTCTGTTACACCAAGCTTTGGCTGCTACTCTGAGGTCATTTCCTGCTGTAATAAATTTTTCATTCATGCTTATTTTCAAGTTGACTCTTTTTTATTGGTGGTGTTTTGAAATAATTCCCTAGGTACTTTTCAATCCAGCTGATTGCCGCTATCCTGTTTAACATGATCAGGTTTGGGTACAGGAAGGCTCCCATGCACTATGAACTTACCTTTCTATCTTAGCAGTTGTTTTTACACAAGCCATAAAGTCAAGGCTGGGCTTTGTAGGCAACCTCACAATTTTTCCAAAGGGGTATCCGTATGGACCCATTCAAGACACACACCAGTGAATCCCCACATCCTGTCCCAGAACTGTCCATTGGGCCCCTAGTCCTTGTGCCATAACAGTCACTTTCCTGCTCTCCAATTCTTGGTCTTTGCTCTTTCCTTCGATGTCCATGAGGGGCTGTGTGACTCCCAGGGTCCCACCTTGATGCTTCTGTCCCCTTTCTTGTCTCCATCTCCCCCCTCTAGTATGGAGATGTATCTTCTCATCTTCTTCCTCGTTCCTGGGCCAGGAACCACCTATCCTCCCTTTGTTGCCCATGGCTACACGTGCCACAATTTCTTTCTGTAGACATTGGTCCTCAATTCCTCTCTTCTCCTTTGGGGAAGGATTCAGTTATAAAACTATAAATCATTCTTGGGGAGGGCTGAAACAAGTATATCCTTCTCTTGGGATAGGCCCAGAGATACTCTTCCAGATTTACAGTTTTTCAGATTTCATGGGGAAAAAAAAAAAAAGAAAAAAAAAACCACCACAAACCCGTTTTGTGCATTGTTGCCTGAAAGATAATCTTTGAAGTTCTGTGAGAAAATGAAATCACTGTTGAAATATATCCTATCATAGTTGGACGTATCAGAGACTAATGGAACACAGAAGTATCATCAACATTTTGCTTAGTCAGTTCCTATGGTTTCTCTTCTTTCTGACTTCCTTCTCCTTTAGAGAGGGCTGATTTTCAGGGGATGAGTTTGTGATGTGTTTTTGTACATGTGTATGTGTCTACATGCTCGTGTGTTGGCTTTTTTGTAATGGCTGCTGTGAGGGCAGCATTTAAGAAGCTGGAACTACCATTCGGCTATACAGTATTAAGTATAGCCCATTAATAAAGCAAATGATAAGGAAGAAACTTAGTTAGGTAGCAAGAGTATACTGAAGGTATTAATAATCTTCAGCTCAGCATTGACAAGAACTAGGTATTATTTCTTGAAGTGCTGTCCAGTAAATGGTCAAAATGATTTCTTAATTAACAGTGTTAGGAGAAAATGCTGGGGATTGCTATGAAGCCTGATCTGTTTAAATAGTAATATAATAAAAAATAATATACAAAAATAATATATATATAATATATATTACGATATATACAATAATATACAAAATATTATACATATATTTATAAAAAATAATAAACATTTTTTCCAATGGACTTTACGGCAAAAGACATTTGCTTCACAGTCCACTGCTCCTCCTCCAGTCAAGCAAAAGACAATTCAAATGACATTTTTTTAGTTTATTCTATTTGTGGATGTTACCACATAGTTTGTGTTTGTAGAGGGTGGATATCCCCTATTTGAGTAAGCAACACTGTGTAGCAGCATGGCTTTCTGAAACAGACTTGTGACTGACTCCCATGCACAAAGGCTGACTTGGCAGTCTGGAACATGAGCTACTGCTGCTGCTTCTTATCGTATGCTGTGCTTGGGAAAGGTTCATGATGTATGTTCATACTGCAGCTGAGTGACCTACCCTCCCCAGCTTCTCCCTTTTCATTTCCAGCTCTTTCATTCTGTCTGAACAGCCTCCTGACCCAGACCTTGAAGACAGCAATTGTCCAGTGATGATCTGAAAGTAGTTCAGAGGAGGTTCTTGGTGAGGATCAGCAGCACCATTGATTCTCTCCAATGACCACTGAGTCCACCAGTTGTACCCCACTGAGCTGCTTGATCCCATCAATAGTTCACATGTGAAAATCCACTCCACACTCTGGGGAGCAGCTTCATTCTACTTTACTGCAATGAAGAATAGCTGGAATGGTGAGGCATTGGAACAGGCTGCCTAGGAGGTGGTGGAGTCACTGTCCCTGGAGGTGTTCAAGTAAAGGTTGATGTTGCACCGAGCAACACGGTGTAGAGAGTCACAGGCATGGGCTGATGGTTGAACTGATGATTTTATTGATCTTTCCAACCTTAATGATTCTAAGAATGCAGAGTTATGGCATCTTCAAGGAGACAGCCTTACTCATGTCCTGCTCTCATGCACACAGCTGACAGACCCTTAATATTCTCTTTTCTCCTCCTTAATACGATGGTTTTTCTTCAATTGTAAGAATAGTCCCTGTGCCACTCTCATCCTGGAGCAAATCTCATTATTTCATACAGAGACGGCTCAGACAAGAGAGTTTCAGTTGTTAATTGTTTGTCTTTTCCACCACTACAGCAGGAAAATCCTATCAAAAGAAAGTTAATTATTTAAATGCTGTCTCCATTTGAATTGCTCATTCAGAGCTGTTTCTTACACCTCAGACACCCTGAGGCTTTTTCTGCTTAGAATAAACCCATCTTGGCTCTATATTATTTACCAAATAGAGCTACTGCTGACCGCAAATTTACAAAAGATCCATTAGAGACAAAGCAGTCACTGTATTACAATACAGTTTTAGTCTGCACGGATTTAAAAAACGTATTGTGCTGAAGATAATCACATAGAGGGCAATTATAGAAGCTGGAGAGGATCAAACATGGTAATAGGGATATAAAAGGAAACCTGCATTCTTCATATGCTACACTCCATGCATGTGAATGCTTTCCTTTTGTCTTTCTTTTTACAGATGTTTCAAATTATATAGTAATTACAAATGCAAAATGATTTTTTTCCCACACAAAACCATCTGATCTAAGCTACTCTACTGAGCAGCATTGGAGCAGCTTCCCAAGGCTTGCAGTAAACTATCCATCACTGCAAATTTATGGTGGATATATACAAGATCTGACGTTGTTATTTTGAGGCTCAGGACTTGGTCCAGAGATTTCTGCAGGGTTCCAAATAGATGACACAATGGTTTCTTACAGCTTTATTGTCTACAAAAAGATGGCCAGAAAATTAATTGTGCTGACTATAACTAAGGTATCGTTAAAGTGTAAATCAGTAGTTAACTGACTGAGAGTGCAGTGAAGTGTCAGGATAATTATGTAACATAACGATCATTTATAGCTGTCCTAGAAGACCTGTCCTACTACTATAGGACAAAACATTGGTGCTAGTGGTTACACTGCAACTTCATAATATGTGAAAGAGTGGATCAGCGCCTAAGGAGTGCGTGTGGTAGCAGCTGCAAAAACGCAGTGTGAGGAAAGATGATTAATAGGCACAGGATGAGCCTTCACTTCAGATCTGAATCAATTCAGCTCAAAAATCGTAGGCAAGCAGGCAAGGCTGTGGAGTGCACAGGACTGCATTTCCTTTTGAAACTTGCATATGGAGGCTTCCAAGGGTGCATGTGTGTGTTACTAGGATTTGGTTCAATAGGCAGATAAGAGCAAGAGGCAATGACAGATACCACTTCCTTCTGAGCCTCTTCAAGCAGAACTCTGATTCAAAGATAGTCAAGGACTAGGTCCAAATCTCCTTGAAATCTGTGAGAGTTTTCCTACTTGTTTCACCGGGCCAAAACCCATTTATCAAATGCACTGAGAGACCTTGAAGGGGAACAAAAGCTGCTACTGTACTGTGGTCCAGAGCCAACTTACAGGTAAACAGCACAAATGGACACTGGGAAGAGTAAGGACTTAGGTGAGGTTAAAGACTCACTTCTGAATTCAGTCTTGTGTATTGTATTAGTAGTTCAACGATTCTGAAAACAGCTGTACCACACCGTTGTGTTTTTTTTGCAGCACCTACAATTGTTGGGGAGAGGGTTGTGAGGAATTACAGGAAGTGTCTGATCACTGCTGTCCTGCTGCTTATTTCCCAGGACTGTTTTATTCCACACCAAATAAAAGTGATGATAACAAACACCACTCCCGCACCTTTCAACTTTTATCTTGGTTGTCCATCAGCAAGGTCAGCACATAACTGGAGCCTCTTCAAGATCATATCTAGTCCTGTTCTGAAGACTCACTTCCACAGCCTTTAAGATGCCTAAAATCTTGATTTTGCCTCTTTCTGTCTCTTAAGAATTCTCAGTCTTGTTTAAGGATCAGTTTTTGGAGCATCACATCCATGATATAGGCACTGGCAAGAAGTTTCTGTTCAGGAAAACCTTCTGTATCTCTGTAGAAGCACATTGGTATGCAAGTGTGCCTACTGACTACTGATTGACTTCTTTAAACTTTTCATGATCATAAAATAATATTGCAAGAGACCCTGTTGGTTATGATTTCTGTATACCACGTAACTTACATAAATAAATCACCTAACCAAAGTAAAAATTACAATGACATGCTAGCATTAATTTCACACACAGATTTGTCATGATCCATTTGAATTTTTGTGCATCCAATCCCAAGGAAAGTAGAAGCCCTTCATTTTTTCTACAATAAGGTCAGTATTTCTTGAAAGATCATTAAGAATCATACAGAACATGACAATATGCTCACAGCAAACATGGTACAGAGCAGACACGTATGCAGAATCCAAAGCCTTCTGTGACCCATGTATCTTTGCAGGCGACAGAGGTGTCCTGACTTTGGCTGATGAAATCTTTTCTCTTTCTTGCTTCCCTGAAATAAAGTTTGTGAAAGACGAAAAGGAGAAAAATCAAGGGAAAACCCGAACTTTCCATTTTCATTTCTCATTTTGTGATTTATGTGGCCATGTATCTAATATTTCTTCCATTCCTAAGAACTGCCTCTAACTGCTGTGCTCTTTCCTGTGAGTAATGATCAAATGAAAAGACACTATCATACAAGACAGGGATTTGTTGTCCTCTTGTTGTAGAGGTATGTGTTGGTCTGTATATATTTCTTATGTTTTAAAACATTCCAGGCAGTTATAAAATTCTTTCATTATATTAGCAGCATCAGTCATCAATTAGGAAGATCTTTCTATTTAAAGAAAGGAATGCCATGGTCTTCATGGAGGTTTTCCTTCAGTGTAATTTAATTTACAAAGTCCTTCCAGTTCTTTCATTGTCACTATTTAGATTTATTCCATCTACAACGAATTGTACAAATTCTCCTCTGGCGTCATACCCACAGAAATCTTGGCAGTGAGCAGGCAGCTGTGACCCATTCCTGACAGGCTATATTGCCATTTCACTTTGCCATGTGTTGCCCCACAGTTTATACATAGGTTGTTGTTTCTTTGAGAATGAGGCATTTTGTTCTTAGGAGCCTTTACAGAGCTCCTAATACATTGAGGTGATGGTTGCACTCTGTCTAGAAGAATGGGCAGCAGAATTCATTGGTACTGTTTTGCTGGGCTTTCATCTGGCTGAATTCCTAATGACTCACTTCATTAGGAAATGAGGCACCACCATTACACACGCACACATGTGAACCCTTGGATTAATAGGGGATGGCTTGGCAGCAAGGTATCTGCCAAAGTTGGTCACTGGCTCTGGCTCACAGTGGCTGAGTTTGATTTATTATTGCTAAGCAAAGCTCCAGTAGACAATTCTAATGTACCTGAAGCTGCAGATATGCAGAAAAGTGAGAAATGCTATTAAATGTCTCAAGATGTGTTGTGTGTGAATGTATTTGTGGGTTGTGTGGTGTACGTTCTGGTTGCAACAGTATATTTGCATCAATATAAAATAGGATAGAATTGGACACCTAAAATATTAACATAAATGTGTTTTAAAAGAAAGTAATAGCAGGGAAAGGGCTTCATTTGTTTCTCTCTCCCTCTCTGTACTACAGAATAGTGATCTGCTAAGTGCACAAAAGCCTTCATACTCTTCAACACCAGACAGACAGCAGGGGAGCTCCAGGGCCATATTCCTGGAAATCACCAATGGATCTTTAGCACTAGTTCTCTCAGATGTGATTTAAAGGGCTGGGCCCCTTGGGTAGAGACCAGGACTGCAGGGACGTGAGCACATAACTCTACAGCCACAGCTTGGTCAGGTTTTGAATAACAGCTTAAGGGTATGGGCATTTCTTTGTGTTAGGAAAGATATTTACAAGATCACCTGACTGAACAGTAGTTGACCACTGCCTTCAGCCCTTTCTGGTCATATACTGAGTCCCTGGGAGTCCACTGCCTTTGGAAACAAGAGTCCTCAGCTAACTTAGGGCATAATCAGCAATACAACCAATGTGTTTGTTCTGTACTGACTCCATTTTCTATGCTAAGAAAGAAATATGTTGGTCAAGTGCCTATGACATCAAAAATTAATCTGGGAAAAAGTAATGAAAACAGCAGAAGCTTCTTTTCTCTACCACCTTATCCTAAAGACAGTGCAGGGGTGATTGCAAACTGTACCCTTTGCTTTGAGATGTCTGATGCAGCCATCACTCTCAGCTTAAATGGAAGAAGAAAAAAAAAGAGAAAACCAACCACAACAAAATAAAATCAAAAGGATTTAGGGATTTTCTTTTTTTTTTTTTTTTTTTTTCTGGCATACCTTGTAATGCTGTGTCAGCTCTGCTGCCTATACAGATTGGGTCCATGTTTGTCACTGTCCCCATGCCAGGGAAATGGTGTATCACTAGTTATTTGGTCCAGTAGCCCTGGGGCATCAAAGGAGGAGGAATTAGTCTAACATATTCCCAACTAGAGAAGTAAGCTCTGAATGTGATGAAACTGGTGAAAGATGTTGATCAGTTACTTAGTGGCAGTGTGACTTACATGCCAAATCCATCTGGTGATAAGCATCATCTTCCCTCTCAGGAAAGAAAGCTCCAGCATATTTTTCAAACTTGATTAATAATGCATTTGGCATCTGGAAGTCACAGGAAAACAGTTCATATAGGAAGGGGGGATGTAAGTTTTCTGCATCTCCCAGGCACTACTAGGCTATTATTCACAGCTAAGGTACTATTTGTAAAATATTTGTGCATTTAATATTTTAAGGAGCAGCTCTGGCACTCGGGTTGTTTTCAGCTTTGTATTTTTTTGAGACAGCAGGTGCTGCATGTTCATGGGAGAAGTCTGCGTGTGACATACTCTTATCTGGAAGACATGCTATCATTTCCAGCTGAACCAGCCAAGAAATTTCTCTGTGCAAAACAAAGAGTATCAGAATGAGTAACATTAATGCAAGCTTAGGTAGTGCCCTTGGGATGGAGGCTGCCATCCAGAGCCCACAGCAGCCAATTAGAACCTTTCCAAGCCCAAATCCCAGCCACACACAGGGCACATTCTGCCTAACCCATATAGTGTATTACTGGAGCTCAGAATGGAGTGTATTACGTTCACAAATGTTGCATACTGCTTTATGGCTGTGCTCGTGATATATTTCTGTCTTTCAGGAGGTATAATTCAGTGATGATCTCATTCAGGCTGTGACAGTTCCTTCAGTTGTCTTCTAGAAATTCACCTGCTAAAATAACATAGTATTTTAACCTACTTTTATTGACATGCCACTTATCTGCACAATGGTATCTGCAGTATTTCTTCTCAAAGTTGTAATTCAAGAAGTTTTTAATAGAGGAGGTCACTTAGCCAACTGAAAAGGAAAACTGCTGAATTCTGTGTTGTATTCAGGGTACTATTTATTTATTTATAGTTTTTAAGAGATTGAAGTTGCAGTAGGTGAAAAGGTGAAACTGCTGCACTCATTCTTGGCTTTTATAGTCCAGATACTCACGGAGTGCCCAGGTTTATATACCTAAATCCCTGGTTTGACCTAGAGCAGTAACAGAAACCGAATATTCCTTGTGCATATTTTACTCTGCTGTTTAGACCATACTCTCCTTGTTACCATTTACTACTTGTAGGGCAGCAAACATTGGGTCTGATCCAGACTTGCTTTCCCTTCTGTCAGATTTTGTATGTACTCAGTATAAGATATTTAAAACAACCATGGTTGGAGTGGGAGGGTAGGCTAGATGACCTCCCAAGCCCTTGTGAAGTTCTGGTGTGTGGGGACGATGGTTGGGGATGGCGAATACCTGAATGTCAGTTCGTTTGGCTGCATGGACATGTCATGTGAGAAAATGTGTCTCGTGGTGGCTCTTAGAGACATGAATTATGGATGCCTACACCCGTGTTTGAACCCTAGGCAGTACTGCAGAAACTAAAGGTCACAAAGAGAGGAAAGGAAGCCAGTAGGAAATGAGCAATGGGTTTGTGATGGAGCCAAGATTTACAGAGCAGGCTGGTTGCTATTCGTTTACCCCTGCTGCCTCTCTTGGCTAATTAGATGGCCTGATGGAACTGCCAGTGAGGAAAGCAATATGAGCAGGCATGGTGTGCTGTGATTAGGGAGGGCACTGCTGGAGAGAGGAACATCAGTGCAGCCAAGCAGAAGTTTTATCCATGTTCTCTCTGCCTTTCCCCCTGAGAAGCACTTGCTTTTTATTCCCAGCTCCTTCTTTCTGTTCTGTTGTTGCAGATTGCATCTCTTCTCTAAAATGTGAAATGCAGTCACTCTCCAAGCAATGGAGGCAAAGTTAGCTGATGTTCTTTCTGCTCCTTGATGGTAAAAATGCCACAGGACTGACTTTGCCCTGCAGGCATGGGAGAACATCACTTTCCATATCCAAAACAAAAAGCATACTTACTGAAATATTTGGGATCACTGGATATCAAGATGCCTCTTACAAATTCTAACATGTACAGAACCTAAATGCCCCATGAAGTAATTTCTGCTTGCTGACATTTGGCAACATTTGCAAGAGCAATTTTTTAGCTACGTCAAACCAATGCTGAAGTGATTTCGACCCAAAAAGACTGTTCAACCCCTTTAAAAAATAGTAATAATAATAAAGAAACCCAAAGTTTCTTCTTGCTGATCACAGATTATATGGGTTTGTCCATCCCTTGCTATCACTCCTTATGCACACAAATCAAAGCTGCTGCACAGTGGAATGGGGAATGCGATTTAAGTGGGACTCCCATAACTTTATGGCACACCTTGGAGAAGCTGGACAAACACATCTTTCTTGCTGTGGCAGGAATAAACAGGGCTTGGTGACAGATCCAGGGCACTTTGGTGGTATTCTCTGTTACTTCTTGGTAACAAATGAGAACCCCAGGTTTGGTGTCCCTGACTAAAGTGTCTCTTGTGGGCTGCCCAGGGTCAGCTCATATCCTTGCCACATCTTTGGAGTGCAATTACCCACTTTTGTCATCTTGGTAACAGTACCTGAGCTGGAAATAGTCTTTCTGCAGCTTTTCCCTCCCCAGTGCACTATGATTCAAGCTCTTGGAAACTTCTGCTGAATCTAATGAAGGAAAAGGAGCCAGCCCTGAAGAACGGGTAACATGAGGGATGTACAAACACTTTCAAGAACTGTGCACAGGGCTCACTCAGTGGTGTCCTGGGGGTCAGTTTAGAAAGCAGGTAGAATTGGTTTAGCTTAATACTAAAAAACACAAGGTTGAAGAATCACAGTCTTCCCCCGTTCATCTAAGGATCCAACCTCTGCTGGCAATAAAGTGAGGTCTTCTGAAAGAAAAGAAAGATTTTTCCATTTAACCCTTTTAGCTTGAAGAGGAGATCAGCTGTGCTCCAAAGCAGACTTTTAGAAACTGAGAGCACTGTGGTGGTCAACTCTATATTCTCAGTTAATATTTTCCAGGATGCACAGTACAGTCAGAAGGTACAAAGAGGGACAAAACTCTTCAAAGCACTAAGAAGCAAGCAAGCAAGCAGATGTGGCAAGAAATGCCAAGGTTGTAAAGTCAGTTTGGAAAGAACAGAGACCCCACAAGCCAGGGTTACTTTAGAGAATAATAATGCATACAGAGGAGTCAAATAAATTGTATCATTACAGATGCTCCAAATGTCTAGTGACAGACAGCCAGACAACATTTAGAGCCTCTAGCAATGATGAATGAACTGGAATACAAAGCAGATAGAAAGTAGGTTTGGGTCAGAGGAAGGCATTGGCAGCATCTGTCAGTAGGAGGGCAAAACCACTCCTGCGAGCAGAACATCCTCCAGCCTGCGAGGCTGGGAAGAAAACCATGGGAAGGGAGTAGCCATCGGTCAGACAAGGACAGTGATGCCAGGCAGTGCAGAGGCTGATGAGTGTGCACAGGTACATTCTTTTTCACCTTGAGCTTCAGTGTGAACAGCTGCAGTTACATTACATTAGGAGATCTCGTGAAGCTGTTTATTAATCCTGTGGTATGCTCAAACCAAACAGCATATTGAATTAGCAGTTTAGGTGGAAGCTTGAGTATTTTACACTAAGTCACTGTGGACAGAGATACAATTATTAATATCTTTTTCCTAATAGAGTAGTGGCTCTTCAATTTACTCTCAAAAGGAACAGTTTTTGGACTAGAACCATGCCATGTCCACCTTGCTGGAACACCTGCCAGTAAATAAACTCAGAGCAAGCTATTGAAACATTGCTGAGTGGTGAGCAAATGGCATGCAGGTGGCTGTCCTCACTTAATGCCATTGCCATCCTCACCAAGACAGACACGTTCCTCTCTAATATCCCTCCTCTTTGTGGTGTGTATTGCTATTCTACTGAAAAAAACAGCAAGAGGTACCAAAAAAATGACAAAAGAGCTCAGCAAATTGTTTCCTGCACTGGCAATAGGTGTGATCCAAAAACAAAACAAAACAAACACACACACATACCAAAAAAAAAAAAAAAAAAAAAAAGAGAGAAAAGGAAAAAGGAAAACCTCACAAAAAGAAAGAGGCTCTCATTATCGTCCATGCTGGGTAGAAACAAAACTAATTAACAAAGCAGCAGGAGAGCAGGGGGACTGGGTCATGTCACAAAATCTCTTCATAGAAGTGTAGTCCCTTTCTTTCTTATTTGTTTGTACTTTTTTTTTTTTTTTTTTACCAAAATGTATACATTCTCAAAGTTTTAAAGTCCTGTTTATCAGAAGTTACAAACTTGAAGAAGTTGCTAGACCCTGTCCTTTCTTTTGGCACCAATGTTTCTGCAAGCGTGAACCAAGAAGTTGAGTTGCTCTCAGTTGCACTGTGTCCGTTCCCTTTCTGACTGCACCACAGTCTGTTGGCAGCTGTAGCTGCTGCTAATGAGGAAAGCGATAGAAAAGGGAGAGAGTATATCAGCAGTCTTTGGATGTCATTTCAGTGGCAATGTGCAAAATGAAACCAAACCCACAAAGTCACTCAGCTTACCACAGACCAACACCAATCAGTCCCAGCATCAACACATCATGGGCATGAAGGAAAACAGAAAAATAAAGGAGGAAAGGAAGGGAGGGAAGGGCTGGGGGAAATAATGTAGGCAGGAAGAGGACTTAAGGAAGGGGAGAAGGAAAGGAAGAAAGAAAAAAGGGAGGAAGGAGAAAAGGAAGGGAAAGAAGGGAGAGGGAGGAAGGGAGAGAGGGAGAAGAGGAAGAAAGAAAGGAGAGTAGAAGGAATATTTTACAGTAATGAAGACACGGGAATTATACAAGGTCATAGATTCACTGATACGCAGCTTGATTACATGCAAATTGATGCTCTGGTCAGCTTCATGATTAACAGCAAAATTTACCAGTTAAATGTAACTGCCAAGCATCAACTCCCCTCTGTCCAGGATGTATATAACCAGCACCAAACTGGGGTCCTACAATATGGATGAAGAAAGCACAGCCCTTCAAACATCTTCCTTATCTGGTGCAACCTTTCCTTGTTTGTTGTATTAAAGGTAAGAAACACAGCAGCAGGTGGAAATTAATGATAGTAATAGCAATAATAAACAAAATCAGCCTGAAAACTTTGCTCTGAGAAGTAGCCATAACGGACTGCACACTCCCACATGCAGGAGATCTGCTCTTTGTGCCAGTCAGACCCTCTCTCAAGTGATTAAAACAGGCTCTCACTCACAGAAGAGCTTACACAGCTCAGAGAGTGATTTACATCATGCAGAAGGAGAGGAATGTTTTTCTCACATTTCTGCTGCCATTCACACCATACGATGAGCTGACCAGGTGCTCTCCCTAAAACACTGTGGTGTGGGCCTGCAGTCCAGGAAGGGGCTGTGGGGTTTGCTGCAGGAAAGGGGCTTCAACCACATGCTTGTGCACAGTTTTTATACATAGCATACAACACATAACTTCTGCCTGGATGCTGGACACGTGGACAGAGGTGAATAATGTGAGCACATGGTGCACACTACTTCACCTAGGCCTTGATTTGTCTGACAGCAGTTGGGCTCCACGTCTGTAAAAGCCCTTTGCTTTGGTTACCTTTTATATGTTTGCATCTGTGTATGGATTTCCTTGTTCCTTCCATGCATTACATTTATTCCTGTGCT
The DNA here is from genome assembly GCA_023055505.1 of Callipepla californica brunnescens. Classification (NCBI taxonomy): domain Eukaryota; kingdom Metazoa; phylum Chordata; class Aves; order Galliformes; family Odontophoridae; genus Callipepla; species Callipepla californica. The sequence goes on along the minus strand of JALIRH010000001.1, from coordinate 108,662,483 downwards.
TCCACCTTTCCTTCCTCCTCCCCACCTCCCCCTCAAGAAGCTATACCTCAGGAAGCTCCATCTGGGAATTTTCGGGACGTTCATACGTTTGCATATCTCTGCAAACCACACATCTCTGTGTCAGAGCACCCAGAATGTGCCATTTTATCAAATATCTGAAGCTTCGAGCTGGGTGTCCACATTTCCTTTGGGATCCAATCATGCAGTCAGAATTCCAAGCTCTGTGCAGATCTCACCGGAGCATGGGCTGGGAGCAGAGGTGTCACAGATGAAATGTATACTTTTCCTCAGCTCAGACTCATTTCTAGGTTTTAATTGTTTAACTGTAGCTAGAAAACACTGCAGAAGGGCCTCGGTGAGCCTCCTGGCTCTGAAAAAACAGATGATGCCTGTTAGTGTTGCTATAGAGCCAGGGAAGCACTTCGGAATTTAAAGGGATACACTATATCATGCATACTCTCTGTCTGCCCTGATAGGAGGTGTGGTGGGCACCAGAGCCCATTAGCAGGGAGGCAAAGGACACAGGCAAGTGGATGGGGAATGTGCTGGTCCTCTTTGCCAGTCTTGTTTCATAATGGCAGCCCTTGGGCAGCACTTTATCCTCAGTAAGGATGGACACTCCCAGAGGCTCAGGAGCCAGGCTGCTTTGGTGTAGTCAGACAGAAGGAAAAAAGGGGCATTGGATACAAGGGAGGATGTTACTGAGTGTTTAAATCTGGGAAGGAAAAGCAGTGCTATTTGACACAGGGATTTCCATGTCCAAGAGACTGACAACATCTGATGAGGTGATCCGAAGGTTGAATAGGGAACTGAAATTCTCCTTGAAGCATTAATTACCAGACGCTGGGTCCAGATTCTTCAGCTCTACCAAAAAATGTCACTGTCCTTTATTTCACATTGTTTGAGCTTAATACTCTTACATAGCTGAATTACTTTATTTGGCTTTGATGCTTTCACATTGTCAAGACTTTATTTCTGTTCAGCAGCATGTACTCCTCACCTTGTTACACACTGTACTAATCATGCTTTTATTATGTATTTTTAGATCCTTCCCACAGTGTGCAGAGATCTGTGGGGCCTTTTTTAGCCCAGAGTATCAATAATACCTCCTGCCAACACTCCTGGTAGAGGTATTGCAACTACTTTCTTTGATAGTCCCTTGAAGAAATTAAATTGTTGCAATGTGAGCACAGAGCAGGGTTCAAGGTCCACTGCATATGGAAATAGAATTGATTACTCTCAATGAACAGAGGCTTGCAGCTCTTAAGAACATTATACAATAAATATGTTGGCACATGCTATGCATTTGGCATGCTAAGTGGTTTACTGAACTACTTCGTACAGCATATTTTAATGAAATGCTGACACTTTGGCATCTTATTGGATAAGTGCATTCGGTGGCACTGGTCACAAATGACAGACATTAAGGAAGGCATACAAAGTACACTGGAAGACAGTAACTCCCCCTTGACTTTCTGCTCCAGGTTGATGTATTCCTAGTGTTTATCATAACCAGCAATGAGAAAATCAACTATGAGCACATGGCTTTCCTCCAGATCAGCATCTAGAAACTTCTAAGACCCCACAATAAAAAATAAAAACAAAAAATAAAATAAAATAAAAAGGACCCTTCCCACTGAGTCCTGCTTTGCTGGTGCTGCACTCAGAAATGCAGCCAAGGATGGAGTAAGCATAGCTGCAAGGAACACTGCTGGCTCCAGCAGTCTGTGACATAAAGCCTGCAACCAGCCATGCCTCTCTTCTGTTGTTTTGCCTCTTTTTTTCTGAGCCTGAGGAGAGAGTTTATTCATGAAAACAGGATAAAAAGAAGGCTTAAATCACAGATTAGGTTTTTGGGGCTGAAATAGTTCTGGAGTGGAAGTAATCAAACCTTACAGACAAGTCTTCCTATCTTATGTCCTCACCTGCTCCTAATCCTACCATTACTTCAGGTCTCTTGCTAGGATAATGCTTTTCTTACACTCACTGTGTCAAGACTATAAACAAACAAACTGACACCACCTCACCTCTCCTAGGATCACAACTCACTTTGAACAGGGAAAGGCTGGAGAAGGGGCCCCGATTCCTTATATTATTGGTGCCACCAAGTGTTGAAAGACACGAAGTGGCCCTGAAAAGGCACACACTGGAGTAGTCATAGACAACAAATGCTTTGGGCACATATTCTGCAGTGATGGCCACGTTGCCAGGTGCATTGTGACCATTCACTACCTGAACACCGAGGAGCAGAGAAGAGGAGATGAGTTTTTGTCTGAGCTTTCAGATTATTTATGATGAGTGTGTAATGCCTCAGTATTTATTATCGACAGTAACTCACCTCTCTTGAAACATCATGCACCGGATCCCTGGTTGGAGTGCATCCATTACATGCAGAAAGTTGGTGACATGGGATGAATTCATAAATATACCTTGTCCCATGTCTTCAGTAAAGGTCTTTGTGTTGAGTTATGAATGTATACCTGGCTGAAAAATTTACGGACATGTTCCATTCCCAATAAATGATGTACCTTTCATATGGGCTAAAGTCACTTAAATGGACATTGTGTCTTTCTATACATTTCCCTTCCCCTTGTATCGACCAGAGGATATCTTTAAGGATGAGTCTTTTCCAGTCTATTTCGACCCCCTTCTCTTCCAGAAAATGTTCATCCCATCTCTGATGCGTTACTAGGTGTAAGGAGAGCCACTGTGAAGGGCACCAGCTGATGCTCCCATGTTGAATGGACTTCAAGATTCATCTTGACAGAAAAGGCCAGAGATTCAGAAGTCTGATGTTTAGGGTTTCTGGTCTGTAAGCTGTGCCTGTTTTGATAACTTATCCTTAAATCTAGCCTAGATGAACTCCATGGGTACAGTGGTGAAAAATGGATCAATTTCCCCTAAACATGAACTTGCCCAGCGTAATGCATATTCCTATCTTTTATCATGCCTATTTCTGGAGGATACCTCAGGGGTCTGTCTCCTTTCACTACCAGCAGCACTGTACAGTTTGCTAGGCCAACTCACTTCTCTCTGAATGGAGCTGAGATGCCCCCATGAGATGTGTCTCTCAGACTGTGTTAAGTCTGTGAAATTTGTTGGGCTTCAGATTTATATTCAGATAGAAAGTGAGGCATTTCCTGCCTCTGTGTTGTTTTGGCTTTGAAAGACAGCTGTAGAGCTGCTCTTACAGGGATGAGTACATAGGTATTTTTGGGAAGAAGCGTCACAAGGGATGTTGAAAGCTGTCTCCTTAATCTCAGTGGTCTTTTGTCTTATTTTGGCAACTGCTCTACATTTTGAGCGTCAGAGAAATGAGCCAAGTGCACTGTCAGTAGCACTGGAAACCAGAGCTGTTGAAATAGGGCCACAGGGTAAATGTATTACACATCTGTATTAAGGAGTTACATATATAAAATAGAATGAGAAAATACCTGAGGAGCAGAAAAGGTAGAGGTTCTTCTGAAACATGGTGAGAATGAAGCTCTGTACCTAGCTGGTTCCAGTGTTAAAGGCTGTAATTCCCAGCTGGTACCTCCCCACTTCTTTTTGATTAGTTCTTTCATACTGCTTTCCTAATTCTCAGAGACTGAGCCATCCATTGTGTTCACCTCTTCAGACAGAAGCTCCCTTTTCTCCATTTAAACTTCCAGTCTACTTCTAGATCCCTTGAACGTGGATTGTCCATTTGCCTCTATCTTTGCTTAATAGCATCCCAACCTCAATTCCATCTTAAGCTTCTTCCTAAAAAAAACCTTCTGTTCAAGAAATTGTAACTTTCTCAGCAACCCATACAGTCATTCCAATAGTTTTATCCTCCCCCATTGTTCTGAAGTCTTATATTCGGATTGTATTTTTTAGGAGGTCCCTGTTTCTATTGTGATCCTAAACCAGATGGACTATAGGCTCTATAGACTTCATGATGTGGCTTTTCTGTGATAGGACTGAGCACTTCCAGTAGGAAATAGTTCTTCCTCTGTGTTGCTACACTTTTTTTTCAAAAGTTTATCATGATTATTTGAGAGACAGAGGAAATTTATCTCTTGGGTGTTTCAAGGCTGCTGGTCTCAGCCAGCATCATCAATCCCTTCAAGAATGAGTTCAGAGATCAGTCATCTCTCAGATGATGTTTACCCCTCCACACTAATTACCCTCATATATATAGTTTCAGCCAAGAGGAGTAACGAGGTACCATCAGGAACACCATCTACAGCTTTGCATCATTAGCATTTATGGATTGAAGCAAGATAGGAGTAATGGGTTGTTGCATGTAGATCCATTACAGAGCATCGTGCTGACTGAGTCACTAGGCAGAAGGAAGTTTGCTCTTCCTTGAGAAATCAGTTAACAACTTCTTCCCTAAAAGTATGGGAAAACACATACTGCTTACAGATCAGCATGCTTACTACCCTCCACCTTCCTAATCCAAGTACACCCTACCTTTTTCCTCTGTTGTTCCAAGGGGATCTCTGCTCATTCATTGTCTTTTATCTGTTCCTGGATACCAGGGGGTGTGGAAGACCATTGTGTACAGTAACATTTGACTGTTGCCCTGTGACAGCCCAGACCTCACCTCCAGTCAAAGGATTTGTGTTGGCCGGAGGTCACTGGAAAGATGAAAATCATGCTGAGGCTTCTGGATCATTGAAAATGGCTCATTGTTGGATTTCCAGGACAACAAAAAGCCTCCCCATTCAGCTACACTTCACATTCACACTTCAGCCATAGATTCCTGCTCTGCCCAGTTGACAGAGTTCTCTGTCTTGGGGGAGCAAATGATTTTGGAGCAAAACATTGCTTTGTCCCACACTCACTTCACTCTTTGAAAGGTTGTTACACCGGTGCGATGGAAACTAGAGTTGCTCCTTTGCAATCTTTTTCCAGTATGTTTTCCCTATTTCCTTCACATTGTCTCAGCAGTAATCCACTGCACAGTCAGCCAGCAAGCTTTCAACATGCACGAGCATTTACATGCAATGGCAAATGGACAGCTGTGGGTTACAAGGATGGTTCTGACTAAAATGCCTTCCATGTAATTTGTTAATTCATGGACATTGGCACAAGCCCTCAGCTGTTGAAAGTCCTTCTCCAGCCAGGTTGCCCAGAAGGATGCCCGCAGCTGCACAAAGCAGCAATAAATCAATCAGCCAGCCAGTCTATAACTGCATTGCATAACCGGGTAAATAAACAAGTACTAGGAACAATAAAACACTGTAGCTATTTTCACCTTGTCAGGCTGAGCCATTCTAGACAATCAATAGGGCGTATAGGAAAGGTCACTGACTACCTGAATAAATCCCATCAAAAAACAAAGGCTCAACAGCAGTAGCTCCTTCTGAGAAGGGCACAGCTTTTAATGGAATAAACCAAAGATCACAAAGTGACAGTCAACAAATAATAAAGCATAAACTGTACAGACCATAGAATCGTTGTTAGAATTTTGGTTTCTACAGGGATGGGCACCTCTGTTCACTTTTGACACATGAAAGAGAAGTTTTGGAGGAAAATACTTGCTGAGCTAACTTAATAAATGGAGTTGTGGCATTTTACATTTATTTTGATTCTCTGGAGAGTTTTTAGTCTAATAATAAAAAATTCTGAATACGTTTACAGCTCTGACGACATTTCACAGGTTAGTGCAATTTTAGGTGGGCTATAGAATCAGTGAATATCCCAAGTTGCAATGGACCCACAAGGATCATCGAGTCCAACCCCTGGCTCCACACAGGAACACTCAACATTCAAACCCTACGTCTGAGAGTGCTGTCCAAATGCTCCCTGAACACCAGCAGTTTGGTGCCATGGCCACTGCCCAGGACAGCCTGTTCCACACCCACTGCCTTCTGATAAAGAACTTTCCCTGATATCCAACTTGAAGTCAAGTGGTAAAGGGGTGATTTTGGACTCTTGCAGAACAGATTTTCAAAAGTCAATGAAGTCACCTTCACAGAAGCCAATACGCCAGGCATCAGATATTGCTGAATTCAGTCTCCTGCCCAGTGCTCAAGTAAGTTTTGGATGAATACTTATCCTCTGCCCCAGAGACGATGACTCTGGCCAAAAAGCAACTTATCTTGGTGGATACAATTTGGAAGGCTAACACTAATAAAATTAAGGAAGCTCCCACTTGCTGGTCTGAGCCTACTATCTGGCATGTGCTGCTCCATGCCAACCCCAAGCACTGAGTGCTTTCTTCCTTGCTGAGTGTTACAGTACAATTACAGTTCAACAAATCTAAAGCTCTGTGGAAATCTCCATGTCACCATGACTTTGCATTAAGCCCAGCAACATGGCAATGTATGCTGCTACATCATTCACATCTTCCAAACATCCTCCAGCAGAATCCATGATTCTGTTTGCATGTTTGGCAGTAGCCACCAGCTCCACATCCATCTGTGCTGCTAAAAGCTGAAGTGGTTGTACAATAGGCTCAGAGGTTTGTTGATAGTTTTAGACAAGCATAGCAGTTTCTTTACACTGACAATTCTGCAAATGCCAGATGAGCCATCAGGGCTGCCTGCTCAGCACACTGAGCCAACAGCAGGCTGGCATCTCTGAGTACTTACAGTAAAACAATCATCGTGGTTACTTCAGCTCCCAACAAAAAATTCCTGTGACAAGGGGAAAGCCCTGATGAATTTATAAGAGAAGAACATAACCATGCTATCCGAGTTGGGTTTCCAGGTATGCTTGGTACTTATTCAGTTAATTTAGTCTGGAGAGAAGAAGACCCAGGGGAGACCTTGTCACTCTCTACAGCTGTCTGAAAGGAGGTTCTGGCGAAAAAAAAAGGGAATGGCCTCAAGTTGTGTCAGGGGAGGTTCAGATTGGGTATTAGGAAAAAATTATTCTCTGACAGAGTGGTCAGGCTACAGAATGAGCTGCCCAGGGAAGTGGGGGAGCCACTATCCCTAGAGGTGTTCAAGAAATATGGAGATGTGGCTCTGAGATACATGGTTTAGTGGGCAATACTGATGGATGGTTGGACTAGATGATCTTAGAAGTCTCTTCCAACCTTAAAGATTCTATGATTCTAGTTATTCTTTTAAGCATTCAGTGTTTTTAGTAAATAGCTTATAGTAGCAGCAGCCAAAGCTTATTAATCAATAACTGTGAAAACATGAGATAGTGAGGGTAAATATGGCCAGACATCTGGCTTTTATTGAGATAACTAAAGTGGATTGCTCTCCTATTCTCTTTATTAGCAACATTACATAAGTAAATAAGTAATTAACAGAAAATTACAGGAGTAAGCCTGCAATACCCCTGAAGATAATTTGCAGTGAGTAGCAAATAACCTTCACAGAGACAGATGAAATGAATAGAGGCAATCAGAGATCAGAGGCACAAAACAAGTGTGAGATGGTCTACGCCAGTTGTTTGCAACAAAGAGGTTCTTATCTTGCCAGTCTGTGACAGTACACAGACTGAAGAGGCATTCTCAGTGATACTCACTGAAGTGCTGATGTTGGTTGAAGAAGGTGTCTGCATAAAACTTCTGAAGCCTTCATGTGAGGAAAGCCTTGGTCTTCAGAAAGTCTTAATTCTTGCTAACTGATAGGTATTTTGCAGTCATTTATCAGTCAACATGCTTTTTCTTGGTAACATGAAGGAGGGAGGCAGCCTGATGCATCCCTGCAGAAAAATTCCCTGACCCTTTGGACTAACAAAATGTTCCACCTGCCCATTGTGAAACTGTTAACTGAAAACTGTTAATGGGGATGTACCATTATTTAACAGAGCAGTTTTTGGAGAGGTCTAGTGGAACCTGGATGCAAAGCTTGCCATCAGAAGCACCTCATGGGACTTAGAGAAAGGTCACCATGGGAGTTATGTATATGAGTGTCATACAGGAAGAGCAACAGACAGATCTGTTATTTTATTGTGAACATAATGACAAATGAGGTGAGCAAGTCCTTAACGGGAATAATGTGCTGTAAAACCTAAAGACAAAACGAAAAACGTGCACAAATATTATAATATAAACATAGCCCATGTGCCCTCAAAGTGACCTGCACTTTGAAAAGACATTGTTTTTTGCCCTCAGAAAGAGACTACACCTCTCTGCCCTAAGGAAAGAAAGAGGCACATTGGTCTATGGTAAGTGCAGCAATAAAAGCAATTCAGTTTAGATTAGAGAGGAAAAAGAGTTCTCCTGTTCTCCTGATATTCTTAATGACTAAACAGAGATTTCAGATACATGAAGGAGTTAAAAGCTTATTTCTCTTTCTTAAGAATGAAAGATGAGGGTTGAGATGAAACCAGGGGAGTGTGCCACAGTAAGACAATAATCTTTGCTGAAATGCTTGGGAAAGCAAAATGGTGGTTTGAACTTTGCCCACTGAAAATAACATTAAAGGTTATTGCTTATTATAGCTGCATGGTAGGAAAACAGAAAATCTCCTGTTGATATTCACAGGGCTAAATATTGCAAGAATGAGTTGCAAAATTAGGCCAGAGATTTGTGTATGGCTTTTTCTAAGGAAGAAACATCTACATGGCTGTGCTCCATGGCCTCCACATAATGCAAGCAAGTCGCAAACACAATTTATCAGATTAATCCTTAAATGTGGCACATGGATTTTATTGATTTTATTCTGAATAATTCTCCAAACATGAGGTAGTGTCATAAAGCAAGCTAGATGTAAAGAATTAGGACAGAAACTACTAACAGTGAAATAAACTTTAGAGAGAGCTGTGAAAACTGCATAGCATAGCCTATATAAAGCCTTTCAGAATCACTGCCCTAAGTCGTTCCATTTGAGCTACTTGAGAGGAACCTCAGTGTGCACAAATGGATGCACAGCTGCAGGGTGTGTGTGTGCTGTGTCCATCTCTCGAGGGGAGATGCCAGGGATCAGGTGCAGGCAGGTTTAGATCCATCCTCAAATCTTGTGCAAAGGATGCAGGAAACTCCAGAATTAAAATGCTTCCTCTGTGCCTACCCCGTAGCTCTCACTCAACTGTGGGTGCAGTTGCTGTGCTGTGGGGCAATTGCAAACTGTTGATTCCTCCTGCAGCTGAAGCCCCTGGGATAATTAGCAAAGCAAGCAGCCACAATTACTCTGGTTTGCTGTTGGCATTTTGAGTCAGATCCTGTCATTGTTTAGCACACATCCATTTGTGCAGCACCAGGAGAGCAGTCTGATGGCCTGGGGCAGAATTGCCAATTTGTCGAATAAAATTCTGCATGAGCTCCATATGATAATTAATCAGCAGTCATTAAAGCAAGATATAGCTACAATGTCTCTGATGCTTATGAAGGCTTTCTCATGGTATTTTAATCACAGTATTGCCATTGCAGGATTTTATTTTACATGAAACACACTGTTGTGCCTTACAAAACATTTTGGAATTGTGGGGTGCTGTTTTCTTTTTCAACATTCCCAAGAGAGTGATTATTCATTGTTAATGATTCTTTCTTTATCTTAATAGTTTAGTACAATGATTTTGAAAACAGCACCATGATTAGAACTGACTTCAAGTTGGGGAGCCTCATAATCCTCATGAATATTTTCGGGTTTGCTGAAGCTTCGGTATGGGCATTGGGCAGCATTACTGCACCAGTGCATTCACTCCTCAGCAGATGCAACAGGATGAGGATTCTCTGCAATAAAAAAAAAAATCAAACAAAATAAGAAAAGAAATGCAAGGGGGGAAAAAAAGAAAAAAAAAAAGAAAAAGAAAAGAAAAAAAAAAAGATAAAGAAGAAAACTCAAGGCATCTGGGGATCTGGGATAAGATCCTTCCTCAATAGCCTCTCTAACAGTCTCATGGGAGGACCATGAAGAGTATGAGAGAGTTGGAACACCACTCCTATGAAGAAATGTTGAGGGACTTGGGCTTGTTTAGCCTGGAGAAGGCTGCAGGTAGACCTCATAGCAGCCTTCCAGTACTTGAAGGGAGCTTAATAAGCAGGAAGATGTTTGTGGCACATAGGGCATGAACTGGACTGACCAAGAGAACAGAGGGCAAACTTCACAGAAATTAAACCAAGGTTTTTCATTATTTCTGTCCTATCAATCTTTCTAAAACTATCCATAGGAAGATCCAATATCTGTGCAGCCCAAACACGAGTTCATGACTCTTCTCACTAAATAAAACCTGTTGGTTTCTATTAAATGATAAAATATGTCCTGAAGATCAACTTCAGCTCATGATCTGTCCTTACACTTCAGTACTGTTACACTTTGTAACATGTTATCGCAAATAAGATGCTAAATGCAGTGGCAAGCTAAGAAGAACATTTAGAAACTTGTCAAGACATATCTGTACTTCCTTCGTATATACACACACAGTTTCCCTTTTACACATCTATTTCTCAAGCCTTTCCTGATTCAGTTTTGCTTTCTGCACTACAATTTCTAAATGTTATAGATTAGATATGTCTCTCATGTACATCTAACCAACTTCAGCATTTAGTGCTTATGGTAACTACGACTTTACAACTTAAAACTTGCCCTAGTTTTCGATCTAAAACTGATCCTCAGAAGCAAATCCAAGCATTGTAGCTATTCTGAAATGCTATCTCTTCAGGATGGATTTTTTTCTAACAGCCAAAATCCCTTAATAACTCCTTGGTAAAGGACTACCTGCTGCATATGTCATTCTATCCACAATTCATTCATTTGTATCAAATGATGCTAGCTTCTCAAGCATCTGTTTTCTTCGACTTGCACTTCTACAGAGCTAAAAAATCTTCTAAGGTCTGACACCTATCAAGAACCCATTTCAAGAAGCTGTGCTATTTCAGTCAGCTAATCTGTATCTGTTGCCACACAAATAATTCCTGAGGGTATTGCTTTTGCTGGTAAGAAGTAGAGCTCCCAACAAGATCAGAAGCTATAATACCAAACTACTTTATTTTCATTTAAAGGGCTCTGGTTTTCTTAAGTACTTACTTCACCCGGACTAAATAACTTTGCTGATGAAAAACCCAGCAGAAGATCACTTCTTAGCTGACCTTTGCCACATATACACAAATTAATTTCTTAGACAAGAATGATCTGAGTGAATAAAAATGGCAGCTTCTGTGGTCACATTATATTGCTATTAGGAATAGTAATATTGGTTTTAACTTGCTAACTTGGATCTTTCCTGTTCTTAAATTTTGGTACAGTGATGAAATAGCATTAATGTGACAAGGCAAATGTCAATTTAAAGTTAACAATCATCTCCTAGAGAGCGTACTTTGTATTCCAGAACCAGGCTTTATCTTTGTTTTGTTTTGTTTTGTTTTGTTTTGTTTTTGATAAAGAAACAGGCACATTATGCTCTGTAATATTTGCTGCTCTGTTTGCAGAATCCCCTGATGCAAAGAGATTGTTTAAAATGATGCATTGTAATGATTACTTCTGGGGATCTCAGCAGGATTTTGGGCTTCAAACACTGAAAACTCTACAGGGGAATCTTACTTTTCCCGTGTCTTCTTTTGTTGAGATGGTTGGTTACCTTCTTAAAAAAAAAAAAAAAGTCTTAAAATACAAGCTTTGTAAAACAGAAACCCTAGAATGTAAATCAAAAGAGTTTCCATACAGTAATACAGACAAGATATGTTGAAAGAGAACATTACAATGTAGTTTTGATTCAAGCTCAGAGTTCTTCTTTTCTCACCTTTACATCTGTATACAGTCGAAAATGTGGAAAAAGCTCAGTACTGACAGCTTTTCAAATCTGCTTCTTGTAAGCTGTTGTCAGTGGCAGACTGCAGCTCCTCTGTGCTTTTCCTAAAGAGCCTGGAGATGCCTTTTCTCCGAGTTTGGTTGGCACATACAGCAGATCTGAATTCACAGAAGGTATCAGAAACTGTGTCTTTTCTGCCAGACAGCATTTGTGAATCCTGGAACCAAGTGCAACTCTCAGGATTTGGTCCTGCACAGGGCTTTCACTGTCTGTGGGCACAGGGTTGGGCACTGGCCACCCTACAAGGGGAAATTAAGTTCATTAGAGATGAAATTAGAGTGCTAATTGACAAGCTATGGACCATATTGGCCAATCTCTCCTTGGCTCACTGAAATGTCAGCTTCTCCCACATCATCTGACATGGCACTCTTCAGTTGATCCTTCATTCCTTCCTCTTGCACCAGATATGCTTTCTACGGACAAGATGCTCCTCCTTGACAGAGTCCAGCTATCATTATGCTCTATTGAACTTCTGAATGCCGCAGATTTTTTTGCTCGCTATTTCTCAGGTAGACATTGATTATTTTATTGCATTCTGAGTCAATGAAGAAGGAAGGAAGGATACCTTGTTCTGTAAGAACTGATCATGGGCTCAGTGAGAAGACAAAGGTTTGGAGCAAACATTGTATCTTCTGTCTTTTCAGTGGGAGGTAAAGTTGAATTCTCTGAATTCGTGGAGTTTTAACTTCATACGACCTAATATAATGTGATAATAGACTGATTTCTACAGAAACAGACATGGTGGAACAAGGGGGATAAGATTAAAAGATGCAGAATTATTTTCATCTGGTTTCCCTACATTATTACTTTTTGAAAAAAAAAAAAAGCTTACTTCTTATTTTTGCACATCCAAGATTATCCATTTCCAACCCCCTCCCATGGGCAGGGCTGCCATTCACCAGCTCAGCCTGCCCAGAGCCCCATCCAACCTGGCCTTGAACACCTTCAGGGATGGGACACCCACAGATTCCCTGGGCAGCCAGTGCTGGTGCCTCACTGCCATCTGGGGATATGGAGGATAACCAGATCTGGAGGTTTGCTGCAGAGAAGAAAGCCCTCGCACATGTGGAGGCATAGTTGCAGCACCTGTAGGGCTGAGATACCAATAACACAGAGGGTTGTATGTGAAGGCCAGGGGAATATCTGTGGGACAGCAATCCCCAGGGACACAGGAAGACCCATGGGTCTGAGACTACACTGGGATCATTGGGATCACGAGGGAATGTGTGCTGCAAGGTGAGAGATCTGACCCCAATGTGTCACACCAGAGAAGGCAAGGATGCCTCATAGCCTGAGTGGGCCCTCATGTCTTGCAGGGGACCTACCTCATTGGGTCATTTTCTTTATTGAGGAATTATGTGAAGGCAGAGGTGAAATAAGATCCGTTCAAGACTCTCCCCTTCACTACAGTGCCACGTACCTGTGTTTCTGCCACTGGCTACCATAACCAGTGCAGGCTTGTCCCCTCTGCCAGGTATCACATAGAAGGACTAGTCCTGTTTTTCATAAGAATTGGTTTGAGATTCACATCCATACAATTATGCACCTCTCCAGATGTTTGGGGTTCTGTAGCCTTCTGAACTTACATATAGTGACTAATTTCTCTGTGGGATGCAATTGTCCACAGATGCTATCTACGAGCAAAAGTAATACTCAAGTCCATTCTACCTCATCCCTGCACAAATGTTCCAGATATTATAAGCGTCTCAAGTAGCATTAGGCACTTGTGTGCAGATCTCTGAGTTGCTCTCCTGAAGACAAGCGGGATGGTTTTGTATGTCCTTTGGCATTCTGAGGCATCTTATGCCTCCTGTTTTTGGTTAATATTTTTTGCAGGTTGCTCCAGTTTTCATTTACATGGATGATGATGCCTCTCATACTGACCATGCTGTTTGCTTTAGGGTTTTGGTTTTTATTGTTGTCATGGGATTTTTGGTTTGTTTCTTTGTTTGTTTGCTTGCTTGCTTGCTTCTTTCTGTGTTTTGTTTTACTTGTTTGTTTTTTAATCCAGGCTATGTGGTCTGGCCATCTAGGAAGCCCAGTCTGAAGTGGAGAACGGAGAGCCGAGAAAACAGAGCTTCCTCTGTGAGCCTACTTCACACAGTATGTATGTGCTAGTTAACATGGAAATGATACCTTTGAAGGGTAGTTGAAATCTTCCAGGAATGTAAGAACTTCTAGGGCTAGGAGTCCTTGTCCAAGAAAATTATCCTAAGAAGAACCTAAGAATCCTAAGAAAAAATGATCCAAATCAATTTTTACTTTAACAGATTTTAATAGATCTTTAGAAGAGAATGAAATGTGAGAAGTATCAATTGAAACCACATTATAATCTATTTCCCAGTTTCACCTTTGGCATGTTGAAGATCCTAGAAAACATTCAAATGATTGGAAAGTTATACTTGCAGATTCTCTGCAATCCCCAATCCAGAGTAAAAGCTCATATGAAATTTGGAATTGCTGGCATTCTTCTTTGGAGCATAAGATCAGTCCTAGAGGAGATGGAGAGACTTTGCCAAGCAATGTAGTGCTGCCTATCAGAGTGGAAGAAATACCTGGAGGTTCAAAGGAATACATACTATCATCTCAACTTGTCCTCTGCTCATCTGCTCTTCTATTTATGTAGCTGACTGGACAAAGTCTACAACAGTGTAATAGAACCACTGAATTTTAAGATGCTTTTGGTGATAAAGCATGACATTAAAGAGGAAGATCTTAAAAATTCCTTGGATCCTCCTCCTTAACAGCAGGAGTTAAAGAGTCTGTAACCTATCATAACTATGTAATTTTTTTTTCTCCAGGTCATCAAAAGTCCAGTTGAATTTGACTATGATGTGTCAGTGGCAAGGGTAGCCCTGCAGAGCTACCTCCCAAACTCTGACATTACAGAACAAAAGCTCATGAATTTTGCTTCTGAACAAGCTGACGACAAGGAAGAAGCTGAAAATATGAGCATATTACATGATGAGCAGTGATAAGCCTTTCTGAAGAACCCAAGGAAATTTAAAAAAAGAACAGAGATGTTTATAAGGCAACTTTTAGCACCTTTCCAGATGAGAAACTGTCCACCTCCTTTGAGAATTTGCCATCTGTCTGTGACAAGATGAATCTGCTCTGGAACACTTACTGTGAGGAATTCACTGGACAAATGCCTGAGCCTGGATATATTTGGTGAAACACTGAGCAATTAGCAGCTTCTAAAACCACATGTATCAAGAGAATTTAACCAGTCCTTAACAGCAGGAAACCTTCTCTCAACAAGTGTAAGGGAGAGGAAATGTCACTCTACACACTGTTTATAGATACACCTAAGCAGCACATCCTCCAACATATGACAAGGTCCTGATGTGCACACTCAACACCAATAAGGAAGAAGTGTACTAAGCTGCCAAACCACCGGAGACCCACTAATTCCCTGACTACTTCATTACCTTTTGCAATGCCAGAAGTCACAATTCTTACGTTATCACAACCTTTGACACATACAGAGTGATTATTTCAATCTATTCTAAGTGAAAATTCCAGGCCTACCTGAGTACACATCTCAATGTGCCTTGAGGGACAGCCCCTGTTGTTCATGTGTCTATTTCCTCAGCTCAGTAAGAAGAAGCACAAAAAGGAAGACATACCAACCTTCAGTGATGTGCTAAGGTCCTCAGTCCATCCAGTGGGAGCTTTGTGTGCCCTCTGCAGAGCCACAAATATTACCTGGAAGAAGTCACAAAATGTTTTTCTGTCATGCTTCATTGTTGCAGCAAGAGATTGAGCTTTGCCAAGAGACATTTCCTGATAGCCAATGAGTTCTTCAGTCAGCTGCCCAGAGCAATGTTCTGAGGGAAAATATCTTCATGTCAGTTGTATACATGGACCTATGAGTTACACTTTTCCTGGTTGGGAAGATAGGAAGCTCAAAGTCTTTGTCTAAAACCGCTGCTGCGAATGCCATGGAGATCATTCTGTCCAAAGAAAGTTTTGTTCCAAAGATGCAAGGAAGTCCAGACAGTATCTTTTCAGTGCAACCCCAGTTCAAAGCCAGAAGGGATCATCTCCACTTTTCTTCAATGTGCACAGGTGCTGAAGGGCTAAAATATGGATGAATCTGCGTGGTCCTGCAGAAGTCTAACTACTAAAAATATTGTACTCTCTTCTTGAAGGTGGATGTACTAACGGTGAAAGCTCACAATTTCCTTTCTATATTTTTTCCTTTTTTCTTCCTTTTTTCTTCCATTTTTCTACCATTTTTCTTTCATTTTCTCTTCTCTTTCCTTTTTTACTTTATCTCAGCCCTATCTTTTGCTCTTCAGACTCTCCTCCTAACCCAGCTGAGAAAGGATGGAGTAGATCCCTAGGTTATATTCTTAAATAGTTGTTTAACCTCACCAAAAATAAAACAAAAACAGGAATACATTTTGGAGACACAGTAATAGGAGTATGTTTGTTACCTAAGGATATCAATATTAGAAGTATGCTGTTTAACCAATAAGTGTTAATTACCACCTCTGACCATTACCTCTTAAGCCTCCATCTAAAGGAGAGTAGTTGTTTTATGCCCTTGGAAAGAACAGGAGCAAAGAGAATAAATTTAGACCCAGAGTGGATCTTTCTCCTCAGGCTTTTAATAGGTCTAGGGAGGTGGAAGCAAGTGTAAACATTTGTCATGGGTCTTCTAAGGGCCAGTGACCGCACATATCCTGCGGCATAGCAAAAAGGGGGTGATAGGAGCCGCTTAGAACAGCTGAAGAGTTGTGATGGTCAAAGATATATTTCCATTTCCAAAAGCAGGAACAGTGCAGTAGAAGGGTAAGACCTGTTCCCTCCACCATCTCATCCAGAACATAAAAAAGTTTCTGCTTTGAGATTTGGAGTGGAGAGCATATGGTGTGATGAGTAATCCAGAATGTTGGACTGCAGTGCTCCCTAAACTCTGTCCTTGCTATTTGCCCAGGCAATATGCTCTCACTTGAGTGAGAAATTTCTTTTGTACTTGTTCCCAGCACAAGATCTGCCAGACTGGCCTGTAGTAAGAGACTGTAGTAAGAGACCCTCTATGTCATGTTGCCCAGACAGATGATGGCATCTCCATCCCTGGAGTCATTGAACCCTCTGCTGGCCACAGGCAATGCCAGCTGCACTCAGCTGCTGGAAGCCAATAGGGCAAGCTACAGTGGGGCTGAGTTCTTCAGCTTCACCCATCTATCCATCCATGGCTTCATACAGAGCTGCTGCAGAGCCCTGAATTGCCACAGATATATCAGCATGTGTGCCAGGACAGATAAACAGGTTTGGGAATGTGTAAGCCTTGGCCACCAACTATTTCAAGGTCTTTCTTTGCAGCCAAGTGTGGATTGAGGAAAAGGAGGAACAGAAGGGAAGGATGGAAATTTGTATCAACCATCAAAATTCTTTCAAGAGAAAAAGAAACTCTTCCTATCTTGCCCTAGACATACAAGCTTGGTTTAACTAAAACAACAAAACTTTTGACCTTGTGACACACTCCCAGCAAAACTTAATGTCATCAATCACAGAATAGTGAAATGATTGACTGAACTTCAAAAAAGAGACAGTGGAAAGAGAAAGTAAATTATATAGATGGGCTTGATTTGTGGCTACAGAAGCAATATGTCAGACTACATCCATAGACTAGAACATACAACCCAGTTTTCTCCACACAATTACAATTCAGCTCTGTTATTTACAGTGCTCTTACAATCACTGCTGTCCAAACATCCTGCTGATACACAAAATGCTGCCACTCTTTTCTTCTGAAGAAACCTTCTTCTTCTGTGTATAAGTGAGAAATCTAATGATGTTCGCCACTGTATGTCTCATCTCATCATGTTACAGCTTGCACTGTTGGCCATAGTATACATCCTAAAACTGATGTTGCTAGAATTGAAAAGGAGATATCATGGCTCTAGAGACCTGGTATCAGCCAACCTGAGCTAGAACAGCAGAAGCTCAAGCTCAGGATCTAGACCAGCAATGAGCTCCAGTGTAAACAGCTGTAGATGAGACAGCTGTAAACTAGTATGGTGGATCTGATGTTTTGGTTTGCCAGATGAGTGAATCTTTGAGAAGAGCCAATCAGCAGTATATTATGGCTGCAGCCCTTGGTGGGAGGCTCCTGAGCAATGTTTTGACCCCTGGAGCAGGAGGGAGATTGCTGGTCTGACCCAGGACCTGCTCACCAAGCCACTCACGCCAGATGACACAATTGCTGATGAAAGGATGCATGAGGGATCTTAAGCTGAACCTGAGTTAGGCTCTGGAACAAGAGCTGTATGATCACTACTGTACTCTGGGTGGATATCACTGTGTGGTGGTGGTAGAACTTACAAAACCCCAGGAATGGCCATGAATGACTGTATCCCTACCACACAGCACTCTTCACCCTGGACATGGTGTCAGCAGCACCAGAAGAAAGGTGATAGTAGGACCCTTTCTTGAGGATCGTAGAGGCACTGCTGCTCTCTCTAAATGGCATGATTGCTCAGTTTGGAGAAACTGAAAGTTGAGGAAGGACCAGAAGGTTTTTCAAATCAAGAAGGAATGTACTGGATATGGGACCTGATTTCATGCAGGAAGGACTCAGGCAGCAACCTAATGCTGAGGTTCAAATTAAACTTGCAGTGATTAATGGACGGGGCCAGTATGGGGGCAATTACCAGACCCATAAATCAACAGCATTTGATTTGGCTCTGGCTTAAGAGAAAAGTCACCCAAGCAGAACAATTTTACAGAGCACAGATAGATAGAAAATGTGAAGAGTGAGAAGAAGGAAATCTGTGAGCTGTGGAACTAATTGTTGGTTCCACAGAAAATGAGACAAAAGCCAGTATTTCAGGACTGAGGTAAAGACCCAGGCTTTGCTGGAGTATTGGAGACAGAGGTGAAAAAGAAAATTTCAGTAGGTTATGTTGCTGAGGACTAAAGAAAAAAACATGAATGCTGAAAGGAGGCATCCTTTTGTGCCTTTTTGGAACAACAACACAAATTAATCACAAGTGGTGGAAAAGGAACAAATAGTAAAGCCTGATCCAGACAGAGGTGATTCTGCACAGGTGGGATGCAGAACTCCAGATCTCCAGCTGCTGCCCAGACCCACACACACTTCACAGAGACAACCAGCAACGCAGCTCTGACCACAAAGAACAGATATCCCCAAAATGCTAACAGATACAGGAATCTCAGCTCAAGAGCCCCTCAAGGATGCTGGTAAGCCACCAAGAATGTGCTCTACACTGTGCATGAAGGAGAAACACAAGATTTAGGATTGCATCATAGACAGATGGGGCAAGCGCATTTCTCTTTTGTGTGTTACGGAAATTTGGGAAAATCTGACACAAAAGAGACAACTTTCAGTTAGACCTTCTGGAGACAGTATTTTTATTGATGTGCCTTTTTATACAGAAACAAGAATGAATGAAGTAATATCAGTCTAGGTGGCTAAAGGTTTAGTAGAAGCTAAGAGCTAGGCATAATTTTAGGTCAAGAGGGCAGACATCTGATAAACAACAGGTAGAGTTCATCAGGAAACCCAGAACTACAAAGGAGGCAATGTCAGAGGGCATGTTGTGTGCCAGCACTTCAACAAAACCCCAGAGGGGCTTACAGGGAAAGGGCATGATCCAGCTATACCTGTAAAAATCATCAAAAGAAATCCAGTGATCTTGATTGATTTGTTTCACTTGTGTTCCAGGGTGGTCCACTAAGAGGCAAGGATAACTTGGAGGGAAGCAGCTCACCTAGCTGACTCCAGTAAGTCCCTTCAAGCTAGAGCATAAGTTCGAAAAGAAACTAAACAGCTGGGTAATATTGAACAAACAAGCCACGGGCAATTTTTTTTCCACCAAGGCAATAAATCACTAGGGGAAATGTTAGAAGACCTCCATGATGAGTCTGACTATACCTAGAAAGCATGAGGATTTTTGGTAACCGTCATTCTGCTATGCTAGGATGTCACCCTGAAGTTACTGACTGCATTCTGATGCCAAATACAAAGACCATTTGTTCACTAGTGGTAAAAGATGGAACAAATAAATATCAAGCAAAAGAATTAAAAAAGCATACAAAAGGTCATAGAGAAATAGTGCCATGCTGGATGGAATATTAACTAATAAATTAGAGAGTAATTTATTTGCTTTGCTGCCTGAATTAACGTACAGTAAAATAGCATGCTCTGGGGATGATGGGTTCTTGTGCCAACTCCTCTCACTACAAATTGCAGAAGTTTATATAGATCACTGAAATTTGCATAGATTATAACAGAATGAAACAAATATATTACACAAATCTACTAGAAATTGCTAATATGTGAATACTTCTGTCACTGAAGAACAAGTGTTGGTGAATCCTGTTGTACATTTTAAATTGTTCTGTGGGCACAGTGCTTTGCAATGTGTGGATTTGGAGTTGTCTGTGCTCCAGCTGGAGACAGAGGTTCACAGCCAAATTCTTCAGCAGAACTAAGGATGCTTGGTCAGGAGAAGAGGAATTGTCAAGTTTTGAAGCACTTCCCTATAGCTAATGAGACTTGAATATTCTAGCATATTCTATTGCTACCTCTGGCTGCAGCAAGGGCACAAAATAACACCACAGGCAGAGGCTGAGTGTTTGAAGCAGCACTGCTGTGAGCTCACAGGCTGGGGAATAACGGAGTGTGGGAAGATGTGGGGCTCTGTATGTCCTGCTCACAGCTTTTCTTCACGTGTCACCGCAAACAGCCAGCAGAAATGGCAGTGAGTGGGACTCAGGCACAGTAGATCCAGTCATCAGGAGGTGCTGCTTTACGCCCCAATTCAGCCTTCACTTGCAATGGCCTTTCAGCCAGCAGAGATACTGAGCTGTTAAAGATTTTGTCTGAATTAGGAAATAACACTGGATTCTTTTTTGTGAATACAGAAGTTTCCACAGATCTACCATTCCTCAGATCTTCCAGCCTGGAGGTAATGCCCGAGGCATCACGGCCCAGGAGGAGACCACATGTCACACAGACCTGGCAGGATGTGCTCATGGGCAGCTCTTCCTTCCTGTACGTGCTCCCTGCCCAGAATGGCACACAGCCCAAAGGAAATCAAAGCAGTTTCAAGATGGGTATTCCAGGAACCTGTTTAGGATTTTCACTCCACACAGTTTTTATTTCTGCAACTCGATGTTCTCTATGAGCCTCAGCAGCACACAGGCAGAGACAGCCCCTGCCTACAGCAGAACGAGAGAAATTACAGATGGCAAAAGAAATATGATTGCCTCAATTTTGCACAAGGGGAACTGAAGCTATTCAGATTCGTAGTTCCCTAAATATAAGCCCTCCTTCCTTCTGAAGAAAGGTCCCTCCACCCCAAATTCACACTCAGCTGAGCACAGATCATTTGTATGCATGTACTCAGAATGCCATTAAAAAGGGCCATGAATACCAAAGCAGAAGTACAATTTTTGTTTGAGCTAACACCGATGAATGTTTCCTTGCAGAATTTGCTAAGCTCTACTAATGATTAAAAATAATTAAATGATAATATTCATTTCACATTTATTCTGCTTAGGGTTGCTGGAGTGTTTCTGAGTGGGTAAACTTCCCTCTGATCATGTCATTTGGTTCTCACAGCGCTGCAGGCTGAACAAGGGTATAAATATGCAAAAGCTGCTTCTTTTCACTGTTGCATGGATACTAAGCAGATAGATAGATGAACAAAACCTCCTCTTGGAAATAGAGTGCCCTTACCAATGCACACTGCACCCATCTGGCTCAGCACTGCACCCATCTTGGTGAAAAAGTAGAGGAAGTAATATTTAAACCCCATCCCGTTTTTCTGAAGGGGTGGGTAACAGTAACAGATCAATGCAGTATTTCTGTTTTTGCAGTAGCACACACCACATTCCAGATCTGTTAATCTGGAGTACAGAAATACTCTGCCACCACTTGCTTTCAACCCCCTCCAAAGAAGAACAAATACAGCCAACCTATGTGCCATGTCACCCTACATCAGGGGTAGCTGGTCCAAGATGGCACCATTCACTCACCTTCTAAGAGCCCAGTGGTTTCTTCTAGGAGGTGCTAAAGGCATCACTAGTCCTGACATTGATCAGGGGTGATCTGCTGGATCAGTGTACCCCAATATCCAGCAGCTCTCTCTGAATCCCAGACATGTGGACCAGATTCTCTGGTGTCACATAACAGAAGGACTGAGGTTGGTGGGGACATCAGGGTGCACTGGTCCAACCCCTGCTCCAGCTGGGATACCTGGAGTGGGATGCCCAGGACTACGTTCAGACAGGTTTTGAAGGTCTCCAAGGAGGATCCTTTCTTCCACTGTCATTCTGGGCAACCTGTACCAGTGCTCAGACACCTGCACATTGGAAAGTATTTCTTCATGTTCAGAGGGAACCTCTTGTGTTTCATTTACGCCCACTGTCATTGGATAAAACAGGATCTCCTAAGTGCTGTGTTTTTCCCTCAACAAGAAACTAAGCTTCTCCAGCTATTTTCTCTCAAGACATTG
This sequence comes from Callipepla californica brunnescens, assembly GCA_023055505.1. Taxonomy (NCBI): domain Eukaryota; kingdom Metazoa; phylum Chordata; class Aves; order Galliformes; family Odontophoridae; genus Callipepla; species Callipepla californica. The sequence continues at coordinate 108,640,305 of JALIRH010000001.1, read as the reverse complement.
GCACATGATATTGATACAAGAATTACCTTCCTGCCCAGCTTGGTAGAAACTGGATCCAAAAGTTATTAAAGGGAAAAGAGAGGGAGAGAGCAAAGACATAGTCCAGTGAACCTCATTTCCTAAACAAACTAAGGCAAGAAGCAGTGATTCATAATCTGAGCATGGACCTTACGGCTTCGTCTCCTACATTAATCCTCCTCCCACCAGTCTGAAAGAAAATCAAAACGCATTCTGAGAACACAAAATTTCTGACCAGGTGGAAGGAGAAGAACTTTTCCAATTACATCTGTAACGCAGGTCCCAGCTCAGAAGGACTGACCTGGGACAAGCATCCCACTGGGCTGTGTCAGCATGAACCAAGCAGCAGATGCTGCTCATGGTCAGATCAGCTCCAGGATTTGGTTATTATTCCTGTTGGGGGGAGGGGGGGGGGGGGGTGGAATATTGACCTTTTCTTGCAGTTCTCACTGCAAGTGAAAAAAATGTGCTTTATCTTTGGATGCTTGTTGACTATTCTTCATTTCTGCTCCTACAGTTTCCTTCTACATCCGCAGACAAGCATGCAGCCCTTGTTCCCAGCTTGTGCTCCTGCTGCACAGCACCTCGTGCTGCCTTGCAGATCAGTGGAGCCTGAAGATCTCCAGCTGGGAGATGTTTCCCCTTCCACAAGGTAGAGGAGCCCTGCACCTGAAAGTGGCTTGGCTGAAACCTGTCAGTAACAACCGGATAGCTCTGAGGTGGCTCGTTAACTATGGCTCATTCCCCACTGCAAATAATTGTTATCATCACCTGCGGTCCCTCAGTTAAAGCTGTATCTTAATCATCTTTTCTGTGGAAGATGTGGAGAACTTCTGTGCAATAAAAACCTTCTTTCAGTAACTACTGGCTTCAATTTAAAGCAATGAAATCTCAAATCACCAGTATTGAGCTATTTATGAACAGGAGATGCCAGAGTTATTCATATTCAGCAGGTGACTGGAGAATAAGAAGAGTAAAACTATGAAAAATTGCTCCTCTTCATGGTTTTATCAGAAAGCATGGGGGAGTGAAAATCCTTTTCTTTTACTGACAGTGGGGGGGATTTTTTTTATTATTATTCCAGTAATTTTTGCTTCTCCAGCTTTCAGCTCAGCAGCACACGGAGGACGTGGGACCTCAGGCAGTGCTGGGGATCGAGCACCAGCTGCCACCTCCTGCCCACTCCTTCCCTGAGCCTGTTCCCAAAACACCAGGCACCAGAGACAAGGTATAGCCAGAGGGGCAGAGGTGCTGGGGTGTTCTGCTTTGTTACTTAACGTGGTTTCACAAGCAGACGCCTGCTGCGCCCAAAATCATCTGAACCTCTGCAAAGTTCAGCCTTCTTTTCTCCTGAGTATTTATGATGTGAAAACTAATGAAGGGTAAACAAGGTTCCCCTGAGTGGGGATTGCCGCCACTATGTGACGCTGCAGGCATCTGGGTTAGACTGAAAAAGGCACAACAGCGTCTTCTTCTGATGTCTCTGTAAATCAAAGCACATGTAGCTATTCCAAACCATGTGGAACAGGGGAAGGAGCACAGCCCACACCTTGCTGGGGGCACAGAGGTGTGGGTTGGGCCAGGTGTGGTGAGCTGTGCGATGCAGCTCAGTCACTGCATCCTCAAAACCCCCGTGAAACCCTGAGCCCCTCCCAGGGAGCAGAACTGCCAGCAGGAAGGGGCTCAGGCAGCGTCACCCCACTTTGTGCTCTCCAGGCCCACTGATAACAAAAGTTAACCAAGCTTTTCCCCTGCGTGCTAATGAATGCAACCAACTGACCTTGCAGTTTTTCTTAGGAAGAAGAACGCTGCTGAAGGATGCTCAGCCCCAGTACCACCAGAGCCCACGAGACGGAGCCGTCCTACAAGCTGAGAAACCTCGCTGCTCTCCCTGCCCGAGCTTGTCGTGCCTTAACAACGCTCTGAATCCCCGAGTCAAAGCCCATGTCTCTCGGTGCCCGGCTGTGCCAAGACCGGCAGCGCCCGGTACTTGCCCAGTGCCAGGACAGAAGGCAGTGGGCACAAAGTGGCAAACAGGAGGTTCCCTCTGAATACCGGGAGCACTGCTGTGCTGTGCAGGTGATGGAGCACTGGCACAGGCTGCCCAGAGGCTTTGCAGTCTCCTCCTTGGGGATGTTCCAAAGCAAGGGGCAGCCCAGGAAAGTCCTAGGGAAGGTGTCACCTGGCCAGACAGCACAGTCAGGCAAAGAAAATGGAAGGACTGGACATCGACAGGTGGACATGTCCACATGTGTGGACAGGTTCACTCTTCTCTGGGTTGAGAATTGGCTTGAGGGCCGTGCCCAGCGGGTAGTGGTTAATGGAGTCAAGTCCAGCTGGCGTCCTGTCACGAGTGGTGTCCCCCAAGGGTCGGTATTGGGGCCCGTCTTGTTTAATATCTTTATTGATGACCTAGATGAGGGGATTGAGTGTACCCTCAGTAAGTTTGCGGATGACACCAAGTTGGGAGGATGTGTTGATCTGCCTGAGGGTAGGGAGGCCCTTCAGCGGGATCTGGATAGGCTGGACAGTTGGGCTGAGGTCAATGGGATGAGGTTCAATAAGGCCAAGTGCCGGGTCCTGCACTTTGGCCACAATAACCCCATGCAATGCTATAGGCTTGGGGCAGAATGGCTTGAGGAGTGTATAGAGGAAAAGGACCTGGGGGTGTTGGTTGATGCTCGGCTCAGCATGAGCCGGCAGTGTGCCCAGGTGGCCAAGAAGGCCAATGGCATCCTGGCCTGTATTAGGAATAGTGTGGCCAGCAGGAGCAGGGAGGTGATCATCCCCCTGTACTCAGCTCTGGTGCGGCCGCACCTCGAGTACTGTGTTCAGTTTTGGGCCCCTCACTACAAGAGAGACATCGAGGCCCTGGAGCGTGTTCAGAGAAGGGCAACAAAACTGGTGAGGGGTCTGGAGCACAGGTCTTACGAGGAGCGGCTGAAGGAGCTGGGATTGTTTAGTTTGGGGAAAAGGAGGCTCAGAGGAGACCTCATTGCACTCTACCACTTCCTGAAGGGAGGCTGTGGTAAGGAGGGGGTCGGCCTCTTCTCCCAGGTAACTAATGACAGGACGAGAGGGAATGGCCACAAGTTGTGCCGGGGAAGGTTTAGATTAGACTTGAGGAAAAATTTTTTCTCTGAGAGAGTGGTCCGGCACTGGAATGGCCTGCCTAGGGAGGTGGTTGAGGCACCGTCCCTAGCGCTGTTCAAGAAGCGTTTAGATGAGGTGCTGAGGGATTTGATTTAGTAGCTTGGTGGGTAGGGATGGTGGTGTGAGGAAGGTTGGACTAGATGATCTTGTAGGTCCTTTCCAACCTAATGTATCTATGAATCTATGAATCTATGACATGGCTGTTCCTGTGAGTACAACGCACCCAGGGTTGCATTTTGGAGCAAAACTGGGAACAAAAGGGGCAGTGAGGAAGGAACAAAATGAACTCTGAAGTCTCAAAATAAATAGTTTTCCAGTTGTATTTCCATACCCTCAAAAGAAGCACTGCCACAGTCTGCTGTTTAAAACCATACGAGCACACCACTGTGTATGCACAGTGACCCAAAGAGTTAGACACTGAGCTTTTCTCTCCGTGCAGGTCTTTGCACTAGTTCATGTAGAAAGCCTCCTTTTGTGGTCTTTTTGGTTCATTTTACTGCATCATCCAATTTTCTAAGGAGAAGCTGGCATAATCATAGCTTTTGCTCGCACAAGGCACGGCCACGAAGCTAGCACAGCCTTCAAAGCGGGCACTGTCTGCACTGTGCCTCCTGATTTCAGCAGCATGTTTTGTTGCATTTTCCACTCTCTCCCACTCAGGGAAAGAACACTTTCTGCTCAGCCAAGGAGGTACCTGACCACATCCCTTTAGACAAGATTTAAAGTGAACTTGGGTCTTACACACCCCCATGGTGCCATAGCCACTGAGCTCAGTGACCACTTCATCTCTACCCCTGAAAGTGCATTTTGGGGAGTTCATTTGGCAAACAGGGCCTTATTTACATACAGCCTGGTGATGACCAGCGTTGCACTGCTGCCAAGAAAAAATTCACCCAAAGCTGTTAACTCAATGCTACGGACAGTTCTGAGTAGAAGAACAGACTCAAGGCTTTGTTTAAAATCAGAACTTTCTGTAATTTAATGAAATTCATTTAACAAACCAAATTAATTAAACTAGTGCAAATCCCCAAGCAGGCCATCTTAATCTGCTGTGCCACAGATCCTGTTTGCAGACAGTTTTATGCTGTGTTGACCATTTCTGTATAGCTTCTTTATATCAGCATTGCTTATCTGTGGAGAGACCTGATTATATCACACCAGGGGTTGCGCTGATTCAGCTGGATTGACATCTGAGCACAGCAAATGAGAACTACACAGGCACTGTGCATGTGAATTTAAACATCTACCCACTCAATTTCAGCTAAACTGGGTTTAGATAAAGTTAAGCTGCCCTCAGAATGCTGTGTTAATCTTCAATCACTATGTATTCTTCAACCTTCTCCAATCAGGAAACAGAGACTTTGTAGTACAAATGTGCCAGGAACAAGGGTGATTCTGCACAGTTCTTCATGGTAAATCCTCTCCATCCTCACCTCAAGCAACTAGCAGCTCATGATGGTTGGTCTAGATGATGTTACTGGTCTCTTGCAACCTAAATGATTCTATGAGTGGTGAAAGGCCTGGGCCTGTCCTCTGCTGGCCTCTGGGTAATGCAGGCCCCATGGCACCCAGCCCAGCCGTAGCCCCTCTTTCACACAGTTCAGTCAAAGTGATGCTTGGGGACCTGAAGGCAGCCAGCTACAACACTGATGGAAACAGACCCAGAGCTCGATGCTGCAGCCCTGCTCCCCTGGGCACTGCTTAAACAGCATGCACAAACAGCTTACTGGCCCTAAGGACAGACACCCCAAAAAGAGGCCTGCCAACAGTGAAGGGCTGCGTGGCTGTGTTGCTTCTGGAGAAATTAGAAACCACATAAAGTCAGTGCCTGTAGAGCAGCTTGTGGAATTCCACTGACGTGGTCTGAGTACCAAAGACCAGACTCTTGCTGCTGACTCTGCCACCAGCTCTCTGCATGTCCCCACCTTCCATTCACCCTCCTGTGACTTGGCATCTTCTGCTTTTTGTCTCTCCTGTGCATGGAAGTCACAGAGCAGGGAACAATTCTGCATCACTGGAAGTTTTGGATCCCTGAGAGGATGATGCTTATGCAGTTTGGTCTGGACTCAGTCCTGCCCTGTTGTGAGCAGGAGGCTGGGCCAGAGACTTCTGGATTCACTCCCAGCATGAGCTTTCCTGTGATCCTGTAATTCACAGCATGGAGCACAAGGAGTCGGTGCGGGCTGGAGAGTAAGGGGATGTAGAACAGTTTCAAAGAATTATTTTTGGCTGTAAATCACCCTTGCTGCACACACACACAAAAAGCTTCTGCATTCTGAAATGTAGGGTTTTTATTGAATTTAATGGAAAGCCTAGCAGGACATTCATCATGGTATTTATCTAACAAACTGCTTTGAATATCAATGGTAAATCATAGAATCATACAGTCGTAGAATCATAGAATCATTACGGATGGAAAAGACCACTAAGATCATTTGTTCAACCATCAACCCATCCCACCATGCTCACTAGCCACATCCATCGGTGCCACATCTTGTATCTTTAACACCTCCAGGGACAGTGACTATACCCCCTCCCTGGGCAGCCTGTTCCAATGCCTCACCACTCCTTCTGAGATTAAATTTTTCCTGATATCCAACCTGAACCACCCCTGGTGCAACTTCAGGCCATTCTCTCTCATCCTATCACTGCTACCTGGGAGAAGAGGCTGATGCCCACCTTGACACAGCTTCCTTTCAGGGAGTTGAGCAATAAGGTCTCCCCTGAGCCTCCTCTTCTCAGACTGAACAATCCCAGCTCCTCAGCCACTCTCCACAAGACTTGTGCTCCAGATCCTTTACAGCTTCACTGCCCTTCTCTGGACATACTCCAGGGCCTCAGTGTCTTTCTTGCAGTGAGGTGCCCAACACTGAACATAGTACTCACAGTTAATCCTCACAGGTGCTGAGTACAGAGGGACAATCTCCTCCCTGCTCCTGCTGGCTGCACTATTGCTGATACAAGCTAGGATTCCATTGGCCTTCTTAGCCACCTGAGCACACTGCTGGCTAACATTCAACATCCCCAGATGCTTTTCTTCTGCATAACTTTCCAGCCACTCTTCCCAAGCCAGTAGCATTTCCTGAGGTTGTTGTGGCCAAAGAGCACGACCTGGTATTTGGTCTTGTTGAACGTCATCCCACTGACCTCAGCCCAGCTATCCAGCCTGTTCAGATCTCTCTGTAGAGCCTTCTCATCCCCAGGCAGATTGACATTTCCTCCCAAGTTGGTGTCATCTGCAAACTTAGTGAGGGTGAACAAACAACACACTCTGTCTTCTGGGAGTTCAGGCCAAAGCTCTCAACCTTCTCTGTACAATTCTCTATGCAAAGACAAAAAATAAAATGAAACTATGGCTTCTTCAGTTAAGCACAGTTTAGGCCACACAGGTTGATGTTACGCCAATACAAACAGTGCTATCACAAAGGTCAGACATTATCTCCTGCATGCAGCTGCTTCATTACACAGCCATTCCTTTTCCTCCAAAGACTCAGGATAGTACCAGTAACCATAGGAACACTGAAATGTAAGTATCATTTTTAGCTTCATAATGTAGGCTGCACATTACAAAATAAGAGAGTAAATTTTAAAAGTTTCCTTCACATACTAATTTAAATTTTCATGGGTTTATTTTAGTAACAAAATGTACCTTTTTTTTATTGTTCTTAAAATTTTCATTCAGTGATCACTGGTTTGCACTCACTGTAGCTCACTGTGAGGCAGTCAGTGGAGCCTGAGCATGTTCTGCCTCCCACTGCACCCTCCCAGCACCAAGATCACTTTATATCAGGTCTGCATATGAGGGCCTAATAGAAGCAAAACAGTTTCTTTTCTTAAAAAAAAAAGGCTCTTTCATCAGTTAACTAGACAAGAACATTCAAACAATAATAACAATTAATGCAGTGTGAATTTTTTAAATAGCAGAAAAGAAATCCGAACATTCAGAGTGCAGAATCATTTTCACCGAAAGGACATCTGACTGGACCAAAACTGAAAAAGAGGAAATTGTGGGAAGGTCCTGCTTGTTCTGCTCTTTTTCTTCTAAGAAACCAGAAGACTTCAGCTTCATTTGTCATATGTCACTCATGAAGGAAATGCTATTAACTGAAAGTACAGTTTTGATCTTCTCCAAAGTACATCCCCACCTCCAGCAAGAGATTTAGCAAATCCCACAGGGATTCAGAAGTTTTACAATACCTTTAAATCCATGCCTTCATTTTCCTGACAGATTTTTCTCCCATTTTTCAATAAGCTATTAATCTATGAGATAATGTGTTACTGGATCCCTGGCAAATCATTATCTTTGAGAATGTTTGGTGATGGATCTTTCAGAAAGTCTTCTGGAAACCCAAGTACATAAACCATACTGCCTTCACTCCCATGCTCAATGGCTCTTAGTTATTAACTGTACAGAAGATCATAGAATCATTTGAGTTGGAAGTGACCCCTAAAGGTCATCTAGTCCAACTCTCCTGAAATGAACAGGGACACCTACAGCTCAGTCAAAGTTGCCCAAAGCCCCATCCAGCCTGACCTTGAATATCTTCAGGAATAGGGCATTCACACCCTTTCTGGGCAGCCTGTGCCAGTGCCTCACCACCCTTATTGTAAAAAACATCTTCCTTACATCCAATCTAAATTTCCTCTCTTTCCATTTGAAACCACTTCCCATTGTCCTATCAGAACAGAACCTGCTAAAGAGTCCGTCCTGAAGATGTATTGGTCCTTCACAGTTTATCCACATATCTGCTCACTCTCCTAACAGCATGTCCCTCCAGTTGGCTGAGTGGTCCACAGAACTCTGACTCCACCTGGAAAAAATTAGAGCCACATTTGTCACTTTCTGTTCCTGTGTCACGAAGGCAGCTTTATTCAGCAGGACATTCCTAGCAATTTATTATTTAGCAGCTCCAAATGCTATTTAAATTCATTCGCTAGCACTAAGCTGCTTCCACTGATTGAAGCAACACATTGCAAAACTTTCTGTACTAAATACAGGATGGATGAAGCACTGAACAGCCTTGGCTGCCTGCTGGGAGCAGGAGCTGGATCAGAGACATGCATAGTTCCCTCCCAGTACAAGATCTCCTGCGATCTGGAGGTGCTCTGGCTTCAGAGCAGTCCCCCAGTATTTGTACCCATAAAGGAACAACATGGTGTGAGAACCTTGCCAGCCTCCTCCACTAAAATAAATAGTGCAATAATTAATGATCTGTTATTTGCTATGTATGTCTGCAGTCACAGGCATGGGCTGACAGTTGGACTAGATGATCTTAATGGTCTTTCCAACCTTAATGATTCTACGATTCTATATGCTTTCAGAACTTCTTTATCAGACTATTTATAGACTCTCTGGTAGGTGTATTGCTTCCCATGTGCTTAAGAAGTAATATCATTTTTGTGCCTTAAGGTCTGTGGTTTTCTTGGCCTGCCTTACCACTATTTTTGCTTTCCATTGTTAATATCAATTTCTGCTTTTGTCACTAAACTAATTTTTTTAAGGATACCATTGTTTATCCTGCTTTTTAGCCTTGGCAGTTTGGCTTTTTTGTCTTCTTGACAAGATGCCGTTGAGAGAAATGATGCATTTGCTAACATCACTGCTATCGTCAAAGAGATCATACATGAACACATTTTTTCCCCTTTCTTTAGAAATATATTTATATCTCTGATTTGGGTTTTGTTTCTTGTTGCTTACTTATTTTTTGTAGTTTTTGTTTGGTTGGTTTTTATATGGAATACTACCACAGTAGCTTTACAGTCACATTTTAAAAGCAGACCTGCATCCAGCTCTGGATGCAGAGGAGAGCCACTGCTCGACCTGTCATTTCCCTCAAGTGCTGCTCTTCCTCTGTGATACAGTCTAGAAATATATTCCCAGCACTGTCTTGCAGTCACACTGCATGCACTTCATTTATATAAAGCAACAAACCTATCTCATTCTTATTGTGTTTTCTGCTTTTGCTATATCCTTAAAATCTATTTAAAGTCATTATCTCCACCCTTCCCTGAGTTCAAGTACAGTCTTAACTTTACACTGCATTTTTCTATCCAGGCCTGGAGCTTTAATCCAGTGACTTTGCGTTTTGAGTCACACAATTTATGTATCTGATTCGACTTCACAACTTCTTTAACACGTAGCACCACAATTAGAGTTGGGCAATCCCCTTTTTTCTGTAGTAATTTTTTCCTAGATGTAACAGAAAGACAATCACAATAATTATCTTTTCCATTACTGACAAGTCTACAAGTCAATTTCCATATTTAAAAGCAAACATACCTGCTCCCTGCCCTCAGCTTTTAGGCTTCTAGCTTTTGAATAGAACGTACCCCATGATACTTTTACATTTTGTCTATGTACATGAACACTCTTTGTTTAAATAGGGCTTTTTTTCTTCAGACTGATCCTCCCTGTTTCTCTCCTGAGCTCTTACTTTACAACATCATTCATCTGAAGATACAGTTTCTCATGATTTTCCAGACACTACACCTTCTTGATGTCTCATAGTTAAGCTCCCAACCAAGCTTTTCAGTTCTGAATGCCACCTTCTATTTCTAAATGTAGAACCCACGCGGTCTCTTCAGGAAGTTTCCTGGCATTCCAGTGAGTGCAAACTCTGCATCACTTCTCTTTTCCTAACTCACAACCTGAGACTGATTTTTAGTCTTTCTGTTCTGCCACATGCTGCCAGCAGCATTTCAGCAAAGGTGAATGTGGGGTTATTGTGCTTGTCCTCCCACTTCCACCTCACCTCCAGCACTTCTACCCCACCCCTCAAATCTGGGTTTGTGATGCTTGGAGGTGCAGCAGTGGCAGATCCCATGGGCCTCCTGGGAGGCTCTCAGGGCATTCTGGGACAAGGCAGAACCTATACCCAGGTGCTCCCTAGAGACCCATGAGATCTTCCACTGCTGCACGTGCAAGTGTCACAAACCCAGCTATCCACATGCTTTACAACCAAAGTATTTCCATTGTAGCTCAACTCTTCTAATCCATGGAGAAAAATACTCCTAAAGGGAGTATCTTCAAGGCAAATGGGAAGGGTCCAGATACAGAACAGTTCCCCCATCTGACAACTGCTGCCTATTTGTAATTTAACTGGCTTCTCCTTGAGTAGTCTGGGTCTACTGGCCTAGAATTGAGATTTTTCTATTATTTACCTCAAAGTCTTGATGATTAACACATTTCTTTATTCCTAGTCCTTCACTGGAATAGTTTTCTTTTTCTACCCTTGCTTTCGCTGGAGAGAGCAGTTTTTACTGAACTGTGCCCCTCTTTCCCCAAATGGAAGTCTGCTTGTCTCTGATAAACGAGGAACCTCCACAGGGATTTAAATCCTCAGTACAATGAAAGTCAAACTTCATCACTTAGGTATTATCCTACAGAAGACTGCTCACATCCTGTAACAAAGAGGAGATAACAAAGCCCTGAAAGTGTTTATCAGATTTGAGAGGTTGTATAGCAGCGCATGTTGGTGAGCAATGGGCTGCATTTTTATATGCCCTGTAAATCAGCAGCTTCTTCTAACTGGGGTTTAACACTGGAAGGTTTTCCTAAATGCACTCCCCTTTGGAAGGGAAGGGTTTTCTTTGAACTACAGGTCCTGAAGGAGAAATTACAGGGGAGAGAAGAGGAGAGGCACATTTTTTGTCAGGCACTGTGTAAATGAGTAGGAAAAAAAGTTATAATGGACCTGGTGTGTACACAGATCCATTGCCTTGCCAAGAGAATGGTATTAGTTGGGGGGAGTTCCTCTTCACGCTCAAAGACTTCAACAGCACAAAGCTGAAGCAGTCTCTGGTGGGCACCAGGCTCAATGGAGCCTGCTGTCTGCCTTCAGAACTACAGTCTGGTCCAGAAAGTGTGCCTAGAGACAGCTAGGTCAAATCCTTTGATGCTGCCCAGTTTGCTAAAAATTAATGAAACTTACAGGATGAAACCTATCTCAAAGCATACTGTAATTGCACATCTTTTAAAGATGTTGAATGTATTCTTTCCATGAGCACTGAAAATAGGCATCTCTATTAACTGTTCAACAGCTGTCAGTTTAATGCTTAGAACTCTGTTAAATTCAGTGAGTCAGTGCATCGATTTCTGCACACTATTCCAGGGGATATACTCATTACACTGTCTAGCAAACCATTTCTTTGACCTCTTCCTTCACACTACAATGCAAATTTTACTATGAACTTGAAACTTCGGGTCTATTTAAATGACACATTTGGAACACCACAGACAAAAGCCACAGAATCATCTCTTGATCTCTTATTTTTCATATCTCTTTGATTGATTCTCCCTCATCCACTGTTGTACCTCAACATGAAAAACTTGGGAAAAATGTTCATATTTTAGAAAATGGTCACTGATTCTAGTGACCTCAGTATCCAAGAGCAAACTTGAGAAACTGGATCTGCAAATCAGAACGTGATTTGCAGACTGCACAGGCTCCTACATTAAATACCAAATTATTCTTCATTTTCGTGATGGGAGACTAATCCAAGAGCTGCTGTTTCTGATCAACAGTTCCTGCACTGTCATTTTTGTTCTTTGATGGGCTGCAGGGATAGAGGGCTTTGGGAAAGATCTTCAGAAGCTGCCTGGACATGATTCTGGGCAACTTGCTGTTCCTACTTGAGCAGTGGTTGGACCAGATGGCCTCCAGAGATCCCTTCTAGCCTCAGTCATTCTGTGATGCTGTGATGGAAGAGGAGAGTGACCTGCTTTTACCTGACAGCACATTGGTCTCCTTCTCTGGGGATGTTCAAGACCCACCTGGGCACCCACCTGTGCAACCTGAGCTAGGGAGCTGCTTTGGCAGAGGGTTGGACTCCATGATCTCTAGAGGTCCCTTCCAGCCCTTACAATTCTGATTCTGTGGCAGTCTTCAAAAATTTACTAACATTTTAACTTGTTCTACCAACCAGAAACCTCTAAATGCCCTGATTTTTCCCACCCCTTTTACCCAACAATTTCCCAACAGTGTTGGAAATATCAAACACTACCTACCAAAAGGGTGCTTGTTACCTGTCACAGGTAAAAATTTACTTAGTAGAAAGATTTTGAGATATAATTCTGCAGTAAAAGACTTCTCGGTATCAAGTAAAGAGGACAAAATACGGAAATAAACCTTGATACCTCAGGTATACATATGCAAATTCTTACCGGTGTTGCTTGCTGGAAACAAATTTAATATTCAAAGTCAAAAGAAAATTTGTACAGAAAATCTCTATCTAAGCCAAGACTGCTCACTAATCTGAAAATCAGAAAAAAACAGCTTGGGAAGCATGTCTTTTTATTTGGCAGTCAATTTTTCTGAAGTTTTAATTCAACTGAATGAAATGAACTGATTTTCAGAGTTTGTGAGGTGACACATTTGTCAACTCTAATCATTTTAGCGTGTCTCAATGTGCACACTTAAGAAATAAGATTTCACAGAATTGTAGAACCATAGAATCACCAATATCATAGAAGACCTCCAAGATCATGCAGTCCAACCATCCATCTATCACCAACATCCCCCACTAAAACATGTCCCTCAGTACATCGAAACATTCCTTGAAAACCTCCACGGACAGTGACTCAACCACCTCCATGAGCAGCCTGTTCCAGCACATGACCACTCTTTCAGAGATATTTCTCCTAACATCCAACCTGACAAACAATTTCCATGTTTTGTCATCCATGAAAGGTAGTGGTCCAAATCAATGTTTTAGTATTTTAGTTTTTGATCATTCAAAAGACTTCTAAAGTCTTTTTATCATATCCATAATGAAACATAGGGCTCAGGTGGTAACAACTGTCCATTCCTTATTTTTGTTATGTTTTCATATTTCAACCAATGACCGTGGACTTATAAAGGGAAAACTAAGTGGAAAAGTGGAAAATGAAGATTCTTGGTGCCATCAAAATAAGCTGTGCATTCATATGCCTGAAAAACAAGTTCCTTTTAAGACTCAAACCTAACCCTAAAATCTCTAAAGTCAGAGATTATGAGCAAAGTATAATCTGTTATATGATTAATTTGACTGGAAAATGGATGTTAAAATCACACATGGAGAAAAGTTAATATCATATGGAAGAGAAAAAATGGTAAGTTTTCTGCATTTGGCAATATATTTTCACCATTAAGCTGTCTCCAGAAACACCAAAGTCCAAACTGGACTGTTTGCTAATGTCTTTAAGGCTAATTACTGTTAAAACTAACCACAATTACAGCAATTGCAGAAAGAGAGGCAGTGACTGATAATGATATCTGAAGTGGTACTTGTCATTCCTGGGTTCTACTCCAGAAGAAATGAGTAAGATAATAGATTTGAGATCCTTGCTAGCCTCTGCAGAAATTAGCAACCAGGCCAGCAGTAGCTACTCAGTGCTCAGACAGAAAGTGCCATAATTTTAAATAGTCTCTCAAGGTCTTTCAATTCATTAAGAATTTTAAATGTCAGGCTTAGTGCTAAACTCTCAATTTTACTCACAATAGACCTTCACCTAAAACCAGAGTAGATGCAGCACTTTTCTAAGGAAAGAGCAAAAGGTAATTTCCTGAGCTGTTGCAAACGTTCCTACAGATCAGGACTTCGCAGCTTTCATGTCACATAACAGCTGTCTGAACATTAGACATCCAGCTAAGTTAATAATTAAATTCTCACTCCGGTCAATGGGGGAAGTGAATCGCCCTTTGAAATGCTTTTCTCTGCCTCTCTCTGGCTGTGCATGGACACTATTCACTAAGCTTAACCTAGACTTCACTTGTGGAGGACTGACACTTGGTGAAATGAAATCTATCCTCTGTGATTTCTGTGTTCCACAGACATAGATTCCATATGGGGTCTGGGGGAAGTGGCGGCAGTAGAGGAGAAAATGTCCCAGGTGACATCATGTCCTCGTGGCATGTATTTCTCCAGCATGCCTGCAACAGGCAAGGGGGTCTGCTACTTGTCAACCAACATGTGTAAGTACCTTATTATTGTTTTATTCAATACAAGAAAACAAAAGCTCTGCAAATAATAAATACCTTGTTGCAAACATGACTTTTTGGCTGTGTCTGGTACATTGCCAAAACCAGATGGAATAAACTGCATAATGGAAATACTGGACTTAGAAATAACGTTTTGAAAGAAGAAGCCAAGTTTCAGAGTTCATAATATAGGGTGAAATCAACTCGGTTGATATAATCAGTGAAGTCATGTTGATCAAAACAGTGCTTTAATAACTTCTATATTTTGAACACTGTCACAAACAAATTAATGGATGTCTGTCAATTTATCGTTCTCTATGGTTACATATTAGTTCCTGGGAAATGACTGCAATATCTCAATGTGATTACACCATATTAAATAATTCTTCAATGTGAAGTGAAGCTCTTTACCAGCACTGCCAGCCACCCTGAGCATAGTTTTGCCTAAGTAAAGACTAAAAGTTCTGGCCTGTAAATCTATTGATCTTACTTCTTTAGTCCAAATGCAAGATTGTACTGTGCTGTCATAACAGGGTTCATTTAGTGAAAGGGCCTTTGGGTTTCCTAGTTGATTTCCCTATCTCAATGTAAGGAGATAAGGTTAGCTAAGACTATCTAGCCCAGGGTAGCAGGCAATTATATAAATATGAGTTTACTAATGTATTTAACAGCGTCTACCAGTGATCTAGGCAGCCAGGAACCGCTGTGGTAAGTGGAGATATGAGGCTCAGTTCAAATAGATGATGAGTTCCATCTGACTTATCTATTCCCCAGCTGCTACAAAGGGCATTAGGCTCACAGAGGTCCTGTGCTATATGTACCTGCCCACACGAATGCCTTCAGTACTCAAGGACATCTTAGTTGGCAGACAACTGATTCACATCCTGAGGACATACAGTCAGCAGACCCCAGGGAATAATTCAGTTCACCTTCACATGTTTACCTACTGCTTGATTTGGTTTTCCATACACGAGGACTTAGCACCATTTGGAAGTCATAGCACACATCTATGACCTGCACAGAGCTAGCAGACACATCACAGGGCCTACAGAGGACTACAGCCTGCTGGAGATCAGCAGCTGTAATGACACTGCCTGGAAGCACCTACTGAGACAGTAGGTCTCCAGTACCTGGCCCTTCTCCATCCCAAAGATGTCTCTGGGGCAATAGGATCTTTGGCACAAGGCTGGAGAAATTCTCTTTTCCACTCTTTCCACAGGCACAGAGATTACCAGGAAAATTTGGCAGCATCTGCAGCCCTCGTGCAAAAGGCTTCAAGGCAAACCTTCCCTGGCACCTCCTGACCTCCCCTGGGCTGCTCTCCTTTCTCACAGTGTCAATAAGATCTGCTTCATTGCCCATTAAGTCCCACCTGAAAGGCATCTGTCTCTTACAATGCTGCAAAACCAGGGAGCAGAGGAGAAACCCCAAAATAAAAAGAGGGAAGGGACAGCATCTCCAGAACACATGAAAGGAGTTGTACGAAAGGCTGATGACTTTGCTAAAGTCATTCATGCTATAATCTCACTGCATGTAATGAGTTAACTGCAGATAAAAGCTCACCTCCGCGCCCAGGGGCTCCCATAACTGTCTCCAATGGTCTCAACACAAAGGCTATGGAAATCAACACATCTCTTTCCTGTGACTTCAATGACCTTGAGCTCACCTTGGCATCATTTCTTCTGGTTCTCATCTTCTATATTATCTCTCTGCTGTAAAGTTTTAGTAGTTTAAACATGCTGTGAATGACGAACCAGCTACAAAACTGAGTCCTTCAGGAGCACATACTACTTTCTGCCAGATAATTTATCTCTGCAAATCAGTCTGAAAACAGGAATTCAGCCCTGCTGAAATTAAGGTGGGAAAAATAAGGAGGAAACTACCACTTGAAACATACATCTGCTACTGAATTTTAAATATATATATTAATATATGGCCATGATATCAATTAATCTGTTCCACTGGAGACACCTCTCCTGCAAGTAATACAGTTTTCTATGGGCTTGTTTATGGCATGTCTTTTTAAAACTACTGCAGACGGACAGTGCCCTGTTGTTCTTTACAACTGCATACAAAGCTGGCACAAGAAAAGAGGGCATTGTGTCCAATGTCACCTTTGGTTCCCACCTTGTAGTCAAGAGTACAGCATGTCCTCTTCGACAGAAGGAAATGCTAGGAAAAACATCCGTTTGAATGCAGACTTTGTTTCCATTTAAAACAGACCACAGTTGGTTTCCTACACTCTTTGGTATACCGTTTAAGAAGTCTCCTCAATAAAAGCCTGAAAGATTTCTTCGGATGAAAGTTGTAGAATATTACAGCCAATTTATAGTGAAAGCCACAAGCAGAAAGCAAGCTCTGTTGTACTGATTTCTAAATATATAGCAAGGAGCATCTCCAGTGACCAGGGCAAAGAGTGTGCAGACTTCAAAACAAAGGGAAGCTGCTGAAATAACCTGCAGGATTTCCTGTTCCATGTACACATAAATATTCAGCAATGTCACTGACTTCAACAGAGGCTGAAGTTGGGGTTACTAATGTGTATGTCAGCCTTGGCTATATCACACGCACATCCATTAGAGTTGTTTCCTTGTTTTTGAATGGATGAGATCAGGGATTTGTATGGCTACTGAGTCAGAATCCAACTCAGAGAGCTGAACTTAGGTTTTACACTAAGGATACACTACATAGCACATGTACTGTGTGCTGGACATCTGGGATACAAGTCTCATCTCCTCAACACAGAAGACCTTTTACTGCCACCTGGAAAAGCACTGGAACATCTATTAAATTACTGTTATTAGAACTGTCAGATAGTAGTAAATGACTAAGATTTTTGTTTTACCATCCCATCCTATTTCATTTCTGCCACAAAGCACATGCCCTTGCAGCAACACAAGCCCTACATACCAACAGAATGAGGAAACATGGCACGGGATAACTGTGGCTCCATTAAAGGGACACTGCTTGGGGGACGTCTATAAATATCTAAGGTGTGGGAGGCAAAGGGGTGAGGCCAGACTCTTCTCAGCAGTGTGTGGTAACAGGATGAGGAGAAATGGTCACAAACTGATGCATAGGAAGCTCTGCACAAATGTGTGTGGGAACTTCTTCACAGTGCAGTGATGGAGCACTGGCACAGGCTGCACAGAGAGGTGGTGGAGTCTCCTTCTCTGGAGACGTTCCAGACCCACCTGGACACCTACCTGTGCAACCTGGGCTAGGGAGCTGCTTTGGCAGGGGGTTGGACTCCATGATCTCTGGAGGTCCCTTCCAACCCCTACAGTTGTGTGATTCTTTGATCCTCTAATTTTGTACAGCAATTAATGACCTTCCTTTACTTTGAATCCTTGTCTTTACCTGTGGCTGGTGGTGCCAGCAAACAGGGCAGCAAGTGTTTCTCTGCTTTACCTCACCATAAACCTAAGTGGGTTCACTGGATGGCTAAGTGAACGGGCTGAGGACTTCTTATCCTCGATTTATATTGTCTTGACTTTGTAAGTGAAAAGCAGACATCAAGTAATAAATTGTCATTTTGAATCAGCTCTGGAGAAGCCCGTGCTTTACAGGTCGGCCCTCTGCAAGTGATATGATATTGTTCATTATGTTTGGTGGGAAATGACACTACATTTTTCACTGTTCTCAAATGTGATTTATCCACAGTACAAGTACACAGTGAACACTACAATTGTCATTTCTCACTAATTATGTAGAAAAATCCGCAAGGGGAAAAAGAAACTCTTGCAATGGCTTCTCAGCTAACAACATTTAAAAAAAAAAAAAGGAAAAGAACATGAGAGATAAAAGTATATCTCTATAAAGAAATAGAATATTTTTTACACCCATATAAAAAAGCAAAGCCAGTATGAACAAATTGTTCTTTGCCCTCCAGGGCTTTCAAGCAAGAAAAAGGAAGATTTGGCTGGTAGGGTACTGAGTTAGTGCACAGAGATGAGGAGTCATGCCCCACAGCATCACTGCTGAGGAGAAGCTGCAGGTTCAGGTGGCTGAGCAGAACAACAAACAGTGTGTTCAGCTGCACGGTTTCCTACTGCAGGGTATGTAGGGGAAGGCCTTCGTGGGGCTGCATTCAGATTACACAACAGGTGCCAATACAATCATAGAGTCATAACAGTTGGAAAAGACCACTAAGAACTTCCAGTTCAAGCATCAACTCACCCCCCCCATGCCCACTAACCACTCCCTCAGTGCCACATCTCTTGATGTCTCTTGAACACCTCCAGGGATGGTGACTGTACCACCTCCATGAGCAGTTTGTGTCAGTGCCTCACCACTCCTTCTGAGAAGAAATTTGTCTTAATATCCAACCTGAACCTCTCCTGGTGCAACTTAAGGCCATTCCCTCTCATCCTATCGCTGTTACTTGGGAGAAGAGGCTGACCCCACCTTTCCAGAACCTCTTTTCAGGCAGTTGTAGAGAGTGATAAGATCTACCCTGAGCCTATTCTTCTTCATCTTCAATACTTCTGGTTCAGAAAAGGTATTGAAAATACCATTAGCTATGTTATTGTCGTTGTGCCCATATTTTGTAGGACAACATGTTCAGATTGAATTTCTCCTCTTGCCAACTGTTTCTACAAATTGGAGCTGCACTCCACCACAAGTAAAGACTCAGAGGTGTTAAATGAAAGTAGAGGCAGGAGAGGAACTTAGCTAACAGAAAGAATACATTTTCACAGAAGAAAACAAAATAGATTATCATCCAGTTTTTAGGGCTTACAAATTTTTCATTTCTTCACCATCCTTTTGTCCAAACAACATACAAGACATACTGAATGATAGTACAAATTTTTAGGTTGGCTATTAGGAACATCTAATATGCACTGGGAGCCACCGGTGCATAACCTCTATGACCAGTCAGCTTTCCCTTCTGTGCTGAAAGTATCACTGAAAGTTTTCTCTGGACATGGAAACAGACGCTATTTTCATAAAGCCTGACACAAAACCACCCAGCAGAGGGGAAAAATAACCTTCTACTGAAATCTTCCCTGATGAAACTATGTTCATCAAAGGGAGAAAAAACTGGAAGGACAAATTAATTCATTTAAGTATCTGCTGTTAAGTCCTGTACTGAGTTCCTGAGAAATAAAAGCAAGAAATAGCACAAACAACAGGTGCAGAACATTGCACAGTATGGGTAATTAATGCCACCCTCTCTGATGCAGCATGAATGCTGGGGGTCCAGTACAAAGAAAAACACATTTAAAAACATCATCCATTTGACTTGATTGCCATTCACTAAATAAGACAAGGATCACACAGATTAATATGCAGAAAGTATTTATATTTATATGATAAACAGATTATTTATATGATTTTTATAAATATATGTTATATATATGTAATAAGTTTTGCCCTGCATTAGCTGGAGCACTTAAAAATACACGAGCATGTGTAAGATAACCTTACTCCAGCACCAGATGGAGTCATTGTGGCTTCCCATAACAGAACTAAAATAAAACCTCCCAAAAAGCTCTTCTGCATCCCCCATGTTAGAGCAACAAAGCAAGAGGGCCACTGGGCCAGGTCTGAGCAGTGGGAGGCACAACATGGCATGAAATGCCCAGCCCAGAATTGCTGCAAGGGAAAAAATACTGTGCCCCTAAGTTGTTCTTTGGAGTCAAACCAGGCACCTCCAGAGCCAAGATTTTGCAAATACTCAGTGTAAAACTTAATTTCATATACAACGAGTTGCCAGCAGCACAGAAGTAACTGAGTTTATCAGCCTTCTGGCATGTCATGCTATCCCATGTGAAAGAAAGCTAGACTCAAGGATCAAAAGAGAGGAGAAATCAACCACCAATACACTCTGGCTCCCAGATTAATCTTGTTACCTTTGTAATTATTGTCTGAGAAGCACAAGTAATCACGTTTTTTCACACTTTATAAACATATGCATTCTGTCTCAGAAGTGATATTGAAATGTTTGTATGTCATTTTCATGGTCTACTTTATGAAGGACTACGTACCAAATTTTGAAGTGTACTCCAAGAGACCACACGGCACTTTGTGGTGGTTCCCTGGAAGGCTTCTTTGAAACCTTCTTTGAAGGAGAGAAACAGGGACATCAGATTAAGTTTGATACTAAACCAGAGTCTGCTTCAAGACAGGCAAATTCAAGGGAAAAAGCTTTGTGACCTAATGAAGAAGACAGAACCTCATATATTTGACCTTAAGTTCACTTAAGCTGAGTGATGACTTTCTCACATCTGCTTTCATGTAATGCATTTCTTTTTAAACTTATTTTTACTTGAAAAAAGAAAAATGTACTAATAATGTTCACAGAACTATAAGTGATTTTAGGGTAGCTGGAAAAGTAGAGAATGTACCAGAATTACTATTGATTCTGAAGAAGACCATTTCCTCTCAAACTCCTTGGAGCTCTAGTAAATAGTGCAGGTGTTCACAGATGTGCTGAGTAATACTTGTATGACAGAAGCATGCATCAGAACAGCAGGAAAACTCCAAATTACAAGAGCTTGCCCAAATCCATCAGGTTTTGCCCCTCATACAGGGCATCATGCACATGGAAACTGCTACTGGTAATTAAGTGAACTAGTTTAAACCATTTAAATAATAAGACAAGTTAAAGAAAGAAACATTCAACTACTCTCAGATGAAAAGATGGTCAACCCTGGACTATGACTTCATCTCCAACAAATTGGATCTAATCCACAAAACAAGAACTGATATAGAGAGAAGCGTTATGGCATCTATGGTAAGGACCTGGTGTTTTCCTAATGTAGAAGCTTGCTGCTTGTATAAATATAGCAGATTAATCATACTGATTAAGCATAATGCAAATATATATGCAGTAATTCTAGTGGATGATCTTTAAAAGGTATTGACAGAAAATTTAGTGCTCAGGGGCACGATCATGGTGCTCAGGGACATGATTTAGCGGTGGGTTGTTAGAGCTAGGGTAGTATGGTTAGGTTGAGGTTGGACTTGATGATCTTGAAGGTCTTTTCCAACCTGAGCAATTCTATGAGGCAAGAACAGCAAGTTTCATTCAGGCTTGCCCTGCTTAGATAACAGGGTGAGACAAACCACCTCATGTGTGTTGTCCTCCTGCATCTGCAGCCTCCAGCATCACATTCAGGAGAGTGCACAAAGAGGCGTGGTTCATGCAGCAATATGCCTCATGCTGGTCCTGGTACATATTATGATAATATTTTTGTAAGATGCCTATAAACCGTTATTAAGACCAATAAATCAAGCCCAAACTGCAAGGTTCTCCTTTTTGAGTAGCAAAGAAAAAGGGAAGTTTAAATTCATGGCCAGCATGGTCATGACAATATAGCAATGATCTCTTAAGTGAAAGTGTCTCTACTACCTGTTGAAAAACAGTTATGAAAATAAACCATTCTTTTTTTTGAGTAAGATCTAGAGAAGACAATGGCAGAACCCCTGTGATTTCTTCCCAGAACTCTCTCAGTTCCCTCTAACAGATATGAGATTGCCACAGGAACACAAAGCTCTGTCTATAGCAGGTCATAGCTCTGAGAAATAGTTCGAAGATTTGGCTTTTTCTCAGCAGAGAACTATTCTTTTGCTCAATAAGCCAGCACAGGTTGATTCTTTGCTGACCAAATTGCCAGTGGAGTGAAACTACCCCCGGATAGAAAGCACCAGAACATGAACACCAATCTCGTGCAGAACTTCTGAATACCAGAACTCTGAAAACAGGGCAACTAGCAGGGACATACCACACTCATGGACATGAGCTGAAATAAAGCTATGATGCTGCCTTTGAGCAGCTCCTCCCATCCCCAAGAACAAGGAGCCTGCAGCATTCCTTGGACCTATGACATGGAGCTCACTGTCCCTCCCACCTCTCCCAGAGGACAGTGGCTCTGTACTCATCCTCTCTACAAACATCATCATGATAGATTTATCTCTAGTAAGACAAATCCATCAAAACCCCGCCAGCCAGAAATAGAAACTGCACTCTAGGATAGCAGATTCTGCACTTATTTACGCACAAACATAGGCTAAGGAGTTCATACTATGGCTCCCTGAATCACAGAATCATTAAAGTTGGAAATGACCACTAAGATCATCTGTCCTACCATCAACGCATGCCCACTGACCACATCCCTCAGTGCCACATCTTCTTGAACCCCTCCAGGGATAGTGACTCCACCACCTCTCTGGGCAGCCTGAGCCAGTGCCCAACCACTATTTCCAAGTTTTTCCTAATATCCAATCTGACAGCACCTCTTCAATTACAATGCTAAGTAGACATCGGCAAACCCTCTTTAGCCCACAGACAGCATCAAACTAGGCCTGGCCTCAGCTGAGTCTGAAGGATTTTGCAATAGAAACTTGTCTGAAACCATCTGTGATTTCATCAAAAGCAGAAACACAAGTGTTTAGGCACCAAGGAAGTAGATGGCCCTATCTGTTTTCCCCAGCTTCTGCTTGTTTAGTGATGGTTCTGATGTTCTATGACCAGGCTATGTTTCTTGAGGACCCAGTATGGGTGTTTCTGGTAGAACATGCACAACAACTTGTGGCATTCTTCCCTGCACAGCATTTCCCTGCACTCTACCACCCCTTGAAGCTGATGGCACACAGGCTGGGCATACCAGCCAGTATTGCTCCTGGGACTTCAGGCACAGCCAGTATGTGGACTCGGAGTCCTTGACAGAATGGCAGCTTTAACAAGAATTCACTACTACTTGAACAGTAGAAGTGAAGCATATGGGCCTCCCCCATGCTCTCTGTGTTTATGTATAAATGCAAATAATTCTTACCTTTCATCTATGAGAAATGAAACACCACCACATGTCTTTGTGCACTGAAAAACCACATGTGACTGATGACAGAGAACCACTTTCCGTCCTGTACTATGTACATCCTTCCAGATCTGCACTACATTCATTTTGGACTAGAATAAAATATACCTACATTATTTCCATGCGTGCCAGGGTGGTAGTCACAATATCTTGTAGTTAATGCAATAGACATTAAAATTTAAAAATATTTAGAGGGCTCCAAAAAATTGCATGATTAATCATGGTTTTTTATTTGAACATGGAGCAAGTATATTTGGGTTGGGAAAGCATTTCTGAGCTGTCTTTTAACCTCTGTATAAGGTGCCACCCTTTCATAATGTATTTTGCATAAATATTTTGCATATTGCATACTGACACACAGCAATCAAACTAGCTAATTTTCAGTGGGATGCATGGAAGAATCAAATCAGAAATAATTAAGCCTCTTGAACATGTTAATCTTTTCACCCTGTGGCTTTTTAATAGACAGTGAGAATTCACCCAACAACAGTATGACTAAACAGAAACGTTATCTTCCAATAACACAGAGTCTTGCTTGGTGCCACTCATTGAATTTAGACCAAGTACAAAGTGGTAATGCAGCATCCTTATGCCCTTGCAGGCTGTGCCACCAGACCCAAAGCTCCTCCCCTCACCTCACTGTTCACTGGGGAGCTGCACGTGGGAAACAGATTTCCCATCTGGTGATAAGTATCAGGAACAGAAAAAAGGAAAAAAAAAAAGGAAAAAAAAAACCCTCCCCTTCAAATCAGTATAAGAAGCCTTCATGCCACTTAAAAATATATATATATATATTCAATGATCTGAGATTTAAAAGAGATTACAGTTCTGTTTTCTCACCATTACAGCTCATAGAATCATTAAGGTTGGAAAAGACCATGAAGATCACCCAGTCCAACCACCAGCCCATCCCCACCATGCCCACTAACCACATCCCTCAGTGCCACATCTCCATATTTCTTGAACCTCTCCAGGGACAGTGACAGAACCACTTCCCTGGGCAGCCTGTGCCACTTGCCTCACCACTCTCCCTGAGAAGAAACTGTTTCTAACAATCCAGCTGAACTTCCCCTGGTGCAATTTAGGGCCATTCCCTCCCGTTCTATCAGTTTCAGTAGAATAGTCACTTTCAAATGAGAAAAAATAGGGCTGCCTACATACAAATCTTTAAATATCTCGTTAAAATCTCCAAAACCATTGTTTGTTCAGACCACATGGCTCCAACTGTGGCATCCATGTCTCTTTGCGTGTTTTAAATTAGGAGCCATGGATTGGACACATACTCTCTTGGCAGCTTGTGCTTGCCAATACCTAGTACAGCAAGTCCTTGATCTAGCACTAATAGGTTCATAAACATAGCACTAATAGAAACAATAAATAATAACTGAATACTTGAAAGAAGCAAAAGAATCCAGAGTCCCAGGTTACATGTGAACTACGGTTAATATAGTATAGTGTAGAATAGTACAATACATGGTTAATATAATATAGTTTCATGCTGGTAATAAAATCAAAGATCAAAGTGGTATGGATTTACCACAGACACTGTTTGCTGACACTCACGCATTCTCCTCGAGTCCTAATTACAGTTTGGTCATTTGCATTTCATCATGTTACCCTTGGCTTCAGACAGCTCTCTCCTCTTGGAGTTTGTTCATTTTTTCCCACAGAACTGTTCTGGGTTTCTTACAGATTGACATATGAACAATTGGAAGATTCAAAAATAATTATCCCCTATCTTAAGATGTACAATAGCAATAAAGAATTTTTTTAAGAAACTATTATAAACCATTTAAGCTGTTTATAAAAATAGAACTGAAAAGTGTAATATTTCTGATCACTGAACTACAATGGAGTATATTTTTAGATCAACTCGCCTTTTAGATACATGTAAAAAATCCCCTCAATATTACTCCCACACTCGTGAACCTGAAAATTTACTCCACAACATCAAGAATGAAGGCAATACCTCCTTAAACTAGCAATCAAGACAATTTTCTTAAGAGCACTTATGGTATCTTATTTTTCTGAGCATCTTTTTTAAGGCATGGTGTCTATCACCACAAAACAACCAGCACACTCCTGCTGGCATGATGCTTGCAGATGTTAATGCTCTCCCAGCAGCTACTGAGGCTCACTGACACCAGACTTGCAGCAGGTGTAGGCTGAAGCGAGAACCACGCAGTTGCGTGGTGTGTGATGTAAAGTTTTGTTCCTATCGTGATGTAATGGAAGAGGGCTTTTCCTATGATAAAGTTCCTCACTTCCCATCCTAAAAGTTAAGTTGGGGTTCCCACAGTATATATTTAATGCCATACAGTCTCTCTTCCACCACGTGCTTAGTTTCAAGTTCCTCGTTATGAGAAGAACATGAACAAAGTGGAAGGAGTCCAAAGAGGAACAAAAAGGGTGATGTGAGAATACAGAAAGTTTAAGGAAATAATGTATTTGTTCTGTCTGTAGAAGATGAGGGTCAGGATGATAGCAAATATCAGATAACAGTAAAGAGTCTGACAAACAGGAAAGAAAGAAATTGTTCTCCATACTTGTCCCGTGGGTGAGACAAACAGCTTTTGATAAAGGGTAGACATTAGGGGTGGTCTGTCCACCTCTGACAGCTCTAAACACCCATATGTAGACAACTGACACTAGCTACAGATCTCCACTTCTACTAGCAGAAGCAAACAGCATTTGTAGATCATACCATTAAGTATCCCTACACTTAGAGAATTAACCCCATGCTGAATATTTAACAGTTTTCCAGGGAAGCAATTCTAACAGTACAGACCAGTGAGTGAGGAGAATTTTGCCTGTAGAGCATATGCCATCTCTCTCACCAGGTGTTCTCCAGAAGCAGTAGAGCAAACACTTTTGGAAGTAATTTAGATGGAGATGACCTTGCTGTGCAGTGAAAAGATAACAGAATCATAGAATCATTAAGGTTGGAAAAGATCACTAAGATTACCTAGTCCAGGAATGCCCAACCAGTGGTCCACGGGCTGCAAGTGGCCCAGGACAGCCAGCAATGTGGCCCAGCCCCAGCTCTGCACCATCACAGCAGCAGCTCTTCCTCACAGAGCAGCCCAGCCCTGGCCACACACAGCAACTGAATATCCGTGAGGGACTGGCACTGTCTGCACTGAAACCAGGGCCTGGCAAGGGCACAGTGCAGTGCCAACTCAAGTTATGGCAAATAATGATATGCATTGTGATACACCGGCTAAACACAGTCCTGTGAACAGAGAAAAAGCATGCTGCTGTGCATTCTGTTTTGATAAAGGAAATTGGAAACAGGCATCAAGATTGCTGAAAGAATAATCAATTTATGTTTGCAAATCAATTTTCAGTCGTTATAAATCCATTACCTGCAAATTCTCAAGTAGTTGCAATCAGATATTCAACTCAAAAATCAGACATTCAACTCAAAACAGACTTTTATAAGCCCTGTATTACCAGAACAAAATATCTCTTACTTCACAATCATACATAGTTAACATCATCACTTTCTGGCAGTACACAAATCCATGAATGACTATTTTCAAGAATGAAGCACAGGAAGAGTAAAATTTCATCAAAAATCTCTGATGAGCACTTTGAGAACTCACTAAGAATTGTAACCACTTCCATCAAAATGGACATTGACATCTTAGTTTCACAAAAAGAAGGTAGCTTTATTTTCTTCTTGCTCTTTTTTTTTTTTAATTAATAAAATAATAGTAACATGAGTTTTATTACTTACATACATTAACTATACTATCTATTTTATACACTGTCCAAAACAATTCCTCTTCACCCAATGTGGCCCAGGTAAGCCAAATGTTGGACATCCATGGTCTAAGTCCAGCCATCAATCCCTCCCCACCATGTCCACTAACCATGACCCTCAGTGCCACAGTTCCACATTTCTTGAACACCTCCAGGAACAGTGACTCCACCACCTCCCTGGGCAGCCTGTGCCACTGTTTCACCTCTCCTTCTGAAAATATTTTTTTTCCTGAACCATATCTGGTGCAACTTGAGGCCATTCCCTCTAATCCTACCGCGTTACATGGGAAAGGAAGCTGACCCCCCATCTCAGTACAACAAGGAAGAAAAGCAGGAATCACAACCATAGAAACAGTCATAGAATCATAGAGTCATAGAATCATAGAATAGAATCATAGAATGGCTTGGGTTGAAAAGGACCTCAAAGCTCATCTAGTTTCAACCCCCCTGCCATGGGCAGGGTTGTCAACCACTAGACCAGGCTTCTCAGAGCCATATCCAGTCCTAAATGCTTTGAATGCCTCCAGAAATGCGGAACCCACAACCTCCCTGGGCAACCTGCTCCAGTGCATCACCACCCTCTGAGCGAAAAACTCCTCCTAACTTCTAACATGATTCTTCTGTCTTAGTTTAAAACCACTCCCCCTTGTCCTATCACTATCAACCCATGTAAACAGTCATTCCCCCTCCTGTTTTCACACTCCCTTCAAGTCCTGGAAGGCCACAATGAGGTCTCCCTGGAGCCTTCTCTTTTCCAAGCTTTTAAACAAGCCCAGTTCCCTCAACCTTTCCTCATAGGAGAGGTGTTCTAGCCCTCTGATCATCTTAGTGTTTCTCCCCTGGACCCGTTCCAAGAGCTCTGAATCTTTCTTGTGCTGGGGGCCCCAGGTCTGGATGCAGTACTCCAGATAGGACTTCACAAGAACTGAGTAGAGGGGGACAATCACCTCCCTCTCCCTGCTGGCCGCCACCCCCTCTGGATGGCTTCCCTCCAGCATATTGACTGCGCCACTCAGCTAGGTGTCACCTGCAAACTTGCTGAGGGGTGTACTCTATTCCTTCGTCTATGCCATTAATGAAGATGCTGAAGAGCACTGGTCCCAAGACTGACCCTTGGGGACACCACTTGTGACCGGCCTCCACCTAGGTGTAGAACCATTGATCACAACCCTTTGGCTGCAACCAGTCAACCAGTTCCTAATCCATCAGACAGTCCATCTTTCAAATCCATGCCTCTCCAATTTAAAGAGAAGAATGTGGTGAGGGACCATGTCAAAGGCTTTGCAGAAGTCCAGATAGATGACATCTCTCACCCTTCCCCTGTCCACTGATGCTGTCACTCCATCATAGAAGGTCACCAGATTGGTCAGGCAAGATCTGCCCATGGCAAAGCCATGCTGGCTGTCTCAGATCACCTATTTGTCTCATGTGTGCATTAACATGGTAATCAGGAGGATTTCACTTGACAGCCATGATTTTCCAAATATGATGGAGAGTGGCTTGGCAACATCAGCCATCTCTCTCAGAACCTTTGGATGTGTATCATTTGGCCCCATGGACCTACATACATTCAGTTTCATGAAGGAGGTCTCAGACTTGTTCCAGTGTTCCAGTGGGATGCAATCTGCTCCTCTCAGCCACGCCTTGAGTGTCAGGGTCCTGGCAGACACAGGGAGCCTGGCCCCCAGTGAAGACTGAGGCAAAGCACTTATTGAGCACCTCAGCTTCTTCCATGTCTGAGAAAGCCAATCCTCCATCCTCATTAATCAGAGGGGGAACACTCTTCTTGGCTTGTCTCTTCCTGCTTATGTACCTGTAGAACCCCTTCTTGTTATTTTTCACATCCCTCTCCAAGTTCTGTTCCATCTGTGCCTTTACTTTCCTGATCTTAACTCTACACATGAGGGAGGGAGGAAGGGAGGGAGGGAAGAAAGAAGGGAAGGGAAGGGAAGGGAAGGGAAGGGAAGGGAAGGGAAGGGAAGGGAAGGGAAGGGAAGGGAAGGGAAGGGAAGGGAAGGGAAGGGAAGGGAAGGGAAGGGAAGGGAAGGGAAGGGAAGGGAAGGGAAGGGAAGGGAAGGGAAGGGAAGGGAAGGGAAGGGAAGGGAAGGGAAGGGAAGGGAAGGGAAGGGAAGGGAAGGGAAGGGAAGGGGAAGGAAAGAGGAAAGGAAAGAGGAAAGGAAGGGAAGGGGAAGGAAAGAGGAAAGGAAAGAGGAAAGGAAAGAGGAAAGGAAAGAAGAAAAAAAGGAGTAGATATTCTTATCTCACAGGAGTCGAAGTATAAAGAGCAGCAACTATTAGAAGAGATGATATTATAGCAGGTATTAATAATAGGCAAAACCACTAAAAAAATAGCAATGCTGTACACTTAGCTTGTTTTGGTCGAATTGAATAGTTCCTGAAGAAATGAATTCTCACTGCAACTGAAAGCTTCAGTTGAACTGAAAGTTCATTTGTGGTAGCTGCTCAGTTGTATTCAGTGCTGAGCCATTGGGATGCAGAAATACACGTGAAAGATTCACACAGGACAGAAAGTAAAAGCACTGACTCTTATTTTGCGTCAGTAGAATCATAATTTACCAAAATGAAGAAAACAAAATGGTATCACTTCACCTTGCAAAAGCACCAGCCAGCTCCAGCTATAAAGCTTACAATAAAAGCTCTGTCAGGTGAAACCTCAGAACATGACTAAGAGGAGGCATTCTGGCTGCAGAAGTACAGAAAGAGTTTTTTTAATTATATCAGCTTTCAACTTTGTTACACACATTTCTGAAAATGTTCCTAGTCTTGTGACTCCTCTCCCTACCTCCCTGAGATAGTTTACATCCAAAGCAAAGCCACAGTTGCAATATGCCTCAAAATACTAATGCCACAATTAAATGAAGCAGAAGACCAGCTGCTGGAGCAAGACAGCAGCATGGGGTCTGTGCACTTGGGGTTCCTGCCCATAAAACCTATGTGTAGCAATGTTTCCACAGAATCTCGGTGTTGGTGCATGATCCTCCTTGATGTGACAGCCCAGTTCTGGACACTCTTCAGAAACCAACAGGTTGGGGTTCACTGAAAATAATCACCCAAACACGTTTTCATTTTAATTTCTGGTACTGAAAATGTTTGAAGATAAACTGAAGGAAATCTTAAAGTTACCGTTTTTCCTAACCACACACAAAATCAGAAATCCCATACAAGGCAAGAAACACAAATTATTTTACATACTGAAAACTCTCTAAAACTTTTCTATCCAGATTTGCTCGATATTTTAAGGATTTTAAATTACCCTGAAATACTACTGCAACTATTTTTTATTTTAATTTTTATTGCATCAAAATTCAAACACCTAAAATTAAATCAATGGGATGAAGGCATTTTGCTCTCTCATTTCCTGCTTCTCTGCTCTGCGCTGGTGAGAACTCACCTGAAGTACTGTGTCCAGATGTGGAATCCTCAGTACAGGAGAGACGCAGATCTGTTGGAGCGTGTCCAGAGGAGGGACACAAAAAATGACCCAAGGATGGGATGTCCTCTATGAGAATAGGCTGAGAGAGCTGGAGAAGGCTTCAGGGAGACTTGAAAGCAGACTTCCAGCATCTAAAGGCAGACTGCAAGAAGGAAGGGGACAGACTCATTAGCAGGGTTTGTTGTGATAGTACAAGGAGAAATGGTTTCAAACTAAAAAAGGGCAGATTTAGACTGGATGTATGGAAAAAGTTTTTTTACAATGAGTGTGTGAGGCACCCAAACAGGATGCCCAGAGAGGTGGTAGATGCTCTGTATGTGGAGGCATGCAAGGTCAAGATGGGCAGAGCTCTGACCAGTGTGATGGAACCATTGGTGTCCCTGTTCATGGCTGGGGAGTTGGACTACATGGCCTTTAAGGGTTTTTATCCAACTCAAATGATTCTCTGATTCCATGAATATATGGTGTAATAAAGACTTGCCTAAAGGAGGGATAAAGCCCTTAAGGCTAGTTTTGTCACCATCTTCCCCAGCCCAAAGGGGGCCTTTGGCACAAGAACCCCCAGCAATGCATTACTCTGGCTGTGCAGCGCCTCAGCCTTCCTACAAGCCCCTGTAAGCCCCTACAACCCTCCTGTTCTTCTGGGCCCCAGAAGCCAACACACACACACATCCAGCTGAGCAAAAGCCTTTTTAATATTCCTGTCAGCCAGCCTTTTGCAAACGTCAGGTTTCTGCTTTCCTCTTCTCTGCTGGGAAGAAGATTCCCAGGCTAGTTTCCAGTCATGCCGCTGGCTTTGCTGACAGTGAGTAATCCAGCCTCCTGCGGAGCTCTGGAATGCCTGTGAGCAGAGCATGACCCATGCCAGCCCACCTCAGAGACCCCTGGTAATGGCTCTGGGCTGCAAGATGGAGGCCGCTTTGCTCCATTCCCACAGACACAGCTAAAAAGCTCTCCCCTGGCTACCTCATCCCAGCGACACCATTCTGTGGCCTCGAGTGCCTTAGGACTTTTGACTTTCATGATTGAGGGAAAGGTGAAAATGGAGCCCATGCTTGTCTGTGTCCACAGATGTATGTGGCAATCTTTTTTTTTAACCCCCCAAAATGCTGACTCTTCAAAGACAGCTTTCTGCCTCCTGCTTGTCCCTTTGATTACTTCCCAGCCTTGCTGCCTCCCACAGCGCTGTGAGGCTGCAGGAACACAGCCCAGGAGAAGTTAAAGGCATTCAGAGCTCTCTCAGCAAACAAACAATGTAGTACAAACAGCCACACTGGGATGGAGGTCTCGGCCATGCCCTGCACCTTCCTCTGGCAGCAGCCAGCTGAAAGAGCCCTCTGCCAAGCACTCAAACCAATCAAGTCCGTAAGAGGTGCCAACAAGGAGCTAACAGCTCAGGGCTGCCTTAGGAGCTTGCAAGAGGGATTCTTATTCCATGAATATATGTTTGCCTTATTGAAAGCATTGGTAGATTCAGAGGGTCACTCCTTTTGTTACCCTGAAACCTGACAATTTCACCTGCTGCTCCCTAAACCCTATATCAGCAAAGACAAAAGTTATACACTATTTGTGATTTTCAAGCCCTCCATGGTTCACAGATCTTTCTCACACCCAGGGTAAATCTGGCACTGAGGGACATGGTTTAGTGGGCATGGTGGTGATGGGCTGATGTTTGGACTAGATGATCTCAGTGGTCTTCTCCACCCTTAATGACTCTATGATTCTCTCTTGTTCTTTCCAGGTAATTGCCTGCTCAGTCACACCTCATGGAGGAGCTGCTCCGCATAACTGACCATCCCTCTTCCCTCATTCTGCTGTGTCCCTTTTGGGACAGGGAGGCAAGAACAGCTTGCAGAATCCAAAATCTGGAGCACCTCATACTTGAACATGCTGATATTTGAAGCACATTGATGCTTCCTGTATCCTATTTGATTTTTTCTCTGAACATCTATTTCTCGCAGCCACTGATGAACACTGATATTTTCTTTATAACTCTAATGCCCTTTGCCTTATATGAAATCAATAGTTCTTAATCATTGCATTTTAGTTTATATGACCATGAAAAAGAAAAAAATCCAACAATATTATCATGACATTTTACCACTTTATTCCCTGCTTTTTTTTCCATGACAGTATGAATACAGTGATCAGCTTGAGTGCAAGCATATGGACCTATGCAGGTAAATGAAATGGGCAATACATGCTGTGTGTATAAAAGCACACTCCTAATCTGTAATGGACATTGAGTACAGGAAGAAAATCCTCCTTCTTTGAAGGATACAGTGATTATCCAATTTGCAAAGTTATTTTTAAGAGGGAAAAAGGCAAGTTTAAACTTCTGATGTACACTCTCCAAGCAATGTATTAAGCACTAGTGATTACTGCAATATCCTTTTTATTCCAGGGTGCCCAAACTGTGTGTGAGTTCACTCTCAGTGACATGCTGATTTAGGTCTGTGACAGCAAAAGTTTGTAGAAAGCAGCAGTATCTAATTAGACTAGATAATATGGGAAGAAAAACAGAAAACCTATCAGGCATGTTGTCTGTTGGTCGGGTCTGACAAGTAAACACCCATTGCACAGAGTACAAGGTATATGTGTTAAATTGAAATGTATATGTGGGTATTAAACTACATTTTTTAAACATACATCATTGCAAAAAAAAAAAAAATCTTAGCAAGCAAATAAAGAACACAGCACCAATCACCAAAGCTTCTGTGGGTTCCTGGTAGTGAAAATACAGAAAATTAAGACAGTGTGCATGAGATGGGTTTTGGCTTACAAGTAACATTTTACAAACGGAGTAGTTTTATCTAGTATATGTCTAAAAAGCCTAAATTTATGTTAATATTGTGTAAGGTTTGAATAGATGGAAACAGCCATCTAAATAATTTTTTGTATGTTTGACTCACAGTAAATTATCATAGTTACCTCAGCAACCCACTGCAGTACAAGTCACCAACCTCAGTCTGTTGCAGGCTGCCAGGAAAAGAAAGGCTCGAGTCTTTGACTATACTCTGAGGAAAATGGGACAGAATATTTTTTGCTGTCCAAAGGAATGACTTGGGGTGGTATTACTTGGAAGACAGAATGTAAACTGGGACTGGATAAAGGAATGGTGATTAATGAGGAGCCTCAGAGTACATGTAATCACAGAAAGATAGGTCTGGGATGGATCTCCATTGGTCATCTCATCCATTCTCCAATTCCAATGTCAGATCAATAGTACTTACTACTTGTCCAGTACATACTTAAAGACATCCAGTAATGGAGACACTACTATACTCTCAGCAACATAACGCTGTGCCTCACTAATGTTACCATTAAAAAAGCTTTTCTTCCACAATGAAATTTAAGTCCATTACATCTTACTTTATCTACCAAGAATAGATTATTCCCTTCCTCTCTCAATGGCTTTTTAAGCACGTGAAGACTCTTAGCATGTTTCCTCTGCCCTCTTTACCCAACAGCTCCAGCTCCCTTGGTCTCCCCAGCCCTCTGCTCACTGTTACTGCCACCTGCACTGTCTCCTGTTGGTTCACAACCTTCTGGGCTCTGGTGCACAAACCCAGCCCTGACGCTGATCTCCTACAACGCTGCGCTGAGCATGGATCACTTCCCGCATGCATATCTGCCTGGGATTTTTACTATTTTCACCTCAGACACGTGTTGCTGATTCCTGTTCAGCTTGTGAGTTAAACTCCACACTTCTTTCTGATGGTTACTTCTTCACCAGTTGCTCCCATCCCTGAGTTTGTCTGATTTTTAACACCTAAATTTAACAGCCTGCTTTTGTCCCCTCAAGCCTGGACCAGTTTTGTGTCTGTCAAGACCCCTTCCTCCAGCAGGTCTGCATTTCCTCCCAGATTAGATTCTCTCAGAGCAGAACCAGATTTGGATTGCTGGAGGATCCTACAGGGTGCATCCATTCTGCCACAACCCCTGACACCCACACCACCAGTACCCAACCAGTTCAGCCCCAGTTTCACAGCGGCTCTACAGAGAGTCTGTTGCCTTGAGCACACTGAGATACAGCATCAAACAACGTGACATTACTTTTCGCATGACTCAGTTGCTGTGGTAACATAAATTAACAAAATGTACATTGTCGTAGCAGCTTTGTCACAAAGTATGTAGGCTTTTCTACGCAAATCACGGCAGAAGCAGCACAAGGTTCTGAGATGGAAAAGTAACTGGACAAAATGTGGTGGCTGAAAAGAAAAAATAATGTCAGTGGGAGGTTAAAGCGAGAGCTGATGAAACATCTCCACGCGTTAAGGACGTCAGTTTGGAAACAGGGACCAGAACTGAGTGAGGGTCTACTTGCAAATGGTACTCAGAAGACTGAAGTGGGTTGCCAGTAGGTAGCAAATTTAATAACAGGGTCTTATAGTAAAGCAGCAGTTAAAGGTAAAGGCAACAAGCAATCATCCTGCTGAAACATGTTATCTGCTCCAGCGTGCTTGATGCAAAAGAGAATTCAATTCTCAAGGGAGAATTGAGCAGTGCCTACCTGAGATAAGCGGGTTCTGCGGAGGAATGCACGGAACACAGCTTTTCCAGGCCAAGGTACTTCAGTGCCCTGGGCTGCCAAGCAGGGCAGGAAAAGAAAAGGTGTTCTCAACGCAGAAACAACAAGCAGAAAATAGTGCAAGTTGTGGAAAGCATCTGTAGCTAGTAAGAGGAGGGCTGGAAGAAAAGACTAAACATCCAGCATAACCGAGAAGGTAAAGAAACTTGGGATTGTGCATGTTTTTAATTAAAAACAAATAAACAAACAAACAAACAGGAGAGGCAGTTGTGATGCAAAGTTGCAAAAGCAAGTCTGATTCACCAGCTTCATAAAGATTGAAGGGAAAACAGAGTTCATATGTAGAGGAGGATGGATGGTTGTAAGAGAAAAAGCACTGTTTACAAACTTATCTACTGACATAATCACAGAGTCTGGAAATGAAGGAGGTTTTGATTCCAGCACAGGGCAGCCAACATGGCTTTCTCTCTTCTTTTTTAACTACTCAACTACACTCACAGACGCACTGTCAGTAATAAATTACACTTTTTTCCTCTGTTTCCTTACCAGGAAAGGGTTGTGCAACATGTGAAAGTCCCAGACAAGCCACTGAAATCCTGAATTTCAGCAAAATCTGAAGAACAGAGATATGGGAAAGCTGTGAACATGCAATGGTGAATAAAATCAGAGGGTAAAGAGGGGTGTGGGGGGGGACTCTGGATGTGGATGACTTCCTGTCCTGACTGTCCTATTGGAAGAAGATAAGTAGCTCCTATGACTCTCCCTCACAGGTACTGCTGCTGCATGAGGGGTTTGTGATCACAAGACTGAAAAATCTTCGATTCTGACTCCCACGCTTCTATTTTAATTTGGAAGCAATTTGCTTCTTAAGTCGATGGAGAGGAAATGGGGTTTTGCCAATGAGCAATGCACTGACATCAAGCAGCTCATTTCATTTAAGCTCACATTTGAGCAAACTTAACCCATGCTTATAATGAGTACATTTTAATCAATTACAAAGGTACTAAGGGTTACGTAACTTGAATCAGGAGATGGGGTCCAAAAGATCCCTTAGACAAATTCACTGGGAACTGTAGTTTACAAAGGAAAAAAAGTTAATGTGAAGCTCTCTTGTGACTGTAAGTACTTCGGAAATCAATTCCACTCTCACTCTTATTCTTGTAATTATGAACCATTTTCTGCAACATCGTGGTACTTTTAACTGACTCATACACTCCCCAGTTACTGGCAAGGGCTCCCATAACAAGCAGCAAAGTAGCACTGCGAGTGTCTTAATTCTTTACTCCTCCTTTAACTGTTTTCCCCTTCCAAATTAATACTCTTTATTACATTTGGACAACACTCCAGTATTTCCGAAGTAGCATCAACATGTCTGGGACTAAGGGTACAAGCATTTTGTTAGTAGCAGTCTTAAAATCTCTCTGCACAGTAATGAAGCAAAGAAAGCCACCACCACGCACTGAACCCTGCAAAACCATGCTAATGCAAACTCAGGACGAGATACACTCAGAAACTTAACAGATCTTGTATTGAATCATTGAATGGCTTGGATTTGAAGCGACATTAAAGATCATTTGGTTTCAACCTCTCTGCCATGGGCTGGTTACCACTCACCAGATCAGGCTACCCAGGGACACATCCAATCTGGCCTTGAACACCTTCAGGGATGAAGCATCCACAACTTCTCTGGGCAGCCAGTGCCACTGCCTCCCCATCTTCTGAATGAAGAATTTCCTCATAATATCTGATTTCCCCTCTTTTAGTTTAAATACATTCACACTTGTCCTATCACTATTAAGCTGTGTAAGAGTTGGTCTCCCCACTGCTCATAGGCACCCTTCAAGTACTGGAAGACCACGAGGAGGTCTCCCTGAAGACTCCTACAAGCTGAACAAGCCCAGATCCCTCAACCTTTCTTTATGTTTCTTCTGTGATCATCCTCATGGTCTTCCCCTGGACCTGCTCCAATAGCTCCACATTCCTTATGCACTGGGAGGCCCAGGCCTGGGCACATTACTCCAACTGGGGACTCATGAGAGCAAAGTAGAGGGGGACCATCCT
The DNA here is from genome assembly GCA_023055505.1 of Callipepla californica brunnescens. Taxonomy (NCBI): domain Eukaryota; kingdom Metazoa; phylum Chordata; class Aves; order Galliformes; family Odontophoridae; genus Callipepla; species Callipepla californica. Next base: position 108,603,543 of record JALIRH010000001.1, on the reverse strand, counting down.
CTCCTTCTCCCTGCTGGCCACCCCTCTGCTGATGCAGCCCAAGACACTGTTCCTCTTCTGGGCTGCAAGTACACACTGCTGGCTCATACCCAGCTTTTTGTCCCATCAGGACCCCTAAAGTCCTCTGCAAAGCTTCTCTTTATGAGCTCTCTAGTCTGTACATGTGGGATGGCCCAGACCCATGTATTACAATCCATATTCCTCCAATTTAAAGATAAGGACCATGGTGCGGAACCATATTAAAGGCCTAGCACAAGCCCAGAGGACATCACTTGCCCTTCTCTTGTCCACCAATGCCATCAGTCCAACACAGAAGGGCACTTGATTGATTGGTCAGGCAAATCGAGTGAGATGATCCAACTTAAACCATGCCATCCCACTTACAGGTCATGTCATGAGGGTTTACTGAAACATATATAGGAAAGTGACACAGTCTGCTCCTTTAGAATCTTTCATGCAAGCAAATGTATCGTGTTTTATCAGCAAAAAATATGCCTGCAGAGTGGCCTTTCACAGCCTCGTTATTTCTGTACAGGACTTATCACATGCATTATTTAGAAATTCCGCCCATTTTCCGCTGGAAACCTGAGAAATCCTTTAGAAGCTGCAGCAGCAGAGCAGCAGAACGATGCAGATGTGGAGCATCGTGAGCAGCTTTGTGTCACACCCTGGCTACGCTCAGCCGGCAAACCCCAAGCGCAGCGCCGGATTTCATTCATGCCTCCAACCTCCTCCTGGCGCTCAGCCACGGCCGCACGCACACAGGCGGCTCCGTAGGATGGCGCGAGGGAGATTACTTCATCTCCACAAAAGTAACAGCGAGGTGGGAGGAAACATCCCATAATTAGAGCACGGGACGGAAATTAAGCTTTCTGCTAAGTCTGTGGCAGAGCCGGGTTGCCATCCGTGGCAGCGAGCTCTCCGTTTCTCCATCTGTAAAGACAAGGACAGTAAGGTACGACGAGGCTTCCATAGCCGACGTTTGTAAGCACACAGAGCTCTCCTCTGAGGGCGGCGGAGCGGGCAGGGAGGACGGACACGCAGGCCGCGAGCGTCACCGGCGGAGGGCGGGCGGCGGGGAAGGCCGCAGCACAGCGGGCAGCGCGGACGCGGCGCGGAGCCCGGCGGCAGGTGCGGCCCGGCCCGGCCTCCTCGGCGGAGGAGGAGGAGGGGACGCGGACGATCCGTGCGGGCCGAGCCGCGGGGATAAGACCCGGGGGTGGGGGGGGGGGGGGGGCGGCGATGGCGGCGGCCCGCCTCGGTGACGCCCATTGCCGGCGCGCGGGTTAACGCGGCCCGCGGCGGGGCTGTGCCGGCCCTGCCCGCCCCCGGCGCCTCCCCGAGGTCGCGTGGCGGAGCGCGCCCCGGAGGCCGCGGCGCGGCGGGCGGGACGAGGCGGCAGCGCCGCTCGGTGCTTCGCGCCGCGGGACGAGCCGGCACTGCCCTCCGCCCCGCGCTGAGGAAACTTTCCCTTCTCCTCGTCGTCGGTGCCGGGAGGCGGCCCCGCGGACCGCTCCGCGGCCGTGACACGGAGCGGCCGAGCGCCGGGAACTTGGGAGGGAATCGGAAAGTTGGCTCAGGTACTGCGCGGAGCTGCCGCTTTTGTGTTGTAGTCGTTATGCGCGGATCGGAGGGGTTCTGCTCCGCGGATGTGGGAACCCCTCAGGGCGCTGCCCTACGTCTGCGGGCAGGTGGGAGCGAGCTCGGCGCCCGTGGCACCGACGCTGCTCTGTGGGGCGGCCAGCGGTGCCGCCAGCCCTGGCGCGTTGTGGCGGGGCAGCTCGGGGCGGGCACGCGTGGGGCGGGGTGCCAAAAGGCAGCAGGAGGACCCAGCCCGCTAAGCAGCGCGTTGTTTTGACGGGAGGTGTGTTAGCATGTGCCGTGTGCCGTGTCCTTGTCCTCTTGGTGTGTGATTGCGGGGCGGAGGTGTCGTTCGTAACTGGGGGATGCTGGAGTTACGTAGTGAAGTGTGTAGTTCAGAAGGCGCTGGGTGTACGGTGTGGTCTTCTCAGCTGGGGGGAAAGTAAACCAGCCACGCAGGTCGGGGTTCACAAAGCGGCAGGGTGCTCCGTCTGCCCCTGTTTCTGTGCCACCCAGCATAGAGCATCCCAGTGAGTTCACCCTATCCAGAACAGCATTAAGTCTTGATGAACGGTTTCGGTCTATCTGGGGATGCTCTGAGGTGAGCTTCCACCCCAGCAAAGTGCAGTGCTGCAAACAGACTGAAGTTCTCACATGCTGTCACGTTAAAGAGAATTTCTTCTCTCACTACAAAGCTTGCTGCTGTTTCTGTATGCTTACATTACTTCCCTAGGTAGATGGTTTTGTTTCTTTTCTTCCTCTCCTTCTTTATTTATCAGAACAGCTAGTGTTGTGACATCCAAAACTGTGACTTTTTTGTAATGGAGGTGGCTGAACCAATCCTAGATATCCCAACCCTCCACAGACCTTGCTGTGTCCCTGGTTTCTTGTCCAATGGGGCTGCTCTGGTCTCACCCCACAAGCATCTGTATGGCAGCAGTCACTCAGTAGTCATACAATCATCATTACTGTTCTTGATCCTTTAGTTAGTATTTATGAGGTCCTGATAGGCACAGAGATCCACAGAAGCTTATTTTTAGGCATCATCCAACTCAATAAGCTTTGAAGAAATGTGGTCTTAGGACGTAAATGCAAAGAGAAGTGGAGTTTATTTAAGGTATGCAATTTCAAAACAAACCCTGTACACTCAACCAGACGGAGCATGAAGGATTATCCAGATCTGGCTCATCTGTGTAGATTGTGCACTTTAGACTGAATGTTGAGCTGAGCAGCAGTCCTCTGGAGTGATTTCCCTGCTTGCTTTGCTGGGTTGTACCAGCTTTTAAACACGTTATTGGTATTCCAGAGCTGTATTTCTTGGAAGAAACTAGGCTAGCAGTGGATGAGACTTGAAAAGATTGAAGACTCAGTTCAATAGTTGATGAAACCATCTGCTGTTCAATTTTAAATAGGTAGGTCAAAAGCATTACAAAGTTTTCTGCGCTGACATCTTACATATCCTACGTGCAGCTGAAAATATTCTTGAAGTGAACTGGAACGAGACAAATAAAAGTCACCTTGAACTGAAATGAGGAACTCACTTGACCCAGGTCGTTTTTTGTTGTACTCAGAAACGGCTCTGTGCTCAGAAGCAGGGATATGTGCCACATGGGGCAGCTTCTTCCATTACTAGTGTCATAAAGTCTTGTTTGGGGTTTTCTTCGTCAGATCCCTAACTTCTGGTTTGAACAAGTATGAAAAAATAATTAAAAAGAAAAAAATCAAAATCTACCCTTTGGTACTTCCAGTCTGTGGAGATTTTTCTTTGGTTACGCTTTCTTTTTTAATTACAACAGATCCTAATCTGATGGGTTTTTTTTCCAGCCTCGGCTTCCAGCCCTGGATCTCCTCTTAGTCTGTACTTTAATTTCTTCTTAAAAGCTGAAATAATTGAAAATGAACAACAATAGTCGGAGGGGTGGGGGTAGAGGGGAGTTACAGTAATTAAGGCGATGGCTGGAAAACAAGTGAGGTTATGGTGTAAAACTGAACCTTTTTCCTGTTCTGTAAATATTATTCTGCTGCTTCTGCTGTTCTGTGAAGCAGTGTCCCACGTGCAGCTAGGAAGTAGTGCAAAGGGGGTTTTGTGATTGGGTTTTTTTTTTTTTTCTTAAAGTTATTCAAGATATTTCCTCATTCACTCATTTCCGTTGTGTTTGTTGCCATGGCAGCTGGCCAGTGGCCTTATTAGCCGTGAGGTGGTTACACTTCTTGTTTGTGTGGTACTGGAAACTACACTGGAGGTACCACCAGAAGAAGCAGATGTTGACCTTAGTGAGTGGTTTCTATGAAAAGAATGAAATGTTTCTGTCCTTGGACTGAATTATTGTGTAGTTATGCATTATAGTGCTTATTATGTGCTGTATAGTTATGTTTAAAATGCCTCCTGTCTTCCAGCACACTAAATATTTACAGTGAGTGTACCACCACTGCCATATGTTTGGAGTGAGTAACCCATTAATTGAACCAACCTGATTTTGTGCTCAGAATTGCCACTTATTTCAGTTTCTAAACTGCATGGTAAAAGCAGTGTATGACAACAGCAGAAACAGGATGGTGCAACAAGAAGCGGAGTCATTTTTCATACCTCCTGGTCATTTCCAGTTAGCACACAGATAGAAAATCAATTGTAATCTGCTCATAATTGCCTTCCTGGTAGAGTTATGAGGCATTTCTCCCTTAAATTTTGCTTCTCTTTTCCCCCTTCTTTCTCCTTTTAAAATTTTCCCCTCCTCTCTCTGCTTTTCCTCTGTGTGTTGTGTGGAATAGGAGTTTGAGGGGGGAAGTATGGATGGGTGTTTTCCTGTATAAAACTCTGCATGTTCATGTATTGCTGTGCAGCAGCTTGAGGCTCTGTCAAAAAGTATGTTCCGTGGTGTGTTCTTATTGATGAGCAGAAGTTGGTGAAGGTTTTCCTAACCTTGGGGTGTTGTGCTGAGATGAACCAGGCACTGCCCTTTTCACCTGTTTCTATACTGGTTACTTTGGGCTATATCTCATTTCTTGTACAAGGCTGAGCTCGTGCTGCCAGAAATTCCGACTGCATTTTGCTTAGTCTGAAGTACTGGGCTTGGCACCTGACACTTTCCCACCCTGCAAGGATGCTGTGCCCCCTCGTTAAGGAATTACTTAAACTTTTTTGATAAACTCCAGCTCCACTCACTCTTGAATGCTGGAATGCTGCAGAATTCAAGTGTTCTGGAAGAGTAGTTGTGTTTTCAGCCCTGCACCGCTGGAGTCCCATCTGGAAAGGTGTAGATGACCTTTCTGAAGCTTGAGGAGGGAGAAAAGCCGCTCCCCCTCTGCAGCTGCTGGCTGTGTTCTGCCAGGCTCCCCCTGTGCTCTGCCTGGCTGTTGTAAGGCTGCTTGCTCTTGATTTATGATGCCAGTGTAGTGCTCTGGGTTTCACATACAGCAGCCACCTCTCTGCAAGGGGAGGTGCCAGTCTGTGTGTACCTGTGCACGCAGATGCAGAACAGAGTGCTGCTCCATTCCCAGGGTCTCTCATCCTTTAAATGTAGAAAGGTCATATGATGTGACTCAGGAAGTACCGCTTCTTACGTTTGTTTGAGCCCAAAGTATTTTGGGGCTAAAACAGAAATTGGGGTCTGAGTTCTTTTAGGATGAATATGCATAAAACTTCTGCAAGATTGTATGAACTGTTTAACGTGTGTTCTTATAAAATGTGGTTTTCTTGGGGGTGGGTAGAGGGAAAACAAAAGCTATGTTCAGGAGAGGTTTTGCTTAAATAAAAGTTGTCATTTTTGAGAGAAGCGAGGAAGAGACAGAGTACAACATTAAGTTGTTGGGAGCGAAGGACAGTGTAAAGGTCGTTAGTAATCCTCCCAGTGGAAGAAATACAGTAATTTCTTTTGGTATGAAAGGAATGTCTTAGGAGGAGGTTGGAAGTTACAGAGTAGCACCCGAGATTGGGGAAGCGGGTGAAGGCAGAGGTGCTGAGCAGTAAGCGTGCCCCTGTTGCTGCTGTGAGTACGTGGCAGGCAGTCTGCTTGCTGCGGGCAGCGAGGTCTCTGAGGCTGGCAAGAGTCTGAAACCCTTGAGTAATTCAGTAATTGACAAAAACTGTCATGACAGTTCCTAAAAGACCATTTGTGTGAGCCATCCTCCCATCTGAGCTATAAAAAGTATGTGTTAAGTTGAGAAATCAGTGAGTCAGTTCGTGAAGAAAATTGCCATAAAACTTTGAAATTTTGTGATGAGTTGCAGAATCCTGTTCTGTGACTTAGAGCTTTTATCTGAAAATGCCACTGAAATGGGCTGAGAGTGGCTGGAGAGGGGCAGGCTCAAGTTCTGTTATTAGAAACTACTGTCCTCATTCACTTTTGTTCTGCAGACTCAGCGCTAGTATCAGTGGCTCTTATCTGCAGCCCCTTGTGTCTGTACTTTCCCAGTCACGTTATAATTGGTGCCCAGATTTGGATAGTTCTCTCAAATGCATAATCTGTAAAGCTGTTGTTTGAACCGCTCAGTTACCTCATCTTCCCTGTGTAAAGCATTGAATCCTCATCCTTGATGAGAGGTGCTTCCACTGTGAAGTGCTGGCAGTGCTTTTGTGGAGCTCTCCACTCTATGGAAGTGGGGGCTCTGAGAGCATCACAGGTCGTAGCAGCATCCCCCAAGGCCTTCCTGGTTTAAAACATTCAACTCGGTTGAAAGCCTCAGATAATCTTTCCATCAGCAGCAATCCCAATACATATTGTTCATCTCGCCAGACACACCTCTAGAAGTGGTTTCTCCTGGACAGGGAAGGTTGCAGTTGCCCAGGGCAGTGCACCTGGGCTCACAAGGCTCCAGCAGCTGCTCCAGGGTGGTTGCTGCTGTCCTTTTTGGCTGCCAGCTGAGCTAAGAGTTGAACTCATTGCTGTTTCAGAGCTGTCGCAGTTGGATTATGGTCTGGACTTTCTGAAGTAGTTGCTGAGCTGCAGCCCATGCTTGGTGCAGAAGGATGGGAATCAGAGTTTTCTGCTTCAGTCCCAGTTTCCTCCAGACACTCGCTCATTTGTCTGTTAGTAGCTTTTTATGGTAGCTTTTGCATGGAGGAAAATAACATCTGATATCACACATACATTGGCAGAGCCCTCAGCTGTTCTAGCAAAAAGATCATGTGGCTCATGAATGCATTTAGCGGTGCCCACTGGCGGAGGTTGACCTCATTACCAGAACTCAGAGTTCAGACGTTGTTTCCTCTGAACTCTGTGCCTTCTTCCCTTAATGGACCGTCCCTTGTGATATCAGCAGCACTTGGTAATGTCCCATTGCCTGATGAGTTATGAGAAAAACCACAGTTCCTCTTAGAAGTTTAGTATGTGCTTGCATTGTGGAGTGACATAGCCAGCATGTTTCCAAGACTAAGAATAATTGTGCTTAAACTTTTATTAAAGTTTAACTCTGATAGTTCCATGCATGGTTTTCCCATGCATGTTCAGTGTTAGATGATGATCCTCCATCTGATCTGTTCCATAAAACTGGCAACTTCTGTGAGATGGTGCTAGCAGTGTAGCTCACATAGAGCTGCATGAAACACCAAGGTCCATTATTTTCTTGAATTCCATCAAGATGAGGCAGATATGCAGAAGTGACTTTAGCTCTTCTCTGCCCATGAGAGCACCTTGCTAGGTTTCAGACAGCAGCTTGTTACAAATCAGGTACCTTTTGATGTATGAAACCTCAGATGAGGAATCCCTTTACTGTGAGAACAAGCGTCATCATCTCGATGCTGATCTTTCTGTTCTGTATGTACAGAAAGCAATTTGCAGCTTGGATGCTCATCAGAGTGCCTGTGGGAACACTGGGGAGAAGATGTTTGTAGTAGGGGGCTGAAAGCAGATGCCTCCAGTGGGCATTGCAAGTGGAGGTTAGTGGAATGCTGATGTGGAATGCTTTTGAGGAAAGGAAAGCTTCATGGCCTGGTAAATACAAGATGATGTTGCAGAAAGAGGTAATAAGGCCAAATGTGCTGCATTAGCAAGAGTGCAACCAGCAGATCATGCAGTGTTTGTTTGCCTCTTGGGCACTTCAGGGCTTGCCTTTGGAGCAGCGTGTCCAGTTCTAGTCTCTGAAGGACAGTAGAAAACATGGCCTTACTGGGGGGAGCACTGAGAGCAGCTGCCAGGGTGGGTGGGGGCTGAGGTACTCGCCTGCAGAGAGGCTGGGACACCTAAATGTGTTACCAGCCTTGGTAAGGGAAAGCTGAGGGAGATCTTATTGCTCTCTTCAGCTACATAGTGAGAGGGTGTGAAGGAGACAAAAACATTCTGTTTGAAGGCACTCGCTGAAGGGGTAACAGCCTGTAGTTGCAGCTCACAGAAGGAGAGATCCGAGGGCCAAAAAGTTTTGCAGTATAGTATCCTTAATGAAGGAATTGGTACCAGGTATTCATTCTCAGGACAAAAATTTGGTCTGCTTTCCAACTTTAAAAATAAAACTGTAAAACTGGGTACTAAACATAGAGGAAATTTCATCTGCGATATTTATTTCTGATTTAAAAGTTGCAACCTTGTGAGCTTAGAATGCAGGGAATCTGGGGCTCCAAAGACCTACAGAGATTATGTAAAATCACTATCAGATGATTTGTCTCTTTTTTGATATGTTAGATAATTAAATAAAGTGGGCAAACCATTTTGTTAATATATACAATACTAGGACTCCAGAGATGTGTGTGAAGCTTAGTTACAAACTTCCTAGTGGGCACTCCTGATTTCAGTAATACAGCAAAGCTCAAGAAGATCCCGTACCCAAGTGTCAGGTAGTCAGATAGGTCACTGTGTAGCTATTTTCACTTAATTTATTTTTGAACTTGGATTTGCAACTACAGTAACCTACTTACTATACAGTCTGCCTATTGTTGCTGCTTGTCAGTTCTATTAAAAGCTTCTCCAGAAGTAAGAAAGAATTATATACTGAGTGTGTCTCAGCAAACCGTATTTGCCAGCTCTATCTTTCTTGCTGCTTAACTTTAAAATCCGGGTGAAGATTTGGACCTTAACATACTTTTCTGTCTTTTTTTATCCCAATAAATTATAAGGTTGAAAGTCATGCAGAAAATCTGCTGCTGGCAGGTCCCTCGGAGAAGGCTCCAGTCCAAAATGACAACTGCAGCAGCATGCTACAGGCACAGGAATTGTCTCTCAAACAAGCATAGCCCTGTGAAGCCATTTAGGGCTACACAGAATCCAACCAACACCTTGAACTCAGTCCAGGAACCCTGGAGATTAAGGAGCTCTGCTGCCAGCAGCATGACCTGGAACACAACCTGTCCATGTCACTAGATGGTTTGAGAAGCCTGTTTTCCTCTGACACTCCTTTCAAACTCTTAATAATAGCATGGCACAGATAAAAGATGTGAGGTTGACTAGTGAAGTCTCTTTAATTTGTATTTAAATGAAGAGAATACTTCTTTTTTTTCCACTTAACCATGTTAATTTTGTTAGAGGATTTTCTTCTAACAGAACAAATTTGAATAGAAGTACTTTGCTGAGCATGTCAGCGTACACTTCGTACAGTTGTAGGCATTGTCTGGCCGCCCAATATTGTCACAAGGAAAGTTAATTAGGCAGTTCAGATTTTCGTGTTCAGAAAACACCCAGACAGCATGACTCACTCTTGGAAGTGGGAAGAGATCAAATCCAACACGTATCACCGGAAGCTTTTTTTTTTTTCTTTTTGTCTCTGGAGTGATTTGTATCCCCGTGTCTCTGCTTCAATTCATAAGTAATAAGAAAAAAATCAAGAAGTATAAGAGTGTGCTCTTCGGCAGTGATCTTAAACTAACCATCCTCTGGTTTGTGGCAGAGATGTACAGTGTTGCCCTGCTGTCAGTGACAGGAGGTGCTTGGCTGCTGTCCTGGTGCGTGGCAGGAGCATTGGGCATCCTCTGGCCTGCAGCCACATGGAGAGCTTGCTGATGGAGCTGGAAGGCCCAGGCTGCAAGTAGCTTTTCTTGGGTTTCTTTAGCAAGCTGAGTGAAAATGGAAACTTCAGACTGGAATTTGATAACTAGTGCAAGTGATTCTTCTCTTTTTTTCTTTCTTAAGGATTTTTAATCTGGGTCATTTTCTTGATAACTTAAGATATGTTAGGCTCTTGCACCACCAGAAAAGGCAGACAAAAATACAGCATATTGGGCTACAGTGCAGCTAAAAAGAAAACAAACAAAACTATTAGACTTGTACTCAGCAGTGGTGGCAGCTGTTGTGTTTTTCCATATTTGCATTTTTTTAAAGGAAAAAAAGAAAAAAGGATCATTTATTTATTTATTTATTTTAACTTTTCTGTCAGGGAGCTGTATGAGGGAACAGTGCAAATGGAAGATTCACAGTATTGCATAGGCCTTACAGTCTTTTACTCCAGGGAGACGTGGACATACTGGAGAGAGTCAAATGAAGGGCCACCAAGATGATGCAGGGACTGGAGCATCTCTCCTGTGAGGCTGAGAGCTGGGACTGCTCAGCCCAGAAAAAGGAAGGCTCGGGAGGAACTCACTAACATCCATAAATCTCTGAAGGCAGAGTGCAATGAGTACAGAGCTAGGCTCTGCTCAGTGGTGCCCAGTGCCAGGATAACAAGCAGTGGGCACAAAGTGGTACACAGGAGGTTCCCTCTGAACTCCAGGGGTACTGCTGTGCTGTGCAGGTGATGAAGCACTGACCCAGGCTGCCTAAAGGCCGTGGGGTTTCCTCCTTGGGGATGTTCCAAAGCCTCCTGATGTGGCCCTGGGCACCCTGCTCTGGGTGTCCCTTCTGGAGTAGAGTTGGACCAGACAGATTCAGAGATCCCTTCAGACCTCAGCAGTGTTGTGGTTCCATGGAGAAGCATTGCTTATGGGTCCTGCAGTGGAAGTCTGAAGTTACAGAGCTGGACCAGCCTTTTCATTATCCTCTTTTATAACTGTGTGTTGTTTTTTTTTTTTAACTATTATCACATCATCAAAACAATTCGCCATCGGAATGCAACTCTTTGCTTGAGAAAATGAGTTTAATTTCGGGAGCTGCTTGGCATGATGCTGAGGGGTGAGTGCAGCATTGCTGCAGCAGCAGAGCAGTGCTTCCTGCATGGTTGGCTGGGACAGCTCGAGCCCTTCCGTGGGTCACACTGCAGCTGGGTGCAGCTGCACGTGGGCACTATGTCACCTCGTGGCAAATGGCGTGTGGTCACCAACTTTATCTGCCTGCAGATGAGGAAAGGCTGCAGCTGTTTATATATGTGTTCAGCAAAAAAAAATCCTATTACTACTTACAGAATAAAAGCCTTTCATTTTTCTTCTCTTTAAGACGTGGTGGAAGACGTTTTGATGAGTGGTGCAACAGTTTGCTCTAGTCTTGTGCTCAGTCTATACTGATGGTCTGGCATGATTATATATATCAGAACATGCAGGCCACTTGGGCCCCTTTGAAGATGATGGCCAGGTGGGGAATGCCTCTCTGCTGTGTTAAATTTTAAGTATAGCTACAGGCACCTGAGTCTTCTTCCCTGAAATGAAATAACTCCTTGCCACTTTGTTTCAGTGTATTTGAAAGTGATTCTATATGTTTCTATATAGAGAAATCACACTGCATTTTAAAATGCAATCAATGCTTTTAATTTTCTTAAAGGCTGGTCATTTTCCCTAGGCAAAGCATGACTCATTTTTATCATAACACCAGTTGTTTTTCTGAATTTCAGGGAGTTTTTGCTGGTCATATGATTCACACCTTTGCATGGAGTGGTAGTGGGTTGTTGTTTGGTGTAGTGACCGTGTAGGTACAGCCACGAGCACCATTTACCATTCCTCAGAACTAAGCAGCCTTCTTTCCAAGTGTTACACTTGAGATAGTTGGTACCACTCCAGTTACTAACTGATAACAAGGAATTTTTGATCTATTTCCTCTTCATGATCTGAAATATAAGCATTTCCCTTGCAGCTCCCCAGGACAATAGTAAAAGTAGGATATTTTGCCATGCACAGCAGTGGGCTTTGTCTCAGTGTACAACGTTTGCCTCCATTTCATACACGCAGTGGTATGTGATTGATTTAACTTGTACAGTCTATTCTCGTGAATGCATGGTTTATTACTGGGCACTTGGCATGAAGTTCCACAGTGAAAGATAATGAAATGCTGTAATAGGACAAGTCGCCTTTCTGATTGCTGCAACAATGCCACTTGAGTTACAGAATGACTATTTTGTATGCTTGCGTAAAATCATTTCTACTTAAAAAAGGTTTTGTTTTCATGTCTGAAATGAGAAGAGTTGGCTGCAAATAGCAGCTATTTTTTTTCTTTCTGATTTTCGTTTGTAGTAGCCCTCCCCCTGCGCCGTCTGAATTTCCCAAGTGCTGCAGCTCTCTCCTCTGGCCCATGGGACCCCTCAGCCACACTGCTCAGCCCAGTCCCTGATCATCATACCATGTCCAGCCAGTTCATGGCTTTGTGTTTCCATACTCTTCAGGTGTCCCAATTAGAGGCCCAATGAGCACTGTTCATGAAGTTTGATCTTTAGGAACCTCAAAAAATAGGTGTTCAGAGCTTCCTGATCTTGAAAGACAGAAATTGGAAGAGCTGCCATATGTTTTATTTCAGTGACTGGATTTAATTTACTGACTGTGTTTTAAAGGTGGCAACAGGAGATTGCACAACTAATCAATTTACTGGATTTGCAGATGTTAGCCAAGCAGAGCTTTCTTTTTTCATTGGCACCATATACTTTCTAGTTATGCTGTTGTAGCCTATCACAGTTGTGACAGTGAATCCATATTGTTTTTGTCTACGGTTTCTTTGCTGACCACCTCATCCCCAGTTGGAAAGCTTTGCTGTCACTGCAGACATGATTTAATAGGATGATGTGATGTCTCGTAAGCCTTGTGCAGCACGAGGGATGAGCTGAGAAAACTCTTCAGGTAAAGGTGGCTGCTTTTAGCTGACATCATGCAAGAAGTGGAATTAGAAAACATTTTCTTAATTCATGCAGCTGGAGCCCGTTGGAATATTTGATATAAGTTAATATAATACAAATACTTAAGTATGGACCTGATTCCATGAAGATGTGAGGTTGCAGTCTGAGAAGTTGTTCTGTGGTGTTAGGGGGGTTTGGTGCATTGTTATTAGGATACTTGTTTCTGTAGAATGCATTAAAGCAAAGAAGGCTTCTTTGCATGTAACTAGCTAAGCTCATACCTGTATTTTTAAGGCAGATTTTGATGCTGGATCACATATTTGCCAGAACTGTGTATGTGAAGCCCTATGTATATCACTTCTGTGTTGTGAAGTTCTCAGCATGTTACAGATGGACATAAGTGGTACCTTAGATACCAGAAACGCTTGTTTTGACTGAGGGTAGCATAGAAAACACCTGGCTTTAGTTAGGGAGATCCTGAACTGATGTCTGATGTTGCTGTATGTACATAAGGGAAGCTCCTGGGCATAGGTGAACTGCGCTGGCTTCTTATTTTGCCTACAGGAGTTTTAATACGCTTAACGTTATCCAATACCGGCAACTGAGGTAGTCCAAATACCGCAGCAGGGACTGATTAGCTTTTTCAGATCACTGCTTTTATTCCGTGTTCGCAAAGAGGCTTAATCCAGTGCTGGAGATCAGGCTTCCCACTGGGCTCGTGGGTAGCTTTCCCTCGGCCTTTGTGCTGCAGTGGCAGAAATTAGTGAGGAGCCTCCTCCTGCCACCAGCTGAAGGGCTGCGAGGCAGCGGCACTGCTGCTGGCCGTGGGCAGTGATGGCCCTGGGGAAGCAGAGCGTGGGCTTCTGCTGGGCAGCGTGCTAGCTGAGTGTGTGATGAAGCTGTCAGTGCAGTAGCACTGGGATCTTAATATTTTTAATTGAGCTTCGAGCCTTGCTGCTGTTACATGATGCAGCGTGTGTGTGCCGTGGGACCTGTTGGGTTGGAACAGCAGGCAGGGCTGGGCTTGGGTTTCAGTGGGGCTTACCTTCACAAAAATAAAACAAAACAATTAGAGCCCTGGCTGGAGTCATGCTCCTGATTTCCCTGCAAGCACTGCATCACTGCAAAGCAGCAGGAAGATCTTGACACCCTGAGCAGGGCTATGAAATAACAAGGAAAGAAGCTATGTCACAAACAAATGTGAGTGGCTCCCAAATAAAGGGTGCTTCTTGGTGTCTTTCTATCAAGTGTCCTATTGTTTCAATGCCACTGCATAAAAATACTCTTTGTTCCATGTATTAATATTATTTGGGGTTGCTTTAATCAGTTTCGCCTTCCTCCAAAACAGAAATATACCCAGCAGTCCTGCTATAGCTCTGCATAAGTGCACATCTATTACACTTATTGACCAACGTGTCAGGATATTCAGAAGGCAGTTTCTGATTACTTTTCATTGCTTGGTGTGGGCTCCTTTCACACATTGTACCAATATGATGAATTTTGCTAACAAGAGAAGGGGAACAGCTAGTGATGGATTTATTTCTCTTCAATATTTTTATAAAAAGTCTATGCAGAAAAGTTCCTTTGTATTTCACAAGACTGTTTTTTTTATATTATCATTATTATGATAGAACTCACAACTTTTACTACTCAAAAATAATTCCTTTCTTTGTTTCATGAATTAGAAACAATGAGGAGAAGCCGAAGTCTGCCCAAGCCAGGTGTTTCTTGTTGGCAGCCTGCTCCCTAATGACTCTGGCTCTCATACAGCAGCTGCCTGCTAGCCTCCTTTGTATGGCCCATTGTTGCTGCACACCCCTCGTTAATACACATGCTGCCCGGGGCAGCCCCTGTGAATGACATCAACTTGCTTATCTTAGAAACCCCAAACCTGATGTAGGGTGGGGAGGTTGCCTTGCATCTGCCTGGCCAACTAATTGTGAGCGCCGCGGGTTGTGATTGGCTCCCCTTCCGCTCGGTAATAGGTTAAGCAAAGACATTGCGGGTCCATCTGTTCGTCCATTCATTGTTCTGCTCGCTTGCCTCAAGTCTGCAGCTGAAATCGTGTTAAGGAGTTGCTTCTGGAGCAGCTACAAGAAACCAATGCCTGTGTGCTTCCCAGCGAACGTAAGTATAGGGGCTTCTCTGTGCAGAAATGGGACATTTCTCCTTTTGGATGTTCCAGCAGGTCAGTGTGCCTTGTGACAACATAGCGAGTGGGTGCGTCAGCAGAGATGGGAACACTTTGGGCATCTGGAAAAAAGAGAGGAGAAAACATATCTGAAGACTTACCTTAAAGTGTATTCAAGAGCAGTCTTCAAGCTCAGCATGTTCTGTCAAGGAACCTCTGAAAGCGTTAGGAATTGTGTGTTTCCAAGAATTTGGGAACGGCAGGCAGTGTCCATCAGTGGAACAAATTTTACTGTAGCCCCTTGGAGTTAAAGGCAGGTTTTGACTTTGAGTTATGAGTCTTTACTTTTTTATTGTTTTTGCAAGTAAGCTGTTGTTTATTGTAATTTTTGAGTTGTAGAAAAAGCTTTTTTTAATAAAGAAAAAAAACTTTTCTTTTTACAGCATATATATATATGTGTATAGCATATATATATAGCATATAGCAAATTGATAATTTTTTCTGTTTGTGAAAATGGGAAGAGCTCTGTTGTGGGACATGTGAAGGTGCTGTAGTGCTATACAACCATTTGGATCTTGCCAGGTGGGAGCGTGTTCCATTGAAAGCTTTTGTACTTTGAAAGCGATTCTTAAGTGTGTCAGATCTAGCCCAGTTACTTTATAAAGCTTCTAATCTGTTTCGTTTTGAGTTCAGACATTAGGCTGAAGAACTCTGTAACTCCATGAGCTGTGTCACAAGGATCCTGGAAAGGAAAAAAAAAAAAAAAAAAGCCCTAAAAACAAAGACCTTCATATATCTGTTGAGAGGGAAAGAGCGTATATAAAAGGGTTAAAAAGGGGTTTGCATTTCTACCACATGCCCTATTGTGTGAACATATGCATGAGTCTATTGAAAGTTTTCAGAAGATGGGCAGGCCACCAGTTGCTGGTCTCCTGCAGTTCCAGTAGACATCTGTTGCCCCAGAGCATTAACCAATCTGTTCAATGGGACATCCTTCCTTTGTTGGACAGAATGATGCAGACAACAGCACTCGCTGAAATACAATGGTAATTAAATACATAGAAACTACAGCAGTAGGTATTTATTACATATTCATTATTTTATTTGCATTGTCGCAGTAGCGTTACGGTTTGGGTAACAGATACGTTCATTTTTTTTTTTCTTTTCTGATCAGCTCTGCGCTTCTTTTTGTGACAAATAATTACAGCGTTTCAACAAACTGCGATTTCAATATTTCCAATTTTCTTTTTAGAAGGCTTTGAAAAAGACTTCCTGTGTGAAAACAAGATGAACTATTTCACTGTAGAATGTATCTTCGGAAGCTTTTTGGAAGGTCTTTTGGGAATACACAATTTCTATTACTTTGCCACGAGACACACTGTTTTCCTCCTTGTTATTTTCCTTCGTGAAAAAAAATTTGCATTAAACTACTTTTCTTATGTTTGGTCGTAAGTGGAAAGTATTCAGAATGCTCATGAAAAGATCAGATGAGTTCTTTTCCCACGTTCCTGTGAGAAACAGAAATATTTTGTGTGAATCAAATTAATGAGTCCATTGTTGTTGATGGTTGTGGAAAATAGTGCTGACTTAAGAAAAGGAGAAAAGAATACGGTTCTACCATGTGTGGCACAGTGCTCATCCATAGCGCCAATAAACGCCTCTGAATCAGTAATGCAACATTTCAGGCCTTTATCAGTGAACCCACTGTGAGATACCGTAGTTTCAATCAGGCTATAGTTTGTTCTTAAAAGTTATGTTGCTGAACGTATACCCAAATTGGAAGCTGCTCTTTTTTTTTTTTTTCCATTAAATAAAACAAATTATGTTACACAGCTGTGTGCACAACCAAAAGTTGAAGTCTTCTCTTGACAGGAATGTTTCGGCTGGTTTTGTTTGCTTGTTTGGCTCTCAGTTGAGTCAGAAATCGTAGTGGGTATTTTTCTCATCTGTCTTGCATTGTATCAGTAAGCCTGCTTTGAAGCAGACACGCATAACGACAGTTTCTTGTAAATAAGAAAAACTCCTTGCATTCTGCATCTCATGTTCCTCCTTGAATAAACGTGACCTGTTCTGTTTTCTTGTGAGCTTTGTTGTCATGTAATGGTACGCTGGCGTTTGTTTGGAGTATAAACTCATTCAAATCTAACCAGATCAAGATAAAATAACCAACTCCAGCATTTGACAGACCATCCGATTTTTGTGATTCCAATCCACGAGCCTCATGTAGGACACTGTGTTGGGAGCTCCCGTGTATGGCATTTCAGGAGACGCTGCTGACCACAAACGTGGTGTGAAAGTTCAGATACTTTCTCTGAGAAGTTTGCATGCAGGGTGTAGGCCAAATGCCAGGAATAGCGTGCCACAGAGTATTTCTGATACCTTTAATTTGGGGTTTACAAACGGTGAACCATTTAACTGCCCTTGAGGGAGTGACAAGAGACTTAGGTCAGGTACATGCTGGGGCGATGATGGATGCGTTCCAATTTGTGGCTTTCCTATGCAGATGACGTGCAAATCATCTAAAGAGTATTTCATATAAAGGCTGATCTTTGAGCACATTCATATGCCAATGAGGTTTCTAATCACACCGAAGGGTTTTATGATTGCAGTTGCTTTGTGGTGCTTAAACTTGAGCGAAGAAGCAACTGGAAGATGACTTAAGTGTTATTTTAACTAACATTTGACAAGCGGTATTTCCTTGTGACTCGGACACTTCAAGATGTGTTTATTCCATGATGTTAATATCTGACCTCGTCCTCCCTACTTCCAAAAAAAAAATAAAAAAATAAAAAAAAATAAAAAATCCCACTCTGCTTTTAGCTCAGTGCTAAAATGCCATTTCACAGTACACGGATTTAGGCAGCGCCCCATTATCTGGGCGCGCTCGACGCCAGCAGTACATGAGCCAGCTCAACTTTTCAGGCCAGCTTAGGAGTGTTGCCCATTAATGGGACTTCCTCGAGTCCCAGCAGATTGCGGGCTTGGGAACAATGATGTCGGGCCTTCCAGATTGCTTTGGCAGCTGCATTGTTCTCAGAGGGGAAACCAGACGCACTTAAGTCCCGCTCTTTTTCATGGGCTTTTGTTCATACCAAATTATTCTTTTGCCGTGCTAGTATTCATGATGGTATGTTAAAGGAGTGCATCCTAGCAACTAAGGCTTGTTGCTAAGCAGCCTTGCTTCCAAGAGATTTTTCTTGTTTGAGGGTTGGTTTTTTGTTGGTTGTTTTCTTTTTTTTTTTTTGGGGGGGGGGGAGGGAGAGAGGGTTGGCTGTCAGTCCTGTGAAGGCTGTGATGTTGGTTTTTTAACTGTATCCTTTTATTGGGATACTGTTGTGGTTTGTTACTAGCACTGTGCTATCGAGTGCATTACATTAGTTCATAAATCACTGTGTGAAAAGGTTCACTTCCTAAATTCTTCTTGTGTTTGGTGTGTGGTGTTGTGTGAAATCCTAAAGCTTGAAGTTAAGGGAATGCGGTGTTCCTTCATACGCTGTTTGAGAGAGGGTTATGGTCTTACTCCCTTCTAATGAGGTCAGATCTGAATAAAACTTGAAAGTGGAGTATTGTCTTTCCTAGAAGTCAGTCTTAACTGGATTATGGGGTTAGACAGAAAATGCTCGTGTTGTTTAATTTTTTTTAAGCTAAAACTACTTGGGTAAACTAAGCGGGTCTGAACCGTCTTTGACAAGTTCAAGTGAAAACCTTAGCATCTATATATTACTTTTATATTCTGCCTTGCAAGGTGAAAGTGTGGAAGAACTCTTTGTTTTATAGTCTCCCTTTCATGGAAAATTTTCTTTTTTATGGTACCCCTGCAGTACAATTGCTCCACATGGTCCATTTTCATCTGTGAGAAATAATGTTCTACTTCTTTTGATTGAAGCATTTAGCAAAAAAAATCCCACCTAAAAGAACAAAACAAGGGAGAAAGGTAGAGAGCTGTTTGGAAATGAATATTATGGAAGTAATGCTTCGATGAAATTGGTAACTAATTTATGTGTAACTGCCACTGTACAAAATTTCTCAAGGAAAAACTGCAGTTTTTCTTCTTCCATTCTTTTTGCATGACTTCTTCCTATATTTAGTGTGATCTAGCAAATGGCTTGCACAAGCTAGGTACAAGAGCTGAAATTAACATTTAATGTTGTTACCTTACTGGCTTGACGAATAGCCTGTTGCAAAGGCTTTCTTTGACTCCATTGGCCATTGGATCAGTCCATGCCTCTGCATCTTGTATGTGTTAGTAACGCAGCACTCTCTTGAGAGCAGTTATTCTTTTCCTCACTTAACTATCACTTCATAAGGAAATTCAGAAATAGCTTGAGTGTATTCAATGTAATTGATAGTGTTTTTTAGGACCACTAAGCTCTTATTTAATTATGTTTTCTCTTAGAATTGTTTATTTTAGCATCTTTTATTTGCCTAATAAGCCAGCTAATCTTGTATTATGCTAATTTCTATTGAACAGAGAGTCTAAGCAGCTTAGTTTGAAAGGATTTCTTGTAGATGTATTTTATAGCGGTGTTTTTTTTTTATTGTAGCAATATTGTCTAAAGCTAGAGGAAATACTGGGTTACCTTTAGGTCTTGGTGAGAGTTCTGAGTTAGTGTAAACACACCTGTCCAGTTTCCTGTTCTTTAATGAACCCATTTCTGGAAATGGCTAGGTAAAAGCATTTCACGCATTAAGAAAATAAGCAATCAGTTATAACTCAGCAATGTATGCATGGTTTGGAAAGTTTTTTCCCCCAATTTCCATGCTCAAAAAAAACCAACAACAAGTTATGTTTCTTGGCAGTGAGAGATTAAGTGCAATTCTGAGGAAGCAGGAGTAAAATACACAACAAATAAGATGTGTAACCAATTGCAACATTTTTGTTCTCTCCTTAGGAATACGGAGCGCTTTATATTCAGGAATACAAGAAAAACAGCAAAGTGGAGTCAAGTACATGCAGCAGCTTCATGGGCTTGAAAGATCATCTAGGGCATGACTTAGGCCATCTTTACGTGGTGAGCACTGGCACACAAATAAATGCAATTGTACCTTGGTCAATGGCGGAGAAGCCGACAATGGATAAGGTTAATTCTAGGAAAGAGGATGCGGACAAGGAGGCATCTGAGGAGGCTTCAGGAAGCTCCAGCTGTGACTCTGAAGAAAGCACAAATTCTGATAATGATTCAGAGAGACTGAATAATTCTGCATCAGAATCACATTTATTGCCTAAGACTCACCGACAGCTGTGCCGATCTCCTTGTTTAGAGCCTCATATACTAAAAAGAAATGAAATTTTGCAAGACTTTCGGATAGAGGAGGCTCAGACAGTACCGAAGGAAGCTGAAAAGCCCCCTGATGTGGTGAAAGAATATCAAACCAAACTGGAGTTTGCACTTAAGTTGGGTTACTCTGAAGAGCAGGTTCAACTTGTACTAAATAAACTTGGTACTGATGCTTTAATAAATGATATTTTGGGAGAACTTGTCAAACTTGGGAATAAAACTGAGACTGATCAGTCTGTAACTAATGCTAACACTAGTGTAATGCGTGAAGCGTCTTCCATAGAGTCTCAGAGGTCAGAATCTCCGCTGCAGGAGGATGTGACAGAGGATGGTGACAACCTGAGGCCAATTGTTATTGATGGCAGCAATGTGGCAATGAGGTATGTGACCATGAAGCTTTTGCTTTTGTATTTAATTGGAAACAGAATTACTCTGTCTGGTTCAAGCACTGATGTACTATATAATTGCCTAAAACTCTATGCAGGTTCTCTTGCAGTCATCCACAGCTGCACAGTATGCCAATCCTGTAACAAGGTTAGAGGTCCATAAGAGTTCAGTGTCGATCTCTGTGTAACCAGCTATCAAATCTCTGCTTCCTGCTGCCAGTCTAATACTTAATTAACTTTTGGTATACTTAGCAAAGCTTTATTAGGCACCACTGCTATGAGAAATTGTTGTATCCTGTTACGTGCAGGAGGGCAAAGCAAATGTAAGATTACACAGGATTATTAAACAGTGACTTAGAAGAAAGTGGCTTAAGGGATACTTTTCCTTGACAGGTTGTTCTGTAAGTGGTTTATCTGTAAAATTTGTTGATTATCAGATTTGGAGCTAGATTTTACTGCCATTAACAGCTGAGATTATGCCTTTATTCACTTAGCATACCCCACAGGTGACACATCTCTCCAGCATTCAGCCACTGTGACCCCAGCAGTATAGGTGCATAGCAATAAACTTGTCTGGGGAGAAGCAGTAGGCTCATGCTTCCTCTGTGATGAAAGAGGAGATAACATAGAAGTGCTCAGAGGTGTGGGTTTTTTTGTCTTTACAGATGATCAGTTGACTAACTGATCAGTAACAAATTAGGTAACCGATAAGGATTGTCCAATTATTAGCATCACAGGTTAGAAGGATGTTTTTAGTCTCCTAATGAACTATTAGCATAGTAATAAAAGTTGTGCAAGACACTTCTGGGGTGAAAACTTTTGTTTATTATCATTATTTTCAATTCAGTTGGATTACCTTTAAATGAGGCTTTTTTTCTAATGAAATGTAAGTACAGTTCTTCAGAGCAATGAAGTAGTTTTTATATGTTTAAGTAAAAGTGGTTAGCCCATAAAGTACAGGTAATGCTTCTTTCTGAATGGGCTGTTCCAGTGAGTTTCTTCTACCTCATGTATCATTCAACTTGGGTTGTCGGGGAGTTACATCCAGATGAACAAACACTATTTTGATGCTAAAATTGATTTGAATTGCATTTTACAGAAATATAAAACTCTCATGCAAACTTAGCTAGCTAGTGCAGCTCAGACAGGATGGCTGAACTTGGATGCAACATTTCCCACTAACTGCATCAGACAGATTCCAGAGGTAGAATCACAGAATGATAGAATATCCAGAGTGAAAAGGAATCCATGTCCAACTTCTGAATCCACGTAGGACCACCCAAAACTGAAACCACTTTTCTGAGGATGTTGGCCAAATGCTCATTGAAGTCCATCAGCTTGGGGCCATGACCATTACCCTGAGGAACCTGTGCCAGGGCCCTACCACTTTATGGTGTAAGACCTTTTTCTAACACACAGCTTAACCCTTGTCTGACACAGTTCTGTGCCATTCCCTTGGATCTTGTCACTGTCATCAGAGAGCAGTGATCAACACCGCTTCTCTGCTCTCTTCATGAGAAAGCTGTAGGCTGCCACAGGGCCTCCCCTCACTCTTCTCACAAGTTTTGCCCTCTAGACCCTTCGCCATCTTCATAGACCTCCTGTGGGTGCACTCTTATAGTTTATGTCCTTCTTATATTGTGGTGCCCAGAATTGTGTGCAGTATTTGAGGTGAGGACGAGTAGCTTCTGGTCAGTTGCTTTTCCTTAACATTTATTCAGCTGTTAGTTTAAGTAATTAGGTTATGACTTTATATTCCCAATTACTTCCTTGACTACCTACATAAAATGGGCTGTGTGAATTTAGGTTATGCACAGTACAGGGCCTTAATATATGTAAAGTGATATTAACTGATTTAATTTATATCTAGAATCCAATTAATAGGCCTTTATTTCTTTGTCTCTAGCTGTAAACCATAAAATCACTGAGTTTGGAAGGAATCTTTTAGTCCAGTTGCCCTGTACAGAGCAGTGTCAGTTCAGGGTCATGTCCAGTTGAGTTACAAATGCTGAACTTGCTGAGGCTCCCATTTACCCATTTCTCAACCCTGCCCATGTCCCTTTGAATGGCAACGTGCCCATGTGGAGTATCAGCCATGCTATCCAGTTTTGTGTCTTCTGTGAACTTGTTTCAGAGTGCATTTTGTCCCATCATCCAGGTCAGTAATGAAGACATCAAACAGTGCTGGTCCCAGTGTCAGTCCCTTGGGGTACACTGCTAATGACTGGCCTCCAAGTGGACTTTATGTCACTAATCGTATCCTTTCGGGTTCAGCAGTTCAGACAGGTTTCAGTCTGCTTCTGTAGACTTATGGCAACTGTATTTCATTAATTCATTAGAGGGCATGTTTATCAGAGGTAGCGTCAAGAGCTTCATTTGTTACATGTCAAAATAAACAGCATCCACAGCTCTCGTTATCTGCTGAAACAGACATCATAAGAAGCTGTGAGATTGATCAAGCATTACATGCTCTTCATAGCTCCATCTGACTATCTCAGTCACCTTTGTGAACTAAATGTGTTTGGAAAAGGCTTCCGGGAAGGTTTGTTTCCCTCACCTGTGCTGGGATCAAGGCGAAGCTGACCAGCCTGCAATGGCCTGAATTGTCCTTATTGCTCAACTTGATGATAGAAGTGATATTTTCTCTCTTCCAGACCTCAGGAACATCCAGTTTCACTGTGACCTTTAGTGGGTCCCAAGAATGGCCTTGTAAACAGCAAGTTCCCTCAGTACTCCTGAGTACCTATAAAAACTGAGGCAAAGAAAGCATTGAGTACCTTCAGCTTTTCCATATCCTTTGTCACCAGGTGCCCTTTCTCTTCTCTCCAGGGTCCTGTCCCATGGGATTCTTCTAAATAAAGTAAAGTCTGCTCTCCTCAAGTCTGAGGTTTTGATCCTGCTTTTTCTGTTGCTCACTCTTCTGCAGAATCCACCACTCAGGTCACTGCAGCCAAGGCTGCCCCTGACCACACACCTGATCACACACCTGATCAGTTCTTCCTTATTCATAAGTTTGAGGTACAGCAAGGTTGTGATGTTGAACCCTGTTACCTGTGTCAAGAAGTTACCATCAGTGGTAGAAACTTCCTGGTCTGCTAGTGCACTGCAGTGTTGGCCAGCCAGATGGTAAAGAACAGTTTTGCTCTGTTTTCATTTTGCCCCATTTTCATTCAGCCAGATGACAAAGATGCATTTGTTCTACCTAGTCAAGTGGATTCTATCTTTAGCTAGAGATTAATTCAATCCTGTGTTTATAAAAGGTGCATCCCTGTTGCTGACGTCAGCTGTGCAACCAGTTGTTTGCCTGCAAGATAGCCTCTTCCTTTCAAGACAATATGTAATAGTAAATAAGTTGAGTTTGAATATGCAAAAGAATGATGTTTAAAGGAGTTCAGCCACAGTTCAGACAATCTTATTCAAATGTTCCTATCTAAATGTCTGGGATACTGTTAAAAGAACCTTACTTCTATGACTTGGCATGGTCTGTTCTTTTTCTTTCCTCTTTGGCTTTCCAAGGTGTTGCCAACTGAGCTCACTTGGGAGCTGCTAGCAGGAAAAGCAAGACCATAGACAGTCTTTGGAGAGAGATTCCTGGGAGCTTTCTCTTGTGTTCTCACTGGATTGGGTATACGGAGCTGTATACTTACCTCATGTTGTCGTAAGACAAGTTCTTGATGCTGCCTTACTGTAATAATTGATATCATTTACTATAATTACTATTTTAAAAAAGATCTGCTAATTTCCTTTTAAAGGGAGGAGACTGATTTGTGTGCATGTGTATCTAAATTTATAACTGGAACTGAACAGTAGATGAGATAATCCCCTAGAGCAGCTGTAGAGGTCTTGATACACACTCAGCACAACTGGGGTGAGATTGGGCTGAGTGGTCAGAGCTTGGGATTCTTTTGTACTGTACCTGAGCAGTGATGTACACTGGCATTGTAGAAAGCCTGGTATGTCTAATTCTACTACAGAAGAATGTTCTTCTTGCTTGTAGTTCATGATGTTGTAATGCAAAAATGGTGATTTAGAGCCTTAGTCCACAGGGGTGAGAAGAGCAGTTGCTCACTGATGTAAAAATGCACTCAGTGCCTTATTTAGCATAAGCTACTAGGCAGGTACTAGTACTTCTGTATCCCCATTTGAACTTCAGGAAAACCTAAACTTTCCATTTATATGTGAAGAAGGCAAAAGGTGATCTCTGCCCATCTAGCAACACTGATCGTCAGCTCTTCACCCCCATTTCTGCTCTCTGTTCTTCAGTATGTTCCCAGGCCTGCTCTTTGTGCATCCCAGGCTGCTCCTTCTGAGCCTCAGCAGTCAAGAATGAAGGGGAGAAGGTCCTGTTCTTCCATGAGACAGCAGAGACAAGGCTTTGAGGTTTTATTTTGCCCCTTCTTTAATTCTTCACTGCTGAGATTCACAGAGTTCCTTCTGAAGAGAGAAATATACTGTGGTGTATTCAACACAGTCCTTATCCTTTGATTGTCTTTTTCAAGGATAAGGCTGGGACTCTGAAAATTGTCTAAAACTAGTTGCTGCTGTGGTACTTTTCTTGGCTGGAGTCAAAATCAAGCTTTTGCTACCAAAAGTAAGGAATGAGGAACAGAGTTGCTAGCTACAAAAACAACTGGAGAATTTTCTCTAGGGTGTTCATGTGCTTCAATCCCATATTTGTTAGCTTCGCCTGGCTACTGTGGATATCTCATCTTTCTTGCTAAGAGGAAGAAGAATGAGTTTAATGCTATAAGTAAATCTACATAAAACTTTGTGCTGAAATCATAGACAAGAAATGCTGAAATTTGCTGTGCTCACAGTGACAGCGATATGAAGACAATGTTGATCAGCAATTAATTGGAGGTTGTACCTGCTGTATTATAATATTTTTTTTAACAATTTCTGAATTACATGGGAAAAATAACTGAATTCTTGATCGTATGCTGTCTGGGTTTGCTAGTGGAAATGAAGAATCTTGTTCTGAATAATCAGATTTGTCGTAATTCACCCCTAGAATTCCAAGGTGATGTACGCACTGAACTTCTGCTTGCCCCTTTGGGAAACTTTGACCTGTGTTGGTCGTACGTCCTTGCTCAAGGACTATCAGAGAGAACTGTTGCAGTGACTTAGGGCCCTTTCACGTAAGAAAGGAACAGGCTGCCCAGAGAGGTGGTGGAGTCCCTGGTGACACTCCAAGTCAGGCTGGACAGGGCTCTGAGCAACCTGATCAAAGCTCTGGTGTCCCTGTTCATTGCAGTGGGGTTGGGATAGATGATATTTAGGGGTCCCTTCCAAATCTAATGATTATATGAAAGGCATATTTGCAGTTTCCTTACAGCTTTCACACCCAGCCATCTGTCCAGCTGGATGGTCTTGGGTGCTCAGCAGGGTCAGAAATGCACATCCACGTCTGGCAGCCGTGACAGCACTAACGTTGCTCAGAAGGATGTGTGAGATATCCATAGGTGCCTAAACAAGTGTTGGACGTCTCCATTTAGGGATCTGAGCCTTGTCCACGTGTGTTAATCATGATGCAGGTCATATGACCACAGTACAAGTTTTGCTGATACCCAGTCTATGTAGTTTTTCCACAGCTGGAAATGACTCTGTATTATCAACCAAACAATGGTTTGTGTCATGTCCTCCATGCCAGATGTAGTTTCCATCTAGCAATTACTCTGCAGACACATTAAAATAATTGCACTAACAGTTTGTTAGCCTCTCCTCAGACTGTTGCTGAGCTCAGTAGACACAAGGACACGGATTCAGGCATCCATCTCCCTGGTAGCCTGAAGCAGCATTTCCTCCATAGTCTGCCTTATTTCTTGGGTTATTTTGAG
Organism: Callipepla californica brunnescens; assembly: GCA_023055505.1. Taxonomy (NCBI): domain Eukaryota; kingdom Metazoa; phylum Chordata; class Aves; order Galliformes; family Odontophoridae; genus Callipepla; species Callipepla californica. The sequence goes on along the minus strand of JALIRH010000001.1, from coordinate 108,577,439 downwards.
AAACCGCTCCAAGCAATAGATAAAAATATTTTTCCAGCAAGTAATGATCATGTGGCTGGGAGCTTGTTACTGGCAGCTCTGAGTGCAACTTCTCTTTGCCCGTTTTGAAGTGTGGCTGCAGCGTGCGTGACTCTGGCTCAGTCAGACAGCCGCGTGTCAGGCTGGCGGCAGCACTTCCATGCCCCTGAGATGGCATTCTGTGTGCTGTTACAGCCTCCAGAGCTCCTTCAAAGACCACCAAGCATTGGAGTCATTAGTCATGGTCTAATGGAAAGAAAAACACATTTGGAAACTGCTCTGTCCACATCACACCTGCACCACATTGTACCGATAAGTAGCAAATGCAGAAAGAAGATCCGGGTTACTGAGAAGTGCTTTGGGGCAAATCATTGTGGGCAGGAAGCTGGTGGAACTTAAAAGAGATATGTTTTTTAAAAAAAGGTTGAGGTTAGATGCAAAACCAGCTTGATGAGTCATTGATCCAGGGTGGAAATGCTCATCTCCGTGTTATGGACTGCTTTCCTACTGTTAACACGATGGAAGAAAATGGTTTGGTAGTCCTCTAATTTTCCAGGCCTGATCTAAGTTTTGTTGTTCCTGTTTTTAATCAATATGCTTTTACCTGCAAAGCATCTCATGTCCAGATTTCACTCAGATAAAAGCCTGCGGGTGAATTGCAACAGACATGAGTGTTGCCTTCAGCTCTGATGTCATTAGTGTGTGTGTACCCTGCAGCTTTCGATCTAAGAGCCAAATATTGGTTTGAATACTGAACGAGAGCACGCCAGAAGTGTTGCAGCTGTTGTTAGTAGTCGTGTTTTAGGAGCATACTTCACTCTTTTCAATGATTTATCCACTTGAAGAATCTGGAGGCAAGTAAGGAAACAGGGAAAATAAAAATGATTTCATCAGATATCTTATCACTGTTCTACTAACTGTGCTAGCCTAGAAAATGCTTACTGGTTTTGTTCAGGAAGCATTCAGGGTTGTACTGCTACTTTTTATTCTTTTAAAAGTGAAGCTGCATCTATCAGAAGACCAAATATAACAAAAAGAATCATTCATGAATGGTATGAAATAGTAATAGGTACGTAAGAAATATTCTCTCCAGTGCTTTACCTTGAAGCAGTGGCTTACATGTAGTCAGCAGGCAGAGCCAAAGCAGAGTACACTGATAGCTGCCATTGTCATCCTGAGTGCCCTGAGCCTCCCTGTGCTTGTAATATTTGGGACTGAAGAAAAAATGCAAGAACTACAAATATTCCTCCTCTTCTTTACAATTGACCAGAAGGAAGAAAGGCAGAGGAAGAAGTGTGATTTCAATCTTTTCGTCACATGGTGTATCATGAAGCCGACGAAACACAAAGATCATGACAAGGACAGCATCAGATTTACACAACCACAGAAGAACAAATTTTATCACACCTTTTTCGCTGAGTTTCTCACTAATAATTTAATTGTATTGGACTTTGTATCAGTTCTACTTTTAGCATGGGCACATATCAGAAGAATGGTAGAAAAAATGTGAAGATTTATGTCAACTTTAAACCTTCTTACTCAGCAGTGCCTAAAAGTTTGTATGCATTGTGATATACTTCCAACTTCTGTCATGCAGAGTTTAAGTATACTCCAGATTGATGTTCTGAGCAGCAAGATTTTAATGTTTTGTATTATGCTGAGCTGCCCTACCCTCACTCTGCCTTGAACTTGAATTCCAACCCGATGCAAAGCAACAGGAAAGAATTCTCATCGCTTTCAGGCCAGGATCTCATTCCAGAAATGATTTCTCACATTTATGGGAAGAAATGTACTGTTCATACTGTTACTAAAACGCAGTCTTACAAAACACTTGTTCTCTGTATGGAGTGAAGAGTGGTTTTATCCACTGGCAACCAGAGGAATTGTTTAGAGTAATAACAGTACAGTGATTTCACTGGAATTTAGAAGCTGGAACAAATTCTTCCCAACTGTTTTGAAATTGATTGCAGTATGTGTATGGTTGCACATGGCCTGCTGATAGTGTGAGCAGTAACTTCGTGTATCAGCTCTTCAGGGGAGACCTTACAGCCAGGGAGGCTGAGGCGTGCGGAGAGGAGACCTCACGTCACTCAGCAGAAGTAACTATCCCTGTGCCAGCTAAAACCCACACACTTATAGTCTGCTGCAACTGCAGTGTCATAGTACAGAATTTACGTTTCCAGGTCCTGGAATTGCAGCATGGCTTGGGTTGGACAGTCCTTAGAGCTCATCCACTTCCAGCCCCCTGCTGTGGGCAGGGCTGCCACCCCCCAGGGTCCCATCCAACCTGGCACTGAATGCCTCCAAAGGTGCATGCCACATCCCCTGCAGGCATTTAAAATCTAAACAGCTTCTACATTTTTTTCTCAATATTGCAGTGCTGTTTCGTCTTTTGCACCATTACTCAGGCTCCCTCAAACTGCAAAGGAACATGTGACAGCGCAGTGTCTTAGGAAGGTGTAAGCAGGAGGTACTCCAGAAAGGTTCTGCCAGACAAAGAGAAACAAGTTTCGAATAACTTTCTAGGGTTTGTGTTTCCCTACGAACTTGCCTTCTAGAAGAGCTTTTGGGTGACCAGCTGTCCTCAGATTGTCCCTTTCACAAATCGCTCCTTGGTGGTTGAATTCTCTTACCTTTCAAAAAAGTAAAAGAGGAGCCATACAGAACAGTGAGGCAAAAGCTAGCAGCTTGCTGTGACCCTGGGTGTCCCTTCTGCTGTGCAGAGCTGTGGGCTTGGGAGGAACCTGGGGACATTGCCTGTCTCCTCGTGTGCACGGGGACAGAACATCTGACTTGTACTTAGAAATGTCAGTGAGGAGATTCCAAAACATTCCTAGGCAGACTGTCCCATTAGTCAGTTAGAAAGCCTTTTCTAGCATGTTGCTTAACTGTTTCTCATGCATTTTGTGCTGACTTTCCATCGCTGCTCTGTGGGACTGCTGTGGGCTGGCTGGGGCTGGGAGCCAAGCACCCACCCAGCTGTTTGCTCACCACCACCCCACAGCAGGACTGGAGAAAAAACAGGAGGAACGAGAGCAGGAAAACTCAAAATAAGGGCAGGGAAATTGCTTACCGAGCAGAATTACAGACAGAGGAGGCTGGAACCAGCTGTGTGCAGCGGGGCAGCCCCAGCATCTCCTCCCAGAGGCCACTTCTGCAGCCACCCCAGGACCATGGGGGCCTGCTGGTTGATAGGCATCCTGTTTTAATTACTTCCAGTGAACTGAAGGCAGTTTTGTTCCTCCATAGGCCTGTTTTTCTTACATTAACTAAGTGCGCTTTCTTCAGCATTTCCCCTTAGGTCTCGTTCTGCTTTCTGTTGGATTTTTTCCAGTTTTCCTGTGTATTTCATATTTTGCGATGCCTGAAATTGGATGTGGAAGTCAGACGAGGCGTCACCTACCTTTAGAAAATGAAATAATTGCATCTCTCACCTTACCTCAGACAGTTGTTGCACAATGGGTGCCCATCTTCTGTTTTGCTTATGTCTGATCACATTCTGCTGAACTCGTGCCTCTCCATGGTTTTTTAACACACAGTTAATTTCACCATCCTAAGTGCAGTACTAAGCAAATTCTTACTTTTCTCTTGTTGATTTTTGATAGTCTCGCCAGTTTGCCTGAGCTGCATTGTAGAGTGCCTGGTTTTGGACTCCTCCTCTGTCTGAGCTTGAGGCCAGCTCACTGGGCTCCTGCTGGGCTCTGCCACCGTGCCCTCAGGGCTCACTCTCCTTTGCTGGCATTTCCTAAGAAGTTTGTGCTTTTTCATGCTGGCATTTCAGCCGTCCTTTATTAAGTCTTCATGATGGCTGTTATGTATCAGGTTTTTGTTTGGACTGTGAGGATTTTTAACACTCTGCTTTTGTTTTTCCTTATTCGTCAAGTCAGCAAAGAGATGCTACCAATGCTCTGCAGATTCACTGCCCCTCTCCCATGCTGTGCATCTGATGGTAGTGTTTGGCTGAAAATCAGACTGACTCCTGTTTGCCTTTAGAAACCCTGGAGCACAGGGATAACATGATATTGGGTAGGAGATGTGTGTTTTGCAGTGTGTGCTCAGAGAAAAGCAAGGTTGTTTAATAAGGAAATTTAATGTGTGTTTCAGCCATGGGAACAAAGAAGTCTTTTCCTGTCGAGGAATCAAATTGGCAGTAGATTGGTTTTTGGAAAGAGGCCACAAAGATGTTACCGTGTTTGTGCCAGCATGGAGGAAAGAACAGTCGAGACCTGATGCCCTTATCACAGGTAAGCTCTGCTCTGCCTTCACTGGCTTGTGGGAAGCTTTGTGCTACTGTGCACGTGGGCAGATTGTTAGAAATATGACTGTAATAGAAGGTATCTTTGGTCACCAACTTCATTGCAGTCTTCAGGAAAGAAGAGGACGAAGTAATGCCCTCTCCAAATCTTTTTCTGCTCGCCTTCTGAAATTTTTAATGCTGCTCCCTTCAGGAACGTAATTGCCATTTTTAAATCTGCTACGCCTGTGTAGCCTTGGCAGCAAAGAAGTTTGAAGGTAGTGATTCACAGAATGATCTTTCTTGTGGTGAGCAGAGTCTGCCAGCCTGCCCTGTCTGCAGTCACCTGCAGTGAGTCACTGCCCTGTGCTGCGAGCAGAGGGAATGATCCCAGCACGACGGAACGGTTCCCCTTGGGAACATTACTGCTAATGAGTGAGAAAGCTGCTGATTTTTTATTTTAAATGTGTTTCCATTCCAAAAAATTTGATGTAGAGGCAGTTATTTCTTTATCCGACTCCTTGATTCTCTACAAAGGCTGGACGGTTGTCCTCCTGCTGCCGTAAAGTTGAAGCAGAGGAGGATCAGAGCTTTTTTGTCCTTTCTTTCTTTTTTTTTACTTTTTAAACATGGCTGCCTTTAAGGAAGGGAAGCTTATGAGAATAGTAGCGATGACTACTAAAAGAATATAGCATGTTTTCATTTCCACATGCATTTCTGAAGATCTACAAAGATCCTTACAGTACTTCACTTCATTTGCTTGCTTGCTACTAGAACAAAAGTGGCAAAAAAGTATTTGGAAAGCTATTGTTAGCCTTCATCACAGGCAGTGTGGAGTCTTTCCCTTGGAAAAGAACTTAGGTAAACTTTTGCAAAGATAATAAAGAAAACCATAACATGAGAAAGAAGATGTATTAACCTGTCTTGAGGCTTGAGCTGGTCTTGATCAAGTCATTTCACTGTATTTGAGGTATGAGAAGAGCGTTAGCTGAGTAATAAGGACTTGAGCATTTAGAACTGAAATGTAACATTTGCTAGAGCTGTGGCTAGGACAAGAAGCCCAAAAAGGAGCTTTGAGAAAGCAGGAAGTTGTAGGGCTGACTGTTTTTGTACCAGTGGAAAATGAATTTGCTGTGTGTCGTCAGGGAGCTGGAAAATGGGAGGAAAATCAAAGAAGAATCACAGAATCATAGATTCTTCTTTGTGTCCTCCGTGAAGCAGGAGCTGTCAGTTTTCTTAGCAGGATGCAGGGTGCCTGCTTGCTGCCAGTCTGCTGAAGCACATCGTGCTGACACTCCTTTCCAGAGATGCGTGTCTGAAACACGTGACCACCTGGAATTTTGGGAAAGTCTTACAGGACCAACGTGGGGATGGCTCCACATGGTGCATGTTTGTGAGAAACTTCTTGGCCTAAACAACAGCTGTATCTTTCTTATTACTACCTGCCATTTACCCAGACGTGACAGATATTTTGTTCTTTCTTAATGGGGGAAAAAAAATCACTGTCCTTCAGACTCTTGACATATCATTTGTCACACAGGGGGAAAAATGACCACAGAAAGGCTGGACATCATTTTTAATCTGGTGGCTTTTCTAGTAAGAATATAAAGTTTGCATGAAATAGATTGCTTATTTGTAATCCTAATGCTGTATTTCTTCTTATTCCTGTCTTATTTTTTCTTTTTTTTTTTCCTGTATGGAACATTTTCCCTGTCAGGTTTCTTGCACTGCACAGTAGTTATTTGAGATCTAAATCATTGTTAAGAGCTATGACTCATAACCAGTGTGAGTCTTCTGCAGTTCTAGGTGTTGCCTAGCTTTCTGTTTATTTTTCTTTCATAGCTTTCTCTGCTGTGAGGAGAGTGATAGCCAGTAGAAGTGACCAAGGTGGGGATGCCCCAGTGGTTAGTGCAGTGGTGCTACAGCCGGAGTCTTGGTCCAGTTTACCCTCCTTGGCTCCTGAGCTCATCTTCCAAAGCTCCTCAGGATGTAATTTGGTAACAAAATGACACCTTAAGTCTTCTTAGGAGATGTTTTAAGTTTGGGTAGAGCCTGAGTGTTTGTGAAGAATGTAGGTTTCCTAACCCTTGTGCGTACTGTTAGTAGTGGCTCCGTGTTTTGATTTGTCGTGGGTTTTGTTGTGTTTGTATTTTTTTGAGTCTTGTCAGTTGACTGCTGACTCTGACTTTGAGGATTACACATCGGATGCCTTCTGCTGGAGTATAACCTTTTATGACATGGTTAGTCCTAAACACTTGGGATTTCTTCCTAAAATCTAGTGTCTTTCAAAATCAATTACGTTTTCATTTTATTTCTTCTTTAATTTTTTATTCTTTTTCTTTGTAGATCAAGAAATCTTGCGTAAGTTAGAGAAAGAGAAGATTCTTGTATTCACACCATCCCGCCGAGTGCAAGGGAGAAGGGTGGTGTGCTACGACGACCGATTCATAGTTAAGTTGGCCTTTGAGTCAGATGGCATCATTGTTTCTAATGACAACTACAGGGATCTAGCAAATGAAAAGCCCGAATGGAAGAAGTTCATAGATGAACGCTTGCTAATGTATTCGTTTGTTAATGACAAGTAAGTCATTTTATCCTTATATGTGCCACTAAAATAACTGAGGGAAGGACAGTTTGAAGATCTGTATGCACTTACTGTCTTCCTCCCAAAGCATTAAGTAGAAAACAGTCGCAATAGTCGGTCATGTGGTATTGTGATTAAAAGTACCTGAACTCTGGTTCTTTGCCAGAGCTTTTTCCTTGTAAAATTGTTTGCCTCTTCTGGTGTATACCAACATGTGTGCTACAGTGTGATATTTAAATTCTCTTGATGTACTGAGCCAGCAGTTTTGAGTACCCATCGTAGAACAACCCAGGTCAGGATCGGCTCACTTACTGTTGGCTTTTTGTTGTGAGATAAGTAGTTCTGCAGCAGAAAGTTGATCTTGGGCAGCTGCGGTACGGTGACAGCAAAAGCTGCAGCTGTTTTCAAGAGAACACCCCTCAAAGTAGCCAAATGTATAGTCATTAGCATGGCAGGTTATGGTATCAGGAGGTTCTTGCTTCTTGCGGGAGGAATGTGAAAAGGCATTTGTTTCTGTAATGCTTTTTTGTTGCTTTATAGATTTATGCCTCCTGATGATCCTCTTGGCCGCCATGGCCCAAGTCTGGATAATTTTCTTAGGAAGAAGCCTATTGTGCCAGAACATAAGAAGCAACCGTGTCCATATGGTAATTTGATTTTTTACTCATCAGCTTTCTGTACTGCTGGAACTGGTGACTCAGCTCCTGCTTTATTTTAATGCTGGCATAATTAAAACTTTTGGATGAAGGTTTTCACATGATTGTCTTCGCATGAGGATGTTTAAAATGCTGAGCACTGGAGTTATGGAAACTGAAGGGATTTTTTTAATGTGCTGGTTAAAGAACATTTGTATCTACTAGTTAAACTAAAGGAGCATCTTCATCAGTCTTTGGTAAGGAGAGTTCTAAAACAACACCTGGATTCTTCAGGCTCTAGAAAGCCATTTTGTCCAGAAAGTGGTTGAGCTTCCTCAAATTCAGCTGCTGGCCATCCCCTACATGCGCACGACCATCTTAACTAAGCTGAACATCTACTGCTCTTACGACTCCGTAACTTTCACATGAAGTTTCCCACTGGTATATCTTCTTAGCATAGTATAGCAAGCGTATGCTTACACCCTGATAGCATGTTCGGCTCAAAATGTGTCTGTGTTGGTCTGTGTTCTAGTTCAGTCATTCAGAACACTACTGCTACCTCATCCACAGTACAAGAAAGGAGATCCTAAATCTCACCCTGTGTCACACAAAACCATTCGCAAGATCTTCGTAGATTCATAGAACTGTAGAATGGTTTGGGTTGGAAGGGACCTTAACAATCATATGTTTCCAACCCCTCTGCTATTAAGTCAGGGATACCTCCCACCAGACTGCATTACCCAAAGCCGTGTCCAGCCGGGCCTTGAACACCAGGGATGGAGCATACATAGCTTCTCCAGGCAGCCTGCTCCAGTGCCTTGCTGCTCATAGTGAACAATGTCTTCCTAACATCTAAACAAAATCTACCCTCTTTCAGTTTAAGGCTGTTATCCCTTGTCCTGTCACTGCATGTCCTTGTAAAAAGTCCTTCCCCAGATTTCTTGTAGGCCCCTTTAGGTACTGGATGGCTGCAGTAAGGTTCCCTGGAGTCTTCTCCAGGCTGAACAACGCCAAGTCTTCGTAGGAGAGGTGTCCTCTGATCAGTCTTTCAAGTTGTGAGTAAAGCTTTAAATGAGAAGCACTTCCATTAATGATTAAGACCTTTTGTTTCTTGTTTCTTTGTTTTTCTTCTTGTTGTTGTTTTAAATCTCATTATATTTGTCTTGTCAGGGAAGAAATGTACCTATGGACACAAATGCAAATACTATCATCCAGAAAGGGGAAATCAGCCTCAGCGATCTGTTGCTGATGAACTTCGTGCCATGTCTAGAAGTACAGCTGCCAAAACCACAAGTGAAGGAGGACTGGTAAAAAGCAATAGTGTTCCCTGTAGCACTAAGAGCGATGGCACTTCTGAGCTTAAGCGTGCCACTCCGAAGAGGCAATCGGATCCTTCTATAAGGACTCAGGTCTATCAAGACTTGGAGGAGAAGCTTCCCACCAAAAACAAATTAGAAACCAGGTCTGTACCTTCACTAGTTAGTATACCAAGTTCCTCTGCTGCAAAACCCCAAAGCACTGCACCTTTAACCAACGGCCTTCCATCCGGAGTTCATTTTCCACCTCAGGATCAAAGACCACAGGGACAGTATCCTCCAGTGATGATGGCAACCAAAAATCACGGAACACCAATGCCTTACGATCAGTATCCCAAATGCGAGTCTCCGGTGGATGTGGGTTATTACTCTATGCTGAATGCATATTCGAGTCTGAGTATATCTGGTCCACGTAGCCCTGAGAGGCGCTTCTCCTTGGACACAGATTATAGGATTAGCTCTGTAGCTTCTGACTGCAGCAGTGAAGGGAGCGTTAGCTGCGGCAGCAGTGATTCCTATGTGGGTTACAGCGATCGCTCTTACATGAGCTCTCCTGACCCACAGCTGGAGGAGAACTTGAAGTGCCAACATATGCACCCCCACGGCCGCCTTAACTCTCAGCCATTCCTGCAGAGCTACCACGAGCCTCTAACACGAGTGCAAAGTTACAGTCACGAAGAACCAAAGCATCACCACAAACCTCCAATTCCGTATATGGCTGTGCATCTCCAGCATCCAACCATAGGTGCTCGTTCTAGTTGTCCAAATGACTACTCTGCGTCTCAGAGTTCGTCGCACTCAAAGACCATGCACGTGGGGAGAGCCCTTGTGTCCACGAGGATAGACAGCATTTCAGACTCGCGTTTGTACGATCATTCTCCGTTGAGACACAGAAAGCCTTTCGCTGGCCAAGATGGGCTTGGAAGCTGGGACAGGCAGGGCTACGGAGTGGATACCTACAGCTACCGTCAGACCTACTCTCTGCCCAGTAACCCCACGCAGCCGTGCTACGAGCAGTTTGCCTTCCAAAGCTTGCCGGAGCAGCAGGACCAGACGTGGCGCGTACCGTACTGTGGAATCCCTCAAGACCCCCCGAGGCACCAGGACACCAGGGAGAAGGTGTACATCAACCTGTGCAACATCTTCCCCCCCGACCTCGTGAGGATTGTCATGAAGAAGAACCCTCACGTGACAGACGCTCAGCAGCTCGCCGCAGCCATCTTAGTGGAGAAGTCTCAGCTAGGTTATTGAGAGATGATGCATCTCTGTGGTGTCCAGTAGTTTTCAGCTCAGCTCTAAAGCTGAGGGAGGTTTGCTACAATAGCATTTGGGATCTCCTTCTCAGCAAGGAGGTTATATAGTAATCCATTTATGTGAAATACTGTAATACGGAGTCTGTATGTATAGCCCCATGCATCGGAGTACCTGCTGTGTTTTGTGTTCTAGTTTGAAAAAAATCTAAAGGCTATTTTCACGGCTGGAGAAAGCTCCGGTTTAAATTAATATATAGAGAGAGATATATACGAAAACCTGTGGTCTCTGGTTATAATCTTTGGTGCTTCAGGGGTTTATACGCAGCACTTTCTATCCTGTTCCACGTTGTTGCGATTCTGGGGTTGGTTTTTCAGTCGCTGGCTGCTGTCCCTGCGCGGTGCTCAGCCGACCTGCAGGGAGAGCGTGCTGCCACGGCCGGCAGGCAGCTTTCAAGCCACGTTTTTGAACTTTTTACAACACCATGTTTGTTTTTTATTTGTTTGTGGGCTCTCTGTGTGTGTGTGTGTGTGGGTGGGTGTGTGCTCTGATCTATTTATAGGAAACAAAGATTTACCACAGCACTGAGTTTATTTTTTAAACAAATGATTGAGTTGACGGTGAGATGGGTAACCGTATTTTAGTAATTTATAGCATGGCACTTTTCATGGCTTCCTTTCCTTCCTTTCAGTAGTTACGTGTTTTGTCGTTGCAGTTGATTAGCGAGATCAAATGCAATCAGAGGAAAAAGACCTTTTTTTAATATTATTATTTTTTATTTTGACTAATTTATGGATAAGGTGAAAGCCTTACTGCTTGGTTTTCAAAGGTGCTGAGGATTTGCAGCCCCCTTTGAGCCCAGCACAAACTGCAGACACTCAGTACCTCCAAGAAACAGGCCGCCCGGCTCCCACCCCCACGCGCTGTTCCCGGTCGGTGGAGAGGGGCCTGACTTTGTAGGGTTCTGTTCAGATGTTTTACGTGTTTTTCTTTGTATTGCTGCACAAGTGTACTGGATAAAATACGCTTTTCATAAAATATTTACCTGTTTTTAAATGAATTGAATTATCTCGATGCAAGTTTTGTATTTAAGACGCTGTTTGATTTTACTTGTTATTTATCAAGGCTGGCCTGCAAAGGGTTTGTGTGTTGAGGATATGCAACATTTATTAACTGCACTATGGTGACGATACTGTAGCTCAAAGGAATAACTTACTTAAACTTTTTGTCTTTCTGTTGCGGATGGGGAGGGGGGGTCTGGCAGAGAAGGGCCGTGTGTGCTCCTGGCATTGGGTCCTGGCCCGCTGCGTTGCGTGGGCCCCAGTCCTGCCACAGCTAGCGTAGTGTTAGCAGCAGAACAGCAGTCTGCTCTAGTACTAGTAAGGGATATTTCTGGTCTTAGGTCATGGGTTTTACTAGCACCTCTAAGCTTTTATATATATATACATATATATATATATATAATAGAAATAGATTTTGCAATTGGTGTCAGTTGTACTTACATGACATAGTCAGTTGCCTGCGGTTCTAGGTCTCCATGCGTTGCAACCTTTCTCAGTGTTAACAAACCACTGGTTTACACTACTACTGCTGACCCTTCGGGTACGCTCGCTGGAATTTAAAGGCCCTGAAGAACCAGAAAGTACCTTTTACTGTTGATACAAATTGTATCTTTTTAACTGAGAACTATTTTGATTTGTAGATTTAGTAGAAACACAAATGTGTAACTATAGTCTTTTGGGCAACATTTTATCTCTTATTGAAAAATTAGAGATTTCAGCTGTAGAATAGATTTAGGCGAGTAAAAATAGCTATCTGTTCAGGTGTCTGTCTCAATTTCACTTATTAAAAAGAAAGAAAGAAAGAAAGAAAGAAAGAAAGAAAGAAAGAAAGAAAGAAAGAAAGAAAGAAAGAAAGAAAGAAAGAAAATAAACGAAAGGAACTATTGGCATCTTCTTCCTTCTAAAATCTTCGTAGTGTGAACTCACTAAAATAAAGGTAAAATGCTGCCTGAAAATGCTCTCCAAGCACCTTTGAATACGAAGACATTTTCACTACTCGTGCGACACCGTGTGTTGCAGCGAGTAGGGTTTGGGTATACGGTAAATGCTTCTAAAAAGCATTGTGCTTATAGACATATCCAATAATCTGAACCGTGTTCAGCAAACTATTTCAGGAAGTATTGCTCCAGACAGCTTTTACTGCTGATTTAGTGTGGGATCTGCGTTCGCCTGTCCCTGTCTGTCCGGCCGCGGCCTTCCCCTGGCTGTGGCTGGTGGCTGTCCGCAGGGCGTTGCTGGAGCGTAGGGGCTGACGTAGTGCTGATGCTGAGGTTTGGAGTGGTCAGTGCGTCTCATCTGGGTTGTACACCTAAGATTGTTTTAAATGGAATTACACTTCAGTACTACACCGTAGTGTAGATGCAGCTGTTTTAATAATGCAGCTATTATACCTGTGTTTTTAATGAGTTTCTACATTTATTTTTTATGTAGGAATTCACTTCTGCCAAAAGCTGAATTCCTTAAACACGAACAGGAGCGCGTGTTCGTAGTAGAGGCATTTCATCCCCCCCATCCCGTGAGCACCACAACACCTCGTGCCTCGTGCCCGGGGCCCTCTGTCCTCCAGGCTCTGCTGCTGAAGCCACCGGGAGACGCGTGGCAGTGCCGGGATCTCGGTGGCCATGGTTGATGCCCCCACAGACATGAAGGCAGCTCTGAACCCTCTGGGTGTGTTGCTTGGTAGGAAATACCACTGCACGTTCTGCGCTCGGTGCCGAAGCACTGGGAACACTTTGGAAGTGTGAAAGAACAGGAGTTCTGTGGTGATTTGTGACGTTGTGCAATGATGTGCTAGTTCCCTTTAGACGCTGTGATGTTGGGTGAAGGAGTGGTAGACAAACCGTTGCGCTTGGTTCTTCCTTTGTTGTAGCTGTGAGTGTTGGAGACCGGGCTGTATAGAGAGCGGTACGAGCTGGTACCAGCAGCTGCAACTTCTCTCAATGGAATCGCACTGATGCGCGTAGCTGAACTTGAATGGCAAAGGGTGTCTTGTTAATACTGCCTTCTCTGCAAGCGCAGTAGTTACGGAGGAAAACAAAGCACCTTCAGGTTAGCCCTGTTCCTTCTGTCGGCACTGAGAGCCGTTGGGCTGCTTCGTGTGTGCAAAGCAGGAGCTGAGCCGTGAGATCTGCCTCGTGACGGTGAGCAGATACACCGTGGTTGGGTGCACGTGGACTTCAGGCATCTGCCACCGCTGTTCTCTACACAAGGGGTGTTGCCAACACTTGGAGTTGTTAAATGTGTCCCGTGGGTACGTGGCTTTGAGCTCAGTGTGCCCTGGGTGTGACAGTATTAATTGCTATGATGTCTTTTGACAAACATCTTTCAATGCCATTTTTTCCAATACCTTACTCTCGCTTGCCAACAGCTGCTCTGAGGTAAGACCACGTCTTCACAGGAGTGCTGTTTTCTCTGCCATGTCTATGTCTGAACTGTAATTCTGTCCTCTGCTGCAACACTGCTGCGTGGAGAGCCAGAAGGGAGAGCCAGCCTGGTGACACCCACAGCCTTTGGACTCTTGTTGAATTGTCCCAGCGTCTGCTGGGAAAGTGGCAGCAAATGGGGAGCACTTCTGAACCTGTCCAGGTACACCGAGTCCCTCACATGGCAGGACACAGGGCAGGGCGGTGGGTGCAGCATGGTACAGTGCTTTCCTGCTGTCTGGAGCATTTAGAAAATACCCAACTGACTTTGCATCGCTACTGAATATTTATAATACTGTGCAATTAAAGAGACCGTTTTTTAATACAAAGTAATGTAGAAATTATTTATTTTGATTCACAGTGTGACTCTTGCTAATTTATTCCTTGCGTTCCGAGGCCACGGAGGAGTGTATCTTTTATTTAGCGTAGGAGCTTAAGCTGCTGAGGTGAAAAACACCGACAGATTAAAGCTCAGAACAAAATCCCCTGGCCTCGTTTCGGTTTTTGTTGTTGTTTGTTTTTATAAAAGGGCTGAGGTTTTATAAGCGTCAGGTCGTGCATTTTCTATACTCCGTGAATTATCAGGAGGCACCGTTTAAGAATTCTCTTGGAATTTTAGTCCGCATGTGCACGCTGGTTAGATTCACCATGAAACCACTCCTGACATTGTCTGTGCGAGGCGGTGGTTCCAGCTGGCCTCGTGGTGGGGAGCAGGAGGTGAGTCCAGACTGCACGTGTGGACGCTCCGAACCACGCTCCCATACTCACAGACATCTCCAGGCTTCATCAGGAGCTGGGGATCTCACTGCCCGATCCCAGTGTCCCTACACGTGTGGATCGTACTGCTGTGTGTGAGTTGGGGTTTCCTTGAGGCAGTGAGGTGGCAGCTGTCTGTAAAGGCGCTGTGGAATGCACTGAGTTGTTAACAGTGAGGAGTATGCTGTAAATCGTTTCCCACTTTCCATTTCCAGGTCTGAAAGGTTTGGTGCAACTCATGCTTGAACTGATTGTCACTGTGTCTGTCCTTGCACCGCTAAAGGGTAAATGACAGCAATAGTTCTCTTCCCCTCAGACCTTACAGCTGTGTGAGGAGCACTGGAAGCACGCAGAAACCAAATCTGATCATTGGCACACTCATCCTCACAGCCTACGCCTTCTGAAACCAAACCTCTGTGTTTGTAGGACGAACTTTGTTGTTGTGAAGTCTGATTTAAAAGGTTAGGCTGGCTGGCGTGCTGCTTTGTACTCACGTGAACGACAGTGCTAATCACACTGGTGTTTAAGAAGTGTTGTGCCAGCACATCACAGAGCACCGTGCAAGGAAACAGAAATCAGCTACGGCAGCAATAATTGCGTTGTGTAGTTCTTTTCCCCTCGTTATCTCTGTGCGTGATTTGAGTAGGTGAGCTTTGCTGCTTCCCTGAAGGCAGTTCTGGCAAAGCCAATGCTTAAGAGTCTTGTCGGGACTGATTGGTAAAGCGATTGTCAAACGTTCTTCGTTCCTTCTCTGGTTGTTCTGTGTCATTTGTGCGATGTGACTGCTCCCATCTGAAAGCCACCATCTAAACCATTCCAAAAACGTGTATCTGGATTCTGCTTTTAGAGAAAAAAATAAATGAATAAAGACTCGTTTTCCTCACTGATGGCTGTTTTGTTTGATACGTAACAGTTCCGAGAGCAGCTCCGATGGCAGCAGGGTGTGCAGCCAGCTCTGCGTCCTGACCTGCACTACACAACGGCAGTGAACTCACCTAACAGTGTCACAGATGAGAGGTCCAAACATGTACAACGGTTACGGAGCGTCAGTTCATTTTTAAGGCAGTGAATGATATTTAATGGGCTCTTTCCAGTCCTTTCCCTTGGTGAGAGAGGGGGCTGGGGCTGTGGTCACTCGTTGCACTGCCGTGCTGGGGTTGGCCTACTGGGCTTGGGTGCCCTGTCAGCCCTGCAGCCAGGGGTGAGGCTGGGAGGGCTGCAGATTGGCCTGGAAGCCAACACAGCGTTGCCCTGAAGTGGCTGTGACCAGTGACAATTCACTTAACACAGCTCTCTGCACAGCCCCGTGCATTGGCTGTGTGCTGGCTGAGCACACGGCGTGGCTTTGCCTCCTCTCAGGGCAGTGGGAGGCACTGGAGTGAAACTGGAACATCGGGGCCCAGCAGATGGGTGCAAGTGAGGTGAGAGGTGATGGCCTTAAGTATCTGTGCAGCGTGAGCAGCATGGAGCTGCACAGCAGTCCGGCTGCTTGGTTGAAACATTTCTTAAATCATTTGCTTTATGTCTCTGTGTGATCCAGAGATCTTATATACGCATCCTCCAGCCTCTTCCCCTTTGTACCTCAGCAGGTTAGGAGGTCCATCTCTGCTCTCTGAAGGTCCCACAGACCCCAACTTGACTATGAGACCATGTTGGGTGTGCCAAATCCACCCTTATCTGCTCCAGCCAGAGCTGCCATGAGTCCTCTGTGGGGGCAGGCACAGCCTGCTCCTCCACGGCTCTGGGCTTTCCCTTGGGCCCGCTAGGGAAGGGGAGCTCTCAATGGCCACATTAGTGTTGTGAGCTGAAGAGGCTCCCACTGTGGAGCAGAAGGCCCAAGCAGACAGCCTGCATCCCTATGGCTCTTGTAGCACCGCACAGCTGCTCCTGGAAGGCCGTGCCCAAGCACAGGGCAGCACCGCAGGGCAGAACTACCACTGCCCCACGGATGGATCCCGCGGGTGGGAGCTGCTCTCCTGGGGCACGAGGGCTGCCGGAGAGCCAGGCGCTGCCGCCATTGGCTCTGCCTCCCCTCCCCTCGCGGGTGAGCGTGCCAAGAGCAGCAGGTGGATACAAAGGAAATTAAACGCCGCTATTAATTTACATGAAGCAGTGACACGCAGGCAACAGGAGCAGGGGACGAGGAGATGGCGATCGGCGCTAGCAGCGGGTTTTTGCGTGGGACAGGCTCGCGTTACCGAGATCCCCCGATTGCGGGGCTGACCCAGGGCTGCGGCTGCCTTTGGTGAGCCCATATCCCCAGGAGGGAGAGCTGTGCTGGGCTGGGGCCAGGGCTGCGCGGGGCCACACGGCCTTCCTGTGCCACACAAAGGCCGTGGGATTCGATTCGTGTTTCTTCAGTACAAACCTGGATTTAAGTTCTATTTTGCTAGTTTTAGAAGCAATCTTTTTTTTTTTTTTCCCTTTTGCTCTGGGGTTGTCCCAGTTTGTACCGCCCACAGGGGCCAGGCCGCTCTGTTCCATGGGTCCAGGGGCACAGAACAGACCCACCCCCCCAGTCCTCCACCAGGGCTGCACTGTGAGGCGGTTTAGTTAGGTCCAATAAATGACAGAATCACTCAGGTTGGAAAAGACCACATCCGAGTCCAACCCCAACCCATCCCCTCCACGCACAATGAGCACGTCCCTCAGTGCCACATCTCCACTGCTCCTGAACCCCTTCAGGGGCAGCGACTGCAGCACCTCCCAGGGCAGCCTGTGCCACTGCCTCACCACTCCTGAGAAGGAATTTCCCCTCACACCCAACCCGAATTAGTCAGCACCCAAAGCTGAGGCACACAGGACCTTTCCTTTCCTTTCAGGGAAAGGAAAACAGCATGGTAAGAATGGGAAGCACGAGCGTGGCACTGTGTGCAGGGGAGCGGTGTTATTACCCTATTATAAGCCTCCACTGGGACCTTATTGAAACATCACTTGCCTGTCCCACCCTTGTGACACTGAGAACCAGTTAGCGGTGCCTGCACGTGAATGAGGGAAAGCAAAGTGACGTGTAGTCATACACATGTGACACGTGTGCGTACACAGCGTTATGTTATTACCCTGCCCAGTCCAAGCAGTGAGGAGCTGAGCTCTGAAACCCAGCACTGCTGAACGCAAGGAAGGGAAGCGCTGCACTGAGCCCAAGGCCATGCTGCCTTCTGCCCGGGGGAGCAGGCTGAGCTCCTCCACGATGGCTGCCCGTGGCTCTGCACCTTCCATCCTCCATCATACAACATCCAGCAGGCAGCACACAGCTCCGCTGCACAGACACACATCGATGGCAACCTCCTGCCTGCCATCCCGGCAATAACAAAGCCCTCTGCAAGGTGAAATCCTGACTGCTCACCCCTACCATCAACCACCTGTGGTCTTGGCCAGAGGTACTGTTTTTACCTTGTTAGCGCGCAGCCCAAAGATATATTGTGACAAAATCACTTCCCTCTGCCCTGCAGCACTACAGCAGGCACAGCCCAGGCACCAAGGCAGCAGCCAGGCTCAGCTGGAGCCTCAGGGACTGCTACAGCACCTCCATCAATTGGCATTTTTGGCCAACGAGTTCAGACATGGCAAATGTATGGCATTTGTAGGCTCACATTTAAGCGCTCTGATGGATCTAGCCATGCAGATGTCAGTCTGGGCAGCTGGCACATGTGACAGCAACGCGACCAGCACAGAAGTTTTCAAGGTTTGAAAACCAGTTTTAATCCCAGTAATTCGAGTGCCCACACACTCAGTCATCAGGTCCCTTATTTACCAGTTGCCATCTTCTCCTTCAGGAGCGGTTCATTCTTTGCAAACCTCATCTCCATGGTTTATCAGATCACAGTGTCCACAGACAGAAAATCCATTAGGGAGTGGGTACCACAAACAAAATTACTCTGAGAAATGCAGTGGGTACGGTGTGACCATTAGCAAGGCCGCTCATCAAATGAATAGTGATTCCTCAGATGAACGTTAAAACCCATTTATTCAGGCTCCTGTGCAGGGTGCACAATCCATTGCAGTTACGTATACACAGTATGCACATTCTAATAGCATACAAAAGGCAGAGAGCAACAGGTTCTTACACTGGAAATGTATGTACAGACATAGTAAATCGGTAGCTTTACATTAAAAAATACCTGACAGTATTCTTGTATCATCAAGGCTATTAGAAACGGCGTAGAAAACCAATAAAACTTGGAAAGTATCTACCTTCATTTCGCTCTACCCAGGCTGGGTATGGTCAGGCTTCCCACACGGTGGTCAAAGCCTTCAGGTTCCCCAACACTTCGCACACCACCGCTCCCTCTAACACGTCCCGTCGCACGGCAGAGATTAACACATCCGTATTAGCTCCTGTTTTATGGGGGAAAACAACTGAAGTACTTCTAAGAGCTGGTTTTCTCCCAGGAAAAGACAACGGAGGGAAGATTTAGAGAGAGCATGAGAGAACCGAACAGTAACGAGATGGTGGAACAGCGCTTCCTGGTCCGTCCCGAAAAGTCTTGGTGGACCAGGCAGCACCTAACGTAAAGTGCTGAAAACTGTCCAGATTTAGAGGTGCAACAGCAGGCCTTGGCAGACCCCAGGTCTTCTGCTGATCTCTACCTCGTTCCTATCCTAAGGGCTGCAAGAGATCGTACTTTTGTAACCTGCACAGAAAGACAGAGAAACCAAGCAGATTTAGCAAAGAGAGAAGCAAAAGCAAGAAACAGAATTATGCAGCAACATCAACAGATCACTCCCTGTAACTGCTCCCACATTTCACGTCTGAACGGATTTTGTTTCAAAGATGTGAGCAGAATGAGGGAGCACCAGCAAGGAGAGGCTGAGGAAAGTCCCCTGCAGGAACGTGGAGAACCCAACTTTACTGAATTTCAGCACGAAAACCAGGTCCAACTTCCACCAACTGTACGCCAGAGTCAATTTTTTGTATGTACCCAAAGAGTCTTAACAGCAAATGTTCACATCCACCCGGGGGCAGATCCACGTCAGCTGTGTGAGCTCTGTGGCAACCACCTCTGCAGGATGGAAACAGGGAGGGAAATCTGATTTCTGTATCAAGGGCAAAGCTGAGCCGTACTCACTCTGCGCACTGTAGCACTTTAAGTTGTGTTTTTAAACAGATTTGAAAGGCTTTGTTTCTAAATCTACTCAAGATGAAAATCCATATAGAAACTAAGGAACCTGTACACTTCATTGCAGTACAGCCACGAGAAGGCCTGACACCGTGCACTGTATGAAAAACCTCCAGTTCCATCATTATATATATGCATATACACATACAAATACATAGATAGCCAAGCTCAGTTAGGTGCAATTGCAGTTCCCTACAGGACTACTCCTTACTAATTTAGCTTCATCCATCGAGGTGCAGCATCCCAGGCAAAGCTCAGCTCTGTACCTCTCCTGGGGAAGAACGAGGACTTTCCACTCTTCAGCTGATGGAATAAGAGCAGAACTATGGAAAGGAAATACAACTGCAGAAAGAAACGTGTGGTACCCTCCTCCCTGATGCTCCGTAAGGAGCCCAGCACGCATCAATAAACACACACAAATCCTAGATCACACCTCTGAAGAGCTTTGCTGCCATAAGGCTTGCAGAGAACAGCTTCCCCTTGCCCCACACAGCTGCTGCCTCCCACTGCCACTGTGCTGGCTGACTGCGTGCACCCATCCTGCCTGGCACAGGAAAGGGTCAGCAGCAGAGGGCGGGGGGCACAGCCCTGAGCTGCTGGAGGTCAGCCAGCGTTGGGACAGCACTTTCAGACACAGGGCCTGATTTTTGGGTGGTGCTATATGGGGCCAGGGGTTGGATTCAGTGATCCCTTCCAACTCGGGATACTCTATGACGCTGTTCCAGTCCTTTCCCTTGCAAAGCCCAGGCACACAGATGAGATGCAGCAGAATTAGAGATCTCCTCTCCCAGGTGCTCCCAGGGTCAGGCTCAGCATTGACTTTGTGGGTAGAAACAGTGACTCGTACCTGCCCTGGCTTTCTGAAAGCACTCATTCACTCAGGTTGTGTTTTTTTTGACATTTTCCATTCTCCAGAATGACACTAGGAATTGTTGTATAGTCAGTATGGTTATCTCTGAATGAGGCAGCATATACCAGCTCGCCACGCGTGCCCGGTACAGGAACACGCAGCCAAAATTAACCCAGAGTTTATTCCAAGAAGCAGCAGCAGTTCTGAACTGAAGAACTTCATAGAAAACAATCCTGCAAGATTCCAAAGGCAAAGCAGGAAGGGCTGTGCCTGCAAATGATACAGAGAAGCGCAAGCAGCTCACAAGAGAATAGAGCCAGGAGGCTACAACGTGAATTAACCTGAACAGCTCTAAGCTACAGGAAGCAATGCAGAGTGCAGATTCATGACATAAACATTTCTGCCTTCTAAACTTTTCTGACGTGTGAGCTCCCTTGCTTTCCCATCCCAAACCCCTAAAACACCGAACTCACTCCTCACTCAAGCACAAAGTAATTCCCTCCCAGCAAGGAAGAGGAGGGCAGCGCAGGCTGCCCAGTGCTCTGCGGCCGCTCTGGACTGACTGTGCTGAAGATGGAACCTGGCAGAAAAAGTTTGCAGCTTTGGCCCCGATGCAAATGAAGCTCTTCCTGGCAACGGGACTGCAATTACCATATTCATAGAGATTAATTAATTAGGAGTGCTGTTTAGATAGAAGTAAACCTAGACTATTTCAACTCATCGAGATAACGTATTTCAAGGGAACGTTTGACAAATTCGCCTTCCACTGGAAGCTCAGTTTAGCTATCGATGTTACACAATGGGATACTCAAACTCGCACCAAATTTAGTGAAGAATTGGGGGTGGTTAAGAAGCATGAGGCCACAGGGAGCAGCAGAGCTGGTAAGCACTACTCTGTGGGTTCCCATATGTGGGATCAGAGCCTGCTGTGGGACCCGTTTCACACAGGGACACGTGGGATTCGCACTGCTGGAACAAGCAAGGGGGCAGTGAGAGATGTGCACAGCAGTGAAGTTGGGCAGCAGGCTTCCTATGGGCCCTCAGAAATTATTCAGGTAATAGCAAGCCCTCTGTGTAAACAGGATCGTTTTAAATGAACAAACAAACCCCTGCTGCTGAACTTGATGCCTTTTCACCTGACCCACTTATCCACGGAGCACAAGGAGCTTTAGCTGCTGATGGAATCCCAGCAGTTGCAGGCGTCCCACACGTGGATATCTTTCAGGCTCCTCGGGTTGAGTGGTGGTCTCTTCCTGACAAGAAATGTGGTGCTTTGGGGTTTCTGAGGGTTCTGCTTGTTGCTGCGTGTCCACTCATGCTAAATGAAGCTTCTATGTTTAACACAGCACTCACGGGGAAAAATAAAAGCAAAACAACTCGAAGTTTCTCTAATCTCACATGAAAAGAGCGCGGAATCTGCAGGTTGCAAACTGAATGGGAGGGAGAGATTTCACAGTGGGAAATCACAAGCAGCCAGCTGGCCTGCACTCACAGATCTGAGCTCAGCTCCGAGAGATGCTAACTGCAAACCCTAACAAAGCAGCTGCTGAATTGGCTGTAACTCCCACAGAGAGAATTTAGGGATAAGCAAGAAGACACTGAGGAGCCCCTGACACAAGCCACATGCCTGCAGGTTAATGATCCTAATTCATCACGTGGCATCACTTTGCTAGTAGCTGTCCTGGTCTCTGTCACCTCCACCCCACACTGTGACACTGTTGGGCAGCCAGACACAGCCACAACCCTCCTCCCAGCTGAAGGAGCAACACAGCACGACAGCTGGGGGCAGGTCCTCCGCACCTCTAGCAGACAGTGCAACAGCTCAAACAGCTGCAAATAGCTCTGAAGAGTCAAAAAAGGTACGTTTGTGTATCAACCCATTAACACCGAGCACGTTTCCATGAATAAGCTTACCCAAATGCATTATGCTACTGAACAGTTTCTATTAATAAAGTGACCACTGTATCACACTCTTGATAGAGGAAGATCTTTTGTGCTGGTATTTCTACCCAGAAAGCACTTAGGAATCACAGAGCTGTAGGGGTTGGAAGGGACCTCCAGAGATCATGGAGTCCAACCCCCTGCCAAAGCAGCTCCCTAGCCCAGGTTGCACAGGTAGGCGTCCAGGTGGGTCTGGAACGTCTCCAGAGAAGGAGACTCCACCACCTCTGTGTGCAGCTGTGCCAGTGCTCCATCACTGCACTGGGAAGAAGTTCCCACACACATTTGTGTGATCAACCACCTGATTTCACGGGTCTCCCTCACCTCTGTTAAAGTTCTTGAAACCAGTTCAGGGAATAAAGGTTCCTACTGTATTTTCCACACAAAGACAGAAAACGCTTGCACAGAAGTTCACTTTCAGAAGCAAAAGGTTTTAACTCCTATTGTAATCTCTATGTTATCTTTAAAGGAAGCACTTTTTGTTTAGAACAGGTCTCCTTTCTCCCCAAGGTTAAGCAGGTCACCTGGCACAGTGCTGGAGAACACACTCCAGGATGAAGGCACAGCTGCACATCCCAAGCTACGTTTAGAAGCACAGACATGAGCCCTGTTCTGTTTTGGACAAATTAAACAGAATATGCAAAATAATACGTACTTGAAAATCCAGCCAACAAAGTGTAAGCTCTGATGTGCAGCAGAGGAACAAACCAATCCAAACCTGCCATCACAGAGTACACAGGCCCTGCATACGCTTGCCAGCACTGCCTACTGCTCTGATGTGCAGCATCATAAAGTTTCTTCACCTTTAGGACAAGACATCGACCCATAATTAAACGTAACCTATCTTGGGCTAAACAACACGTGGCAGTGACGTTGCTCACACAGCTCTTGTGTGGCCAAACTGCTGTCCAACAGAACTCATTTGTTCTGATAACTCAAAGCTTGTTTCGAGTCAACAACCACAGTGCTTCCTCCCAACTGCAAGTGCTGATTTCTAAGGAGAACTTCATCCCCTATTGATACAGTTCCACAGATGTTCCCTTTACACCTCAGTCTGACAGACCTGTGAGACAAAAGACTGATGACCAACACTTCTACCCTGCTCTGGACAAACCTTAATACGTTTGGCAAAGCTGTTTGGACAGAAAAAAAAAAGTGCATTAAATAACAACAGTGGACCTCAGAGAAATTTACTGTATCTCTTTATTGTTAACGAATGAATGTTATCCAAAATAGTAGATGTAATTGTAGCTTAATCGTACAACACAAAACAGGATGCTAAAGGAAAAAGCATGTGGAAAATTACTTCACCAAGTCATCGTTCAATGTATTCTTAGCATTTCTGCACCGGTGGCAGCAGCTATGACCACTTTGTTCACTGTGGAAACCTGTAGTACAAATGGTTGTTCCTGGTTGTTTTTCGGGAGAACAAAAAAATCACACAGCTCTGTAAATGGATCTAATCCATCCAGCCCTACTCTACATACTGTAGGTTTATGAACAGCAAACTTCCCTGTTACTTTTCCCCAAGGCTGGAACTGATGTATCAGCGTTAGTGCACACTTCCCAGGGCAAAACAAGGAGTCCCTGGAAGCACAGCACTTCACCTGCTATGGCAAACTACTCAGGGACTTGAGGAACTTGCTCGTGCTTCGCTGGGTGAAGCCTTGAAACAAGATCTGCTCTTACAACGCACTGCAAAGGGAAACACCAGCTTCCACCAGGCAGCATTTTGAAGCTGTGTACACCACCTGCACATCAGTGCTCAAGGTGAACGAGATATGTTTAGCCCCACAGACCAAAAATATATTAGGTATTTTCATTTTAATTTTGCGGTGTCACCCCACATAGCCAACCTTTAACTCTGCAAGATAAAAAAAAACTTAGTCGGACTGTTCATAAGAAAATTAAACCTATTGTGCATGAAAAAAAATGTTTAATAAAATGGCAAATTTTAATAGATAAGTGTAAATTTATGAGTGCATAATATCAAACAGAAAAAGAGCTGAACCATCCTCAGAGAAAGCAGGGTTCTTCCGTCGTAGGTATTCACTAAGGTACTGTGACAGAAGGAACAACTGCTGCCCACGTTAACTGGGAAGATATTTCTGAAGTTCATTTCCTAGGATTTCTCAAACAACAAAAAAAGGAAAACGAGGAGCAAGTCTCCTTTCCAAGAAGGAAAGGACCGAGTGATCTGACATCAGATATGACAGTTACAGTACCAGCTTCACTTAAAACTGAAGCCATAAATACTTTTAACTCCAATTCTGGGAACTTTCATTTTGTATTTTGAAATCCAACACCGAATTAACTCATATGCACCTTCTACACCCCTCCCAGAAGATTGAATACCAGTGACAGGTTACAGCTTCAAAAAAAAAAATACAAGATGCTTTTACAATTTATACTCAACAAAAGGCAGTTAAACAGCATTTAGCACTATAAATCCATCTCATTGTGAAAGAGAATCCCAGGAGCCAGAGCTCCCAGCGTTTATGATATGACTACAAAGCAACAGAGCCTTTTCATGGTGTTTGAAGGACCAGTCATCATGTATGTAGTAGTGAGGTAGGATACTGTCCCCTCCCTGGGACTGATGTTTTCATATGCTCCCTTGCCAGAAAGGTCCAGGGTCTCCCTACTGCAAATAAAACAATTACAAGCAAATAGCATACAAAGCTTTTTTTTTTTTTTTGCTGTTTTTGAGTTTTGTTGCATTTAAACACTCTGCATATCTAAAATAATGAGCTAGGGAAAAGCAATACGTATTGCAGCCTATCAGCAGCCAATGCTGCCCACAGGTAGCGTTCCATTGAAAAGAGCATCTGGAACCACCACCTGCCATCCAGACCTTTGTGAACAGGTAGGCAAAGAAAACCATCAATGATGACGGGACATGAAACACCAAAGAATTCCACTCGGGAGGAAAAAAGAAAAAGAAACTGAAAGTCAGTGATATTGAACTCTTCACGGTGTAGCTACGTTGAAAAATTTCATTTCAAACTCGATCATCCTGAAATAGTACCTACCCAGTTTCGGTTCAGCTCCTTTATTCCTTTTTACGTTTAAGCAATATGTACACTTGTCAATCATCATACACTTCACATCAGTTTTCAAAGAAAAAAAAACTACAAAACAACAAAACTGAAGACATGACGGGGGAAAAAAAACCACTATTGTTCTCCACACCCTCCCCTGCAAAGCTAGGGATGACAGACTGCCTTATTGTTGAATAGCTTCCCCTAAATTTGTCTTCTAATCGCTGTAGTCAAACTGGTATTAAGTGCTTTGGCAAAGTGGGGTGCAATCCATCAAATCTGCAAAGGCCTGCTTTTTTTCTCTGTTGGTGGTTCAGCTTTACGAGGAACATATATGCAAAAGAACAGCTCTCACATTGCTTCAAACTCATCAATACGCTGCTTCGTATTGCCTTGTCGGATTTGTCGCAGAGTCTTGTACTTATCACGGCCTGCTTTAACATTCTCAGCATGAAGGACATCATTTTGTGTTTTCTTGGTTTCATCTCTGGCTTGGGCCAACTCAGAACTTAAAGCCTGTTGAATAAAATATTTGGATTTAAGTGCTTTAACTGATCTTGTCACGACTCTGGAGTTTCTGATAACACCCATCCTGCAGCTCGGACAGGGATCCCCGACTGCCAACCAACGAAACACTGTCTGTGCTGTTCAGTGACTAAAGCTGTGAGGTCTATCAGAACGACTGCAGAAGGGAGAAGACTACAGCACAAGATCCTTTCCTTATACACGTGACCATCAAACAAGCACCTGAAAACCTAACATCTGAGAACACAAGGACTGGCAAGATGAAACAGGAAAATTCTGTTATTTCTGCTTGACTGAAGACAGCACACTCAGCTCCACAATTCTGTCAGTGACCGGGCAAGTTGAAAGATGCATTAACAGAATCACACTAATGCTTCTTTTTCTGGCAGCAATATTTTAACTCTCCTCTTCTTTCATTTCCTTCCCAGGCAGATATTTTGTAACACAGCAAACCGTTACCAGTAACATTAGATTATGATACTTGGAGAGACTGATCTAGGAGGAAAAGCTCTCTCAGGGAAATAAGATTCATCCTCAGTGGGCATATTTCAGACTCCACATTTATGATGTCTGTGAGCAGCAGCAAATAAACCCAAATACTATTAAACAAGCATCTGTTCATACTAATTCATGGAATTCAGAACTCAGAAGGAAAGCATTACTCCTTAACACTCAACGTCCCAGCCATTATACAGTTACTTGAAATCTTCACTGCCCAACGTGACAACATCCTAACACTTCTAAGCTACAAAGCACGAAAGCATTGGGTCTTCCCATTTATTCTGCTCTGTAACACCATGAATGATACTGGTTACTAAAATGGTAATAAACCCAATAATTGCTAAGAAGGATGCTTCCTTGGCACACAAACGATTCAGTGAGACCTTTTAAAAATAAAGAATGAAAACCCAAAGCCTGAATAATGTCAACATAACCATGTGTCTTCATTACCTGGAGCTGTTTCTTAACGCGTTCATTTTTCTGTGTTTCTGTTACCCGTTCCTCCTCACTCCTGTGATTCATGACACCATCAGAAGACAGTTCTGCACTGGCTTCAGCATTGTTTTCATCATGCTCATCGTGTTCATTCTCTGTTGGAGGAATAACTGGTGGGGGAGGAGGTGGAGGAGGAGCAGACATCACAGATTTCAGTTCTTCTTTGGTCTTTTCCAAGTCCTCCTGGGCTGCAAAAGCCTAAATACAACAACCAACACTTAGCATTTTAAAAATTGATTTAAACTAGTTAAAAAATTCAGAAGAAATACTTGAGAAATCTCTCCTCACAAGAGAGGTGCTCCAGTTCCTTCATCAGCTTCATGGCCCTTCTCTGGACGAGAACGTTCTCTGTCTCGAGTACGTTCAAGTTTCTCTTCTACCACGGAACCCAGAGCTATACACAGTACTCCAATGGGGACCCCAGCAGCTGAGAATTTTGCTTTACATGAATCTAGTGACATATGATGTGCCTTTTGGTCCAGCTTCTCACCACCACTCATGATTTTTTTTTTTTAAACTATTATTTTATTTACACCTCCCTCTTAACACATTTCTTTTCCAGCACAAAGCTTCATCTATCACCCCACATAAGAAAACCATTTTAAATCTTCGATCATATCTTTGTGACGAGAATTCCCCCCTTTCCTGTCTGTCTATGAGTTAAATGTAAGTATCTTATCTCCCCTAGTTTCTCTTAAGTTCTGACTTCCCACAACACGAGCTCATTACTTTGTGCTGCCATTCTGAGGCTTCCTCCTCTTTTTTTTTCTTGGCCTCCTCTAGAAGTGCAATCTTGGCAGTGAATTCAGCAAGTTCCGCTGCCTAAAACAAAAACAAACAGGACAGAAGTTTTAGTTCAATACCACTTCAGCTCTGCAGTGGAAGAGAGCAGTGTCTTTGAAGAGAGTCATTTATCATTCAGCACTGCTCTGCTTATTAAAAATAGAAATTTTAAACACTTATGACAGACAGAGAGAATCAGTATTTTTGTCTGACAGGAGACTGTCTGGGATGGAGAATAATCTATCTTCTGCATTTCCAAACTTGCTGGGAAATAAAGACCTGCAGTTACAAATTACCATTTGGCACCGTTTCAGTTCAACACAGCTCTAACAGATTCAACAAAAAGCTGATGACTTCAGATGATAATCTCAGTACTGTTAAGATAAATCTTGCCTCAAGCACTCTGTGCTGAGTTTACAGACTACCAAAAGCTGTTTTACAGTTGAGAAATATTTTCCTGTAAAATCTTCATTCCCTTCTCATTTACCACGTGCAATTCTTTAATAAGAAGTCATCTAGCACAGAACCTGAGAAGGTAATGCTGTAAACAGAGTAAAACTTAACATGTTTTTTTGTTTTGTTTTCTTGAAGTCCCACAGCAATCTGTAACAAAGCACGAGGTATTTCACATACCCATCCCCTTTACAGAACAGATATAACCAAAATGCCAGTGTAAATTTCAACTGTGTTTTTCCATTTGCTTCAGTGCAAGAATAGAGGTTCTTACTAGCTGCTCCTGGTTCTTCATCTGATCAGCTGCCTGTTTGGCTAGAGCAGCTTTAGCTTCTTCAGCCGCTCGGCGCTCCTTCTCCAGGCGCTCTGCCTCTTCTTTCGCACGCTTTCGTTCCTGATCCAGTTCTAGAGCTCTTCTGGTCTGTTCCTCTAGCTCTGCCAAAGGGACAGTTCACAAGCAATATATCTTTATTTAGCCCCTATTCACATGTAACACACATAACAGCTACCACAAAGCTTTACAAGCCTGCCTCAGGTGAGCCTGGCTTCAGCCAAGAACTGTCAGCCCATCCCTTGAAGCTACACTCCACACCTAGTATTTTCCTCCCCCCCCCTTTGAAACACACTTTGGATATATCTCACCTCACAGCTCAGGGGTTCAGAAAGCTATCAGCTCCCTGATAAATACGTAAGTATACAAATACACACCTATCACCACAGATTTCTCACACACATTAAATCCTTTTGTTTCCACAAAAAAGCCGAAGGCTTCTACTCCACTGAAATGCTTTACAAGAGTATCTTAAAGGCAGCTGATGTTTTAGACACGCACTCCCAGCAAAATGATGATGGAGATCCACATGAGAGGTCAGAGAACAGACTTCCAGAAAGTGCAAATAGGAAAAATTGAAGCTAAGGAAGGGATAACAGTTGTCTAAGTGCTCGGTTAGCAAAATACTGCAAGGTAAAGGGCAGAACTCTGACATAAGGGAACTAAGAGGAATCAATCTACCAGTACTGCACTTCTGAGGGATGACTTGCACAAGGAATTTCTTTTATAATAATCAAAATTTGATGTCCAAAGTCAGGGGTACTGCACTACAAATACAGTGATTTGTACTACTGCATACCTGTAACACTAACATTTAAAAACACTATTTGAACAGAGAAGATGGAGAACACTTATGCTACCACGGTAACTCCAGAACAAAGGCACCATTATATAAAGTTCATATGTAAAAAGAATGCTAAGAAGACTAGGAACACGTGAGTATCATGGCATATACTAAATCAGACTATATTGCCTATAAAATTACCAGAATATAAAATAATTTGCACAGAATTGAGAAAGTTTTTTCCCTTCCCCCTTTAACTCATTTTTGATAGTTTCCTGTTTACATTTTCTGTTAGTACAATCTTCTTTAGAGCATCGTGTTAAATTAAAAGAACGAGATTTCTGTCATAGTAACCTATGACTGAAGGGATTTCCAAATAAAGCTTTAACATAGCAGGACTCCTATTTTTTCTTGATAACAATAAATTGAGTGCACTGCTAAACATGTTTCCAAATGAAACTGTGCTCCATTCCAAATGACAATCTCAGAACAGAGAGAGCAAGGGGTGCTTCCTGAGTTTTCTTTGAAAACACAGCTCTCAAGAACTCTAAGCTACGATGTGATTCCTGTTAAGTCCTCCAAAACTGCATGTTTCTGACATTTATGTCCTGCTCTTGGAAAAGCAGCAACAGGAACACGGTCACCAAATCAGAGTAGCTTTGCAAACACTGCTCATTTTTAAGGTTCCTTAACATCCACTATCATGAAAATACTTCAATTGACATTTTTCCTGCTGAACATTTTGCCCATGGTCACCTTTCTGTTAATTTATTTAAAATTTAGACCCAAATATCATAAAAACACTTTTTTTTTCCTAGTAGATGTGTTCCACCTCTAAGCTTAATGCCTCCCTTAAACAATTCCAGGACACAGATTTTGTGTTGCCTGTGTAGGTGTGTCCAGCTTGTTTTGCACTGAAATACTGAGCACTAGTGGAGGTAGAGCTGGAGAAAATGTAGGCATATGTAGTTTATCTGCATAGCCACAGCCAGTGATTACCTTTACTGTGCTTGAAGTCATCATTTGTAAACAGAAGAGAGGAATGGAACATTCATGAATATGAAGCAAAACAAAAAATAAATATGGAGAGGAGGGAAAGCAGTGGAGATAGGGACTGTACAGAGCAGCTCAACATAAAAACTGTTTAGTGAACACACATGGTTTATTCACTAAAATCTGTTGAGTCTTAAATTTCTAAAGTTCTCAGCTCCAACAAGGGAATAAGAAAACAAAGGAATAGGGAACTTCCAAATGAAAAACTAAATTCCACAAAATCCTACAGGAATTACTGTGAGTAATTCTAGTCTCCATACCTCCTCCAGCCTCAGATTTTCAGCACTTCAAGCACATCATAAATCTGAGTTAAACCATATGCTGTTTAATTTCCTTTTTATAAATCAAAATAAAGACTTCTGCTATATTAGGAATCATTTTTATATTATAAAAACACTTACCTACATACCTGAACTCTCAACTTTTAAAATAGCTCTTCTGAAATTAAAGCACAAACACCACTATCTTGTCTTGTTACTAAAATAAATTCAAAAAAGCAAACAAAACACCACAAAGAAAAACAAACACCAAGAAAACGTTGGAGCTGCCCTACCCAAATGAACTACACAGTGTTACCAGAACAAACCCAGGAGCAGTGAGAGCTCACCTTTCTGAGCTTTCATTGTTTGTTCCTCGATTTGTCTTAAGCGTTCCATTAATTCCTCCTTTTCACGCTCTATTCTTTCCTTTTCCTTTTCTGCAATCTCCCTTTTCTTCTTCTCATTTTCTAGTTGTGCCCTGAAAATAATAAAAGGCTTTTTTAAATTTTTTTTAAACATTAAGCAGATTAAATTTTACTCTGAGGATTCCAGTAGCATTTTTTTTGTTTACTTAAGTAATAAAAAAAATATTTAAATTTTTTAAATTCATATTCAAACACAATAACCAAGTTTCTCCATTTCAAAATATAGTGCTTAGGAACAAGTTACAAACAGAACCAGTTAGCAACCCAGGATACAGTCCAAACAGGTAAAGTCAAAATTATAGTTGTATTTTACACAACTGACATCCATCTGGGCTAGAAACAGTAATCATTTTTCTTTTGAATACACAAAAGGCAAGTTGTTATATTCTTTGCTAAACTTGCTTTCACAGTTCAGATGTAGAGTATAAAAGCCCTAAGAATCAAGCAACAAACTTTAAATGCTCCACAAAAAACTTAATGAGAAACAACGACAGGGCTACTGTTACTACGCTGAGAGCTCCAAAGGGATCCGGCTTTCTACTAAGACAGGTGAACCATGCCAGGGCACAAACCTGCTCACATATTACAGAGAGAGAAGCAAGTGCCCTTTGCAGAACGCTAGGACGTTTGATATTCTATGACTTAGCTTTCTGAAAAGAATTTTCCTTCTGTTTCAAGAAAGTTTGTTAATTACCTTTCCAATTGTTTCTGATGTTTCTCCTCTCTAGCTTGGGCCTTCATCTGCTGCACTTCAATTGTATCAGGTTTCCGCCTCCTCATGTACAATTCATGATTTCCCATACACAGTGCCAAAATCCGCTTGTTAATTCTCAGACGAGGTGCATAAAAAACAAAATCCTAGGAAAATATGCACATCCATTAATCGAAAAGCTCACCTGTGACAGCAGTCAAAGTATCACTGCTTTTGCACATTTGTTAAATGTAAATTTAGAAACGTTTTTATACTCTTGCTCTACAATCTAGTTGGAAGCTGGAAGATAAATTCCAAACCCCATCTGTATTCCTCATGGAGAGCTTAGAAGTTTATTTATCAGCTTCACTAAGTAGTGCTATTCTCTATCGTTTCAATGCAAGTTTTAACTTAGTGTTCTGCCCCACAGAGACCCATGGAAGTGCTACTGTAATACAAGCAAAAAATAAAACTAAAAGCAAGAGGTAGGAGTGCAGTGAACCCAGTGTGCCACAGAGCAGCTTTCTAATTGATCACAAAGCATTAGCTGGCTTAAAGAAAAAAATAAAATCCTAAGTGTCAACTAAAAGGGAGTGAAAATAGATGTACCATACTTCAAAATTTGAATTTCTTTTTGATTACTGACTAATATTCTACCAATGTTAAAAAAAAAAAACACAACAGAAGTATTTGCTTATGCCACAGTATCACAGCAGGCTCCTTCAGGCTTGAAACCCTTCATATATAAAGGCATGCTGTTCTACAGACTACTTACAGGGGCCTTTTTGTCAATTGGCTTTATGACAAACTTCTTGTCATTGAAAGAGATGTTTCTTATTTCACTCCAAGGAAAACCAATCTTGGGTGTCAACCTTCAAAGAGAAAAAGTTCTCATTAAAAGAAGAAAAAGATAGGCATTTCATTAACATCCACTGATACATAAGGCTTATTTTCACCTTTTTTTCTCTGCCACTATTAAATTACATTTACAAAAGCTACCATGAAAACAGTTTAAGCATATTTTGGGCTAACAATTTCACATACTCCTTTGCTGAACTTGTAATAGTTAAGTATCATATTCCTACAGCATTGCAGCAGGAGAAATCCAGAACTTTTAGTTTTGAAATATTCTACTACCATTAAATGCATGCTGAACACCACGATTCTTTATCAGCCTCTCTTCAGAAAAATTGTCAACTATTTCAATGGGGATTTATTTTTAGAAAAGTTAAGCCATTCCAAAGACTGAAATGAGATCAGCTTCAGTGCAGCCACTTGCATTTTAAGTAGAATTAAGTTGTGAGGCAGTTACAATGCTTCTCACCGACTGCAAACTTTTAACACTGAAAAGAAACACAGTCCTTTAATTAAATTGTAAAATATAAATATTTGACTCCATTGGCACAAAGTTTTTTGAGTTTATATTATGTTAATTAAAAGTATTAAAAAAAAGTTAAGCATTTGATTGCTATCTGTCTGAATTAAAATAATACCAAGAAATGGTTGATCATTCAACCTCATCTGAGCATTCTCTGAATATTTTCATCATCTTTCAGGAGTTATGTTGCCATCTAATGGCTATTAAGGCTTACAGAATTTTGTTAGGGCATATACATCCAAGCATGACACTTCAGTTCAGGTGACAGCTCTTATTGGTATTCAACATGTTTTACTTCAAATCACTGTAAAGCATTGTTAAGATCAGATACCATTAAAACAGAAGTGTCTTGAAATGAAACAAAAGAATGAGTCTGCTCTTCAGTTTTAAGACTAAGTTTTGTATATTTCAGCTTCATCCTGTTCAAGTAAGGCAGAATCTGATCGCTATCAGAATAGAAGATCCATCTGTTTTCCTGGAGGACTAAAAGGTGTCATTTTAAAGTTCTTCCTGCTCTAAAAGCTCTATTATTAATTGCAGATACTGCAAACTTTCCAAACACAGCGTTCAGCTATCCAATGTCCTTTTCACTCTGACTGAAAACAGTCTTGAAGGAGTGAAAAGTACAGGAAAAACTACACAAGTCTTGCTACAAACATCCATCCTTAGCAACATCAATTTAAGTTTACACAGAAGTGTTCTTCTACCTGATACAGGAAACCTGCTTTGGCAGGGGGGTTGGACTCGATGATCTCAAAGTCCCTTCCAACCCCTATGATTCTATGATTCTTCCACTCACCTCTTACAAATTGCTATTTCTTCTATAAAATTAAGTACTGGAATGCTTTTTCTTTCACATAGATTAGAAGACCTTTGATAACCTATTTTGCTAGGTGTTACTGACACAAGTGCTTTCTGTACAATGTCAGATCAGATCTCCTAGGTCAAAACTTAAAAATAAGTATTAGCCACTTACTTATCATCATGTTCATAAATATTCAGACCCAAGGCATCAACTCCTAGCCACAGCTCAGTTCCTTTTTTATTTTTTATTTCAAAATAGTTGACTCCATACATTTCCAAATCTTGTGCTATCTTAAGGTATTCCATCATAGAATCTTCCCTGATGAAAAGAACAGAAAAAAAAAAATGTAAATGCGCAGTAGGGACAAACCAGAAATAAAATGTAACGACAGAAGAACTATAGAGTAACTTAATAGTCAGAAACTAGTTAGGAATCAAACACCTATTGTAAATTCACATGTACACTGATTCAAATGCTTGTAGCACTTTATACCCTTATACTCAAACACAGTTCAACCTCTGCACTTTGTCTTTTCAGCCTGAGGAGTAAAGAAATAAGTTTCAGAGGTATGCAACTGCAAGCAAAGGCAGCTGACAGTCCAACAGAAATGACATAGGCAGCCAACAACCCAACTGGAAACTCAGTTCTCATCCAAACTTTCATGGAAGTTTTTGATAACTGCTTAAGCCAGCCAGAGCAGAAGAAAAGTCTCCAAGCAAAAATTATACCACCCAAAACATACCTTGATAACAAGAAATACCCTTACAGGCCTTGGAACATTTTCAGTGTAATTACCTTAACATCCCCCTGTGCTCTTCGTGCCAGTTCTGTATTCTCTCTTCCCATTGTTCTTTTGTCAGTTTGTGCTGTTCTAACACACTGTGAATATAAATTGTTATTAAATTACACTGATTATCATATAATCTTTGTTTTTTTAAACCTTGTGGCATAACATATGCTTGAAGAAATTTAAACATTATTCCCTATACACTGTTTATCTTTTCACCCAAAGACACAAGTTCTGAATTTCAAAAAATATATACGTTTAAAAATAGTATGGATTCACTTTTTTCATGGTATTCTATACAGTCTGCATGATAATACAAGTCACACCATGGCATATGGCAAATTTCAGTAAAACCAAAAAATGTAACATTTGGAGCTCCCCAGAACACACAGACCTATAAAGGCCTCACACATGATGCCACAGATTAGTCCTCATACATTCAAGCTTTCATTCTGCTGTCAAGGAAAATCAGAATAGTGAAGAAAGCTGACGTGAGGTTCACTTACAGCAGGCTGCAATTATGTATGTATATTATGCTTCTACTCTACACACAACTTTACAAGCATTCCTAGAGAAATTATTATCAAGGACAATTAACTACAAGGGAATTGCAAATTAATCTGACTAAAATTTGTCAGAACAGTTTTCTTTTTCCTTCATTTCTACTGAATCAGGACGATAAGTTTACTACTTTCCCCAACACTCCTCAGGAAGCGCAATAAGAAATAGACAGCATGATGCAGAAGATAGTAACTCAGTGTTCATCTTTGTAGAGGATGTCTGTCGCACACTTGCTCGTTTTGCTGCTCACTCCACATCTAGGCACAAAGCCATTTCATCATTTGGTTCTCCCCTCACATGCTACTGACAAATACACAAGGACTTACTACCTTGTTGCCACCAACTCGTAATCTTGAGCCAAGAAACCCACAATATTTTGACCACTGAACGCAGTTCTATAGTTAAGGAGAACTGCAAATCCTCTCAACCTTTCCCATAAATTTTGCAAAGCTAGTCTGCTTCCTGAAACAACTATTTTTGACATTACATGTTTTGGAAGTATTTTTATTAAATACTTGATAGTTTTCTCGCAAATCCCTGGTGACAGAAGGCAACACAGGAGTAATTATGTTAGAACGAATACAAAAGCTATGTGCTCACTCAGCACAAATTGATAACTCTTTGAAAATACGCTGGGAAATCATTTGAATATTTGCCTACTGAAAAGGAGCATCTGAAGTATTTGAGTGTGTTGAACACAAGCACTCCAGTGTTCCACAGGCTCTCATCAACTGAGCAAAGACAAACATTCGTGAACCATCACATTCAGTAATGACTTGTACCAATTCTTAGTCTCCTGCCTTCCTAAGTTAGTACTCTAAAATGATATGGAATTCATTTAACAGGGAAGCAGCAAACACTTACACAAGGTTTTTACAAACCTGAAACACTTGCAGAAACTTCTTTAAATATTTATCACACTTAGAAATGCTAAAAACCTAAAGATTCTCAAACTTAGCTAAATGAGTTCGTTTCTACTTTTACTTTACAAATGAGAAAAGGACAGTATATGAAATTCAAAGAAAACTCAAGCTATTCCACACTTATCTCTTTGAAGATACACTGAAGTTACACACTTTACAATACACAGTCATGGATTCATTTACACTAGCAAAACTATCCAGCTTTGCAAATTTGCCCTGCACTGCTTCCCTTACTGCCAGTGCATGTCAGGAACAGTTTTAGCTACGAGGAAAAAAGAAAACCAACCCAGAACTGTAATCCAGGTGCTTATCTTTCCTATGCACCTAAATGAGTGGTTGATACAAAAATATTCACACTCACTAAGAATGACAAGAACACATTTTATAAACTTTCTGTCCAGGTCAGCATTTGTAAGTTAAATACATAGCAGAAAGTGTATTTTGTAACTATTTCTCTGGAATCTGCTATCATTTACCAAAACTCCTTGCATAAAAATACCATGAAGTAAAGAAAAAGGATAAATTTGAATAACTTATTAAAAAAAACCAACAAAAAAAACTTGATGTTAAGCCAGCAGAGGAAAGCCTGTAGCAATGATAGATCAGTATGTATTCCAGATCAATATGTATTCTACTGTACTCTGAAAATTTCACAGGCTAAATCTGTGCAGCCAGTTGAGGATGGGACTCCAGAAACCCATAGGGTTTCAACAGCTCTCCAGAAATCCACGGCTGTGATGCTTCAATATTTAGTGTAAACTGGAATATCACTTCCTTGTAAGCTCTACTAGCCAAGCACACACCCTTTTAAAAAGCAACCATTAATCACATCCTTCACTTAGTATTTTCACTATAAGAAGTATCAGTCAAGTTTATACAGAGCAAACGATGCAAAAACACATATGATGGTCTGTCTCACCGCTGAGGGAGAAGCCTGTCATTGGCTAGGTAGCCTAGCTTATGTATCTCCTTATTGTAATCTCCATACTTGGACTGGACAGCATAAGAAGCCAGAAGAACGGCCGTTTCTGGTGGACAATATATCTCATCATTTAAGATAGCTTCTTTGACTTGCAGGAAGAAAAGTCTTTGTGTTATTTCCTGAATTAACTCTTCAGATACATCCTCTGGAAAAAACTTGGCCCTGAATTTAAACTGCAAAGGATTTTCTTTCCTTACATCTTGCTGTGTTACCTAAGGAAGAAAAATAAGTAAATGAAGAAAACACAGGAAGAGCACTAGATGTTATAATAAACACAACAAACTTGACACCAATGACTTATAGGAAGAAACAAAATGTTTAATAAAGATTCTGTAGCAAGAATTACAGCATGTTAATTTAAGTGTAAAGCTAATTGTTCTTTCCACACAATACAACCTCCGGCCACTGGAGGCTAGACATTAGGACTAAAAAAGATTTGGAGCAGTACAGCACTGATTGCATAAAGCAAGACACAGAAAATAAATGCTAAGAGGTGTGTTTGGTGGTCAGCAGGTTAGACTCACTGGACTTATCACTGAGAAGTAAGATTATGCACGCGCATACAGTACCACATGCTCCTAAAAAAAAATCCCTCCGAATTCACCTCTTAAAATTCAAGACAAAAGTCTTGATTAAATCTAACTTATAAGATTCCTTTATTCTTCACAGTGTCATTAATAACTTGATAGCCAATAAAAAAAAGTGACCATTCAAACTCATAAATGGAATGCAAAGTAAAATGACTTGGCTCCCAATAACTGGGAGATACCAGCTGTTCAGTGCTGGTGGGGAAAAATAAAAACGGCTCTGCAATTTGCACATTAAAAAAAAAAGATATCTGTACAGAAGCTTAGGAATCTATGATCAGTGATTTAGTGATTTGTTAAAAGACATGTAGCTATAAACATGCATGTTCCTGAACCTCAAGTAGTGGGGAAAAAGTTTTATTTCTTATATTTTATATTTTTATATACACACACACACATAAATATATTAAATATATATATATTTGCCACTTAACAACAACTACCAAATGAATGGGAAAATTCTTAATGCATATGTTGCTGGAAGAACAGAAAATAATTTTCAATTGTTCTCAAAGTCCAATAAAAGTGTATTTAAAACTACACTTGCCTAAGTGCTAGGAAATTTTTACCTTTTTATTTAGCTTCAGCCACGTTGAGTAGCCTTTGCTGTCCACATACTGCAGCCCAAAAAACCAGACTTCACGAAGACCAACAGTTTTTACCACCTAAAGAAAAATGATCTACAGTTATCAATAGTCACTGCAGTAGGAATTTTATAGCTGTTACTTTGTATAAGCCACTTCAAATTTAAACCTAACAAGACTTTTTGCAGTAGATAGCAGTAGAAAAATGTGTTCTAAATAAACACCTTGTAGCCAAAGGACCAGCCCCAGTCTGCAACTTATGCATACATCAAACTCAGCATCTGAGGAGTGCAAAGCTATAAAGAGGATCCTGATCTTTGAAATCATGACTGGGAAGCTACCTGCAGAACAACCAACAAGCAAGTCTACTTCAACAAAAGACAAGCAATGAAATTGTGTCACTGAATAATACCTCTGGACAAGTATGACTGTATAGAGTATGGAAACACCTAATGGAGGTGGTTCAAGATCTTCTAACTGTTGATGATAAAAGATCTGGCTGATAAACCATACAGAGATTGCCTACAAAGTTTCAGATTAGGCCTATCAGCAAAGGGTATTAAATAAAGGAAGCTGTCCTTGAATAAGAAAAAAGCATATTTATAGATGAACTTGATAAGAAGAAAAAAAGATGAACAGTCCCAAAAGAGACAGCAATTACTTGTAGTGCAACCATCAGGGAAGCCCCACAGGGCTGCAGATGTAATACAAAAAAAACCCCACAAACCGTTTCACCTTCAAGCTCCACCAAAGCACAGAATTGACAACACTCAAGGATCCAATACAATTCTTCAACCATACAGTTATTTTCTCTAAAACACCTACACTCCTATACTTTATCTTCCTACTTTGGAACATCAGAGAAGATGAGAACAAGTTTGTTAGTATTGCTGACTAAAGTTATATATATATACACCCCAAGTTACATATCTCAAGTTATATATGCCCCAATGCAGAGAAGCAAAGACCAGCTGCTTCCTTTAGCACAGATTGCCTGTACCATACTTATCAAACCACCCATGGCTTTAGTACACGACTCTGAAAATACTCTTTGCTTTGTAGACGTATGAGTTGAGCCTTTGTATCTGATCAGCCCCATGAGCTGCACAGAGATCACCAAGAATCAAGATGCTCTGCTCATAAGGCACACAGAGACAAGTGCTTATGCTCTTATCAAAACATCACTCTGACCTGCTAGATTCTGCCCGTCAATGGAGAAGGGCACTGCAGTTATTTGAATATATACAGTTTCTCCACTACAATACAAGGTTACACATGCTTGTAAATTAATACTGAACACAGTACACATTAGTTTGTTTTACCTCAAACTACAAATAAGGAAAAAATACTGTCTATCACTGCCATCTCACCTAAAAAACAAAACAAAACAAAAAAACAGTTCTGAAACTTTGTACCAAGATAACACAGGCACTTACACACTGTGATAGAGTGATACAAAAAATAAGTACACAATGGGAAACTTCAGAATTTGATTTATATTTCTGTCTTGAAAGATTTATTAGATGGCCTCAAGGAAATTTTCATCACACCCATGAAACAGATTTATCTACCATTACAGCCCACAGTTTGGCAATTAACAGGTAATAAAAACCTGCTGGAAACAGATCTGTGCTTTGGCAAATCAAAACACGCACAAGAAGACAAGCTAGCAGGAAATTCAGCCAGTCAAGTTCTGAAAGATTGTAAGGGAGGCTTCTGAGATACCTGAAAAGGAGAGCCGGGGTTTAACATGAGGTGAAGAGGACAATACTCTTACTCATCCTGAACTGAAACTACAGTAAGCCAGCTCTGATACTTAGTGTCAATGCTTTATTGAAAAAGAACAAACCTGCAGACTGTGGAAACACACCTACTACAGCACTCCCTTTCTACTAGGAAGGAGTCATAGATGAACAATGGGTTGAGAAAAAAAGGATGGATCTTCTCATGCTCATACTGACCCCAACAAGATGAACTAAAGGGATAACTAAAGGACAATGGATATAGTAGGAGTCTGAAAGAGTAGGAGTTGCTATAAATCATGCTTGTGCAATAAACAAGAACTTCAGTATGTTTCAAAACAGAAAAGAAAAAGCCATCAGAACTCTAAATTCTTGTCTGCTAGCAGATGAAGATAAGCACGCAAACCGAATAAGAAACAACTCCAGAAAACAGTACCTAAAAATCTGGAGGAACCATTGACACTGAAAGGCAAGTAGTTCACCAAACCAAAAAAAAAAAACCACACTAGACAATAGCAAAACTCATGGACAAGTTATTATCTGCAAGCATGAGCCAACAAGTCTATTGCTACGTCCATCATCCCTGCATGAACCTGACGGACCAACTCCCTCAAGAGCAGTGCTACATAATTTTTTCTATAGAGAAATAGCACCTTTTATGTCTGAAAATTTAACGCTGGTTTGGCAACACAGTTCAGCTCATGACACTACTCTGTGTAACCCATGTATAAATTTAAGATCAGACTGAAAATACTTCTCTCAAAACGAAACAGTTCTAGTTGATTTTGTTTGACTTATGGTCAACTTGTGGAGTTGAAAAGCTAAGAGCTAGAGTGAGATGTCAAAAGCTACAGGGAGAGTTAAGGAACAAAGTTGCAGAGAACATGAAACATGCCAGAAAAGAACTCACAGCTGTATCTTTGCTCCCTGTTTGCAAAAGTCCTATTTGGAAGAAACTGATTACCTGGGCACACGATATTATGCAGCAGAATGTCACCACACCCTACACTGCATGGCAGAAGATATAACAAAGGTTGGCAAAAGAGAAGCAATAGCCCTAGGCTTCTGTGTCAAAGGATATCATGCTTTTTATTTGATGATAGTGTTGGTTAGACAAAAAGCAAAAGAGCAGGCTGTGCATCCATCCTCCCTCCCTTCAAGAAGGCTTTCAGAGAGGCAAATAGCCTGCTCTTCTGTTGAGGCTGAAGATGCACTGCTACTGACAGGAGTTAAAGGAGCAGGGGGTCCAAGTGTCACATTCACTTCTAACAAAAGTGGTAAATTCACTTGATTATAAAGCAAAAGGCTTAGTGCCAGAAACAAAGAAATTCTCATCCCTTCAACTTAAATACTGAGACACTTAATTGGCACACTGAAAATCTCTAAAAAATGTCACTTTCTCCAAAATGCTCAGCACTACATAAACCAAGCACCTACAGAGGAGTGCACAGAAGTAACAGTCCTATTGAACCTTTATTTCTTTACAGTTCCACTACTTTTTGAAGAGTAATTTGGAATACTTCATTTTCTTTAGCTGAACGCATGCATCTTGAGTCTGAATTATATATTGCATTTTTTATTCCTTCAAGAAAAAATGACAAATTGGCAACCTTTCAAGATTTTCTAGAACACTCCAGAATATTACAGCAAAAAAAAAAAAAAAAAAAAACCAAAAACATATTTCAATGTTCTGATGCTCATATCAGACAGATTGAATGCACCTACAATGTTTTTAAGGAAATAATTCACGTAGCTCATTTAATTCATTTCAAGATAAAGACAAGTGAAAAGGTGTAGCTCTGAAGGGCCCGCAAACCAGAGGCACATTAAAAGTCATAA
The DNA here is from genome assembly GCA_023055505.1 of Callipepla californica brunnescens. Taxonomy (NCBI): domain Eukaryota; kingdom Metazoa; phylum Chordata; class Aves; order Galliformes; family Odontophoridae; genus Callipepla; species Callipepla californica. The sequence goes on along the minus strand of JALIRH010000001.1, from coordinate 108,535,720 downwards.
TTCACATTTTAAAATAAAAAATAAACTGGATCCAGGGTTGCACTGCTTTTCAAACCTTGAATTGTTGATAAAACATCTACAGATTCTTGAAGAAAAAATGCTAGCTCACAGATGCAATTTTAATGATTCTACAGCAATTGTTATACAGTGATTAGCCAAAAATTCCATTACTTGGAAGCAGTTCCATACACAGGATTCAACTGACTCCTCATTGTTCACCTGTCTACATAGAACTGTCTTTGGATATAGCACATTCCGTTCAGATCAATGATGAAGTTCAACCTAATCAATAGCACAGCTTAGATCATTGACATTTAAATACACAATTTTATACAGGAGAACACTTCTGCTTTATCAAACTATGCTTTAACAGCCACAACATGATGTTTGTGCACAAACACAGGCATACATATACACACAGAAACATAAATAAGTTACCTGATCAAAGAGCTGCTTGCCTGTTGTATTGGGTTGGATGGCAAATTCCAGCTCTGCATCCATCGTGGTTACTCTGACGTTGATCTACAGGAAACAGTAACAATTTAAATCACACTGTAGCAGTGCAATACCTCCATACACTGTGATTACCTTGTAAGAATTAGTCTACAGTATGTAAATTCAACAATTTAAATGGTTTTGGTAGAACACAGTAGACATAAAAATCTTTTACTTTACATACAAGCATACTCTGCATATTATTCTATGTCCGGTTTGAAGATCAAATCATGGAACAAAGTTCAAGCACCAGCTTAATGAGAAGGCTGACATGAGTTCTAAACTCCCAGGCATTAAGCTATAGAGCACTACAGAGTTCTCAGATACCTGCTACAGAAAAGGTCCAAATCTCAAACTATCACGTCAAGGAATTTATACTACACAGGACAAAAAGCCAAGCTGCATCCCATCCTATCGTTTCTCAAACTCAGAGACTCAGTGTTTTTACACAGGTACAGGACTAGAGCTCAAGATGGACCAACAGCAGACTTTTATCACCGGAAAGAAGAATTATTCAAGACAGCTCTCCTTATACTCATCCCATTTAATTTACTACAGGACTGAAAACCCACTGGTACTCCATGAGCTTTGTCCCTCTCCTGTAATAGAAAACTATTTTCCACGTGATTCCCAAGAGATGCTGTTTCTATCTGTTAGAAAGCAGGTGGTCACATGCTCCAGGTGGTATCTGGAAACCTACACACCTTACCAATTCCTCTTCAGGTGGTACACACAGGAGTGAGAATTTTCATGAAACAGAAATACGTACCAAATACACAGCACTGTCATCTTACAGCTAAAAGAGTTCTTCACTCTACTGCTAGGCTGCTAGATTTTATTTATGTGCAGCAAACAGAAGTATAAAGCATTAAAGGTCAAATTTACATTGCTATAAATGCAGGAAAAAAAAATGCAAGACTTAATTAAGGCACATGCATATATTCTCATTTCTCTGTCTACTGTAAAACATGGGACTGGAATAAATTAGGACTTGTATTACAGGTTCTGACATTACTTGATCTGTGCCGTTTCTATTCCTTCTCTCCCTAATTTTGCCACCAGGTGGAATACTTTGAGAATTGAGTCTGGAAGAATCTCAGTCAGACAGATCATGGAAAACAGATCTAAGATGGGAAAAAGCAAACTGGACAGTGTGTCCCTATGTAACAGTTGAAGGTTGTTCACCCCTTTCTCTGGTGTCAAGGTAAACAACTCTGGACATGAACTGGAAGCACGAGACAAGAGCAGTAGGAGTCAGAGGACCGCTAGGTTATAGACCTACAAACAAAGAAGATAGCAAGGGGTTACAAACCTTGTGCGTGCAAATACTGATAAAGAACTAGAGTTGAAGGCTTTGGATAAAAGATAGTGAATTTCTATTGGACAAAAACACAGAAGGAGGTGTGTGTGAGGAAGAAAGAAAAAGAGGTGTTTTCTTTATGTTCTGCTCCTTCATCCAAAACAAAAGTGCTTTCAAAAGCAGCAGTTTTATTCAACCTTAGAAAGGAACTCTGCTCCAGCACAGCTAGCAGTAAGTTACAAGGGGCAAGGCTAAAATGTAACTCTATTAAATGCCAAAAATCTCTTCCGTAACAACAACATTGCCAAAACAAGAAGTGCCACAAAGATTTAGAAAGCACAGCATGTTAAACTAACTGCAGCAGACTTTCTGAAATTGCAATAGAGACTTCTTACATAAACCTCCTTACTTCTGAAAAGTTTTTCCAGAAAGGCCTGCATCCCTTACAAAAGCTGAAATAAATAACTAGTGAAGTACTAGATGTCATATAGAAAATAAAGAGGCAAGCTGAACACAACCCACAGATTATGATTACTGGCTTTAAACAAAACAAAACAAACACCACAGGAAACAAGAAGGAAGCACTGCATGCATTCAGGTAACTGCTGCAGTCTTCAGTAATTTTCATCTCTCAACTTCTAATAGGTCCCCTATTAATACTTCCATAGAACTTAAGTTCTACTAAGAAGTCCCAAAATGAATGAGATTAATATTAAAATAACCTCTTATGGCATGAGTTATTTTTTAAGAAAAAGTCTACAAATGTACTACCACCCTTGACTTCTTTTTAATATCCCTTTCCTCCTATAGACATTTGGGCTAACTTAGATCCTGGCATGCAACTATTGATCTTTTGCAGTTTTACACCTAAAGCTTTGAATTAATATTATTTCTGTCCTGGAAAACAAGGGTACTGTTGGCAAAACCTGAGACCAAACCCAGAAGGCTGAACTCACCTAAATCCCCACCACACCACTAGCTCTCCATGAAACCAAATCTCTGCTAACAGCTGCACTGTTGGCTATATTTTGCAGACAAAGCACATTATGAAAGGCAGCGTGGAAGGATTACACTTGATTTATAAGGGAAGGAACTGAGAGAACAAGTGTAGAGAGATGGCTAAGTGACATGGGCAACGGACTGTCACTTAGGAAGACTGCCACTAGGGGTAGTAGGGGACATTATCTGAGCCACAATTCACGAAGACAAACACCACTCTGAACTGCTGAGCCAACCTGACCACAAAAGCACAGACAGGATGGACCTCTTGCAAAAGTTCTAACACTACTACCACTGCTCGTGCCAAAGGAATTAGTTTATCTCACCTTCTCAATCTTGCCCAAACCAGGATCACACCCATTCCTTCAGAAGCTACTGAAGCCACCACAAAGCACCAGGAGCAGATGCTTTGTAAGAACACCACTGTGTAACCTGACCTAGAAACTCCCTTGGTGCTTTCTGTAGTCTATAGATGCACAGCCCAGGAAACTTTTTTTTAATGTTTAAAAAGTTGTGTTGTCTAAACATACATTTGGTGTCTCAATTTAACAGTTTATTTCATTTACTATGGACACCTCTAGGTCAGTGTGGTTGTGGGCTGGGAATGCTTAGAAATGTAATTGGAGGTTTCACTACTGGGTAGCCTTGACCTTGCCTGAGGATTCACAAAGTCTGCATGGTGAGAGACTGCTCCCTGTTTATAAACCAGGCTGTGGCACAGCTGGGCAATGACCTGCAGCACTGAGACCTGGCAAGGCAGCACGTGGACACAGGAAAGCCCTGACTGCAGTACACAGGGTACACAGGACTCTGATGCTGCCAATGCTCAACCCATGTAGCTGTGCAGAGTTTTAACACAAAGGTTAAGACATCTTCTGCACTCCTGTTTCAGATCTGAGTACACTGATCTCCGTTCAGGGAGGTCAGCGCAAGAAGTGTACTCTTGAGCTGTAGAGAGAGGTATTTGAAGATAAACAAATAACTAAATCCATCTCCTGACCCACAGAGGAAATAAGAACATAGTTAGGGTTTGCCTCTTTCTGGCAGAATATCATCCTGAATACACTACTTTTACGTAATTGTAGTGAATTTACATTTAACCAAGCATCTAGACAAACACTGTCTGTATTTAAAAGGCCATAAAGGAGAAGATGAAAGGGGAGGTTAATGAGTTACTTGAAAGAACTTCGTAAAATCCCTAAGAGGAAAAAAGTGCTTATAGCATGATGTCTCCTTCATCTGTCTACTTCTGCAAACAAAGATGGTGTAGGAACGCATAAAAAACATTTAAGATTAGCATACCATAAGGTCCACCGGACATTTCTATTGCAAAGCACCACCTAAGAGCATTAAATCGATGTTCAGACTACTAAGACTTATCTCACAGCTTCCACAGTAACTAGCTTGGCTCATTAGCAAAGGAAACAAATGGTCAGGGAAAGAAAAAGAACCGCCAGGCTTTTGGGAAAAGAGTCTACAAGTATAATTTTCTCTTGTTCTGATATAACTGCTTTGTCCCAATATTTACATAAATATACACACACATTAATGTGCTTGTAATAAACTTTCCCAAGAATAATGCTTTACTGCCAAATGCATTAGACCCCTGCATTCTGACTGGTATCTTATCCACCTTGGCATGAGAATGAGTGGTCCAAGTTCCTCCTGTATTTTTCTACACCTGCTTCACAATAATTAAACACAGTCAAGATGTCTTCACATATAGCCAAAGATATACATCAAGTATTCTTTGGAAAGGGAGCAAGAGACATTTTGAAAGCAGGTGCTGATAAAGCAATACAAGGAGGCTTCTACAAACTGTGGCAACCTATCCATTAAAAAAATATATTTTATAAATTGCTTTAGATATAATTCATTTAAATCAATAAACAGTATGACTAATTAACATATCTGGAACAATAAACATCCATGTGCTCATACTAAAAGCATATAGTTTGCACGGGGACTATATTATTTGTGGTACTCTTAGAGAGATTTAAGGACTGGAAAAAAAAAAACCTAAACAAAAAACCTTCCATGCTTCTTCATGGTATTTCACTTCAGCCCTCTGCAATTTAATGGGCTGTTACATATTAATCACGTTAACTTCTGATCCACTCCTCAAATGCAGATATGAGCCATGAAGTATGCACAAGAACTGACCCTCAGCTTAACAGTATCACTCTGCCACTGCTACCCTTCAGCCACTGATTGCTGTGAGGAGTCACAATGCTTCAGCTATTATTAGGAAGGCTACAACTGAGCTGGCACTAATATTGAGTAGGAAAACCATTTAAAATCATGTGAAAAATATGTGCCACGATTTTGCTGCTTTAATGAATGCAACGCGAGTTAGTCATATATGAAAACCATAGAAACAGCCCAGTTCTCCATCTATAATCAAAACACATCTAGAAAAAGAAGTTTCTTCAAACTAGTTCAGGCAATTCCTGCATCTGGTTTGCTTCAAGTAGTATTGCTGTTCTGGAGGTGCAGCACATCAGTCCCACTGCCTTATGCATCACACAGACACACAGCATTCTCTACATCAGCCTCAAAGCAGAGGGATGAAAAGATGCGTGAGAAAAGTTGAAGGTAAAAATGGTAAGGATTAAATGGCATTATGAACTAAAGGCTACAGAATAATGTATCAGATATTGATAAAACTCAGTTAAAATCTAAATCAAAAACTGTCCTCAAAATGACATCAATTATCTACTTCTGCTGCAAAAATAAATTGTATGTGTAAACCATAACTAATGCTCTGCATATTTAAAAGACTGCCCTGCAAAACAAATCCATTTTTTAATCAGAATGTTATTACAATATAAACCACTTCAATTCAACCACTTTGCAGAAGTTAATCCTGCAAATACTGACTCAAATTTTAAATATCTGTTTTACTCCACAATGTGATAGCTGCTTCTTCCTGAAGCACAATACCATAAAATGTCTCAGTTCCAAAGAACTGCTTTCCATCATTTGACATTTAGCCCAGTGTCAGCCTAGCATCATCTTTCTCCTGTGCAGTCTTGCACAGAAATGCTGCAAACTACCAGGAAAAAAAAGAAAAAAACATCTGGTAATTTTAACTCCTCTTACACCTTATAAATGCGACTAAAATTTCAGTCAATTAAACCTAATCTTCTTAGCCTATGAAATGATTAACACTTACGTAACTAATGGTGCCTAATTTTAGACTCCACGATTCTATTTTTGGCAAAGAGCTGAGAGAATGGCACATAGCTGAGAAACATGCTGTATCTGTTCCTTTAGGAATGAAACGTTGCAAATAAGATTTGGGAGATGCCCTGTCCTTCTCTGGGCAGAGAAGTGAGCACAGTGCAAACAGCCCCACCAAGCAGAGCAGCTCCAACTTTGATTACAGTAACAAAAGCCTAATTAAACAAGCCAGCAATATTTTTTTTTCAGAAGGCTCACTAAAGCTAAATGCAACTTAATTTTGCACTGACAGGCAGAACTGAGAATATTGATGTCTTGAAACTATTCACTTTAAAAGCAGAGATGCCTAGAAAGCTCCTTTAAAAAAAAAAAAAAAAAAGGAGAGCTGCTTAGCTCCAAACACACACCAAGTACCTAAACAGACTTCTCTATGGAAGCAACTAGACAAGAAAATGTTTTAATAGGGGATATTTTTCACACACATTACCTTAATATCTCAAAACAATGCATTACAGTCACTTACACCCTTTTCAAAACACTCCAGTGCACTCCAGCCACTTAACCCAGTAGCCTCTGAGAGAAAATCCCTCTCACATAAGAACAATGACCTTTTACTACCACATGTAAGAAGATCATTCACAGTGGCACGAACCTTACTGCAGACAGAGGCTGCACTTCCAGGAAAAATAGCTGAGTTTTAAAGCAATCTTCTTCCACAGTAAAATCGCTTTACTGGTCTTCATTTGTTTAATTTTGTTTGGACTACTACATAAACTTTCCAGATGAAAGCAAAAAATATATATATAAAAAAAAATAAAAAAACAAACTGCAATTCTTTCCATTGATCTTCCTGTGATCAAGTGATTTAAACTGATCTTTAACTTCATTATTTGTTACATGTAACATCAAAATAAAATTCATTCTAAAATGCATTCTAAAATTTGCTTACAGTTATATGCACAGATTCACTGATTTACAACACTGGATTTCCCAACGACTACCACTTGGACCAGAGGGTAAAAAAAGATCTGAACAGGACAACTTCCAGGGGAAGCTTCAAAGCAGCCTATCGTTTAAGAAGCTACCAGAGCAAAATCTGAGGTCTGACTTTCATGGGTAAAGTTACTTAATCCGTGGCATGTGTGCTCCTACTGCATTAACTGATTACGTGTTACAATTTCAGTAAGGTCAAGTTTACATGAAAAAAATCTGTGTGACATTTTTCCAGGAAAGTTACCAATTTCATTTCACTTCTTAATGGCTCCTTTCACTTGGTGAGATCTCAGATATGCCTACAACATCAGTGGGAAAAGGCCACCATATGGAAAGCCTTATATGAAGTCATCCATCAAAGAATATATGTATGTATTCTCTCACCTTTGGCATGACTCTGGTTTCCTTTCAAAGCTCTGCGAGCAAAATTCTACTTGCAGGGTGAACTGTGAGACATGACAACTGAAATCTCAGTTCTAAGGATACTGCATTTCTCCAGACCTTCCTAATACCACATTTTCTATGATTTTTCTCAGGTCCTTGAGGTAGAGGAAACTCCACTTGGCTAAGTTTTGTGGCTCTGATCCCACATTTGAAGAAAAGGTAACCTCACTCAGGCAGAGCCGTTTTCCATCGATCACACCTGTGACTTCCTCAGGCTCTAGCTGCACGGAGGTGGGAGTTTCAGAATCTCACAATGACTTTTTTCCTTTATCATAAAATACTTCTCCAGGTGGGAAGCTCTATTCAAATACAGCTCAATTAACGTAGCCAGGACTGGAAAAGGTCAGAAAACAGTACACCGCTAATTCGTTTTCCTGTCTTTAAGAATGCAGCTTTCTGTAGGAAGGAATTGGTACACAAATAACTCATGCTCATTTCATTAAGCATTAAGATACAGGTCTAAATCACAAGGGGGAGGGGGTGTTAGTGAAAAAAAAAAATAAAAATGACACGGACAGCCTGTCAGAAGATTAACAGCAAAGCTCTAGACAGAATTTCTAGCCTTTGGATAGTCATATGCTAAAATTATTCATTATGCTGTACCATTTCCAAACACTGGAGTGCAATACTGACTATCACCATTTCTATTTAATAGCAAAAAACTTTCATACATCCACAAAAGCTGCACATACACTTACACACGTACTTCCACTCGGTGGTAATATGCCCCATTCCCCACCTGCTACCTCAATGAAACATCAGCAAACAAAGGAAGCTTGAAGACTATTACATAACCCAATTAAGAAGAGGAGAAATAATCCCTGACAATTCAGTTTCACTCACTAAATGTAAGGGGAAAAAGAGAACCAGAAGTCATTTAACGTGGTAGACAAAGAACTCAACATACAATATTACATCAGCAACAAAAGAACCAATGAATGAATACTAAGTACATCCTTAAATGATTCTAAAAAAAATAAGTACCATGACACAAATTAAAGCTTTTTTTCTGGACACAAGTGGATGAACCCATATTTCAGCTGAAATGTGATGTCCTCCCTTCTCCATTTACCTTCTACATTACACCCCTACCACAATAAAAATACCACCTAATGGTCCCATTGCTATTACTGACACTTCATATATTTTGTCTTCCCCTCACAGACCCTAAAGTGAAACCTTCCATTTATTCTAACAGACACAATCTATCAAGCACAAAGCGTGTGTGCTCCCCCATCCAGTGAATGCCACCTCATCTCAAAGTCAACAGTACCTAAAAGATCACTCCTCCTGCCAGCTGACCACTTCACTGTGATCTGTGAGCACTACTCTCCTCTTGAAGTGTGCAACTGACACACAACTCCTCAAAGCACCAACCTGGAACCATTTCACATATCTGAACTCCACTTGTACAGTGTGAGATCTCATGAAATATATTATGGGCACGGGCAAAACAACCAGTGTTGTTTTAAGATCCTTCAGTCCAACCCCTTGCTAAAGCAAGTTACATACAGTATGTTGCACAGGAAAAGTCCAGGTGGGTTTTGAGTATCTCCAGAGAAGGAAACACCACAATCTCTCTGGGCAGCTTGTTCCAGTGCACTGCTATCCTCAAAGTAAACAAATTCATCCTCATGTTCATATGGAACTTCTTCTGTTCCAGTTTATGCCCAATTACCCCTTGACCTGCCACTGGTCACAGCTGGGAAGAGCCTAGCTCCATCCACTTGACTCACATCTATTATACACTTTAAGCACTGATAAAATATCCTCTAACTTCTCCAAGCTGAACAGTCCCAGGTCTCTCAGCCCTTCCTCCTAAGGGACATGCCCCAGGCTCTTTATCATCTCTGGGGCCCTGCACTAAACTCTCTTCAGAAGCTCCTTGTTTGCAGCAAACTGAGGAGCCCAAAACAGAACACCGTACTTGAGATGTGGCCTCAGCAGGGCAGGGCAGGGCAGGGCAGAGGGACCACCTCCCTCAACCTGCTGACCACACTCTTTAATGCACTCCAGGAAACCACTAGCCTTCTTGGCCACCAGGGCATACTTCTGCCTTACAGCCAACCCTCTGTCCACCAGGACACCCAGGTCCTTCTCCACAAAGAACCACTCCAGAAAACTGAAAATCCTGTTAAAATTTAGATGAGTAAGAGAAAAGCTACTTACTGGTTTCGGCATTTTGCTGGTTTTCTCTTGTACACTTCAGGCTCCTATAAATTCTTTGTTCCCTTCTGTCAAAAAACAAACAAACAAGGGTTGCTTTAAAATTATTCATAACAGAGATTGTGTACATCACAGCAAATAGTACAAATGCCAACACAGATAAACAGGCATTCTACAAATACAAAGTGTCCCTTTCAGTAGGTAACAAGCAGCTAAGTTACCCACTACCAGAATCTACAGGTTTCTAGAAAGTAACCTCCTTTCCCATGTTTATAAAGTACTGAAGTTAGAATGAAAACAGCTCCCCAAATGCAACACGTTCTTCAAAAGAAAAAAAAAAGATGACATATTTCAGTACTAAAAGCCTTTAACGTTATGAGAAGAAAAATCTGTCCAAGAAACTCCAAAGCTGCAATTTAACCTGTCAATGCTAGCCAAACTTGAAACTTCATGCAAACAAAGAAAAAGCTAATGTGACCTTTAATCATCAAAACTGTGTTTCAAGTGCATAAAAGCATTCACTTCTCTCAAGAAGACACGATACACTCATTTTTCCTAAATGAAGATGAATGCAAGTAGACCATTACAATACAAATGAAAAATAAAAATTAAGTAAAGCATGTTTTCTAAATTTGGTAAGTAGAAAGGCTGAAAGTTACGTCTAAATGGTTAGGAAATTATTTACTGTTGTGTTCTACAAGTTCATAATGGTCTTTATGCCTTGCAAAGAAACCACAGTAATGTAATGTGGCTGTAGACCACGCTCTGCCTCAATTCAGTTCGGTCCAAATGAGAAGGATTAAGTGCAGACACCTTCCTGCTCATTTTTAAAGTACTTCTATGAAACAGTCCTGCTGCTGGTCTGCACACAGTACCAAAGGTAGCACTGCCTTCAACAACAGAACTGCAACTTCACTCATGATACAGCAAATGAAGACGATGCACTATTCAGCACAATCTGAGATTCCAGCGTTATATTCCCATGATTACACCTGAAAGATAGCATTCTCAGGAGTCCTAAAGGAAGCTTCATGACAAAACCAAAGTATTTCAAGTGATTTAGGATGATTCATCAGAAGCAAACTCTTGTATGAACTTTATGAATTTCTCATTCATAAAGAAAAAAAATTAAGTATATTGTTACATATATTTAAATATAAGTTATGTTTCCTTTACTTGTTCTAAAAATACAGTGAGTATCAACAAAGCTTTACAGAGCAAGCTAAGGGGCACTAGAATTTCTTTGTTTTCTTTTCCTACTCTATTGTTTGTAAAGAAGGATATGCTGAAGTACTGCACAGTATCAGCAGCATTATTTTACTGTTTGAATATATAGTTCAATACAATTGTGAAAAATCTGAGCAAACTTTTCCATAATTACGTCTTCCCCCTGTTTTTATTTTTGTACTGAAAGAACTTCAGTGGGGAAGAGAGGAGCGTGGGAAAGATGTAAGATAAGAAATGATGTTTCTCTGAGGCTTCCTGGGCCCTTACAACTCCGTCCTTCGATAAAATTGAAAAGCACAAACTCGATTCACAGAAGAGATTGCTCTCCCTGCTTTCTCTAGCACCCCACAGAAAATAAAAAGTAGAACAGGCTTGGTCATAACTTCTGCTATCAGCAGAAAAGATTGCAGGGTGCAGCAACCCCCACGCTCACCTTCTTGCCAGCAAACGCTGAGCCCTAGAGTTAAGCTCAGAAAACTAAGCATTCAAAAGCTAACTTAGAGTCTCATCCACCATTTTAGAAGTGTGCCAACTCAACAGTACTGAAACAAATCCTAAGATCCACAACTGCTCTTATGTGCCTATATTTGCATTGAAAAGAAGAGGTGTGGTAGGACTGCGCTATTACTCAAGTTGAGGCTCCCAGAAAATAAACAAGAGCACAGAGCACAAGGCCGGGCTGTGAGACCAACTGGTCGCTTTCTGAAGCCTTTCTAGAAGAAATGTGTCTACCACTTTCTAAAAGGATTGTGCCGTGCCCTCATACTGCTGCAAACTCTTCCAGACATTCATTTTTCGCTTTTGGTTTCACCTAACCATTTTATTCATCTGCTACAAACCAATCTTGAATTACTATTTGAGAGCAGACTCTAAAACCTCAGGGTAATGGTTTACATCAGGAACGTCGCTACAACATTTCATTCCGTAGGATAATTTTAAGTCATCAAACCACAGTTAGCAGCCATATAATTTAACTGAGTTTACACAATTAACACATGCTGTTTGCATGCAATAAAACAAAGCTACCAGCTGAAAGTTAAGAATCTTCTGGTTCGTAACCAAACACATATGAACAGTGTCCTTGCCAGCCCCACAGATCGTATGGGCCTGATCAGTGAGCATGGAGCATCAAGAGCTGGAAAAGAAAACACCTATACAGAGCAAACAATATCTCAATCCTCATTGAAGTGTTTGCTGTAGTATCTTAGAGTAAAATATGTTATATTGTAAGAAAAGAAGCCACATGAATCTAACACTGTCGGTCTGAAATTTCTATTATGGAAATAAAATGGCACATCATGCAAAAACAGCCTGTGTCTACATGTTTTCATGCTCAGTGTTACACAGCTTCAGAACTATATATTCATACAAAAGCACTGCAACTCATTATTATCGACACAGAAAAACCAAGATCTTCACAGATCTCGAAATGGAGAAGAAATCAAAATCAAGCAGCAAATAGAAAAAGCACTCTATCTCCCTCAATTTAATGCTAGTCGATGCTGATAAAACTAAACAAATAGAATGAAAATATTTGGTTGAAAGAAACCAAATATCACCGCCAGGCTAAATACCGTCATCTCCACTACTATCACAGCAGTAGAAGTTCACTTCTGCCATTTATGTGTACTTTGCCTTTTACTAAGCTTTTTCTTGTGACACAATTAATCACAGATGCTTAGTTTTATCTGAACACCCCCTCCCACGCCAGTCCCTGGGGGCTGTGGGCACAGAGCTCCTGCTGCAGCCTCCATGGCACGTGCTGCTGTGATGCGGCTCCGGACTGAGTCACCAAGGGGTCAGATGCTGCGCATCACAAACCAAACAGGAATTCTCTCAAAATGAACGATTGAGATTTCAATTCATTTCACAACGTGGCAGCTTGGGTGTTTTTTTTTTTTTTTTATCATTATCATCCATGTTTCCAGTTATGCCACAGAAGCCAACAAATAAAGCAATTGTTGAAAGACGACAAAGAACGCTTTATCCTGAAAGCGATGGTGCATAAAGCGCACGATGCCAAAATTCTGACAGATAATTTATGCAGCAGCTGTTTTCAAAAGAAACATTCATGCACGCAGCCGTGGGGCCGGGGTCAGGTGAGGAAGGGCCGGGAAGCCTGAGATGATGGAAAATGGAGCCTCAATCAACAGGGCCCTGCCTGGCAGCCCAGGGCCTTCCTTCAGGAGTCTCTGTGCAGGGTGCACCCCAGGCTGAGAGCTCTCAGCACCTGCCTTCCTGCTGCACGCAGATGGCAAGACCTCAGAGTTTCAGCTGCAGCCACGTAACGCCAGCTCGCTCATTTACAGGAACTTGTTTCACATAAACTCACTTTTTCTTTGCAGCTTTGTAGCACTGCGATTGTTGTGATCTCCAACTCTGTACAGACAGCAACAGGAAACCTACAGGCCACCATACGCACCCACTCGGCCTCAGCTTTCTGCTGAAGCCTCTGTTCTAGCTAGCCCATGAATACTCATGGGGCAACCACCCTTCCCACCGAGCTCAGCAGCTCCTAATGACACACTTGGTGAGGTCCAGTAAAGCTGCGTGTTCACCACAGGCTGTACCTCTAAGCACATCTTTCAGCCAGGTAAGGATATATATCTACATAACTGTCTGAGACGCAGGCAGACCACAGGGGAACCCAGGACAAGCCATCTTACAGAAAGAAGAAAAAAACAAAAAGCTAAATTCCATAAATAAAAAATAATTATAGATAAAAGAAGAGATGTGACCAGTGCTAGATACTACAGAGTTTTACATAGCAACACTTTGAGTGTTACACTTTCACCTTCTTAAAAGAACACCATTTCCCTCCACTTTCCCCACACCCAAGATACCTGACTCACCACTTCTCAGAAAAGTTACTACATAGCCAGGACATTTGCTAAGCTTTAAACATATTTACAGCCAAAGCCATTCTGAAGATGCAGCTGCTTTCTTCTCAACTGGAGATCCCAAGAACTTCAGAAGTACTAATGAGAACTGGGCAGCAGCCAGCACAGTAGCTAAATAAAAGGGAACACAGAACAGCCAAAGCATGTTTATGCATCACTTGAAGTTTTACCAGTTAGTGACAGATGTGCTAAACAACTTGCACACTAAGCTTAATAAATATAAACTGTCATCTTAACTTCAGATTTTTGCTTACAGCACCCAACCAAGATCTGGAAGAGTTCTACGGCAACAAATGCAGTCTTCCCATGAACGTTTGACACACAAGAGAAAATGGAAATTAAGAAGCAAGTACTACATTGTTTTAAGGTGAGGAGCTTCTCTAAAAATAGGGCTAGCAAAGAATTGTGGCATAACTGAAATCCTGGGTATAGCCTATTCTAGAACCAGAGGTTGTGTTTTCTGAATAATGAGGCACAAATACCACAGGACTAGTTCCATAAAATACAGAAAAGCCCTCACATCAGCTTCCATATGCACTGGCCAGAGCTCTTCGATCAAAGTGCTCCCTGCTTGAGTCAGCGTAATATTTCTGTTTCTCCCTGCACTACGTGACTTGAAGGTTTCATGTCACAGAGTAATTAATAAGCGTCTAAAATCGAAAGAGAAAGTTACTTAATTCAAGGCACAGCCAAGAATTAACCTACTGCTAAAGTTACACAGAGACACAGCCCTTCAATGCAGAAGGCAAGGAGTTTGTTTAGGTGCCCCAAACTCTGGGAAAAGCTTGCTGAGCGTGTGAGACAGCGGGTGCTGCTTTAATGCACGCTATCTTTGGACAATCAGGTCTTTCTTCACTACTTAGTATAAAGTTTTGGTTACATTTACAAACTTGAAAATCCTCCCTTTCCGCTACACCCACACACTTTTGAGGCAATACAAAGTGATAGGACAGCTTTGATGTTTTTAACACATCCAATACAAAGCTCCAATGCCTTGAACAACTTCCCTTTTAACCCCTGCCAACAGGAGTACTCCTTCTTAAAAGCTGAGGGGCAATTAAAGATCTCTGAAGAATAAAGCCACACACCTACCCTGACAATGGTAGAAATCGTTTCTTTTGCTCTCTTTACCAGGAACTACCCCCACCAGGAACGTTACCTCATTCATTCCCTACCCCCATGACTGCACACTGCGTGGATGAATCCAAATTCTGACCACATGTGCAACAAGCCAACTTGTCGCTCTATGGCTTCACCGCCTTCACAGTGAACCAACTTTATCTGGCAGCTTGAACATCAGCAGGCTGGCAACACTCCTCGCTGCAATGGCAGCAGCACGCGACAAGAGCTCTTTCTGTTCTCCCTTCTGACACTTTCATACTGTTTCTTACAGTCAGTACTCGACGAGAACCCTCTGGACAGCTCCTGACGTGTCCCTTTCCACGTGGTTTTTAACGCTGCGTTCGGCGCTTCAGCTCTCCAGCCTCCCAACTCAGAGAGAAGAGCTGTGTCACTCGGGCACAAAGCTGGAAGCGCGCCACAGCCGTGTGACCGCCGCTCGCGGGGAGGCCGCTTATCTGGGACCGCCGCCGTTTATTTTTCACACAGCCCTTCTTCTGCTAAATCGATGGCTCGGTACAGACAAGAGTTATTATAACCCAACTGCTCCCGCTCCCCTGTGCCCAGCGCAGCAGCGGGGCCGTGGCACCGCGCGCAGCTGCAGCCCCGGGAGCGGACACCGTGGGCACGATGCCGAGCGCGGCGCGGGGACAGCACCAAGCCGAGCTCCCGCTCCTAACGCCCACGGCTCAGCGGGAAAGGCCGCGCCGCGAAGGGGAACGCGTTTCGCGGCTGATGGGAACAGCCGGTTCGGTTCGTTCCGCCGGCACGGAGCCCAGCAGAGCCCGCGGCACGAATCCACGCAAAAATAAACGAGGCTCTACTGAGGGCCGCCGAGCCCGTCCCGCCGGCCGGCGCTCCAGGACTCTCTAAGCGTCCATTAGTTGGAAACAATAGACAGCAACAGATGCTCGCAGCGCTCCTTTATGAAGCGATCCCTTACCGCCACCGCGCGCAGCCGCCACATGGCCGCGGAGCCCATGAATAATGCAGCGGGAGTCCCGCACAACGCCCACGGCTCCCTCCCCCGAGGGGGCGGCGGGACCGAGCCCTCAGTGCCCGCCGTGCCCGGCCCGGCCCGCCGCTCCCGCCGAGCTCACCTGGGGCTGCGCTCCCCCCGCGGCGTCGGGGAGAGGACGAAGCGCGGGAAAGGCAATCGGGAGAGCCGAGGCGGGCGCGTCCCCGCCCCGCCGCGCAGCTCC
The DNA here is from genome assembly GCA_023055505.1 of Callipepla californica brunnescens. Taxonomy (NCBI): domain Eukaryota; kingdom Metazoa; phylum Chordata; class Aves; order Galliformes; family Odontophoridae; genus Callipepla; species Callipepla californica. The sequence goes on along the minus strand of JALIRH010000001.1, from coordinate 108,519,692 downwards.
CCCCTGGCAGCGGGGCAGGAGGAGCTGCGGGGCCGCCCCGCGCTGCTCGCGGCGCCGCCGGGGACGAGGCGCCGAGCGCGGCGGCGGCGGCTGACAGCTCCGCAATATGGCGGCGGCCGCCGCCGTTCAGATTTTCCCCCCTATCAGATTTTGCGGCTCGGGACGCAGCGCGCATGCGCGGAGGGGAAACGCGCACGCGCGCCGGACGGCGCGAAGCCTCTGCCCGGAGCCCCCGGCGGAGGGGTGCGGGGATTCGGCGGCGCGGAGGGAGCGGGCCGCGGTGCTGCGGCTCTGGGGGAGCGGTGTCCTTCCGCCGTGGGGGAGCGCGCTTTGCGAGGGGCGGTTGGGAGGGGGCTGGGAAAGTACTCGGGGAGCTGTAAGTGAGGAATGCTTTGCTGCACGCTGAGCTTGTGAAGCGTCTTGCATCCAGCAGGTACGTGGTCGCACCGATGGCCGTTACGCATAGCGCACACCTCCCCTCTCAGGTGGCCCTTTTCTGCCCGTCTCTGCAAGAGCCGCAATTCCAATCAGCGACCTAAGGGCAGGAGCTTTGGTTCAAGCCAGGTTCAGCACAGAGCACAGATAAAATGCAATTTGCTTTACCTGACTCAGTTAGGGGCTGGCTTTTCCTCCAGAGCAGTCCCTTGTGAACTGGCTCAGGTATGGGATTACTGCTCCGAGGTCACGGCTTCATGCTGACAGCAAGTGTGAAAAAGCTCTTTTCAGTGCGTGCGTTATCGTTTTAGGATATGCTTTATCTCTGCTCCTGTTGCGCGAAGAATAATATTCCTCTAAAAAGTCATGGTAAATAATAGTCTTATCTGCCTTGTTAACGGCATAATGTGGTTTTCTTCTCACTTTGCTTCCTTAACAAGGTGTAAAATTGCAGTTTGCCTGATAAAGCGTGGCAGTAAAGACGAAAGTGTAGTTAGTGATTGTGCTCTTTAGTCGTGAAACTGAAACTACAGAAGGAGCTACGGTCAATAGAGAGAGCTTTCAGATATCCTTATCAACTTAAATTACGCAGTTCTTTAAGAGGTGGGTTATAAAGTTACTGATAAGAGTGCTGTAACTGTGAGATATAAAAGTTTATCTCCCAGCAGTAATGCCAACATACAGCTCTTCATTAAAAAACGTATTCTAAGCTTTCAGTGCCCGATCTGAGGAATCAGTGCTTCAGTCCGTTCCGACAGGAAATTTTTTCGAGCCAACGCTTCTTATTTTTAGTGTGCCTGCAAAGACAGAAAGTGTTGGTCAGTGAAGACCCAACTGTGAGTTAGATTTCACTTTTGTTAAGGCTAAATGTGCGATCCAAGAGATGCTTACTGGGCGAGGTGTTTTGGAAAGGAGAACTAAGAAAAGATAACTTTGAGGAAATGCTTTTGCTGCACCGAATGTTATGCAATACTCCTTTGCCTGTAATTCATTCAAGATTTGTGCTGTCAGCTGCACAGAAGTGTGGTTCTGCCCATATCTTGCCACTCATGTGAGAAGTTATACATGGATTTGTGTGCAGGTCTGGAACCCAGCCACTCTTTCCGGGAAAAGGAGTGCCTATGACTCAGTACACACGTACTTATCTATTAATATGTTTACAGAAGCAGACCTGGCATCATAAAAAAAATTGCATATCATAAAAAAAATAAAAACAGTTACTAATTGTACGGCCTGAAACCAAATTGTTTAATATTTTGTTAATATTTGTGTATAATAGGATATTTTATCTTAATGTACACTAATAACGTTTCTTTTCCCAGTAACTGTTGCCCCTTGAAGTTTCTGCTAGAAACAAATGGAAGTGAAAGAATTTTGTGGTCATTAGATGAATCCAATTGGTAGATATTTAAAATGTTTGGTTAAATTACAGTAAACGTCTGAAGTAATAGTTTTTGTGTCTGATGTTAAATTTGCCTGTCATCTAAAGTTGAATGTATCTAATTCCAAAATGTATTCTCCCTACTGAATTTCAATAAAAGCATAAGGATTCCAGTAACGACACTGAATATTCCAGTTGCCTTTATTGAGTTTATTGATGTAGTCTCAGCTTTGATCAAGTTTAAAAGCAAATTGTGGTATGGTTATGGGAAGGATTTATCCTTTTCCTAGTATTGTAGCTGTGTGAAGCACATTTAGGAATCCTGCAGTGCTCAGATCTTGCAGTTTGCAGCACCTCTGCAAACGTTATTGCTGACTGCCTCAGCTCCAGGAGGCAATCACATCCAGAGCTCTGCAGCTGAATATTCCCCTTCACAAGCGTTGTGATGAGGGGGGACAGCCCCAGCGTGCAAAAAGTGCAGGGAGGAGAGATTCTCCCTCTTCAGGAGCACAAACAGGACAATCCAGGGCCCCAAAGCCTAGTCAAAATGTCTGTAAGACAGTATTCATGATAATCTGCTAATGAACTGCTGTGCTGGCAGCTAGTTCGGTGTCAAGCAGTTCTGCCTTTTGTTTTAATAGCCTAGCTGAAGAGGCTTAACCTTTAACATCCACAGTGAGACTGCTGGCCAGCAGCCACCTTTGCTGTTGAAAATCTGCAGAGCTGTTGGCAAGAGGTCTGTCCTGCAGTCCAGCGAGTTCCTGCCAGTGAAAGACTTAAGGAAAGCATTGCTTCTCCTAATGATTTTTGCTACTGTAGGCAGACACCTTGTACTGGCGAGGGCCGGGCTGAGTAACTAGCCTGAAAGCTTTACTAACAAACACAAAATATGGATCACCCATTCATATTGTTTCATCCATTATTCTAACTACCGTTATCACGGTTTTGTAACTGCTGATAACTGCACAAAGGGCACATTAACAAATTAAACTGCTTTGCAATGAAGGTTGGGGCAAGCTGTCTAATTTGCTGTACTCCAGCTGGGACAAATCTGTTTATGTCACTGCTCTTGTTTCCTGTCACCCAAACATGCCTTTGCTGATACATAAGGTTGTCATCTAACAGCTGACACTCAGTTGCAGTTCTTGCTGCTGGCCACTTCATGTTTTATCCCATCCGTAGTTGTAATTGCTATGACAAGTGCAAGTTGTTTTGCAGTGACAGTGTTGTTTTTTTAGTGACAGTGTTTATTATAGCTGTCACATGGCTAAGTCTGGGTCATGTCCGTAGCATCAGAAATGAAAGCCATTGGTAACCCTGGAGATATTAATTTCGGGAAAATAACGTTAAGAATTTATAATGAAATAAAATAGGAGGTATGGTAATAGGCAAAGTTCAGACAACAATGTTTTTGATGGAACTACTTCTATGGGCAATAAGAAAAAAGGGGAAAGAATATGATTAGCAGGGAATTGGATGCAGGCATTTGAAAGCTTGTAAAATACACACAACTGTTAAAGCCAAAGCAAATGCTTTTGATTCTACCCCAATACACACATCCCCAAATTACATGTTAAAGCTTTCCTACGATGCAGCCGTACAGTTCTGTGAATAAGCAAAATCATAATAACATACAGAGGTTTTTACTAGGGATGAAGTATTTTTAACTCCTGAACCCTTCTAATTTTACTTCCTTGACTTCCTTCCTTATTAAGAAACAGAAATAATCAGGGCTGTGAGATTTAAAAGTTTTCAGTTCCAAACAGTCTCAAGACTGTGTCACCAACCTTATGTTCCAAAATGGATGTGCTGAAACCCCAAAAAGGAAGTTTACCTTTCCCCTCAACCCCTTCTGAACAGCGTGGCTAAGGCTCCTTTTCTAAAATGAGCATTTCCTTGAACATTTACATATATTTAGAAAACTGAAAATGGAAGTGGACTGTTCAGTTTTGTGCATTTAATTACAGGATGGTATTTCTCAGTCTTTTGGTAATATGCCAGTAGCATCACAGAAGATGGAAAAAGTGCCCATGGAAACGAAGGAAAAACCCTATCACCTATTCAAAGGGGAAACTACACAAGTCTCCCCAACTTGCTCTAAGAAAGTGTCCTACTTAGAAGAAAATAGATGACTGTTTTTGCTGATGTTATTTTCAGCTGAATTGTGTGTTGCCCTTGATGATGAAGTTCTGCAGAAAAAAAAGCAGTAGCCAAAAAAGTCACACCATGAACTTTAGGTAAAGAAGTCAAAACAAATACAATTCCGTTCTTATTTTAAGCTCTATGTCTCTTTTGAAAAAAGTGGTTTATTTCAGAATTAATCTGCTAGTACAGAGGATAAAGTAGCAAGTCAGCAGATGTTCTGAGCTTCTGAAGTAACTGAAGAACAAAAAGGCTGAGCTGAAGCGAGGAAAAAGCATGTGTCATTCAAAGCAGCTACAGTCCTCTTGCTCTAGTGAGTACCCCTATGGGAACATTTTCTTCACCTCCCTAGCACAGCAAGTGATGAATGTATCAAGACTTCATTTGCAGAAGCTAGAATATCTCAACACTTAATCATTAGCACACCTACAAAGATGCAATTTTGAGCCTGGAAAGTAATTTTGACTACGAGGGCAAATGTTCTTGTACAGGTATTATGTTGCAATTTAATATTATGGAAAAAGTCAGCCTTGATTAAAGTTCAGCAAGGAGATATATAAGGGAAAAAGGGAAGATAATTCTGTGATGCTAAGAACTTAAGTGTGCTGCTACTCCAATAATATTTTTAAAAGCTGCTCCTTCTCATTTCACCTTGTGTGAAGAAGGGCTGAAAGATTTAGCAGGATTTACTTTTAGAAAAAATATTAAAGGATAAAAATCTTTGGATATCTTTAAAGAATGCTGGTAGTTGAACCAAATGAGTTAGGATACAGTGAGTACTAACGTAATGAAATATGATACAGTTGAAATGAGTAATTAGTTTAATTTAGATTCCTTAAGGGTCTGAATTCTGTTAATAACTTTCTATGAGAAGTCATTTGTGAAGCTCAGAGTGAACAGAGAATGGTATTACAGTCAGATACAGAAGCCAACCATATCCTGGGCTGCATCCACAGCAGCTGGGCCAGCAGGGTGACAGTGATCCTGCCCTCTGCTCTGTGCTGGTGAGGCCTCACCTGCAGTACTGCATCCAGATGTGGAATCCTCAGTACAGGAGAGATGTGGACCTGTTAAAGAGCATCCAGAAGGCAGCCACAAAAATGACTCAAGGGATGGTACACCTGTCCTGCAAGGACAGGCTGAGAGAAATGGGAACTGGGGCTGTTCAGCCTGGACAAGAGAAGGCTCTGAGGTGACCTGAGAGCCTTTCAGTATCTAAAAGGGAGCTACAGGGAAGGAGGGGATGGATCTTCAGCAGGATCGGCTATGATAGAACAAGGGAAAAGTGTTTCTAACTTAATGAGGGTAGATTTAGACTGTATATAAGGAAAAAGCACTGGAACTTTTTGCCCTGAGACGTGATGAATGCCCCATTACTGAAGGCACCCAAGGCTGAGCTGAATGGGGCTCTATCAGCCTGATCGAGCTGTACCTGTCCCTGTTCCTTGCAGGGGAATTGGACTACATGAACTTTAATGGTCCTTTCCAACGCAAACAATTCTATGATTCTAAGATGCTATGAAATTTGGTTCTTCAGATGCTGCTGAAGTTAAAATTACAAAAATAGGTAAGTTGTTCCATGAATATAGATGTTTTAAACAAAGCATGTTTCTGCTTGTTTCCACCTAAAGACCAGGAGGGAGTTAACCTGGTTACCCTGCTCATTGGTCATCATCACAATACTGAAGCTTTGCACAAAGATGGAGGTTTGCCAACTTGCACATTTGTTAATTTGAAGGTCTGTTCTTTCTTTCTTTATATGATATGATATTCTATCTGTATTTCTTTCTATATATGATATCCACCTAAGCATAGATGAGCATTTTGTTCCTCACTGCTCCATCTGAGCCCTCACGCTGGCTTCATTGCTATTATCAGTCTGCAAAAGACTGGAGGAATTTCAGCAGAGTTGCAGCACAATGGCAAATTAAGTTTACACAGCGTAGAAGAAGTACAGGTGACTTACATCTTGCACATGATGTGGTAACAATATTGCTTCCAGAAAAATGGTTCTAGGTCACCCTGCCTGAGTGGGGCATAGTACAAGATGGCCTCGCAAGGTCCCTTCCAACTCCAACCATTCTGTGAAAAAAACACAGCTATTCATTTAGGCAGTACAGCGTGTGGCTCTCACCAACAAGATGTTTAACTTTAACACGTACAAGTCACACAACCTGAACTGAAATATGGTGCACAGACTAGATCACCACAGGTGGGGTAACTGAGGCTAGCTGCTGGCTGCCCACCAAGCCACTCTCACTCCCCATCCTTAATAGGACAGGATTAGGCAGCATCTGGAGACATAAAGGGTATGGACAAAAAATGAATAAATAAATAAAAGAAAAAGGAATCTAATGAATTATAACATTTTATCTAAGAAATGAAATAAATAAGAAGAGATTCAAACATGCAAGCCTGAGGCTTTGGAGGAAGAACAAACAAACAAACAAACAAACAAAAAAATGAATAAAGCCCATTCTGTAAAAAATCTTCATTGGGCAACAAGCATTACTTGTGTCTTCATATGTGATTCATATGCACATCACTAATGGGTGATTAACAAAAAGCAATGACCAGTAGCAAAGGACAGCAGGTGACTCTAAGTAACTAACTAAAATTAAGCGGTGACATTTCAGCATACAGCAGCCTAAACTGCTGCTGGTCATTCACCAGACTTAACAGAAAATACTAGCAAAGAAAGTTTTACTTAAGGAGGTAAGGATCTGCCACCTGCCCTGAGAAACCAGAGGACAGCTCTAAATTACTACTTTATGAAAAGGATAATTGCTGTCCCATTGGCCTTCCTTTACTTTCCACCTTTCAAATTTCTGTCTTGCTACACCACGTGATCTCCTGTTTCTAAATAGGATGTATGGTATTGCTTAGGTCCCTTTTTAGTAAATATTCCTTCAAAATTCTGGGTCAAGATCTATCAAAGGGTTCACAAAAATAAAAATAGAATAGAGAATATGGTTTGTGAGTTTTCATTTTCTTAGTCTTGTAATACAAGACAAGGCAGACTGTGAAGTTGAAAACTAGTGTATTTGCAGCCAGGTGTTATCTTGTTATCAAGGAACAAGATTGACTGTGAGACTCACTGCTCTAGGATGTTACTGAAGTCACACAGTGAGTATTGCACAGAGAAAGTGTAATATTCTCCTGTCCTGAGCTACTATTTCTGGATATTGATGCTATTTATTTAAAAGGTACCGAAAAACAGCTTGAAACACCAGGTTTAAGCAAGTTAGGATGAATTGTCTGTCACCCCAATTCTGTTGAAAATATGTTGGGGTTTGGTTTGTTTTTGATTCCTCTCAGAAGCACTGGGAATCAACAACAGTTAGATGTGCACAATTGGGCTAAATGAACATAATGCTGTACGGCACGTTACACGCTCCAGTGAGCCTTAGAAATAAATCTAGGTTTAGCCCACAGAGAGTGTATGTCAGTGATCAAACTATACTTGCCTTGAGGAAAATCAGGAGAAAGAATCTCTAAGGTTTAATTCTATAAAATGAAGTTTCAAAGAGACTACTGAAGTGTACATAATTGCTCCAAACTCTTTCTTTCTGAAAGGTCAATTCTTAGTTCCCTTCAGGAGGAAGTAAGAAATACAAGTCACACAACTGGTCAGAAAATCCTTCATTTCTGTAGGAGGTCAGTTCTAAGAAACGTAGGCTGTTGGGAACTTCATTTATGCAGATACTCATGTCAGGGGTTACTGTACAACTAATAGGGCTCAGAAAAACTTGTTCCCAAATGCAACAGCCCATGCAAATGTTGTGTTAGATTCCCGTTTCTGTCAATTACATTTTATAATCTAAAACACAATCTTCAGCTGTTAAGGCCCGTGAGAGAGCTACCAGTCCTTGTGGAATGCTGTCATAGTTCCACTGCAAATTCTTTGAAGTCCTTTGTATTTACAGAGGCTGTTTTTAATATTCTCTATTCTTGTGATGGTGGTACTCCCACTACTGTATATGGAAGAACAGAATCCAGCTTTTAAGGTAAGTTGTTCATCTTTCAATAGCAACTAAGTCACACTACTCCTACTAATGTGGAACGGCAGAAGATAACTTCTTTTATACATGTCTTTTTCATTAGTATTTTTATGGTAACACTGAAACGCCATGTCCTGCTGGACGCAGTACATACACTAAAATCCAGCAGCAGAGTCCGCATTGTTACAATGATTTTCCAAGCAAAATGAAGACTTGCTCAAAACCTACATAGGGGCTTTTAATCCAAATAGTGAAAGTAAAAGTAAGTAGCTGTGCTGCCAGCTGCACTGAGATGGAGGGTGTTCTGTGTTCACTTCTTCACCTTGGCACAGCCTAACTTTTGTCATAGCCTAACTCTTTCTGTCTTTTCAGACTGGGTTTGAAGAGGTAGAATACCTCTACTTCAGTCTCTGCTAGGTCTTATGCCCCCACCACCAGTGCATCTGCTGAGAACGCTCCTGGAGTATTGTCATCAGGACAGGAACCTCCAGAGCACTCTGTATTAAGGTTCAGGCATTTTTCAGGATGATAGTATGACAGATGTCATTTACTTTTCATCACATTTTAAACATCCCTGAAAGAGAATGGGTTGAGAACTGGCTGGCTGGCAGAGCTCAGAGGGTTGTGATCAGTGTCACAGAGTCCAGTTGGAGGCCTGTACTTAGCGATGTTCCTCAGGGGTCGGTGCTGGCTCCAGTCCTGTTCAACATCTTCATCAGTGATTTTTATGAGAGGATAGAGTCCACCCTCAGCAAGTTTGCTGATGATATGAAGCTGGGAGGAATGTCTGACACAATGGAAGGCTGTGCTGCCATAAAGTGAGACCTGGACAGGCTGGAGAGTTGGGCAGAAAGAAACCAGATGAGGTTTAACAAGAGCAAGTGTAGAGCCTTGCACCTAGGGAGGAATAACTGCATGCACTGGTACAGTTTGGGGGATGAACTGCTGGAGAGGAGCTCTGAGGAGAGGGATCTGGGTGTCCTGGTGGATGACAGGCTGAGCCATGAGCCAGCAGTGTGCCCTGGTGGCCAAGAATGCCAATGGGATCCTGGAGTGCATTAAAAAGAGCATGGCCAGCAGGTCAAAGGAGGCAATCCTCCCCTTCCACTCTCCTCTGGTGAGGCCTCACCTGGAGCAGTATGTCCAGTTCTGGGCTCCCCAGTACAAAAAAGATAAGGATCTCCTTGAAACAGTTCAGCAGAGGGCTACAAAGATGATAAAGGGTGTGGAACACCTCCCTTATGAGGAGAGGCTGAGAGACCTGGGTCTGTTCAGCCTTGAGAAAAGAAGACTCAGAAGGGATCTGATCCACATCTATAAATATCTAAGGAGCAGGAGGCAAAGAGATGAGGCTGAACTCTTCTCAGCAGTGTGGTGACAGGACAAGGGGAAATGGCCACAAACTGAAGCATAGGAAGTTCTGCACAAATGTGCATGGGAACTTCACCACTGTGCAGTGACGGAGTGCTGGCACAGGCTGCACAGAGAGGTGGTGGAGTCTCCTTCTCTGGAGACGTTCCAGACCCGCCTGGACGCCTACCTGTGCAACCTGGGCTAGGGAGCTGCTTTGGCAGGGGATTGGACTCCATGATCTCTGGAGGTCCCTTCCAACCCCTACAGTTCTGTGATTCTGTGAAGATATTTTTATTTGCTGAAATTTTTCTTTATCAGTTTAAGATACCAGAACTGCTAATTTGTGTATGAAAATATTTCCAAAATATCTGTATAGTGCCTGAAGTAACTTACTCAAACATTAACTGCATTCTTTTGCAGTAAGCTAAAATATGCAGCAAAGTTAGTCTTACAAGACTTATGAGTCTCACTGGCAGTCCTGGTGTATTTGAAGAATAGTTCACATGCATTTTGGTTTGCAGAGCTGGCCATCTAGATTTTTCTGTGTTCAGTGAAATCTAAACCACTGGGATTGTATTTTTCCTAAACAGTGAGCAAGGCCACTAACAAATCCGTGCATCAAGAAAGACGAATGACTCAGCAAATTAAGCAAGACAGATTACAACATATTGCTTACCCTAAACTAAGCTGGCACCATTACCCTTCTTTACACAAGATGTTAAGAGGTCTAGCAAGAAAAATTGCTAGAGATTTCTTCCAGATTTTTTCTTTCAAAGCAGAGGAAGATGCACACTGCAGATGAGGATGTGGGGGGGCTCGTTTCTCATGCAGTGTGCCTGAGTGTCTCTCAACGTTCTTTGAGTGAAAGCTCTGCATTCTTCCTCTGAAACAGATCCGGAAGTCAGGCTCTGATGTACAGGGGTGCTGCTATATCTGCTAACTTCTACTGTACTTTTAATCAAATATAATCATGGAATCATTAAGCTTAGAGAAGAGATCATCCAGTCCAATGATCAAACCATCCCCACCATGTCCACTAACCACATCCCTCAGTGTCACAGCTCCAAAGTTTTTGAATGCCTCCAGGGATGGTGACTCCACCAGCTCCCTGGGCAGCCTGTGCCACTGTCTCACCACTCTTCCTGAGAATAAATTTTTCATATAAACCAATCTGAACACCCCCCCTCTCCCAATCCCCGGTGCAATTTCACTCCATCTCATCCTTTCAGGCATTTGCAGAGTGCAATAAGGTCTCCCCTGAGCCTCCACTTATCCAGATTGAACAATCCCAGTTCCCTCAGTCGCTCCCACCAGACTTGTGCTCCAGACCCTTCACAGCTTTAATGTCCTTCTCTGGACATGCTCCAGGGTCTCAATGTCTTGTAGTGAGGAGCCCAAAACTGAATATAGTACTCAGGGTGCAGCCTTACCACTGGCAAGCAGAGGGACAATCACCTCCCTTATCATTAAATACAAAGCATCAAATGAAAGCACTGCATTCTGTGTCCCTGTATTCAAACCTAAGGCTTTTTGCTTCAGTAAAATGTGGTATTTGTAATAGTACATGCAAAAACTGGAGTTTTCACTTCGGCTGCTCTGTGATAACGTTGTTGTCTGTGCAGTGGGAAGAAGTCTTCAGAACAAAACCAATCATAAGTTTGCTGAAGATTTTAGTCTTTCATACCGTTTAAACTATTAAACCAGCATCAAGAGAATCGTAGAATCCTAGAATCTTTAGAGTTGGAAAGGACCTCCATGGTCCATCTAGTCCAACTCCCCTGTAATGAACAGGGACACCATAACTCCATCAGGCTGCCCAGGGTCTGACCCAGCCTCACCTTGAAAGTCTCCAAGGATGGAGCATTCTCCACCTCTCTGGGCAACCTGTTCCAGTGCCTCACCACGCCCACTGTATAAGACTTTTGCCTTACATCTAACCTAAATCTACCCTTGTTAAGTTTGAAACCCTTTCCCTTGTGCTATCACAACTGACTCTGATAAAGTCAGTCTGTCCCCTTCTTCCCTGTAGCTTCACTTTAGATATTTCAATATCTAGGCTGCTCTCAGGACACCTCAGAGTTTTCTCTTCTCCAGGCTGAACAGCCACAGCTCACTCAGCCTGTCCTTGTAGGAGAGGCATTAACACTGAAGCTGGACACTCCTTCAGTTGGTGGTGCCCAAGGCCTCAGTACCATGCTGGTCAGCCAGGCTCTGCGCTGCTGTCCTGGCATGGACATTGCTAACTTCACAACTGCCAGTTTAAAATGAAGCCTTAGTACTGTATGACTCTGTATATACAAAATCAGAGTGTGTTAAAAAGTAACAGGGCAGAGTGCTACCTCAGCAGCTTGGAACAGCGTGGTACTGCTATGGGCTACTAACCCCAACGTGTTCCAAGAGTTTGGCTGAAAGCCCTAAAAGCAGCGCAAGAGAAGCAGACCTTCTATATTCTATCTATACACCTGCAACGCTCAGCCTTGAAATGAGAGAGGACTGGCAAAGCCAGTGAAGCACACTGAAAGCATTGTTTTATTGCTGCCTTCCTGCTGAGCTCGCTGAGCGACCACTAATGGCTGGCACTGCTGTGGCACTGCTTCAGTGGGACATGAGCTGCTGCAGGAGATGGCTGCACGCTGCGTCTGTCTGCTGTACAGCAGCTCATGCAAATGCAAAATAATTGGAAAGATCAGATGAGCGCTCTCTGAACAACTGAGTTTCCAGCGGTTGGGTTACTGCCAGCTGAACCAGTGCCATTTAAAACAAACACAAGTTTCTGCATCAGCTGCAGAGTGCCAGCAGCGCTGAGCCCACCGAGGAGGCAGTGCTGGGGAGCAGCCCCCACAGCCACGCAGCCAGCTGGGCTTGGGGTCACCGTACTCATTTCCTCTGCTGAAGGGCTCTTCACTGCACACAGCAATCTTGGATTACGAAGGAGCATGGGCTACAGCTCAACTGTTTTAAGTGCTGCCAAGAAAAAAAGGGGACTTGGGCAAAGGCCAGGCTAGCCAAGCACAGAATTGCCAAACCAAGGCTTTCAATAAATCAGTTCCCAGAAAGTCATGAGACTGGCAATTAAAAAAAAAATACACTCATGAGACTTTAATAATAGTTTGAGGTTCTCTTTATTTCCTTTCTGTGCTCTTATTTCCTTTCTTTTCAGGCCTGGGAAAAGAACGTTTTGCTTGCTTCTTTTCTGATTCTCAATTCCTCACTGACCACCTGATCTTGAAATGATGGAAAGAGGGCTCTGATTAAAATATTATAGAAATAATAAAATGCGGCAGCTTTGAGTGCACCACTGTTTAGGTTCCAGATGTGATCTGTGTGCTCCTAGGCTGCCAGAGAGATGGATCATTTTTCTAATTCAGTTACACCATCGGAGACAAAACATAACTGATAAGCTTATTTCAAACCAGACGTCTGTGCAGTCCTAAATGTACCAGTGCCTTTTGGTAAATCTGTAGCTGCTTTGTGTGAGTTTTGGTTTTTTAATCTTGTCTATATATTAATATATAACAGATACGATGATTCACATGCATAAGTGTTTGCAGCATCAGAACTTTGGCCTTTTCCAGATGTGCACAGAGGTATCTAATTTGGAAAGCTCTCTTACACAGATGCTTATGTACACCTTAAGAAGAAGAGCACTTCATTGCTTTATGCACTGATCAACATTTTTGTTTTCAGTCACATCAATTGTGACATCTCATGAAAGAGAACGACAGCAACAAAATGCATTTCATTTTGTAGCATTCAACCAGAGGGTAGTTTCAACACGTATGTATCTGATTACTCCAGTTTCTTGCCAGTTCTCCTCACTCCCATTTTTATTCTATATATTCATTAGAAATCTTTCAATTTCCTCCTTCTGGATGCAAAAAACAGATGCAAATTTTGCCTCCCTTCGTTACCTCTCTGCTCAGCGCTATGAGCAAGCTGCAGCCCGAGCTTGCTGTGCCTCCTGGCGGGCACACAGACCTCCTGCAAGCCTTCATCCTCTATCTTTGTACTTCAAAGATTCTCTTATGTAACTGAGCCGCTTCGCAGTACAAACTAACTCGACGATGTATTTTTCAAAGATAATAAAGACCAGTATGCAGTACTCACATGTCACTCACTCCTGGAAATGACAGGACAGCAATCAGTATCTTTGCAGAATGGAAAGATTTTCCTCTTTAAGTTGCACGTGTTTTTACAAAACAACTTAAGACTTCTGGGGAGAGAGTAAAACTTCTCACAGATAATTCATAACAGCACTATGCGGAGAGGTGGGCACCAACAGGTAACAGGAGTGAGTATCAGGCTGTAATTCATTTTCAACACGTTTTGTGCAGTCAGAAAATTGCTTTCTTGTTTAATTGAAGCCTCTAATTACTATCAAGCTAGTCAGGAAAGGAGCACTGGTAGCAATGAAAATATTGCCCGGGCTGAAATTCAATAGATTTTTGGTGGATTTTGGTCCACACCTCCTCTCCTCCACTGCAAACTTAGCAGCTTCAGCTTCAGGGTGCTATTACATACAAGAAAATTAGGAAGGAGTATGGCCAAAGAAATGTCCACTTAATGATTGACCAAAGGACTCTCAAGCCCACTGTTTTGTCTTTAGCAACTGTCTCTTCCTGGTGAGTAGCTCTGCAGAGAAGGACTTAAGGGTCCTGCTGGACAAGAAGCTGGATGTGAGTCAGCAGTGTGCACTTGCAGCGTGGAGGGCCAAGTATATCCTGGGCTGCATCAAAAAAGGGGCGGCCAGCAGGGAGAGGGAGGTGATTGTCCCCCTCTACTCAGCTCTTGTGAGGCCCCATCTGGAGTACTGCATCCAGGCCTGGGGCCCCAGCACAAGAAAGATGCAGAACTCTTTGAATGGGTCCAGAGGAGGAACACTGAGATGATCAGAGGGCTGGAGCACCTCTCCTTGAGGAAAGGTTGAGGGAACTGGGCTTGTTTAGTTTGGAGAAGAGAAGGCTCCAGGGAGACCTCATTGTGGCCTTCCAATACTTGAAGGGAGAGTATAAGCAGGAGGGGGAATGACTGTTTACAAGGGTTGATAGTGACAGGACAGGGGGGAATGGTTTTAAACCAAGACAGGGGAGATTGAAGTCAGATGTTAGGAGGAAGTTTTTCACTCAGAGGGTGGTGGGGATGTACTGGAACAGGTTGCCCAGAGAGGTTGTGGATGTCCCATCCATGGAGGCATTCAAGGCCAGGCTGGGTGTGGCTCTGGACAGCCTGCTCTAGTGGCTGGTGACTCTACCCATGGCAGAGGGGCTGAAACTAGAGGATCTTTGAGGTCCTCTTCAACCCAGGCCATTCTGTGATTCTATTCTATGAAAATCAGCACCAGGGAAAGAATGTGACAGTGGAGCAAGTGTCAGCTTTCCCCATGTATTTCTCCAGCTTCCAACAACTTGCCCATCAAGGATTTCAGACAGGCGCCAGACACAGTGTGTTAATATTTAACAGCCAGCGGTGGATTTCCCTTTCATGAACTTGTACAGCTGTATTTTAAATACACTTTAAGATCCCCTATTGGTCATAAACCTGGCCATTATTCTGTGATGGCAAGTTCTGCTTTGTTTTGAACATTTCGCATTAAGCTGGCTGCCCACCACTCTTCAAGTTGTCCTAGGAAAGAGGGGACACTACGAAATGGAAGGATAACAATAAGTGAAAGAATTTCAGAAATCTGTAACAGTAAGGAAAGCATTTCTGTTTAAATACATTTTTCTATTAAAAAGCATCAAGTCTCCAGACAACTACCTTGAATATCCTTTGCTCAGATGAAATTTCTCACACAGATTTTGCAGTATTGTATGATGGAACCATGGCTTTAGAACACAGAATTATTGGCACTGGAGCAGAATTCTGCTGCAGTTAATTCATGTTTCTGTCATGACACTGACCCACCTCCTCAGCTGTCCTATCTGAGTGCGTAATACTGGGCTCTGCCACATTCCCAGAGCTCCACCTCTTTGAATGACAAACTCCAAATATTTCTATCTGTTTCCCACTGTATTTCAGGCGCTGTAGTGAAACCAGCAAAGACAAAACAACTGAAAACAAAACACTGTCCTGCCCTGTTGCATTGCATTTATCAGATCCTCACCAACAAAGGGACAACGTTCTTAAATCCAAATTATCCTTTAACTGCAGAACTTTTTGGCGGCCCCACATGGATTTTGCTAAATTAGCCTTACAGAAAGGCTCACAAACCACTTTAATTATCAAAATAAAAGCAACCATGTCACAAACATATCCTCATACCATGTCTCTTGCAGATGAAAAACCAGGACTCACAGAAATCATCTTCAGTAACTTATGGAGATGTTCTGACGATCATTTGTATACATGCAGGATGTTTTTATCCTCCTGAACCCTGAAATTTTAAGCCAGACAGGAGAAATGTGATCCCATTGCTAAGCAGCATAAAACAATTCAAGATGAGAGAGCTGCTCTCAGAACAAACCTTGTTTTATAAGCTGGTTGATGGAAGTGAAAGGGCTGGAAACAGCCCTTTCATCTTCTTTTTGTTTTTTGCTATGTTATTTTTTGCTCTAAGAAACCTCTCCACACCTGGCTGCATGAACACCAAACAGAAAAGGGAGGGTGAGGCAGGGAGGAGCAGGACCGCAACATCTTCACCCCGGATTCCTATGAACTTCCACAGCACCACACCCCAAAGCCTCAGTTACAAAGCTGAGAACAGAAGATTGTATGGATACATGGATATTATCTTGTAGAAAGCGTTTGCCATCTAGTGGCTTGTTGGCCTCCTGCAAATAGGAGCTTAAAATAATACAGTACTGAAGAACATAATTGTAATATGCATACATATGTTTCCCAATATACTATAACCTATACAAATACATAGGAAAGATGAAGCTTGTATAGCATTCCAATGAACATGTCATGGAGACAAGCAACAAAGCTTTAACACAAGCAATGCGACGTTCAGAGAGATATTTGATTTACACACACTGTTAAGAACTTTTGCCTGTTTTATTTCAATCTGCTGCTTTTCATCCAGGTATCCTGACTGAATTGCTCTGCCTTCTTCTCAAACTTGCCCCCACAAAAGCATACATTACGTAGAGAATACAAAACAACTACATAAAAGGGCTCTGTGTTTGGGGGTAGGAGTTGTCAGGGAACAGCAAGAGATGGTAACTCTGCAAGGGAATGTGGCTGGGAGCCAAGTGGAGCAATGAGGCAAGGAAAAGCAGTCACCCCACCAAGGAGCCAGGGAAGAGAGCAGCAAGCCAGGGTCAAAACTGGTTTGCAAGATAGTAGTCTGGGTCAGCAGCAGTTAGTTGGTCGCCCAGCAAGGCCATGGTGGCAAGGCGCATCCAAGGCCATATCAGGATGCCAAGTCAGAGTGTTTGGATCAAGGCCAGACAGTCCCATAGAGATGTGAGACAATGCAAATACAGCTGCTACATGTCTGGACTGTGCCAGAGGCAAGGGCCAGCATAAAACCTCTGCTTCAAAGAGGCTTCCAGGAGGAAGGACAGACAGCACCTCACTTCTAGCTTTTGCTGCAATAGCTCTAATCAGTGAAGGTTCTGACTTCAGACTCTGCCAACTGAACATTTACTAAGGGGTGATGTGCTAAGGACAATGGTCATCTGAGGGTGATGACCATGCTAGGGAATGTGCTGAACATGGGGGTAAAGATGGGTAATGGAAATGGCCTTCTTCATGAAAACACTGTATGGATGTAGGTCTCACATGGAAGGAACAGAAACAAAGCTCAGAGCTTGCTGTTCAGCTGAGGAAAGAAAGAACTCTTGTTGATAACAGAGCGTCTTTAATATGAAGCAACAAGGGACGTGTGGTTTATGAAATGATCACAAACAACGCTACTAGTTTGACGTGTATGCAAAAATAATCAGATATAAGATATCAGTATGTTGGCCATGCACTTCCATCCATTAGAGACACTGCACAAGTGAATGTAGCATCTAAGTAGTTGCCCAGGTTCAACATGGGTGAATTCAGAGTTTCATATGCAAGCATGACTTGGTGGAAAAATCAGGGGAATTGCCTTGTGTAATCAGATGAATAAAAACAGAGGCCCTGCAGCAAAAGGGCTGGAGGGGATACAACAAACAGTGGGTGAACATCAGCACGGTCAAGAACCATTTAAACTCACGGGCAGCACTGGACAAGAAAAATACTGGTATACATTATCGTAAACTAAAAATACAGAATCACAGGGTTGTCTGATTCGGAAGGGACCCTTTAAAGCCATCCAGCCCATCCCCTGTTCAGCCCCTCACCCAGCCTGACCCCGAGCCTCCAGGGACGGCCGCCCCCGTACCGCCACAGCGGCGCCGCACAGCGCACTTTGCGTACCGCCGCTCCTCCCGTCCCGCGGTCCCCTCCGGACGCCTCCAGAAGGGGGCGGGCAGCGCGTTACGAAGGCGGCGTAGACCGCTACGAAACTCGCCGCGGCCTGCGCCGGAAGCGTAAGCGCTGAGACTTTGCCCCCACCCGTACCGGCGCCTCGCGCTGCCCGCTCGCCGCCATGGCCGCTGCGGCACCGGCCCGCCTGCTGCTCCGGGCCGCCGCCGCCGCTCCGTCCCGCCGCTGGCTCCTCTCCGCCTTGCCGGCAGCGGGGACGGGACCGAGCTGCAGCGCCGCGGCCGCGAGGGCGTTGCGGCCGCTCAGCCTCTCGGCCCGGGCGGCGCGCAGGTAAGCGGGTCGGGGCGGCCTCGGCGCGGGGAGCGCCCGGGGCTGAGGGGCGGCCGCGCTCGTGACCTTCCCGCGCTGCTCTGGCCGCGTCCCGACGCGCTCCGACGCCTCCTCGGCTCCGGGTCGGCCCCGAGGCGCTCCCTCCCGGCGGTCGGCCCGGCTCCGCGCCGCCTGGCGTCCTGCTGGGCGGTGGTGTGCGGAGTTCGGCTGCTGGGCCTCCTCCGGAGGTCACCGTGCGCGCTGCTGGAGTGTGCGAGCAGCTGCT
Source organism: Callipepla californica brunnescens (assembly GCA_023055505.1). Lineage (NCBI taxonomy): Eukaryota > Metazoa > Chordata > Aves > Galliformes > Odontophoridae > Callipepla > Callipepla californica. Next base: position 108,501,424 of record JALIRH010000001.1, on the reverse strand, counting down.
ACCGGGTGCTGGGAGCGCGCCTGAGAGGCTCTTCTGCTTTAACGTAGCTCTTCTTTACTGGAGAGCACTCGTACGCACTCAGCCCCTGTGCGGGCTGTCTTGGAATGTCACCTGGCCTTCACCTGCAGTGTGTCATCAAAGGCTGCCTTCCTGTCTGTAGCTGCATATTCATAGAGCCTGTTTCCAGTATTTAAAATACAGTCTTCAAGGCTGGTTGTCAGAGAAGTCTCTGTGGCTGAGAGCAGGGCCCCCAGCCAGCTGCCTGGCACTGTGGCTGTACTCTGGGCTGCTCCCAACTGCTGGTTGGCTCTCACCACCGTGGTTGGAATCATAGAATATCCCGAGTTGGAAGGGACCCGTAAGAATCATCGAGTTTGACTCCTACAGAATCATAAAAGTTGTTTCAGTGATTTCATGTTAAGCTCTCCTGTAGGTGCTCTTATTTTGTTACAGAAAACGCTCTTGATGCGGAGCACAAATAACTTTTTAATCCCAGTCTCCTGTATGCCTGCTTAGATCTCTTCTCTGGGTGACCCAGCCTAGTGCTTTAAAAAGTAAGCCTCCAGTGACTTGCCCGGGTCAGCAGTTATTTTGATGTCAGCACTTCATTCAGAAAGTAAAAACGTCTTCTAAAGCGTTTAGATTCATAGATACATTAGGTTGGAAAGGACCTACAAGATCATCTAGTCCAACCATAAGGCTTCTGAAGCCAAGGCTTCAGAAATTAAAAGTTATCAAACAAGGCACAAATGGGAGGAAATGGATTACTGTAAGGGGAAAACATTTTCTGAGCTAATTGTAAGTACTTCCTCAATTTACTGCCAGTTATTTTTCTCCAGTCTCACCTTTTTCTGGATGTTTTATTAAGACTCAGTTCCTTAACTTTGTACAATCAGCCAGTGTCAGTCCAATAAGAGGATACATAACACTACATACTTGTGAACTTACCTGTAGTTATGTCTGGGAAATGAAGGCCTAGCTGTGTAAAATCACGAGCAGCAGGGATTCTCGTGAGCAGAGGTTTCCAAGGGATTCAGTAAGGCATCAGGCATTGTTTTTGTTCCCAGCTTTGTTACTTTTCTTCAGTCCATTTTTTCCTGTTATCCCCATTTTTCATTTTGTGGACAACAGCAGCTGTCTAGCAGTTCTCTTACAGCAGTAAACTCATGCAGTACTTTTATTACAGTGCATAATTGCTGCATGTTTGAAGGATTAGTTTTGGTTTATTACTTCCATATTTTAATTGAGGCTTGCCACAGTGGCTCAATTAATGAAATCCTTCTGACAATTAGGTCGGGCTTTTGGATGAACCATTCAGTAAGAAAACCTGGGAGTAATAGAATTGGTCTCTCCGCGTGCAACACCCAGGTGCAGTTTTGTTTGGAGGAGTATAGGTGACACTTACCTTGGAAGCAGTGGCTGAAGAGTGGGAAGAAGAGAGGGAGAAGTGTTCTTGCAGCACACATCCTCTTTGCAAAGGAGGGGCAGTGCTCAGCACAGCACTTAACAGTTCTGTGGTGCTGTTCGGTTCATTTGCTGTGTGTTTAATGTAGGGTACCCTAGTGGCACTTGGTGACAACATTGACAGTACTGTGGCACCTGTGTGAAGGAATTAATTTGTTAATTATTATTTTCTTTTATAGCTAGTTAAAGGAAATTAATCTAAGCACAAATTGGGATAGTTACACTTCATGTAAATCACATGAGATATGTTTGGTTCTTTCTGGGAATCCTGAGGCTTGCACAAGACCTGGCACATGTTTCATGTTCGTTTTCTGTGAGTAGTTCACAGAGTGGTGGGGATTTTGTTGCTCCTCTTGTTTGTTTGTTGTTACTTTTCTTCTTTCCCCATGTAAACGATGTCTGGTTAGACAAAAGCTATGTAGCTCGAAACTCATAAACCCTAAATATTCTTCCATGTAGCTGTGATTTTTCTTTCAGTGGAATCTCACAGTTGAAAAGATCTGCACAGCGTGCGATCTGAGCCTCTGACCAGTGATGTACTTATTTCTGGAAGCATTTGTGGCATTTTTCAGGCACATGCACTGCAACGCAAATTAAACTTTGAATGTCCTGGAGTTGCAGGGAAATGGATCCTACTGGAAGACCGAAGTGTCTTACACTCTTGCAGATAAATTTCAGTTTCAGTGGTCAGCCAGGTGAATTTCTTTTTGTAGGAGGGATTAATTTCTGTAAAGATGTTTAACAAAAACTCATGACTTAAGGACAGTACTTTAGTTGGGCATGCCCAGCCCTGGTGCTGCCCCACAGCTGGTTAAACCAGTGGCTGCAGAAAGAGGGGTGTGCTGTTGCTGTCTTCTTGTAAACAAGTGTGTCATGTGACAGGTAGATCTGACAATACCAGTTCTGCTGTTTGTAGGGCCGCAGGGCTGCCAAGATTGGTTTTCAGCCTGTTCTGCTTCCAGCCCAGTTTACTTCAGGGCTCTGTAAGTGCTGGAGGGTGGAGGGAACAAAGGAGGGATTGAGGAACCATAGTTCATGTGGCACTGCTGTTATCCCAGGCTGAAATGCAGCCACAGAGGAAGATAGTTGTGTTGTGAAAACCTGCCTAGGGAGGACCACTGAAAGAGCCTCTTACAAAGGTTCCTGTTATCTTTTTGGTCTTGTGTTACTGGTGATTGTTTTATCCTGTCGTGGAGGAAAGGATGTGATTTGGATATTGAACAAATATTGAGCACTTCTGTGGGCATAAGATGTCCATAAATGCGACTGCATCCCTGTCTCCTGCTAGGATCGTCTTGGTTGTATTGTCAGTGTGAACAAATGAGTGTTTCATTGAGCTCAGGAAGGGCTTGCTGAAGAACTTCCAGGGAGGTGGGTGCTGATTTCCTCATCTTTGCTGTGGGAGGTGGTAATGCTCAACAGAGGAGTGGAAAGAAGAGCACAGTAGAAACTTAAACCTCGGCAGAATGGCTTTCTGGGTGTGCTCCTCTGATACCACAGGTGACTGCAGAACATGAAGTGTATTATGTGAAGATGCATCGTCTAAAATTTCTGAATTTAGTTATAGTGTGAGCTTCATTTGAATCACACAGGTCCACAAGGTCAATCCTTCATTACTGAGTATAATTATGGAATGAATTTGTGATTAATAGTCACCTGCAGTTGCCTTCCAGAAGGTAGGCTCAGGGGAGGTAAGACAGGAGTGGGACACAACATCATAGTGAGAGGTAACAGGTACTGCTGCCAGCTGAGCTTATGGCTGGCACAAGTGCTTTAAGTGTAGAGCAACAAATACCTTTTGTTTTTCAAAACGAGCTTCAACTTTAATTACTAGAGCTTTATTTATTTATTTTGTAGTCAGTTGCAGAAGTGGCTGACTTGGTGGTGTTTCAGTAAGACCACTTTTCATTTTTAATTTTAATATTCAGCCCTACGAGTTAGTTTCCTAGGAGGTGGCTTGGTTTGTCAGGCTTGTTTGTGTTCTGTGTTGTAGATGACTTAAAGCCCACAATTATTGCAAAGAGCATATGTAATGTGAAGTAAGCTGTTCTTAAACATGGATTTCACCCTGAGTTATAGATGTTGCATTAGCTTTCAGTTGTTTTATTTATCTCTCATCTCTCAGCAGGTTTCTTCCCTGTCTATCCAGCAAGTTTTTCTGGTGTTGCTCACTTGCTATGAGAAAGAGCATAGTCTGTTCTAATGAACTGTATTTTATTTGCTAATATATTAATTACTTTAATTTGCTTGTGAAAGAAAACTATACAACAAAAAAATCCTATTTTTTTTTCCATATCAAAAGCATTAATCTTAAGAAAAAAAAAAATTCCCTTGCATTCTGCATAACAGTTTCTAAAATATACACAACTGCCTGAAAAGCAAAGCAGGAGACTTCTTTGATACCTGTGTTGAAATTTCAGTGCACTTCACTAAAATAAATATTTACAAGGTGACATTCTAAGAGCACCTGCAATCAAAAAAATCAGATAGTTTTGTTCTGTTTCCGTTGTTGGAGGGAGGCCAGAATTAGATTTTAGAGGTAATAAAATAAAATGCCTTAAGTTCTAACTGCACATGGAAAAATGTAAAACTCTTTAATTCTTTTTAATGTTATCTGCTAGATCATTTTTGAGATTGTGGAAAAGTGAGGAGCAGTTAAAGTCACTCTTTTATTTGGCAAAAATACAAATAGCCTGCCTAAAAGAAAGTACTGAATCCCTTTGGTGAGAGGTGAAGCTTCTGTATAGCTTCTAGTGACAAAACAGAAGTGAAGGGTTTTTTGTTGTTTGTATCTTTGTGTTTAATGTCAGCAGTAAGTACCTGTACCTATTACAGCTCAGAAAAGTCAGTAACTCCCTTAGATTTCTGTGCTCTTACCGTCTATAGAGGTTATTGTTGCAGCAGTATTCAACTAAATTGAAAGACCTAAAAAAATAGATTTGCTTCTTTAGATCTATTTTGTATTTTTCTTTTTCAGCTCTGAAGATAAAATAACTGTTCATTTCATTAACCGTGATGGTGACAAGCTAACAGCCAAAGGAAAACCTGGGGATTCGTTGCTGGACGTTGTTGTTGGTAATAATCTAGACATAGATGGTTTTGGTAAGTGGTTCCTTGAATACTGTCTTCAGTGTCTGGAAATTGGGGTCTCTTACCAGTTTATTCATAAATATTTATGAATGTATTTGTAAAACCTAGATGTGTTATTTGGACTCTTCCATATTTTATTTTCTTGCAAGTGCATAGAATATTTTGGATCTAGTTCTTAAAAATATCTGGGGTGAGCCTTGCTTGAAGGAATTAAAGAAGAACATTGTCAGGGAGGAATCTGAAAAAAATAATAGAATAGTTTAGGTTGGAATGGATGTTGAAGATCCTCCAATTCCACCCTCTGCCACAGGCAAGGACACCTCTCACTAGACCAGGTTGTCCAAAGCCCCATCCAGCCTGGTCTTGAACGCTTCCAAGGATGAGGCAACCACCACATCTCTTTGAGGCCTGCTCCAGTGTCTTACTGCTGATTATTTTCTTCCTAATATCAAATCTAAACTTACAATTACTCTTTGGCATATAACTTATGCTCCCTGGTAAAGAGTCCCTCTCCAGCTTTCCTGTAGGTACCATTCTTTAGGTATTAGAGGGCTACTATAAGTTCTCCCTGTAGCATTCTCTTTACCAGGCTGATCAACCCCAGCCCTCTCAGTCTGTCTTCACAGGAGAGGTACTTCAGCCTTCTGATCATCCTCATGGATCCTCCTTTGGATCTGCTCCAACAGCTCCATGTCCTCCTTATGCCAGGGCCCCCAGAGCTGAATGCAGTACTGCAGGGTGTGGTCTTGCAAGAGTGGAGTAGGAGTACATGATGATAATCTCTTCTCTTGCTCTACTGTCCAAGCTTCTTTTATGCAGCTCAGGATACAGTTGGCTTTTTGGGCTGCAGTGTTGCCAGCTGAGTTTTTCATTGACCTACCTCCCCCCTTCATTTCACGTCTGCTCTCAGTTAGTTTTCCACCCAGCCTGTATTTGTGCTTCGAATTGCCCCAACCTGAATACAGGACCTTACAGTTGGCCTTATTAAACTAAATGAGATTTGTACAGGCCCACCTCTCTAGATGATCCAAGTCTCTCTGGTTGGCATCCATTCCCTCTGCTGTATCTTAGTCGCTGTAAGGGTTGCAAAGACAAAGAGACCAGTGTGAACCAGGAGGTGTTACATAAAGAAGGAAAATGAACGAACAATTCCCAATCACATAACTCAGCTGGGTGTTGTCTGCAGATTTGTTGAAGGCACAGCCAATCCCACTGTCCATGTCACTGACGAAGATGTTAAATTGTGCCAGTCCCCCGAGGGACACCAGTTGTCACTGATCTCCACCCTGACTTCGAGCCATTGACCACAACTCTGAGTGTGACCATCCAACCAATTCTTTATCCATCAGTGGTCCATCCATCAGATCCCTGTTTCAAATGTAGAGACAGCAGTGTTGTGTGGGGTAGTTTCAGGTGCTTTGTACCTGTCCAAGTAGATGACTCTTCCCTTATCCTCCAGCACTGTAACCTTGTCACAGACAGGCACCAGATTTGCCAGGCATGATTTGCCCTTAGTGAAGTCATATTGTCTGTCGCCAGTCACCTCCCTATTTTCTGTGTGCCTTAGCATAGTTTCCAGGAGGATCTGCTCTGTGATCTTGTCAGGCACAGAGGTGAGAATGAGTGGCCTGTAGTTCCCTGAGTCTTCCTCTTTTCCCTTTTTAAAAAATAGGGGTTTTATTTCTCCTTTTCCAGTCAGTGGGAACTTCATCACACTGCTACAACTTTACAGTTATGATGGATGCTGGCTTAACAACTTAATCCACCTGTTCCTTTGGAACGCTCGGATGCTTCTCATCAGGTCCCATGAACTTGTGCATATTCTGGTTCCTTAGATGCCTTCAGTCTGATCTCTTCCTACAGCAGGCAGTTCTTCATCTTCTCAGTCCCTTTGCCTTCTGTGACTTACGCAGTGTGACTAGACCAGTTGCTGATGCAGGCTGAGGCAAAAAGGTTTGAGAACTTCAACCTTCTCCATATCCCCCATAACCAGGTCTTGTTTCCTTCGAGAGAGGGCTTACGTTTTCCTTAGCCTTCATTTTATTGCTGACAGTGCTTAGAGAAGCTTTTCCTGTTGCCCTCCGTGTCTCTGGCCAGATTAAATTCTGTCAGGGCTTTAACATTCCTAACCTGATCTCTGACTGCTCAGGCAATTTCTCTGTGAAGATGAAAGATACCACGTGTGAGATTTCTTGAGCTGAAAGCTTCTGGAGGCTGCACTGAAATGGTGTATTTCTCACAGTGTTGAGTTACTTGTGTGAGCTGAATTTATTTGGCTTTTTGTAGCACACATTGATGTAGGATTTGAATGACAAATGAAAGAAATAACAAGGTTTATGTCAGTTTGCAAATAAGAGAAAGAAAACTTCAGTTCTTAGAAAAGAAGCAAGGTGAAGGAGACCCGTGCATTAGAGAAGTTCTAACTCAGTACAAGTTCTGTTTAAAATCAAAACAGGAGGAAGTCAAGAAACCTCTCTTTTCCTCCAAACTTTGGACTTCCCACAGTTCCATGGTAGTTATAGGTTTCTGACTGTACAAAACAAACTTTCAGAGCATATGTTTAAATTAATGTGAGCTTAAGAAGTAATAATACAAAGTAAAGCAGGAAGTGGGATTACAGTTTGCATGAATGAATATGTAGCGTGGAGCAATTATGTAGGGGGAAAAAGGCATGCTAGTTCAGCACAGCTTGAAATTTAATGTATGTTTTATTTAAGTATAAATACATGACATTGCTAGTAATAAAATCTTTAAGATTCTAAAGAATGTTGTTATGGGCTGTATACATTTGAAGAATGAAGTAAAAAATGTGCAGTACATTGATATACATTGTTATGACATACATACATTATGACATACATCATTAAAGAAATATATTTTATAGGCTTATGACTACTCTTCAGTCTGCAGTTAAGATCCTCTCATTTCATGTTAATATCAGCCATGTTAAAGCATTATGGTATAGTGGATTAAGAGAGATAATGTTGTCAATAGACTGTAAATAATGTCCAAAATAAACATTTGAAATAGTTTCCTAACCTTTAATTATAACATGCTGTACCAATTTCAGTGATAATTTGGCAATGAAGATCATACTAGAGCAGAGAAATAATGCAGTGGAAATAATGTAAACATGAAAGATGAGGAAAAATGTCAAATGCAGATGGTGTGTATTTGCTTCTATCACTAGGGGGCATCCTATGTGCAGGAATTGTGGTAGAAATGTGAGCGTAGAAACTGAACTGTTGCACAATTCAGCTGCCCTTGATTGGGTTGCTGCTGCTTTGGAATTGCAGTAAGACCTTCCACTGTTCAAACAGACAAGTCAGTGTGATTTCTCTTTTCTCTTGTTATCTTTTTGTAACGTTGGGGAAAACAGTAATAAATTACACAAACTGTTGGTGCAACTTCTACATTCAGCACTTCACAGTTCTGTAAAGTTTTCCATATGTATTTTTATGTACACGAAGATGTGATTTATTTTCAAAACTGAACCTTGCAGTTACAATATCGTGCTTGGTTTGAATGTGTGCTGCTAATACCATTATGAAGTGTAGCAGCACAGTGCTGTCTGTGTCGTTCTTAGTCTGATGATGGGTTGCACTGTTAATCTGTTACTGCAAACGTGTTCTATATTGAAGTACTGTTGTGAAATTCAGTTACTTGGAATTTTGTTAACTTGTTCTCTTTAGGTGCGTGTGAAGGAACGTTAGCCTGTTCAACTTGTCATTTAATCTTTGAAGACCACATATTTGAGAAACTAGATGCAATTACTGATGAAGAGATGGACATGCTAGACCTGGCGTATGGCCTCACAGAAACGTAAGGCAACTCATGCTTTGCTACATCAGTAAATAGCAGGGAGGGTCTGCAAGTGGTCCAGTGTTCTTAAAATGCCTTAATCAGCTTTTAGTAAATAGCGGCATTCTGTTACACGGATAGGACTGGCAAGTTGAAATACTGAGTTCATTCTCATGCCTGTACTGTGGATGAAATATTCTTCATGGGGAACTTTACTACTGCAGTCCTGTGTGTGAACTTCTTTCTTGTTTCCCTTCTGTTTTCCAATCCCATCCATCTGCAATTAGTTAATTTATCTTATGGATGTGTTTACGTTAGTATTTTAGTTTGTATCACACCTTTTTTTTGCAGAACCACAGAATAGTTATAGTTGGCAGGCATCTCTGGGCTGAGGTCCAGCCCCTGCTCAAGCAGGGCTACCCAGAGTAGGGTGCCCAGGGCCACATCCAGGAGGCTTTTGAATATCTCCAAAGAGGAGACTCCACAGCTTCTCGGGCATTTTTATCTATTGATAAGATCTCCCTTGAGCCTTCTTTTCTCTGAAGTATTCTGCCTGGCAGCGTCCCCACTCAGATGTACAAGCCTGATACCTTTTGGGTAAAACTAAGCCCAGTGTGCTCTGAGTCTGAATAGACACTTCAGTGCACAGAAATAGACTAGTGCAAGTTTGAAGTACCCCTCTGTTCTTCATCTTCCCCACTGTCACATGCCTTGTAACATGGATGTCACATTCTTGTCAAGCTGAGAAACCTGTTTCAGCTTCTGTTTTTCTCTGTCCTTTAGTTAAAGGCTTAAAACAAGTTGTTGTTTTTTTTTTTTTTTTTGTAATGAGATAGGGCAGAACATTGCAGCATAAGTTTGAAGATAAAAGCTTTTTGTGACAGTGTCTCCCTTGAACTTGGAAAGTTTCAGCTAACAGCTATTGTGAATATTAATACCTCTTAAAATGAGGGACTGATTAGAAAGGCTGAAACAAAAATTGTTTTGAACAACTTTAGAATAATAGGGGTTATTCAACGTAATAAAATGTGAGAGGAGGAAGGCAAACCCTGGCAAATGTTTAAAAAATACTGAGGGGAAAGAAAACAAATACATTTCTACTTTTCAGCAGACTGTTTCTTCTTGACAGAAGCAGGAAGCTCATCTGCATGAGGAGCTAATAGATGATGCAGGAGCTGCATTTAAAATATAAAGAGATAACGTAACAGCAAAGATTTTTTGTGTTAATTCCTCTGGAGATGTTACAGGATCTCTGGAAGCTTTCTTGGCAGGGGATTTCCTGAAAGATCTGTCTCTGGTGTGTCCATGGAAGAGGTATTACTACAGATAAATCAGCTGAAAACAGCATGGCCCTGTCCACTAGGTTCCTGCCCTGTTGATATTTATAAGCATTGATAAAATCCCCTCTATCTTCTCCAGGCTGAAAAGTCCAGGTCTCAGCCTTTCATTAGAGAGCTGTTGCAGGCCTCTAGTAATCTTTGTGGCCCTCTGCTGGAGTCTCTCTAGGAGTTCTCAGTCTTTCTTGAACTGGGGAGCCCAGAACTGGAGATAGTACTCCAGATGTGGTCTCATCAGGGAAGAGTACAGAGGGAGAGGATCACCTGCTGGGTCTGCTTTTAATATACTCCAAAAATATGGATTGACAGGTGGAACAGTGGTGGTTTTACGTACTTGAAATGGGCTGTCAGCTAGCTAGTGTCTTTCCAGAATGTCAGTTTAAAGTTTGGTATTTAAAAAAATAAGTGAGTGGAACGTTCCTAATATGAGGTAGGGACAGATGAGAAACCAACCAAAAAAAAATTAACCAGAAAATACTACTATAACTAAATAGGGATTACTGTCAGTCTTTATACTTATTCAACTCTGACTTTCTACCTCTTAAAAAATATTCCCAAACATACAGCGGAATGAGAAGAGGGAAGGCAAGACTTGTAAAAATGGTGAAGGAGCTTCCGTTGGAAGCTCTTCCTCCGTTGGAAGGAGCTGGTAAATTGTTCTGGGGGGCCCAACTTTCTGAGGCTGTCAGGGGTGGGGGAATTGGGTTAGAGGTCTGTGTGAAGCACTGTAGAAGAATTTGCACAGGAAAAGGTAGTTTATTACTGAAGGTGTTCATTAGCTTTACCTACTTATTTGAACTGTCATGTAGCAGGCTCAAAACATAAAGGTGTTACTGCAAATGTGGTTGAATTTGTTGTCACACTACAGAGCACCTGTGCAGTCAGTACTGGTTGTTTTTGAGAAACAAATTTCACTCAAAATAAGCCTTGCAAATGAATATCTATTAGGGAGATGTAGTTTATGGTTTCATTTTTAAAGCTACTGTTATGCTTGCATATTCATTAGTTGAAACCTTCTGGTAAGATATATTTATGCATATATTCTAATAATTAGAAGCTGTTGTATACAGTCATTACTGTTACTTTTGTGCATAGCACTGAACTGGGAACTTAACAATTGATCACTGCGTGCTTGAAAGTGTTATTATTATCAATAATTAGTATTATTATTAATGCTACCTATTAATGTAGTGTCTTTTTTAATGCTCTCCATGCCTGGATTCTTAATTAGGATTAAATTATTGTTCACCAGGTGACATGGAATATTGTCCAGCCTTGCTGAAGTTTTATACCTAAATGCCAAGGTGTACAGGCTGAATTAACTAATTCCTTGAAAAAAGCAGGGAGTAAACCCTGGACTCTGATGCTAAAACAGTAGAGAAAGATGCTTTACCTTGCTGGACTGAAGAAGCAAAAAATGGAAGAGAGGATTAATTCAGTAGTGACTATGGAGGTTAAAAATGATTTTAAGGAGCTGTTTAAATCTCTCTTATCCAGTACACAAGCTGTGTTCATTCACTTATTTCTGTGAACATAATGTTTTGATTGGGTGGGTGAGTTTTTAGAATTGTAAGCAACTTTTCAGAATACATTCCTGTTTTTCATGGAGTATCATCATCTACTTTCTCACATTAAAAAATCCAGTTATCCTCAGCTGTAGTTTGCTTCTTTGTTTACAAAGTCCTAAAAAACTGGCAGGCTCCTTTAGTGTTTATAATTTCTGGTGAATGTTGTGTTAAGCTTGAAGTGAGTGAGTTGTGAAGAGACAAAATCTTAGACTTCAGAAGTTGCTGAAGCTGTAATTTGTGCATGTAATAAAGTAGTTAATGTGTCCCATGTGGTTCATGCATACTCTCTGTTACCTTACCACTGAGGGTTATTTTGTTAATTTAAGTCATAGGAAGATATTTTTTCTTAGGTACCTGTTCAAGCACAAACCATGCTGAAAGGAGGTAAACAGATAGTTTGTCCAGTAAATATTTAAGGAAAAATCTAGAACTCCAGGTAGAGATCTTGTAAAAATCCAAAATGTTTGACTTGGGTGTGAGCTTTTAGAAATATACAAGTGACACAGATGGAAGAAGTTCCTAAACTCTTCTCCTTGGGGTCGTTGCTTGTTGGGAAGCTATGGAAGTTAAACTAACTTGTCAGGTGTTGCAATGTGTGCTCAGTTTCCCTGAGCTGTCCTTAAGACTCTGTGTGAGTTAGTCTTTGCTTTTCCTGAGCGTTTCCACCCGATGGCCTCGGTCTCTTCAGAGATGCTGAATGCTCCTCAGGAGATCAAAGTGTCTGTCCCTACCTTTGGCTGAACTGTTAATGAGTCACTGAAAATGGAATGGTCACCATTTGTGCATGTTGCCTCAGCAAGTGGGAAGTACTCAGGTTAAACTTCCCAATGTAAACATCCCAAGGTAAGGATGTAAATCCGTGACCATGATTGCTGTCACGTATCTTTGAGCTCGTGCAAGCAGTTTGCTGCTGGTCTTGGTTATGACCGTGCAGTACAGGGTCAGTTTGTGGACCATAAGGAGTTTGGGGTGGCTGAATGCTGGGGAGGCAGGGCTGTAAATACTGCTAGCTGTATGGTTGGCTAGAACTAAAAACAGTATTATTTCCTTACAGATCACGTTTAGGCTGCCAGATCTGCTTGAAGAAGTCAATGGATAATATGACTGTTCGAGTACCAGAAGCTGTTGCTGATGCAAGACAGTCAGTAGATTTGAGTAAAAACTCCTAAAAGAAAGTATCGTAGGAGTTTTAAAGAAGCTTAATTATTTTTATAACTTATTTTTAAATGTGTAATTAAATATGGAAACTTACATGATTGTGAGTTATTTTATATGACTATCAGTACTAGATCAACACTATTCTAATTTTTCTTTATAGAACCTCCTATATTTTTACGCTTCGGATGCAATAATACTTCTGATTATTGGACTGTAAATGTCAGCAGGTGTATCACAGATTTCATAGGATTTTACTCCGCCAAAACCTGTAATGGTGATTGAAAACTGAATCACTTCTGCAAGACTTCAGAGGACCGTGGGCATAGCGAGGTGCGGCAGATCTGTTAGCAGGACTTGTGAGACTGCACGAGGTGTTGCTGTTGAAGCTGTATGCTCAGAACTAATTTGCTGTCTTCATAACTACAATAATTCCTCTGCAATTAGCAGATTTTCAGGGTAATTGTTATCCAAATTTATGAAACTGCAGACTAGAGATGTGGCAAATCCCTTCTTGCAAAAAGACTGTTAAAACCATAAAAAGAAAGAGCCAGTACAGGACGTGGGCACATGCAGCTTGGTTGCTGCAATACACCACAGCTGTGGAGGCTGCAAGTAAAGGCTTGGAGCTGTGTAACAGAAGGTAGCTGCAAATTTGTGCTGTTCTCTGGAGCTTGGATGGCTGAATGGAAGTTGAAAAGAGCATGGTCTGACAGCATAAGATTTGTTTGAATCCTTGTCTCTTGGTTTTGAGCTTGCTTAGGAAGCAGAATGATGTTAGCTAGGGCACTGAGCTTGAGGAGAATCCGGGATTCTGTGCCTTGCTCCCAGAATCATTTCATCGATTGATGTGAAGTGGCCAAGTATATTTCTCCCATAAAGATGCACTAGATTTCTCAGAAAGGGTGGGGAGACCCCTGTGGTGGATTATCACATAGACTGATGACTGAGAACGTTCCGTTGGGTCTTACTTAGGTGTTGTAAAGTAGGCCAAAATGAAATAATATTGTTAATAATATTATATTGCTTATCTGCTCTTTGCTGCCAGAATAACGAAATGGAATGGCTGTCAGTAGTACAGTAATGATTACTGTTATATGCTGATCTTAAAATAATGTTTTTATGTATGTAACATGTTCGTTTGCATTTAAATGATTTAGTGCATTCATTCATGCCTTATTTGAGCTGGTGATAATGACACCTAGACATCTTTTCTTGCATGACTGTATTTATGGAGAGGGACAAAACCACAAACCACTATTTTTCCAGTGTTGAGTATTGGAGTTATTTTGAACTTCATAAAGGAGGGATAGAAATTCCCTCTTAGCAAAAGAAGTATTTTCAAGAACTATATTGAAAATAATGGGTCCCATTTGGGGTCCTTATTTCCCTCTCTGAGCAGGTATTCCTTTGTTTTGTGGTGCTCACCTGCAACTTGGACCTAAAGCAAGGTACGCTTAACCTGCAAGATCTGCTCAGAGAACATTAGGGAACGTGCTTGGTATCTCATCTAATTAAAAGTACAACTTCAGAGTTGAAATTTTCTTTCCTTCTGAAAGCTGGAGAGAATGAGGTTGGTTGAAGAAGCGTTCTGAAGGTGCTGCAGTCTTCCTTTGTAACTGCTGTGGGCAGCTGGAATTTCTAGGCTACTCTTCCACAGTCACACGAGCTCGCTGTTTGTGTTGCCTTTATCCCAACCTCATTTATACACCACAGTTCTTATTAAATATCAAACTTTTATAGTTTTTACACAAGACACAGCTCCTTGGCTTCCAAGAGAGAGAACTCTGGCCATAAGCAGATGTACTGTGTCTTACACGAGAAAGAAACCTGAAGCTTCATATATAGATGTGAGATTTCATGGTGGAGTGTCCTACAGCACCAAGCACCTGTCCTTGGAAGAGCCTTGAAGTGCTGAACACTGTGCTAAACAAATGTGACAAGGCTGTAGTCCAAGTTTTCCTTGAAACACAGCAGGACAACCTTGGTTTACATGTGCTAGCTTCTTGGTGCAAAGACTTCGAGTCTTCTGTGAGTGTGCCAGTGGAAGGAGTGATTTAGTACAGCAGGGCAAGATGGGGGGGGAACAACCAAAAAACCACACCAACTTCAAAGCTCCTTTTGAATTCTGGAAGTATTCCATGGTTCATAGAAATCTCAGAAGATGAAAGAATGGGTGTGTAATCCCCAACATGTATCTCAGATATACTTGTTTCCTTTTTGTCAGAGTGATTTGCGAATAAATCTTATTTTCTACCACCTTCTGACACACCTTGTTTGTATTGAGCTGTGCTCCCTTGGGATGTGGTTCTGAGTATAAGGTGAAGCTTCACTTAGTGCTGTGTGCTCAGATATGCATTTGAATGATTGCTCAGTCACACACAAAGCATCAAAACTAGTTAAACAATCCATGCCTTCCCTGTCTGAAAGAAAGATTACAGGTGACCGGTTTTCTAAATGCATTTACTTTCTCTGTGAAAGCATTAAGTCGATGGGTCTTTCCTGTGTATGAGGAGAAAATAAGAACTGATTTTTTCCCTCTGTTCCTTAGCGACCTGTGCTGGGGCAGAAACAGATCTTTGACTCTGTAGCAGTGGGGGAGAGCTGCCTTCTGACCCACGCAACTTCTGGGTGGTTTCTGGGTCTAGGAATGCCCTTTGGGTTTGCTCAGGTAGTTTTAATTTCTTGGTAGGAAAGAAAGTCCACCACTTTTGGTTGTGGGGCTCTGAAAGATCCAAACTTCACATCCATGTCAGAGGCAAGCTGAATAGATGGGTTTGAAAAAGCTGCAGTGAACGGGTAAGGACAAGGAGAAGAGTCCCCACAGCCTGGCTTTGTGTTGCTTATATAAAGGGCAGTGTGCTATTTGAAAAAGGGATAGACCAAGAAAATCCTCATCCATGATAAATCTTCAAGGGAGAGGAGAGGAAGAACTCCAACTGAGTCATGAAGGTATCAAACAGCAGAAAACATGAGGATATGTCTGCAGCTGCTGGAGATGACTCACCATAAATTTTTCCTCAAACGATCTGAAAAATATATGAAAAGGGAATGGGGATTTCCTGCATCCCACACAGGCGTGGGAAGGGGCTGGTGTGTGTGGGTGGCTGGGACATCCCTGTGCCCTCCTCCCCACTGTGCTGCCATACAGCGAGGCCTGCCTGCGTGTGGAGTCGTGGGCAGCAAAAGAAATAGCAAGTCTATTCCCAGCCTCCTGGCTACCTCCTTTTTGATGAAGTTAAATGTTTTTTCATGTGAACCAGCTGCAATTCACGAAGGTCTTGTTAATTTCTGGCCAGCAGTGCTTTAGCCTTTGCAACTGGGGCAAACACTTTGCTTAAAGCCACGGCCTCGTTGAGTGCTGAGCAGCATCTCCAGGACCCCTCCCGCAGCTCTGACGCCCTTTTGAGCTCAGCCCAGCAGCAGGAAAGCTGAGTGCTGAGTGTTGTCTGACACTGCCCATGTGCAATTACAGCAGTGTTGCCAGCGTTGTCATCCCTCCTTGTTCCTCAAGCCCAGAAGGATTGGGTTGCATCCTGGAAAGTGAGCGCCTTTTGGGATGGGGCACCACAGCAATCTGGGCATCTGTGCCACCGCCTCACTGCCCTCTGTGAGAAAAAAATAATTCTCCTAACATCTAACCTAAATCTCCCCTCTTTTTGTTTAAAGTTATTCTTTTTATCTGCCCATGTAAAAAAGTTGGTCCCCTCCTGCTTGTAAGCTCCCATTCGGGACTGGAAGGCCACGAGAAGAGCCTGCTCTTCTCCAAGCTGAACAAGCCCAGCTCTCTCAAGCTGTCTTCGGGAGAGGTGCTCCAGCCCTCTGACCATAGATTCACTGGAGATTTCAGTTGCAAATATTCAAAAACTAAGGAGCAAATTATGCTCAGTGTTTGTGAAAGCACACAATTGCAATAAAACTAACTTCATCCAAAAATTTTACACAACAGATTTCGCAGATGAAAGTTTACGCAGCTGCCCAACTGCCTCTGGCCAAATATCCCCGTTTTAATGGTCCTTCTGACATTTTGGAAACCGACGTACTGTTAAAAAAGATCTTTCAGAACCTGTAGCACAGGGTCACCTTAGGGTGTCCTCAGATTATCAGATTTGGAAAATATTATGGACCAGTTTACCAGGATTAAGCAGTATCATGGACTGCTCAGCCTGGAGAAGAGACTCAGGAGGATCCCATCAGTGTTCACAGAAAACTGAAGGGAGGGTGCAAAGACGATGGAGCCAGGCTGTGCCCAGTGCCAGGACAGGAGGCAATGGGCACAAAGTGGCATGCAGGAGGTTCCCTCTGGACACCAGGAGCTCTGCTGTGCTGTGCAGGTGATGGAGCAGTGGCACAGGCTGCCCAGAGGCTGTGGGGTCACTTGAGATCTTCCATAGCTGCCTGGACACCCTGCTCTTGGTGTCCTTGCTAGAGCAGGGCTTGGGCAGAGGGATCTAGAGATCCATGCCACCATGATCCATCACAAGATGTTGCGATCCAGTGAAATACCAGGCACAGCCAGAAAGCAAAATGCATTCATCTGCTCTTTTACATCCCTGTGCATTGAGCTGGGGCACTACACTGTGGTCGGGCCTTGAACCTCCCTTTGCAGGATATTCAGTGTCTCTGTGGTGGAGAAGCACGGTAGTAAGTACACACCCCAAGCATGGAAGGAGGGCACGCTGGCTGTGCTCAGAGTGCAGGTGGAGGCTGCGGGCTGTGAGCAGGGGCTGGCAGTGCTGGGGTGGGGGAGGCTGTACAGGGGGGAGCAGCAGGGCTGGCTGGGTGCTGTGTGTCGGTGTGCACAGCCACAGCGTGCTCTGGCAGGAATGCTGCAGCTTTCACTTCTGAAATAGCACCGTGACTTGTATCAAACGTAATTTATGTCAACGTTTTTGCTAAGCCAAAACATAGCGGTCTGTTTGTTTTGGAGGGAAGGGGTGCAGGCTGTGAGGACGGTCTGAAGGCTTTTTCCTTCCGTCCCTGGATTCGGGTCGAGTGTTTACAGATTGAGGCCGACAGTCAGAGCAGCAGCCAGCGAAATGTGCTCCCAGGAATGAGCTCCAATAACATGGATCTTCCTCCAGGCCTGAAGTGATGACAAATTTTGGGCACCCTCCTGTGTATTTCTGTATTTGGAGGAGGAGAAGCCCCATCCCATGGTTCTGATAGGCAGTGCCTCGTTTGAGAGCTGCCAACCAAACCTGCAGGTCGAGTGCTCAGGCAGCACTGGGCTTGGAGCCAGCATTCAAGATTAGAAGAAATGATTTTGCCAGAGCACAGGCATTTCTGGTACCTGACCATCAGAGAAAGGTTAACTTTACAAAGCTCCGGGACACAGAGGTCCAGCTGGAAGGAAGCAGAGATGTATTAAACCCTTTATTTATGGTGAGTGCAGTGCTTTATGGTGCACCTGGAGAGGCCCTGAACTGCTCACCTGACAGTGCCCATTAACCGCCCCATAGAGGCAGTGAAATGCTGCAGCAATGCCCTACAGTTACTCCACACTTCTATTCCACTAATTAAGTCCTCTTGCCAGGTAATTGGTTTTCCCTCTTTGCTGCTGTGTCCAGCCTCATCCATTCATCCTGTGCCACAGCCACAGTCACACATCCCCACCTAGTACATGGGCAGCATGGCAGAAACCCTGTGTTCTCCAGGAGCTCCTCAGACTTCAATGTTTCATTAGAATAACCTGAGTTTTTTAAAACACATAAACATTTCCTGCTTAAATGTGCTTCCTCTCCCCAACCCCCCCCCCCCCCATGCAACTCTCAGATGCGGGCTGCTGGAACAGGAATTGCTGGAATTGCTGCAGAGGGGCATCCCAGCCCCTGAGCCTTCTTCTCGTTGAAAAATGCAGTGATTGTGATCATCGTAACTCAATTAAGCTGGAAGAAAGAGCAACAAAAGTGCTGAAACCTGAAGCAGGAATCCTGCGCCAGCCTTCCCTGCTGACAGTCATTAATCCCCTGGAACTGAACCTGGATGAACCTTCTCCTTCTCCTTCCCTCCCAGCTACCACGTGCCTCATCTCTATGACACCACTTGTTTTCTCCCACAGCTCATTTCCTCTGCTGTTGAACATTCCTCTGAGATGAGGCCTTCCACCTTCATCCCTGTCCAAGCCCCCTTGCCAGCTCCCTGGGAGGTTTGTGTCCATGTGCTCCTGCACCTCAGAGCTGCAGCTACATTGGGATCCCAGATCCCCTCTTTCTCTTCGTTCTCTGCAGCCTGAGTTTTTTAGGAAGGAGAGTCCTTCTTCCAAGCCACTACCAGCAAACCTTTGGATGGAGTGAGAGCATCCAATCGGTTTGGATATGTTTGATTCAAAACTGGGCATCCCTTGATGCTGAGAGATGCTCAGAGACTGCTGAGGCACTGGCACAGACTGCCCGGATTGCTGTGGGTGCCCCATCCCTGGAGGTATTCAAGGCCAGGTTGGATGGGGCCCTGGCAGACTCAACTGATGGGTGACAACCAGCCCATGGCAGGAGGTAGAGACTGATAATCTTTCATGTCCCTTCCAGACCAAGCCATTCTATGAGTTTACATATCTGTGAAGCACTTGGAAGCTGTTTTGGTGAAATAAAGCAGTCAGTCTGTAAAAGAAGGAACTGTAGATCTGATACCTATCAGCAAAAATCAGTTGACACTGAGAAAATTGTAGAGAAAAGGTCCACCTGAACATGTGTTAGATTGCTGCTTCTCAATGGCATTTGTTCATAAGGAAATAGCGTGTCACTAAATCTAAATTTTTCCCTTTGCCAGTGATTTTATCCCCACCTGGCTGGGGTTGTGAAAGTGTTTTTGTTGCTGTTTTTGTTTGTTTGTTTGTTTTGCTTTGTTTGTTGTTGTTGCTTGTTTGTTTTTTAAATACTGTTTCTGCAATGAAGGATTTATTTGAAGAGTTGGCTCAGGGGTTGCACTTAATGTGGATCTTCTGGTGAGGTGAAAGTGAGCCAGTGTGTCCAAGCCCAACTTGAGCTGTGTGGCCACCATGGTGACCCATTGCTGTAGAAGGCAAGACTTGTGCTCTACAGAAAGAAAATAAAAAAGGCTGAAAAAGCTTTTCAGAGATCAAGGCTGAAAGAGAGAAATAATAATAGCTAGCAGACCACATAGCTGGAAAAATGACCACGTATATTCTAGAGAACCAGCCCTTCCCTTGAATCAAAGCAGCAAGTGACACTCTAAAACCTCAGAGCAATGGTTCAAGAGCAATGGGTTAAGTCGGCAACAATCACCCATGGCTTTTGGTATTTCTATCTTGAAGCTACACCTGGATCTGTATTGGATAGTTTTGTAGTTGCTGTAGCAAGACCTACTTCCACGTGGTGTCTTTTGGACATGAGGTATCTTGCTTTTGACAGTGAGATTGTATGAGTGGGAGTGCCTGGAGGGCTAGAGAGGCTGTGGGTAAAACTGGTAGTTCCAAGGAAAGTTATTTCAAGGTCTGATCATTCAGCTACTTTGTAATTATCCAACTTTCTTCAAGATGTTCTCAGAAGAAGAAGAAATCTTATGATCTTAGGTGGGAAGCTGTGTTTTTTTTCCCCCGTCAGTCTGCATGAAGTACATAAATACTCAGATACAATCATTTTATCACATCAAATTAAGGAAATCAGAGTGGGAGGATTAGAGAAGTTTCTAATTACCTCTGGCTCTGTATCTAAGGATTTTTTCTGTGATGAATACAAATCTTTTCACCTCCATTGAGCAGCTCCAAGATCACAAGGATATCCTCTGCTGAGCCCCAGATGGTGCAAACCCCACGACTGTGGCCACATCTGCTTGCTGCAACAGAGACTGACTCTTAATCTCTTAAATTCAGGATCTTAGTTTGTTTTAGTTGTCCATATATAGAGAGAGCAGTACTGTGCTCTTCTGCTCACAGGACGTTGTAACCCCTGCTGCCTGTGCTGCCCATGGAGGGATGCTACAGCTCAGGAATGGTGGGAGGGCACACTGACAGACTTTGGCATTACGTCCCCATATAAAGGTATGATGCATTTATCCATCCAACACCTTCCATTTGGCAGTGTCTGCAATGACAGCGCAGGATGAGAACTGACCTAGGGAATCTTATGGTTCATTTATTTCTCTGTCATCTCCAGTTCTCCGGTGTTGGCCTCTTTTTTCTTCTCTTGCATTTTTTAAGGACAAGCCTGGTACTTCACAACACATTTATTTGCTGCCTTGTGCCTGCTGTGCCTAGCTGTGGGTGACTTTACATCTTACATTTGATGGATGTCTGTGCTTAGAATCAGTCCCAGTTTTAGCAGGAACTACGCAACAAGATGTTATAATATGTCATAGAATCATTGAACCACAGTATTGCTTAAATAAGGGACCCTTAAGGGTCCCTTAAAGCCCACCTAGTCCACCCCTCACTGCCAAGAACAGACACCTACAACTCCATGAAGTGCTCAGAGCCCATCCAGCCTGACCTTGGATGTCTCCAAGGATGGGGCATTCACCACCTCTCTGGGTAATGTGTTCCCCCTCTGCTTAATCACTGTCCTTTGAATGAAATATGAAGATCCACCCAAATTTACCCACAGTCTCTTGTTCTGTACAGTATATATTTGTAATTGATGGGTGAGGTCAGTGTGTGTGTGTGTGTGTGTATGTGTGTGTGTGCTGCTTTCTTTTTCTGTATTACGGCAACTCCCTTCACAATGGTGACTCTTTCTCTTGGGAAATGATCTTTGAAAGATGTCCTTTATAAATATGATAGAGTTGAGAATGGAAATGTGACATTCACTTCTGGGGCCAAACATCAAACAGTAAATGGGATAAAAAGGGTAATATATTAATTGTGTTATTTAAATGTACTTAGTCGATACTACTGATCAGAAGTAATGACATTATTGGGAAGCTTTTGTAACAGTGGAAGATAAAAATAGAATTAATAGCTCCTGAAGGCAATTACTCTTAAAATCATAGCTTGTTCCCTGTCTCAGGAGCTCAGAGAGATGAGGGAGCTCTTGAATTGGGCCAGAAAATCTGAACATGAGGAGACGTGATCCTTGCTCCTGAGCCAGGTTTCTCCCTGATATATTCCACCAACACACTCACTCTTTGCTCTTTCCCCCATTAGATGAGGAGAAGGTCATCCCTGGGCAGCCCGAGGGGCTGCAGGGCACCTACACATGCAGTAGCCACCTCAGTAGTTCAAAGCAGGGCTTACGTGGTCGGTTGTGGCTGCTGCTGCCAAGGGGTGGGCTGCAGCCTGCTGCTGGCAAAGAGCCCTTATGCAGCTTTTGGGATGTGCAATGCACCACATTTCCCCTGCTTCTCTCTATTATTCATAGGCCACTTCTGGAGGGATTCTGACTGCTCTTCAATGCACTTCAGAGTTGAAACAGAGGTAACCATTGCTGGAATCAGTCCTAAATCCCACCTAAAGCAGGATTTTATCTAAATTTCCCCTAAGGGCACCAGAATTCCACCTAAATCTTAGAGAAGTGCCATCTGCTTCCTTCTGTTCACTGTGATAGCACCAGTTCAGGTGGTGTCCCCCTGCCTGAACCTCAGTTTCCTTGTGTCTAAAGTCTTGAGTGGGTCAGCTCTTGGAGCACCCTGCTTAGGCTACCCTTCTCTCACCCCAGCTTTACTGCATTTGCCAATAACTCTGAAAAGCCTAAGAAGTTGCTACCTATGTGTGACATCTCCTCATACTGAGCTGACACCACCTCCCCTGAAGATCGCTGTCTGCAAGTTAGATGGATTTGGGAGCTCCCTGCAGTGAGCCACTTCTTTCTCTGATCCAGGCGCAGCTTAAGAAAATGCATCATCGAACACTCTCTGGTTAATTAATGCCTTAATGAGGTCTTCTTTAGGTTGAACTGTGTGATTGTCCTGAACAAAATCAGCAGTTATGATTTGTGAGACTCACACAGATGTGGTGTCTCCTGTACCATTAAGGTGGGTTCCTGGGTAGTCACGAGCATCCTTTCTCCACACCATGTCCCTGGGGCTGTTGTGTATGGCAGAGCCCCTTGGTTTGCAGCACTTCCTGCCTTAAGATTTGCAGTAAAATGGTGCAGGGTGACTCAGAAGAAAATCTGAGGCAGCAATAACCAGATGTCCTTCAATCCCAGTTCAGACTGAATGGGATTGAACCAAAGCTGTTGGAGCTTGGGGAGGGTCACTGTCCCACCTTGTTCTCTGCACTTCTGAGTGCCATACCCAGATGTTAATGAGCACAGGAGTAATTTTGGTCCTGCAGCCACACTGAGAGAGTAAAACGTGCTCTTGGCTTAATGAGGAGATGGACTGAAGGCATGGCACTGTAGTTAGCTCATTAGCCTGTGGCAAGGAGGGATAAAACCAGAGGTTTGCCTGATTGCATCCAAAGCCAATGCAAGAAGGAATGAGAAAATGAAAGGATCTGAGAAATGCCAATAAATTGGATTGATGCTGTTAGTCAAATGCATTACAGAAGTGTTTGAAGCTCTCCCTGGAATTACCTTCTTTTAGAAGAAGACTGTAGGCAATTACAAAGACCAACAGGCAGTGAGCAAGCAGCCCACTCCCACTGCTGTCTGCCTACTGGCATGGCTGCACCCCATCACTGCCTCCATCCCAGGTGGAGCATACTCATAGAATCACTGAATTTTTTGGGTTGGAAGAGACCCTTAAAGGCCATCTAGTCCACTTCCACTGCCATGAACAGGGAAGAGACAGCTACAGCTCCAAAATGTGCTCAGAGCCCCATCCAGCCTGACCTAAAGTGTCTCCAGGGGCAGGGCTTCCACCACCCCTCTGGGTAAGCCTGGCTGGGCAGCTGCTGAGGAGTAAAGCTTACCACAGATGTGTCCCTTTGCCAGAGGTACATCTCCCAGTTCAGAACAGGCTGGTCCATGTAGCACAGGGCAACATCTCCTCTAAGCAAAGCCTTGGAAATTCTTCAACGAGCAGAAATGGTGAAGAAATTCATGTGGAGTCAATGGGTCAGTTAATTCAATGTGAAATATTTCATGTTTAATTTTTTTCTCTTGATATTTTTTTAAGCGTGTAATAATTCTGTTGTAAGATCGGACATAGATGTTTGTTTTGCTTTTTTCTTCCAAAATGTCAGAAGAAAATGTGGACTTTTGTGAATAAAGGGAGGAGAGCCTTCAGTGCTTTTCAAACTGAAACAGTGAAGCAAAGTAAATATGCATTTAAAAGTGTTTCGATTTAACTTAAAAATATTTTTATTTTGCTTGCAAAGAGCTGCTCCCCAGTCTCTCCCACTGCAGTAATAACAATTGTCAGTATTGCCAAACATCTGCATTTCTGGTTTTACTGAAGCTTGGCATTTCAAATGAGAGACTTCAGAGAGCTAATTAGCACGCAGCCTCATAAAATGCTGGGAAATGTGATAGGTGGATGGGGCATTCAGGCTGTTAACCCATTTCCCAAAGGCAAATGCATCTCTGCCTCTTTCAGCTTTACCCAGGGCGATCCAAATCCTTGGAGCTGCTCAGGGAAGCCCTTTATGGTACTGACCTCTTCTCACGTTGGGGATCCGTGAGCAGTGGCAGTGAGGATGTGGTGCAGTAGCACGTCCCCTCCTTGCCATTCCAGCCCATGTCTGCAGAGAGAAAGGAAACTCGAGGGAAGGGATGGCAGCTCTGCGCTCTCATCCTCCTCTTAATCCTTCTCACAACGTACAGAAATGGCTGTGGCTTCGTGTGGAAGATAATTAACGACAGCATAAAATATTTCCTTGTGTGAGGAGTGAATAGTGCCCTCTATTTGGACATCTCATTGTGACAGCACTCTGTATTTAATTCAGCTTCACAGCAAAGGCGCACTGAATTATTCATTGCAAGTAAATGATCCGAAGAATGCAGTCTTTTTTTCCCCCTCAGCCAACTCCATCGTTTTCCTCTGCTGCCCTATCCTGCAGACAGCAGCATCCCTTCAGCAGTTTGTGCAGCCAACCCTCAGCGCCGGGCTTTTGTTAATTGTGAGCACGTGTGCATGTGCTGGGGGAGGCAGGAGGAGGGGATGGCCTCTAATGGGGTGAGGGAAAGAAAAGGCAAAAGCAATGCTGAGTGTGCTCCTCATCTCTGGATACCTAGGAGCTCACATGTACACACACCTGGCATTTGTACACACTGGGGATCAGAGTGAGTGATCCTGTGAAGAGCCAGGAGCTGGAGTCGATGATCGTTATGGGTCCCTTCCAACTCAGGATGTTCTGTGACTTTACCCGTACTCCGGGTAAGACCCACGGTAAGTCTACTAAGGAGAGATGCAGCTGGCATCCTCTTGGGCTGGTTTTGGTGTCAGGCTCCACGCTGCTTACCAAACTCATCCTCTCTGTATTTGGACAAATATAAACCTCTCCTACACAGACTCAGCCAGAGAAGACTCTTCTGCAAGGCAGAGGGCCGACCCCTGGCTGTGCCCAAGGAGGGAGGCAGAGCCACCTCCAGCCCCAAGTCTTCCTCCATGGATGGTCCCAGCACTGGGGGGGTGCATGGGCTGCCTTGTCCTCATGCTCTTGGATCCCACCACTGGAAGGAGTTGTTACTCTGAGGTATTTGGTCAAAAAGCTTTGATCCCATCACTATCTGTGATGTGACTGTGAAGCCAGTGGCATTGGGCAGCCTCTCAAGGAGGCTCCTATGGGCTATTTCAGAACTGTACTCAAAGTGGAGGTTCCTTCTCCAGCAGCCTGAACACAGGACGCATGGCAACACATTATTGTATCTCTGGTTTAAATATCACGGAAAATAAACACAGGATAGAAAGTTAGGAGTTTTCCAGGCTTTTCACAAAACTTTTCTGTTTGCCGCTTCCTGTTGTTTGGTTTGTTTTTTCTAAAGAATAAGGGCACCTTTGTAAGAAGGTCTTGTTTTTTCTGTTAAAAAAGATCATTCCAAGTGTATTTTTTTCCCTTGGAAATACATGAGCTGACAGAAAAAGAAATCTTGGGTGCATGTTTTTGTCAGTTTCTTGTGATCAATAACACGTATGTAAAAGAAAAAGCTGAAATCAGGCATCAGCTGAGGAACAGGCTGAGTCTGTAAACATTTGGGCTGACCTATTCTGTACACATTTGTTGAGAGGAAAATATATGACAGTAATCCATCCTTCTGCCTACAGCCTGATGCATTACCTTGGGTTGGTTGGGTGCTCAGATGAATGCCCCTCAGGCACTGTGTGAAGACACTGCTCAGACACACTGTCTGGGGTCCTGGCCTCACTGCCATCAGCGGGGACATGATGCCTGGGAAATGGCATGAGTTGGGGACATGATGCTCAAAAAATGGTTGGAATCAAGTTTCATCATCAATGAGTCTCCTAAACATGCCCTGAGGACCCTATAATATGCCCATGTAGGATGTGAGGCGTTTTCATTTTTATTTTGACTTAATTGAAGAGTTAGAGGCTGACAGTGATAGAAGAGCAGAGCTTTCAGTAACAGAAGTGCTGTGTGTTCTTTCAGTGAAGGTGACAGGTGTAGCACCTGAGCAAGAAATTCTAGATGTGTTGGGGCTGGAGGATTACTGGTGTGAATATGTTACACCACAACAGACAGACTCTTTAGCAAGTTCTGTTGCGATAGGACAAGAGGAAATGTGTTCAAACTAAAAGAGAGAAGATTTAGACTGCTTAAGGAATAACTTTTTTACAATAGGGTTGGTAAGGCACTGGAACGGGTTGCCCAGAGAGGTGGTGGATGGATGCCCCATCCTTGGAGGCACTCACGGTCAGGAAGGATGGGGCTCTGAACATAACCAGATTGCACTGGAGATGTCCCTGTTCATGGCAGGAGGATGGACTAGTTGGCTTTTAATGGTCCTTTGTAACTCAAATGGTTCTGTGATCCTCTGATTCATTAACTGGTAGCCCCGGTTGTGATGAGCACCCTCTTCCAGGGGGCGGATGGTACACGTCACAGTTCCTCTCAAAAACAAAAAGTATGATAGACTTTCTTCCATGGACTTGGTTTATTATTTATCTGTGATATTAGGAGAACAATGAATAATTCCTCCTATAGCCAGTGCCTGCATTGCCGATATGGCTGTGGAGAGAAGGAAGCATCTGTGAAGCAATTCAGGGAGAGTGCATCTGCTGAACGTGGGTGTCTAAGCGTAACAGAGAAGAGCTCCCTGTGGAGTCCCCCCCCCCCCATGCTTTGCTATTTCAGGGCCTGATTCTGAGATGGCCATGGAAGAAAACTGGATTTGAGAGCATTTGTTACTTTATGAGAGCCTCCAGATTCCTAGTAGGTCACTAAGTAAATTCATACGTGGGCTGTATTAATGCTATAAATATTTTGGAGAGATGGGTCCAGCTAACAGCTCACTTCACAAGGGCACCTGCTGTGCCCTACGTTGTGTGGGTCTCCTGACCGCGTGTCAGAGAGGGGTTTTGTTCACAGACCTGTGGCTTTTATGGCCCGTATGAAGGTGAGAAAAGGGAAGAATTTACATAGTAAACATTCTTGGCAAAGTCGGAGCCTCTAGTCTCTGTGTGATAAACTAATTACTGTGCTGCTGAGTTTACACACCTCAGACAAGCATACTGTAAACTCATGTCCCAGGGTAAAAGAAATGCAAAAAATTCAGACTTTGGCTTTGCCAAATGGTTTACTGGACAAAACCTTCATTTTTTAAATCTAGACAGAACACGCAACTACTGAATACTTTTTCTTGTTCCTTACCACAATGAAAAAATATTTGCTAAGTCTCTGCTTTACAAAATAATAGAAAGATCTCTGCAATAGAAATTAAAATTGAGAATGGAAACCTGATAGGGAGCAATTTTTCCAGGAACGCAGGAACATCTGGTATGGTTTCTAATTTATTTAGAAAATAGGCACATGGGCTCTTGCCTAGTGAGGAATTTAAGTGCATAGACAATGTTATTGCACTTCTCTGGGACTATTTACACATTTAATCCAAGCCCAAGCCCAGGCATATTGCTTAAGTTCACCTGGCAGACTCTTAGTGCAATGAAGCTGGGAAGGGTCTGGAGCACTAGTATTGAGGGGAGTGGCTGAAGGAACTGGAGAAGAGGAGGCTCAGGGGAGACCTTACCACTCTCTGAAAC
Source organism: Callipepla californica brunnescens (assembly GCA_023055505.1). NCBI lineage: Eukaryota > Metazoa > Chordata > Aves > Galliformes > Odontophoridae > Callipepla > Callipepla californica. Next base: position 108,473,952 of record JALIRH010000001.1, on the reverse strand, counting down.
TGAATGGAGGTTGTGGCAAGGTGGGGGTCATCCTCTACTCCCACATAACAGTGATAGGACGAGAAGAAATGGCCTCAAGTTGCTCCGGGGAGGTTCAGGTTAGATACTAGGGAACTTTTATTCTCAAGAAGAGTGGTGAGGCAGTGGCACAGGCTGCTCTGGGAGATGATGCTGTCACTGTCCCTGGAAGCATTCAAGAAACATGGAGATGTGACACTGGGGAACATAGCTAGTGAGCATGGTGGGGATGGGGTCTTAGAGGACTTTTCCAACCTCAATGATTCTGTGGTTCTATGGAGAAGTACGATGTCATTTGGATACTCATCCTTCAAACAGTTTCTTGGAGGCAATGAAAATTCATCCAAGTTTGCATATCTCTAAGAAATAATTAGTAAGAGAAAAATTTGCAGACCTGGTTTTAACTCTGCACATTTCTGAAAATATTTAGTAGGGAAACAGCTGAGCCACAGAAATTTTCAGATGGGCATGAGCAGTGAAGTGCATCTTTCAGTGCTCTGATCCACAGAGACCCGTTTCTGCCTGAAAGGAGACTGAGGCATGGCTAGCCTTGGCTGTCTGCTCACCTTAGGCCCTTTGGAGTCAAAAACACTGAAAGAAATGGGACAGTGGTGTCAGACATGCATTTTGTAAGCAGCTGTGCCAACAAAGCACCCAACTGCTGCCTTCCTCCATCTTCCTGCTCTGCCAAGCTGCCTCGCTCAGCTCTGCAACAGGGACAGCTCATCTCAGTGCCTTCAAGGACATTTCAGCCATAGTTAGTTTGTCCAAGAACAATGTTTTCAGTTGGTCACTTGCATTAACAGAGGAGGAAAACGATGAGGAGTTGAGCCTCCCTTCCTCTGTAGCATCAGCATTACAGCTGCCTTATAGAGCAGCCTTGCAGCAGTTTGACAGAAATAGTTTGTGACAAGAGAATCAAGTGCAAAGAAATAATTTCTGCATTGAAAACACCTCTCTTATATAGGGTCACTGAATGGCTAAATTCTGAAATATTCAACTTAATGCGGCTGGCAGTAGCTACCAGACTGCTTGTCCTCGAGGAACTGCTGACATTTGTAGTGAAGCCATTAAGAAATACAGACAAAATAAGGCCTGGAGCAAACCTACTGTTAAGGAAAAACCATTATGGAGTGAACTGTACATATTTATAAAGCACAAGTGATGCCCAAAACCTTTAGGCTCTGTGCGACAGCCGCATCCTAACAGAAATACTCAGCACCTTTAACCAACTGCATTTCCCTGTGGACACTGGTAGGTCAATTACTTTATCTCCACAGTGGCCTCCATACAGAGATGCTGTCAGCTCAGAGAGCAAGGGAAACCTTCTGTGAGGGAGAGAAAGCTGCCTGGGATCCCTGAGCACTTAATTGGGGCAGACATCTTGGGAAAGTCCTGAGTGTGTTCCAGTTGGGTCCTCCTCCAGAGGATTCCTCAGGCCTCGTGACAGACCTCCTGGTGGTGTCACTGAGGTCATCTCCCCACTGTACTGCTCTGTTGGGTCCAGGACATGCATAACTGATACATACTGAAGGAAAATATATGTCACAGACATTCAATCCTAACATAGTCAACCTGAAGACTGAGTATAAGACAGCTTTTGCTGGTTTCTTAGACATCTTTTAGACTCTTCAAGAATCAGCAGCATTGTCTGTTCCAAACGACTGTATTTAGGTGTCTGAGCCAGTGAACTTTTGCTAAATTTCCCCAATCCTGATGTACAGCAGTGAACTCCTGGGATACTACTATCATTCCTCCAGATATGGGCTTTGTAGAATGGCACTTATGGGATGAGTGGCTGTGGCACTAAAGGATGCAGCTTAGTGATGGGACTTGGTAGGTTAGGTTGATGGTTGGACTTGATGATCATGAAGACGTTTTCCAACCTGGATTTTATTATGGTTCTTTGATTATAAGACCAGTCAAATGGAAACAGGGAATAGAGGAGGCAGGTAAGAGCCAAATGTCACAGAGCACACTGGAGCAAAGCTGGAAATGAAATGTAGACCACCAAATCCTGGGGCAAAAGTACATCTCCAGAACAAGGGAGAAGTTAAACCAGCAGGTGTTAGCAGACTAACACCAACCACCATGTCAGCCATTCCTCCCAGCTTTGTATCATCAGCAAACTTGCTGAGGGTGGACTCTATCCTCTCATCAAGGTCACTGATGAAGATGTTGAACAGGACTGGACCCAGCACGGACCCCTGAAGAACACCGCTAAGCACAGGCCTCCAGCTGGACTCTGTGCCATCGATCACAGCCCTCTGAGCTCTGCCAGTCAGCCAGTTCTCAACCCACCTCATCGTCCACTCATCAGCTTCACTCTGAAGGTCACTTGCCTTTTAGTATTTCCCAGATCATTACAATATTAATCCTGTCTCAGCTCCCTGGGATGCTCAGGGGAAAAACCAGCAGAGGCCTCTGGTTCATGGATATTGGCTCCCCAACAAATGCACACCTGGAGCCGCCGCATACTGGAGTCCTCAAGGTCACATCCAACACTCTGAAAAGGCTCAGTATAATTTATTTTAGAACTTAATAGCATTTAAGTCCTTCAGTAAGCACCACAGACAGTGATTTTCTCCATTAGTGCTCATTTTAGTGACTGCCACAGAATGAGCCTTGTGCAGGAGCAGGGTGTACGTCTTTCAAGACAGGAGTGTGTATTAAATTGTGCCGGGTCTACCTCCAGCTTGTTCACCATATGTTTAAATCTGAAAGCACTCTAACATTAGCTACAGCTCAAAAGCAGACACGTAATTTGTTTCACATCGAAGCACTCTTGGATATACTTCTACTTCAGCCCAGCGGAGATAAATGACTTGCTGGGAGATACCATTTCTAGGACAGAACGTTTATATTGCAGAGACTGGGGATTTTTCTAAAGCTTTATTATGGTTGCAATGAATCAGCATTTGCTCCTTGATGTAATCTTGGCAGTGTGGCAGCATGCTTTTTGCTATTTTGAAAAGAAATGTGGAGTAGCTGTTTTACTGAAAAATAACATTATTATTTTTTTTGCTTTGAAGGAGGTGCATATGCAGAGCTATTAGATGACAGATCTCAAAATACACACAAAGGGTTTTACCTTTGGAAGGTGACTACTACAGACCAGACTCTATGTAGTACCATATTTATTAAAATAGCTAAATATGAAAAATGCCAAGAAGAGAATTTGCAGTGAAGAGTTTGAGCTTTTAAACATGCCAGTGTAGTACCAAATGCGTGGTATTCTATGGCATTACAAGGTTGTCTACAAATGCCTCTCTGTTCACTGACATACCCATGTGCAGGATTAGAGACCCAACCAACAAGCTTTCGATTCTCCAATCTACTGGAGATCATCTGCTCTGTCTGATGCAGAGCAGGCAATCTTTGTAACTGATAACAACTGGGAACAGCTGATAGTTCTGGGCAGCATTTGCATTTTTTCTCAAGCGCTGAGCAATTGGGGAGCATAAGTACCTTTACCAGAGTGTAGCTGAACAGAATAGGATCTGGAACTCCAGGACTGGCCAGTACGAACTGGAGTGGGAGGAGGCTTTTAAGAATAGAAAGCTAATTAATGGATGTATGCAATTTCAGAAGCACTGTGAGTGCACACATGCCCAGATGTGTTTTCTTTAACCTTGTCACTCCTTCTTGCCTTCTCCATAATCCTGATGATGTTAAATGACAGACACTCCTCCTCTCCTTCCATTTCCCTGACCTAATATCCATTACCTGGAGACATCTCTGCACCTCCATATTGGTAAGAGTACCCCACTGGCAGAAAACATGCCTTTTCTCCAGAGGAAGAGCAAAAGGGTTGGAATTCCTGTTGGACTAATATGAAAGCTGACAGAAGTGAACAGCATGATGGCATGCAGCATGACTGATGCCACCCAAAGAGAAGGAAAAATGCTGCTGTCCTTCCCCAGGCAACAACCACAGTAGCATCACTGGAACTTCTGCTTCGTCAATAGCTTGTAGAACTAGAAAAACCACCTAAAAAACATTACAAAGAATATAAACTGAATGGATGACATAACAAATAATATTTAATATATAGCATTGAATGCATACACATCAGTACCAGTGCTGTAACAACAAAACAGAACTCATAAAATTAGCAGCAGTTTTTGCAAGTACAAAAATACACATTTTTTCAGAACATATATAATAGCAAAATTTATCAGGATATATTATACAAACTCAAAGCATTTAGATAATGCAATACTTTTAATATATTATATGATGTTTTAGGTGCTGCAGAATAAAATTACATGTGTTCTGCTTGCAACAATACATAATGCCATTTACAGTGATGTTAAGAAACTATTCACAACTTAAACATGAACGGAACAGCCAACGAAGCACAATGGATGACTGAACACACAGGGTGGAGGTGTTAGGTACAAGCTTCAGCATTTATCTTTACATATTTTCGAGCTTATTTCTTTTCTTTCTTTTGCAGCATGAAAGAAATAACTACACCTATCGAACGTACCCCAGAAACACACAGAAAACAGCACACTTACTCCTCGGAGGACAACGAAGGTCATACCTATCGGTTTCAGAACAGTAGTATAATACCACAGTTATGGAATCTACGCTGTCTTTGCACGCTACGTCAAACCACACACGACTGGGACTCACATGGGCAAGGCTCAACACACGAGTGGTCACGGGCAGTCCCGGCAGGCGCCCTGCTGCCTGAGGGGCTCTGAGAGCAGGGTGCTTTCTTAGTGCCTGGGACCTTGGCAGATCTTCAGGCGGTTTCTGTTTGCTTGTTTTCAGCAATTTGGATTACTCTTACGATATTCTTTCACAAAGCTTGTGGTTTCCCAGAAACAGAAAACCCACGAGTTCAGGGACTGCTCAATTGGATTTGAACAACCTGGATACTGAACTTAAAATGAACACGCGTTAACACCGAAGGCATTTTCGTTATGGTGTTTATTTTAAGTGTTAAGATTTCTCTGCAAAAAAAAAACCCTTTGGTCAGTCTCTTCACACTTTGGATTGCTGCAATCCTCTCCTAGACCTCCTCTTTGATCTCAGATCGTGAAGTCTGTCTCTTCCTGTGACCTTCAGAGGTAATGGCTGAATTTCAGGCTTAACCAGATGGCCATCGACTCCTTCAGTAAGTTTCAGGGGTGCCGGCCTGCTGTTGGGCTCCAGCAAGCCCCCCTCAGCCAAAGCCTCTGTAGGCTGTAGAGATGGGAGCACCCTACTGGGTGCACCCAAATAGTCATCAGGGAGCTCAGAAGCAGTCTCTTCGTGTTTCTTTACTGGCTGAAAAGTGCTGATATCAAAAGGGGAGGAGGTCTCAGTTGGGGTAAACACAGATTGGTCTGAAAACTGAGAGAAAGCACTGTCCAGGGAGCTCATTGATGACAGAGATGGAGACGTCCCAGGAGAAGACGGGCTAGAAGAGCTAAATCCTGAGCAAATATTTAATCCCTCTGGCGTTGGAGGCAGGAGGCAATGGGACAAGTCTTTCTTTTCAACATTTTGGTTTGTGTTGTCACTTTTACCAACATTAATCCCTATGATCAAGCTCTGATTGATAAGCTTTTGCCCTTCCATTTGCAGTGACCGAAGCTGATGGAGGTAGTCTTCATCTTCGTAAGAGAGGACAACATCACAGCTAGCTTTGCGTGCTGCCTTCTCGTGACCACCACCAGTGTGGGCAAAACTGGGGGCAAGGAGGCCGATGGCGGGCTCTGAGGAGCGCCTGTGTCTCCTCAAGGTTTTGAGGACACCTGAGGTAGTTGCTGAAGTGAAGCCCAATGCACTGGAGCAGAGAGACTCCTTCTCTGAATTTTCTTGCGATGAAAACTTACGGTGCACATCAACAGAAACTGTCAACTGTTTCGATTTGGTTTTAGTTTGGATTTCATCCACTTCGGTCTGCTCTGAATCGCCGTCACTCAGAGTGAAGACAGACTCCCTGCTCCTGTTATCCTGATCGCGGTTCTTGATCCAGTCACTGGAAGAGGAGTCAGCTTCATCGTTTGCCTCATTTTCCAGGCTGTCATAGGAAGAATCGTTCAGATGGAGGGAAGCCACATCTGCAAGGACAAACCAAGGGGTAGCATGTCAGTGACCAAACCACCCTGCTTACATGTAGCTGCCTTTATTTTTGCAAGTATCCTTTAATTTCAGGAATATTTGCCGCTTTACTATAGTCCATTAAAACAGAAATGTCAGTAATTTCAGAAAAAAATACTGTTTAAAAAACCTTGAAATTTGTTGTAAGTTGCAGGTCAGCTAAGAAACACAGGGTAATGGGAAAAATAAGGTTTATTTGCGTTTTGGTGTTGGTTTTTTTTTAATGAGAAGACATCAGAAGTAAAAAAAATCCAACTCTGAGCAATACTTTATATGTAGAATATTAAATCAGAAAATGACTGAATATTCCTTTTTGTTACTGAACAGTGAAAACATAATTCAACCTTCATTTTCCTCTTCTATAGAACCAAAGAAAACAGGAAATGTTCCATTCAACTTAGCCGTGCACACATGTACCCTGTTCTGTAGACATGATAATTGGAATTACATTAATCTCTTTTGCTCAGAGCTACGCTAAGCTGACTTATCTCACATTTGCAGCAGTCTGAGTTCAGGTATGGGTAGCAACCACTCCTCAGTGCCTGCCTGAAAACATCCTCAGACACATTAACCTACCATGGGGCTGAGATCTCAGTCCCAGCACAGCATCACAGGATAGCTGAGGCTGGCAGGGACCGCTGGGCCCATCAGCTGCCCTGCTCCAGCAGGGACCCCCAGAGCAGGGTGCCCGGAGCCACGTCCAGGTGGCTCTGGAAGATCAAGGATGAAATCCCACAGCTTCTGGGCAGCCCATGCCAGTGCTCCATCACTCCATCAGCTGTTGTGCAGAGAGAACCCCCTGTGCTCCACTTTGTGCCTGCTGTCTCTTTGTCCTGGCATTAAGCAGAGCCTGGCTTCATCCTCTTTGCATCTTCCCTTCAGTTTACTATGGACATCTGTGGGTTCTCCTGAGCCTCCTCTTCTCCAGACTGAGCAGTCCTATCTCTCTCAGTCTCTCCTCACAGGAGAGATGCTCCAGACCCTGCATCATCTTGGTGTCCCACTGTTGTACTGTCTCCAGCAAGTCCATGTTTCTCTGGAACTGGGGAAGCTAGAACTGGACCCAGCAGTCCAGATGTGGCCTCTCTGGTTCTGAGAGTAAGGATCACCTCCCTTTGTCTGTCAGCGATACTTTGCCTAATGAAGCCAAGAACACCATCAGCCTTCTTAGCAACAGGGGCACACTGATGACTCAAGTTCATGGATCTACTTTCGAGTGGGGGTACAGGTCAAACTACACCAAATTCCATTGGAGGTCATGCATGAGGAGTTTCGGATAGCGGCAGAGTCAGTCTGGTGTGCCAGGACAAGTCCATTACCACATTTCAGTGTAGGTCTCTTGTACCAAAATCAATTTTGCAGAGATGCAGCTTTACAAATCATTTAAGGAGAGACCTGAGCCTCTAGTCAAAATCAATGATTTGAGAGATAAGGTGAGGAAAAGAATAAGAATGATATTCTGGAACATGCTGCATATCAGTCAACTACACTGCTAGTCATTTCCAGTCTGCACTTCTAAGACTTTTCTGTTCTAGAAGCAAAATCTGCCTGTTCCATTAAACATCTGGAGAGGTCTCTTCTGATAACAAATGATGCTTTCAGTCCTAATATGATGGAGTGAGAACCATATTATAACTCTTGTCGATCACTGACTTCCTAATATACTGAGAAGACACTGTCTAGGACACAAATTCAGTATTTGAGATGAAATTTTCTCACTCTCTCCCTCTCTTCTTTGCTTCCTTCCCCTTCAACTCCCCCTAAGCTCCCACTCTCCTTTTTTCAACGTAGAGGCTCAGATGACTGGAATAGGAGCAAGGGATTCTTATGGAAAGCAGTTTGTGATATGGTTTAGTTCTGTGGTAAGTTGGATCACTATCACCAATACCTTGGGTAAGGAAAAGACAACAGCAGTATATGGAACACCACCATGTGAAGAGGGAACAGCCTCCTTCCACAGACTATAACCGATCTTTGTCTGGCTGGGATTAGCTAAAAGGATCAAAACTTCATCTTGATTACCTGAGCCACTTTCTCTCTTGCATGTCATCAGGATTTCTCCAAAGAGGGAGTTAATCTCCTCTCCAAAAATCTTGCAGCAATTCTCAGTGAGGAACTGCACCAGACTAGAAATCTGCAACAAAGCAACAGGAGAGAGATGTCCTGTCACATCTTGCATTATCACATTCAGAGCAAACTCGTCACACAGAGGAGAAACACAAGCAACCTACTCATCCATGAAGTGTTTAAAACAGTCTGAACAGAGAGGCTCACCCCAGAAGACCTGTGTCAGACCATCCCCTGGTGGCCCAGCCTTGAACTATCACCAAGAGCCATCCCTGATCTCTCTCAGGCACACTGAACCAGGGCATGCAGGGATGTGGGTCTGCAGCTGATGATTGAGAGCCAGGGTAAGCAAAGTGGCATCATCCTGCCTTGTCTATTATATCTTGTCACTAGAGTTGTTTTTACCAAATTTTTCCCACATCATACCAAATTCCACTTTCTTCAACAGAAGAGTAGCTGGTAGATGGCATTCATCCCGTTATCTCCTTCCCTGATGCTTTTTTGCTGTCCTCTCTCCCATCTATATCCCTTTGACCCTTGACTAGGGTACAAATACTGCTGGTCTTCCTGCATACATCTTTTTCATTTTCACTCTGTCTTGTTCAACTGAGGATCTTTTTGATGACAGAAGTCCTCTGCTAATGCACTGTGTGTTTCTTTAAGATCTCTCTGGATGTGGCTCTGGGCAGCCTGGTCTAGTGGTTGGCAACCTTGCCCCTGGTAGAGGGGTTGAAACTAGATGATCTTTGAGGTCCTTTTCAACCCAGGCCATTCCATGATTCTATAACTCTCCCCTTTTCTCAGGCAGATAAAAACAATGGATTTATGAATGTTTCTGGCATGCTGATAGGAGGATGAGCACTGTTGTAACCAACAGACTGTACAGGAATACGGTTATTTGTTTGCTGCACTGTGGTGTCTCCTACCTTTTTTGTGAATTCACTTTCTACATCAGGCGTTGAGGAAGCAGGAGGCCAGAGCAGGCTGGGTGCAATGCAGATGGCAAGATTAAATGCATTCATCTGGTTCTCTTCAGATCGCATTTCTATACCGTGTAGTACTCCAAAGATGTAACGTAGGAGAACAACATTAGCTCTGGGGAGTTGCTCTATTAGCCTGAAAGCATGTACAAGTGTCATTCTTCAAATTACTGACTAGAAAAAGTAAAAACCTCGAGGATAACACTGTATTTCACCTAAGTTGCTTGACAGTTCACTGTTCACTTAACCAAACAGTTGTCACTACCCACCATCTAGTTGCCATTGCTATGTATGTATGTAAATATGCACCAGGTCCACTGGTGTACAAAGCTCTGTTTCCCATAACACAGACTGCCCACTTTCTGCTTGGTACCACCTGCAGTGTGGAAGCTTCCCTTGACACTGAGCTGCAATGTTTCATTTACAATTCCATCTTCAAAATGGTCACTAAAATCTGAGATGAATGTGGGGGAAAATATGAGGAACTGATTTTTGCTACTCTTTCCCCCAGAACCTCTGTTTTCCCTGTGGATAACTCTGGCTTTGGTATCAGGCAGAAATACAGGTCTTGGACAGCAAGTTTATAAATATTATAAATGTTTCCCATGAAAGGATATTTCATTTATGTACTGGCATCCACAAATGGCAGAAACGTATAACAAAAGAGTCAGAAATTTGTCCCATACAAGCTCTCCCTTAAATGCTCTGTCATATACAAAGACATTTAAGCTCTTATTTTAATCTGTTGCTTTTTTAATTGCAGGTTTTGAGCAGAATGTTTGAGATTCTGCATTCTAGGATATCATTTTACAGGAAGAGAATACAGAGAATATAAGTAACTATACCTTTGGATGCTTTTTATCTTCTCTTCGTTATTTCCTTGATCCATCACAGAGACCCACTTATCACAAAGCTGGGATGACAAAATGCTGCCTGGGATGTTGCGAAGAAAATCCTTATCCAGAGAAAAGAAGAATAAAATGTGAACAGCTGTTCTGGAGGGTGGGAGGAAATAGGAAGAAACTATGCAGATACAAGAGGATGTTTCAGTGGGACAGCACTAACTGACAAGGATCTTGATCCACAAAGCAACCAAAACCAGCAGAAAACCATCTTAGATAAAGAAGCACTTTGGATTATGCTGAAAGTGATTTTTTTTCTGACCTGTCCTCACTCTTTCTTATCAACAGAGGTATTTGGATGCTTCATCTGCTATTGATGAACTGAAAAAAAAAAAACCCTGCAGTGGGTCCAGTTATTTTGATACTGTATTGTCTGCAGTTACTTTTCACTTGAATTCATCTGTAGCCCCTGTTTATTCCCCTCAGCTGACAACTTTCAACACCTCCAGACCATAAGCACTCCCTGCCTGCTTTCCTCTGGGCACAGTTCCTTGCAGTAAAGGAGTGTGTGCACTGGTCAGGGATAGTCTTCCAGCTCCTGTCTCCTAAATACTTCTAGTAGTAGCAGGTAAACTGCTACAGCCTGGGAAGAAGCCCGAATTCCTGTTTCCCAGATCCCAAATTCCAGCTTCCCCAACAAGTTAAGGTAAGGGAAGCAACAGTTTGTAATTTAACACATTTGCTCTTAATGTGATGCTGGCCCCCATCCTCCTCAATACACATCCTAAACCACCAGCAGCAATGCAATGGTATCTCACCCATGAAAAACTCTCATGTGGCAGCAAGATGCTTTCTTTGTTATACTTCTGTTATGCCTTTTTTTGTCCAAAGCAATGTTTGCTTGAGAATGGAGATTACAATTTATTTTAAGCTAAATCTACACACAAAAAAGCACACTAAAATAAAATGCGAAGATAGGTGTGCTCCTTGATGTTTTACTGGAGGCTTGTGATGCTTTTTGAACAAGCAACGTTGCTTTTAACATGGAAGTTTGCAGAAGATAATCCACGAGAAAACTAACTGAGATTTTTTGGGCTACACTATATACTAGCAAGGGTCTGTAGTGAAGCTATTACTGATGAATAAAGAAATAGGAGTGCAAATCTGCCTTTCTGGCATTTAACTGAATTTCAGGTGAGGTTAAGAGAATTATGGGAATGTATCAGCTCTTAATGCAGCAGGGCAAGTCCTCTCCATTGCTGGCAAAAAGCTGTACTTGTTTGGGCCCAAGATCTGTGCTGCTCAGCCCAACGAGGGAGAAAGGAACATTCTTCACATACCTTAAACAAAGATGCTGTCACAAATATGGATTCGCAGGCTAAGTCCACTTCAGCGCCTGAATCGAGCTTCTCCTTGAGCTCTTTGCAGGTTTTTGCACTTCCAGAGCGTCTGAAAATACCCTCAGTGGAAGGGCCCTCTTGGTACAGGAGGGAAAGCATGTCCTAATTGAAATTAAAAAGCAGAGAGGCTTTTTCAGAAGCATGTTTTACCACTGTCATGTGGTTTTACCACTTTGGTCACAGGCAAAAACCTCTGTGTCCTCAAAAACCTCACACACAGGTCAGGGCTCACTCCAGACTGCACAGCAAAGCTATGGCTTGGGGTGCTGATTTTGGTAAACATCTCTTCAGAAACACTGTGCCACCAATGCTGAGCAGTGGCCTTGACCATGATTTCCAGGATCTGGGCAAGTTTTAGCTAAGTCACTGAAACAAATAAACACTATGGTATGGAAAAAGGCTGCTGTCTACCCAATGCAGAGCCCTCTGCAGGAAGATAAAAAACGCTCCTTGCTCACCAGCGTGTTCAACCTCACCACTGATCAAAGACAAAGATTTCTGTTCCAACTGGCATCCTGGTGTCTGCCAAAAGGAGACTTTATCTACTGGAAAGTGATAGCTTTGTTTATATCTACCTGCACTTCTCCATCAGATCAGAGCTGGATTATGTCCCTTCTGTGCCTTGGGAGCTGAATGGCAATCTGCAAGCAGCTCAGGGCTGCTGGCGAGACCATCTGCAGGGCTGCACTTGGCTGCTGGCTCTTTTGGGCTGTCTCTCTGACACGCTGACCACCTCTCCAAAGATCTACTCTAAGAAAGAGAGGTTAATGGCTTTAAGTTGTGCCAGAGTAGATTTGGGATGGATATTAGGAAAAAATTCTTCTCAGGGTGGGGAGGCAATGGCACAGGCTGCCCAGGGAGGTGGTGGAGTCACTGTCCCTTGGGGTGTTCAAGAAATATGGAGATGTGGCACTGAGGAACGTGGTCAGTGAGCATGATGGGGATGAGCTGATGGTTGGACTGGATGATCTTAGTGTTTTTTTCCAACTTGAATGATTCTGTCACTCTATGATTCTAAGCAATGTAGGAGTTGTCATGCTTATCTCTTCTGAGGGAAAACACATGCACTCAGTCTCTGTAACTATGTGCATGCACACAGTGGTCTGAGGACTGAGCTACCAAAAGGGATGGTGAGAAAAGGTACATGGGGAGAGAGCATGAGATCACAAAACCAAGTCAGTGTAGCAGTAATGGCTAAGCAGAGGCTTCTGGCTTCTTTCAGAGTCTGGGCCATAAAGCAAATCTTCCTGGCACACATTAATGCAGATATCACTAATGGAAGCTGGTTTTTCAATATTAACTTTCTTGATGTTTTTTTTTCCTGCTCCTGTCAAAGTGGAAAGTGATGTGTGTGCAGCAGGAGCACCTCTCAAGGCAGCAGGACTCATGTCACCATTTCCATTTTCTTTGCGGGGATTTACAGCTCTGCTGTCGAAACAGCAGTCCCAGTGCATAAACAAACACCTTTAAAATATATTTGGAATAAAATAGCCCCAAGATAAAAGAAGGAAAAAAAATAGTAAATCCAAAAGATTACATGGAGGAAGCTAATGGTATAAGATAATTCAGTGAGGCAGTGGCTAATAGAGAGCCCTTCAGCTGTGAAAGCAAGTTTGGAGCTATGCAGCAGAGATATCAAACACGCCTGCAGCTTTCTTTCCTAATATCTCCCCTCTCTAGCAGATAAATCCCACACAGGATCTCAGATGCAGTTTTCCATTCTCCAGAGATGCTGCATGAAATCAAAAGCAAGTTATATTTTGTGGCATAAACATAGCGTTCCAAGATCGAAACCACAAAGTCTACCAAGCTCTGATTCTATACTTAGTAACTTCTCACTTTTTTTCAGATGCGATTTTCCTAATAGTTATGTTTTGGACAAATTTCCAAAATGCAGCTTTGCCTCCCCTCTCAGAGGGAGAGAAAGAGAGACCAGCTCCTCACAGGGTTCATCTCTAGAGGGCTTATTTAAACAATGATAAAAATTTACTCTGCCCCCTCAAAAGAAAATACCAAACCCACGCTCTCAAAAGACCTGAAAAGTCCTGGTGTGATTCACTGTTCGGGAAATGATAAAGCAGCACACCAAGCACGAGCTTTGGAGGCAAACACATCTGTTACTGTAAACTGATGTAACCTCATTGATTTCACGTTGCTCCAGCTGGAAGTCAGTCTGCTGAGACAAGGGGCCCATCCCGCATGGTTCACGGTGGGAAGTACTCCCACCCCCTGGGCAAACATTTCAACTGCTGCATCAACAACAGGGCAGCTCTCAGGACACCTTCCTGACCCAAAATCATAGAATCACAGAATCATGAAGGTTGGAAAATAGCACTAAGATCATCCAGTCTGAACATCAGCCCATCACTGCCATACCACTGTGATCCTCAGTACCACATGTCCACATCTCCTGAGCCCCTCCAGAGACAGTGACTGCCCCACCTCCCTGGGCAGCCTGTGCCAGTCCATCAACACTCTTTCTGTGAAAAAAATGAGGATCCAGAGAGCTTGTACGCCCTGGGGTGGGTGACTCCAAGAAAGGCTCAGGTGGCATTTCTGTGCAAGCATGGGCTGCCTATGTCAGACAGCAGATATCACCTGCTTGGAGTTGGGGATTTTACAGAAACCTTAGGAGTGACTTGAAAAGTAAGCATGAATATGGTGTTTATTTGTACTGCATAAGTGAGGATTTGGGAACCAGCCTCACAACACGAGCTGTAGAGTAGCAACAGCCCAGAGCAGTCACACGCTTCTCAAGCTGTCTGGCATTAACCAGGTCTGACCACAGCATATGTTAAAAACCAAAGTTTTTGCTGGGAACCATAAATGAGGTTTCCTGCTGTTTTCTCTGCTTAAGTAATTGCAGTGTCCCATTTCCACAGCATCTCCATGTTCTCATTGGCTGCACAAAGAAATTCCACCGGTGCAAGAGCCAGCCCTGTGCCTGGACTCACCAGGAGAGGCTTGGGCAGGTTGTCATCCTCGCAGATGGCTGTTAGCAGCAGGCCAAAGAGCTTCCCAGGGGCAGCAGATGTCGAGGAGAGGGGCGCGTTGTCCAAGTGGGTGCCTGGGCCACGCCAGAAAGCCCAATTTATGATGGATCTTTTCCTTTTAAATGACTTCTGGCTCAAGTCTGGGAAAAGAGAGAGGTGTTTATTAGAAGAAATGCATTTCGATTCTAATTCCAGTATTTGTTTTGCAGTGGTTGCTATGGTATCAAAGGAAAAAATGTCATGAACTCAACCAACATCCTGGCATCTGGCTCGGCCTAATCCACCATGTGCATACCTGTGCGTGTGACTGCGGCCCAACCACGCTCTCGGGAGGATCACCAAGAGCCACGCTGCACAGCCCGACCTCTGCGTCAGCACCTCGGCCTGACGACTTTGCATGCTGTTGGCCTGTGCTCAGGGCCTCATTTCCCATCTGCAGGTGTGAAACCACAGACCTTCTCTGGGAAAAGTGCATACACGAACACCACCAGCCTCCCCTTCGGGCCATATCCTAGATCCCCCAGCACTGTGACGAGCTCCATTTGTCTTCACCTACTGTCACATGTTTCGTGACACTGCTGATTGAAGCTCTTATTTACAGTGAGTAGAGAAGGAAATACTAACTTTAAGGTACAAGAAGGGTTTTTTACACGACTTCTCTCAACAATGGCAAGTTAAATGCTTCTTAACAGCACACGGGATACTGTTGAGAGTGGGTTGAGACCATTTACAATGAAAGTGCTAACGGGGAAAAACTTATTCCAATACATTTTTCCTTTTCTAGAAGTCTTCAGAGCCAGATGGCTTGGGTTTAGTTGCTCACCTAACATATGCACCTTTGTATTAGCTGGTTCTTTCCCTCAAACATTCTATTTTCTGCTGTTGTGGAAGGCACAGGGTAGAAGCAATACTTGTGGAAGTGCAGATTGCAACATAATACCAGATATTTCTCTCCTATACTTTAGTATGTGTGCTTTTTAGCCCAAATGGTGATTTTTGTTACACATCATTCCATTCTGGAAGATCATGCTCCCTTAGGGAATGGGTGGAAGGCTTTTCATTAGAGATTTACAGGATGAAAAGTCACAGTTTAACTCAAAATGTGAACATACGAAAGCTAAAGCCTGATGAAAAATTCCTTTCATAAAAAAATAATGAGGATATACATTTTATGCAGTCCAAAGCTCCATGAAATATAAGCTTGGCAACGTCTATGGCTTTACTTGACACATTATGTTTTGTGAGGACATGAGTACAACTTTCAAAACAATAATTTTTCTTTCAGACAAGCAGGATAGTAGCATGTGACTATGGCTTGCTCCACTTGGAGCTCTAGACACATGGGCACAAATATAGTTCAGTGTTTTTTTCTGGCAACCCTGTAGATCCCAGCAGAAATAGAAATTAAGGAGAAATTCCATTTTGGAGAAAACAAGAGTAGCAGAAATGAAAAAAAAAGAGTCTTAAAATAAGGAACTTTTCTTTATCTCTCAACTCTTGAAAGCCAAGGCCCAAATGTGAGGAGTAACTGTGATTAAACACAGCTCTCCTGGGACAGGAGGCAAAACTTAATTGATGCTCTTCAGCACACCAGGACAGAAATCAACAATTCATGCCAGGCAGTGAAATGTCACCTCATATAGAAAATCAGCACTGAGCAACAGAACTCATCTTCTTTCCCATCCCTACTTCAAAGAGGGAAGAACTGTTGGGGTAAAGAGCAAATGTATAAAGAGTTCTCTTCTTGAACTGTGCAGAGTTACATTTGGTGTACAGCCTGCTCCCAGCTGAGACAGATGAGGGTTATCACTCTGTGGAAGACATGAATCCCAAATGGAGACACAAGAGCGCACCCCAGGGTCTGCTATGATGGGTTATTCTAGCCCATCAGAAAAAAAGCAACATCACTTTGGTTGCTCATCATGCTCAGAGCTCACAGCAGCTCTGGCCCAGGGATCAGCCAGGCTCATGTCTTAGGCACGGGGAATTTGGTCCCTTCATTGGCAGTGTCTCAGCTGTGCCAATGCTCGTTTCCTTTTCTCACAGACTAATCAGGAACTTCCAAAGAAAACCTCAGATCTACTTAGAAGCACAGTGTCCTTCCTGACCAAATCCTTTCAAACAGTTTTCAAAGCCCTCCCTTCTGTACTGAGACCAACTCACTGAAAATCTGCTCTCTTACCAGACAATTAAATAACAATTTGGATGACAGACGAGTCACTGACAGCAGTCAGCTCTTTCAAGTCAAACTTTAGGCAAATTGGCATTTACAGTATTTTTTAGACATGTGCTCATGAGCATGACTTAATGGCTGTGTTCAACAGCTAGGTGCTAGTCCTTTTACGTGTTGAAAAGCTGCAGGAGGAAAGCATCGTGGTGCTCCCACACAGTAAGTTCTCCTATAGGTTTTTCAGCTATCCTGCCAGCACTGCTGACACAGCTGCAGCAGCACAGTTGGAGTCCACACAGCTTCTTATCTCACCGGACAGCCAGCTGTCAGTCATGTCCTCCTGTCACCACCCATACGGACTTGAGTGGTTCAGCCAAGCAGACTCATAGAATCACAGAATCATTTGAGTTTGAAGGGACCCTCAAAGGCCACTTAGTGCAACTCACCTGCATTTAACAGGAACACCCACAGCTCCACCAGGTTGCTCAGAGCCCTGTCCAGCCTGACCTTGAGTGTCTCCAGGGACAGGGCTTCAAGGCAACCCGTGACAGTGCCTCACCACCACTATTGTAAAAAACTTCTCCACTAAATCCAATCTAAATCTCCCCTCTTTTAGTTTGAAATCATTTCCCTTCGTCCTATCACAACACACCCTGCTAAAGATCCTGTGCCCCTTTTTCTTATATCCCCCTTTAGATACCAAAAGGCTGCTCTTGTGTCTCCCCAGAGCCTTTCTTCTCCAGGCTGAACAGTCCCAGCTCTCTCATCCCATCCTTGTAGCAGTAGCTTGCCCTTGGTGCGTCAGGTCCAGCAACACCAGTGCCACAGGGGCTGGCATACCACAGGTGATGGCACAGGGGTGGCAGGAGGAGGGTGGGCTGGGTGGCACACAGCTGCTTGGCCTCACAAACGTGAGATCCTGGACAGGGTAACATTTGGTTAAAAATCATATGGTTCTGGACTTGCCAAGGGTGCTTGCCACGTCTGTGCTATGGTTACAGGGAGAGGTGACTGCTCGAACTTGGATTCCAAGTTTCTGGTTATATCACATTTTCAGGAAAAATAAACAGAATAATGTTAGTGCTCATGTAACAGCAGCATCAGAAGAGCAACCACTTGCTGAGGAGCAGGGAAGTCCTCTCCTGTCTGGGGTGAGTTTCTCTGGAGCAGGGAAGGAGAGTCACACAGCATATGGGCATCAAACTGTGGGCAGACAGACCCTCCTCCTTTGTAAACTGCCCTATATGTGGTGCTGTGCCCAGTGGTCACCCAACAGTCTCACACTACTTGGCTTGCTGACCTGAAGACATGCCCCAAAAACAGATCAAAGCCTTGACTGGCATACAGACACCTTTCATCCTTTTCCAACACCAAAACAGCTGAGAAAGAGGTGGGAACAGCACAATGAACAGCAAGGTGATCTGGTTTGCAACTCTATGCATTACTCTAATAGGTTCTATCAACCAAGGATGGAAGCAGGTAAGGCACAAGGACCCACAGCTTCTCCTCCAGTCGTGTGGCCCTGGCCCTGCTTAGGTCTCACAGGCCACCCCAGTGCCAGCCTGGCCCCCTCCCACAGCTCACACCGTACAGCCGACATCACATCTGTGCTGATTTGCATTCCTATTTTCTCTTGCCAGTCAGTGTCAGCTGCCAAGTGGGGCCTGTAAACCTAATTACACCCCTCTGCTAGATTGCCTCATTCTTGAAATATTCTGTGAAGTAAACCATGATACAAATTACTTGGGGAGGGGGAGGTGAAGGAGTGTGGAAAGGAAATTAATTTATATAAAAACGCAATCAATTTCCGGAATAATTTGTAATAGGCACTAATATAGCCTTGCTACATTTAATTTCTCAAAGCATTACAAATGAATTCTACTCATACATTTTGGGAGATCTTGGCTATTGGGGGTTGCAGAGTACACATATATTATTTTTATTGATATGGAGTCATTAGCAGAGAGGAAGGGCAGAATTCCCAACTTAGCTTAGCGTGATAGCATGTAAAGCACAATAAAAACACACTGTGGGATGTATCTTCGTCACACAGTGTTTATAGCCTAACACCACAGCCCTGTAAAGGTCTGCCCATATGTTCTACCCGTGAGCAGTGAGCAGTCACTGTATCATTGACAACAGAGTGCAAAACAGAGAGCAGGTGCTCATATTTTTGCAGGACCAAGGCCAAAGGCAGGAGAAAATATTACTCTTTTCAGGGAGAAGTGAAATAAAGAAGCTGTATTCCTTCACTCCATCTAAGTACCGTGCCATAGAACCACAGAATCATGAATGTTGGAAAAAAGCACTAAGATCATCCACCATCAACCCATCCCCACCATGCTCACTAACCATGTCCCTCAGTGCCACAGCTCCACATTTCTTGAACACCTCCAGGGACAGTGACTTCTCCATCTCCCTGGGCAGCCTGTGTCACTGCCTCACTGTTCTTTATGAGAAGAAAAGTTTCCTGACATCCAACCTGAACCACCCCAGTGCAACTTGAGGCCATTCCCTCTCATCCTATTGCTACCTACAGGGAAGTAAATACTGACCTGCACATCGCCACAACCTCCTTTCATGCAGCTGTAGAGGGCAGTAAGGTCTCCCCTGAGCCTCTTCTTCTCCAGACTGAACAATTACAGCTTCCTCAGCCACTCCCCACCAGACCTGTGCTCCAGACCCTTCACAGCTTTGCTGCCCTTCTCTGGACAAGTTCCAGGGCCTCAATGTCTTTCTTGTAGTGAGGGGCCCAAAACAGAGCTCAATACTGAGGGTGAGGCCTCACCAGTAAGGAGTATAGAGGGGTGATCACCTCTCTGCTCCTGCTGGCTGCAGTATTATTGCTAAAGCCAGGATGCCACTGGTGGTCTTAGCCATCTGGGGTCATCGGGGCATGCTGCTAGCTTATGTTCAGATGACTGTCAACCCCAGAAATTCATGCCCAAGCTGAGCCATTAAATGGGTGCCTGTAAGGGAGGTGGGCAGTCCTTGGTACCTCGAACAGACAGAAAATGCTGAATTCTGCAGAAGTGAAGTGTTGGCTTCTGTACCACACAACCACTCTGCCTTGCTGCAGAGAACAGAAAGGACTGCAGGAAGAAGCTCCTTTAAGAGACTTATAAAAACCTGCAGAGGGAAGATCTTGTCTTTCTTTTTCTGGTTTTACAGAAACCCCTTGACAGGCAGCTTGTCAAATCGTAACTTACAAACACAGTACATGGCCAACAGCATGCTCAAACTGGGGATAACCACACAAGCAAAATCCCCACGCAGTTGGTACAAACATCCGCCCACTGCTCCTCACTGCCCACCATCCACCCCAGCATGCTGGCTTCCCCCAGCACTGCCAGGCCATGGGCAGTCTCTGCATTTTGGAGGCAGCAGCAGACTACGTACCGTGCAGTGGCGGGCCCTCGGCCAGGCGGCTTGGCTTCAGCACAAACTGGCACTGCAGCTCCTGGGGCAGCTGCTCCGTCAGGAAGGAGCCCTGCAGCTGCCTGGGGCAGGCACAGTGCTTTGAGCCGTGGGGCATCGCATCACGGATGTGGCTCATCTTGATCCCAAAGGGATATTCGTGTCCTGTGCAAAAAGAAATTCCCGTCATGTGGGCTGGACTGCTTGGAGGCTCGCACAGCTCCCATCTGCCTTGGAGGAATAGCAGATTTTGCATGCCAGCCACAGCAATTTCTCAGTTACCTGAGAACAAGCACTTTCCTGTGTGTTTACATGAATCTCAGGGCTGCTGCAGGTGAGTTGCATTCAACAGCACTTTTGGGACTGTGCAGAGGCAACTCATTTCTGGAGGGGCTTTCAAAAATAAAGTTTTGCACTTGTCTAAACACATGGCAGCTAAAGTGTATTAAATCTGAAATTTACTAGTTAACTAAATAAGTAATCTTGCACTTAAATTTGAGTGCTGATAGTGGAAGTGAAGCTATTTGAGACTATAGGTAGGGTGAAACGGAAATGCAGTCAAAATACTTCAAATGTGCACCCCTGATAAAAGCCAACCTTATCAGATAAACCTTTGTGTAAATATCAGGAACAGCTTAATATCAGATTCTTCTTTTCCAAAGCTTGTACCTCAAAATTCCAGTAAGAGAGGATCATTCAGTTAGAAGGGTTTCCCATTTCTGAATGCTCTGGTTCTATATTTAAAACTACAATTGTGATTTTATCTGACTGAGCTACACAGAATAATTTAAAAGACAAAGTTTGGTACATTTTAAAGATAAAACTGCTTACAATGCCATAATGTGTGCAGGTTAGACATTTTGTAAATATTAATGCTGTCTGACTCCAGCAAAGCATTTATAGCTAAGGATGCTTTAAGAAGGAATGCTAAGATTTGCAGAAGAACGTAATTCCACATTTTTTCCTTGTTCTAGTTGTGTGTGAACTCTTACATAGCACGAGTAATGCTGGACCTCTGTGGGGAAAAGGTTCTTAATAACAGGAGGGATTTGTTCTCAGAGAACCGTAGGCCAACATCAGCCTATCCCATCAATTCCCAACTTCAGGTTGGTTTCTGGTGATAAAATGTTTAGAAGATCATTTTATAAAGTGAATAAGAACAGTTTGCTCCTAGTCAGAGGGGAGCTGCCAGCCAGTAAGAGAATCATAGAATCATTAAGATTGGAAAAGACCACTAAGATCATCCAGTCCACCCATCAGCCCATCCCCACCACACCCACTAACCACATCCCCCAGTGCCACATCTCCATGTTTCTTGAACTGTTCCATGGACAGTGATTGCATCACCTCCCAGGGCAGCCTGTGCCACTGCCTCACAGCTCTTCCTAAGAAGAAAAGTTTCCTAATATCCAGCCTGAACTTCCCAGGTGCAACTTGAGGCCATTCAATCTCATCCTGTCACTAATACAAGTGTGCAGAAACAGAGGTCTGCAGAGGACCACTGGAATCAGGTGAGCTGTGAAAGCACAGAGCATTTCTCAAAACTCTGCTGAGCCACGCTGAGGAGGAGAGTAGAGTAAACAATGCTATGGGACTGTAGGAGGAAATATGGCAAAGCTGGAGCGGCTCCACGGGAGGAGGCAGCTGAAGGGAGAGGTTGGCTCTGGGAAAGACAGAAGCTTGTGCCAAAAATAGCAAAAACAGGGCAGGAATAAATGAGCTTTTTCTGTCTCAGTGAATATGACACAATCAGACACATTGCTCTTCAAAACTAAGGATCAGCATCTGCTTAGCTTCCTAAATAGGCAAACTCAGTGACAAGGAAATTAAAGGAAGAAAGAGGGAAAAAATACAAAACAGAAGAGGAAACTGCATGTCTGTGTTGTCTGTATTTCTTGCTTCCTTCAGAACTAAAACCAATGAGTGAATGCTGAAAAATAAAGTGATATCACCAACATACCAATTAGAGGGTATGGGGCGTCTTCTCTTCCTGAAATCACCCACAGCTTGTAGTCCTTTTCAGAGCCCTTTGGAAGCAAAATCAAGAGTAAGTTTTCCAGCCACCACAAACGATTTCCACATCAGATTTCTCACAACATAACGATAACCTGCATCTTACCACTGGTATCAATGGAGCTCTGTTTATTTCTGCAGTGCCCAAATTTGTCACCATGCAAGTTTCTGAGCCATAGAGAATGCAGTTCCCTCACCTGCAGCCATCCTAACTGGTGCCAAGGGTGGTGCCCAAGGGAACTCAGTGCTGCCCCAGGCAGCCATGGTGGCCCTGCTGTGTGGCTGCTGGGGGTGCAAGGGCTCAGGAGCATTGGATGGTGCTTTAAGGCTGTTGAACCCTCCTTTATAATTCACAGTGGGGAGGATAAATTTACATCAAAGGAGACAATTTCCAGAGGATTGGAGAATGTGAGCAACTTTGGGCAAAGCCTGTAAAACTGCTGATTTGAAAGCACATTCTAAATATCGCCTTCAGCATAAATATACAAGCCAATGTTACAGCTCAGTTGAAGGAGGAGAATAGTGCATTATTTCAGAAATGAAAGTGAGGTCATAGAGACAGAAAGAAGGACATTTAATAGAAACCACTTTCAGGAGGAAGGGCATCAGCAAGTGGATAAATACACCGTACGAAACGTGAACTATTGCACCTTAAATACCTTTTCAGTGAGGATAGTTAAAGTCTAAGAGTTTTCTGGCTGCAAAAGGTGATAAATTCCCCAAAGCAGTATTAAGCTCGACAATTAAATCCTACCTCCTTTTAAATGGATTTGCCCACTATCTGGCATTGTCTGGACCTTTACACAGTGTCCCCAGAGCTCCTGAGGTTCTGCTTGCCTCATGCACCCGTTGTAGCACTGATACACCCCATAAAGCCCCTGTGGTTCACTCACTGACTGACAGAGCTCTCTGGGCCATATTAGCACTGCTGTTAAGTCAGCTAGCAGGAGGCAGATGGAAAATAAATAGGCTTTGGAGACATCTCTGGTGCCTCAGGGCAAGCCGCCAGGAGCAAATAAATACAGCTGAGGAGCACAAGAAAAGTATTTACTTTTTCTTTTAAATATATATATATGAAAGGGTTAGTTATTGGGAAGGGGGGGGGCAGGGAAGGGGAAGAGCCAGGCAGCGCTCATCCCTTGATTGCAAATGTTGTCCATTATGGGCTTTATGAGGCCATTTGTCACCCTAACTGTGGCTGTCCCAGTAAAAGCAGCAAGCAAACCTACGGAGCTGGGGAGCCCGAGGCCCTTCTTTCTGTTCTCCTTCAACGTTTGGGAAAAAGGTTCAGTGTTGTTTTGTGAGAACTGGTTGTCATTTTTCAGAGAAACCAGAGGGAAAAACCCTGATGCATGAAAACAGAGTGAGTTCAGACAAAGTAACAGCCCCATGAACCACACAACATGTGAAATGTAGTTTTTATAATTGCTATTGAAAAGTCATAGAGCTCCTTTCAAGTGGATCTCTCCGGACATAAAAAGCCCCTCGAGATGGTGCATAAGGAAAATTTCCCTCGCAGTCAGAGCAGTCCTTCGGGGGAGCTGGGTGATATATAGACTGCAGCTTAATTTATTTAGCTCGTCTGATTTTATTGCTAATCTGATGATCTGCCACTAATGAAAAAGGCTTTATGCTATACAGATGCAGTGAAAAGATGCAGTATATTACATTGAGCAAATGATTCCGTGGGCAAGATTGTACATTTTGCAGAAGCCTTTCATTTCCACTTGAAATAAAAATGTAAAGAGGAGGAAAGGCCTGATGGTGCCACATACAAAAGAACACAAATCTGCAACAAAGCCAGCTCCTCTTCCCCTGCACCCCAAACAAAACATTCGGTCTTTGGTAATACCACCTTCCTGATTTTTCTGTAAAAGAAATGAAGAAGTGCAAATGACACCCATGAAATGGGTAGAAATGAAACGTATCGCAGCTCTGACTTGCAGTTGTAATATAGAGTGGTGTTCATTTTTGGAATAGACTGGGGGGGACAATGGGCTTGATTTTTAGCTCACACCATATCCTCTTCTCTTCTACGAATGGCAGAGCTACCTTAACTGGACAGACTGCAGGATCCTGAGCTTGGGCCACAGCCCTGGTGTACGTGGGATGTTGGAACCATAACAGGGGAGAAACTGCTGTGCTCAGGAACAACCAAGTTAGCATCATAGTCCTCTGGATGCACTAAAAGCCTGTACAAATTAGGGATAAGGAATGCTAGGGAAGACAAACTCTGAGGTTACTCTAATTTGGGCTGGGGGTCCCAGGAGGCTCCAGGGAAGCACAAGAAAGGCATCTGGTCATGTCTGACTTCTTATGCAGGGTTGCAGTAAGGGAAGCCTTGTCAGATTCCTTGCATCGAGATCAACATAGGCAGGAAGACAAACACATTCAAAAACATCTTGTTACCCCGCAGCTGACTGATAGGGCAGTAAAAACCTGTCATCCAGGAGCTCCTATGACCAGAGTCATGTAGAGAAAAGATGGCTAAGGGAATGGAACTGATTTCTGTTGCCACCTGAGGGACCTCCTTTTCAGGTTTTGGGGAAAGGAAGCCTGTTTAGGATCTACTGGGAATTGCTGCACGTACTCTATGCTATTTTGAGGTATCTTAAGTAGTTTCAGGCCATTGCTTCAACTGAGTGTATTCAGATTCTGTGTGATTACATGGTTACTCTCATATCTCACGTGTCACCAAAGACCTGTGGGTATTTACAGGGTCTGATCTGGACACTTGAGAGCAGTGCTCGTACCTGTAATCTGGGGGCACAGCTGACCACACATTTTGTATTCTGAAACTTACAGACAACCAGGTCAGCAGGTTTCTTGTTCACAAAATACACAAAAGGAGCTATGCCAAACTCTCATTTTTTGTGTCAAGATATCTCCTCTTATGCATCGGCAAAATGGATTTAAAAGCAACTTCAAACATGACCGATTGATCACGGAGATGGGAGCCTTATCCAACACTTCTACGGCATTTGATGATCTCTAGAGGTCTGTATATTAACAAAGCATCACTTCATTTCAACAACACAGAACTGCTAATGATAAAGGCTTTAATTTATGTTCATATCCTAAATCTTGGAAAAGGTGCAAGAGAAGATTTGATTATTAGAAGTTACTCACTAAAACCAGTGCAAGTACTTACAGAAATTCCCAGCTGCTGCAGGGCCATGAGAATGACATCATTAGCTGTATCAACATTGGTTACATTTAGGGTTTTTGACTGTGAACAGAGAAAAAGGAGAAAGGAAAAATGGCATTAGAAATTGGATATGCACAGAGTATCTGAAGTCCAATAACTGCACGATTTATTGCCAAAACAAAAGGGAGTTAAAAATTTGCCAAATAAATAAGTTATACTGCAGAGAAAGACCCAGCTGCCTGAGACAGAGGTCTGACTCCTCTGTCTTGTCACACACTGCCTGTATTCGGTCCCTGCTTCCCCAAGAACTACATCAGAAGGGCACAGTGCCATGATTCCTGGGGACAAGATGCATGCATGTCTCCTTCAAAACAAAAAGAAACATTTCAGTGAGTTTTTCACTGAAAAAAGGCGTCTTCATATCAATTGTAAATCACTTCCTTCCCTTTCTATTGAAGAAGTCCTGGTAAGAGAACACTGTACATAGGCTGTTCTCTATATCCCTTGCCACTTTCTATATAGCCTTCTCAAAGCTAAATCTGGCTTAATACCAAAAACACTTCCTTTCGGGAATGTGTCCTCTAGTTAAAAACACTGCCCGTCCAGCACCCTCCTGTCTCTGCACAGCAGCAGTACAGAAGAGCATGGTGGGCACAAAGGCCTGCTTTCTTCGCAGCAACAGCAAGAATCAGCACCTGCTGCCTGGTACCAGGCTTCCTCCAGCACCACAGGACGCTGCTCTGCACCATAACACTGCATCTCACACATTTCAGGCACACCAGGACTAACAACTCCATTCCCAGCCTTGCTGCAATGCACAGCACTACTGCCATCACCTTGCATGGCGAATAGCAGGTGTGGAGAGCACGTCCAGAGCGTCTTTAGTCAAACTTCCCAGAAATACCCAACAGCCCAAAGAAAGGAGGGTGGCAGAGCCAAGATGCCCATGCTCCCTGTCAGCTCCAGGATGGTTTGCTGCAGCTTGACACTGTGCAGTGCATCAGTTTTACACTGGCCATGTGATGTTTAGGTGAAACCACTGCCTGACATTCTGCGTTTAGACAAGATCTGAGCTGTACAGTGTGTAAGTCCCTGATGGTAACAAGCTGCCACAGCAATCATAAGAAAAGTAGTGAGAGTACTGTACATCTTGCTTGAGGACATATCCAAACGCTCATACCATAAAAAATTTAACATTTGCCCAAAGCACTGACATCTGGCTCTCAGCAGTAGGTCAGCACATTTGCATAAGTTCTGCCCTGGGCTAGAATATAATAAAATGGTTTATGTTTTGTGTTTACCCTTCCCTACCCTCCAAAAATGAAATATTTCTCAGGCATCCCCAGCTGCTGTAGTGCAGGCACAGAGTGCCATAAGAACTATTTGCATCACAAAGTTTCCATCTGCTCCTCCACAGCTATATTACTGGTAATAACTAGGCTGCAGTGTGTCATTTCTAGGACTGCCAGGATCAGAAACTACATTTGGCACGTGAGCTAACTATAGCAAAGGAGAAAAGACATAAGAAGTCCCCCAAAACAACCCTAGTACAAGAGTGCAACACCTGGGTGCAGGTGTGTTTTACACACATTTACACCTGAGCCCACCTTGATCTGCATCCTTCATTTAAACTACCACAATTTTGTTTATTAACACTGCTCCTAGCAACCCAGAAATTCTATTATAATTCACCTTAACAATGATTTTCTGAAAAAGGCAGAATCCTTTATGTTTCTTTCAGTGCAAAGACTTCAGTGTTGGGCAAAGACCTCCAAGGAAGTCTAGCTTCAGTGAAAACTTCTCACATCCTTGGGAATGCTCTTTATGCTTCTGAGCATGAAATACAGCTCTTTACAATACCATTAGAAAGAAAGGAAAAATGTTGAAGGAGAGGAAGAATGGATGGATTACCACTGAATGACACTATATCCTCAGGGAACTGCCTACCTACAAGAATTTCATTTAGATTAGTTAAAAAGGGCTCAGTAAAAAAGTGCAAAGTACACTGTGGACAGTCTTTCTCTACCAATTTCTTTTGTGCCCATAATGTACCAACATCTCCAAGGTGATGAAAACCACATTTAAGGCAATTTCAGAGCGTTCATATACACAGCTTTACTGATTTACAATCATTATAAACAATAAAACACATTGCAACTTTGCAGAATTGAATGAAGGCAGCTGTGGGTTTAAATCAGTTTTCAAAGCAAAAAAAGGATCAGTGTACTGGCATATCTTGAGACATTTATGTGTAAGTTCTTTTAGATGTGTTTTGGAGGTGGTTTAGACTCCATAGTTTTTAGCTTGTGTGCTGGATCCAGTATTTATAATCATAGAATCTTAAGGTTGGAAAAGGCATCTAAGATCACCCAGTCCAAACACCGACCCACCCCCACCATGCCCACTAACCACATCCCTCAGTGCCACATCTCCACGTTTCTCAAACCCCTCCAGGGATGGTGACTGCACCACATCCCTGGGCAGCCTGTGCCACTGCCTCACCACTCTTCCTGAGAAAAAATTGTTTCTAATGTCCAAACAGAACCTCTTCTGGCACAAATTAAGGCCATTCCCTCTCATCCTATTGCTGTTTCCTTGGAGAAGAGGCCAACCCATTTCTAACTAAGAACACTGTCTTTAGAAAGGAACTCGCTTAGCAGAGGCAAGAAGCACACACTTCAGGGCTGCATATGCTGTCTTCTAGAGGGTGACTAGATAATTAAAGGAGGTTATAATCCAAAAGAACCCTCCCATTCCTGATATCCGCAGGATTTACAGATGATGTGGACTTATGCCCCTAGATTAGCTCAAAAGCACTTACATATGCACAGGTTCCAACATCCTTTGCAATTATCTTCAGAGGAATGCTTTTAGGATAGTCTTTTTCTTTCTCTTCCCTTATTCGACTGCCAAAGCAAATGCAAAACAAGTGAATTTTTAATATGGTAAACATGAAGACCAACATTTAAGTAGCAATCAAGCAGAAACTGAGTATGAAGCAGATCATTTTCTAATCTACTGCAACAGAAAGATCTCTGAGGAAAGGAAAGCCTCCAGAATGGTCTGAAAAGGACACTGACCACAGTACCTAGTAATGCCCCGTTGAATCCAAATTGCTATGCTGCAGATATCAGTGTAAACAGAAGAACCAGATATAAAACACACATGCAGACTTCCCTGAAGTTTTCATTTTAAACAGCCCATCAACATGGCATCACTCTGCTTTAGAACTGTGGAATCATAGAACTGTTTGAGCAGGAAGGGACACTTAAAGGCCAACTAGTCCAACTCCCCTGCAATGAACAGGGACACCTACAGCTCCATAAAGTTATGGTATAATTCAGTGATTAATTGAGACCATGACAACCACTTATAAAGGATGTGAATTCCTGAGGAGAGACATTGCACAGGAGGCACTACATAATTAGGCCTAACTATGAAGAATGGGCTGCAGCAAAGTCAGGACAGTTTTAAACATAAATTGAGCAAAAACTACTAATCACTGTGATGTCTTAGGCTGTACTATCAGCTTCTGCTGAATTCAGTTACAGTTCATTGTACAGAACAGTGAAAAGGACTGAACAGGAAAAGAGTAAATTACAAATCACTCCCAGCAGGAATGATTTGAACAACACTATAAACTGTAAAGAACCAAATAAAGACAGAAAATTTAGGTGTAGAGAAAACAAAATCACTTCTGGTAGTATTCTGTTCAAAATGTTGACTGAAATGAGAGCTCTGTTTACCCAGACCCTTGTGTATATCCCCTGGCACAGAGTATGTTTCATACAACCAAAGTAAGCCCCACTGCTCTCCACTGATAGAGGATATGGGCAGCCATGAGCAGGAGATGGGCTAGAACAGAGGTTCCTGAGCTGGGCTTGGTTAGATGCCATCAGTTTCAAAACTGCCACAGCCTCAACCGGAGTGAAGGTGGCAGTGTATACTTCAGCAGTGAAGGAGAGGAAATACATCACAAATAGCTTCAGTTCTCTGTTGGGCCATGGTCAGAAACAGGGAAAAGAGTTTTTCCCCTGGTGCATGAAGGGCACATGCAGCCTTCAGCGGGGAGGAGGTGTGGAATGACTTTTTCCTTACTTTGAAAGTGCTTATCTATAATGATGGCATTTGTACCACCGCTTAGGAATCACTGCTCTAGATGGCTGTGACTTTTTTCAATGCCTCCAAAGACTTCACAATAAAGTACCTTTGCAAAAAGGAGAGCCATGTTTCCTTCTGTTCTGCACACCTGCAAGAATTATAGAAAAAGAGGGACAAATCAGCTGTCACTCTAATAGCAAAAGATATACAAACCACAGTGAAACGGACTGCTTCTTGGTTACAAGTTCCACAAATCCATACAAAAAAATAAAAGGGTTTTCAAGATTTGAATGAAAAACCTGTTTCCCTGCAAAATCAACAGGAAAGCCTTCCAGGGAGATCCAAAGTCCCAGTTGTTATCTTGATCACAGAAATCAGAGTTTTACCATGAATTCAGTAAGGAACTGATGTCCAAAGAGAAGAGCAGTCTGCTTAAAAACGAAAGCTCAATTTAAAAGTATAAATATATTTCCTCAGGTATATGGGCTTCTTTCTTTTTCCACCATTTATTTCTCTTCTTATTTGCTGCTTGGCTTACCACCAAATTACAAAGTACACATAAACCACTTCACTTAGAAATGCTTAACTTTGAACTTTTTAACACTTATCTTGTTTCGACACTTTCAAAGATACAAAACTACCCAGGTAAATGTAGCTAATAATAGGACCACGCAAGGAATTTAACCTAGTTTTGTGCCAATTTCCTTGATCTAAATCCTGCCCCAGATGGAGTAGCTCCTATTCCCACTGCTACTTATGCAAATCAGGTTCTTCACATTTTCAGAGCAGGCATTTAGGGAACTACAGATCTACTGAATGATGCTGCTTCAGGGGCATGCACTTCACAAACACTAAAACTGTGATTCTGCTTTGGCTGCTTCAGCTCTGCAGGATATGCTATCTACGGACTCACACACACTGTTCAAGATTTTCCATGTGCTTTCACGCACAAAATAGTTTCCCTTCTGTAGGTCTCAGACTGGGTTGGTGCTATTGCTTTCATACTCTCCTACTTTCTAACAGCTATAAAGGAACACATACTATCTCCAGATCACAGCTCATGCTTATTGACAGGAGTTCAACTGAAAATCAATTTCAGCTTTGTTTTGAGATTATTAAGGGAAAAACAGCTCAAGAAAGAGCCATCTGTGCACAGCACTCTCTTAGGATATGGACAGCATGATGTTCAAATCAAGCTGCATGTGTCAGCTTTTGCTCTCTGACTGTAAAGAGGAAAATGCATCTTCCAAGACCCATCCACTAGCTGGGATTTAAGGGTGAGGGTGCCCTCCTTCACTCACAGGGACAACAGCCCTTCTGCTGAGAGTGAAATTAACCTAATCACTGACATTACCTCTATAGCCCTTACATGTCCTGCAGCAAATGTTGCAAAGATGGACCAAAATCTTTCAGTGATTCTGCTTCAGGAGGAATTTTGACATTTTCTCTGGAACAATTTTATGAAAAAGAGAAACAGGAAAAGGACACTATTTTGTCCTACGTTTCCTGCCACTTCCAGTACAAGCACTTCAGTTTGAAATTGTCCTGCAAGGGCCTTTTTGATCCTATAATTAGTTTGGTTGTTTACTATTTCTAGTTCATTTTAATAATTAACTGAAGTGTGTGACCAATCATATCCGAAACAACAAAAAGAGACTTCCAACTGAGCAAGCCTGCAGCACAGACTGTGCTTTGCCAAATCACATATTCTCTCAGATTTTTTGAGTGTTACATTTACAGAGACTGAAGATGGGGCACAGAAGTTGACTTGCTCACAGCAGTAGATGGAACTACTCTAAGAATCGATAAATTCTTCCTTCCAATATCCACTGGTGCTGAAATTACTCTATGGCTGTCCCTACCTGTCAGACCAAACACATTTCAGTAACTTGATAAACAGAACATGCCTCGTTTCTTACCTGAAATTTGCCACACAGTTTGTGGTGGGCCAGCCCAAAACAAAGGACCTTTCTGGATCAGTGCTGCCTTCGCAGACTTCTTCTGTACAAAATGCTGTCCACATCTCACAGAGACGTGCTTGGCACTTTAGTTTGAAATGAGAGTGCGACCTGCTGGCAGAAATTCACATGTTTGTCACACACAGGAAAACATAACAAGACAGGTTAAATAACTTAGAATTTCCTCTTGCTCTGGGGACATATGGAAGGTATTGATGGAAAGAACAATTCTGCTCTAATTAAAGAAATCAGCGTTTTGTTTGGGTTGCATGTGAAAATACAACAATCTCTGAACAGAACTGATATGTGAGATAAATAAGTTGCTTGTGGCATCCCTTGGCATCTTAATTCCTGTGGCAAAACTGCTATGACTGGAACTCACCTCCAAACCCACCATCAGGAAAAGTTACTCTTAGAGTGACTTCAGTGCCATTAGGGTGTTTACAATAGAGTATGATTGCTTAGCTCCAGGATCAACAACTACGGTGACTGTGAACAGCAGCACCTTGGCCAGACTGAATAAGGTAGCCCTCAGGAAAGGCATGACAAACTGAGTCGTGTCAGGCCTCCACAAACTAGCTGCAGAACTTCACAGCATCATAGGATGGCAAAGGATAGCAGGGACCTCTGGAGGTCATCTAGTCCAAGTGCTTCCTGATGTTCAGAAGGAAACTCCTGCACTCTAGTTTGTGCCCAATGCCATCTGTCCTGGCATTGGGCACCACTGAGCAGAGCCTGTCTCTGAGCTCTTTGCACTCTGCCTTCAGGTATTTATAGACACTGATGAGATCCCCTTGAGCCTCCTCTTTTCCAGGCTGAGCATATCCAGACCTCTCAGCCACTCCTCACAGCAGAGGTGCTCCAGTCCTTTCATTATCTTGATGGCCCTTCATTGGACTCACTCCGGTATGTCCATGTGTCTCTGGTACTGGGGGGCCCAAAACTGGACCCAGCATTCCAGATGTGACCTCACCAGAGCTGAGGAGAGTGGAAGAATCACCTTCTTTGATCTGCTGGCAATGCTTTGCCAAATGCAGCTAGGAATACGGTTTGCCTTCTTAGTGGCAGAGGCACATAGCTGACTTGTGTTCAGGAACACTGTTGACTCATGTTCATGTGTCCATCAGGACCCCCAGGTCCTTTTTTGCAAAGCTGTTGTCCTGTGAGAACACTTCTTGTGTTCTCAAAACATCTACTTATTTACAAAGGAGGTATCTTACATGATTTTCCTAAACTTTTGAAATTTGGCTTTTTCTATATTTTATCCTGATGAGCACTAAAGTATATCAAAGCCACCAGCCTGCTGTGCTACCAGGGGAAGGCTGAAGAAGAAAGGCCCCTTTTCTGAAGGCTCTTCCAATCCAAGGACTGCAAATGAGAGCATGTCAGCTCATCTTGCTGTTGCAAATGTGGATGGGGACAGTGCCAGGCAGCATGGTGATTAGTGCTCTATAAATAAATATGACAAGTAAGCAGTTTCTTAGGGGTCTGGTACACAAAGACTACCTTCTCAGAGATTAGTCTCGTTTACAAGGCATTTGAATTAGAACAGACTGAACTAATACGGTCTGAAGCATGAAAGCACTTGGAGTTTGCAGCTTTAAAGAGGATTGAGATGAACTTGCAGTACCTCAATTGGTCCAGCTGACGTTGTGCTAACAGGTACCTCTGGACAGAGCACTGCTGATAGCCCTGCCACATTCACAGAGCTGGGAAAGAAAGGACCTCCAGTGCACACAACAAAAAGGTGCACTTGAATGAGAACACTATACAATACTGTAAAATACCAACTCAAGTTCATGTATTTTTAAACTATACCACAGTGTTTGTTGCCAGCTGCACATCTCAGCACTTTTTAAGCTATATATATTTAAGCTTCATTACCCTGTCCAAAAGAAGCCTAGAATATTCAATATGCTCATCACTGAGTCAGTAATGATCTAACAGATAAGATGAGTACAGAAAGTGTTGTGGTGCACTGTCCACAGAACGGACTGTAAAAATGGAGATTTACAGCCAAACACAGACATGAATTCTAGTGTAAATGTTAATAAATGGGTGCTTGGCCTGACAGCACCATTAAGAGGGGGGTTATGCTGAGGATAAGCGTGCTGAGCCTTCCTTTCTCTTCAGTGCCTTTTTCCCAATATTCTGTACAGTGAAGTCACTACAGGCTGCTGCACTTCTAAGTATTTACAGTTCATAAAGCCAGGCCCCTGCAGTGCCAGTAGCAGGTGTTGGCAGGGTGAAGCACAGAGCTGCTTTCCCCGTCATTCCTGATGTATATCCTTACCCTATTTGCCATGCCTAGTCACTGCTCTCAGCTATCATCAGTATTCAAGTGGCCTGGTTTCTAAAGGAGCTGAAACAAGAGCCTCTATTAACATCTAAAGGGCCTGAGGTATAATTTTATCCCTATCTGCCACATCCTTTCTGCAGTCCGTGGGTTCTCAGTGTTGGTGAAAGGTGGGTCATCTATTGAAGTGCCAAGGCATTACCTCTAGAAGTGAATTTATCATTACTGACCAAGGTAGAAGCATGGCTGAACTTTGGAAAAAATGGAAAGAGTATCTCTTTTTTTTTTTTTTTAATCATTAATATCTAAGATCATTTTTTTAAAGCAGTCTTGTAAATATCAGGCAGATTCAATTTGCACTGAAATCACAGAAAATTCATGCTCATCAGTGGTGGAGGTATTGATGTACCCCAAGTTGTCTTACCTCTGCAGAGCAAGTTCAGTTCCTTTGGCTTTCTGTAAGTGGCAATTGGATACCTTGAGGCTGTTAACAGATGGAAGATTAACTTCTCACTAGATTTGCTAATCTTCTTAATAGGACCTTCTGACAAAAGCATTAATGGAACTAGTGGGCGATTGCTACCGTAGTTCCATGTATTTACTCAATCACTTATTTCTCTGTCCAGCCAAGTTTGGAAAATAACCCTAAAATGAATGTGTATATGTGTGGTTATGTGTTATGGATAAGAAAGAGGAGGCTATTTCCCTCCCTTACAAAAGATAACATGAGAAACCTTGATGGGTGAACTGAAACATCCTTGAAATATTTACTCTGCTGAACTAAAACACACACTCTCTGGAAGAAATCTAATCAGTAAATGGAAAACAGCATACGATTTTGCACTCTTAGTATTGGTTTATTGAAAAAAACCCAACTCTTTCAATCAATTAATGTATGGCAATCCTCACTCGAAGGCATTAAATGAAGGGACAGGAGAGAGACAAGCACAGAGTATTAGTCTTGTTTTTCATAAGCTGGGTTAATGGATGAACTGAAAAGGCAACAGTCTGCATTTCAAAAATGATTAGAAAGTATCAGAGAACGGACCGCTAGGCACCTCGTCCAAAGTCACAGTAGATCAGCTGTGGAAAGGACTCACCTCCCCACATTTCC
This sequence comes from Callipepla californica brunnescens, assembly GCA_023055505.1. Taxonomy (NCBI): domain Eukaryota; kingdom Metazoa; phylum Chordata; class Aves; order Galliformes; family Odontophoridae; genus Callipepla; species Callipepla californica. The sequence continues at coordinate 108,439,336 of JALIRH010000001.1, read as the reverse complement.
ATGGGAGCAATGCTGATTTTTCCTTTTAAGCAGGAGCTCATTGCTGGGCAGGACGTTGCTCAGCCAGCTTAGAGGACACAAGATATTTGTTGCTCTTTATGGAAAAATGTATGCCCATTTGCTCATCACATAAAGTCTGATTACACATGAGCTCCCTTGTGCAGTGAACAGCTACCTCCAGCTCAGCTGGCACTGGCAATGTGCTGAGCAGCACCTAAGAGCCATCTTTTTGATGTGTATATGCTCCAAGTTGAAAAAAACTACCTAACAAAAAGGATATTACAGATTGTTAGCACCTGCACATGGGATAACCCTGAAATTAAGTCAGCTGAATCATCAATTCTGTCTACACATTATCGTGGTGACCTTGTGGCCCGACTCCGAATCCACTATTGGAAAGTCAGCATCCCTAGTCACAGCTGCAGAGCAGTATATACCACTCATGTTTCCCCTCTAGGAATCAGTGATGGTATTTTAGTGTGTGGTACCCTTAAAAACGCTGATTTTTATATAGTGTTCATTAGTGACAGCTTTAACTGATGCTTTAACTGCTGACAGGGAAGCTGCAGAGAGAACATCCCAATGAGTTCTTTATAATGCATGAATATAATTCAAAAAATAAGAAGCAATATCACTCAAAATACTATTTTTACCAATTGTATCAAAGATGTGGCTTATTTCTCCCCTTTTCTTTCCACAAGTAGAAGCACAATTTGTTTTGTTCCAACTTCATCAAACACCACAGACTCCTCACCACATTAAGTGAGTGCTGTAAGAGCCCTTATTACACCCCGGGGACCATATTTTGGAGTGGTGACACAGAATAGGGCTTTTCTACACCCCTGGGAGCCAGTCAGACCTGCAGGAATGCACAGCCCAGCCTGGGGCTCAGCATGCTGACTGGGTGGTAGGGATGCATCTCACCTGGCTTCAGCCTTCCACAGCTCAGGAGCTCACACCTAAGGCAGTGAAATGATGCCACTGAGCAGTCATTGGGAGCGTCCCCATCTCCACTGTTGCTGGTCTTTTCTAAAGGAGTGGGTTTGCCACAGGGAGCTGACACAAATGAGCCTACAAGTCCAGGTGAGTTGCAAATACAAAGTATTTAAAAGATTAATTTAAGTAAGATGAATCTCAGCCTAAACACAACACAATCTCAAATAAATGCAATAACAATTATATTACTGCTACTGCTGGTAGAACAGTAAGATGTCCTGTAAATATCTCTATGTTCACCACCCACCCTTATGAGAGCATGTTTAGGTACAGTACTCTTTGTGTTGTCACCTCACATAAGGTGAAGGAATTCATCTTGGGGGTTGCATTCACTGTGTGTGATTCAAACAGACATTGCTCAGATTTCTACTGAAAATGCAGATTTGTCCTGGCTTTTCCCAGCAACCTCCGAAACAACTGCTTAAGCAAAGAGACACATTGCAAAAGCCCAGGATTCACATTGAGATTTACCCACCCTGTGAGCCTACAAACAGTGCCTAACAGAGAATGAAGCTGCTTCAGGATCCTTTATGGTTATTTCCCCATAACAACAAGTGAAAGCACGCTCTAAAATTGCCTTAAACTACAAATGCTGCGTGAAGCTGGCATGCTAGACACAGCTTGTAAATCTGATTTAATTGTGAATGGTAGAGTGAACAATCAGAGCTTAGCAGCAAGCCTGATTGCACAGGAGCTCAGCCCAGACCATTGAGCACTGCTTCCCATCCCCATGCTGCTCCTGGCACAGCACTGTTGGTGCTGCCTGTGACCTCTGTTCTTAGGCAGCTGCTCATCAGCTGCTCACCATCTTCCTTCTCAGAAAAAGTGGTGGGGCACAGGCTGCCCAGGGAGGTGGTGGAATCACCATCCCTGGAGGTTTTCAAGAAAAAGGTGGGTGTCACACTGAATGACATGGTCTAGAGGGGCCACAGACATGGGTTGATGGTTGGACTAGATGACCTTAGTGGTCTTTCCAACCTTAATTCTATCACTGAGCTGCATCAAAGCAGCTCCCAGTTAAGCATGAAAGCCTACAGCCTCCCTCCAACACAGTAACGCCACAGGAATGAAGATGACCTTCTAAAACAACAAGGGACACACTGAGCAGTTGTGAGTCTACAACACTTAGTTCCCAAGGCAGGGAACATGATAATAATGTACGCAGCGTATTCAAGAACATCCACTACTGCTCTGTGTTGTGGCCTGGACTCTATGGGTTCTAGGGTCCACAAAAGGTCAGACACCTAACTCATGCTGACCAAACAAAAAGCTGCTTTATGATTTAGGGGAGATTTACTGCCAAAAAAGCATGAAGGAATTACCTCACTGAGAAAAAGTGTTGCTCTGCAGGAGGGGATGCTATACTCACTTGGACTTGGCAACAACCAGAAGGTCTGTGAAGAGGAAGAGGTGTCGCTCCTGGGTTTGCAGTCCTGTCTTCAGCTGCACGTGGCCATCGAGGAGGAACGTCCTGTTGTGGCACATGAAGGACTGCACAAGGGGACATGCCTCCGGGCTGATGGGGGAGAAACAGCCTTCCCTGCAAAAGGAAACAAAGGGAATAAAGGAACCCAACTCACCCAGATGTCAATGAGTGAGGAGCAGGCAGGGACTTTTCACACCCACCACAGAAAGGTCGTTTATTTGACCATGTTTCTGTAAAAGGTTAGTGGGACACTGATGACAATTCAGATGTTTGATTCTGACACAAGACCTCCTAGGGACTGTCCTTGCTGACAGCCTTTTACAGCTCAAGAATGTGGACTGACTTTAGCAAATGACAATGATTAAAATACAGCCTTCTCCATTTTGTCTATTTGCATTAGTCTCCCTTTGTTTGAATTCTTAGAGAAAACACTGCACGTTCTGAAGGCTCTCCATAAAGAGAGCTCCCTAAGAGCAGGTTGCAGGGTTTCTCCCTGGGTGCAAGTTTCCACTGGAAAGCCAGAGGCGTGGCTTCCAGTTCTCCCAGAATATGACAGAACCGAATCTGGGCTTCCTGCACTATGCTGCGCTTTAGCTAAGGAACTTCTGGATTAAAGCCAGGACCCATCAGCATTTTTTCCTCCAGATCTTGTAGATCTGACTTTTTCAATTATTTGCTTTCCCTAGAGGTGTTTCCAAATGAAACCCTTCCTTTTGGTTGAGCAAACAGCTCTGTTTTTTTTGGTGTGGGTTTTTTTTTTTTTTTTTTTTTCCAAATATATTCCTCATATATTCTTTAACAAGGAAAAACAAAAGTAAAATCGAGCTAAATCTCGGTTGGATCGCCTTGGCAAGAGAAGCCTGAAGTGAGCAGCTTTGAGCTTACAGTTTATTCCTATCCCCAACGGAATGAAAGGCAAACACCTAATGATTTTGTTGAGAGAAGAAATGGACGTTACAAAGTGAAAGCCCCAAAACACACAGGAGAGATATGAAAGAAAACAAGAGCGAGCAGAGAAAATCTTCGAAGAAGATTACAAACCTCCTTGTACCTCCCTTAGAGCTTGGCTGATTTCCCAGCCTCCTCTCCTTGCTGCCTGTAGCTGGATTACTCAGGAAATTATTTAGGAAATCCCGACAGCAGGGAGAGAAAGGATAAGCTCTGAGATTGGCCTACATTAGCAGGACACACTTTCACTGATCTGTAAGGGGCTGGTGAGGATCTTGGTTTTTGTTTTGCCCTTTCTGGTTGGGAGCCTGAATTTTTGAAGGAATCCCTCAACCTAACTGACAGTTTCTCTCTTGTCTTTAATTACCTGCTCCTCTAGCGAAGAGAGAAAGAAGAAAAGCAGCTTTCAGCTGAATAATGCAAACTTACGGTTATTTGATTGCTCTTAAGCAGAAAAGGTGCTCACAAGTGCAGAGGTTAAAAAACCTCTGTTTTTTTTGGTTGGATCTTTGGTCCAACACACTGAGTGTTGCTGACACATGCCGTGTGGCCCACAACATGCCACTTGCACAAGAATTCACCAATTCAACAGTTCATCAGTATCTGGTAGTTTGCTGGGACTAATTTCATACACTTCCAAGCAGTATTTGGCCCAGAAACTTTAACACAGATCAAGAAAAATGACCAGCACACCTGTGCAGTGGGGAAATACTCAAATGTAATAATATAAACCAGTTATTTTAATGAAATCTGATCTTTGACTCAGTCCTTTCCATGCATCTCTATGTACTGAATTTAAAAAGGACTGACACGCTTTAGAGGAGTTTACCTGACCAAGAAAAAAAAAAAAAAAGTGAAAATCTCTTATTTCTTTGAAACAAAGCGGAAAAAAATCAAAGCTATTAATTCAATCAGGCCTTCTAAAGCCCCTCAGCTCAGGAACATGGGGGAAAATCAAAAGCATCCTTTTGATCCTCTCAATTGATGTTCCATTTTTCCATTTTTAAGTGACATCAATGAAACCCAAGTTCTGTTACACTGAAGAAAATGCAGATAAGCTATAACCTCAGGCACCAGGATTTATATAAGAGAGGTAATGTTGAAGTTCAGTTTTTAATGGCTCATTGGTTTTTCAGGTCATTAAATGAGTCTAATTAAAAAAAAAAACAAGTGCTAAGCACTCACATATACACTCTGAAAATTCATTCTAAAAGAAAGAATCAGTATGTTTCATTCTAACAGAACTAAACAGAATCAGTACTTAGGCCAGTGGGATTTATGATATCATTAAAAAAGTAAGTCACTGATCTCAGGACTTCTCTGAATTCGCTCCGTTCTCCTAAATTCATTCTAAGATCAGTACTTATAGGACCCTATGAAGTAACACACTTCCAGTCTGTAAAGGAGAAAAGCCTTCATCCTCATTTGTTAAGAAGACTGTGAACTGATTTCTGGAAGACAGGGTTATCCTGTGAAGTCAGCAGCCAGTCATGTTCTGCATCATGTAAAAGCCAGGCTAACACTGACATTTAGATGGCATTCCCTTTGTACCTGTCTAGCCTCAGTTGGGTATTTCTTCACTAAGTTACTATTTTTGGGTCTGAAATGTTCACGCATGGTTTTAACCAAGTAAATTCTGTTGAGGATATCTACAGAGGGACTCCCAGGTTATTCAGGAATAGATTAAAATCACTCCACTGCCTGAAATTAGAGAAAAGATAATTGAAGATTCTTCTCCTGACATTTTCAGGGCCTAGTTTGTACACCTATTATTTTTCAAATTAATCGAAATAGGCATTTTCTGCATTTCTTTTTTCAAAGCACAATGATTTTAAAAACACTTCAATTTTTGTGGGTGTAACATATGAAGCTGAAAGCTCTCAGTAGTCATCCAAACACAGAAAATAAATCCCCACTGCATTCAACACAAAAGCAAACACATCCACGCTCACTTCATCAATGCTGTATTTACCAGAAAGCACAAAAGAACAAGCAATACTCCTTCTTCCTGCACTGGCGTTTCCGTGGGGCTTCTCAGTAAAACAGATATCTGAACAATACGATCCCCAAAGTGTTAATTTTAATTCTTAGTGTAGTGGAGATGTCAGCTTAATTGTCTATTTGTAGCTAAAGCAATGGAAGAAATCATACGTACCTGAAGAGATTTTAACAGCCTATGTTAAGTTGTTATTAAATCCACGATACAAAGGTCATGTATGCCAATAGAAAACTTCCCCTTGATTCCAGTGGATGACGACTTCACCCTATCCATCATTTAGGGAAGCACTCTGTACTGTACTCCAAGGTACCTAAGCTGGGATGAGCTATTGCAGGTATCTAAGCTAGATGATACCCTTTTCAAACATTGCTTGTCCTCCATCCTAACCTCACACCTTGTTTTCATTATTGCCCTCTGTCAAAACTTTCCTCAGCTGACGGCAGCTTCTGCAGGTGCAGAAATCCATTTCCTCTAAGGACGCAGTCTCAATGCTCTCTCCATTGCTGATTCCTATGGAGATGAAACAGCACCCTGCTCTTTAACCTGACTTAGAATCATAGAATCATGAGGGTTGGAAAAGACCACTAAGATCTCCCAGTGCAATCATCAATGCATGCCCACAATCCCCACCAACCACTTCCCTCAGTGCCACATCTCCATGTCTCCTGAACACCTGTGGGGGAGATGACTCTCCCACATGTCTAGGCAGCCTGTGCCACTGCCTCACCACTCTTCCTGAAAAGAAATAGTTTCTAATATCCAAATGGAACCTCCTCTGGTGCAACTTAAGGCCATTATGTCTTGTCCTATCATTGCTACCTGGGAGGAGAGGCTGACCCCTACCTCACCCCAACCTCCTTTCTGGCAGTAGTAGAGAGTGATAACATTTCCCCTGAACCTCCTCTTCCCCAGACTGAGCAATCCCAGAAATCCTTCCCAAGAGGTAGGTGAGAAATGCACAGCTTCATTAGCAGAGCAGGCAAATGGCAGCTATGCATTGGGCTGGAACGCAAGGCAGTCCAGCTACATGAGAGCCTGCCCAGAAGCTACACCTACATCAGACCTTTCCAAATTCCCCCCAAAGTAAAAAACTTAGCCTAGGCTCATTTCACGCATAGGTATATTAAGTAAAATATTGTACCATGTGCAATATATGTGCAAGTTATGAAGGCCAGGTAAAGACTCAGTTCTACCCAGTTCACCTGGCTCTTCTTAGTTTCATCCCTGCACCTGTAGAGCTTGCAGATCATGGCATAAACCCAACTTTGCCTTAGGCACAGGCTGTGGAGCCCACCAGGCTGAGCAGATGCCAGAGCTTACAGCATTCACAGATCACAAAGATTATTCTGTATATCTCAGGGGCTTGCTCTGGATTGATTTAAAGGATCAGCAAATTATCTTCATAGAATCATAGAATCATAGGGGTTGGAAGGGACCTCAAGAGATCATCGAGTCCAACCCCCCTGCCAAAGCAGGTTCCCTACACCAGGTCTTTAGGAAAAATACAGAAAATTAATTTTCAACTTCTGCATTTACATTCTCATCACTGAGTCAGAGAGCTGGACTGGAGAAACCCAGTGAGAGAAGCAGGAGCTCTTCACACCCTCCCAAGGCTGGGGAAAACAGCAGCTATCTGCACAGTCAGAACTGTATTCAGCCCAGCCCACATTTAGGATTTTTGCCAAAATGAATATATCAGTTAGGGCCGACATGTGATTTGTGACCAGCAGAGACATTCCCTAAAACAATTCTAGAAAAATTAATTCCTGTCATTTTCTGAACGGAGCTTATACTGGAAATTGAGTTCTGATATTTGTACCTTCTTTCTGTGTCTCCTCCTTTGACACTTAAGTTCCTAAAATTTCCTGTACAGAGAAAAGTCCATGTCAGCTTAATAAATGTTTGCTTTATCTTTTTGTCAATGACACTGGCTTTGTTAACAGGAGCTTTGAAGCCAAGATTTTTTACTGTTGGAAATCATTTACTGCATAAGGCATATTATCCACATTTTACGGTTAGAGGGTATATTTCATCCAAGACAACAAACTTATTAAAGTATGAATAAATGGGGCTCTTCAGCCTGAAGAAGAGAAGGCACCAGAGGGGCTTTACAAAGGCCTTCCAGTACCTCAAGGGAGCCTACAGAAAAGCTGGGAAGGGACTTTTTGTAATGCCATGTAGAGATAGGAACAAGGGGATATGGCTTTAAAACAGAAGAGGGTAGATTTAGCCTAGATATTAGGAAGAAATTCTTTACTGTGAAGGTAGTGAGACACTAGAACAGGTTGCCAAGAGGCATTGTGGATGCCCCATTGAAGGCCAGGCTGGATGGGGCTTTGAGCAACCTTACCTGGTAGGAGGTGTCCCTTCCTATAGCAGGGGGTTGGAACTAGATGATATTAAAGGTCTCTTCCAACCCATCCTACTCTATAACTGTCCTTTAACCAATCAAAATAAAGCAGCTTCATAGCAGCATACAGTCCTGTTTTCTCTGACATAAGGTGGGAATAAAACCCAGACCCATAACACATCAGTGAGCACTGATCCGTGTCCCACAGCTGCTTAGAGTGCACTCAAGTGCAGTGTTAACATTTCAAGGCTTCAACATCTATCTAATTGCATCATAAATGATAATTCAGATGTGTATCATATCGTATCCTCACCAACCTAGCAGAATCATGGTAACAGATCATCACATTCTACATGTGAAAAAGAGAGAAGAAAAAACTGCAGAGAAAGAAGAGTTTTTCGTGTATACTGAAACCTAACAGCCATTCTTGGGACAGAATGCAAGACAACAGTAATAGTCCTGCTTATGTTCTCAATGAACAATAAGCCTCTGTCATACTGACAGTTCATTAAGGCACGTGGCTTGAAAAGAGTCCCTGCCCATATAGAAAGGCTGGGGGTGCAACTGGTTTATCATGGCAGGTCATCTGAACTCCATCAGCCAGGGAGTGGCTGATGGGACAAAGTTCTGTGTAGGTACTTTATTATTTTCTCAAATCCAGCTGCAGATGCAAAGAGGCAGAAACTGGGAAATATGACCTGCATGGTTCTGCACATTAACACTGCCTAGCTGGAGGTGTCCTTGTGACACGGCTTCTGGCTTGGCACAAACTCACACAACACTTTATAGATGGAAGAAGATGCTGAAGATGAGGATGCCAGCAAGCAGGCTTGTTCACTGCTCTGCCTGCCCAGTCCCCATCAGGATTCTGCACAATCACACCAAGGTCTGCTGGCTTCAGGGCCAAGTGCTCTCAGCTCCTCTTCCTATGAACAAGGCTCCATGAAGACACAACTCAGCCACACAGAGCAATCTGCAGGCTCTTAGCCCTATTTAGACAGGTAGATTTTAAAATAATAAGAATCCATTGCATTTTTAAAGGTGCAAAGCACATGCTGCCTGTCAGCCACAACTGGTGCATTGGGGAGCCACCCGCATGCCCAGGATCTTCCACACATCTTCCCACTTCAGCTTCTGATGACTTGGAGTAAGCTTTTCATCTAAGCTTATGCTGCACTTTATTATAATAAATGGTAATTATAGCTGGAGGGGGGAAAGTGAGCACAAAAAATATCAGCCTGGAGGGTAGGAATGCTTTCCAGCTTTCCATGAAGGTGGTAGCTAAGGGCTGACAGAAAAATAGGATGCTGTTGCAATCTCGAACTGATCATTTATAGAAGGGACTTGAACAGACAAGTATAAAACTCTCTCAATCATGCAGGCTGCACTCCCATTTCTGAAAACCTGCTGTCAACCTCATCCCTGTTCTCCTAAGGGATTATTTTTTCTTGGGATGCAGGGCAGGTTTGCTTGCTGATATCTATCGTGAAGCTCACGTCATTGAAGCAGCACAGCATTCCAGAAATAGCAAATCTATTTTCTGCAGCACTCTATTAAATAAAGTTCTCGTAGGCCATCGCTATCACATACTGTAGCTTTTGTACAGTGAAGCTAGTGAGATCTACTGAGATTTTTAAGGAGCATTAATTATTTTCTAAGCACTAAAATGTTTGCTTGTATTTGTGTAAGTGTGCAACTGTTTGCAACTTCTTACTGTTTTTCTGCTTCTAAAATTCAGTGAGCATGTTATGATTCAAAATATACTGTGAAAATATTCCACTTGAAGTTATTTTAGAATTCTGAAAGTTGCTCTCTAAGTATCTGAAATAGTGTTTGCATGATGTCAACATCTTCTTAAAAGTAATTAGAAGCTATTACAATGAATAGACGTGGTTTACACGGATTGTTGGGGGTGCCAAAGCATGTGAGTGTGCTTTTCTACTGTAGTCTACCAAAAATCAGTGAACAATTAAGATTTGCAGTAAAATAGCAAATAGCTTTAGGGTGAGAAGCATCATTACAAAAATCCTCACACGTTTCAGAATGGAAGCTTGGCAGCTTATCAGAAAACAAACGGCACTTAAGTAATTTCTACGTAGCCAAAAGGACAATATTCTCTGCAGAGCAAACATGTATTACAGCATGGTGGCTGGAGACAGGAAACACACTTGTGGTTTGGTTTACTTCCAAGCTTTTTTAAAGTTATTTTATTTTAACAAACAGCTGCAAGGTGTTTATTCTGAAAATTTAGCGTAAGGGCAACGTTCTCTACTGGTATAAGGTAGCACTACACGTTTCAGTCATATTTTGCCTATTTCCATCAGAAAAGAATTTAATGCAAGTTATGTAAACACTAGTGAAAAGCTCTTGCAGTGTGGATGTCCTCCAGTCCTGTCATATAGCCCAACTGGAGACCACCAAGTCTAAGGGGTTTTGATCCAGCTCCTCCTGGGAGGTGAAGAAGTGTAAAGGAGAACATACCCACGTGCAAAGTCAATGAAACCTGTTTTGGTCTTGGGAAGAACAGATCCTTTTTTTCTCAGTGCACTTTCACTACTTTGGAGTGCCTCATGGCCTACAATAAGTCTGGAGGAGTCCTTGCCACCTCCACACTGGCTCCTTTACACCAATTCTTCTAGCATATAGGAGAGTGTTTTTGGGCACCAGCTTCACCCATGTCTCCCTAGATCGGCCCAGTATTATTTTAGTAGCTGAAGGAATGAGGATTCTGTCCGACTGTAACTTCTTTGTGAAACAGCAATCACAACCGGGACATTTAATCAACTTAATCACAGTTGGGGCATTTAAAAGCTTAGCTCAACTCAGCTGATCATGAGTTACATCAAGGATGAAATTAACCCTTACTCCAAATGGAGGTTTCAAATATCTTCTCGCAAAATGTACCGCAAGAGTTCAGTGCAGGTCACGTACTAGCCAGGAATCCTGGGCTACCAAAAATACCCAGGACGTGCTGCAGAGCTCAGCAGAAACAGGCCTTGTCAAGCTGAGGTGTACACATGAAAAGCTTGGTATGAGCATCTCTAGAAATCCCTCCTGGCCCATCATTTATGGCTGTCAGTGAGCCCATGTGTAAGCATCTGCCTGTAGCTACCCACTGTCTGCAGCTACCTGTTAACACAGGCTGCAGATGGGCAATAACAGGGCTCTTGTGGGACTGTGTCCTTTTAACAAGGAAATACAGCAGTTTCTAGGTAAGTGCCCAAAGGTTTATTGCCTGCCAGACACCTCACACAATTATTGGCTAATATCAAAGGGGCTGTTCCCGGTCTTTGAAAGCCTCATCTGTGATTCCCCTTTAGCCTCTGATTTTAGCATTCTTTGAGAAGTGGTTCACCAAGGCTCTTCCCCTCAGCTCATGACACGTGGAGAGTCCGCAGTTGTGCAGCAACAAGTTTTAAGTTAAGCATTCAAAACAGTGCAATACTTCAAAAAACATGGCCAGGCAAAGCAGAGGTAGAATCCACCAGAAGCTGTGTCTAGATGCACTTTTTTCAGGAGAAACTTGTTGATTTTAAACACAGTAATTACACACAAAATGACCAATAAACAGCACAAGCACTGTCTTTACAAGATAAGCCCACCCTGAAGTAGCCCTTTGCGACCACCTTTCTATGAGGGGCAGCTGATAGGAGTGTCTGTGTCAGATGGGACTGTCACTTTGCTGCACCTGTCCTGGCTCTAATGGGAACAAATCTGGCTTCAGTTTGCCTCACAGGCTTTAAGTCATATTTTGATACTAGTACTGCAGCACAGGAATTATCCTATTACAGTGAAGAGATTATTTGATACGCCTGCCACGCCAGCCCTTGCATGTGTGTGACCCAGATTCCTACGGACAGCCCGCAGACACATCGGGCAGCCACACACACTTGTTTACCCCCTATAACTATCTGCCTGCACGTGCAAGGGGTTTTTGGTGGGTTAGTCAAAGGATTCTGCTTCACTGGTGGCCTGTGATAGGGGAAAAAGCTATCAGAGGGCTCTCCACATCCCCACACCTGATGGTAATAAGTAATTATGTGGGAAACATGCGACCACTCTGAGCAATGTATATGAAAAGCTGAACCTAAATGGGTCAGTGAGCAACATGTAAAAAAAAATCTTGGGAACAGACATAGTAGCTGCATCACTCCTCTGGGAAGTGAAAGAGAGAAATGAACCTGGGTAATATGTTTATGTGAAGGCACACAGGCCTCCTGGCCAGCAGCTTCACAAAGAGCAGAAGTGATCAGTGGGGACCTGTCTAGTAAAAAGACTGAAAACATCCCTTGCCTTTGTCCAGGCAGGTTAAATAGGGCCAGTGGACGGGCTGCCCCAGGGGCCTCACACAGTGCTTAGTTCTTTGACATTGACCTGTTCACTGCTGTCAGTAGTCGTGCACAACTCCAAGTGTAAGGGGAGCTTTCCTGTCATCTGGGAAGTACCTAAAGACCAGAGGCACTTGGGAGATCAGGCAGCCACTGAGGAGGTGTTTTTTAAGTGACTGCTTTAAATTCAGGTACCTAAATTATTCCCATGTCTTGCTCCTGAGAGCATTATCCTTCATTTCATTTAGCCCTCAGTACTCAAGCACTAAAGACACGAGCACAGAAGAAATCTAAAGATAGATTGTTTTTCTTGTGGTCTGATTAAAAACTCCCCCCCCCCCCAGCAGTTCTGTATGCCATAAGAAAGCAATTGGAAGAGCAGAAGTGATGCTCTATCAGCCAGGAGAAGAGTTCAATGCATATTTAATGCCGGCCCTTGTCAGAGGTGAGAGCACCAGAGGCTGCACATCAGCCTGCACATCGTTAGAGGCTTTCTGCTTGTTTACACAAGATAAACGGCCACAAAGAAGTCTGAGCAAGTCAGTCCTGTGATTTCCTCAGGTATGCTGCTGCCCAAACTGCTTGGCCAGACTGTCATTTGGCAGAGATCTCCTTGTCTAAAACCAGGGATACACAATGGCTGGACAAGGGCTGCATTTTGCCAGATCTCAGGGCCTAATCCAAAAAGCCCCTAAATGGACCGAATCCAAAAGCAGACGTGGGCAGAGAGACATCTGGATGAGCACTCACCCTTCTGAGCAGTGCCCCTCGCCTCCTTTGTCTTCAGACTGTCACAACTACATCCAAAGGGGAATCGGCTTAAAGCACGGGTGTTAAACTATTAGTCATTTATTGTAAAATTAATCCCTCATTTAAACTCCAATCCTTCCAAAACCCTGCTTCCATGCCTGCAGTCTTTTTACCTTTACTCCGTTTCTTTTAATAAAAAGGCAGCAGATCTCTGAGAGCCCTAGCTCATTTCAGCCTCCAGATGTACAAACATCGTTATAAGCCACTTTGTATGTAATAAATGAAGACCTGATGTGTTTTATCAAAAACAAACATACGCACACATACACACACATGCTCACACAAAACAAAACAGAAAAAACAGCAGGGCTACAGGAATGCCACTCTCGGAGTTAAAAGGCCATTTGAGGCCTCAGAAAGTTCACTTTGTTCCTTGTTAACAGTTAATAAAATTTTATCCCCAGCTATTACTACATTAAAATAACTTATGCATTCAAGCACGTGGTTTAAAGAAACAATACTCCAGTGTCATAATTAGCTTAAATCACAGATGAATTAGAAATACTATAAAAATGACAACTATTACATTCACAGAATCATAGAATCATCGAGGTTGTAAATGACCTCCAAGATGACCCAGTCCAACTGTCCACCTACCACCAATATTTCCCACTAAACCGTGTCCCTTATTACAACATCTAAACATTTCTTAAAGACCTCCAGAGACAGTGACTGCACCACCTCCCTGGGCAGCCTGAGCCTCTGCCTCACTGGTCTTTATGAGAAGAAATTTTTCCTAATGTCCAACCTGAACCTCCCCTGGTATAACTTGAGGCCATTCCCTCTCATCCTATCGCTAGTTATGGGAAAGTAAATGCTGACCTGCACATCACCACAACCTCCTTTCATGCAGCTGTAGAGGGCAGTAAGGTCCCCCCCTGAGCGCCTCTTCTCCAGACTGAACAATCCCAGCTTCCTCAGCCACTCCCTGCCAGATTCGTGCTCCAGACCCTTCACAGCTTCATTGCCCTTCTCTGGACACACTCCAGGGCCTCAGTGTCTTTCTTGCAGTGGGGGGCCCAACACTGAACACTTGAGGTGCAACCTCACCAGTGCTGAATTACAGAGGGATGGTCCCTCCCTGCTCCCACTGGCTGCATTATGGCTGCTACAAACCAGGACGCTGTTGGCCTTCTTGGCCACCTGGGCACACTGCTGGCTCACGTTCAATAACATTACCATCATATTTTTAATTAAGTTTTATTAATTTTAAAAGGAAGAATGATTTGAAGAAAAATAGCTTTGTCTTTCCCAAACTTTTCACTATTTGTATAGAAATTCATGTTTCCTTGCCTTGCGAAAGGAAACAGGACATACTGAGGGGAGAACTCTGGAGAAGTTCTCGTTCAGAGATTTATGCTCATTCAGGTGAAGATAGAATGCTAAAGGATCAGAACTTTTCATGAAACAGAACATTTCAGAAAAAAAAATCTTAGGGCAAAATGTAGAGATTTAATTAAATCTAAAAATTGAATCCAGAAGTAAAGCACTTCTCATTTGCATTGTTAGTTGAGTCACTGGGAATATGACTTTTGCTCCATCTTGATGACTAGAAACTTGATTTCTAATGAAACTTTGATTATAATGGCAGCCCTTGCACTTCTCATGAAAAAACAGAAGCCCTGACGTTTCAGAATAGGCCCTCAGCCCAGTGGGGACCACGTAGTCCTGCTCCTCCCCCCACAGTGTTTTTTGGGGGCTATGTGGGAGCAAGTACCACAGGAGCCAAAGTGATGGTGGCTGCCTGGGTCCTCTTCCTGCCACAGCCACTGAATGTAGCTGCGAGGTGCTGAGTTTCACCAACCCAATGTACCTTGCAGAGGAAAAATTAATTGCTACCATGGAAACGAGCAAAGAATGAGGAGAATGATTACAAGTGAAATACCTGCTTAACAAGTTAGTTACTCACAATGAACTTATTCCCTTCCTATTCGCAATCAGGCTTCTCTGAAACATGAAGTACTCATCTTCCCTGTGAAAAGGAGACAGTTAAGGCCTCCTGGCAATTTACATTTATTAGAAGTCTCTATTTTTGTCTTCAACCAGTCACATAGCTTGGATCATCCACATATCTTCTGACTAAAACCCTGAAAACACAATGTACAAGACTTCGGGAACACTTTGTATTTGACTTGAGCCAAGTGGAACGCATTACTAGATTACACATATGATCTTCGTTATCTGGGATATTTAGCATTTGGCACTGGCCCCTGGAAGATAACACACCAGAGTCATCTACTGTGCATCAAGAGAAGAAAGAGCAGCTTCACCATGAGCAGGACAGCCCTGCTTCTACCTATGGAACAAGAAAACACCCTCGGAGATTTCTGAAATACCCAGTCTATACCTTTAAATTCTTTTACTGTTAAATCCAAATAATAAAACTGGGGAGGGCAGACTTTTTAGGTATTTCCTTTTCAGGTTCAGTAAAGGTTTGCTTGTAAAACCATTAAAAATGATGCCTGATTTTATTTTAAAACCAGTCCTGCTTCTCGCTTATACCAAAATAATATCATAAAGCTGCTTAACTCTGTAATAAAGAGTAGTTTAATTACTGATACTTTAATGTCTTTAGCATGTAGAGGCACAAACCTATAAATGGTCATGAAGACTAACAATGTAAAATCATATTATTAAGGCATGTAAATAACTATATTATTAAGCATGTAAAAATATCTTTTTCAACGATCTGGTGGGGGTGTGCACAAGGAAAAGGAATGCTGCCAGCAAAAGCAAGACAGAATTTGGCTGTCCTGTTAAATATTCTCCATATGAACACAAGTCCGCCAGAACAGAGTAGAAACTTGGTAGCTTGGGCTTTGTCACAAGTGAAAATTGTTGTGAAGGACAGCAGAACAAAGACAGAAAAATTTGTTTGAAACAAGTCTTTATTATTAATGTCAATTATTTTGAGAAGACTAGACCTGATGCTTAAATCAAGGTCTCAGATGTTTCTCTTCTGTTTCAAGCCCATAATCTGTGTTGCACTGAAGTATATCATTAAGTTGTGAAGTTTTCATTAAAGGACACAAAGAAAAAAAAAGAGGAAAACTACAACTGTGCAACAGGTCCAGGTCCAAATATAACTAACCCAAATCCTTTACTGATTTCATACATATTAATTTAGTTAACAATCAAACTTTCTTCATCTGAATATCAGCCAAGAAAAATATCAAAAGCTTACTCTTTCAGTGTATTCTAGAATAACTTTGCTCAAAGTGATTCCAGAGAGGACATTCGGTGATGTGAAACAGTCCTTGCATGCCTATTCATCACTACTTTGTGAGGAAAAATAAACCATTCAGAAAAGAGGAAGAGAAGCAAAACCAGGAGGCAATGAAGAGTCTGCTTATTTTTATCTGTTGGAAATTATGGTCCAAATTCCACCAGAATATCTATACTATTTACTATCTTCCCTTGCTTGTCTACAGTTACAATTGAGTGAGACAGGGATTGCAGTGTGGTTGTACATCTGTACACTACTGTGCCAGTCACAGGTCATCTCAGAATTCCTCCACAGACAAAGTATCTTGGCCTTCTATGTGGCTGATACGGCAAGGCAAGATCTGTACAGAAGGCCTAACTCTTATAAAACCAAATGATATAGCTGAGGAAAAAGAAGACAAGTTTTTGAACACACGAGACTTTCCAATTTCCTTCTCTTTCAGGACTGAAGAAGAGCACAGCAGCACAAAACAGTGTCTATTTTTTTCCAGCTTGATCATCGCATCTCACCTGCATCCTCCTGCCATAAGAGCTACAGCAACACAACCATTTAAAAAACTCAATCCTCCTAATGCTAAAACAGCCATCTCCAGGTATCACAATGGTTTCTTTGAACATTAATAAACTTTAAACTGCCCAAAGGTAAGTCTGTCCAAAATGGCTGCCACATTTTATGAAAATGCCCTCTATATAATCCAAGAGCACCTGACATATAAAGCAGTGTAAAAATACAAGCTGACTTGTGCTTATAAGTATTTCCTGCCCTTTTAAACTTTGCACTTGTTCGTTAATTTCAACAAATGTTGAGGTGAGCCAGCTGCTGAGGTGAGAGGATTCATATAAATCCCTCACAGATGTATGCTAACTTCAGATGGGAGTTTTATCATCTACAAGTCATTAATCAACCATTAACAAGTAAGTGTAATGGAGTCCCACTATTAAAGTTCACTGCCAGATGAGAATAATGGATTTTGCAGTCTGGCTGTGTCTACAAGAATAGGAACTAAGAGCTAAGACAGCTCTGAGATAAAACATTTGGAGGAGATTAGAAAGCACGGGAAGTCATTTTGTTGCTCTCTAGTTCGCCTTAAGAGAAAGCTCTTCACAGGAGTTAAGCATTTACACAACAAACCGAGTGGAAAGTTCAAACTCATCCATCAGTTTAGTGATGAAGAGGAATGCATTTTGCACAGCCAAACAAGGAAGTCAGGCATAGGTGAGAATTATTGCTCCTGCGAACAATAATAAACACTACACATCTAGAGTGTTACTCTCTCACTGATAGACTTTGAAGCTACAAAATCACCTGCTCTGGCCTTCAGGGTCTTCAGACTTCACCAGACACTTTTTGCTAAGGCCACAGACTCCAGCTGGAAACAAGAGGAGCAGCTAAATCTCTGCATGCCCCAGGTAGAAGACAGACAGGGCTAAGGCAGCACCTAACATCTCTGGAAGTAGCAGGATCAGTCAGACAAGATCAGTCAGGCAAGGTGTCGCTCTTCCTGTAGAACAAGGCAACATTTTCCGTTTTTCAGTCCTCTCCACCACAAAGTTTCTGCCAACTGGCCTTACAAAAAGAAAAAAAAATCCTTCTGCACACTAAATCTGGAAAGAATTCTGTCCTGGACTATGTAAGCAAGACATACTTACACTTCAGAAACAGTGAAATATTCTTAGGTACAAATTATGTGGTGAGTAGTATGCTACTCAGTGGCTTCCCCAGATATGGCCAATTTCTGATACTAATGGAACAGACAATAAAACAAGAACAAAAAAAGCAGAATTGAAGAAAAATGTCCATGTCTGACCCTGCAGGTAGATGACAGAAGCTTTGAAATATGAGCTTTAAATATAGTTTTAGTACTGAGGACCAAATGTTAAGATAGTTTCAAGGCAAGACAACTGCCCTATCTCTGGAAGCACTCAGAACCAGGTTGGATTGGAGCCTTGCACAACTTGGTGTACTGGAAAATATCCCTGCCTATAAAACCAATTAATCTTGAAGGCCTCTTCCAACCCGAACCATTCTATGGTTAATGATTCTACGACTCTAGGATTATGGGGACACGGGTGTATAAATGGTAGGAAAATCTAATATCCAAGGCCTGAGGGATTCCATCTCTTGCCCCCTGTACCCTTCAGGTATTGTTCCGCTGTATAGCAATAGTCCATCTCTAATTTCAGAATTTCAGTTATGAATGTGTGATCTATACCCAAAAGGTAGTATCACAGCTATGAATGTAACTACAAATACAATGAAGTAGTAGTAAAAGGAAAATAAATACTGTAGTACAGACAATCAAAACATTTCAGTAATCTCATGAAGGGGTTACAGAATACCAATTCCACTTATTTTTAAGACCTGGAAACAAAGTAAAAAAAGAGGCCACAGAAGAAATTTTACAGCCAGAACGAGAACACGCTGCTGGCTCTCAGCCCTAAGCTCAGGCCAGTAGACTACACAAAAAGGTGCAAACACCTTTAGAAATTCAGTTCTCAGTTTTCTCTTTCATGTCATAGCCAGTAAAAAGACACGCAAGTAGTTTCAGCTCCTTTTCCTTTCCTATTTTGCAACTCTGATGTTTCCACAAAATACCTTCACAAGTTTCTGAAATTCTGTGTGGTGACAAATATGAAACCAGGTATTAGTTAGATCAAACACAGAAGACTTTCCAAAGCTCACATACTGATTATTTAACACAACACAGTGTAGGAAAAAAATATTCCTTACAAAGCCGTACTTCATTTTCCATCAATAATGTTTCTTAGTAAAGAGCTCTACGCAGCTGGAAGCATTAACAACATACCAGATGGTTCACTTCTTGATAAACACTTATGTTTTGTAAGTTTAAAGTCTAATGAACTGTAGCGCAGGAAGATAGAAGTTGTGTATGCAGAACGGTTCAAATGGTAGGTCAGGAGAGGGAGCTGGACAACGGAACAGCTCCATAGAAGCTCCCATTCCTATGGCAGTTTTACATTGCAGTGGGAAAGGAGGAGAAATGGCTGATCCTGGCAGAAGACTCAGACATAAAGTGCTGAACTCATCACATTTGCACACACTCACATGCTCTCTCTCACAACCTGTTACGGGAGGATAAGACAAGGCTGGGACTACCAGATCCTGGTCCACAGCATTCTCCTAAACCAGCACAGGTTCCAGACCTCTGGAGAGAGTGCATCATAGCAGTCCATCACAGATCGAAGTAAATTGTTAAGTCCCACAATTACCATGCCTGAGTTATACCTTGTACAGCATGTACAGCCAGCAAAACTCACTGACTCACCTCGAGACAGATCTAGATCTGTTAAGTGCTTTGACAAAGATCAAGGATGGTGCAGACTGGCGTCTTTGGGCCAAACTCTTCATTTTCTGTTTGGAAAGAGAAACAAAAAGAAATTGTAAGTGAGATTTGGGACCATGCATGCGTACAGACTCGTGGCACCCAGACTCCAATTTCAGACCACAGGAAATCACTATCAGAAATACTGGGAGTGGAAAATGGTTGCAATGTGGCATATAATGAGAAAAATAGGAGCATACCCTGAAAGCCAGTGATACAGAGAAGTTGACAATTAGCATCCATACAGAGATACACAAAGTATTGTGTACACAAAAGAAACATCTAGAGCATTCCCTCGGTCGCTTTTTGACCCTTAAGAATCCATTGTATTTTAAGTGTTTCAAGTACCTAGACAATGGTTCAAATTTCAAATACTCAATGCATTTCTGTACAGGGCCTGCAATATACTATAAATGAATGCTTGGATTCTACCCACCTAAGATTACCCACAATATTTGGCTATGTTTTTTTTTTCAAATCTTTAGAACCCTAAAGAGTTGTGAGCAGGTTCCTTCCCTATTAATCTAACTGGAACATTGCTTCTCCCTCTCAGTAGTGATTAAAGACATTTTTTTCATTCCTGATCATGGCTGGGAGAGCAGGGCAGTTCTTGAAAGGCATGGGAAAACTAGGAGGGAATGGGCAAAAGGAAACATGAGGAAAACAGCAGGGAAAAACAAACCAAAACAAAACAAAACAAAAAAACAACAACAAAGATAGGTAAGAGATGGAAATGTCAGTAGCTATCAAGGGAGCATAGATTCCCACTGAGTGAAGTTGAATACCACAGTAAAAATTCTGAGCAAATAGACAAAGATGTTTTCCCTAGAGGCAGAAATTTTCAAAAGCATGTGCTGGAGACAGAAACACACATTTTGCTGCATAGAAATGTATTCATCACCACATTGTCTCCCTCCTGCATCCAGAAATAGGACTAAGGTGATCTGGCCTGAGCACTGGAGCTGCTGTAGGAAGCAGTGGTGCGGCCTGCTGCTACCAAGGTGTGTGACCTCTTCCCTCACTGACCCTCCATCAAAGCGCAATTGTTGCTTTATTTTGCTCAAATATTTTTCATAATAAACTGGTGAACAAGCAGAGGGGGCTGAGCTCCTCCTGAGACCCAGACAGAACATTTCCTGTGCTGGTCCTTCACATCAGCCTACACACCACTGAGAGCACACAATCAGATGAACCTCTGGTAGTCACTGCTTGCAGATAATTGCACAGCAAGATTTTCTTCCTTTACCCTAAATATAATCACCGAGTTCCAGGAACAGACATGTTTGGGAACAACTGATTCTTCTGCCAATTTATGCTCAGGATGTGGCACAAATTTATTTGGGCATGTGCATGGTTTGCTCCACTTGACAAGAAACGCAACAGAACTACATGTTTTACCTTTGACAAGTGTATTTCTTTCACTCATTGCAGCACATTTGTCATTATTTGGTTCCCCATTTATGTATGTTTTTAAGTGTTAGATACGCAGTTACAGATACTACACAACAGTTGTTATAAATTCAACCATGTAATTTCAGTTCACCTTTAACAATGATCTCACCTTGCTGTTTCTTTCATTAAGACCTAACCTTCTCAAGACTGATAAATTAGGTCTGGGACTATTTAGATGTCTTCTGTCCAACTGGAAATTAACTGAACAGTACTTACTAGATTACTAACAGAATTGGATTATCGATTTTTGTAGTGAATGAAATCAGTAGATCTTACTGTTGGCAAATATGAGAAGCTGCTAGGATGTGAAAAAGTAGCATAGCTACAAATGAGAAGGCATAAAGAGATCAATGTTTACAGAAAGCCAGCCACAGATTTTACTCAACCATCAGTTTCTGTATGAGTTTATATGAAGCATCAACTCCCAATTAAAACTTTACTGAAAGTCTCCTTTTGGGTAGGTGGCTTTCACAGGGTGGTTTAAACTGGACCATCTCAGCTCCTGTAACACAGTAGAGGTTTTGGTGATGTCTCCAGAGAGATCTTAAATCCTTTAACTGTTCTGGTCTGAAAAGAACGCCACTGAAAAAATGCAGTTTTAAAATCATGGACTCATTTAGGTTGAAAAAGGCCCCCTAAGATCATCAAGTCCACCCCTCTCCAAACACTGCAGGTTCACCACTAAACCACATCTCTAAGTGCCATTTCCACACATCTCCTGAATACCTCCAGAGATGGCGACTCCATCATTTCCCCCGGCAGCCCAACCATCTCTGGCAGTGCAGAGAGGAGCAGACACATCCTGGACAGCTGCAGTGAAAGCAGATGTTTGGGAGCAAAAGGAGATGCAACGACCAAGAATCCAAGCATGGGACACAGAGAAGAATTTCACAACGCGTCCCAAAACACAACCTCCCATTTTTTCATGTAAATATTAGAAAGGTCAACACAGGGAGAAATCCTCATACTTGTTAGCTGAGTCACACCCATGTTAAATGTATCATAAAATCAGTATCCATAATTAATGTTTACAGTGTGCCAGATGCAAAGATTACCATCTTGTATCGGTCAGGACAAACTAGAGTTATCTTTGCCTTCCTCACTTTCAAAAGCCTCAGTTCCCTACCTCCTCCCCTCCAGTTCAGGTTTAACTTCATACTTACTGCATTTCTGGTGGTGGTTGCCTGCCTTGATTTTTTTTTTTTTTCTTAACAGAAACAAAAAGGGTTGCTTCTGTAGTTGGATTGGGGATCCAACAACACTTCAGTGTTTGGCTAGTTGCTCGTCTGGTATAAACAGATGTAGGGCTATAGATTTCAAAAGAATGAATTTCCACCAGATAAAGATCAGACCCGCACTCTGAACCACTATTTTGTAAACTGAAGTGGTAGGTGGTTTGTGAGTGGATCGGCCCACCATACTGAGGATAGTAATGCTGCAAAACATTACTAAAAATAAGCTGTGTCTCCTCTTGAATCAGAGCTTTTACCAAGAGCAGAGTTAAACTTTGACAAGTATCTCACAAGTCTGTGTCTGTAGGAATAATCTGCTTCTGACTGCCCACATTTAGCTAATTCGGCTTGTGGTTGAAGTGCATATCGATACTGTATAGAATTGATGTAAATTATTATATCTGGGTTAAGAAATTAATCCCCATTCCACAAAAAAAGAAAAAAGAAAAAAGAAAAAAAAAAGAGAAAAAGAAAAAAGGAAGAAGCAACATCTGCATGAGATCTTTAGAAAACCATCAAACTGAAGATAAAGCACTCTCTTGTGATTTGTGTGTATCGCTTAAGCTTATCAAGCTTGGAAAGAGAATGGCAGAACATAAATTAAATAAAGAATGCCTGAAAAAAATGCCTTTGTAGTCAACTGAGAGAAAAGGACATGTTCAGTGCACAGTTCATCTGTACTGTTTTAGTTGTGCAAAGATGAAATGAGTCTTGACCTAGAAGTGCTGACTTCCTCCCCTGAATGCACAAGAAAACTAAGGTGACCAGCAAGGTTGAATTAATCAGCTCAGTTCTCTCCTTACTATCTGAGCAAAGGACAGGGAACAGAAGAATTCGTAAGCTTGATAACATACAGAACAACTGCCTTCATAGTAAATGCTTCGAGCTTAGGATGAGAAAATGATATTACCTGATGTCTGTATAAGAGATTTGTATAGAAATAGCTGAAAAATGCACTCAGTTCCTAGCTGGCAGGTGAACACAGCAGAAATGCCTCTTCAGCAATGTGCAGACACTTGCTAAAACCCTCCCAAGAGATGAAAGGATTTCAGGCTCCCGACTTACAAGCTTGCTCCAGAAGTGGGTCGAGGCTGGCATGTGTGCCCAGGTCATTTAACTGGGTGACAGAGGCAGCTCTTGGATGGACTGATACCTTGAGCTGAGGATTGCTCCTAAGTGGCTAAACTGTCTTTCTCACTACTTTATTTTTCTAGTGAAAGGAAGTCTGATTTTAACAAAGCCTGCTATATAAAACTATCTAAGTTAATAACCATGAGGGATTTCACCCATGTAAACTCTGTTCTTGTTGTCTGAGTAACAAAACATATCTGTGACACACATTTCTGGTTTAGCTAGACATGAACCAAAGCACAAACACAAACCTTTACAGATATCTGTACAACAAAGTTCAGCTAAATGTTTGACAAACAATGAAACATCAAAACAACACCCATCACCCAGCTGTCAATTTTCAAAGACAATTGGGCATCGCCGTTTCCCCTGTATCACCAGGCTTCTTACAAGAAACAACAAATCCTATATTCTTCCATGCCATAATCCAGCACTTGTTAGACTTACAGTGCATGGCTGCCCAAAAATACCAGAAATAACAAGAATCTCTTATTTTTGGGTAGGGCAAGAAATGGCCCTACAGTGACCTGTAACATTCCTGAGCCCTTATAAAAAGGGTGAGAAGATGGCTGCGTGTGCATGGCTGGCTTGGGAGGCAGTGTGTTCCTGTGTGCCTGAGAGACAGCCAGGTCCCATTTTCCATAACGGCAGAGCAGGTGACAAAACTATGTGCTTATGTTTATGCTGGCAGAATCCTTGTACTTACCTGGAGTTTCCTAAAAGGAAGCTATTTCTGGATGGATAACTGTGGATAAAATTATTGCAGGGGCACAAGAGGAAAGAACTACCAACAGAAGGGCAGAAAAAGCTGTTATGTGGACCAGCAGCTGCAGATGGAGACCAAGGTTACGGTGGAAATAAAAACTGATGAAAGAAACTGTATGCAAAAGATGTCCTACCAACCATCTCCCACAAGACAATAATCTTTGGAAGCATGGATATAGATGTGTTGGCATGGTGTGACTCATTTACATCAAAAGCTGCACATGTGGAAGATTATTAGGAATATGGAAGAGGTCTGTGTTGAATATTTAGCCCATGGGTCCTGCTGTCTGCTGCACTGCGTCCACAGTTCTTGGGCCAGCGACTTCAGATGCTTTCAGTGGAGCCCAAGTTTTCCTACCAAGCCTCAAACAATGGCACATTAGCACACAAACACGGTTCTGCCAGTTTCAGTACATCAGGCTGTTCTTTGGAGCAGTTCACCAATAACAGAGTATCATATGATCACAGAATCATTAAGGTTGGAAAAGACCACTAAGATCACCAGCCAACCCATCCCCACTATGCCCACTAACCATGTCCCTCAGTGCTACATCTCCATATTTACTGAATATCTTCAGGGACAGTGACTCCAACACCTCCCTGGGCAGCCTGTTCCAATGCCTAATCTAACAGACAATGTAAACAGACACAGATTTGCTACATCCTAGGTCCCATATGACACACAGAGTCCTTCTCCTTCCCACCACTATCTAGCAGGAAAAAAAAAATACACATGACAGAAACTTAGAACTAGATCACATTGTTTTATGCACAATTTTCAATTTCTCACATGAACAGACAGAAGAGGGATAACAAACTCTCATTCTAAATTAAGTCATAAACCTAATAAAAGGCACATCACTGCAAGTCATCACCAGTCAGCAGTGCCTACCAAGGTGGTTCCATCTGAAGGACAAAAGTGGGTGACTTCATTAAAACGTGCTTTTCCAGTTCTCATCAGAGATGCTATAGGGTATGTCTGCAGGATGACAGGAACTGTCCAATATCCAACACTTACTTCACAGAAGTGTTCCTGAAAGGCTGAGATTTCTGGTGGTGCGATTCTGGTAGCTCCCCATGTTGTCAGCCACAATCACAGTACAGAAGAGAGAGTCCCAGAGGAAGGAGAAATCTCAGCCTTAAGGAGCTTTTTGTCAAAAGCCATATATATATAAGGGCATGAGACTGAGGTATCATCAAGTACAGTGATAAACACATTCTTGATTCATCTCTGAAGGATAGGGTTAATGTTACGTGTGACTGCCTTTACTCTTCCAATTCAATTTGCTTGAATTTTATCCATTTAGTACACAGTTGGGAACACAGCTCTCCTTTTCCTGACAGTAAACTGTTTCTGTATGTGTGATCAGAATTACAAAGAAACATTTTAATGAGGACAGAATATTGTGTTTTAAGCCTCCACAAATGCTACTGTACAAAATGGTTAAGTTTCTTGTACACATTGTATGAGTAAACATAACAAATTGCTGAGCCTCACAAAAATTATAAGCAGTCACTTGAAATTTTCAAGGAGGCAGCAAAAATTCTTAAGAGTGATTGCTTATGTTACCAAAGATTGCCTTGTGTAAAATATTCAGCACTGGTTGGAATCTAACTCCTCTAAGAAGGGAGAAGTGAAACACCAGAAACTTATAAATACAATTAAATGACCGCAGCTGTTACTGCTGACACAGATATACTGGCACAGAAGACATGCTGAATCGTTTGTTTTCATAAATTTGTACAAATAAGCTCTATCAGGAAAATCACTTTTACTCGTGTTACTTCATCCCACTTCAGAGTTGCATTAATTTACTGGTATTGGTTACTGAACAGTCAGTACAAAAACTTCTCTGCAGGTCTGTCAAGCACTGTCCAGTGACTCCAGTTAAGTCCAGTAAAGGAGGGAGTCTGTCCCAAAATTTCCCAAAAAGATGAATTAAAACACTGAACTTCAATGTCACCTTCCAGAAGGATGTCTTGAATGCCTAACAAGCATTTAACAGGGAGAAGCTCCCAGCGTTTGTGAGGTGTGCTAGCACTTCAGGTTGTTTTACACGTAAAGAAAAGGAGATAAAGTGTTTCTAAGACAGTCGTTTAACTGGTCCCACAAAGCCCATAGAGTGAGTCCTAAACAACTTCTATCTCCTGGTCCTATGATGTGATCCTTCAGCTTTGTTGTGACAGCCAAGTGGAAGATAAAATAGGAATTCAAACCATCACAGAACATCACAGGAAATCTCAGCGAAATACATTTTATTTAGGAAAGGTGTAATTGAAATAATAAAAGTGTTCATTGGTGGCTTGTCCTTCCACATTTGGGGGCATTTTCGCCACAGAAGTGTTCCTGGAGGGCTGAGATTTCTGGCACTATGTGGTGTGATTCTGGCTGCAGCCCCCAGACGGTTGGCCAGGATCTCTGTAAGAAGCACAGAGATTCACAGGCAGTGTGAATGTTAAATATGTATTTGCAACAATTATCTTTAAACTTGCTGTGTCACCAGTATCAAAACTGGTCTCTTGTCAGTATGCTCTTCCACACAACTGCATATAACCGCTACAAGCAGTGTAGCATCTCCTGTAATAACAAAGCCTTCTTGTTTTGTCAAAAAGTGCTGTCCCTTAGCACAGTGTGGAGCTCAAACCAGAGGTATTTACAGTGTCCATATCACATAAGGATCAAAAAAGTATTTTTATAACTGCCATTGAGATCCTGCTTCAAATAGAATTCGGACTGGCCCAGGCATGAAGGTAGGCACCTTCTTCACCAGCCAAACAGGGAGCCTGTGTGTCAGGAAACTCCAGGGAGCACTGGGACCATGGAGGAGCATGGGGGCTGGGCTGCAGGAGGATTCCCTATGTACCCCCACGGTCTGTGCCTGCATGCTGAGGAATTCCAAGAGAGCTGCCAAGAACTGTAAAAAGGAACATCCCCGCTCCCTTGTCAGTACTGGCAAAAACAAGGTCTGCGTTCCTTCAGTGGGAGCAGGAACAGGAAGCACAAATGCTGCCTTCAGTACTTGTCTTCAGAAAGCTGGATCATAAAGGATTTGTAGGAAAGCAGTATTCATCTTCGCAGCATATGAGCAGCTTTTCTCATTTCAGATGACGTCTGGCATCAGGGCAGCAAGGTGTCTTCAGCAAAAATCAAAGAAGCAGTAGAACAATCAAAGCCACACATTTAGCTGTTTCAGGTTACACAGTAGTATTGGAGAGGGCAAGCATCCACTCCATCCATTTGTCCAGCAGAAAACACTCCATCCCTTCGTGTAGATGTATCGTGCTCCCTCTTCAGAAACTTATCAAAGCAAGGTGCAGGCAGAAGTCTGCCCAAGCACTCCCCAGGCAGCCATTTCGCACTCTAATTGTGCCCTGAGAGGTCCCTGGGGCTGCAGTCAGGTGCGTGCCTTGGTGAGATGAGACACACAGGGACACATCCCAGGGACATATGCTCCATCCCAGAGAGATGCTCTGGAGGGGGAGTGGAACTGAGGTTCCCCTTGGACACAGAGCCCCAGCCATTGCTTGAAGCAGGGCTGGGTGCAAGCTACTGCGCATCAGGTGAACAGATTTAATAAAGGACACCATAACCTGACCATGCCCTAATCCTCTCAGCGTGTTTGGCAGCCAGTGACACTGTAGTCCTCTACAGGCAGACAGAGCATAGATGTAAATGGCATTGTGAAGCAGAAAGGGTATGGCAGGAGGGCACCCAGCAGCACTTTGGTACAAAACCACTACGGTACATGTTAAGCCAAGGAGAAAGGGTTCCCGTTCTACATAGTGGGAAGAATGTGGTTACAGCAGCTCACTCATGACAGCACAGCATAAGGCAGAAAGGAGCACTTAACTGCACGCAGAATGAGCATTCCGCTCTTGATCGTGTCAGATGCAACTGGCACACTGAGCAGCTTTTACAGCCGGTTGTAAGCCTCTCCTTCTCCATCAGTCGTGACAGAGAAAGCAGAGGGCACCTCCTCAGGAAGTTGCCTTCCCATTTCTCTCGTCCAGAGCACATGTGGGAGCCCCCAGCACCCCTGGATGGGTGCTGCTCCCTCGGCGAATCCCAAACACCCACCCCACAGAGCCCCTGGGCACCCCCCAATCTCTCTCCAGGACCCACACAGCCGAACCACCGCAGCTCCCAGGGCACCCGCACCGCACAGACCCCGAGCTCCGGCATCCCGCATCCCCCGGGTGACCCCGGGCTGAACCCCGCAGCTCCCCTGTACCTCTGCGCGATGCCCTCGGCTGTCCCCGGTCTGAGCCACCCGGCAAAGCTCTACCGCAGACCCCGACCGCACGGACACGCCTGCTCCGAGCCCTCCCGCGGGCACCCCCGGCCCCGGTCCCCCGACGGCTCCCACCGCACCGCCCGCATCGCCGCGGAGCGCCCGGCGAAAGGACCGGGGCGGAGTGGAGTGGGGGGGGGGGGGGGGTGACACCTTCCCGAGGAGCAGCCTCACCTTCTTGCTGTCGGCGGCGGCGAACACTCTGCTCTCGCCGCTCACCGAGGACGAGCGGCCGGGCCCGAGGTGCTCCTGTTGCGGGGACATCACGTCCATGCGGCCCCGCGCCGCCGATCTCCCACCGCGGCGACACCGCAACCGCCGCCGCCCGCACCATGGACAGGGCGCGCCGCGGTGGCACACGCCCCTTCGGGACACGCCCCGTACGCGAGCCCCGCCCCCAGGCTGCTGGAGCCCCGTTCTGCGGCGCGGGGGGGATAGCGGGGGGAGGTGGCGGAGCGCATGCGCTCCCGCGCGGAGCCGGCGGCGCGCTCTTGTGGTCCCGCGCGAGAAAGCTGAACCAAAGCTCTCTCTCCCTGCTCTTCTCCGTGCAGAGGAGTATTTTTCTCTCCAGCCTTTGCGGCGGTTGCAGGCTGCACGTGCGTTTTTTCATGTGCTGAGCACCAAAAGCAGGCAGTAAAAGAGACGCCCTGCCATCTCACATGCAGCTTACCTTATGTCCGCATTCCTCCTATGCTGGGATTCGGTTCAGCTCTATAGGGTTGCCTTCCTGGTTCTGGATGCAGCAGCGCAAGTGGAAGCAGCCACTCCTGCCACGTACACCTGAAGCAGCAAGAAATGGCAGTGGTTGGTTCTGCATCATGCAGCCACTTCACTGGGTTGTTCAAGCTCATCAGCTCCACTGGACAGTGCTTGGGTGATCCCATTGCTGAGATTGGTATCAGCACGTGCCCTCTGCGTGTGTGCTGCTTCCTGCAAGTTGGAGGAATTGCGTGGGTGCAAGCAAAGGGGAGATGGAATATTAATGCCTTGGATGAAGCTTGAGTGCTGCTGCCTTCTCCTGCAGAAGCACTGAGCTTTCCTGAGCCCAGCAGTTCACTGTTGCCTAACCAAAATTGAATTAGTGTTTGCCCAGTTGGTGATTGCCACCATGCCAGTATGTGGGGCTCAGAGAGCTGCCAGGCTGCCCCTGCTGTCCTCAAGAATACATACTATAATCAGTGAATAATAGAATCATTAAGGTTGGAAAAGGCCTCTAGGTTCATCTAGTCCAACTGTTATCCACCATGCCTCTGTGTCCCTTAGGGTCACATCTGCACATCTCTTGAACACCTCCAGGGGCAATGAAGTCCACCACCTCCCTGGGCAGCCTGTTCCAAGGCCTGACTACTCAGATAGGCCTGGCCCAATGCATCTGATGCTGGGCGGATCCCAGAGCGGCTGCAAGAGGGCTGAGAGGTTTGTTGGGGTAGGGAGGAAGCTGTACACCATGACTATTCAAAGCTCAGAATACATTCAGCAGTTTGGCACCCTGTTCCCCAGAAACATTTGCAAGTGATGATATTCTTGGTGATGGTTTGGAAATCAGGCAGTGAGTATGTATTTATTTTGCAAAGGAAATGTTGCATAATCTTTCCTAAACACACACGCTTTGAGGTGCTCTTTTATCTAATCCCATAAGTGCATTTCTTACAATGTTTGTTGAACGCTGACTCTGTCACCTGCTCGCTGAGATAAATAGATGAGAATCTGCCATTTGGTTAAAGGAAATGGGAGAAGCTTCTCTGTGCATCGTGAATGCGTATACAGACATACAGGCGTAGTGCAGGAGTTCTGCTTGGCTGCAAGCTGAATGTGAGTCAGCAGTGTGCCCCAGAACCCAAGGGGACAACAGGCCCAGCTCTGCCATGGGGTGTTGGGAGGGTACTCTGCACTGTGCGGCTTCTCTTCCAGCACTGGGTGTGGTTTTGGGCCCACAGCATAAAACTATTAGAGAGCACCCAAAGATGGGGAAGGGTCTGAAGGACAGTGAGGACAGGGCATATGAGAAGCTGCTGAGGTCCCTGAGTGTGCTCAGCTCAGAGCAGAGCAGGCTGAGGGGAGGCCTCATGGCGGCTGCAGCTCTCACAGGCAGCAGTAGGGCAGCACAGGGGAAAAGGAAAATTTGGAGGAGCACACAGTGGGTGGCTGAACAGGTCCACATCATCATCACCCGGGAGCATTACATCTGAGCATTCCTTGAGAACAATGGCTAGAAGGCACTGCCCTTCTTTTCTGAAATTCAGTTCAGCAGCTTTAGGGACAGATGGAATTCTTCATTCTTCATCTTCACATTATGTGCTGCTATTCCGTGCCAAAAAGTTTGTGGTTTGCAAAGAGCATCCTCCATGCTCTGTGGTCCCTGCAGACCTTGACAAGATAAGACCTGTCCTTTTCTTTGTGATGGTAGCTTGCTAATAAAATTGTTAAGAACTACGTAAGTAATTGCTAAGTCGAATTCACAAATGTCCAGAAATTCAAGCCATGGCAGTTATTAATGTTTTGTGCACACAGATTAGCTTTAGCTGCTAGTATAACATATTAATAACAGCCAAATACCATATTTTGTCCCTTCCCATGTTTACAGAGACCTCTGGATTTCAGGTTTCTATTTCAGGGCCAGGGGCCAAGCCCTTTTCCCCCTTCCACAACTGCTGCCTGGACACCAGGAAGGAAAGACCATCACAGCCAAATCTTGTGCTATTTTGAATATCTATTTCAGCCTTATTACATATGCTGTGTGAAATTGAGTCCAGTGCATCAAAGAGAAGCTTGCCTTTGAAGGGCTGTTATGTCTCCTGCATGCAAATGCTGCTCTGATTTAATTAAGCTTGATTTTATAATTGGTGTAGTTAAACTGGTATGATTTTTGTGAGCAAATAACGACTGGCAGGAGCACCTCAGTGTGCTTAACAGCCTCATGTCAACAAAATCCATCAGCAAATGACATTGAGATTTCCTGTCATTTGACTTTTCCGTATTTTTTCTGTATCTTACTTCTGATTTTTATGCTTTGTTTCCTTTGTTTGCATTAATAGGCTCATGAGATTGCTTATTTTGAGCTTCTCTGCGCTAAAGATTTTTCCTTGTGGTCACTGCCAGTGCACAGCCCTTCAACTGGAAATTGGTGAGGCAAAGTTAAAAGCCACTGTCTGGATATTCATCTGGAGAGACCTCACAGAGAGAAAAATATTAGACATGAAAGGATAGCATTTTGTTTAAGATAAGGCCTAATCTCTTCCCTTTGTGGGCAACATTTCTGAACTAAATCTGAGCACTTGCTCCTGGAGACGTTTAACTTTTGCTCTCAGCTAGGTGGGCAGCAGTGCAAATACCCAGAGCTAAATCTGCATGGCAATCCTGAGCACAGCATGTGGGTGCAGTAAGGGGGAGGCTGACTACCTACAAAATATTCAGGACACGCATCTGATCAAGTTCAGTCTTGAACTTTCATAGACCTCACTGTGTACCCATCACACTACGTGACTCCTTGAAAAGCCATAGTCCACGGCATTTACAGTGCTGCTCAGCACTGGGACTGGTTCCTTTTTATCAACATGTTCTTCGGAAAGACATTCTACCACTTAAAATTTGATGAGAGTGTGAGAAGATGATTGTCCCACAGTTCTAGTTGAGAAGAGCAACTGTGCACAAACAGCTCATAAATAAGCCATTCTTTATTGATGTTGTAGCTAGGTGTTGCTGATGGACTCCCTGGAGCTTCACAAAGCACTGGCCATGCAAACAGCCCGATTCCAGTTTTGGTGGGTTGTGGCACAGAGGAATAAATTACATATTGTGAGTGAGTTGGCATATATATGCCCAATGAGGATTATACATCTATAACAGGAACCTTTATGGTAACTAGAATGGGAAATGATTGGGGTTGCGTCAAGAATAGAGCATCTTTGTTTTATGGCTGATGAGACTTGGATTTATTGGAAGCAGAGGGCAGACTGTTGACATTGGCTGTATAGGAGACATGAAGGAATCTCCCACAAACAGAGGACCCTTCAAGTGTACTGTATCAGCCATCCATAAAAGTTATCTCTTTATTATCTTTGCTCTGGATTCATTGCAGGCATTGGTTTCACAACTGAGACAGATTTTACCTTGAGTGTGTTTAAGAACCCAGAGGGCCATATTTTTTGTCAGATTGTGTTTTTAACACACTGACGGATAGTACTGCACTTCTGGTGCCTCCCTGGATTTACAGTTTTCCATTCACCATAGAGAACTCTCTTTTCTTAACAACCTGAGGGACTGTTGAGCTGTGAATGACAGACATTAAAAAATTATGGGTAAGATTTTTGGTTATCCTTTCATGACACTCTCTTCTTTTTTTTTTCACTGCAAGAGTGGGTGCTTTCAAAACTGACTCAGATATATAAAAAGTGGGCTAGACATCCTCCTGCGGACAGGGACTCTGAGAGGAAATAGCTATATATTTCTTGTACAAAGTGTTGAATTACTCAGTATAATCTGATGGACATATCTTCAGCTTCTGTAAGCCAAGGGGGGAGCTTAAACTTCACTGCACTACATCAAGCGAGGATTTGTCTCTCCTGCCTGTCTCAGCCTCTAACCACATTGCTGGTGGTTTACAGATTAAATGGTCTGTTATACGAGGATGGAAATTCCTGGATCTCCTAGCTGATATGCGCAATGAGGACTGTCAGACTCCAAGAAAGAGTCTAGCATTTGCTAAACTGCAGGAGAGTTTAATTCCTGGGCTTCCACCAGCAGCAGGAGGCACATGGGTGATGCCACCACCACTGCCTTGCTACAGTTCCCACCTGCTACTGCCAATATCACAGTGTTTTAAAAGAAAAAGCAATGGTTTTGGAGTAGATCTAAGCTTTTCCTGACACCAACACTGTAATGCTAAGAAGCAGATTTAGAAAGGGCCACAGAGGATCACAGAGCCGCATTGTCAAGCGGCTTTACCTGCGCCTTTCCTGAAGGGCATCTGGATGACTTCTTCAGAATTTGTAGTGGTGGGGATTTGCAGGCTCCCCCCTGAGCCTGTCTCTGCATTGTCCCTGCAATTAGGAATTTCTTCCTGATGCCTGGCTGAAATCACCTTCTCTTCTGCTAAGCCTATTACAACTTGTCCTAATCCCAGAGGATACAAAAAGATTCATTCTTTCTTCCTCAGAGCTACCTTTTAGGAATTTGGACACTATCTCCCCACATCCTCTTATCTATACTAAGCAATAACAAACCCTTTAAGCTTTTCCTTGCTGTTCGTGAATTCTGAACCTCCGATCAGTCTTGTTCTCTCAGTTCTTTCCATCTGCTGCAGAGCCTTTCTAAATGGCTATTTCCAAAGCGTGATACGTTTTGTTTGCGAGGACCACGTGCACACGTTTCTCTTCCTTTTGCACCCCACCTCCAAAACAACTGTTTTCCTGCTTTTTTTATTAGCTACAGAAGGGGGGATACAGGAAGGCTGGCAGCCCAGTGTTAGCATTTTACAAAACATGGGTTGTTTCCCATGATGCGGAAAGACACTTAGCAAGGAGAAAGGGATTGGTTTCATGTTTTCTACGTGCCATTGTAACTGCTGAAGCCAGAAGATATACATAAAGCTATTAAAATGTTTGGATGGTGTAAGTTTAGGTAAGATTTCAACAGATATCTGTACTGCATTTGTTTCTCAGTGAATCAGTGGGATATTGGCCCTGGTTATTGAGAGCCGTGCTCTCAGGCTAAGGGTTACTGCTTTTAAATTAACACAGAGGTGATCACCACTGATGTGGTAGGATGAAGTGATCACCACTTGGAGGGAGAACTAAACCATTGGATAGCAGAATCATAGAATCATGAAATAATAGAATTGTTTGAGTTGGAAGGGACCAGTAAAGGTCATCTGGCCCAACTCCCCTGCAGTGAACAGGGACATCTACAGCGCAGTCAGGTTATGCTCAGAGCTTCATCCAGCCTGACCTTGAGTGTCTCCAAGGACGGGGCACCTGCCACCTCCCTGGGCAACCTGTGCCAGTGCCTCACCACAAACTTCTTCCTTATATCCAGTCTAAATCTCTCCTCTTTTGTTTGAACCCGTTTCTCCTTGTCCTATCACAACAGACCATGCTATAGAGTCTGTTCCCTTCTTTCTTACAGATTTTCCTTATAGCTCCCCTTAATCATAATGGGTTTGAAGTATGTTAGTATTCAGGCTTCAGTAAAGAGTTTGTAACACTATTAAATCCCAGATCTTCAAAACAGAAAATGTGTTGTAAATTCTTTTAAAAATGAAACTTTTATAGATAACAAGCGGGGGGGGAGGGGATACATATAAAAAATGTTCATTAACATTAAGCAAAATCCTTTCTCTCAAAGAGTGAAGAAGTTCATTGCTGTGAACTCTGTGAGTTTGGGGCAGTGTTGCAATAAGAGAGATGGAGTGAGAAGGGAAATACAAGGCTGGCAGTGCAATGATGCTGGTCCCTGAGCCAGCTCATACAGTGGGAGGGAAGAGGAGATCTTGGTGGGATGTGTGGTACCACAGCAGCAGTATGGGTGCCTGGGGAGGCTGAGCTGCCTGGGGGCACAAGTGTGCTAGCAGATAGCCATAGACATGGGTGTGCACAGCATTGGCAGTACACCGTTACTGCACACTGCCAAAGTAATGTCAAGAAGATCATTGTGCATTTGTTAAATAGAAATGTGAAATAGCAATTCTAGGCCTATCCTATTGATTCTGCTGCCTTTCAGGATTTGCTGCTTAATTCTGCACAAAAGAGGTCTGTGACTTGCTCAGAGACCTAGAGGTCAGTGGAAACTGTTGATCCTGAGAGGTTTGTAAAGAAAATGAGTGAGTTATGGGCTTTGGCCAAGCTATGTGCCTGCCTACCAGTTTTGGTAACCAAGGCAGCAAAAAAAAAAATCCATTTCTATGAAATGAAATTAAAATGCATATAAAAGTACAGCCTAGAATTTGCAGGATTTTAATGTTTCACAGTATGACATAATGACACACATTTTAATGTTCTCAGAACATTTCTGTGAGTTTCAAAAGGTTGAACTGACACTGATGTCACATTATCCACTTGCTCTAAAATACATGCTGGCCTTGTGCTTTATTTAATGCTCTTCGATGTTATTTGGATGCCATAATTTTACAGTTACCTCACTGGATCAATGAGGAAAAGTAAAAAGCTGCCAGATGAAGGTTATTTCATGCACTAAGTCATCGGCAGCCCCAGCTTTTCCCAGCTTACCTTCCTTCTCCACCTGCACGCAAATGCATTAAAAATGTTCCAGGAAATCTCTGCCTCTGCATTAACATGTGAGATGCTCATAAATCATATTTCTTTAATGGAAAGTTGTAATCTGATGTTAATGAAGACTCTGGGGCAGTGCTGAATTTGGGAAGGGTCTGGTGCCAGAAGCTGGTGCATGTCCACGGGCCTCCAATGTTATCAGTGAAAGCCTTTGGAGTTACATCAGTGCCAGAGCTTTCCCAGTCTTCTCTATTCAAAAGTTGCTATTGGCAGAATAATAAAAATCCCCCATCGCATCTTGTGAATAGTTTACATTGCAAATTCCTAAGGCCTGACTGCTGTGGCGTACAGGTCCCAAAGCACAGCGGTGTTGCAGTTGCCCAGTTCAAAGCCTGCTTCCCATTTGCTGCAAGGCTCTCTTGTATCTCTCCAGCAGTGTATAAGGCTCCTTGCATTAAATGAAAGCTCTCTTTCATTGGAGGCTCCCTTCCAGCCGCGGGGAGGGGGAAGGAGGCCTGAATGCAAATGCAGAGTTGTGCTGGAACCTTGCAGGAAAATCTGGGAGGTGCTTCTCTATGAGGCATGGTGGCTTTTAGGGCACAGGAGTAGACCCCGTGTCCTATAAGTCCTAATCTGAAGAATAATGTCAGTCTCTTGGTTGTAACACAAATCCTGGCTTTTACATCCCAGCAGATCAACGTGACCTGCAGATTCATTAGCCTTGATATTGCAGCCCCGGCTTCTGCCTCCTGTTCAAGCCCTCTGCGTCTCTACCCTCTAACCTGGCATGACCACACAGGGTTTCGGGGCACTGGGCTGTGAATGTGAGGCTGTGTGGTATGGCCACTGCTCAGTACAGCTACCTTAGTGAGGAGGACAGGCTCTCCCAGATATACCTTCATCCAAATCCTTGCAGGTATTTCTGTACACTCAGTGTCTTGGAGGCTGATATCAAGGTGAGCCTGGCTTGCCAACCTGTGGATTTGGTTGCATTATTGCTTAATTGGCAAATGGGAATCGACAGCTAATTGGCATGTGAGCATTAACATATGATTAATGTGCATAACAGTGCGGATAACAATGATATACTCTGCTGGAGAGTTGCACCTGAAGGCAAGCAATAGCAGCAGGCTGATTGCAGAAAGCTGCTTCTTTTACTCAGTGTTTTTAACTATATGAAGTGTGGTTGTAAAATGAAAGGTTTTGTTGTTGTTGTTGTTTTTGTTAGGCATTAATAGTGTCCTGCTGTTAAATCAGTACCTTTGGATTCCCAATATACATAGGTTGCTCCAAAAGTAATACCTCCTATTTATTTCCATGGAAATTGCAACAAAGAACACCATAACACTATTTGACAGAGCATATTCTCAGCTACAAAACGCTATTTTTCAACACAGCCACCACCAGCAATGAGCAAGAGCCTGCATGCTGCTCCATTGAAAATCTGTACCAGCAGAGGTGACTGACCCACTGCTGCTGTCACCACTGCTGAAATACACATCCCACCACCTCACTGTTTGATCTCCATAAACATTTAGAAGGTGTCAGAGAATGTCAATGGGTGCCAAGGTGCATGGAGGAATTCAGTGGTGCACCTTTGCTTCATGTGCACTTCCATGCCAGACAGCATTCTCTCAGTCTGCTCCTCTGCTGCCATTTGTCACACGAGAACAAAATGTAATGGAGTATGGTTGGGAAAGGTCATGCTCTTCTGCCATACCACCAATGTCTGCCTCTGAGGTCGTGAGCCAACATAATTGCATAGGAGGTGTTACTTTCAGACCAGCCCTCGTAAGACTGTTTT
The DNA here is from genome assembly GCA_023055505.1 of Callipepla californica brunnescens. NCBI lineage: Eukaryota > Metazoa > Chordata > Aves > Galliformes > Odontophoridae > Callipepla > Callipepla californica. The sequence goes on along the minus strand of JALIRH010000001.1, from coordinate 108,402,008 downwards.
TCCTTCTTGGTTTATAATATTGACCAATGTGGAACAGGTCTATTTTGCCTGCTAGATCTGCTGTTGTCAGGTGAGGGCTGCCAACTCAAGAACTCTCGGGGCTCAGGTGCCACTCAGCACCCCTCATGGGGCATCACCCGTTTGCAGTTCCCATCTGGTAGCATTAAATCAGCTTCAGTGCACACTCTTATACTGACCAGCAAAAAAATATGTTCGCTTCTGGGTGGTACCAAGGAGATACTGGAGTAAAAGGTCAAATCCTCACAGTACAGTACTCAACAAATGGTCATAGGTACAGAAATAAAAATGAGATCTCTCTAGTTCCTTATGAGGCTTCTCTACTCATTGTGTTGTTATTCTCTACAGCACCATGTTTGTAGTTCTCCAGCCAGCTTTCAGTCCATGTGACAGTGTTCATTTCCAGACCAATTCTGGTTATTATTCTTTGGTGTGAGATACCCTATCATTTACTTTACAAAGATCCCAGAATATTTCCTTTACATCATTGCCTTTGTCCAGTAATGGTAAAACTCCATCATAAATGTAATCAATGCTGTTTGGCAAGATCTTTTATTTAGAAACACATGTGGCTTATTGCACATAATTCCAGTGCCCTCTTGATGTTTCATGATTATATGTTCAATCTCAGAGTTACTTCATTGTGGAGGGAAGGGGGGAGACATTTGTTTCATTCCTGACCAATCATTTATTATGTATGTACACATTTCCTATGGTGCAGAGCACATATGCAAGGGAGCCATGCTATTTTTCAGTGTAGTTTAGGTTGTTTGTTTATTTAACCATTCATTCTCAGCAGGAAGGTCATCCTTTCCCCCCAGATGTTTCTTACGTTTCCAAACTGAAAAAATTTTCTCTCCTAACTCACACAACAGATCTAAAGTACTTTTAAAACACACTTGCCGTGCCAGTGCTGAAATTGTTTCAAGAACTTTCTTCTTGCAGAGCTGTGGTTTACCACCATGCCATGGCTTACCACAATTTAGCATAGAGCAGTAGCTTTTAATCAGAAAGCCAAGCCTTGGCTAATTTGAAAACAAAGTGTCCGGAGTATGGGTGTGGAAGATCTGGGAGATTTCACAGAATCACAGAATTGTAGGGGTTGGAAGGGACCACCAGAGAGCACTGAGTCCAACCCCCCTGCCAAAGCAGCTCCCTACAGCAGGCTGCACAGGTAGGCATCCAGACGGGTCTTGAATATTTTCAGAGGAGACTCCACAGCTTCCCTGTGCAACCTCTTCCAGTGCTCAGTCACCCTCACGGAGAAGAAGTTCCTTTGCATATTCGTGCAGAATTTCCTATGCTCAAGTTTATGGCTATTTCCCCTTGTCCCATCCCCGCCTACCACTGAAAAGAGGTTGGCCATGTCCCTTTGACTCCCATAGTTAATATATTTATAAACATTAATACGATCACCTCTCAGTCTTCTTTTCTTAAAGCTGAACAGACTCAGGTCATCCAGCCTTTCCTTATAGGGGAGATGCTCCATGCCTTTTATCATCTTTGTAGCCCTCCAATGGATTCTTTCCTGGAGATCCCTTGCTTCTTTCAGCTTTTTTATTTACATCAATTTGAAGATTCTTCTCCTATATGCATAGCATTGAGGAAAAGTGTGCCAATAGGGTAACAGTAACTACTTTGCAGCTCTCAGATACACCAGAGAAACAGGATAGTCCTGGAGTTGTAGTATCATTTGAGTTGGAAGGGATCTTTAAAGGCCATCTCGTCCAACCCCCCTGCCATGAACATGGACACCCCCTCAGCCTGTCCTAGTAGGGAAGTGTTCCATCCCTTGGATCATTTCTGGGGCCCTCCTCTGGATGTGCTCCACCAGATCTTTGTCTATTCTGAGTACTGAGGCCTCTCCATCTGTACTCCAGGTGGGGCCTCGGCAGCGCAGAGCAGAGGAGCAGGATCGCTTCCTTTGTCCTGCTGGTCAGGTCCTTTTCAGCAGGGCTGTGCTTTCAACCTCTTTGAGGTTTAAATAAGTTATCTTCAGTCAGAATTTTTCCCTCTGAAGAGTTTCAGAACACTTTGAATGCACTCAGGTATTTCTATGACTGCACAGAGTACTGCTAACTGCAAGGACAGCAGATCTGGAAATAAACTCACACATAACAGAGAACTGACAGGTACAAGTAAAGAAATCATGTTATTTATCGTATTATTGATCGTATTATTATTAAATAATTGTATTTATGAGTATAGGGGATGGGCTGTATATATGCATACAGTTTGTCCTTGGAAGTCTTACAAATGCATTTGATTGAGAACTTGAAAGATGTATCTCAGAATCACAGAATTGTAGGGGTTGGAAGGGACCTCTAGGGATCATCGAGTCCAATCCCCCTGCCAAAGCAGTACGTTCAGTGCGCAAAGTAAAAATGAACTGGTTGTTTGGAAAGGGGTGGCTCATATTTCTGATATGTCTGAAGCCAGATTTCTTCAAACAGAGTCTTCATGTTTGCCTTGATAGCATGAAAACACTGGTGGGACTTGCTAGAAAGATTTATTTTACTGATTGAAAGCTGAGTAGGCATCTCTGAGCAGCTGGTGGTAAGGATAGGAGATGGACTGAATTAAATCACTGTGATGAGCAGGATTTAAAGAGAAACAAATTTTAAAACTGACATCAAATTGCAGTTGTGACTTTTTCTTAGCAGAGACAGGCTGTAACTACTCTATGTAGACCAAGATATAAATCTTTTGGTCTGATACTGTAATAACCAAGATGTCACAGACAGCATTACTTGATTTAGAGTTTGTGGCATCCACTTAACAAGAGGAGGTGAGAGCTATGCAGTACCAGCACTGCCACAGTTGTCACACCAGACATGGGGACTGAAATGGTTCATCTCTTTTCCTCATCATGGGATTTTCACTACAGACAAGTCTGCGTAAAGCAATATTTCACATCAGTCTTCCTGCAGGCAAGGACAACAGCTGTGTGCAATTCAGCATTTTTGTATGTTTTGCTCAGAAGTATTTTCAAGTGAGCTTTCTGCACTTGCACAGAGGTTGTTTCTCACTAGGCACTGTTCCCTGTGTTCCCTGGTCTTGCTGAGATGAGAAGAGAGTCACCCATTAGGTGCTGAAGCTTTACTATAGCTTGGGGATCAGGAATTCTGGTCACATCTCTAAGTTATCCTGTGAAAAAATCCTGCATCAACTAATCATCTAAGAACTATTTTCTGTTCTGATAATGTGACACTCAGATAACTGAGTTCAGCTCACTGTAGTGAAGTTCAAAGCAGCAGAATAGGAAGTGGTGGTATCCAGTGAAAATGAAAGGGTGATGACCAGGGGAAGGGACATAACTGTGGAGAAATCAGACTCCGCTCTGGAGGAAATCCAACTAATTAAGCCCCTTATTAAAAACAAAACGAATGGCCTAAGCAGGCCAAAGGTTAAGATTTTGTGGATTCTGAGGATCAATGCAGGTAGGACACTTAGTCAAAGAGAGCTTAAATGATAATTCAGCTATGTAAATAACTGAAGAAAAAAACATATTTTCCAGTTGCTTATGGTTGTTGTCATCTACAGATAAACTAATAACAAATGGTATCTTTGCAGGCAGTTGTCTGTAGTGACCTTCCTTTCATGAGAAGAGGTGGAAGAAGAGGTGGAGAAGATGTGGCTTTCCTAATCTTTTCTAGAGGAGATTTGTTCTTAGCATGCTGTGTTTGTCTTCCTCATTTCTATCTCAAAAAACTCAGTCATCTTATACTAACCCAGGCTTTCTGGTTCGTTTCAGTGTCAGCTCAACAGATTTCTAATGCCATACAACAGTAACTACACGCTTCTTTTCTCCATGGATGACAGGAAAGTCTATTCAGGATAAATCAGAAGCACTGTCATCTCCTCCATGTCCTGGAGGGTTTGCTGCAATGTACTGCTGGCTCTGCAAGCTTCTCCATCCCCTCCTGCTCTTAACTCTGGGAGGGGAGACAAACTCCTGGTGTCTTCTGCCAGTCATGAGGGGAGTGCTAACCCAGTCCTTGGAGACAGGTGTCCAAATGGTGGGATTTCAGCAAACCGACATTGCTTCCTCTCCCAAGGTTTGAGAGGGCCCAGCACACCAGCTGCTGTGAGCAGCAGTGCAGGTCCACCAGGAAATGGTGGCAAGCATTTGGCCATGCCTTTGCTGGTGAAGGCAGAGTGTGGCCTGGCCAACATGGGCCTCCTTGCTTTGAGCCTGCTCCTGCTGGTCTCTGAGCTTTGGGCATACCAAGTAATGCAGTGATGTGGAGAAGATGGAGGCTGCAAACTACCAGAAGCAGCAAACATCTGGCTCAAGGAGGCAGACTGATCCTTTTCCTTGGTTCTGCTAATATCTGTCCCCCTACTTCTGTATTGATCCCTACAAACATTTCCTCTCTAAGTGAGAAACATTTTATCTGGCTAACAGATTGCCAAAGCCATTCTGTGGGATATCTCAGACAATAAATCTGGTATCAAATCCCTTTTCTTACTCTAAAACCTGCTGTTTTGACAGATTTATCATTCTTACCTTCCACATTGCATACTATGATATATGGCCACAGCTCAAGAGTGTGACAGGATCGCTTCACACCACTTCTATCCCTTAGGACTCTCTCACTAACCACTCTGGCAAGAGGTTAGCTGAGTGCTGGCACTTCCACATCTGTGCAAATGTGTCCCATGTGTCTTGACAAAGCTGTCTGCTAGCTCAAAAGGCCGTTGCTCATGGCACGCAGCTACTTCTCCATGCGAAGGTTCCAGTTCCTCTGTTGTGCAATCTGTCTGATGTTCTAACGTCACAGAGACAGTTGCTATTTCCTCAGCATGCAGAGGACAGTCAGGTCTCTTATGGAGTAATGACTTTGCTGCAATTGGGCACAGACCTCTCCAGTTCTTAGAAAGTAATAGCAACATGTAACTCCACTGCAAAAATACAAAAACTGCAACAGCATTCATACTCTGAGCAGCCATTACAGAGCTGCCTTTATAAAGAAGGTGGAGCCCATGGTGTTACTCTGAAATTGTGCTGCTCAGAATCAGACAGTAGCAGCATCTACTTGTGCTTTATGTGACTATTCAGGGTTTGGCACCTGGTTTGAAAATGTTCATCTCAGTTTCTTCTAGCTAGTTACACATTCTGCTGTTTCCTTACAGACATTTATTGATGGTTTTCCCTTTAAAGTGGTTGCTAAAGTCCTCGTTCCAGTTTGTCCTGCCAGGCTGGGTGGCTCCTGGTGGCCCTAGATCTTTGTCCCCTGTGGTTGAAGGCCATAAACACAGCTTCACTGGGGCTGGCTTGCTCTGTTCTGTGGGGTTTATATGCCTGACAGCATCCAGCACTGCAGAACACCTGCTTCAGTGCATCACAACCCAGCAGGCTGCATGGGATCTCCAAAGCAGCTCTCTCACACTTTGTCCACTGTACTTTTCCACTTGCTCACTGATGCATCTAACTTTATTTCTGAGGTCTGCTAAATATACAGCCAGCCATAAGCTTCAGCAGTCAAACCACAGAACCCAAACAAAAGAAAACTCATTCCTCATTTCCCTGTTTTACCCGCTACCAGACGCAAACAACTTCTACAACACTTCCCCAATTTAAACATGCGTGATTTTCCTGCCAGCCCCTGCAAAACAAAACCAGCATCCTCTCTGGCAAATGCCAGCCAAGCTGTGATGCAGCCCTGCACATTTTGCCCCAGAGGCAAGCCCTTGTTCCCTCGGTTAACCAAAGAGCTGTTGCTAATGTCTTTTCTGACTGTTTTTTAGCACTGTGCTCTAATTCAGTGCCAGTAGGAAGGCAGAGCTATTCCTGATGGGTCCTCCATAGTTGGCACCTACAGCCTCCCATACTGCTGCTGAAGAGCTCTTGTATCACTTGTCATCACCTGGCTTCAAAAGAATAAAATCACCGCATCCTTTCATTGCCATAGGTAAGTTTCCACGTTTTTAGTAGGATGTGTTTCTTAAAACATGATATTCTGAAAACAGATTTGCTATGCACAAAATGAAAGCCTCAGACCAGCAACTCCAGCTAACACATTATGAAACTGAAGTGGCAGTAAATGATCTCTGTGCACAAGAAAAACAACTCCTTGATGTCTGTGGAAATCCACTCCTTTTAGGCAATTTCCCCTTTTCTGCAGCTCTCAGGCTAGCACAAAGAAGCGTAAAGTAGCATGTGAGAAATAACGGTGAGATCCAGCAAAACAACAGCAACATTTTGGAAACAGAGGCCAGAGTTATATCTTCTCCATCAGTAGTGTTGATCTCCTGCTTCCTTTGTACTTTCTTTAGACACTCGACCCTGAAGAAGCCATCGCTCGACCCTGCAGAAGCCATTGGCTTCCCTTCTACTCCCAACAAGACTTCTCTTCTACCTCTTCCTTCACCTTCACCCGTTTACCTTCTCCTTCCCTGTGACTCTGCATCTCAACATTCATTCATTAATGATCTGGACAATGGGTCAGAGTGTACCCTTGGCGAGTAAGAAGACTACCCAGAATTAGAAGGAGGGGCATATATACCAGAGGGTTATGCTGCCATCCAGAGGGACATCCACAATCTGGAGAAATGGTGGACACCAAGCTGAACATATGCCAGCAATGTTCTTGCTGCAAAGAAGGCTCGTGGTACCCTAGGCTGCATTAGGCGAAGTATTGGCACTATGACCCACATGTCCTTTTCTGCAGACCCACTTTCCAGCTAAGTGGCTCCCAGCATGTGCTGGTGCCTGAGGGTGTTCCTCCCCACCTGCAGGACTTCGCAGCTCTCCTTGTTAAACATTATCAGGTTCCTGTCAGCCCATTTCTCTAGCCTGTCCAGGCCCCTCTGGATGGCAGCATGGCCCTTTGGTGTCAGCTGCTCCCTCCTCATTTTGAGCCACCTGCAAACTTGCAGAAGGTACACTCTGACTCTTCATTGAGACCATTACTGAGTATGTTAAAAAAGACTGGACCCAATGTTGAACAATGGGGTGCACCACTAGTAACTGGCCTCCAGTTGCACTTTGTGCCACTTCTCACTACCCTACAGCCTCAGCCTTTCCCCCTCCTTCAGCCTTTCCCAAATCCCTAAGGCAGGTGATTCCTGTATTGTACTCTCTCGTCAGAGCACACAGGGGATCAGGATCTCTGGTAGTGCCAGGAAGCTTCTGCTTCTCCACCCTTCCCCACTCATCCCAAGAGTAAGTGCTGCAGCGTGCCACTTGCCCATGGAAGTGCTTACATCCTGTGCAGCTGCTGAGGGTCCCTCAACAATATTCCACCATATGGCACAATGCTCCTCTGCTTTATCACATGGAAAATATCAAGATAATCAGACCTGCCTAGCTGTGATTCATGTAACCATCTGTCTGGGCTTCCTACTATTCGAGTGCTGTAATACCCAGCCTACTAGCCAGAACATAAGCGGCCTTTTGCTGTCCAAATTTCTTAATCTAAACAAACATAAAAGGCCAAATTCTAATCTGGGCTACATTTGCAAAAATCTCATTTGTGACATTAAATGAATGAATCAGTATGAATCAGACCGAGCATGGAGTTTGGCACAAAGTTTTCACACTGATTTATAGTGTCCATCTGGCTGCTCTTAATCAAGGAGAGCCTGGCTGGAGTGAAGTTTTTAAACAATGACGGTATACGCTAAACTCACAGCCACATTTGTATTAGGTACCAGAACTGATAACTCAGCTATATCCATGTTGCATCACATTTATATAGCTCTTAGTCTTTCAGACATTAGCCTATTTGCCTTAAGTATGTCAAATGGTTCCCTGCCCTGAGTACTCTGCAATGAGGGTGATAAACATTTAATGGAAGTTTGGCTATGGACAGTTTAACTGCTACTGAAGACTGCTCCTGTGAATTGGTCTTTACCATGGTCTGGCATACATGTCTTCAGCTACATGGGAAAAACTGAGAGGTTGGTGGAGGTGAAGTGGCTGGCTCCCAGCACTGCTGAATTCCCCCAGCATCGGTTGCATTTAGCACTACTAGAAATGTACCCTGTCCCACCCTGTGCATCAGGACACACACAACTCCTTTTCCCAAAAGCCAAGGAGAACATCACCCCTCATCAGTAAAACCCAGACTCCATCCCTGGCCACATCCGTCTTTCATCAGATGTCAACATGCAGCTTCACAGTGGAAGAAACTTCCCCATCGTCAAGTCTCCAAGGCAGGGAACTGAGGACTCAGCAAGACAAGCACAGCACACAGCTGCCTAGTGCCATCTTGATGCAGTCTGAAACATTTCGAAGAGTACTTTGAACATGCACAACATCACCCTGCAGAGGTGAAAGTAAGTGTGAGCAGTGCTTCCTATTTCTGGAGATGCTCGTGGAGTCATACCTCTGTATGGCCAAGTTCTGGCAAACAACCTGATAGCAGCAGTATGTGCTGTAGTCCTGAAAAACTGAAGGTTTTAAACTAAAACCTGTGCATTCTCTTTATTTGGAAAACAAATAATTCTTGGAGTTCCTTCTAGCCTTTGTGCCCCAAACTTGAAATATTTTAAGGCCACAGTTCTTGAAATCCAGTGAGCAGAAGATTTATAGCTTGTTTTTTAAATATCGTTAAAAATATCCATTTTTCTCGAGTTTTTAGGAAAAAAAATAAAACAACCTACACTGAAACAATAGGACCTGCAGAGTGGAGGACCCCAAATCAGCCAAAAGGCAAGTAAATTGATGTGAACCTCTTAATTTTAAAACCTAAAGATTTCTGAGTGTCAGGAATTAGTGACACACAATTTGCATACAGACAATTGAACAAGCCTTCTAATCACTCATCGTGACAGAAAGTCTTTTGGATGCTACCCACAGGACCAGTTATTTTTATAACCCTCAGCTGTTTTAAGTTATTTTTTGAATTACTCTATCTCATTGCAGCTTGATGTTACTTAGTGTAGAGCTGAAAAAAGAAAATGTGCTATATCTATAAACTAGGAAGAAACAAGAGAAAAAAAGGCCTAGGGTTCCAAAAGCAATATTGTCATAGCCACATTAGTCCTACTAATTGCCATATCAGAAGTTTCTCTGAAAGTGGTGTTGGGAAAGATAACAAAGAGGACAGATGGCTCTGCTGGGAAACCCATATTCACACATTTTGACCTGTGTTTTTTATTCAAGTCAGGAAGGTCTCAGAAGTGCTCAAAGAGGGCAACATCCCAGGTTTGAGTGGAGTGGTACATTATTCCAATTCTGCCAACTTTCATATAAAGAAGAGGATTTGGGGCTGTGGTGTTCCTTCCGTGGGGTCTTTCCAAGCTGTTCTGCGCCATGGCTTCAGCATTACTCAACCTGGCCACGCAGCTACCAAAGGGAAGTTACCTGTGGAAGGAAGCTACCTCTTTGGAAGGAGCAGTTATTTATTGGATGGACTGAAAACAATGGCTTAAATATCTTCTGCAAACAGCAGGAACCGAAGAGGGATGTGGCAGCCAAGGGAAAAAACACAGTTCTTCTCTTTGCCGTGGCACACAGGCAGGAACCCTGGGCTCCCTCAGATACAATCTGAGTGCTCTGCTCACAAACCTCTTCTGCTTTCTGGATCAAGACACCAATTGACATGGCCTGGTGCCCAGTGGCTCAGGCATTGTGCAAACGCACCTTGGATCTTGACCTCTTGCCATTCTTCTCCTTCACGATTTTCCATGTACCGTCTTCCGGGGGGATGACAGTAAAATAAGAGCTCCAAAAAATAAAGGTATTTAGAAATTTCCCTGCCAATAGTACCACCTTTTCTCTGTAAGCCATTTTTAAATCCTTTTCACCATTTTTCTATGCTGTGCTTTCTGATCTCTCAAATCGATCTGTTGTGCAGTGTGTTGTTAAATGCACCCCTGGCATCTGGATGAACAGTGCCCACTGTTTCCACCTTTTCCACTCATCCAGGGAGCAAACTTATCAGGTATGACCTACATCACTAGTTGGAGAGTGACTGTAATTCACAAGACCCTCTCCTTGGGCTGGAAGCCACAAGCATGCAGCCCAAGCACTTTCCTAGAGGCAGCCAAATCCTGAAACCATGGTCTATGATCCAGCCTCACTCCTTCTTTCTTCCTCCATGAAGCAAGAGTAAAATCAAAGTCAATGGGGTGACACATGAGTGATTCTGGCACAGATGAGCAGATTCAGCACTGTCATTTACAATGCAAAATTATATTTTATTTGCTTTTAAAGTTTTACCACCTGGAGATCTTCCTTCTCCCTCTTCAATCAAAGTCTCATAGAGCACTGATGGAAATTCATGTGCAGTATCTGAAGTTGAGCCAAATCAGCAGCCACACTGAACCAGGAAGCATAAAGACACAGGGCTGGGAAGCAACCTGGGAGGCAGCATTTGGCCAAGATGGACTGTGAGACATCACACCATCACAGGTGGATGCTTCTTTGACTTGGTCGTAAAATTCTCTCATTATCCTTATAATTAAAAAAACTTAAAATTAAATCTCTCTGGCTACTAATCTGTAGCTGATTACCTCTTCTGTGCCAAGATGCTCTTGAGGGAGGTCAGGAACAAGGAGCAAGCAGGTTTCTGAGTGCTCACCAGTAATTTCTAAGGGTTCAGGGTCAAAATGCAGGCCAAATTAAGGACCTGTGCTACTCAACAAAATATAGCTGCCTATATTTTGTGGAGGATGAGTACAGGCAGGAAAATGGGTGAGCATGCTAAGCAAGAAAGTGAGCGTGGCTTCTCCACTGTTGCCTCATATGGACTCGGGAGAGGAGTTTGCTTCTCTAACCTGGGAATGATTCTCCCTTGCATATTCTGTGCTCATTACTATTCAGTGTGATATCACCCTTTGAGAAAGAAAAAAAACAAAAACCTGTGAGTTTCCTACAATAAGCGAATAATTTTCCCTACGTTTCCTCCAAAATGAGTGTTGAGCAAAGTGCAGACATAGCTGAACATTTCCATTGTTGACAGACCCTGGTTCTTGGAGAGTGGATTTCTCTCACTGATTTTTCTGACCATCTCCCATCTCAGTCCCATCCCCCACAAACCAGGGATTCAGCTGAAGTCTTTCACCTCTCTAACCCTAAACCACAATGAAGCTGGATTCTGTACTTTCTCCTGTATTTTTGACATCACTTAGTGTATAAACATCCAAACTCTCATCATTATGCAAAGATACTTACAGGTCTTTGACTTGAGTTAGACCAGAAATGAGTAGTGTCACAAAGCTGCAGTAATGGCTATATTAAATGGCATGTCAGATGGAGCACATTTTCAAACTCCTACAAGCCAGCCTGAGGTAACATCTCCTCGGAAACCTTTCAGTGTGGGGCCTGGCAGTACAAGGCAGAGGTACTATGTATTGTGTGCTGTGGGATGATTGCTGTCTGCTACAAGTATGCAGCAAGTCCATTCTCAGTCCTGCCTGCTGAAGGTTTTCAGAGCTAGATCTGTGAATTACATTTCCTTTATGAGCCATCTGAGTAGGCAAGGCACAGAAGGCACATTTGGATTGCTTCAGTGGGGTTTCAGCACATCCTGATATACCTCACTAGATTCCTGTAAGAACAGTCAGGCACCTAAAGTTGAGAATGTGTTTTGATTGTGACCCATATTTAATATTTAAGTTAAATGAACTGGCTTTTTAGTGCCATTATACTTATGGAGACATATGCGTTTAGGCACCAAAGAGAAACCTTATTGCACTGGCTTGAACAAGACTTCTGCATGGTATTTCATTACTACTTTTGGGTATGGCCACAGGTGCATTCGCATACAGTAAAAGGAGATAACCTAAGAGCAATACGTGAAGCAAGACCGTAGAAAGAGATGATATTTAGAGTGAATGAAGCAACACACAATGTGAGAGGCTGATAACTTAAAAAATTGTATACTAGATCACACTTGTAAATTGTTTTTGCTTTTTTTTCCCCTCCTGAAAAAACAGATTTATGCAAGCCTTAGCCACGAACACCTGACCGTAGAATCATAGAATATCTTGAGTTGGAACGGACCAATGTGGATCCCTGAGTCCAACCCAAGCTCTCCACAGCACACCCAAAACCCGATGTCTGAGAGCGCTGTCCAAATGCTCCCTGAGCTCCGGCACTCCGGGCCGTGCCCACCGCCCTGTGCACCCTGTTCCATGCCCACCGCCCTGTGGTGCAGACCCTGTCCCTGACCCCCAGCTGCCCCTCCCCTGACACAGCTCCATGCCGTTCCCTCGGGCCCTGTCGCTGTCACACAGAGCAGAGCTGCAGCCGCCATCAGGCCTCCCCTCAGCTACTCTGCTCTGGGCTGCAGGCGCAGGTCCCCTTTCTGCACAGATGTAGGCATGTTTAACCTTATGCGCAGTGAGTAATTCCCTTGGCTTAATATGCATGGGGCTAATTTGGGGAATGACTCTCATGTGTCATTATTATAAACAAAAACATACGCTCAGCATCAACATAAAGCTGTTCCAGACACAACCACTGAAGTGCAGCATGCCCTGACTCTTCACTAGCGTATTTTAGGATAGGTTTGAAGGAAGAGAAATCACTCACTCTGCGTGGAAGCAGCTAAAACCAGAAGGCGTCTGAAAAGACCACATTTTCTTGTTTATCAGCCCTGTGTGTTCTTAAGTGCTTTACCTATGCACAGGTTACAGCAAGGACAAGACAATTTGTACGGAGGAACATTTTTGGGCTCTATATAACTTGGAGAGGTTATTTACTTCTACGTATTATTAACGTGTTCTTTTTCTTCTAGTACCTGGATAAAGGCATTGAAGTGTGACAGTTTCTGTCCCTTCTGGGTGGACCTCAGCTCAGTAAAATGGGAAAATATAAGGCCTAGGCATGAATCATATCCCAACTAAATCCTATATTGATGGGTGAATTTCCAACACCCAGAGCAGCAATGCAGACTTCCCCAACCTTAGCATCCTCCCGAGCCACTCAACTCTGACTGGCAGAATACTACCTCCGGGGCTGGGAAAATGGATGGAATTTTGTTTTTCAACTCCCTTTTACCGCAGTGAAATATTTCCAATAAAAATAGGGGCTGTTCAATGTAAGTTTCCAGCGTTGCCAAATGACAGCAGCACTGGGACTTTGCAGTTTAGAAAATCCCTTGTTCACCCTTATGTGATGTGTGAGATCATGGAAAGACAGAGCAATGCGCCTCTTGCCTGCCAAACACCCAATCACCATTTAAAAACTTTACAGCATCTCTTGGTGGATATATATTAACACCATTTAACCATTTGCAGATATTTTCAGAGAAAGTAAATTGTGAGTATGAAAAACAGGAGACAACAACAAAGAGAGACAACCCATATGGCAGGAAGAAATCATGCAAGGATGGAAAGTGAATCTTGAGAACCTGTTTTCATCCCCAGTTGAGCATAGAACTTATGTTTTAGGTAAACACAGGTTTGTTTATTACTTACTGCTTCCACTGCTTGCATCTTTCCAGGGACAGTAATAGGTGAGAGCATCCTTCTAGCCTGTCTGCATGCTATTAGGAAGGCTCATCTGCATACCATTAGGAAGGTGCTCAAGCAGAGCAGGTGAATGCTGCTATGCTTAGTGGGATCAGCTGGCCAGACATACCTACAGCCCCATGCCACGAACTGGGAAAAATGCCCACGTGCTAATGAGTGCTCAGGCATAGCAATTAGGTTGTAAACACTTTGGATTAGCACCATCTGCACTGTGCTCTTCCAGTACCTGCTACAGGAGGCCCTCAGTCCATGCTGCTGATAAGCTCCACAGCACGAACACCCAGAGCAAAGAGATAGCGCTTTTCCTGATCTCTGCATGTCTTTCTGGAGAAAGATCCAGGGGGAAATGATCATCTTCAAAAGAACATCATGTTACAACAGCTCTTTGAGTAGCTCAGTGCTGAACTCGGTAACGCTTTCCAGCTGAGAAGCAGAGAAGAGGCATATGCAGATTTTTGGACTGGAATAGAGAAGATGGACTTGAGACAAATCTCCGGAAGACTTAAGTACATTTCCAGGCAAAGACAAATGATTCATCACACTTCTAAAAATGGTTGTAGGCATAAATGCAAAGGCTGTAGCACAACACAAGCTACCAGATTAAGAGGCACCAGGATGACATCTGTTCAGAGGATCAGGGACAGCAAAAGAGTTTTGGTGCTGCATCTTCAGGGTACAGGCTGAAACCTTCCACATAATCAACAAATCAGAATTTACAGCTCAAAACATGCAGAAAAGGGCAACTGAGAAAGTGATCCTGGAAACCACTGCAGTCCAGTCCAGAACCAGGGCAGCAGCTCATTACCTCTGCTTCAAAGAGCCTTCTGGTCATTGCACCTTATAGCCTAGCAGCTCAGGATTGGAAAGGTTACAGAGATTTTAAAGAAGTTCCTGGGATAAAATTCATCTGCTTGATTTTGTATTTGTAAGATGTCTCATGTTTTGCGTTTGCCAGGGAAAAATGCCAAATTTTGGTGCCAAATTTATTTGAGCATTCAATCTACTAGTAATGAAACATCAGTTTTGAGGCAGAACAGTAATACAAGACTCTTAACATGGTGTGTGATGTGTCCAGGGATATACATTATAAGATTAACTAGGTTACACAGATGCAATGCAAGTGCCACCAAGCATTGCACTGTCCTATGGAGGGACTGACTAAAAATTTCTTCTTCTCAAATCCAGCTGCACTTTAGAAATCCAGCATAAATCAATAAAAATATGCACTGACTGTAGGTGACACATCTAACCATGCTGTAGGATCAATTATATGTAGAGGTACTGATTGCTGCATAAGGCAGAGGCTGCACTGAAATCTTAACTAAAGTCTCCAGTGTCTTCACTGAAGCCTATGGTTAATGCATTTTCCCACTGATTTTGTGAAAGTCTCATTTTTTAACACCAATCAGAAGCTGAGAGAAGAATCATAGTATCATGGAATGGTTTGTGTTGGAGGAGACCTTAAAGCCCATCCAGTTCTAACATCCAGCCATGGGCAGGACTGGCCCCTACCAGCTCAAGACCCCATCCAACCTGGCTTTGAAAACACCTCCAGGGATGGGACACACACAGTTTCCCTGGGCAGAGGGTCCAGAAATGTAGGTAGTACTCAAGGATTTACCTGCACTCAGTTCCCTATTTCATGGGAGATTTTTCGAAGTCTTTTGCAAACAATGAAGAATCTATGTTCCTGGTCTCTCAAACAAGTCCAGCATTTCCTTACCAAAAAAGGGTTGTGGGAAGGGAAGTACTAGGACAATAGCATGGAGATCGGGACCTACAAGAGATAACTAGAGGCCCAGGCAGAGTCCAGAAGAGTGCACAAAGATGATGGGCAAAACTCACACTCATTGAAACAGACATGAATTCTGGGCAATAGCACAGCAAGGTTTGTCTGCAGGTTCACCTGAACTGGAATGGAACCGTGTGTCTTCCAGGGGAGGAAACCTGCTAGGCTGTGACCTGATCCCCTCCAGAGCACAGTTACTTCTGTGCTTGTGGTTGGACCTGGCCCAGTCTCTGGTGTCCCTAAGGACACTGCTCCTAAAAGCTGCAGCAGAGGTCTGTGTAATTCTCACTAAAAGTTACCAAATATTTTCAAGAATATCGATCTCATCCCTCAGCAACAGTAAAGGAGACATACCAAAATTAAATGTATAACACTAGAAGGTCACTCTAGCTTCTAAGGTTATTAGTGTGCTCCAGGAGAACTAGCAGACAGATATTACAGTGAGAACAATTTGCAGAGTATCTGGCTTCAAATTAGGAAGAAATTTTAGGGGCCTGAGGAACCCCATTATTTTTGGAAGATTTTTATGACATCAAGTGGTTCATTAGTTTTAAGGAGAAACAGGTGGTTAATGAGAAGCTCTCATTAAACTGGGCTGTATGTGCTCGTTGTAGGCTGTCTGAGGGCCACCTGACCCAGAGCTCATGTCCCAGGTTCCCTCTTTGCACAGATCCACCAGCCCTTCCATTCAGTCTAAAAGAGCAATGACAGAATTCAGAGAGGCCATTTCTTTTCTACATGTATAGCAAAAGTATATTTTGGCTGAGAAAAATGTGAAATTATGCTGTCTGATAGACTTGCCCTGGCCAGAAACCACGGTGAGTCCCCTCCGTTCGTAGTGGCACAAGCAGAGTGTGCATACAGCTCTCAGCTTGCTGCAAGCACCTTGCTGGAGCCTGTCACAGTGAAGCCATACTGTATCTGGCCAAGATTTCTTTCCAGGACTGATCTACATCCTGGAACGTGGAGTCTCCCAGGCAGCTGGATATAGGTGGTTGGACAGGTTTTGGTTACCCAAGCAACTCACGTGTTATGATTCCTAAACAACCAAGATGTTGGAAGGCTGGGGGCACTTGAGGGAAATGCCTGTGGAAAATACAGTTTTCCAGCCATAGAGATCCACTGTGGTAAGATATATTTATTGAATTGCTTTCAACTCCTCATCATTCTCTGGCTGGCCAACAGATTATCAGCTATCAGACCAGATATTTTGTTCTCCCACTTTTCTCTATTAAATTCTAACACTAGCAAAGGAGGTACTTGCCCTGAAATAGGGCAAGCAAACTGCCAACCAGCCATACCCTGTGATGGGCAACATAGTGAGTGGTGTAGTTCTCCTCGGATGTGCTGCCTGCAGTCAGCCATTCCCAGGTTCCAGTGGTTTCACTAGGCTGTAGGAGCTGTGAAACATCTGTTGGGATTGAAAAATAGGACAGTGATGGTGATTGCTGAAAGCCAAGGGCATGACATGCTGATACTAATGCCACAACAACCATCATTGCTTCAGGGACATCATTTTTCCTCAGAGAGCAATGAGGCACTGGCAAAGGCTGCCCAGAGAAGTTGTGGATGCCCCATCCCTGGAGGTGTTCAAGGCCAGATTGGATGGTGCCCTGGGCAGCCTGAGCTGCTAGGTGGCAACCAGCCCATGCCTGGGGGTTGCAGTAGTGTAGGCTTTAAGGTCCCTTGCAAAACAAACCATTCTATGATTCTCTGATTCTGTCATTGCTGCAGCTAAATTCTCTTGCAGATCATCTTCACCATCACATTTTGAGATTTCAGTTTATCTCAACCTGGAAACAGTTTTGAACTGAGAAGTGCTATGTTCATTCCCACACAACAAGCTAATTTCCAGCAACCTGCATTGGATGATTTCCATTGCAGATCAGTGCCCATAACCCCGATAACCTTCACAGCTTCTGATCTGAATCAGTTCCCCAGCCATTTAATTTGAGGCTTGTGATTAATTATGTCGGTAGCTCATGTTAATCAAGGACTTGTTACCTGTCAGAATGCTTGCCTTGTGAAATTCTGTGTTTCTACAGTAAAGGTCCACCCAAGGAGAACCATGATGTGGAGCAGATCAGGTAGAGCAGTGCTTTTGTTCCAGCCAGTGTCATGTATTTCAGCTCTGGTAAAATTAATCAGATTTATCTGTTTCCTCTCTGTCTTCTCTGAAGTGTGTTTGCAAAGGTTAGCTGTCACTCACAGGATGTAGCTCTAACATAAATGCTGCAAATTACTTGAGATGCCCTATCAAAATATTTTCAAGGCAGTTTTTTTGGAAGTACTAGTACAATGTGAGTCACCTCTGAAGTCAGACCCAAAGTAGCAGCCACTGTGATAAGCAGGATAAATCATATCAGTGGGTCTGACTCACAGCTCATGTTCATCAATTGTGCAGTTATTTGTCTTTTCTGATAGCTAGACTGCTTGCATATACTCCACTGATTCAGAGGGAAGTGCAGACCAAGAGAGCTGAGCAGCCCTGCGTAGAAGGCAAAGGAATAGAAGTGACCAAATGTCACAGGACAAAGGACAGTGATCCTCCCAAGGTCAAGGAGAAATGGTTTCAGACTAAAAGAAGGGGAGATTTATAGTGGATATAAGGAAAAGTTTTTTACAGTAAGAGTGGTGAGGCACTGGCACAGGTTGTCCAGGGAGGTGGCGGATGCTTTGTCCTTGGACACACTCAAGGTCAGGCTGGACAGGGCTCTGAGCACCACACCTTCAGGTGGGAAAAGATCACAGTGCTGCCAAAGCCAGTGTAATAAGACATGATAACACAAGCACATCTGAATTGGTATGCCTGTAGCCATACAGACCTAAGAAGTCTCCACTAGCCCTAGCCAAAGGCAGCCTCTGGACACCTTGAGACAATCTGGCTCAAGTGGAGACACAGCTCTTTCCTCCACCAATCCCATACTCATCTCACACTCTGCCCACTTTCCCCATTCCACCCAGCATGATGGGTACTCGCACTTATAGGGGGCCATATACCTATAAGTAGTTAACAAATGAAGTCAAACAGGAAAGGGCTCCATATCACTGTTTGTTAACCAAGTATATTAGTCTCCCTCAAAATATTTAAGGCCAAAGTCTGTTGGATAGGTTCGTGCTTACTGAGGGTTGTGGAGGTGGTCTGGTTTGCTGTGGAAATGATGACTGCTTATCTGCAAATGTACAAAGTGCAAGTTACTCTGACACTTTGGTAGTGCTAATTTGAAGATTATGGACTGATTTTTTTCAATAATCATAGAAATTGATAGTCTAACTTAGGCCCATAAGATCTCAGTCCCAAGCCCTGGTTTTGAGTGATTCTGTGTGGCACCAGGGCTTGGGCTCAATGATCCTTGTGGGTCCCTTCCAACTTGGGATATTCTGTGATTCTGTGATTCATTGATACTTGGTAATATTCCATCAATGACGGAGTATTTGGAGGGTCTCCTTTGCAACCTTGAACTGTTTCCTCATGGACCTCAGTGTAGTCAAATGAGGCAAAAGACGAGCCACAGAAACTGAGGAAGGCTCTTGTAGTCCAGCATGAGACACGGGATTGCCAGAAATTTGATGGACTGTAATTTCCAGAAGTAGTTAGTAGACACAACTTTGGAAGCTGCAAGGAGGGAAATACGTCTGTCATGCATTGTTATTCAGCCAGCACTGCCCTCCTGCTGATTGGGCTGACAAGGTACAACATCCCACTGCCAATATTCCAATCACTTTTATTAAATCAAAGCTAAATAATGATGCTTTGGACTCATTTATAGAGGTAAGAATTGTGCCTCAGTGACAGGTATGCTGCTCCTCCTTGAGAAGACTTTTCTGAGAAAAAAAGCACTGATATTTTGGGTAATTGTTACTGCCTAGGATGCTCGTTGTGCTTTCAGCTTCAGACAGATGTTCACAGTTTGAAGTGTGACTGCTTCTTGTCTACCAAAATTATTGAGAACCTCATCTTAAAGTTTTAAAACACCCAAAGCAGACAGCTCCAAAAAGCATATACAATTCCCAGAGCATGTTCAGCTAGCTCTGCAGCTAAGCAACATACTGATTTTTGAATAGCACAATCCATTTGGGATTTGCAAATTAGCATATAAGCTTAAAATTCTTTTTGATTATTTTTTCTTAGTGATTAATTGGTCTTTAACAAAGGATATTGGCTTATAATTTACTGCAACATTGAGCAAATTACAGGATTACGAGCTCATGGCTCTTCTCTGACCAGCGTACTCTGTATTCACACTTAGTACATCTGGTCTCCTGTTCTTGAGTGAAAGTCAGTATCAAACTTAAATGAAGACTAGAAGCAAAGACTATTGTATTTGCAATTAGTTCAAAATTTCTGAGGAACATCAGTAATTTTGAACGTGCTCTTTCTAGGCATTATGCTACTGCTCAGTTTGCTCATCATTCATGTCATGGATTAGATTTTTTGGAAAATCACACACTGCTAGAGGGGTGTCTTGTACCCATCCTTATTTGAAATATTCTATTCTACCAAGTAAGAAGTGGTTCCTGGTGCACTAAGAAAGGGAGATGTGTCAATGGTTTACCTGGCTGGATCGGCCCAGTTCCGTGACAATTGGTGTGGGGGACCCACGGACCCACGCCCCAGGAAAGGGGAAGGGAAAAGGGAAAAGGGAAAAGAGAGATGGGCCTAAACAGCGGCAATGATCTGAGGAGGAAAGCTAATTTACTAAATAAGATATTAGAAAGCAAAATAACACAATATAATACAATATAATTGGAATTGAGGCTAATAAATCAAATAAGATGAGCAAGAGAGAGTATCTGATAAACCGAAGGCCTTACGCTAACGCTGAAGGCGATACGGCAGCAAGCACCCACTGCTGAGACGATCCCGAAGGAAAGAGAATGTCCCGTGACCGCAGAGAGTTTTTATCTGTTCCCTCTGAGCGGAAAACACGTAAAAATACAAAGCATCACAAAGTCCTCTGGGGAATGTAGTTCTTCTTCTCTTCTGAGACAGGTATACCTGGAACCATCAATGATCCATCGGGCTGGAGTATTAGCTCTTCAGCTCTCACTGCAATACATGATGTTATGATGTGGAATACCAGTACCAAAAATCATAAAACCATGACAAGATGACAGGCTGCCTCTTCACTTAACGAAGAAGAAATAGACAATTTGTGAGTTGGAGAAACCTTTACACCTGGCAAACACCTGTTGAAGTGGCCAAATCCCTGTTACTCCATTTTCTTCACTGAGGTCAGGGGCAAAGCATCACTAGACCATTATCTTACACTTTAAAATCCATTTTCATTATAATAAAACATGCAAAGCCATCTAATAAACATTTTCTAATTTAGAAGGATATCGACTATTACTATATTAATATCCAGTGTATTACTATCCAGAGGAGTAACTTCCTAGAGCTGGTTAAAAGGCATAAACCACCTCAAGATCAAGGTCTAATTAGTACTGCTTGCCTTAAACTAAGGTGAGTTTAATTTTATTATCTTACAACAAGGTAAAAAGTGCCCTGTCCTCCTGCAGGAATGGCCAGATAAAGGCTCACACAGTGTTATGTGTCAATTCTGTGCCAATGTTCTGTGTGATGGCAAGCCGGACGTGAGCAAGCAACATGCCCTCACAGCCCAGAAAGCCAACCATATCCTAGGCTGCATCAAAAGTGAGTGACCCTGCCCCTCTGCTCTGTGCTGATGAGACCTAGCCTGGAGTACTGTGTCCAGATGTGGAGTCCTCAGTATAGGAGAGACATAGAGCTGTTGGAGCACGTCCAGAGGAGGGCCACAAAATGACCCAAGGGATGGAACATCTCCCTACAAGGACAGGCTGAGAGCTGGGGCTGTTCAGCCTGGAGAAGTGAAGGCTCTGAGATGATCTGTAGGCAGCCTTTCAGTGTCTAAAGGGGAATTACAGGAAAGAATGGGACAGACTCTTTACCAGGGTCTGTGGTGACAGAACAAGGGAAAACAGTTTCAAGCTCAGGGAGGTTAGATTTAGTTTGGATATAAGGAAAAGATCTTTTACAGAGTGGGTGGTGGGGCACTGGCACAGGTTGCCCAGAGATGTGGTGGATACCCCATTCCTGGAGACTTCAAGGTGGGGCTGGATCTGGCCCTGGGCAACCTGATCAAACCGTGGTGTCCCTGTTCTCTGCAGGGAGTTGGACTAAACAGTCTTTAAAGGTCACTTCCCACTCTAAGGATTCTTTGATTCTATGATCCAGATGAGTACAAGACCTTGTGTGAAAACCAAATCTTAAAGGATATGTTAAGAATTTAAGTGTTCTGTAGGATTAGGTGGGTCCCTTGGAGCAGTGACAATTCAAGGTCAGACATGCTTCTGGAGACCTAGAGGAGTTTATTACTGAGTGTCTAGTAGCAGTGTAAAGAAATTAGGAAGTTCTGAGTGAACTTAAAGCCTTTCCCACTTGCATTAAATGATCACGCAGTCTGTGCATCAATGTGCAATGGAACTATTCAGAAAACAAACCACATTTTCCTTGCTATATATGTGTGATATCATTACTAACAAATATTGAAGTAAATTCTACCCCAGAAGAGGTGGAGATTATTTCTAGCAGCCACCATGCACTGTTACCAAGATGATGAAGCATCTGGAGCTCCAGTATTATGGGGAGCAGCTGAGGGAACTGGGATTGTGGAGGCTCAAGGAAGAACTTTTTGCTCTCAACTGCTTGAAAGGAGGTTGTGGTTAGGTGGGGGTCAGCCTCTTTGAGGCAACAGGAATAGGATGAGAAGGAATGGCCTGAAGTTTTGCCAGGAGAGGTTCAGGTTGGATATTTGGAACAATTTCTTCTCAGAAAGAGTGGTGAAGAATGGGAACAGGCTCCCCAGAGAGATGGTGGAGTCACTGTTCCTGGAGGTGTCCAACAAACATGGAGATGTGGCACTGAGAGACATGGTCTAGAGTGGTCACAGGTGTGGGTTGGTCTGGATGGTCTCAGTGGTCTTTTCCAACCTTAATGATTCTATGTTTCTAAGATTCAAGCTAACTATATGCTTAAATACAATACTTGGCAGCTGTCAATAGCTGAGCTTCTCTACTCCTCCTCATTGTCCTCTTCTGCTGCTGCAAGAGACCTCCCTGGAAATGGGACTCTCTGGCCACGTCTTCTCTTTGCTTTCTATGAACTTCCCTGGACCCTGAGGACCCCATGGTGGGGTGGTATGGAGAGGCAGGCCAGCAGAAAGCAAATTCCCCCAGATACATGAAGAACTACCTCCTGTCATTTCTGCCTCAAACCAGCTTCTCTCAGAGAAGCACCTAGGCCAAAAGGAAGTCTGAGTTGGGCACATCATCATATTACTCAGCTATAGCATGAAACATGGATTTTCACAAAGGCTCTATTTCCAAAGGTGTTGGAAAGAAACAGTCTCACTGAGCAGACGCTCTGTGCACATGTATATGTTTGTATGGAGGGGTAGATTGATGGTGTCCCTTTATGTTGTAATGATGTTTATACTCAGGATAACACATTAGCAGGTTCCCAGTGACAGTGTGCAGGCACCAACCATTAGTTGCATACTCACTGAGCACCATCAACAATGCCAAGAGATGTTTCCTAAATACCATGCAAGCTTTGCTGTCCTTGCTGCAAGTAGGAATACTTTCCAGCTCGGAAGACCAACACCATCCTGGGCTACATCAAGAGAAGGATGGCAGCAGAGAGAGGGAGGGGTTCTACTCTCCCTCATAAGGCCCCATCTGAAGCAACACATCCAGATCTGGGGCCCTGAGCACTAGGATGAGGAGCTGCTGGAGTGAGTCCAGAGGAGAGCCACAAAGATAATCAGAGGGCTGCAGCACTTCTTCTGAGAAGAAAGGTTGAGGGAGTTGGGCTTGTTTAGCTTGGAGAAGAGAAAGTTCTATGGCAACCTCACTGTGATATTCCAGTACTTAAAGGGAGCTCATAAACAAGAAGGCCGACTTTTTACATGGTCTGACAATGATAAGACAAGGGGGAATGCCTTTAAACTAAGAGGGGAAATTTAGGTTAGATGTTAGGATCTGGTGGCTGTCTGTGGCAAGAGGTTAGAACTAGAGGGTCTTTGAGGTCCCTTCCAATCAAAGCCGTTCTATGATTCTATGGTTTTGTGATTCTATGATCTTTGTCCCTCATTCTCTCCTTTGTCTAGCCACAAGCAGGCTTTACTCCTGGTCAGAGGGAGATCACAACCAGGCTTGGCTTGAGCTGCTGACAACTGTATCAGCACTGTGATGCCCGTGGGAATCATCCATGCTCATATGGGTTTTTCCATTGTCCACCAAGCTATATCCTCCAGCATGGCTGTGCCCAAGCACAGACACCATGGGTGGCTTTGCCCAACACTGTCCCTGCAGGAGTACAGCTTCCTGGAGCACATCTCCTCTCAAAAAACACCTCCAGACAGAGGTGCTCAGTGTTTGGTTACAGCAGAGTGAATCTGGTGCAGCCCACCTAGCTGAGATATGTCCATTCCATACCTGAGAAAATGGGTGTTAAGTTGTAAGGCCACCAGAATCATACACCCACCTGCAGCATCCCAGCATACACACAAAGGGGAAAGCATTTTTCTGAACCACAGTTAAGCAAAAGTAGCTTTACTTATAGATGTGACCTATTAAATAAATGCCGGTAAATAACAGGACAGTAGGATAAACCAAACTCTTGTGGCACAGCATACATATTCCTGCTCCTACATTTCTCCTGCTGCTTCTACTAATCACCTGCAATCAGAATAGGCCATGCTCTTCCTATTTAAATTAATCAGTATTTGTAGTGGTTAACTGACCAAAAGCAGAGATCAGGATAAAGAGGTACTCCAAAATATGACCTTATTAACCTCCATAATAATCTCTGTGGTTGTTAAAGGTAATGAAAGTTTTGCTATGTATTTATTTTGTTCCATGTGGTACTTCTCTTTAAGTAGATTAGCATTTCACCAGCAGAGAAGGGAAAACATGACCCTACCTCTCTGTCTTTCACTCTGTGGGGAAAAGGATAGAAGCCAGAGATCTGTGGGAACACCGCAAAGCCAAATTCATAAATGAGCCACCTCTGTTTTCTTGATTTATCTTAGATGTATTTATTAGAAATACAACCAGGTAATTGCAAGGACACAGACAGTTTCAAAATTACTGCATCTCTGCCTGAAAATTACTTGCTGTCCCTTCCTGCAAATACAGCTGTGGCTCAGTATAAATGAAAACATGACAGAAAGAAAAGTCCCTGTTATTCTTGGAAAAAACAAAATTTTGTATCACACAGCCCTCTATCTCTTGGCAGCCATCTATTGTCTCTCTGTCTCAGCAGTTACCCTCTCTCTTTAGAAGCTGTTTGTATGGTTGCATTAGAGGGAAAAACATTAAAAATAAAGACATCAGAGGAGGTGGGAAGAAGATTCCCATCTACCACTTGCAAGCCAACTAAGGGCAAACTGAAAGGTACAATGTAAATGAAAATGAGTTCTGTACATAAAAGTGCCTGTGTGCTTGTGCTCATGCCTGCATGAAGGTATTTTATATAGGAAGGGAGAGAGGGACGGCTGTGGTAATAGGGAATGGGTCTCCCCAAGCATGTCCAGGTGCATGAGCCCCAGGGCTGCCCCACTCCTGCCCCCCAGACCCAGCTGTCCAAACAGCCCCAGTCTGCCTTTCAATACCATAAAAGTTATGAATAATGGGGTCTTGTTCCCTGCCTGCCAGCGTTTGACCCTCTGCAGGTCACCTTTTCCAGATATCCCCCATAATTGTTACTGCTGTAAATTTGTTGCTTATAAGTGAAATGAAAACTGCCCTTCTCCTGGCTCCGGCTGTGCTGGAGGTTCAAACATGTAGCTCCCATGTCCCAGCTGGTCCCAGATGACCCCAAGCCACCACAGCCACCATTCCATGAGAGGGGAGATGCCTCCACTGGCCCAGCACACTGCAAGTGGGATTGAAGGCCCTACCCAAGCAAAGCTTCACTTTACACAGGGGTCTCCTGCCTGAGTCAGGCAACACCACTCCCTGTCCTGCTGCCATGCACAGAGGCAGCGTAGCGTCTGCAAAATGCCAGCAAGATCATTCAAGGTGACACCAAGCATTTTCCCTCACATTAGATTTTAGCTCAAACCATGCTTTTGCCCAGCACCGTTCTCCGTGCAAACTCAAGCTGTTAGAAACATGGTTTGCCCATTGAAAGGATGCTGAGCTGCAGACACTGTGCAGCTCCACTCTTTCAAAAGCTCCCTCCAAGATTTCCTGCCTTCCTCCTTGGAGACAGAGCTTCTGAGGGAATGGATGTGACACAGTCCTGCCAGCTCTCCACCATGAGCTCCCACGCTGCACACCAGCCTCTTGCTCTCTCACACACTCCCAGCATCTTGTACCACCCATCTGTGTTCCACATCTCAGAGCACCAACAGTGATCACTTCCATTTGTCTTCTTTGAGTCTGGGGAACAGTCCTTCATAAGGGTGAAGCATAAAAGGTGTTTACCAGCACAGGCTGCCCGGATTGCTGTGGGTGCCCCATCCCTGGAGATGTCCAAGGCCAGGTTGGATGGGGCCCTGGGTTGCTCGAGCTGATGGGTGGCAGCCCTGCCCACAACACAGGGTTGGAACTGGGTGGGCTTTAATGTCCCCTCCAACCCAAACCATGCTGTGATTCTATCATCATAATCAGGGAACAAGTTATTATTGCAGCATGTTGCTTTTGGCATGCAGATTATTAAAGAAGTGCTGGAAGTCCCTTTCATTGCCCATAGGAGCAGTTTTTAAGTGCCTCATAATAAGAATGCTTTCCAAACCTTTCATAATCTTAACATCGAGTAATGAAGTAAGACTTGTCCGAACTCATATCCTTCTCGCTC
This sequence comes from Callipepla californica brunnescens, assembly GCA_023055505.1. NCBI lineage: Eukaryota > Metazoa > Chordata > Aves > Galliformes > Odontophoridae > Callipepla > Callipepla californica. Next base: position 108,375,924 of record JALIRH010000001.1, on the reverse strand, counting down.
TCAGAAAGAAAGGGCAAATATTTGGTGAACCGATAATAAATTAAGGGTAGATGGATGGATGGATATTAAGAGCAGAACAGTCTATTCTTAGAATTATGTAAATGTGATTTAAATAGAAATTCTCACAGGGGTTGTGCAGAAAGATAATGGGAAAAATGGCATTTCTAATGTACCAAGCTATTTTGGAGTCTGGATGATTTATTTATCTGAAAATTAAATTTTTTTTCCATTGCCACCAAAAAGGAAGAAAAATCAAAGAACTTAGTTTTAATCCAACGCTTAGTTTATCCAGGTTAGTTTTCCTTGGGGTGGGTGATTTTGCAATGGGGACTGGTTCCAGGAAACCAAACCACAGCGTCCAACTTGTGCACAGGATTTTGAGTTCTTTGCAAGGTGACCATGAAGCCCCATTCTCCTCAGCAGGTGCCACAGGCGCTGCTTTTTGGGTCTTCTGAGCATCCCCTCCCTTCTCTGAAGGATGCTCTGCAGGAGAGATAGCAACACTGAGCATTAACACTCCTCCAGGATTTCACACCCAATGAATTTGCTCATTATTTTACTCCTCTTCCTACCATTGGGTTCCTGTCACTTCATGCAGCCCTTGTGCCGGACACGCACACGCCCACACCACTGATCTCATGCAGCAGACCCCCTCTTACAGCCTCCCAACAAAGCTGCCAGCACTGTGGCTTCAGCTCCTCGTGGGTTATTCAGAGTGGGCTGCATGCTCATGGTGCTTAACAGCCTTTTACAAAGCAGCAGACCCCGGGGAGCGTTCTTGGCCGGCAATCCACCTCTCATTTCTTTTGCCCCACCAGCCCGAATATTTATGAGGTGGCATGTGATGTGATGGTATCTGGTTCCACATGTAATGCTGATGTCATGTGTTTTAGATTTAAAATGCCAGTTTCATTTTGTAGTGTGCAGTAATTTGTTTCTTTGGCAGTCCATAAAGAATTGCACTGAATGTTGGCGTGCTGGCTGCAGCGGCACGGAGGTGGAGGTAGGAGCACCTCCCATGTGTTACAGTGGTGTACCCAGGGCCATGCAGTGTGCTCCCTGTGCCTGTAATACCAGGGGACACCATTGCGTGCCCAGATCTCCTTCTGCTCCAAGCTCTTTGCCACCAGTGATGAACAAAGTCTTGCAGCAAATAAGGGGAATAAATAAATAATAATAAGGGGAATAAATAAGGGGAAACTGAGACATAGTGCCCTGCTGAGATCACAAAGCCCATGGAGAAGAGGGCAGTGCACTCATCTTCCAAGGTTTCCTAGAATCACAAGAGCCATCCTTCCTCATCCAGGTTCAGGCACCACCAGAATTTGGCTGTCTCTCCTCTAAACTGTGTTTGATTAGAGGCAGCCCAAGCCTTCATGCTGGTATTCAAATCTTCCTGAAATCAGAATCCTGACCTATTAAATCTTCTATCTAGTTTTGAGCCAGTTCCCAGTGCAGGATGAGGAGGATACATTTGGGAAGCAGATGTTTAAACTGGTTAAAGAAACAGACAAAGAAAAGCATTTACTTTTCTTTCAGTCCTAAAGTGCTGATGAACAGGTCTCAAACCTCAGATAATGGGACTCAGTGAGGCACGCACTACCCACTGCAGTGGGTAGAGTCAGAATATCCCCAACTGGACGGGACTCATACGGATAAAGGAACTGCTGTCACATACACACACATCCTTCACAAAACTGGATGACATTTCACATACATTCATACAGGGAACAGCACCCTGCAAGCTCCAGAGATGTCTGTGGCTCCCCGGGCACTGTGGTCTGGACACTGCTCTCTGGCTGGAGGCTATGAACACATACTCAGGGGCATCCCTCCCTTGTGCCACCTGCAGCCCTGTGAGCTTGGGGAGGTGCTTCTGGAAACTGTGCAAACCCACCCAAAAGGAGATAATCTCCTGGCCAGGCTGGTGTGCATGAATCCATCTACAATAAAGCGAAAGCTGCTGTTGAGCTCCTAACAATGTCATGCCCTCCAGCCCTCCAGCATGGCCTGGTACTTCTAAGCCAACACTATCCTGGGCTGCATCAAAATAGGGGTGACAGCAAGGAGAGGGAAGGGATTGTCACCTTCTACTCTGCCCTTGTGAGTCCCCATCTGGAGTATTGCATTCAGACATGGGGCGCCCAGCACAAGAAGGATGTGGAGCTGTTGGAGTGGGTCCAGAGGAGGGCCATGAGAATATACAGAGGGCTGGATCGCATCTATGGAGAAGGGATGAGTGAGTTGGTCTTGTTTAGCTTGGATAAGACAAGGCTCTGGGGGGACCTTTCTGTGGCCTTCCAGCACTTGAAGGGCGCTTATATGCAGGAAGGAGTTCAACTGCATTGTCTAATAGTGATAGGAGAAGGGGTATGGTTTTAAACTAAAAGAGGGGAAATTTAGGCTAGATATTAGGAAGAATTTTTTTTTCTTGTGGATTGGTGAGGTGCTGGCATGGCTGCCCAGTGTGCTGTGGGTGCCCCATCGCTGGAGATGTTCAAGGCCAGGTTGGATGGAGCCCTGGGCAGCCTCAGCTGGTGGGTGGCAGCCCTGCCCATGCCAGAGGGTTGGAACTGGATGATCTTTGAGGACCTTTCCATCTCAAGCCATTCTGTGATTCTACGAAATATATTGTGAATTCAGTTTCTTACTCCTCTCTATGCTTTCCCCACTAAGGCAAATGAAGGGAGAGGCTGAAGAACACTGTTGGAGAAAACAAGCCTGGAAGGAGACAGATCTTTCTTTAGAACTGGCATAGTGAAAGGAGCTGCTGCAGGTTCAGAACAACAGTTCTGGGCTTGGTCTGACTGTTTTAATTCATGTCTAATATAAAAAAAGTACCTGGGAGAACAGAGGATGTTAACAAGAGAAAAGATGGGGAGCCACCAGCCCCATTTCAGCTCTGGGGAAAGGATGGTTGGTCCACATTTATTTTTGTCAGCTCAGTCTGCTGTTCTAAAAAAGCATGCTGTCTCCTCCTACATCTTCTATCCTGCACTCCAAGGCCCTTGTAGTGACAACACTAAAATTATTTTCTCAGCCGAAGCACTCTGATAGCAGGGTGATAAGCACAGCACAGCTGCCTTGACAGGTTGATTGATAAGGTTATAGACAACATGACAGGATTTCTGTTATTGCTGACATGGCCGAAAGCTTAGTGAGAACTGAGCAGCTCTTTCTTGTGACACATCTAACCACTTTTCCAGGCTGTAGAAGCCTGAATAAATGTCAGCAGGCAGCAATCACTCAGGTGTGCGTTGGACTCCCCACTCTGCCACCATTCCTTAGAAGAGACCCAGGGGACATATTTCTGGCATGTCGACTTCAACTTTCCCCTGTCAGAAAGCACTTACCAAAAAGGAGGAGTGGAAGGTCTCCAATTCCAATGCTGGAGATGTGAAGTCTCTCAAAGGGTGGCCAGGAGACCACCAGCTCACAACACATTCACCTTTGTTTCTGCTAACGAATTGCCTGCAAGGAAGGGTGCTTTGCAAGTTTTGCAAATGTGACTGTTCAAAAACATTAAAAAAATGAGCATAGAAATTTCATTTCATACAGCCTACTTTTGTTTCTCATGAGTGCCTCATAGCTGCACTATGCATTAGTCTTTCTCAAGCTCCTAATTTGTTTTGCAGAATTTCAGCCTTCTATTACTTTAAAATAAATGTCTCCAGCAGTTCTCCCTTGGGAAGAAATTCTCAATATCTGAACTCGTGTAACCTGTGCATAGACATCTGTGACTCCCATATGACACAGAAAAACAGAATCATAGAATCATAAAGGGTGGAAAACACCTCTAAGATCATTGGTGGCAATACCTCCAATACTGACCACTAACCATGTCCCTCAGAGCCACATCTCCATGTCCCTTGAACACCTCCGGGGATGGTGACTGCACCACCTCCCTGGGCAGCCTGAGCCACTGCCTCACCACTGTTTTGGAGAAGCAGTTCTTCCTAATATTCAATAGCAAACTTAGATAGTGGTTTTCTAAACAACATGAGTATTTCATAGACATATATATTCTGGATGTCTGTGGTCTTTTCTCCCTGATGGTCTGTCCCACTGCCCTGTGACAGGAACTTGTGCACTCATTTGACTCGTTGAACTATGAATTTCCAGCAATGGACAAGCCAGTGTTACCACAGCCAGTTGACCCCACTACACCACCGTCTGTACCATCAGAAAGTGATGCTGAACATGCAGCCCAAACTGACCTTGATTCCCACCAAGGCAGCAGGATTTCTTATCCTGTCTCCTGTAGGTATGGGTGCTGTTACTTTACTAGGTGGGGTGTCAGCAATCACTGAATCATGTAATCATCAAAGTTGGAAAAAACCTCCAAAATCATCCAGTTCAATCATCTACTTACCAGTATTTCTCCTCTAAAGCTTTTCTCTTATTATGACATCTAAACATTTCTTGAACTCCTCCAGGGATGGTGATTCCATCACCTTCCTGGGCAGCCAGTTCCAGGGCCTGACCACTCTTTTGGAAAAGGGTTTTTTCCTGATACTGAAGTTGAACCTCCCCTGGTGAACTTTAGGCCATTTCCTCTCATCCTATCTCTGTTATGTGAGAGCAGAGGCCAACCCTCACCTTGCCACAACCTCCCTTCAGGTAGTTGTGAACACTAAGATCTCCCCTGAGCCTCCTCTTCTGACTGAACAATCCTGGTTCCCTCAGCTGCTCTTGGTAAGACGTGCTCCAGACCCCTCACCCCTCAATATACTGTTCCACTTCACACTAGACCCTGGGAAGCTGTCCAGTGGTCCTTCCAGCACCACCTATTATCCCCCTGGTGTCTCTGTTCCATGTCCCCCCGCAAAGCCTCCTGACTAAGGAACAAGAAGCACTTCCTTTCCTCAAAATCTGGCTCCAGAGATTGCATGTTGCATTTGGCCAGGGTGAGCCTTGGGTGATCACGGTTTTATCAACAGCTGGGAATAGTTTGTACACAGAAGATTCATCACCTCTTTGCTCTGACAGCATGTCATAAAATTTGAAGTTGAAAGGAATGTAATCTCCCATCTCATCAAAGAGGAGAAATTTGTTGTGTGTTGGCCCTTCGTTTTGAAAAAAATGTATTATCCCTCAAAATCTTTCTAGTCTGGATCAACCACAAATTTAAGAGTCTGCTGCTCCATTTATGGCTCAGCTCCTTCATGTAACTGTTTTTAAAACTTTTTTCAGGGAATGTTGTCTTGGGATCCTTCATTTTCATCTTACTACAAAAAATTAACTCGTTAGTGCTCACGGTTTCCTTCTCTTGGCAAAACACAGCGAGGATGAGATTTATCTGTGAACAGAACTGTCAAAAATTCAGATGCCTCTTTAGTCCAAGCTACATTTATGTCTCTCCAGTGGTGCAGGAGACCCAAGATGTACAATTTGGATGGCTGTCATGAGATGAGGCACGTTCATTGGACACTTGAACTCTAAAGGTGCCCTTATTCTTTCCTGGAAAGCTGCTTGCATACATCATCCTGCTGCTCTCTGCCACCACCACAGCTGAGCATCTCTCATGTAAAATTAAGCATGAAAGATGGAAGGACCTCATGAGAAGCACCAATGTTATGAGGAGTGGCTGGGCGAACTGGGGTTGTTCAGTCAAGAGAAGAGGAAGCTCAGGGGAGACCTTATGACTCTCTACAACTCTCTGAAAGAAGGTTGTGGCAAGGTGAGGGTCAGCCTTTTCTCCCAGGCATTTCAGCTCCTGTTCCCAAAGCCAGATTGGGAATCCCCTGTCCAGCCTCCCATGTAAGGATCTCAATCTTAGTTCTAAGGGAAGATGGTATTGTAGTTAATGCTTCTTTCTCCATGACAACACAGTTCAGCCACAAAGGCAGCATGTCCTCCCAGCTCTGGTGGGCTGGGTCCATCCAAAGGACCCTTATTTTGGGCAAGAGTGAGAGTAGTTAAGGCCAACCAGGGCTGGGAGTGTGACGGGAGTTGTGGTGTGGATATGCAGGATGTCCCACAGGCTTTCTGCGGGCAGGCAGGCAAAGCATGGTCACTTGCAGCTGAGTTACTAGCTCAGGATTTACAACCAGAGTGAATTTAGTGCTACCCATGTTACTGAAATAAAGACCATGAAAGAGAATTAGCTGGAGTCAGTGGCCATAAATCAGCCAATCCCCAAATCTCCAGGATGTCAGGGGATGAGAAATGCATGTACTTGTAAGCTCACACAGTGGGCTGCCTGGAAAGCTGGTCTGTATTTCATTTGAATTTTTCAATTAACAACATATACAGCACAAACTCCATATATCCCACTCTTTCCATTCTTCCTTTTTTAAAGATGCCGTGTCTGCACTCACTCTCTCTTCACCACCCCGTTTTCTCTTTTTCTATTCATAACATTTGGTTAGGAACTCTTGCAGCATTTCAATTCCATATTAATACTGAGTAACATTTGATTCCCTCTAAGTGTCTCATGAATTAAAATGAAACATTTGTCATTATTCTATTGCAGTCACATTGAGAAAGAAGGATGGCAAAGGCTGAAAAAAGAGATCCCCATGATGGATTAGATCAGAAAGCTTCAACTTTCATAACTTGGGTGCCAAGAATTAGACCCTTAAATTCACACAGATTTCATAATCTATGCTAACAGCACTCTGATGTGGTTTCATGGGGTGCTGAGCAGCAGACAGGTTTTCCAGGCCATGTATTCAGAAGTCTATATGTGAATTTGGCTCTCTCAACTGCATAGGCAGTGGAGCTGGGTCCTCACACCCCAGCTTCACTTTGGGAAGAGTGCAGGTACCCAGGCAGTGTGTTGAACCTTCCAGCACCCATGGGTTTTGGCCTTGTGTCAGCCCTGACTGTATGCTCCTCAAGGCTTGGTTGGCTTTTGTAGGCTGGTGCTAAGCTGGTACCTCAAACCATCTTGCTGTAGTTCCTCAAGCAGAGTTGCAAGTACTCCTCTGCCCCTCATTATTCACCTCAGAAAGTCAGCAGTGCTTTGATGTAAGCAGAAAGGCATTCCTAGAGATACAGTTAAATGAAACATATGCTTCCAGGGACTCCTCAGCACCTCTCTTTATCTCTGCTCTGGAAGTTTTAATGGCATGCACATGACAGTGGTACTCCATTGAGCCTATAGCAGAACCTGTCTGATTTCATAAACCACAGTGACCCAGAAATCATAGCTAAAATAGAAGCATAATTCTCAGATCTCCACTTCCTACCGTGGCTGTCTGCTGGTGAAAACACATCTCCTGTTGTTCTATTTTTACAATATATGTCCTCCACGTGCCCCAGTCTGGGACAGTTCCTCCACTTCTGCAGCCACATGCAATGCTGTTTATGCTAACACCCAGGAGAAATGGGCTTTTGGAGCACTTTTCATCATGACACCCACCCATCCCCAGGGGCTCCAGGTGAGATACTATCAGCTCCCCAGGGTGAGGGATGCATTTATGCAAACTCCAGGTGGCTTTGTCACCATCTCTCTCTTTCTGTGTGTTGTTTTACATCAGGCAAAAATATAATGTGTAATTTTTCAGTATTTTCTGTAGCATACAGCTACCTTTACAGAACAAAAAAAATGAGAAAGGTTTTTGTGGATAGTAGAAAAGAAATTCAGGGTCTTTTAGGCAGGTTCCCATAGGTTTATTCCACTTGCTGAAGTCAGTTTTAAGTGAGGACTTTGCTGGAGGTGTCTATTTTAAAGCTCTCTCCTTTGGTGGTGGCAGCTGTGTGTAAGCCAAAGCTCTTGGGGGGGCTGGTATTTATTCTTTATTTTTGGCTTGTAGTGCTGTCAGTCATTTCAGCACCTTAGGTTTTATATTTCCTTGAGTACTTTTGCAATAGTGCAAGGTCCTGAGGGGGGACAGTCAGTTTGCATAGACAGAGTCACACCCGCTGGCACAAAGAGGCACCACCAACCTGAGCCACCATTCATCTCTGCCCATGTTCAGTGGCACTGACCTCCATGGGCAGTGCTGGCTCATACACAGAGCAGACCAAAGGGGTGAAATGAAGGCGCGTTAGGTCTGATTCCTGCCACACTGTGTGTCAGCAGGCTGTCTGTCACAGCACAGGTGTGAGGTGGCTCTCAGATGGCTCACCGACCACAGGGCAGTGAATACAGCTTCGTGCCAGGCTGCTCCGGGGCTCTTTGCTGGCAGCTCCACCACACTGGGTGATGCTGAGGGAGCGAAGAAATACACCAGAGAAGGTACCACAAGGGTTGCCAGGAGCCCACCCTGAGCCAGAGCTGCTGCCCACCCCCAGCTGCCAACATGGCACAGGGCACAGGGAAGGAATTTCACATTCCTCTCTAAGCAGGTGCTTATTGCCTGAGGAATTATTTGTAATGGTGTTTTCCTTCCAGTAGGAATTAATTACAGCACTTCTGACACGTTGCAATCCCTCCTCAGCGCAGCACCATGTCACGCACTTGGTAGAGCTGTGCAAATAACACCTCTGCTCAGAGGAATGAATCTCTTCTTTCTGGTTAACCTGAAATCCATCCTCTGTCTTCAGGGTGCTTGTTTCCTTGCAAGGCATGAGGCATAAGGCATAGCAACGAGGTGAGACATAGATTAATAAGCCCACTGCAAAATGCACTGATCTTTGTATATATATGGACTGCAAGAGCGAATGCATCTTTTTTCTTTATTCCCTTCCCTTCTTTCCCCTCTCTCCATTTTGTGAGCAGGCAGCTCTCAGGTCACCCACACACCGCATCAGAAATACACAGCTTTAAGCACACGCAGTCCTCTGCGGGCACTTGGCCCTTCTCTCTAGAAAACATCCCAGTAACTTCTTTACTATTTGGAGCCTTTGTGCAAGTGTCACAGCAGTATATGGCACCTCAAGACATAAAGCAGCTCCTGAAGAGACTGTGCGGATGCCTTGCCATGCACGTAATGGAAACAGGTGAAATTTAAACAGATCGCTTAAGTACTTGTCCAGTCCCCATTAGGGTTTTGTAGCTCTCCTTTATTTAAAGAACAAACTTCTGACACTTAAAAGAAGTTAAACATGTTTGAAAGCTTTAACATAGAACAGCCTTAACACTGCTTGTTCTCTTGAGAAAATTGTTCAAAGCATTATTATATAAAGTCTGTGCTCAGAATACAGAAATATTTGGATTAAATGGTGTATTTACTTTCTAAAATTGGATGCAAAGTACAGAATAGGAACTAGATATACAAACATGCAGAAAATGCACATGGACATAGAAGCAGTTAAGATAAAAGCCAATGCAGCATCTATTTGGAAAGCAGCGAGCACTGAAGGTATCCAGGAAGGAGTGTTCCCCAAAGCACTGAATATCAGCCACTGTGGCTAGTGCAGCACCATCAGTGCAGAATCATGCATGTTAATGAAATCTAAGCAAAATCAAGATTTTTTTAAGGTCGTATTCTGTGACAGCGTTTGCTTCAGATGGTATCCTAGAGGAGAAGAACAAGGAGCTGTGAATTGCCTTGGATCTGTCATGAATCCTGAAGGGAAAGCTGCAGACATGCATTATGAGACAAGGGATGACTCCACAGTTATGTGAGGCTCATTTGAGACCATGCCATGGGGCACAGGCACCCCCCAGGGATCTTGGGATTGTCTGAGCCAGCGACTAGTGTGGCTAATGAGGGCAGATAGAAGTGGTGCTTTTTGACGTTGACTTGTTGGATATATTGACTTCACATCTGCATCCAGATGTGGAGCCCTGAGTACAGGAGAGATGTGGACCCACTGGAGTGCATCCAGAAGAGGGCCATCCACCACAAGGAATGGAGTACTTGTGAGGACAGGCTGATAGAGCCAGAGCTGTTCAGCCTGGAGAAGAGAAGGCTCCAGGGAAACTTGAGAGAGGCCTTTCAGTATCTAAAGAGGCTGTAAGAAGGAAGGGGACAGTCTCTTCATCAGAATCTGTTGTGATAGGACAAGGGATAAAGGAGGGGAGGTTTAGACTGGATATAAGGAAGCAATCTTTCACAATAGGGGCAAGGCCCTGACATAGACTGCCCAGAGGGGTAGTGGATGCCCCATTCAAGGGCAGGCTAGACAGGGCTCTGAGCAACCAGACTGTAGCTGTAGGTGTCCCTGTTCATTGCAGGGGAGTTAAACTAGATGGCCTTTGAAGGCTCCTTCCTACTCAAATGATTCTGTGATGCTATGATTCTTGGGAGTGCCCCCTCCTTCTCCTTACTGGGTACCAGTTCTTCCTTTTGCTTCTCTTGTAGTTCTCCTCACTGCTTATCTCTTCAGTGCTGTAATCTCCTAACCATTCACTGTTTGTTCGGTGAGGAGGGCCAGTTTAGTGTCTATCTGGAACCCTTAGCTCGCAATGAATGAAGTGCACATCTATCTGCATTCATTTAATATTTTATTTTCTGTATTGCTTTTCTTATTTAAGCTATGTAAATGTCAAATGTACTTCTGGGATCATGGTTCCAGACAGAGACTGCAGTGCTTCTCCATCTCTGTGCTCATCTTCTTCCCCACCAAGGATTTCTCACTGGGAACATCCCAGCCCATTCCTGTCACCCAGAGCCTCAGGGGTGAAGGGCAGCTCTTCTCAACTGGATATGAGCATATGTGTATGGCATACACATGACATACACATAGAGCTGTAGGGAGAGATAAAATGACTGATAACTAGAATAGCCATAGGCAGCGCCAAATCGAGAGCCAGAAGCAGAACTTTCAAGACTGAAGGGGCAGATTTTCCCCCCTGAAGCGGAAGTAAGCTCAGGATGAATCATTATATACAACAGAACTTCTCTCATTTAAAACCAGCATAAACAGACCTGCAGTACCACTGCCAGAATGATGCATTCTGTAGAGCCAGCATCAAGATGGGAGTTAATTTTTGGTCTCAAAATGCAAAGAAGACCAAGATCATGCCTGCTGAACAGATGCTAGCACTGAATCCAGCTGTAAAGAAGTACAGCTGGCTTTGCTGGAAGGAACAACAGCAAGATACTCCTTGCATTTTCTTCCTGGGAAGATGCATTGTACTCACTGCAGATGCTGGGCAGCTTATGGAAAACAGAAAATCTGCTGCAAAAGCCTTCTGAGCAAGTAAAAGTGATGAAGCACTTTAATCTCCTTGCACCTCATGATGCCTTTAAGGACTATTCCAGGCCCACTGACTGGAAGCTCATTTTCATCCAAGGAGCTAGCTGTAGTTACATGAACTTTCTCCAGCCTCAAGAGCTTCAATAGCTTTTCCCATCATCCTTGCCCATCATCCACTCAGTTGTACTGCAGTCTGAGGCAGTACATATAGAGCTGGTGTAGCTGTGCCAGAAAAATCAGTATTTATTTTCTTGCTGAATTTCTGAGAGGTGACACTGGCCACCCATGTTGGTGCAGACAGCACTTTCTGGCAGCCAAGGTGATGCCATAGCAGGGATGGTCAGGGCTGTACCATCAAAGCTTAAATCCGTTCATCCTTCTTATTGCAACATATATGTGTTGCAGCAGGTTTGCAGCATCCCTACATCAAGCAATGTACATCTCCCAAAGTCTCAAGGGCACACACTTGTCAGATTCACTAGGGTTCCCCTGCACTGGAGCAGAGGGAACCAGGGAGCTGGGACTGAGCCTTTGCTCCAGTTTGATACCATCTAACCAGTGGTTCAGGGAGAAGCATAATACACAGGGCTTGTTCATGTTTCGAGGAACTCCACATATGCTGAATGTAGAAAGTGTGAGCAGAAGTGGCAATTGGATGTTATATTAAATGGGGGGACAAACCCTGCCTGTAGGTTGACTTTGCAAAATCTGGCTGCCCATTTACATCCCTCTGAGATTTTCTATCAATCTTTCCCCAGCACAGAGTAAATTAGTCATCCAGAGTATGCATTATTTGAAAAAAGACAAAAAAAATCATAGAATCATAGAATGGTTTGGGTTGGAAAGGACCTTTAAGATCGCTTAGTTCCACCTTGCCTCCTATGAGGTTAAGTAAGTTATTTGAGAGGCAGTGCTTTTTGTGTCTGGTTTAAGCCTTGCTGTGGGAAATGGTGAAGGAGGAGAGAGGAGAAATTATTGATGAAAATGGAAAAATTCCTAAGTTTGTCACTGTTGGAGATTCCTAGGGGCTCCCAGTACAGAGAGCAGTGGATGAACATCACCACCTGAAAATCAGGAACAACAAGAGTGAGTTGCGCATTAAGCCCACAATGGGATCTTTATTTTGGGCAAATCTTCCTTCCCACCCCTCTAACCAACAGCAAAGCAGGAGAGTGCAGATTTCCCATTTCACCAATAAAACATTGGTTTGAGTCACCTTGAAACCTGGGAAAGTTTAACTGGGCTTTCAAATGCTGAGAGATCTAGTTTTCTTCACTTATAAACATTAAAACCTCTGGTTTAACAAGAAGAAAACATCAGGCAGAGGGTTAAACAGGATGACAATAACTAGTCTATAAAACAACTATTTCTCTGTCCTCTGTTACAGAAAAAGAAGGTCTTAAACCAGACACCGTAAAAAGGAATTGTATATTACTCAAACTTTGATTCAGGCTGCACAGACCATCCTAAATGTCATCTCTGATTCACACTTCCCTCAGCAATTCCCTCTGAGTCCCCCTCAGAATGACCTAGAGACAGAACAAGGGTGGTACCCAGAGCTGCACACAGTACCAGAGGTGAGGCCACACAGTGCAGAGAGGAGCAGAACAGTCACTTCTCATCAGGGATTCTTCTATTTTTGTCACCAACTCCTCTCTTCAGAACCCCAAGCCCACATCTTTCCCAGTCCAAATGGTGCACATATAGAAGCCTGGCACAAGGTCAATCCCTAAATGATGCTTCTGCTTCATGTCTCTCTACTAAGTGGAGAGTTGAGGATGTGCTGCCATTCTTCAGCCCATACATCACCAAAGTGTGCAGGCAGCCCACCTCAGCCACAACCAGCAAGCAGCAGGTCTCTGCCTCTGCATTCCAGAGCTCAGTTTTGGACAGTCATGCACCCACACACATACCCAACAATCTGCTGTTAGCATTCACAATTTAAACTATTTTTTCACCTACAACAACATTCAATAGCATGTTTTTCCAGAGAATGGAAATTAGCTACCATTACATTTGCTCACTTTAATTTCATTCCCTGAGATGAAATTGTTGGTCCCAGCTATTGACATTTTCTCTAGATGACATGCACACTGATATGTCAAGTATCAATGTAAGTAAGTTGCTTTTTTCTGTGCTAGAAAATATGTTACACAAGTTTCCATTCCAACATTAATCTACAGCAGATTGTTTGAGGAGATAAATGAAGCACGATACTGAAGGAAAAAGCATGGAAAAGATGTAGAAAAAAAAAATCACAGGTTTATGCTTTTGTTATATATTTCCAAAAGCACCTTTCTGCGTATACCTTAAATCCAAGGTTTTGACTAATGCCATCCACTTTTCAAGTCAATAGGGAACACCATGAAGGAGCCAGGAAAACCAGTGGTGGTTCCAAGTTGAATGGCCAACAGATGGGGTAAAATTCAAGAAGGTGGACAACAGATCCAGTTGGGTGCAAGACTTAACTGAGAAAAACTGGTAGCCTGTGCCACTCACAGCAAGAAACAATTCCCACTCGTTAAATTTGGCTTGTTTACCAGCAGTTGAATAGTTTCCCACTCCCACAGCACAAGGCACATTTCCACTCTTTCAGGAATGCCCACTGCACAGTCCTAGGGATCCTGTTCAATTGCCAAGCAGAATGTTCATCTTCACTGTGGCTGTTGCACTGCATGCCCAGACACGTGCTAAGACCCAGCACGATGATGCTTGCGAAACATTTTCAAGAAAAGAGAGAAATTCATCAGAGGAAACAGAAGAATGAGAAAAGCAATCTTGTACTGGGGTGAAAGAAAGTCTGCATGATCCTGAAAGCATCACGGAGCCTTTACCATCTCAGGACCACAGCAGAGACAGGGACAGGGCTTCCCATGATAAGAGATGCAAATGCCAGACCTTCATCTTTTGTAAGAAAAAATGCATCTCGGATGTTCTTGAGTTACAAAGCCAAATGTAGAGTATTTGCCTTTATATATAGACAATGGGCTGTTAATGGCTTTTTGATGGATGTCTGGAAAGTGTTCTGCCAATGTTTTTTTTTCTGTATCTCAGCCATTTTGAAGCACAGCCCTTCATAGTGCCTGACAATAAGTTAAAATGACAATACCCTGGACTGATAGTTCTGTAGAGCCATGTGCAAAGTGGGTGTGCAGCAGTCTTGTATGCCATAGAATATGTGGATGTGGCCATGTATGGTAGAGGAAGGATCGAAGTCATCCAGGGATAGAGATAAACAAGTAGATGCTCTGGGCTGGCATCCTCACTTTCTTCCCAAATCCTGAATCAGAGCCAGGATCTCCCTCTTGCTGCTCTTCTTTCCTGGATGTCTTCTTAGCTGGGGCTTAGCTTCACCTTTTCTTACTGATGATCTAGGCTACACACAAACTGTCTGAAATATCCTGAGGAAACACTGTAACCTCCTCCACACTCAGATTTTGGTTGGCAGTATGCCATCATGGGGACAGAGTTGATATGTCACGGGGGAAAACTCCTTTCACAGAGGTACAGTTCTGATAAGGGCTCCTACTTCATCTACAACCATTCTTGCAGTGACTGAGTGATTTTAATGCAAGACACAGCCCAGATTGTACACGTCACTCCAAATGTGACCAAGAAAAACAGTGGTAGAGCTAAGCACTCTGCCTAGCCCTTCGGTAAAAAGCAAATTCTGGGGTGAAGTGAAAGCTCCAGAGAGCTCCTGCTCCAAGTGGGGATGGAGAAGAGCAGGAGGGGGTGGAGGTAGTGCGATGAAGGGACCCTGACACCTCAAATGGAGAGCAGAAAGCAGCTCCTTACAGTGATAGAGGCAGTTAGAAAGGTATTTCACTCTTTATTTGTGCACCTCAAATTCAGAATTCTTTTTAATCCAGCTACTAAACACGGGATGCTTTCCCTAGATTCTCTCACATGCAATTTGTGCTGATGAACACATCTCGGTTGGAATAATCCCAGTCCTGCCAATTAAATTATTCACACAACTGCTAGAAAGAAGGGTGTTCCTGCAGCCACAAGTAAAACTGAGGTGGTTATTCAAAGCTGGGAGCCACAAAATGGAGGAGACAGGGAGGGTGTATTCTTTCTGCTGTGGGAGAATGACTGGTAGGTACACTCACTCCTTGGAAACCAAAGTATTTGTGTCTACTTTCTTAGGTTTTGAGGACAGGGGGTGTTAGTAATTATTGAACAGCAATAGAAATAAAAAGAAGAAAGTGAGATGTATATAAGAATGAAATTCATTCATGACTTACATAGTCTTGAGTAAACAAGGCTTATGTGTTGGTGTACAGATGTGTCAACAGGTTGAAAGTTGTTTGGATTTAATAACATTTTGTATTTTGGGTATAATTCAGTTGAAAACATTCAAAACATTAACAGTCTTCTGTAGTGGTGATTCAGGTGAGAAGTAGTTTTGTTTTTTTTATGACAACAGAGATCTACATTTTATTACTTTTCTAATGAAGTGTCTGTCACAACTTCCAACATACATCACTCTGTCCATGGGCAACTCTGAGAACTTTTTCCCAGGGATAATTCTAGTGAAAACTGGAGTTCTTCAGTTCTTTGTGGTTCTTCAGTTCACTGAGTTTAGAAACCTTACAAACTCCAGTCTAGCGAATGTCGGTCAAAGTGGTCTGTATATTTGACTTCTGCAGTGCTCATTGGTAAGTATTCACTTCATTTTTTGTTGGTTTGCTCCAACGAACATGCAAAGGTGAAACTATAGCCTTAATTTTGATTCTTTTATTGAATATGTTAGAAAATGTCTGCATGTTCAGAAGCTGATGTATGGGAATACAGGAGCAGGGGTGATCAGTTTTATGCTAAAAATAATTGCTCTTCTGTGTAAAATGTCCCCTATCACTTTGAGGGCAGTTTCTTTTATTTAATATTGATTTTGTGTTCATAATTTGGGGTCTGTGGTTAGAAGAGGGCTATAAGGTTAGGAAAACATCTCCCATAGGCACTGCTGGACAAACTAAGACTGTGGATGGCTGCCTACAGAGCAGTGGGACGAGACTCATGGCTGTGTGTGACAAGCCTGCAAAGCCCAGTAGTGTTACACTACCCCAAAGGTAATTGGCTGGATCAAGACCTTGGGCATCAAGAAACTTGAATTGTTGGAGAGAAACCAGTCTGTGTTAGACAACTCACGTAAACTAAATGTTGTGCTGTGTTTGTTCTGTCTTGCTTTGTTTGTGCTGTACACCACCAACAGCACAGCTGCTGGAAATGGACATATCTCAGTGTGACCACCAGGGAGCCATGCTCGAGCTGCTGAGACTGGAGTGAGCATCTACCACACTCAGAAAGTATTGCTGTATGTCATGTGGTACCTAAATAAAAATATAGTTCTAGAAAGACAATTATTTCTTCATCTTTCTATTTCCAGGCTGTATATATTTTTCTAAGTTCTCCTTGATTGATCTTTGTCCTGCTCTCCATTCATCCACTGATCCACGCATCTACACAGCGACCTTCCATCATGCCAGAGCTGCTTTGGTAGAACAAGATCCATAGGAAAGAACAGGGTAAGGGGAAAACTCTTCTCTTTTTACCTCTTCTTACATTCACTGCAGACACTTTTGCTTTCCAGATTGGCAAAACTTTGTGATGGTCAAGAATAGGAAAGTTGGGTCTGTCTTTTCTGAGAGGCCCAGAGCTCAGTGCCAGACATGGGCATGCTCCATATGCTAGCACAGGCACAGCCCCTGGGCTCACAGCATGACCTCTCTGCTCCTTTGGTGCCATAAGAGAAAAAGCTGCAGTTGTAAGGAGGCACCCCAAGGGGAAGTGAGTAGTGGGAGAAATGCAGTCGGATGGCAGAGATGCTACCACCTGATGAGCAGCTGATGGCATGTGTTCAAGAAGAATGTGGGATGGGTGTTTGTGTTGTGGGAGGGATGCCAGAGAGATTAATGCTTGAAATTTGGGCATCATGGGTGAGTGGCTGCTGCTCATTTCAGCCTGGCAGCACAGCAGCTACCTTTTTTAGAGAGGAGCCTCCACCTGCACACTGTGCTCATGGATGGAGGTGGGTTTGTTCCCACTCCAGTTAAGCACTGTTTGAGTGCATGTGGGAAGCAGCACAGCCACGTCAGGCCTTGGCATCCCAGCAGTGTAGCACTGTTGAGTGAGTGAACCTAACTGTCTGGGTCACTTGTTTGTTGATTTTCTTTAGGCAAAGATGTTTTACAAAATGAGAAAAACATTCCAAAGTAAGTGCATATTTTGTAGTCAGCAGCAAAGGCTGGAACTCCAGACCTGATGCTATGCCAGGACCTGACAATGCAATAGTAGGAGTTTTAAAAGTAGCACAAAGCTACAAGCTAACCTGCTCTCTTTTTTAGTGATCAATTTAGTTTGCGATACTTCATTTCTCACCTTCATTTCATTACTTTTAGACAGTCTTTTTATGAAATAAAATGTTGTTTCTTCCAGCTATTTACTGTAAAAATTACTCTAAAAATAAACGAAAAACAACAACAACAACAAAACCAGACTGCGTATGAAGACAAACGTGCCAGTTCTGTCAAAAAACAGGAGACTCAGCCCACAGTTTGGCAGAAACACAGGAAGTGCTTGGGATTGTGCCAAGGAGGGGGCCAAGCCCAAAATAGACCCTGGTCTGAATAGATGTGTAGTGATGTCTCTGGGCCAGGCAGCTTGAACATCTTCTGCCTGCAGGCCATCTGCTTGCTTTGGACCTGCAGTGTCCCAGTTTGCACGCATTTACAGGGAAAGAAGGAAGATAGGAAGGGAAGAAGGAAGGAAGGGAAGGAAGGACAAATTAATGATTATCTGCTACTGTAGGGATAAAATAGTTTCTGCTGTAACACATTGCTACTTCAGATAACTGCTGTTCTTGTGGAAAGATTCCCTTTTACAATCATCAGCCAAATTATTTTTCTTTTCATTGTTTCTCAGAATTCCTGTGATGATTCTTATTTTTCCTACAAAGCACATACAGTGAATACCTTGCCTTCTCCCATCCCTGTATGTGTAAGTTTTTCTGGATCTGTTTCCCTACAGCCTTTACTAACTCTTTCCTGGATCCCTTAAGATCTTACATTTGTCAACATTCTGTGATTGAGGTTGGCTACCTTCAGGGTTTTTGGTGAACTTTGCATTCTTCTCCTCACAACAATGAGCCTTCAGCATCATTAATGGCTCTTCTGCACCTGCTTCAATGACTCTGGGATCTTCTGAGGCCTTCCTCCTCTCTCTGAGCACACCATTACATTGGTAATGTGGGCTTTCATTATCTCATCCGTCATCCTGCAGCCTTCATCCCTCTGTTTTCCAACTTGACTTCTCCAATATATTTGAAACAGTTCCACTGTGAGACCCAAGCTCTTTGGAGCAGGTCTGGCTTTCTGAACAAATCTCTGAGTCAGTGTGACATGGTTTTGATGCTGTATGTACCGTGCATGCACCAGGCAGAACTCTGTTTGAAGGCAGAAAGGACCAGGCCTGCCGTGCATGCTCTGAATAGTGCTTCATTACCTTGTCCGTGAGACCATACTTTGTGTTACAAAGATCAACCCAACCCATGTCACATGAGCCATGAAAACACACTCTACATTGTTTAGTGAAGCTGAAGGCACATCAGTCTTGCCCAGGACCTCTTGAGATGGCTGTGAGATTACAAGGATCTACAAATTGTGTACATAAGAGCAGCAACTGTACTGGTCAAGGAAATGCTCCTGGGACTGCATTCTCCTATTTCTTCTAAACCACAGGAGTCTAGAAGCAAAGCCTCTGTGGCCTGCAGAAGATTTCTCAGCCTCCAGAATTGTCGCCATTTGGAAATTACCACCATTAAATAGCCAGGGATAGTGTAAATAAAACTGATGTTGCAGTGCTGAGAGATGTTCCCTAGCTTGTTCAGTTTGCTGGCAGAGGTGTAGCCAGGCTTTCTTTGCTATCATGCATTACAAAAATGTTTGGCCTGTTCGTGTCTTTTCTCACCTCCCCATCACTGCCCATAGCAGGTTTGCCCCTTATGCCCTTCCAGTCCCCTCTCATCTTCCTGCTATTTTCTCTAAACCACAGGAGTCCAACACTTTGGCTTGCATGGGCCACACTGGGTGAAGAGAAAATGTCTTGGCAAGAGGTTTTAGTTGCTGTGAGCAATGGGTATGCACCCAGGTCTGGGCTGTGCCACCACCATGGTAGCACCAGGCTGGGGACAGACACACAGTGAGCCAGGCCAGGCTGCGTGCTGCCTACAGGATGCAGGTTGAACATGCCTGACGTAAACCATTTTCTCTTCATGTAAACCAATGTCCACATCAACAGATGCTCTTCCTGTATCTTCTCCCAGGTGCTTTTTTCCTGCTTTCATTCTCCAGACTTCTACTATCGCCTTATTCATCATTTCCCCAGGACTATCTCTAGTGCTGCTCCAAGAACAGCTTCCAGAATGAGTTCCTCTCTGCTGCAGAGACATATCTGCAGGCAGGGGGAAGCCATGCTCCCAGGAGCCAGATGTGCAAGCAGCTTTGTTGGGATCCTGGCAAAGAGCTTGCTCCAAAGGCTTGAAAGAGCTCTGCATAGTTCAGGCTTTTCCGGTCAACAGCTCTGTCTTTGTCTATTGCAAATCCAAGGCTTTTTTTTTTTTTTGACACTATGTTGCAGGGTGAAACTTGCCTCTGGCATGACCTGCTTTTAGATTTGCAGAAGTATGTGAACATCGCTGACCCAGCAGCCAGCACGGAGATGGAGATGCCCTTGGTAGGCATGTGTCACAGCGATGCTTCAGCAGCTCATGTGTGATCCTATGTCCCTGCTGGGTCCCAGCAAGCCTCGTTGCACAGCCCCATGAACCAGCATGACCTTCATCCCGACCCCCTCTGCTCTACATAACACTGACCCATCGGAGCAGTTTAGCATCAAATGAATAAACCAGACCTGAGTTACAAGGACTACCTTGCCTTTACATCTCATCAGTTACAGCTGGAACAAAGAGTCAGAGCCCCAGGCAGCCCACAGTGGCTCTCCAGGAGCCACACAGCATTTTGTCAGTCCCAGCAACATGTCTTACAGCAATATTCTCCTGGCTGGACCTGCTGCTCTTCCACCCACCCAGTGCAGCTTTCAGAGCAGCTTTCTCAGGGAATTCATTAAAAATTCCAAAACACACAAATAGATTTTGGTTTCTCTTAAATAAATGTTTTTCCAATTGAAAATATTTGATGAGCATCTGAAAACAACTGTGAAAAAATGTTGGGTTTTTTTTCAGTCTTTTATTTATCTTCAATGAAAAATAGCGGGCACAGGGGAAAAGGCTAATGCCTCCATTTTATTTTCTACAATAAGCTCAACACTCTGAAGCAATTCTATAATAACACAATGTAAGTTCATGTAATAAAAGAAGGGAAAGAAATTATAAGACAAACATCACTGACAAAATGACTACATAATAATGAAGATAAGTTAAAAGGAGTAAAAACTGTAACATTCCATCCCAGTTGAAAACTGTTGAGAAGCCTGTGGGCACTGGGGTGTGGAACCAGGCTCATCCTGAGGAGACTTCCGAAGTATTTCACTTTTTTTGCTTGATCAGGTATTGCTGTCATTTGTGTTGGAGTGATTGACTTCTGAGGTCATTAAGGTGCTTCTTCTGGGGTTTGTGTCCTTGCACATCCATCTTGACTAATGACAAAGTTTATGTCTAACTCGTTACAGTTATTTCAGTACTTTCCAGTGAATCACTGTTATGGATGGGGTATAAACTGCTGACACTGACTGGTGATGCTGCCAAGAAACAGTTACACTTCACTGTGAACTCCTGTAGCCGAAATAACTGTGGCTACTCTAGTGCAACGCTCTTACACAAAACAGTGTATTGGTGAAGAAATGTCACCAGCTGTTCTTACCGAAGGTTTCTGTCAGTGAGAAAAGGAAGTGAAATGCTATAGATCGCAGAACAAGCTGAATGGGAGATCTTAAAGGCTGAGGGCTGACTAGAAGAAAATTGAAACTCACAGCAAATAAATGGCTAATCACTACCGGGTTCATGTTCAGTTATGTTTGGAGAAATGGTTTTGTTGCACTCAATAAGAAAACAGAATGGTTCAGCATTAAAACCTCGCAATAGGATCACTTTTTCCCTCTTAACAGTGGTAACCTTTAGGAGACCAGACTTTGTATAAACATTTGGGTCATAAGGGGATAATGCTGGCTAGCCTGGTTATCTACACATTCTTAACTCACAGTGTCCCACATTCACTATCAATTTTATCAGCTCCTTTTTCACAGAGGGGCAGATAAATCATCCAGCCTCTTTGCCAAAACCTGCATCTCCGGTAACCCTGGAAATGCATGACGGACCTGCAGCCAGAGCTAAAGCCTGCGCTATGGACTTTGAAGTTACAGGAGGCTGATTTCCTTGGACTTCAGTCCACAGGAAAAACAACTGAGTTCATTGGGTGACCTTAGTTTTTGAGGACAGTCAGTGAAAGATGGAAATGTCCATGTGGGCATTTGCTTGGCACGTTTCTTTGAAGGATTTAAGAGCAATATATTCACAGTTGTATCCCAAAGTTGAGGACCTGCATTGATTTTTTTCTCTCTTCATCCATTTAATCAATCTAAATGTAGCCTCATAGCTGTATAATATTCTCCAGGTTACATTTCCCTTTCTTTCTTCAACTTATGGCCCTCTTGACACAGTGCAAACTTTCTGAGCACAGTCATCATTAAATACAATCACCATCTATATTATTGGAACCTGTATTCATTTCACAGCCTAAGAGAATTGCTGGAGAAATTCCTGCAAGCAGATACAACTGCAGAGACCATCCCTTGGGTACCTTTGTGAGCACAACTTCTCAGAAGGTTCCCGTTAACCACCTGCAGCACAGGACCATGTCTGGAATTCATCACCACCCCTATCCACTTTTTAAACTTTATTTTTTTTTTCTCTATAACTTGTTTATAATAAGGCACAGTTACAAAATTACTTGGCTTGTGTTCTTAGGGGCTGCCAAATTTGAGCAATTCAAGAGGGGGAGGATGATTTTACCTCATGCAACCACTACCAAACGCACCCTCCAGACTAGAGGCTCTGCTTATCAAATACCAGCTCTGGAGAGATTTATGTTTTCTCAGGTGAAATTAAGACATTATGCTGTGTGATGTGAATAACAGCGTGGTCCTCTCACACCCCTTCTTTCCTTTTCTGGCAGCAGTGCCTCTCAGGCAAATGAGCACAGGAGAGGAGAGGGCAGGTAACCCTGTCCATCAGCATTAGTGTGGTGAAAATGCTGTATTTCTGTACTTCTGAAGAAATAAATTCAAATGGTACAAGTCTGCTGTTAGATCTCAGCCAAAGTTTATCAGCATTTTTTTGACACAACACACTGAGATGCTGATATGAATGACACAGAGCATCTGGTGATGATTGATGACTCCTGAATAAACCTTCCTGTGCAATTGCAGTCCTTGTTTAAAAGAAGCGCTGTGGATGCTGCATTTCAGCAAGAACTGCAGTAAGAATGATGCTGGGCTACTGGGGATGGTGAAAGTGTGTCCAGCTGCAGCTGCTGCCTCTTTCCCAAGAAGGTCTCATTGGTGGGTAAGGCATCTTTAGCACCTCATGTCTCCTCTTGGATTGTATTACTGATCAGAAAACCTGCAGGCAAACATTCGTCTTTGGTGCTTCTTCAGATCAATTCACTGAGACTGCATTTGCCAAAGAAACTCTCAGGAACAAATTCACCAGAACAGTAAATGTGGGGAAGATGAACTGATTCCAATGACCTGCAGTCACTGCAGCCACAGCAGTGATGGGGCATGTCTGTGGTTGTGCAAGAAAAGCCCGTCACTTGATGGAGCCATTGTCAGAGCATAGGGAGAGGGAAGACCAATGAGCGTGGCCCTGCAGCACAGCCTCTGCTCTGGTCTGTTTTATGATAATATTAGATGTAGTGTTGAACACTTCTGGAATTATCATTTTCACAGTAACTATGGGGTGTTTTCTCCAACAGCTGCAGGAAAAATACGGGTATCAGAAAGGCACATGATTTTCTAATGGATTAGAACAGAGTTCTACCTGTATTTTATCTATCAGGACATACATACTGTGTGATTATGAGAGATTAGAGAAAAAAAACTACAGCAAAGAAAGGAAGTGTGGTCCAAGACTGGCCCCACACTGACAAGAGCAGATTCGACTCACTGCTTTCTCACAGGATACCTGTGTAGGATCCTATTTCCCTGCATGTAAAACAGGATTAATCCCTTTATCAGGAAGGTTTCATGCTCATAAATACATTAAAGACCATGAAATGTTCCAGGCTGGGGGGCAGAACAATATAAAAAATAAGAAAGATAAACCAAAGCCCATTTTTTCTGGGTTTTAAAGTCTGAATCATTTCATTTATTTAGCTCTGCCTTATCCTTTCTGTTTATTGCCTATCCTTTCTGTTTATGCACACATAACATATAGTCTGCCAGCATGTTGTTATTTTAATTTGTGCCAGCTACATTGTTTCTTCCTTTACTTTTCTCAGAGCTCCCTGTGCCACTGAAGGGATTATGGTGCTCATAAAAACTCTAGCTGTTCCTGGTGGAGTCCTCGGGTAGGAGATGTCTGTTTATAATTGTTTTCTTATTGTTGGCTTTGAATTTCACCTCTTTTGTGCTGATGTGTGCTTTCAATGCCCTTCCTGGGAAAGACAGAGTTACTACCATGATCTGCTGCTCAGCCCCCATGGCAGGAGGTTTGCGTGCAAACGAATATTTTGATCAGGGTCTGGAGCCTAATTCTGGACCGCGCCTGAGTTAATATGGATGCTGGTTCTCTGTATTCTGACAAACTGCTTTCACCCTGACTTGTTTCTACTCCACTGGTTTAATTTCTTTGATATATCAATGGCCAGTGAATCATACTTTTCGCCACTTTTACGGCTTACATGGTAAGCACTATGTTCTTGTCAATTCCTACTTAATATTTAGAGAATTTCAGATTAACGAGTTGTACTGCTACACTTATTCTTTTCATTTAATAGCAGATGCCCCTAAATTTGGTGTATTTATATAGTTTTGTTACTCCTGATTAAATGCAGTGCAGTCTGCGGGACATGCACAGGACTTGTATTTGAGTGTTACCAAGCAACGTCACATGAGTTTTATATCTGTGATAGTCACAAGGGATGGTGAATTGTTGTCTAGAAAGCTAACTTGCTGCTGCTGTGCTGCAGAAAAGAGAACTTGTTCCATCTGTGCCATGCTGGCTCATATCTCTGGTCAGACTAATTTGATCTGGTATCTCTCACCTGGTACCAGCTGATAGCCACAGAGGAAAGCTGAAACAAAGAAACAAACCAAACCTGAGAGATAATGGAGGCAATTTACAACGCAATTTACAATATCAGAGCACTTTTTCTTGACTTAAGGAGATGGCCTGGGGTGAAAGATTGTTGTTACCTTCATTAAACTTTAAGAACAGCAGATTGGAAGGAGTTTAGGTGGGATGTTGGGCAGCTTGGAGTCTGACACAGTGTTGGGAGGGATGTGAGGATTACCTCCTTGGTGGAAGAAGCTGGGGAGGGTGAAAAGCCTGCTCGGGCCGCATCCAGCAGCTGCCCCCTGGAGGGCAGATGGTGGGGCTGATACTGTCCCAGCTTGGCACCAACCTGTTGCTGAGGACAGGCTGCTCCCATGCAAGCCATTCTTCCCTGTAGGGCGCATCAGCACTTCAGTGATGAGGGGAAAATGTCCCAGCAGGTAGGCAGAGAACTTCAGTGAGAACTGATACTACTGCTGGTGCCAGAAAGGGACCAGATGAAAGCTGCTCAGAAGATAACTTGCAGAGATGACTCACTGCAGGAAGGGTATTGAGTTGCTCAAGCATATGGAGAGAAGAGCAACAAAGCTGGGGAAGGGACTAGATAGAAGGAATGACTGAGGGAATTGGCTTTGTTTCGTCTGCAGAAGAGCAGGCTGAGGGGAGACCTCATCACTCTCCACAGCTACCCAAAAGGAGGTTGTATCGCTGAGGTTGTCTTCAAGTTGTATCAGAGGAAGTTTAGATTGGATATTAGAAATCATTTCTTCATAGAGGGGAAGGACAAGCATTGGAAAAGGCTGCTCAGCAAAGTGGTGGAGTCCCCATCCCTGGCGGGATTTAAGAGATGCGGATGTAGTGCTAAGGGAACAGTTTGGTGATGGGACTTGATACTTCAGGTTAATGGTGGGACTGAAGAATTTTTCCTAAGAGATTTCATGATTCTATGACTCCTCATCCTGATTGTGGAGGAGGGTGAGGAATGAAATGCAGGATAGTACAGGATAACTTCTCTGGCAAGCCTGTACTGAGTGATCAGAAAAAAAAAAAAACAGCCCTATGCCTCTGGGACCTGCTACACTGTTGAGTGCCTAAATGTCAAACTAATTTCTTCTGCATACATCAGCGTAGGCCAGAAAGGGATCTGATTGTGGTTTTAGACACAAATAATTTTGTCAAATGTATCAGTTCTACACTTAAATTCATTGCTGATTCCATCTATAGTGCTCAGTGCCTGGAAGGATCAGCTCTACACATTTGCCACAAACATCTCAGCTGCCCAAAGGCATAGGCTGACTCCACATATGTAGGGAAAGGCCCTGAACACGTGGCATGGTCTCTGAGCTATAGTTCCACAGGGCCACACAAGGTGCAGAGATCTGCTTCTGTCAGTGTTTCTGGAACCCCTTCTGGAGCCTGGTAGGATCAGCAGGCTCTCAAAACCCTTCTAAAGTTGAAAATGTTGTCCTACAAGGTCCTCCATTACCATTTCTCTTTCAAAGACAGCAAGCTCCATCCGTTTCATCAAGAGTGGAGTAACTGCTTCTGAACGTAATTTAAAAGTGGGGTCGGTTGTATTTTTTTTCCCAGGATACTTTAAATTCCTCTAAATTGTCTGTAGATCAGTGCTAATAGTTTGTTTTTACACATCTTCAATTGCAGTGAAGATAAGAAGGCTCAGCCTTAATGTTGTTCCTATACCTTCCAACCTAGAAAACCTGCCTTAGCTATCTTGATCTCCAAAGTAGGAGCCGTCAAACATGTTTTTCTGTTCTGTCAGGTTTTTAGGAGTCTTCTGGACAAGAAGGATATCTCCTATGAGGACAAACATGTCCCAGCCTCTGAGACCCTGCTGGTTTTCTGCTTCCAGAGATTTTTGTCAGCTCTCCAAATATGGAGATTTATAACAAATAAGCAGCTCATTTTAACAGAATGCCTTCATTTCATATTCCTGTTCTTTATCATAAAAGCATCGAGGACACACAGTCATAAGGATAATATTTGCTTTCTAATAGCAATTTAACAAGCTTTGGATCAAGGTATGAAAGAAAAAAAGTGGAAAACAGCTATTGTATAACTAAAATCTGTATGTGTAGAGGCACATTTTTATCTTCTATGAATACACATGACCTCATTTTGCCCAACAAATGCAGACGGGTAGCAATAAGTAGTTTCACACACAGACATACATATGCAGACACAGTGGAAGAATTCAGATCAAGCCATTAGTGCCTGGAGTTTTCTCTATTTGAACATCTTTATATTGCAATAGTTAGAAGTTTCCAGCAGAGCTGACTACCAGTCAAGGCTGAGAAGGGAATATTGGGAAATATCTGTATACAGTAATGCATACAGTATTACCACACATACAGCACTAAAAGTGCATGTCTGCAAATAACATCTGGTTCTCAGCAGCATTACATCATGACACCATTCAGCAGCTAGTCCAAACATCAATCTCCCTTTCAGTAGAAATCAGAAAACACCTGTGATGGGAGAAATCTTGTGGGAACAAAAAATGAAAAAGAAAAAATCAACAACTTTAGCTTCAAAACATATTTCAAGGCACAATTTTGAGAGTCCCTGCTTAACAGTAGAAGCAAGCACCAACCACATAATTTGAACCGCTTAGCAGGTAAGTTCATGGGAGGTAGGTGTTAGGTGAGCTTTGGGAAGCTTGTGCGAGTTGAGACAAGTCATGCTTTGAGAAGTTCCATCAGCTGCATGACAGCTGTAATCACAGGTGACATTTTATGACTCTTGCATGCAGTCCAAATTACCACTTTTATTATGGTCTTCAGATCTTAGACATGTATCTAATAAATAGTTACATTTGCCCCAGGTTTCTTGGTTTTTACATGTGTTAATTTATATATAGGTGACACACCTCCTTTCACTAAAAAACAGTCTTCCCCCCCCCAGCTCTTAGCTTCTGGGTGAGATTAGAAACTGATATATTTTAAACAAACACTGCTGACTGTGAGGGTGATAAGACACTGGAACAGGTCGACCAGAGGTGTTGTAGATGCCCACTCCCTGGAAGGCAGGATGGAGCTGTGAGCAACCTGGTCTAGAGGGAGGTGTCCCTGCCTATAGTAGGGGTTTGGAAGTAGATCATCTTAAAGGTCCCTTCCAATCCTAAATATTCTGTGATTCTATGATTCTGTTTCAGAATTCTGACTTTTTGAAGGGATGAAAATATTGCTAAGGGTTTTATAATGAGAAAAAACATTATTTATTTATTAAATAAATATGCTTGTATTTTATACAGGGACTTAGATAAGAACAGTATCTTATCTGGCCAGAGCAATGGCAATAGAAGAAGCTATTTCAAGAGAACAGAATATGGGCGACTTTGTGTAGTCTTTTTCTATCATACTTCCCCATCATCTATCATACTTCCACCCACCTATTGTGATACTTGTTCTGGTGAGGTTATCTATGCATCTGCTGAACTCCTATTGGAATCCAATACGATCAAATGCACCCTCAGCAAGTTTGCTGATGGCATCAATCTGAGTGGTGCAGCTGACTGAACAGAGGGGATGGATGAGCCATTCAGAGGGACCTGGACACCCTCAAAAAGTGGACACAAGAGAACCTAATGAGGCTCAACAAGATCAAGTGCAAGATCTTGCACTTGAATCAGGACAATCCTGGATACAACTACAATGTGAAGAACTCATTGAGAGCAGCCCTGTGTGCACTTGAAGCCCAGAAGGTCAATAGTATCCTGGGCTGCATCTAGAGAGTGACCAGTAGGGAGAGGGAAGGGATTGTCCCTCTTTGCTCCGCCCTCATGAGGCCCCATCTGAAGTGCTGCATCCAGATCGAGGCCCTCCTGTACAGGAAGGATGTAAAGCTGTTGGAGGAGGTCCAGAGAAGGGTCATGAAGATGATCAGAGGGCTGGAACACCTCTCCAATAAGCAAAGACTGAAGGAGTTGGTCTTCTTCAGCTTGGAAAAGAGAGAGCTCTGGGAAGACCTCATTGCAGCCTTCCAATACTTGAAGGGAGTTTATAAGTAGGAGGAAGACCACTTTTTACAGTGACTGGTCAAGGGGGAATGGTTTTAAACTAAAAAGATGGGAAATTCAGATTAGATGTTAGGAGGAAATTCTTCACTCAGAGTGTGGTGAACCACTGGCACAGGCTGCCCAGAGAGCCTGTGAATGCCTCAACCCTGGAGCTGTTCAAGGCCAAGTTGGATGGGGCCCTGGGCAGCCTCAGCTGTTGGGTGACAACCCTGCCCATGGCGAAGGTGTTGGAACTGGATGATATTTCAGGTCTCTTCCAGCCCAAGATATTCCATAATTTGATGATTCTCTGAAGTATGAGTACACTTTATCCACGTGCTTCATACCATCTTCCCAGAGCACCACCAGCTCAGGAGATGAAAAATCACAGAGGCTCTTCTGCATTATAATTTGCCTTCTTTCTGGGGATGGACATTAGAGCCACTGGTAGTGCCCTTTTCAGAGCCATGTTGTAGAGATCTTCACTGGAAAATTCTCAAATCAACATCATCCAGTTTTCTTGACTCACTATTATCTACCTTGCCTGCTTGGGCTAGTGCTCTATATTTCATCTCAACTTGATGTAGGTCTTCTGAGCTATTTGCCGAAGAATCTCCCTGTGGTGAAGACTGATGCAAAGAATTCACTGCGCTTCTCTACTCTAGCTTCAATATCTCTGAGTGTCCCTTATAAACTTAGTTCATCAAATGGTACCATCAGTTTCCTTGCTGGATTCCTGCTTTTGAACTACTTAGTTAACTTTCTGTTCTTCTGCTTTGCAAGGCACACTTCAGTTCTTCTTCCACCTTCTTATTTTCCTTTCACACTTGAACTGTCGCAGTTTATGAGTGTTCTGTTATCCCACTGGGGTAGTTTTTACATGCTGTAAATTATAGTCATTTCACTTGTATAGCCTTCCTATTGCTTCTATTGTGTCTTAGGGCTTTCACTGGATAGCTTAATCTTTTTTTTTGTGCATGTGTGGTAATGCATGCTGATGGCTTTAGGTGCAGACAACAGGTAGGACAGAAATGCCCATTGGATCAGAACTGGACAGAAGCTCCCTCATTGGGCCACAAAAAAAGTGGCACATGCACGTATGAAGCCAGAGTGATCAGGACTGTACTACCCAAACAAACTTACTAGGGCACAAGCACAGTTACTCAAATGTTTCCACCTGAGACCAATGACATATCAAGATTGTATGCTGGTTTGCTTTCCTAAAACGTGTCTTTGCATCTGTTTCAGGCACAGGTACAGTAAAAGTAATTACAAATCTTACAAACCAGACCATTGAAAAATTATAAAGATTATGAGATGAATTATTGCTTTATCCCTCAGTCTCCCTCAACACTTTGTACCAGGAGGATGACATCATCAGTTGAAAAGATAATTGGTTCTCCAGATGCTTGAATGATATTGAGAATTTTTCTTCTCTTATTAATGTTCTTTACCTGTATCACTTTGCCTGTTTCAGATGTGCACAGGTAATAAAACACATGCTTGAAGATTTGTGTTTATAATTCTAACATTCATAGAATTCTTTTAATGCATGTTAGGAATTAAATTACTGTGCTCAATTTGTTGCTGCATCTCTAAGATTAGAAAAGAATTACTGGAAAAGGTTGGTCTAATAAGGAGGAGATTTTTGAGAAATTGGATTCAAAATTACGTATGGTTTGCAGGCAGCTTTTCAATGAGGAATCTGATTAGTTTGTGATTTATTTTATGTTTCTAAAGCAGAGTGAATTCAAAGTATTTAGACAGTGTTTTGTATCCCAGAGGTCCTGTTAGTGCTTAAAACAGTCTTCTTATTTGCTGGCATAGCCCTAAAGTAATAAGTGATATATCACCACCATAAGTGAAGGAATGCTGAACGATATAAACAAAGAATTATCAGGAAAATTGGACCAATGTTACTTGTCTAATAAATTATTTTTTGGCAAACATTCCATAAACATGAATTTTAATGTCTACAACCTCTATTTTTTCTTTCTAGTGAAGCAGTTTTATGACTGCACCCTCAGCAATAATCCTTATTGATTGTCACTGTCAGTTGTTTGGCTTCAGCCTCCAACAGTCAAAACTAAGCCCGTGCCTAGATGTGGGAGGAATAAGGGAGTAAAACAGATTCATCTGTGAAAAAGAATGTACAAAGAAACAGCCACAATATATGAGAAACCGATATTTCAGTTTAACCCCCAGAAGAGCACAATGGACCAAACTTTCAACAATTGCCATTAGCTGTTGGATACAGAGACTTGGTGAAGTTCCCTTGGGAGCCAATAGAAGGCACAGACACAGGCCTCTACTACTGAGGGTGAATCACCCTCTGAAAGTGCCTATTTCTGGCTCTGATGGGCTGGTGCTCACACAATAAGTTCTGGGTCTGACTACCTCTCAGGCTGTTAACTTCTCTTGATATGAATTCCACCCAAAAACTCTGTGGCTCACATTCAGGTACTGGCCACACTTGTCATCTTGAGGAAATAATCGTATTAAATGGTGATTACAGAAGTACACAGCTACACAAAAGTATGAATCACACAGTTGAGTGCATGATTGCTTTTTTGTATCCCATAGTAGTGTTTTACCCAGTGGAAAGATGGATGGATGCAGGTGGGCTCCTGTAAAAGTAGAGCTGCCCTTAGCCCCATCTGGCCTTAAAAAATGGGTTCAGTATGAGTAATGGATGAACTGTGCCACAGAGTTGTGGGAGAAGTCCATTATCCTCCAAATAAAGCCCATAAGCAAAGGCCATACATGGTGTCAGATGCCTCAGCTTTCTTTTCCCATTTCAGTTTTCTTCCTCAGATGTCGTAAAGATTCTGAAAGCTGCCAGCTGGAATACTCCTTATGCCAAAAAATCCTTATTTTGCTCAAAGAAAATGTCCTTATCTTTGCCAAGAAAACTGGATTGCAGCAGCACTAAAGAACTTTGCCTTGGGATAAACTGATGAGAAAACTTCGTATCACATCTGTCAGAGTTCCTAGCTAGCCATTTTAAAGCTCCAAAGGCTTGGCTATTAAAGGACCAATGAATAGAAATGGTAATTAGCACATACGCTTAGAACAATTCTTTTCATTTCTCTTTGCAGTTTCAGCAGAATTGTCCAAAGACAACGCAGGATCACAGTTTTATTTGTTACAACAAATTAACATAAAAAACTATATACTTAAGAAATTAATTAGGCTTACAGATATTAAAAAGTATTCCTGTGAAGATATTGTTTAGTGGTTGAATCAAAGATATTTGTTGATCTGCTTATCTGCCTCAAGATAAAAAGATAAAGCTGTGGGTTTCACAGCAGTCTAACTGCCTCATGCATGCTATTTGCAATGTACAGTCAATGAACTCCTGTTTAATTAAGCCCCATGCCTGTTCTCTAGGATGCAGTAGAGGTTCAGACATCTGCAGAGACTGTGCACAACCCAGGAAGCTCTAAGAGATGGATGTCCAACCTTGTGTCTTGCCTGGACAGCACTGAGTGAAGAGGAATTGACCCGGGCTGTACGTATATTGACTGCTTTAAAAGTAGTGCCTCCTGTTTAATTTCTATGGAAATTACAAAAGATAAGAGCGCAGCAACACTATTTGATAGAGCAAGTTCTCAGCCATGGAACACTATTTTTCCACATAGTTATTACCACTAGCTATGCACTTGTCAAAACCTGCATCAGTGGAGGTGACCCACGGTCACCATTGCTGAAGCGCATCATCTCAACTCTGCTCGAATTCATTGTTTGGTTTCCATAAACATTTAGCAAGCATCATTGAAAGTCAGTGGGCACCATTGTTTCCAAATGGAGGAATTCAGTGACAGCTTTGCTCGTACACACTTCCACATCAGACACCATTCTATCAGACCACCCCTCTGCTGCCATCTGTCACAGGGCCACAAAGTGGAATGGAATATGGGTGGGAAAGTTCAACCTCTACTGCCATACCACCACCATCCTCCTAAGACATCAAGGACAACATCATAAAACAAGAGACATTACCTTCAGAACCCTTGTAAAATATACAATACAGTTAACATGTAAGTAATAAAATATTACATTTTTTAGTATTTTTATTGAAACGTTAAGAAAGAGAAGAACAAAATCATAAAACAAGTGAGATATGTGACCACACTTTCATGTAACTAATGCATCAATCTGGTTTGATGGCAGTGGTTGCAATTTGTAGCGAGGTCTCAGGTGTTCTTCAGTGATTTTTGATGAAATTTTACTTTTCCTGTACTTCATCCTTGATAATTGTTCACAAAAGTACATACTGCCAAAAAGCTATGACATGAGCAACGTGTGACTGTGAAGAGAGGAGTATTTTTCTCTGGTAAGACAGGGCTTGGAAAAGTAAGGTAGAGACATGGTCAGATTTTTGAGAAGAATATCTGATTGCAACTCTATACATTCCATTTGAAAATTTGCAAGTAATGTGTTTATAGCAATGGAAAATGGAGTCACAAACACAAACTGATTATGTTTTCAGCAATCTTGATACCTATTCCCAATTTCCTTTATCAGAATGGAAAGCATGGCGGCATATTTTTCTCAGGACTGTGTCTAGCCAGTGTATCACAATGCATACCATTATTTGCCATAACTTGAGTTAGCACTGCACTGTGCCCTCCCTGTGCCCTGGCTTCAGCCCAGATAGTGCCAGTCACACACTGATGTTTGGTTGTTAGCGATGGGTGTGCACGCAGGGCCAGGCCAGGGCAGGAAAAGCTTCTGCCATGATGACAGAGGACAGGGGGTGGGCTGCAGTATGGGCTGGGCCAGGACACATCGCTATTGGGATTAGAGTTCAGTCCTTTCCTGCTGAGAGCATTTTCTGAAGGGTAGGAAAAGTGTGCATGAGTTTACACGTGGATGAGCTCATGGCAAGGACCTGTTGTAATCTCTTGGCAGTTGTTTGGGCTGCTGCCAGGGAAATCTGATTGTCCCCATTGCTCCCTGTTACCTGACTCACAAAGAGTAGGCCGGGGTGTCAGGCTGCAGTTTTAGCCTCTTGTTGGAGTAAGTCAGATATTGCGGAATTTGAACCACTTGCCATACTCCGTAACTTGATTATTCTTACTAAAGCATGTTCAGATTACATGGGTTATGCCTACTAACCTCCAGTTAGTAGCAAATAGTTGTAAATTTCTCAATAGTATGCAACCAAATCTTCTGCAGGCTACCAGCTGGAGGCTTGCAAGATTTGTGAATGTACATTATCTCCATCAGTATCAGTAAGAAAAGTGACCATAAATCCTTTCACAAGATTAATACACCAGAGTGTGTTATCTGCATTTCAGCACGCCTTGCAGAATAGGGAAGGAAGATGAAGATTAGCAGTATTGCCTTCCACTCATCACTGGCAAATTACCATAAATAACTACCCTTACAGTAACAACAAAAAAACAGATGATTAAGTGTTTGCCTAGAGGCACATACACATTCTGAATATTTAGCTTGATTATCTCAGTAGTGTTCTAAGTGAAAAGCATTGTTTCAGATACAGCTGTTATGTGATTTTCTTTTCTTTCAATACTGATTTTTACAAGCTTGATTTTCTCTGAAATGCCTTAATATTTTTGAACAAAATATGAAAAGAGAAAGAAAAAAAGTCTCTTCCATAATTTTAGGTTGATTGTGCTTGTTTTCCACAGGCAGCTGTAATCCTGAATACATTCCAGATGAATATTGAACTGCCTACCTAAGGTTTACTCCAAAGATGCACTTGACGCATTTTTCTATCCTCATTTCCTGAACAGAAATGTTGCCCAGTGCTGTGACCATCTCTCAAGAGGGTTCATTTTCCTGACTGCAGAACTTATCCACAAATATCTCACATGAACCATCAGAAACACAGGAGGGATGAAACAGGCTCTTGTTTGATAGGCTCAACAACATATGTAGCTAAAAATATCCTCAGATTTGCTCTTATAAGGTCTTATTTTCAGTTGCTGATAACTTTCATCTTCTTTTTTTTTTTTTTTAACCCAATTTTACTCTTTCTACCCTTGGTATTTCTCTCAGGTTGATTTCCTTTGGAAACTTCCAGCAGAAACAGCAGAAAAAGAGACTAAGGAATCTTTTTCACCCACATTTATAGTTGTGCATTGGAACATTGGGACTCGTTTATCATGGAGAAGACTCTCAGAGTTCACTTTGTTCCAAGGCTGAAAAAAACTCCCACAGTGGATATAGGTTGGGTCCTAGTGGGAAGCCTTGAGTGAAAGCTGCAGAACCTGCTGGTTTTGTGAAAGTACATTAAACAAAGGACCTTTTTTTTTTTTTTTTTTTTTTTTTTGCTTAAAGATTTCCCAACGTTTGATCTTGAAATCTTAATTTCCTTTAAATGTAGCTCTTGATGCATGATTCCAATTCCAAAAGGAACCTAACAATACGTGTCCATATTTATGGGAACATTTTAATCCTTAGATCCCTTTCTGGACATATTGAAGCTTGTAAAAATGGAGAGCATACCTTCCATAAGACTCTTTTAGCACTGAGTTGCTAAAGAGAAATGGCTGAGATACATCCACAGTATAGAATATTGAGAGGCAACATTTGATATCCAGGGAAAACTGGATCTCCTGAACAGAAATTTTGCCTGATTTTGTAACCAACTGAAAACAAGTCAGAGATATCCTGTTTTTTATCCCCAGCCCTTCTTCCTACATGTATCGTGCAGAAGGAATTGGCTGTGTGAGCAACTGATGTTTTGATTTAGTGAATGAAACAGCGAAAGGAAATCCTGTAAAAACTAAGATGTCACTTAAAGACAAATAAGCAAATATCCATTTGATTTGAATGAGATGATTTGCTTAACCTGAAACAAATCACTTCTCTTTGGTTTGGGTCATTTTTAGTAAAGGTAGCAATGCAGACTCCACAGGGAAATGGCTGGATGCAGCATTAGCTTTGAATTTGTGACTGCTGGGTTCAGGCATACTGCCTACCACTATCCACAAGGAGCCTAAGAAACTCTACAGTGGATTTTTTCTCTTTCTATGCTTGAAACCCTTCCATTTTG
Source organism: Callipepla californica brunnescens (assembly GCA_023055505.1). Taxonomy (NCBI): domain Eukaryota; kingdom Metazoa; phylum Chordata; class Aves; order Galliformes; family Odontophoridae; genus Callipepla; species Callipepla californica. The sequence goes on along the minus strand of JALIRH010000001.1, from coordinate 108,340,554 downwards.
TACATAAACCAAACAAATACTGTTGGATTGTCAGATCCGTAACTTCTCAAGTGAGTGCTCTAAGCATGAGTCTGTCATCCATGCAATGGATATTTAACAGCTGGACAAAATATTGAGTAAGCTTGCAAAATAGCATGGCTTTTTCCAGTACCCAAGAGATTTCAATATGTTTTTAAAAAGGTTGTTGATTTGATGATTGGACTAGATAATTTCAGTGATCTCTTCCAATCTTTATGATTCTAAAATTCTATGAAATCCCAGATCCAGATGAGGCAGAAAAAGGACATATCAGTCACATCCTCCAGCTAAAGCCTAGCAAGCAACCCCTCTTGGGTGGTTGGTGCTAAGAGGTTGGATGACCTTTCAATACCTGCACTGGTTCCATCAACTAGTGGAGAGAATTCATCAGTACATTATCTGGGCATCCCTCTGCTGTCAAAGATAAGATAATCTAATACCTAAATCCAACGGAGGTGGAGAATTATAGGTATGAAAGAGTTATGCTGGCAGGAACAGATGTCTTGGTCAATGTACTCCAGCATCACAAATTTCCCTGATGGGCACAGACCCTTATCAGGACTGTGGCTAACTGTAGTGAGTAATCCCCTACTGCTAGGCAACCTCATTGTGCAGTAACATGGCCATGCTTGATTTTCTGCCTGGCTTCCAACAACCAAACTCTCTCAACCATCACAAGCAGAGACATCTCTGCACAGTATTTCACACAGTATTTCACTGCTCTCTGGAGAGGTGCCTTGAATTCCGCTTAAGTCTCAGCTGCAGATACCTGACTGATATATCATGGAGTTAACCTTGTATCTTTAGATAGTCCCTAGATACTAGGGCAGACAGAAAGTAATGATTTAATAACCTTTTTCCTACATTAATAAGAATGCCTCTGAAGACTGCTTGATTTTGTTGTTTTGTTGAGATTAAACTAAATTTGCTTTAAACTAAGGTTTATTTAAACTAAAGAGCTGTGGTTTTTCATGTTTGTGATTATTTGCTTCTCAAATGCAACTCAAGTGAGTATTAAATGGGACCGGTGTGGGAAGAACAGGAAATACGAAGGCAAATATAATTTCTTTACAGGGTGAGTGCTTCACATAAGGTTCATAAAAGCAAAGCATATTATGAGAAGTGAATTAAAACCCAATTACTTCCAGGTTCAATTAGTCTTACAAGCTAATTAAGCAATGCTTTCTCAAATCCAATTCCCGAGGTCTTCGGAGATGATCAGAGAGCCAAGGGATACACTTTCAGAATAACTACTCTCTATTTCATTCTCCCTCACAACTTAGCTCTGTGCACCACACAGGAGCAGTAGCACCCACCTTCACCAGATCCCACTGAGATCCCTTCAAGGGCAGGTAGGTAGTCTCACATCACCTGCAGTGTCTCATACTAATCTGGTGTGTACCATTGCTGTCTGCAAGATGAGGTCAGAACTGCTCAGCTTTGCATCATAGGCATTCCCCTCCCCCTTCCTGGTTTGAAGGGGAACCATTGCAGAAGGAGGATGTGGGATTGATTTTGTCACAGGCAATACATTGGTCAGGGAGATCAAATAACTAGGGAGTGGTTGCAACATTATGACAGTGCAAGCACTTACCTGCAGCAGATTAAATAACTTTCAGTGTCTTATATACAATCTGTAAATTTCTGCTGAATAATATTTGGTGTCTACTTACTGAAAATACTGCTCAAAATTCCTGCTGACTTCCAGCAGTGCTACCATGAGGACAAGGTCCTCTGGCAGCACAAGTTGGTTTAATTCCCAGTCAAACGATTCTAGAACCTGGAAGAGCCAAGTTTTGGACACGATGTTATCTGAGACCACTCCTATCCATACCCAGTACTGTAATTTCTTATTAATATGTCTACATCCAGCCTCATGTTTTTCCTAATCCACACGTCAGGTCCTGAACTACTTAAATTTCTTTGCTTAAGTCTCACACTCCATCAATCCCAACCATGTGGCATGAAATACTCTGGGTTTACCAAAATAGTACTTCAGTTTAGGTCTCCACCTTTTTTTTCCCAAGTACTTTATTATAACCTTTCAATTTTGGTGGTTTAAATAACTGAGATACTAACTTCATAATTTCTTTGAAATATTGGTCTGGTTTCGTAAGTTCTTTCCGTGAATGAGTGCGCTGTATTTCTGTATTTTTGGCAAACTCAAACCTAAGTTCCAAACCCCAAGGAAATAAATAAACAATTTAAAACATAAATAAAAGAATAAATGATAAGAAAACTCTGTGTTTATTAAAGATAAGTGTTAAATTGAATGGATAGAAGATTTCAGAACTTGGTCCATTTTTAAGTGATCTTTGGCAATACTTCAGGAAACAATTACACATAAATTGCAGTTGTTTCTACATTTTATAGAGAAGTAATTTTGAGACTTCTAATGTACAAAACAGAGTCATAATCGTTATACAATACCATGCAGATGTAGCTTTACATTGTAAGCACTGGAAGGCCATGGTTTGCTTGTGCACAGAGTATCCACCAGTCAGACAGGAGTTTGTGAACTGACAACATCTTCTGAATCAAAAATAAACACACTGGCTCCATCACAATCAGAAATGCTTTTAAAGGTCAAGAGACTCTGACCTTTGTCGCTGTGCCTTCCTGAGGCTACTGTCAAGGCTAGTAAAATTGTCGTTTCAAAGCTCCATAATTCTCATTTGTACTTTAAAATCAAGAAACATTCCTTAAACATTAGGGGCAATATAACAGTAATTTTCAAACCTCACATAACACACGGCAACTTATTGGTATTTTTATGAATCATGGGCCGAGCATGCTTCCAAACAGAATAATTTTCTGTTCCAATGGATACACTATTCATTCTGCAACATGTCAAAAGTAATTGCTCTCTGAGCTCCAAAGAGCTCTAACATACTCTCTCAAACCACATGCAAAATGGAATCTCAAAAATGATTGTGAAATTAACTGTTCCGAGAAAAATTAGTCTCCAGGTACCCAAGCTCTTTGTATGGCAAAATCCAGCCTATTCTAATACAATTAAATTGATTTCCTCTCACGCAGATTTCTAGGGAAGTAGTTGGTATGTTCGTGGTTGAATACACTCAATTCAGTAAATGTAAACAAGTGAAGAATTCTTTCGCACAGCTTTTGTTGGCTTCCCACACCCACCGATGGATTAAAAATTGGCAGTTGTGAACATTTCCTCTTTCATAAACTGAGATATTTTTTCAATTTAGATGTGATTTTACAATGGTGCAAAATTTTGGAAAGTAAAAGGAAATACTGCATCACTTTCTATCATAACGTGAAACTCTGAAAAGCAATTTCTCCTGCCTATATGTGGGCATATATAAAATAAAATAGGAAGATAATTAGGCTGAGTTTAAACATGAAACAGAAAAAAAAATTGCAAATCTTCTCCTAAACCCTTCTAGCTTTATTCATTGTCAGTGTTATCTCAGAAACCTTACCAATAGCTTGTCCCACGAACTTTCTTGTAATTTCTGCTCTTATTTTGACTGAAAATACAGGAGACAAAAACCTGTTCTAACTCACTGTACAAAACTGAACTTCAATTCTGTCTTTATATTTTGCCACAGTGAAAAAAAATAAGGAGGGGAGGAAGCCTTTTTTATCTAACAGCACCCAGGAAATGAACAGAAATGTGGAAATTAAAGCCCACCTCCTTACTTCACATGGAGAACATAGCTCTGAGTTTTGAGAAATAATTTGAATGTTTTTTTACTTTTTCGATGGTTGAGGAATTGTGGAAACATAGGCCTGGAACATAACAGATAAATCTTGCCCTACAGAGTTCTGGTACCTCTGTTTTACAGGTAATTTCTTAATGACAAGGGAGAGATCCAGAAACATCCAGTGTAGATTCAGAGCTTTCCACTCTTGGGCTCTTAGGCTGATTTTGATGTCTCTGTGAGTTCTGGTCTGGAATAGTTCCCATCCACATTGTTTGGGATTATTTCCCTCTCAGCTGACCTTCCTCTATCCACATCCCACAGCACTTGCAGGGATCATTAAGCAGGCCTGCACCTCAGCAACAGGAAACATTGCCTCCATCTATACCTTCTACAGGTAAGCTTGCTCAGTGGAAAAGGAGAACAATAGATGTTGTTTTTCTTGATTTAAGCAAGGTATTCAGTGTTGCCTCCTATAATATGCTTTTCTACAAGTGGATACATTATGAACAACACAAGCGGACTGTGAAATAGATTGAAAACTGGCTGGACTCCTGGACTCAAATAAGCAGCATGAAGTCCAGCTGGAGGCCAAAAAGTAGCAGTTTTCCCCAGGGACTGATATGAGGGCCAACATCTACATTGCTTGACTTTGTTAATGACCTGGATAATGCTGAGAGTGCACCCTTAGCAAGTTTGCAGATGATACGAAACTGGGAGAAGTGCTTCGTATACCAGATGTGTGTGCTACCATTCAGAGGGACCTTGGTGGGCTGGAGAAATGGACAAGCAGGGATCTCGTGATGTTCAACAAATAGGTGCAAAGTTCTTCACCATAGAGCAGTAACTCCAGCTCCAGTAACTCCAATGAAGGTGTTCACATAGATGAACTTGCATTCCTACTTTTCCCCTGTCAGTCTCAGGTGACTGCTGGCTGCACAGTTACTAAGTGCTAAACTCTCTATTTATCTGCAGATAGAGATTCTCTCCTCAACTGTCAAATAAATGTGGTTTTCAGATGGCAGAAAACAGCATTTTGGTATCTGAGAGATAAGAGAAAGAGAGCATTTCATCCAAAGCATTCCTTTCCTATATATGCTTTAAGATGTTGTGATGCATTAAACTCTTGCTCTGGGTAATGAAATCAATATCGTGGGACATATTTGCATGTACTGCAAATACGTATTTTAAATGTATGTTACCTTCCTTGAATGCTGGATAAATGCCATAGTAAATCACAAACTAAAGCTAAATTTTACTCTACTTTTTTGTTATTTTTTATAAAACACTACATTTTAGAATTATTTTCCTGGTAGCAGATAAGAAAGTACTTCTAGATTACATAATAAAGCAGTTCAGTAATCTGCATCTGTATTTTATTTCTGATCTGGTCTGAAGAACTTCCTCAGATCCTCCTTTCTCATTTCATGGTGCAACCAGCATCTGAGAGAAGCAAGTGCACCCTGGACAACACAGGAGATGTCATCTAGAATGTTCCCTCCTGAGGAAGTTTGGTTATTTTTCATGTACTCTGATGTTGAAGATTACATGCTAAGATGCAGAGCTTTCCCAACAGCCACAATCTTTGAAATATCTCCATTCGGCAACACTTCTGCTTGGCTTTGCATTTTTGAGGAGAGACTGCATGAAATCACATTTCATACTGAGATTGGCAAATGACAGTCCCTCCCATATTCCTGTCAACAAGGAATAAATTGGATTAGTCTCAGACAACATATGGGATTCTGAAGATGTATACTCATACCAATAAGTAGTAATATAACTCTCCAACTTAAACAAAGTAATGCACAAAGGAAGCCAGTGAGAGCCATACCAAACTGGAGTTAGTCATAATAGGCAGCTGCAGAACATGGGATGCCAGGGGACTTACCACATCCCTGAGGACCATTAGAAGTGTTATAAATCTGAAGGACGATCTTGTTTTTTTAAATGTTGTGTAAGACCAAGTGCTAGATGTTGGGAGGAAGATACTGGGGAAGAAAGCATGGTTTACAGTCACCCCTCTGAATCTGACCTGCTATGACTGCAACCCACTGTGATGCAAAACCAGGTAGCAATACATTACAAATGTCATGGCTTTGCTTTGTTTTTCAGCTGCTACCATTGTGCAGCAGAGAAGCTGCCATCCTGGTCACTGGCAGCTCTTACTGTGAACTGGGAAATGAGGAAGAAACTGGAAAACAAGTGGGAAAACTGAGCCATGCTCTCACATATCACAGACATTAAAACTGGGTTACATAGAGCAGGAGGGGAGGAATGAGGCAACCTATTCCTGCTGCTCAAGGTGAACTAAGGACCCTGTATTTCAAGTTTCAAATCCAGTGCCAGACACACCATTCTTTTTGCCATCCCCAAATAGGAGTTAGGATAAAATAGATGCTATGGAAGTCAATAATTTCCTCAAGTCACACTAGTGTAACTGAGGGTACCAGCTAGCAACTGCTTCTATGATACGCTACAGATTTTTTTTTTTAGATTTTGCTGTCTACTGCTGTGTCTTTTACAATCAGTCAGGTTTTTCAATCCTGTATGGGTGAACGTTATGACAAATAGCCTCTGAAGAGACCGAATGATCCCTGGGAACAGTGCTGTAGGATACAACAGCTGGGAGGTGTTACCTGCTGCAGGCTGGGACCATCTGCTGAGCAGTACGTGAACAAATGCACAGCCACCCTCACAACAGCAGCTGGGAAGAAATTGAGTTGTGTAGAAATGAATCAAGCCTTCATAAAACTGCACTAATTCCACAATATTTATGTGCCTAGGTGACATACAAAGGAGAATTATTATGTACAAAGGGAAATGAACCTGCAGAGGATAAATGCCCAGAACAGGAAATTTCAATTTCACTCTCACTTGTTGCAAACAGAATTCTGACCAAAGACTGTCTGCAATGATAATGCAGGAGTATCTAACACATTCGAGTGTAGTCTCCATTACCTATTAAGCTTTCAAGATCATTTCAGCAGTAGTGCTATGCCTGTGTGAGCCAGCACGACAGCTATTATGAGCTCTGGAATAGCATGTACCCAACCTTTTACATTAGAGAAATATCCTTTGAGGCAGAGAAAATGCTGCCCAGGACATCAACGGCATCCTTAGGCTTTGTGAACACAAAGCTCAGTGGATTTAGCTGCTAAATAAAAGAGCCTCTGTTTTTGTTTAACAAACACTAAGCTGAAAAATACATTTAGTGAGACAGCAGTATCACCAGGTAGGAGTCTGTTTCTACAGCACTGCAGTCAATACCCCAGGCTTGCTTTTCTATTTCCTAGCCTTTCTTCTCCATCTGTCCTAGTGTGCATTTTGAACTAAGAAGCTTAGCATAAAATGGCTGTAGATTGATGGCTTCTGCAGATCTCAGTCAGATGTTGCAATTCACTCTTCTTTTGCAAACTTGCTCTTTGTTAGCTGGCATTCCCATGTCAGTCCAGCTGTATCTTAGGATGCTGGATGCCATTCTGCTAGGGGTGGCAAGCAGTAACCCTATCAGTTTGAGCACCTGGGAATTATAGCATACATGTAGATACCTTCTTGTAGATGCCAACATTCAGTGATCTTGAGCTGTGAGAGAATGTAAGAATGACACTGTTTCCTACGTGTGAACCCAAATCTGTACTTGGTGGTAGCCTGTGGAGCTGGGCAAGCATGTTAGTGCAACAAGAACATCAACCACGTCTACATGCCTAAGGCCTTGACCGTTAATGATGGTAGATGCTCGAGGCTCACCTACGGTGAGTATCTAGCTTCAGGAGCTGTCTCGTACCCCAACTCCATGACTTTGCCGTGCTGAGATGAAAAGGTCACATATAGAATTCTGCAGGTGGAAAGGGAAATAACATTATGCCACAACAAAAAAGGCAACAACAAAACATGAAAAACAAAAGCCTTCTTATTCTTACTTTGCTAGGTATGCTCCAGCCCTACCTTCAAGCATTCTACGGAGTTTTAATGTTAAGAGTCTCATTAGAAGGCATCTCTCTTAAAGCCTAACGTTTCACACATTGTAAAGATAAATAACCGACAAGGCATTTTTACTTCTGCTTTACATGTAGTTCCATTTATTTGGTAAATATGAAAATGCAAATGTACGTTCATGTAAATGTAACCTTTCTACTTGTAAGAGCTGAATGAAAAAGGTGTCAGAATCAGTTGGCTTATAACACATTTTATGGCATCTAGAAGTTGTGTAGCTGGAAAGATGAAGAGAGTTGTTCCAAAATCACCAAAAAAGCAGAAAAATACAAAATCTGTTTCTAACATCATGCAAGTTCACAGTAAATGCTGCTAAGCTTCAGAGTGGTGGTGCAGATACATTTTTAGGGAGCACATCTGTAAGTACTGGACCTCACAAAGATAATATTTCTTCTGTTCCACTCAGATAAGATGAACAATTAGCACCTTCTTAATGTCCTTTAGAAAGCCAACAGTTAAATAATAGCCTATATTCCTTCAAAAACCTTATTTTCAAAGATCCCTGGAACCAGACCAAGAACATAAATGTGCCAAAATGAGTAGGCGAGATAGGAGGCTGAACTGAAATTCAGCACGATTAAAGCATTGCAATCTCAACAGCAACTCTGTAGTATTTATGCAGTGCTTTACACACAATGGACTGTCCTCACTGTCCTCTGAGAACCTTTCTGTCAGATTGCACATAAGCATAATCCCATGTTTTTTTCAGAGTAAGAACCTAGCTTTGGCCAGGATGCAGCTGGGAGGAGACAGCACTAGGCTCATAGCATCTGGTAAACTTAAGGGAGGAACAATGAGGAGAGAGACAAACATGAAACACGTAAGCAGAAGATAAAAAAAGTAGACTTAATGTGGCGAGATCATGCAGACCTTTGAGTTGGTAAATCCTGTGCTATCCTATGCGGTGCTTAGCTCATGAAAAATGTGTATGCATACTCACTTGAGAGTCTTGGCTGACTTGGTGCCCCATTACATGGTATGAGTGAAGATGTCCAAGGGAGAACCACAGCAATTCAATTTTAAGTCTGCATTTGTTAGGGAGAATCCAAAATAATTCAGTAGTGCAACTGTTATAACAACTGAAGGAGAGGACAGAAGGTCAGCAGTACCCAATGAAAGGATGAGATCCCAGCTACACACATGAGGTGCTTCGCTGATTTTCAGGCCAGGAATAAAATTTTCAACAGAATTTCAGCAAGCAACTTCTTCAGCAAACAGTTATTTACAGAGAATACATAGAATTCAATTCATGTAGCTATAGAAGGGCTGTTGTGCATCACCAAAACAGAGACAATAACTCAGTGTGTGTGTGCAAATTAGGTAATCTGGGCATACAATGAATGTAGGAAAGAATAGGCTGAAGGTGCAGACCAGAGGGGATTGACAAAAAGCATAAATAAATGTTAAAATAATTTAGCAACCTCTTGATCATAGATCTGTTATAGCTGAAATTGTAATGAAGACAGAGTTGTTAGCATTTCTGCTTATATACTTTTGCAGAAAAATACCCTTTCATCTAAATACAGAAAGAAATACACAATGAATAGCAATTGATTTTATTTACTAGGGAGCCCTAAAGAGATAATGCATTGTTTTTCAAATTACAAGCTTTCATGGAAATTGCTGTGCCAAAAAAAGACCAGGGGTTCATCTGCTTCAGCTGCCAGCTTCTGCCATTCAGTGGAATCATAAGCACACCATGTAATGCACCTGGACTGCTGTGCAGAGCTGCATCACAGGGAGAAAATCCCAGCCCAGCCCCAGCTGGCAGACGTGCTCTGCCTTCAAGCAGGAGTCCCATTCGATTTCTCCAGCTCTCTTTATTCCACTTGATGCCTTACATTTTACTGAAGTCCAGATTAGAATCTTTTCAAATAGCTCTTCTTATTTAATTTCTGTGCCAGTCTGGCATGGGCTCGAATTTTCCTCAGGGACAGAGCAGAGCAAAGAAGATAGATTTCAGGTGCACGTGTCAGGAAGTGGGTCTGAGCACAAAATCCTTGTAACCAGACCCTGGCTCCTCGCAGGGCCCCAGGGGAGGTGGGGGCTCCTTGGGGATGGCTGCAGCCTGGACCTGCCCCACCCCACCAACCAAGGATCCCAGCAGGCTGACGAGCATCTGAGGCAGCCTTCACACCAAGCACTGGCACTATTGGGGACAGGGATGTGCCAGGGCTGTGCCCAAAGCCCATAACAGTGGGCATGAATGAGGGCTGCAACATCATATCACTGGCCTGTCTCTCCTTTTCAGTGTGTGAGCACGACCTGCTGGAATCACCAGTATATCCCTGTATGCACACAGGATTTGCAGACATCGTTATGAGAAACTACCCATTTGAGTATGAACTCATTCTTTACCACTGTGCACTGTGCTTCATCAGTGTTTCATTGACTGACTCAAGAAGACCATCTCCAGTATCAGGACTTGACAAAGCCATCACTGTTGGGATGTTGTTTGTGGTCTCCTGTCTCTGCACAAAGCTTGACCTTTTCAGTGGGGGGGAGTACCTCTCTTCTAACCTAGGATGCTACTGCACATGTCAGTGAGTTCTAACATTTCATACAGAGCTGCTCAGAACATTCCTAATTGCTTTTAGATTGCTTTCTGCTGAAAGCTGCACCTGGAATTGGGGCATTCCAATGAAGTATGTCCATCCCCATGAAGACTTTCAACAGAAAAATAGCTGTAGGTTTTATTTAGGCAAAAGCAAGAGCTCCTCTGTGACCATATGTCAGAATTCTTTCTTCCAAGTTGTTTTGAAGCATTTCAGTTTGCTTATTTACTGTAATAAAACAATGACATAATAATAGGTTATGCTGTACATAGCGTGTAATGATAAATAAGCTCACAGTGTTTAATATTGAATGGCAATATTAAAGGCAAACTAAAATGAATCAAAGGAATACTACTGAAATAAAATATTTTTATAGTCCCTGATCAGAAATTCTGGCAAATTTTTGTTTCAGAGGAGGTGATATATGAGATGATATTGCAAGTAACAGCAGCCAAAATAGTAATCATTAGTTGATTCTATGGCCTTGGAACACTATTTATGCAGTGGACTGGGCTCTGTTGAAAACAAAATACAAATAGACACATAGAAAAGCCAAAAACATTAGAATCCAAGTAGAAGAAATACAAACATTAAAAAAAAGATATACAAAAATAATTAGGCAGACTCGTTCAGCATGATGGGAGAGTTGCTTTTTGCTCACTATCAACCTAACAGTTGTCATAGCTACTCTTCAGAATGCACTGGGGTTGCGTTATTTTTTGTACCAAAGTTACAGCATCGATTTCCATCACATCTTAAGTATTCAAGATACAGAATTTTCAAAGAACAAAAATACTTCACTGAAACTTATGCACATTTCTCTTTCCCATAGCGCTGCCTGTTCTGGCTTGTGTTCCTACCACAAGACACAATGGCAAAGCACAGCTGCTGAGCCCTCTCAAATGAGACATAACTGTGCCCACCTTCAAGTATTACTTACAGAGATGAGAAATATCTAGGTGCTGAGTTTGAAGTAAGGGCTAAATCAGCCAGAGAATTAAGGGTCTTTGTCAGCCAGATCTATAGCCTCCCTCTGGACACTACACTGAACTGCAGCCAGGTTTTGAGCTCCAACTCCAAAATGCTTTCTGCTAATAATCATAGAATCATAAAAACACGGAATCATTATGGTTGAAAAGGACCACAAAATCATCTAGTCCCACTGTCAACTGCTACAACCCTCAGCACCACATCTCCACATTTTGTGACAACTCCAGGGACGGTGATTCCAACACGTCCCTGGGCAGCCTGTTCCAATGCCTCATCACTGTTCCTGAGAAGAACTTTCTCCTAATATCTAACCTGAACCTGCCCTGGTGCAGCTGAAAGTCATTGCCTCTTATCCTATATGTGCAGCTTCTTCTTCCTTTATCCCTGTGAGCATGCTGATTTCAGGCTGTAGCATTACTGATCCTTGGCAGAAAACTAGACTTTGAAAAACAGTTTGCCAATCCTCCACTGCTCCTGTCTCGCAGATATTTGTATAGATAAACTGTTAAGGTATGTATTAGTCAAGATGTGAGAAAAGTGGTGTCTCGTATTTAAAAAAAATGCAGAAAAAGATACTGATGAGCTTTTCCAGAAAATGAACTTCAAGCTCCTGTGTTTCTTCATGTTTTACCAAAAAAAGTGCATATGTTCCTTGCAGAGTGATAACCTTAAAGGTCAAATCTCCTTCCTTAGGCTTCCTACAGACATGAATACAGGAAGTGATGACAAAGAGGAAAATTGCTTTCCCAGATGAAGGGCGGTCAAATGGTGAGGTTAATGAAGGAAGCAGTTAAACAAGTGCACAAGAGCATTGCCCTGACTGCATGTCCCTCGACAATCTGCAGAACTAGAGTAACTACAGGCAGCCACAGTTAGGATGTGTTCATGAATTCATCACAGCAGATTTTCATGATTGATCTTCATCTGCGTCATGTCTCAGTGCTTCCCTAATGTGATGGTCAGCATATTAAGAAAAGCAGGATCAGCGTTACTTCACATGAAATGGTTGATTTCCTCTCACTAACCATGATGTAAACCAGGAATAAACCTCAACAGGTCACTGCATCTTCACAGGGGAAGAGCTGAGATGTTTACAGAGAATCAGGTCTCCAGGAATAAACAATGTTTAAGTCCATACCATACCTCAAACACATGGTTATTTTATTGCTGAAAAGAGTGGCTTTAGTCACTTACTTAAAGTTACAGATGATCTCAAAGTCTTCTTAACTACGAACGCTCTTTTCTCTCCAAGTCTGAGCAGAAGAACAGCTGCCCCTAATGACATCTGGCCTTACTCCATGTTGCTTCCATTATGATTCTGGTTAGGAACTTGTCCTTTATAGGAAGATGCCTTCAGTGCACACTGACCATAGTCCCTGAAATCCCACACAAAGCTCCTGAATCTCAGGCAGCTGTCCTGCTCCACTGTGGGCAGACTGCATATGGCATGCTAACATTCCATAGAGGACGGGCTGAACACACTCTCTCCTCATAGGGAATGTGCTGCAGCCCCCATCATCTCAGAGGCCTCCTCTGAACTTTACTCTGAACTCTTCTATCCCAGAGACAGGACCTGGCATTTTTTTGGCTGAATTTCATGATGTTTCTGTCAATCCATTCCTTCAGCTTGGCTAGGTTCCTCTGAATTACATCTGTAGCTTCCAGCATATCAACAGGTCCCCCAGGTTGCTGTCATCTGATCACTGGACAAAAGTACACATCACCAGCACCTAGTCCAACCATGTGAGCAGTACTTCTCATTGCCTGCTCACAGTACAGCAGTAAGGTCCACTTGGCTCTGGGGAAGAGCCTTTCCTGGACTCAGTCTCCACAGCAGTGGTTATCTGCCTTCTCAGCCTACGCATCAGGTATGTTTTTTATTTGGGTGCCTCTTTTTCACTACTTCCAAAATCCTCTTTCACACCAGTATGGCTGTACTCCCACGTTTCTTTCCTTTCTGTTTTGTCCCAAGTGTGTTTATTTTAATGTTCTTGATGCATGATATTCTCTGCCATATGATGCAACAATATGAGAGCTGTGCTTCCTCTGTGTGGGTGCCAGTGGGTATCAGAGGCACAGCTCCATGTTCTACTCAAGGAGAAGCTCACATGCTAAACATATCAGAGGCAGCTGCCCATAAAAAAAAATAGGATGCTCCTGAAACCCATACTGCTGGAAGCACAATGCAAGCTGAAATCCACTCCACAATTTCCTTCTCTTGCCATTGTAAGTGCAGTAGCAGCCCACAGAGCACACAGCCAGCCAGTGAGCAGAGTCTCAGTGGTACACATCGGGAGTGATGGGATGAGAGATCTTCTGGTGTTTCCCAGCAGGCTCTCTTCCAACCTCTGTTTTGGAGGAGCAGAGTTGTTCCAATGTGGCAGCAGCAACCATGTTTGTGCTCTCTTTAGGATGCAAACCTCTACACCTGTGCAGGGCTGTTGAATCACAGCCATTCCCACTGTGTTCAAGGCTAAAATAAGTCTTTTACAGAACAGGTCTCCTCCCAGCTTTTATATTCCTCCTTATTGTGTGCCAAGTAGGTTAAACTCCAGAAGCTTGAGCCTGTTTTGTTGCTACATCTTCTAGAGGAACAGGACTGCTCATGGGGCTTCAGAGTAGGACTGGGTTCCTCCAACTCCAACCATGCAAATGTTAGGCCTCTAGAGTGGGCCTGCAGCAGGATCCTGCTGTGATAATGCAGTGAGAAGCACCAGGCTGACCAGAGAAGGATCCTGATCTCATCCTTCCTCCTAAAACAGTTTGGGATAAGATGATCCATCCTCTGGAAATGCCCATCTCTCTCTGATAGAGGAAGAGACCAAACAACTTACGTTGCTTACGTTGACCTTGAAGCTGAATCCTTAAAAACTAGTCAAACATTTGGAAAAGGTCTGCTGTCACCCTGGCAATTCTGGAGAGGCACAGATCACTGATGGGGCCTGGCCCATGTCTACCAAGCCCTGTCCTGTGACTGTGACAGGCCTTGTAGTTCAACCAGAGAACACACCAGTGCCAGTATTCATCACCTCTACACAGAAAACAAACAAAAAAAAAGGCTGTGAAAGTCCACTCACATAGCATGGTTAGAAACCCTTATTAAGAAGAGTAGGGTGAGAACCAAGCTGGGTCATCGCAAGAATGGGAGGGGGAAGACACAGAACTCATAAAGAAGACAATATCTGTCCAACCCTCAGGCATGGATGAGCTGAGAGATGTGTGAAAAGACTTCAGTCACCATCCAGGTGAGCACATCATCACCTGGCTGTTCCAATGCAGAATGGAGAGTGTTCCAACAGAGAATGAGGTCAGCAGCCCCATTCTCTGTGGTCAGTGAAGCTAGGCATCTGGGACCCCTTTCTAGGGAAGGGGCCATTGTCAAAGCAATTGGCAAAGGGATAGGAGCCTTTACCTTACAGAGATGTCTCTTGTCAGCCATGAAGGAAATGTATCCCTTCAAGGGAGACCTGTATTTGGATAAGGATACTTCAGGCATTTTTTAGTCTGTGTACAGACAGTATATATTCAATGACATTTTTCACTATCACCGCAAAAATCAGAGATTGGATGGGTTCACAGGAAGCTCTGTATAAACGGCACTGCTGTTTTTCATCCCCCTTTATCCCCTTTGGTCCTCTGAATTTGCAGACTTCTTGGAACCTGGATCTGGCTCCTCTTTGCTGGCAAAGCATCTGGCACACCGTTAGCCCTTTGCAAACAAGCAGCAGTAATGCTTTCTAGAAGCAGATGTTTGGAACCTGTTCTCCAATGAAAATAGTTCAGTCTAATTTAATGAAATACAAATAACGTGTTACACACAATTATCTCCATATGAATGCTGGACTCCTCATTAATTAAAATGGGACTTAGGGAATTAATAACACATCACATCAGTCTGGTCTCACAGGTAGATGTTTTCTGTGCAAAGGAGCGCTAATCCTGATCTTACTGACATCTGTGGCTAAAGTAAAGCCACTGAATGTGTTTGGAGGCAGATTTGGTTCTCTTCTCAAAGCAATGGCTGTGCATATTCCCTTCTTCCTCTAATAGGAACATAACTACAGAAGTATTACTAGGTCAGTGAGGAGGCCTCTGGAGAAAGAATTTTATTTGCAATTTACATTTGCTTAGTATTATGCATTAGTATTTGAACTATCTAATCTAATGATGCTAGTTCTCTCGCTTCTCAGGTGGTTTACAGAGTTCCTGAACTACTGCACTGGGTAGGTATCTTTCAGACAGCAGAAAGCAGAGATGAGAGATAGGTGGTATTCATTCTGTTCAACACACATTTCATCTTGGATTATAAAATGCTGACTAATATGTTAGCTGCTGAACAGGAAATTATTCTCCCTTTGATCATCCACCTGGATCAAACAGGTTTTACTGCAGGCAGGCAACGAAGGGACAATCTTAACAAAATATTTAACCTACTGCAATTTACTATGAGGGGATGCACTGTCCTCTTCCAATATGACATAAGATATCTGAGAAGAGAAAATCATACATTTATATACACATTCTAGAACATATAAACTATGGGAATTAAGTGTAACGGAATTTTCAGTTCAGGTGGGATGACTCTTGCACATCTCTATCACCTCCAGCAACCTTCAGCACTGGGTGATATCAGAGCTGTGTCCTTTGTCACTCCAAGCCACCATCTGCATTTTTCACTAATTCATTACTCAGAATATTATGGCATACTTGAAGTGAATTTTGATTCCAGTGTTAGGGACCAGAAAACATTGTTCTGAAGAAACATGAAATTTCATTCATTTAGTAGTGTATCCCGTGCTAGAATCATGTGCTTTCAATACAGATGAAATGCTCCAAGGCTGTCACAGCAGTGCAGTACTGGAAGCAATTGCACTCTTCAGTAGTATGCAGTGATTACACTTTGACACAGAGCATGACAGCATTCATTAAAACATGAGGAGGAAACCATCTGATTTGTAGATAAAAAATAAGGTGTTTCAGTACAACATACAATTAAATTTATATTTCATTTTGTGTTAAATACAATGAGGCACATTCAGAATCCCCACAGTTCGAAGCTCAGAACAAAGACAAATGCTGCAGCAAGAAAAAGCTTCACAGATGGGATTTCTGTGTTTTGACCAACTCTACTAACAGCCCCGACATTCTGAGTAAGCTTGGGCTGTAACTTATAGAGTTATGAGTGTCACCATTTATATTTGGAAAGAAAAGTGGAGCCTGAATATTAGCTAGTATTAACTAATTGGAAAGCTCATGACACTAGAATAGCATGTCAGGAAACTTAATGAAGATCTTTTTTGAAGCGCTGACTTTATGGTTGGTCAAAGCAGTCAGAAAACCCTGCTGCAGGACAAGACAATCAGTCAGATTAAATCTTCATAGCAAAACATTTCTATTTCTACTCACTACTCTTCTCAGTGAAAATTAAATGCTGATTTTTATCAAAAAGATTGAATTTGATCCAGCAGCTGCAGAGTCCTCTGTTGTTTCATTATTTCAGTTTTCAAAACTACTTAAGGTAATTTAAGAAATTTCCCAAACCTGAATATTTCATTTCATCTGTCAGAGGGGATGAACCCAAGCACAGTGTGAGCAGTGTTTTCAGCTCTGTGGTTTGAAACTCGTTGCAGTAATTGGAGAGGTGAAGTCTTTGAAGAGAACTGAAATGTGCTGCTTGACACCACTCTGCAACATGTTCACATATGCTCTTCCAGATACACAGAGGCTATGCCAAACTCTTCAGTCCTACCATGCACTGCAAATGTAGCACTGTACTGGGAAAGGATGGCATGGCAATCCAGTTCTGGATTTGTGGTTTCTGCTAACACTTTTCTTAAGTAGTTGTTTACCTCTATCCAAGTAGCAAAGTTATTTGACACATGTGAAGTATTACTGAGATGAAATATAAGGAAGATTATTCATTTTTCGTTACATCCAGTCACATTTTTCTAGTTTCTATGGTGAAAACCATGTGATATCAATAGCAAATTCTTTGCTATAGTTAAATTATATTCCACTCCCAGTTTTCCAGAAACTCAATATGGTCATATAGTGCTGTCAGAAATGAAAACTTGATTTCCTGAAAACAAGAAAGCTCTAGAGGCCCCAAGCCACTTAAGTTACTGAGCTCAGTTAGAAGAATACATTCTTACAAATTATGCTCTGGCCACTGGCTTGTACAGCTTTGTTACCTCCTTCTAGGATTACAATATACTTTTGTAACACTATTAACAATGTTCTAAATAAGCTGTGTTAAATAAGCAATACTTTGAGCATGAGTCTTCCAGGACTTGGAAGGTACATAGCCTTCACACCTGAGGTATCCTCAGGCACACTAAGGCTAAGAAGAAAATCAAACCATCCTCACCCTCTTACACCTCCTCCTAGGCTTCCCTTGAGTAATAAATCTGAAATGAGATCCAAGATAGTTCCCTAAGGCACACTGCAGGTTGCACCTACTTCTAGATGAAGTCTCAGGCTGAGACTTCATTTCTATAGCCCAATAAACTTTACCAAAGAGGAAAAGCTTCTTTGCACAGGAAGAAAAAACTTCCTCAGGAGATGATTAAGTACACTCACACTGTAATTCAAGCCCTCTCTGCCTGCAGCTTTGAGGGCAGAGAACATTTCTTTGGCCATCCCTCCTCCAAAAAGAGCCACAGCCATGTAAATCTATGTATCTTCTCAAATGTCCAAAATTAAATCACTATCTGAAAGGACAGATAAACCATATTGTATATTATTCAACAGTGCTCCTAAGAGCTATGTCTAGCTTACCTAACCAAGAGGAAGAGGAAGAGGAGAAGAGGGAGAGGAGAGGGAGAGGAGAGAGAGGGGGAGGGGGGAGAGGGAGGGAGAGGAAAGGGAGAGGAAAGGGAGAGGAAAGGGAGAGGAGGGGAGAGGAGGGAAAAGGAGTAATGTTGTTTGCCTGATTTCAAGCTCAAATCAGTGTAATGTCCAGCTGCTTGCCTACAGATACCTGTAATAACCTTACTTTCACTTCCTGTCTTAAACTTTGGTGATTTTGTTCTATCCCAGAAATATGAAATAGTTTATTTTCTTTTATGCCTTACCTATGTATTTAGCATTAGCATGAGCTGTAATGTTATTTTTCTGAAATACTGTCAAATTTTTGAAATCCAGGTACTGATAAAATACAAATACACCTGCATTAATCATAAGATCCTTGTTTATATGAAAAAAGGTTATCAATCTATTTGTCCAGCTGCATCAGTTTTTAATTCTAGGAATATGAAGGCTTTCAGCTGTAACATTACCACAGTTATGGCTGCAGTTATTACCTTCGTTAAATGCCATTTTGTGCAGACCAGGTTAGTTTCATACCAGCTGAGATATTGTTTTAAACAACCATACTCTCAAAGAAATCACAGTACTAAAAATTTCTCTCTGTGTGGGCTGGTGTAAGAAGCCTGTTACCATAGACAGCTCTGCGGTGTTCCTTACATTTTTCGATAGCTGCTAAGAATAGGACTTCTGAAGCCATTTCCTTCAGTTCCCCTTTTGGGAAAGCAGGGAGGTGATGACAGTGACCCAGAAAGCCACAAGAAGTCACTTTCAACTCTGTTACATTTATTGTTTTTATTAAAGCAGTACAGGAAATAATAAAGGTAGTAAAAATCTCAGTATTTATGGTAATGCAAAAGAGAAGGTAAAAAGGTCTACTCAGATTGCCAAATAGATAAAGAATATGCACTGTAAGGGAGCATAATGTGAGCAGGATGTTCAGCTGAGACCCCAGAGATGTGAGTTTCCTTGTTGGGTGGCTCAGTATAAGTCACTTCACTTCCAAGTGTCTTTGAAACATTTTTTCTGTGTAAATGGATTTAAGTGACTACTTCTGTAAGGAATTTCAGCACACAGAAAAGCAAAAGAAGAGGTAGACCTCAGTAGGTTATTATTACTCATTCACAGCAATTTGTGATGTAATCTTCATAGCTTTCTTGAGACAATCATAGCAGTTGCTGCCAAACTGACAATGGAAGCAGGTAAAGGCAACTTTTCTTCAGGAATAGAATGGCTAGATTGGCCATACAAGGCTGGTTTCAGGAACACCACTGTTGTTAATTTCTGTCCATCATGCATCTCTCTGCAGCACAACCCAGCTGGAAGGAGCAAGCTGAGATGAAGGCTTTGCTCTCCATCTCCTGCATGATGTGGTGCCTCACTTTTCCTTAGGGTATACACTGAGCTGCCAAGGGCAATATTTACGTGCTGGGTCCAACTTTACAAGGTAAGTACTCACACACCACAGCTCTCCCAGGCCCATTAGCAGTCAGTATGTCCCCACTCCTCTCCTTACACGGGGCACAATGAGGCAGTATCTGGCTGATCATCCAAACAAGGCTCCATCTTCAAAATTCAACTAACGGGTCAAGAATCTGGAGAGAAGGAAACAGAAATAAGGAAACAATGATGAGCAGGGTATGAGGAACATAATGTATGGATCTAGACTGAGGAAAGTCAGCTGGGAATGGAGATGAGAAACATGGCAGAGGAGTGAGGAGAAATTTAGTCCAGAGGAGGCAAAATTTCTCAGATGCAAAGCCACCGCACCCTGCCAGGGGAAGGAAATGTTCCTCCAGTCAACAGCCCTACTGATTTCGGTGAGACTGGAAAAGTGAGCGTAGCTGTTGGCCCTGAGCACTCCTTGAATTATTTATTATCTCAAATGCTTCTTAAGGAACTGGCTGTGCCATCTCACAGTGCTGCTCCACAATGATCAAAGCCTTTAGAAAGAATCCACCTACAGGACTGTGGATTTTGGAAGGCAAGCATAACCATTTACCACTCTGAATGCTACATATAAGTTCTCTTTGTCAGTGTAGGTGAAAGGAACAAGGGTATTTCATTCTCTAATAGCTGTCAATATGGGAAACAGAAATATAAATACTAATGGTAGTTTTGTTTTCTGTAACAATTAACAGCAGGGCTTTTTCTCTGGAGTTATGTGCCTTGAAGAGCAAAACACTGCAGATAATCACATCGTGCGTTGAAAAGCACCACGCACAAAAGAATTAGGGAAAAAAAATGCCTTTTGAGCAAAAAGAAGGCTGGAGTGACTCAGGAAGTAAAATCACAGCCTTGTGCCTCCGGACAGCAAATCTGAGCAGGAAAGCAATAAATGTAATGGGAATGAAAACAAGCTCAGTTTATAGCTGCACCAAATGATGCTTTGTGTAATAGTACTAAGTGCCTCTGTACAGAATTAGTGGATTTACTCAGATAAAGAGAAGAGAACCTCACTCAAAAGGTCTTAATAACAACAAGCCAAGATGCAGATTTTGGACCCAGATCAAACAGCACTGCACAAGCTGCTGACTATAAAGTCCTGGAAATTAGCTACGGCTTATCTGTTAGTCAGAAAGAAGAGTAAGGGTTTAGGATTTGCCTCCATGATGGTAGATTGCCTTATTAATTAACACCTTCTAAAGCAAAAACTCACCTTACTAGCATGATGACATAGCCTAAATATTTAGTAACTGATACTCCAAGACCAGGATGTGCTGAAGTTCATGCTCACATAATTAGCTACTGTAGGAAGATGCCTGGAATTTAACATGTACCCAAGTACATGTTGTTCAACTAGGTTGTTAAGGTTAAAGCAGCACAAGTCCCTTCTGATATGGCTCATCTATTGTGGCATAATTTACATAGTAGGCACCTGCCTACCATATACAAACAAAAACAGTCCATTTGGGGAGGACCAAACTCTCTAAGCATGGAACAACAACCTGGATGAGATTCTGGGTGAGATTCCTTGGTGCCAGCTCAGCTGCATTTATAGGCACGGTGCTTCTGACTCACTTCAGTCTTAGGATGAAAAGACTGACCTGAGTGTCCTTGTCTGCTGGCTACAAAAGGAGGCAAGGTAACCATCATTGGAGCAGATGCAGACATCTACAAGATCACTATTATATTTGGTCACATAAATTCCACTCTGTGTTCCAAAAAAGGGCACTCGTTTTCCCTGTAGCTCTGTATCTTTCAATTAGAAATTCCTACTCTTCTACAGAAAGCCATATGTAAGAGGACAGTAGTTGATATCTGCTACATACCAGCTCCAAAAATAGTATTGTAATTCATACAGTGGGAATAAAAGTATTCAGATAGTGCCTCTGATTTGAGAGACATATGCTCAATTTTTTATACTACCAGTACTGAGCGATGCCTAGGGTTTCTAAAAATATGTGGTTCAGTTTCCTAACTCATGGAAAATATGGAAAAATTCTATTTTAGGTTTTGTCTTGGCACAGAAAATAAAGCTGATTATAGAAATGGTTGCTCCAATTGGAGTGGCTGCTCCAGAAAAAGTGCTTGTACATTGACTGCAGATCTTTACCACCAGACTTAGCATCTTGAAACACCTGGTTTCACAGAGACAAAAACTGCAACACACTAAGGTGGTTAAAAAAAGCAAACTATGTAGAAAGATGCTAATGAGAACTGAAAGGAGTTCAAAACACTTCCTTAAATGCCCAGCTGGCCACAGCACAGTAAGTAAGAGTGGGGTTTGGCTGGTGAGCACATCAGGCTAGCTTACAGAAATTAAACTGGGATAATAGTAGTGATGCAAATAAACCTATTCACATTTTAAGCTAGGAATGTAAGAAAATTAAAAAGGAAAACAAATCCACTAAGACAGTTCCTTGAACTTCAGACTTATGGATAATCTGCTGAGTTTTATGTATCTTAGGAAAAAGATAAATCTTAAAAATAATTCCTATACTGTTTATAAATGTTAATCCTGGGTAATTATAAAAATTAGGCAGAAGTGTTTGGTAAATATTGTTCTTCATTGGGAAAAACAAAATAACTATTGATATCAAATGATGACAAAGCAATTTAATTTCAAGGGCAACAGGAGACAATGTCAATCACCATTTCTATAAGTATATCTGCACAAATGCCACATTAGAGTTTGAAGAAACCAGCCTATGAGTTTCCTGGCTCATTCACACTGAAGTATTTAATTTGGTTCTTAAGCAATGTGGGCATTAAAAGGCTCAGGGCCTTCATTTTATGAGGTCTCAACATTCAGAGTAGAGTTCTGCTGATGCAACCTGTGCACTGACAAGCTTGTCAGCTTGGTGTTGATCCCCAGAAAAATATAAAAAGCATGTGACATACTCAGTCCATATAGAATGACAGAAGTTCATGCAATCTCTGAATATCAGTATTGATTCAAACAGATTTGGTAAAACAGCCAAAGGATTATTTTTTTAAATGTATTATATATTTGGTTGATAAAATGAGTAGCGTTGATGTAATAACAGCAGACTTATGTAAGCAAGTTGACTTGAGACTCTATGACATTTTAAACAAAATAGAACCACACAATATCAACATGGCATGTATTATGCGGAATAAAGTCTGCCAAACAGATAGAAAGCATAATCTCTTGATTTATCAAAACCGACATCTTAGATTTGATCATCATTTTTTAATTCTTCCAGAAATTTTGTAAAAGGAAAGTCAGTTTCTTCTACTTTTTTATTATTCTGGAAAAAAAATCACATGTAACAAGACCCAGAAAGTGGAAATTAAAGTTAAATGCAAGAGCAATTAGCCATTGGAAGGGCTCTCTAGGCATTATAGTAGAGTACGCTCTTGTACGTACTTGAAAATTGGGATTGATTACTTTTCCAGAAACAGTTTTGTAGATTATTAGTACACAAAGTCAGCAAAATTCTATGACCAGCAGTATGAAAAGGTGAGAAAAGAGGATGGCCCCTTTGGGCTCTACAGTTTCTGAATTGCTAAACCCAGGCAATCTGCATGGGTTCACAGGCTGAAACACAGACAAGGGAAGAACTGTTGATATTAAAAGGAGTTTTGATTCTGGCTTCAGTGGAGACAAGATGAAGCACATGATAGTGCTAGTACTGTTACTACTACTTCTATCTACTACAATTAGAAATGCATGCATCTAGTGCTGAATAAAATCCAGAATAAATCATTGTTTCAGTCAAAAAAAGTTCTCAGAAGTATTTCATCTTGCAGCTGACTGCTTTTTATTGTGAAAATGAAGACACAACATCACCTGGTGGCAAAATGCACCTTGGGCTGCATGCTGTATGACTGAAAGCCCCCATCACTGAAGGGAGATTACTTATAGGAAACAAAAGCACAGGATTTTTTTTGTTTCTAAATAGGAATTAAGTTTAAGGGAATAACAGTTCCATGAATTTTGCTTGAAAGAGAGCTAATCTTTCCTTTTGCACACATAGAGCAAAGTCAGAATAAATCCATACTATTAGTACAGTTAATAATTCCAGTGCAAAACGGTGGAAGAAAGAAGTGAGACCCACACATGAGAAGATAGAATTACCCAATTTTAGTGAAGTAATTATATACAAAGCAAGGGAGATACGAAAGTGTTCATAGAAATTATTATCTTCAAGGCATGGTGTTAACACTGACAACTGCTCTTATAGTTAGAGGTTATGTTTAATGGGTTTACACTGTAGCACCAGAAATCCATCTCTAATAGGGCTCTTCACAACCTGACTGTGAGCAGTTACTATTAACTACTCATAAATAATTAGACTTCATCTCTTCTGCATGTCCCATTTAGTTTGTTACTGAGCCTTAGCCTAGAATAAAATTTCCTCACATGAGGGACACTCAATCACTCCTTAGTCCCTATTTGGTAGACTCACCTCCAGTACGTCCATATCTCTCAAGGGGACAGATGTAGTCTGAGGAGCCCAGCACTGGGCATAGAAGTCCAGACATGTCTCATCAGGGCTGAGCAGAAGAGAAGGGTGGGGAAAGTTCGCCTCCCTCAATTCCCTGCCAGCACTGCATAACGTAGTTGAGGTTGTTGGGGTCCAAGGGCACACTGCTGGCTCATGGTCAGCTTGGTGTCCACCAGAACCCCCACATTCTTCTCTGCCAAGCTGCTTACTATGCAGTTTGACCACCAGGACAACTCTTAGAGTGCAGCTAATGCATGCAGTTCTGCTTTATCTCACTCACACCTACTGACGTCTGTGGTGTTAGGGTTTGGTTGAATTTTCAGTCTACAGAAGATGCAAAATCATCACTGGGTACTGTAATCTTGCTCATGCGAACACATACATCACTGTAGGAAAAGCAAGTTTGCTCTAAGAATTCAGATAACAGTAATGATGATAGGATAAAAGTACAGATTTCTTTAAAAAAAAATAAGAAATAATGTATTGAATTACACTGAAGTTTATTTTAAATGAGTACTTGATTAGGTGTGAAATGGAGAAGTGTTTATCAGCCTGCATAACATATGACAACATAACAGCAGACTGCCTTAATAAGTGAATATTATCACTGTTTTTACTGTGATGGCACCCTGCGCATGAGAGCACAGCAGAGGAGATCACCAGACACCCTGTCTGACAACATGCAAAAAGAAAAGAATGATCAAGAAAACACAGAGATGAAGTCACTCATCCAATCTCACAGCCACAAAGCTGGAAACTGAATCCAAATCTCCTGAATTCCAATCCATTCATGTCATTAGAGCTACATGTAAGAAGAGCCCTGATGGAACAGAATTTCTTCAGATTTTGTCAGTTTGCTGAAGGGAAAACATCTACAAAGATGGCTATTTTCAGTTCTGTTCCAGCAGAAACAAGCTAAAAATGTTTACTTTCCCACCTCTTTATCCATATTGCTCCAAAGGCAGTTTCTGATTTAGGATCCCAGGAAACCAGACCTGGCTGCAGCCACTTGTGTTTTGATGTAGAAACTCTCCCAAGTTGGAAAAACCTGCTGAAGTGCCATTGCCTTTTCTAGCAAACTAAAGTGAACATGGCTAGGTCAAATCAAACACATCTTACAGTGGGATGTTTCATGCCTTGGAGATGTCTATCTCTCTCCAGAAGAGAGAATGAGAATGCTTTGATTACTACTTTAGACCAGATCCATGTCTTTCAGACAGCTCAGTGATAGCTGAGATGAACCCAGCAGTGTATATGCAGTAGAAACGTGTATTCTCCTCATAATAAATGCCAGCAATCTTTCTAATTAACAACTAGATTTGAGGGCATATATCAGTTGGAGAACAGCCTACAAAAGACCTCAATATGGCAGATCAAAAGAATAAGGAAGAGGAGGAACAGTCCTCATTGTTTTCTCATGTCCATTTAAAGCAATTAAAAGGAATGCTTTGATCTCTTATTTTTCAAAATAACTGTCCTGCAGTCTGGGAGAGATCTTTTCCCAGATCAAGAAGGCAACAGAAAAATTACCCTGGGTGAATGCTGTATAAACTTCGTGGGAGCAGTTAAATAAAGCCTAATTTTTCATTAAAGTTTAAGAAGTTACTGTAATTAGAAAAGTCTTTTTAACAGTACTTTGCTCATATATGGCACAGCAGTCTGATAATGAAGAAGCAAATTAAATACCAGTTCCCAGAAGGCCGACTTACACTGCTGTAAGTCTAGTCTTGTCCTAGCCTCTGGATATCATCAGGAGAACTCAAATCTTTCACCACAACTTCATGATAAAGTCCTTTCTAACATCTTATGACCTTGGGAATTTTTGCTCAACGTTGGCAATTTGAATGAGTGTGTGATCTGTACAATCGTAGAATCATAAAATCATAGAATGGTACAATACAGTACAGATGTTGAGTTTGGGATATCTACGAATTCAAATCTTTTAGCACCTTATTTAACTGACGAATATTATTGCCTTCCTTGATTATCACAAGAGGACTTCAATGCACTTCTTCATATTTGCTCAGGGGAGCTCCTGCTCAGGCTCTGCCATCCATCAGTTCTTAAAATAAGGACACAGCTAATCACACATAAATTGCCAACAGCAAGAGACCTGTCAGGTCATGGTCTCTTGTAGTTATGATGTGAACCATTTTCAGAAGGATCAAACAGACAAATGTCTAAGTCATAGACGTTTAGAGAACCTAGACCTTTACTAGTCGTGCAGAAGACTTTTGTTATATGCTTCTAAATCCCCTTTGAAAATCCAAGCTCTTGGTGGTGGTGTTTTTTTAAGCCTTCGGTAATTCTGTTTTTCATGGAAAAAACATTGATCTTATCCTATGGATTGCACATAGTAAACTTTTGACAACAGGAGGGAAAAGGATGCAGAGAAGAATCTGTCAGTATGCAGTACCTCATTGTGACTAGCCATAGTTTAGAGGACATATAAATGAAAACAGTTTGTCATACCAGAAGCATTGTTGGTCCTTTCACACCAAACTAGTGCACTCTAAGAAGTAAAGTGATGCCAGCAGAAGGGGCATTACAGCTGGAGCTTTTCCTCTGGCAGGAGAGGATATCCCTGAGAGGATATAAGGGCATGGATCTGCATCTTCCCCTCATACTATTGAGTTAATCCAGCTTTCAGTCCAAGGAATACCTACAGTGAAAAGAGAAACTAATTGTGACTATCCTCAAAAACCAAAGTAATTGAAATCAGATTTCTTCATTGTTGTAAACAAAACAAAAATAGCAATGCCCCTGTCAGCAGGCACGTAAAAAGATGTCAGAAGGGATTTGATGGGATAAGAGTTAGGTGGGATAAGAGTTAGGACATGAATAAGTGTATGGTGGGTAGATGGGAAAAGCAGACTGCAAAATGTACAGGGTCAGGCAGCACAGCCTGAGCCACGCTTTGCACATTGTACCCACTGTTCTCTGAATGTCAAAATCCAATATGAGGAGCCGGAAACAGACAGTAATTCTGCCTTGTTAAGCCATATCACAAGAAAAGGTCAGGAACCCAAAGCCAGATTCACTGGCTGATCTGCAGCCACTCTCCTGAGACACTGCACATCCCACAGTGACCTTAGCCATGGCACCAAAGCAGCAGGAAGGGCTGGGACACAGAGAGAACCCTGAGGCACCGGTAGCATGGTATTCAATGAGTGGGGAAAAAAAAAAATAAAAGAAGGTGAAAACAATTTATTTCAAATCCTCAAGTTGATTTTTAAATGCATGATTTGTGATGCACAGTCTTTATCTGTCACATGAGCATTAAGTTTGACACAATGGAACAAATCAGTCCATTTAAATTAATTAACTGATGCTTCAGAGGAAAATACGTTATGAAATAGTCATCTTACCCCCTGTGACTGGTCTATGCATTGAGACATAAGGATAATAGTTGTTGTTTTTTAACTTCCAATCTATTTCCTTGTGGGTGCCCTCATTTTCTTGCCCTAGTAGCCTCTTGACTCAAAAAAATTTTACAAAAATAAACAAAATTTACTCTATTACAAAATGCAGTCTATACTTTACCTTTCACTTCAGTGGAAAGACATTTCTTGCCACTAGTTTGTTCACTCTGGTGACTTAGAAAATGAAGCAGAGAGTGTTAAAATATCAGCAAGGGTCGCCTGGCCTTCCCTGAGATTTACAGATAATGACTTGATTTTTCTAGTGATTGCAACCCAAACTCAGGAAAAATCCCTCAAAAATCTTCATATGACATATAAAAGGTTTCCAAATGTTGCATCACCGTGTATGTTTGTCTAGATATTTTAAGTGATCAGTGAGTCTGAATGCCTCATTTTGGACATAGCTAGTTTAAAGCCTCTTAAAGAAGTCTCCCTTCGACATAATAATGAACTCCCCCTTCTGTATACAGGTTTACTTATTTATTTCTTTAAATAAATAAATAGGTAGACAGGTAGGTAGGTAGGTAGGTAGATAGATAGATAGATAGATAGATAGATAGATAGATAGATAGATAGATAGATAGATAGATAAATTTATTTGCTGGTAATTAAAAATACATATAACTAGAAGTTACAGCTACAATTCTTACATGGTGAAGTAAAATTTCCCTTCTGTGAACAGTTCTAAGGGGATTGTTTTGTGGGATTAACTTGTAGCAGAGCTGAGGACCACTTCTGAAGGCCCTGAAGGCTCCATGTAAAGAATGTTTTTTCACTCTGTCTTTCAACAAACTACCTAGCAAGTCCTCTTGCCATCAATTTCCAATCTGGAAAATCATAGAATCATAGAATCACTTTAGTTAGAAGGGATCCTTAAAGGCTGTCTTGTCCAACTCCCCTACAATGAACTCCCCTTGTCCTATCACAACAGGCCCCACTAAAGAATCTGTCCCCTTCTTCCTTATAGCCCCTCTTTGAGAAATGCTTGAGATCAAGAGTTGTGTTGGATGCTTCAACACCAACCTGCTCCCAGGTCTCTCTGACAGTGAACACTCCCAAGACAGCTTGCTGCTGGGTCTGGTCTTCTGCCACAGCTCATCCATTTGCTGAGGACTGAAAGTTTGATTCATAGCCTATTTAAATAAACAGTAATTACACTTATTCCTACAGGCTCTGTCTTGGGATATTTAGCAAACAGCTTTTAGCTATTAGCTTGGCTTGTAGCTAAATCACTTACCTACAGGATCACTGCATGCCAAATTCTTCCACCGTCTGCATCCCATCCAGCAGACACTGGCCTTGCTGGGCACCATCTGCATGCCATAGGAATGGAAATAATGTTCAGAGTGCTCTGAATAAATTAACTTGTCATTGGAAATCTGGCACCCCTTTGCTCTTGTCAGACTTCCTGATACCATATTAAAAGATCAGTCTCTGATATCATTGACAGCTTTATTACTGCTAAGTGACAGCCTGTGTCAGCAAATCAAGAGGAAGCACAGCAAGAATGTGAAAAGGTTGAAAGCAATAAAGACAACACAACCGTTGCCATGGCAAAGAGCAGCAGCCAGCAACCAGCAGCCAGCAGGACCTTGGCATGACAGCCACTCTCAAGCACTTCCTTCTCCCCGGTCATACTTGCAAAGCACCAGGAGCAGGCAGAAACAACCCACACTGGTTTGACTGGAGTTTTCAGCTTCAAAGCCCACAAGGGAGCTGGCTCCCACTCCTCCAAAGCCATGTCATTTTCCTTTGTCTCCGTGTTTCACTGCTCTCTCTGCTACTTTCTAGTCAGCTATGTGGACAAAGGAAAACAAATCACTCACAGCATGTTGTTCAGTTCCAAAGCTTTCCAAATCTCCTAATTTCAGTTCTGAAAGTTTTGCCTACCTAAAAAAAATGTGTTTGAAAACAAAAGAAATGTGAGGGAAGTTAAAACTGGAAAAATGTCTCCCTAATTACCAATACTTAATATTAATTTTGTCTTTTGTCTATTTTGGATAGAAGTATTTCTTTCTCTTGAGGGACATAGCAAAGCCTCAATATGCAACGACCTCAATAGCTAAAAAGGAGAGAAGGATTACAGAAGCAGAAAAATCTTTTTTATGTGTGTAACTGAGCCTGATCTTTAATATCTTTAATGATGATCTGGATGAGGGAACATAGTACAGCTTACCCTCAGTGAGTCTGCAGATGACACCGAGCTGGGAGGAAGTGGTCCATATGGCAGTGTGCCCAGGTGGCCAAGAAGGCCAACAGCATCCTGGCTTGTACCAGCAACAGTGCAGCCAGAGGGAGCAGGGAGGGATCGTTCCTCTGTACTCAGCTCTGGTGAGGCTGCACCTCGAGTACTGTGTTCAGTTTTGGGCCCCTCCCTCCAAGAAAGACACTGAGGCATGTCCAGAGAAGAGTTGTGAAGGTTCTGGAGCACAATGTGGAGTGGCTGAGAGAGCTGGGACTGTTCAGTCTGGAGAAGAGGAGGCACAGGGGAAATCTCATTGCTCTCTACAACAGCCTGAAAGGAGGCTGTGGTGAGGCTGGGATCTGCCTCTTCTCCCACATAACAGCAACTGCTGATGGCTTTGAGTTGTGAATATATTCTATGAAAGAGTAGAAATTTATTGGAACAGGCTGCCCAGGGAGGTGGTGAAGTCATCATTCCTGGAGGTGTTCAAGTAATGTGGAGGTGTGGCACTTAGGGACATGGTTTAGTGGGCAATATTGAGGGCAATTGGACAACTGGACTAGATGACCCTAGAGGTCTTTTCCAGACCCTATGATTCAGTCATTCTCCACATGCTCAAGAGGATGTCAGAATCCCTACCTTGCCACAAACAATTCCACACTAATAGTGACAATAGTAACACCTTAGCATTACAGAAGGTGCTAGTTCAATGTACTTGGCTTCGAATTAACAACATTGTCTTTAAATGTATTCCTTTTTGCATTAAGACATATCAGTGTTTTATGTATTCTAATTATAATTTTAAATAAAGCTTTTACCAGAATATCAGCTCATTGGCAGAAACTGCATTAGCAACTTCCTAATGTCTTATGAATGCAAGGACAGCAAATCTGGCCAACTTAACACAGGTTGTCAACAGTTAGCCATTTATGCATCTCCTCTTACTCTCCTCCTAATATGACAAATATTGAGCCAAAAGATAATCTATCTTTCAAGTAATGTCTCTGCAATGCTAAATAAAATTATACATTGTAAAATAACAGAGAAAATGATCATGTGTGCACATAATCTGTTATAATTTTTCCCTATGTGAAAGTCTGTTTGTATGGTATTGGGTACCCACACTTGGAAGGGGTAGGCAAAATAAGAGCAAGGATGTCTCACATTCTTAATGAAGGAAGATTTTTGCCAATGAAGACAAGATAGGCAACTCTAGTTTAATTGAAAATAGGGAAAGCAAAGCACTCCCAGAAAGCCTGCCACATCTTACAGCCCTTAAGCTTCGCAGGCAATGGCTTCTGGCTCCCTAAAGAAACTTATCACAAGCACACGGTAAAGCAGAGGCTGAAATTTTATTTAACTGTCTTGCTCTGGTCCAGTAAAATTTAATACATTGTCCTCTGCATGGTGGTTCTGTGAACCCAAGGAATGCACAGCGCTCTGTTGTACAAGAGCACAGAAGCCATTAATCAGAAAGGCAGGAGAGCTTGTAAAAGTGAACTCTTCTCAACCACATCCTCAAAATATCCCATGTAATATTTTAAGAGAGAATAATCAACAACAAATTGACCATTTAAAGGAGGGTTTTGATTATTTAAATGTTTTGCTATCACTTTTTCTGAAATCTTCTTATGTATTTATTTCTGCAAAGTCACTTGCACCTTCTTGTTTCATGTTGCTATGTAAAGGCTAAAAATCCTCCTAGCAAGTCTAAGCAAGGGCATGTCTTGCAAGTCGTGAGTATGGTAACTTGGAAAATATCAAGAGTTTTGTTGGGACTTCGAGTGGAACACCATCACCTGATTCAGTCACCATCCATGAGGAGCCATCATGGGGAATATGGAAGAGAGCAGATTGTAGGAAACTTCGTACATACGGACACAGATGTACACTGGAAGAGTACAACAGAGATACTGTGGGATGTCCATAACTTGAGCTTTTAGAAAAATGTCAGACAATTTGCTAACATAATTATACAGGTCCTAGGAAGATTGATGAGCAAATCGGTCTCTCAATGTTTTTTCCTATGGCTTTTCTGAAGCACTAGGGTTTTCTGATGGTTCTTGTGCAGATTAAGAGGAAGTTCTTTAGTTATTTGGTTGGATAGGCTGCACAGTGTAGGAAAGAAAAGTTGTTTAAAAATGCTTAACTCTTCTGAGCAAACAAAGTAAGAAAATGGCAGAATCCATCCAACATCACCAGACTTCCCAAAGCAGCTTGTAACCTGCAGCTATAAGGAGCTATGTGAACACTGTCTGGGCTTCACAGGAACAGCCAGCCTCACTCAGCTCAGTCTCTACAACAGGTTCTCCTGGTGAGAATTAGGAGGAAAGAGGACATTTTCATCTTCAGATTTGACAGTCTCTTTGAAGCTTTTTACCGTGTTAGCTGAAGCAGGGCTAACTCAGACAGCTCAGCAGTGGGTCATCACTTGTTTCCAGCTTCCTTTATGTCTGTGAATTCTAATGCTACACAAAGTTCACAGTTTAATTTCCTTTTCCCTCAGTAAATAAAAGGTAGATTTCTTTTCTGCCTTAAACTGTTTCATTAATAGATTGTTGGATATCAATATCTACTTCATTTCTATTAGCCATGCCATCACTACACCATCTGATTGCAATCACAGGAAATTACAGGACTGCTGGGAGGAGACACAACAGGAGGTAACTGACTGGCCTGGGAGCGGACAGATTTCAAGACACCAAGGAAATTAGAAATTGCTTAGAAGTGCCATGCACTCATATGCCCTGTTACAGACCAAGGACTAGGTTCCCAGACAGTGTTCTTCTAGAAGCTCTCTCAAAAATCCAGCCCAGAAATTAATGATGTTTGAGAGCAAGCAAACTAGCAACACACAGATGAACCAGCTCTCATATTCAGTAATGACTCAACTCAAAACCATTAATGCCAAATACATATAACATTGGCATATCCTTGGGAAAACCAAGGCCCCATAAATTCGGGAAAAAAAAATTCCAGGCAGTTTTGCAATACCAGCTACTCACCAATACCAGAGAGCAAAAATAAACAAACCTACTTAGAATATTGCTTTTATTACGGAGTCACAGAGATACTCTAGAACAGGTAGATTGCATTTGCAGTTTTGACCACTGATTTCACAGAGTACAAAATTACAGCTACAAACAAAGTTCTTTTTGCTGGCCTGAAACCCCTCCTTCATGATCCAGGAGACTGGGAGATTCAGGAAGGCTCTGAGGAGAACTGAGAGCAGCCTTCCAATAGCTAAAAGGGGGCTGTAAGAAAGAAGGGGACAGCCTCTTTGGCAGAATCTGTTGTGACAGGACAAGGAAAAGTGGTTTATAACTAAAAGAGGGGATATTTAGATTGGATGTAAGGAAGAAGTCTTCTAAAATAAGGGTGGTGAGGCACTAGCACAGGTTGTAGTTGCCCTGTCCCTGGAGACTCAAGGTCAAGCTGGATAGGGCTCTGAGCAACTTGACTGAGCTGTTTGTGGTGGGGGAGTTGGACTAGATGACATTTAAGAGTCCCTTCCAACTCAAGCGATCCTATGATTCTACAATCCTTTTCACTCTGGGAGGAGCCATCAGCTTTCATTCTTTCTGCAAGAAACTTCATCCCTCCTGGGGACATACAGCGCAATGGTCTCTAAGCCCTCAAGGCCTTCCCAACACTTTCTTCTTGATGAAGAGCCCACTTAGCTGTAACTAATAATGACAGAATATTGTATCCTATCTCTTGAGCCACTCTACATACAAGACTTCTGCATGGCAAAATGGTTACTTGGATTTGTAACCTCCTTAACCTTCTTAAACAGTACCTATTTACCATACATTTAGTTGTTGCTCAGCTGATTTCACTTCAGTATTGATTTGGTTTCTAGCAGACTGATGCCTTCTCTGACCCGGATCAGTGTCTTGTTATGGGAGCAATCATCAGCACACATTATTATCAGTTCTGATATGCTTGTGGCTCTTAACACAGATGTACATGTGGGACATCTTTTCACACAGGGCACAGTTCCATTTTGGACACCCAATGAATGTAATTCCAGTGCTGGCTGAGGAGCTCCTGGCAAAAATTTCTGCTGCAGGCTGGGTCCATCATACAGACTGCTTGGGGTCCTCTGCTTCCTCTTGAAACCCTCCCTAGGTATTGCTTGGGCATCAGTCCCTCTTCTGCAATAGTTTTCAATCTGACTATCCAAGGAAAGTGCCTTTTTCTCTCCAATCCCTAACTTGCCTCCAAGTACATACATGGTTGTGTTTCAGGGCATACATGTTGATATCACTTATTGTCATGCCAATAGAAGAAGTGAGGCTAACAGTTTAACCAAAACAGATTTTAAAACAGTATCTCTGCCTCTATTTGTGGTGTGTTTTGTGTCTCTGCCTTTGCGTTCCTGCCCCAAAAAATCTCAGCATTTTAACATAAAATTAGGAGAATAAATCTTACACTCAGGCTAGCTGTAGAAGACAACCTTCTCCATGTTTCCATCTGAGGCATTTCCAACAGAACTGAGGGACACTTACAATGCAGTTAAGCCATGCTTGCGTAACAGCAGATATAATAAATAGCAGGCGTGGTAGCAGAAGCAATAATATTTTATACTGCTGTCTGGAAAAGCTTATTAGTATATTTTCCATTTTGCAATTTTCCCCATAGCAGCATTAAAGAATGACACATACTCTACCTGTAGGTTTATTAGAAAGGCACCACATGCTTTCTACATGAGAAGATATTCACAGCATTTTCACCACCGAATCAGCAGTTTCCTAACTCCATGCAGCATGTTTACCCAGCAAATATGTGTTCTGGACACAGCACTTGCCAAATGCCGGTCACTGAGCCGTTGGTGCCCATTGTTTCCTGCCAAACAAAACTGAAGCATGTGCTTTTTTAATGAAATTGCACAGAAAGATATGTTCGAGCTTTCTATTAAAAAAACATGGAGACTGTATATGAAATCACAGCTCTTTATTCAAGCCGTATCACAATAAACTTGATAGTATTTCAGCTTTTCTATTACTACCAGCTGTGGATGCAAAGCAAGCCCAAACTTCTTGCAATACAGCCTTATTTTGCCCAGCATTTTATATGTAAACTGTGACCAAAATGTTTTTACAGAAGTAAATACACAGCTACGGGGAAAAATAGCAGAGTCTGAGAGAAAGAAAAAACAAAAAAAACAAGGTCTTGTAGGTTAAAGATGCAGAGAACCACGGGTATTCTTACAGGCAGCTGCCGAAGAGGATTACAGCCAGAGGGATGTAGAGGGAAGAACCTCTGGCACAAAGCCAGGGAAAAGGTCTGTGTCATCTCATCAGGACACCAAACCCATGACTGCACCTTTTGACACACCAAGCTCTCCTTGCAAGGTATTCTCTGGGAATGAGGGCAGCTCTGGAGTACTCATCAGACCAAGCTGAGTGGCTGTACTTGAGCATGAGGTTCCAGATGAAACAGTAAAATTAAAAGGAATTTCCAAATAATCCATCTGACATAAAGAGGCAGACGAACCAGAGGTACCTTTTCCTACAATAAATTAAATTAAGCATGCAGCTGTGAATCCAGAAGTGCCTTCTGAATCTACTGCTATCTGTGGATATTGTTCTCTGCCACATGCTTAAACAAATTAGATGAGATAGTAATGGAACAAAACAGCCTAAATTCACTATGACTGTCCTATTAGACATGCATGACGAACTGCTAGTAAATAGGTATTTCAAAAACAGCAGAGCAGCACTAAATCAGATTTGTTGTGCACTGTCACATTACATATCATGTAAGCATAAATGGAAAATTTCTGTTAATCTGTATGATTTACAAGATCCTGGCACATTAGGCAAAGTACTGATAATTATTAATTGTTGCACATTTGCATAGAATTAATTCCTGAAAGCCCATCTTCCTTTTCACACAGAAGAAAGTGGAGAAATTTACCATAAACATTTAAATACACCTTTCTTTGTAACATAAAAGGTGGTAAAGAAAATGCCAAATTTAGAAGAAGGGACTGATACAAGTTATTTAAACAAGATGAAGAAACCTATTTTACTGCAAAGCAAATACTCCAGAAAGAGACTTCCCATAATTGTCCAGAGCATGGGATAGGCATTGCAGTAATAGCATAGATGCTATGGGGCTTTGGCCCTACATTTTTAGATTCCTGGATCTTAAAAAGAATTCCTTATGAGTAATCATAATTTAATTACTTAAGCCAGGCTACTTGATGAAAATAGCTTGTTAATATAAGAATTTTGTCATTTTGATTTTGCTTGTAACTATCTTCCATTTTTCCCTGGGTCATCATCATTACACTGATGACAACAATAAAAGCCCATATGTTTCTTTGTCTTGTGTGCTGCTGATTGACGGAGTGTAGTGCAAGCTAATGTAAAATGAGCATTGGAATGCTTTGCCCCAGATAAAGAGCCCACTGAGAATGGTGTGAGAACAACTTCTGCTTGTGTAATATAAATTTAAATTCTAATGTTTAGCAGAAAATTCCTGTATGGGACTGGCATTTGTTGTGTGTGTGTACATGTGTTATCCTGACACCTACACTAAAACACCTGCAGATGTTATATCTCCTACACAGTACAGCTCCTGCTAATACAAACAATGACCCACATGGAAATACCCCTCTGTTCACATATCCATCATGGGACTGATTGGTTAAAGAAAGAATCAGCTACACTCCTACCTAGACCATCTAAATTTTTTCTGGCATTTCAGATACTTAATTAGCTTCAGTCTGCATATGGGAAAATCACTGACATACAGAGATTTCATAAACTTCACTCAGATTGGTGCTCAGTTTAAAGTTACTTGGATTTGCTTTTTTCAGAGGGGTCGAGCATTGTAGTTCCAGAATAACATAATCTGGTATATGGATGTTTCACCCTTTTTCAAACCAGTCCCATACTGGCAACTAAACATCTCTGTTTGCATCTGAATATGTGTTCCATGATGTGTGGCACATAATCACATTGTTTTTCTCCAGTGTTCAAAGAATGAAAGGTAAAAAGTGTCACTGGAGTTCAAAGCACTTGTGGGTTTGATTCCCATCACAGCTGTTGATCACACAGAGACTTTCTCTCACAGAGAAGCTTGGCCTCATTAATGTTGACATTAATCCTTGACAGCAGACGGGAAGGACTGGCTCCTTAATTTAAAGCAGACCTATTGATTGCATTTATAAACAAGAAGGAAGAGCTGAAATTCTTGTACGACCTTTATCCTGCTCGTTCATTTTAAAAAACCAAAATAAAATAAATCTTTTGACCCCATCTGGATGAGGTTTGTGGACTGGTGCACTGCCCCAGCCCATCTCCTTGCCTGAAAGCCTACTATTGATGGATCGCAGTCTTGATGGATTGATCTTGATTTTCTCTTTCCAAGTGAAACTGTATATGCTGCCTGGAAAAGTGTCCAACAGCTTGTTTAACTGTGCAAGGAATAGCTTTGGGGTGGAGGCTGCACTGCTTGCCAACACCAATTGCCTTGCAGAAAGCTTTCTGGCCTAGGAAGTACTGAAAGCTTCAACACCCATTGCAGCTTTTGCTCTTCTGTCTTCAAAGATGTGTAATCTACACTTGGGCAGGTACTTGAAATGAGGTGGGAGATCATCCTTGGGGACAGAAGAAGGCCTCGTTATGAAAATAGCCTGAAAGTCTCTTTCAAAGAACCTTTTCCAAAGGCTGCAGATGATAAACCTCTACTTCTGGCATGGCAGAAGGAAAGCAAGTCCACCGTCAGCACAGTTTGCTATTTCACATCACAGCTGACCTCTCACCATAGTATGTACTCAAAGTATATACTCAAAGCACATTTGTTGTTTCTGGAAGAATTATGTCTGACAGAATAAAAGTGTTGCCTATTGAAAATTAAGGGTAGCCATTTGTCAGAATAGTTTTCAAAAGCTTTAATCATAGCCACTCAACCAAAGCTGCCTTGCTGACCAAAATAAAAAAAAAAAATAAATTAATGATGTAGATAAAGATGACATACTTGACTGATAATTGTTGTTCATGTTCATGCAGTTAGTATTTACTTTCGTGGACAAAATCATCCTGGATTTTCTACGCATCGTAATTTGGGGGTAATGAAGATAACAAGAATGTGAATTTAATGGAATTTTTTATATCTCTTTACATGAAAAGGAATATAAATCATAGAAATATTTTGGAATGAATTGGTGAAGAGTAAAAGAGGATTGGTATGGAGCCAGTCCTCTTAATTTGTTGCTCTCTGAAGGGGAAACCTAGCTCAAGGTGGAATCATCTTATTCAAGTTTGCTGCTCTGTTCTTGCTCAGACTTACATAGAAAGAGTCAAGGATGCTGTAAGTCAGATCTGTAGTAAACCAAGACAGAAGACCACAGGGATGGTCAGATCTTCTCAGAAAAGTGCTTTAGTTTCCATGGCACCTGTTTGGCTGCCTATGCTTAGTGATTTCTCTGTAGAAAGAACAGATACGTATTGACATTAGCAGTGCTTTCATTGTCTTGGCTTTTTTTCGAGCATAAGACTTCTATTTAAGGCAAAAAGTGACAGAACTCAATACTATATTCTGTAGAAATATGAAACTAGTAAAGAGTTCCAAGATCACTGAGTCTTGCCTCACTGTACATGAAATGTTTCATAAAGACTCCCATGAAGTAAAGAAGTTTTGACTAAAAATTTGTTAGGTATTTTGTCTTCATTGACATTGTTCCAAAGTTTTCTTTCTATGATAGCAAATAATGTTCTCTTCATTTCCCACTTAAATTTACTCTCACAGCATGGAAGGGAGCAGTTAGGTGGCTGAAGAGAGCAGGGCAGGCCTGTGAATGCGTGTGAGTGAGGTGGACTAAGATCTTCCTTTCTCCTGGAGAGCACAGACCAGGGAAAAACTCCCAACCAACATGCAAAGCTTTCCAGGTCTTACTGAAATCGATGACTCCATCAACTTATCTACAACCAAAGTTCACTGTCAAGCCATAATTATCCCTCCCTGTCTCTTAACTGAATCAGTGCCTCCCAGATAGGTACTTCCCAAAGCTTCCCCTAACACTTCTAGCCCCACAAGTGCCCCCCCCAATTTGCCTAGCCTCCCTGTAACCCATCACTAGGCCTTGCAACAAAGTTGTCAGTAGTGTTTAAATAATCCTAATTCCTTCTCTAGCATTCATAATGCCCTTTCATTTCCTCTCCACCCCTCCTTTCTGCCACCTCCAGTTAAATTATAGAGAACGGTGACATCCACTTGCTAAATTCAACTCTCTAAGACAAACCAAGCTCTTTTTATTTTCTCTCAGAAGATATCTCTTCTGATTCCTCCATTATGAAAGCCCTGCCTTCTGCCCACTCCTCCGTGACTGAATTCCTTCAACATTTGCGCAACACTCCAAGGGAGCACTTGTTGATGATATTATATCCAATGGAAACATCTTGCCTTGTTCATCATAGGAACATGTTTGTGTACTTCATTGCCATAACACAGTTGTGGCTCGTAGTGAACCCATGATTGCTGCTAATTACATCCAGCTCTTAAAAACATGGGTTTTTTAGTCAGATCTCTTTTAGTGATGAATTCTTATGTTGCTGCAGATGTTTTTCTATTACTTCCTAACCTTACTGTTGTCCTTCTTTTGCCTCATTTCTACTTCTGTGGTTCTGAAGATGATCCTGTTCTTCCAAGGAAATCTGTGCCCCAGTTTGCTCTTCCATGGCCCACTGCCTGCAGCCATCACACCTTGCCATTGCTTGGGCACCCACATCTCACACACTGTGGCTGTTGCAGACCTGGAAGTGAGAGAAATGAACAGATCTCTCCTGCACATTCTTGCATAGCACTTTCCCATTTCAGATTGAACTTCTGTCATCTGTTCTTTTTTCTGTTAAGCAAGAAAGGTGATTGCATTGGCACAGGCCATCTGTGTACCCTAAGATGTATGAAGAAAAACTTACTTCTTCTGTCATTAACAACAGTCCAAGGGAGGAGTGTTTTAGGTATCAAAGTCACATTTTGTTTGGGACAGGAATGCATTTGGAGTTTCTGTTGTTTCACGGAAGTCTTCATCAGTTTTGTCTATTAACACTCCGCAGCTGCATTTTTTAAAAGGCTTTTAGGGTACTTATTTTAATCCTAACAATAAATATACTGAAAATGTTTTTTCAGCTTACAAATATCCCCTCTCTGAAATTACTGAAAGCCCTTTGCTGACATCAGCTCTGAGCAATTCCTAGTGCTGGTTACTTAGATTTACATCAGTCACTCACATTCAAGTTGGGGAATTGAGTTAGAATTACACCAGTGTAATGCCTCAAAAACTTGTAAGGGATTATTTGCAAACTCAGTGCCATATATTCAGCTCCAAGAACTGGCATTTACCAAATGTATTTATTTGCATTCCAATTGATCTTCTCGTATTTACTTGAAGACTTCAGCTTCTTGAGGTGAATAAAAAAGAAAATACAATTGATATGAGCAATGTTTTACTTAAATGACCTGAAAAGTTTATTTTGAGAAAGATAATAGGATAAGATGACTATAGAAGTAGAATGACATTTAATGTGGTATAGAGATAAGAAGTGATTGAAAGATAGGATGAACAACACCAGAAATCAAATGGAAAGCAAGTACTAAAAAAGAAATAAAGAATATGATACAGATAGAAGTTGAAGAATCTGGGGAGAATCTGGAGAGCAGCTTCTGTACTCTTACTCCAGGAACTTCACTTCAGTGCTACAAAAACCTTAGTGCTCACTCTCTGCAGCAGATGAAGCATCAGCACTGTTGGCATTGAAAGGGATTTGGGTGGGTACCAATAATAATATCTACAGCACTTCTTATTATGAAAGGATTTATTTTCTAACACACCCAGATAAAGCTTCCCTGCATGTAAGCTTTGTGAAGGGATAAGCTCTGTGATGTAATGACGTAACTCCAAAGCAATCCCTGTGCACCCGTAAGTGCTGAACCTCACCTGCATACCTTTTAGTAGCAATCTGCTTGATTCTCCCAAAATAATTTGTTTTATTATTTAAACTCTGTGAAAGTAAATTAATTCAATACAAAGTGAATAAAAAACACAAAGGAGTGTAAAATATGTAAGCTATGACCATTACTAAGTTGGTTGGCTTCATAATGGTGAGGTCTAGAGGAATGAATTAAAACTGCTTCCAGCAGCTCTTCAACAGTAGATATTGCATTAAGTCCCTGTATTACCTACACACCATCTGCTACTCAAACCAGCACCACTACTCACTGGTAATTTGACTAAGTTTCTCTTTATATCCCCAAAACATTAGCAGCACTTGGGTAAGGCTTTTCATACAGTAAACAGGGAGGTTGAGACATATTTTATGAGTGATTGTAGGCAGTAATGAGAGGCATTTCATTTTGTCATTGATAAAATAATACTCTGCACAATTTGGCCTTCCCAAACACCAAACAAGAAGAGACCAGGAGTTGCTCACACCAAAGGCCACGCATATGGGCACATGTCAGCATTGGCACCCAGCCTGGGCCTTCTTGGCCTTCCCAGTATAAGTTGCCAGTCATGAGGTACTCTCCAGCACCTGCATTTGTGGATATATGTTGAGAAGGAGAGGAGAACAATTAAGAGAATGAGAGAAGAAAAATAAAAGCAAATCAAGAGTTTGTGAGGGCTTTTTCAGAAATACATGAAGAAATCAGAGCACTGCTGAAGAAGAAGAAGCCTGAGGCACTTATCTGCAAGAGATGCCCTTTGGCTCCTGCCTCACCCCTCTCAGTCTCATCACACCATCCTCAGATACCAAGGTACCTAAAGTTGTGGACTAAATTACAGCTGAAAGAAAGCATATTTCAGGAATTAGAGAGTATGCTGCATATTTCAGGAATTAGAGAGTATGCTCAGCATTAATTCAACGGATTTTGCATCTACTCTGTAACTTGAATGAAAGAGTTTTAAAGATAATAATATGCAATTATAATATTCCAACATTTGTGGACTAAATAAGTTTGCTGCTTTTGCAGGTTAAGCTTTTCTCCACTTATTTTACTTATTTTATCGCTAAGAAGATAAAAACTAATTCTGATCTATCAAACAGCTCTTTTAAGGATGCAAGTAAAGTCTGAGTTTGAATCTTCAGTATAAGCAAAATCAGTACCAGCACAACACAAATCATGCTGGAAAAAAAATGAACTGCTTCATGAAAGGGTGACTCTCTCATTCTAGACTTCCTCTGGAATAAAACTGGTATTACAGAGTGGAATAGTTCACAATTTAATATAAGCGCAAAAGATTCTTTCTGATATATGTTATTTCATTCTGAACAAAGGAAAAAAAAAAAGCATTGTATGTTATTGCACAGATTTTAGTGTTTTAAAGACATGGCTTCTTCAAACTAGAATGCTGTATCCTAAAAAGAAAAATTTCATTATTTCAAAACAGTTCATAGCAACCCTAGAAGCAACTTATTTTTTCAACAAACTTCATAGATATGATTTTATTTGTAAATTAATGAGATTAAATTCTTGTGGATGCGGTCAATTCTCCTTGGAGTTGCTTGGAGCCATTGGCTGGAGTTGAAATCTCAGCAGTCATATGTAAGCAATATAAACTCTTTTCTATTGAGTGGAAAAATGTAAGTAGTGATTCACAGCAGTTTATAAGCAGAGAGATTAGCATCTTACTGCTACAGATAACACAAAGCATATTTTTTTGAAAGGTCATACCCTTACCTGTGGTAGGGACATGAAAACCAGAGTAAAGTCTACAGTTGTTGAGCACTCAAGAGGAAACCCCATAGCACCAGAAAGAGTCAATTACTCCTGCAACAGCAAGTGTCTTCCAGCAGCCTCACCTATTGACTTTCAGCCCATGGAGGTCCCAAGCAATACTAGCGTAAGACAACTTTGATTGACAAAAGACAACTTTTGATTGGCAAAAGACAATTTTTGATTGACAAAAGGCAACTTTCCCTATTGATTTGTAAGCAATGAAGACAGTTACATGGAACAGCTCAGCATTCTACTTAAATCCACAGCTCATGGGTTTTTTTTGTGATTTCTGATTATCTGAAGTTTTAGGTTTCTGTGCTTTCTCGAACTGTGTTTTCAAAATTTAAGCTAACTCTGAAATGAGTTAAGAATAAGCTAATTGTGTTATACCTGATCAAGAGGTGCATTCCCACTTCATATATATATATTTAATACACATTCCTTCCTTTGCTATGCAAAAGGGGTGAAACAGACGGTAGAATAACTGAGGAAAATATAAAATTAACAAGACGCAGAAGTGCTCACACTGGGATCATGGAGGAAGCTTATGTTTTCAAACCCAAGAGAGAAGTCAGAAAGCTCTATTCTATCACAGTCAAAACTCTCTAGTTGAACAGACTGAACACCAAGCTCTCCTGACACACTGTGTTTGGGTGCGTGCTCAGAGTAGCACAGTCCAAGAGCTCAGCATCTTCCTAAAAACCATTGCAGTCCAGATATTGGGCACCTAATGCTCTGCTTTTACTTCAGTGGACAGACTTGCAGCTCTGCAAGGCATCGGATGTGGAACTTTGTCTCAGGCATACCACAGTCTCTTGCCCCAGATTCTAAGTAAGATCCTCAAATCGGACAAAGTCTTTTACACAGATGTAAAAACTGTACAGCATCTTGTTTGAACCAAAGCTAGAGAAGTCTCAGCAGAAAGCACCGTAAAGTTAATAGAAAGTCACTTGCTGATTTCTATGAAATTTAGATCAGGTTTTAACTGCATTACTTACAGTTCTGGTATCCACAGGTGTAGAGAAGCTCTGCATACAGATCCTTAAAAAAGGAAATAGAAAGGGAACACCCTGTGATTTCTCATTTTAGTATCAAATTTTGAAGTAAAGGCAAATAGTCAAAATAAAAACATGTTTTCACAGCTGCTCATAATAGCTTAAGATACATAAAGCTTGAGTTCTAAGTGATTTTTCTACTTTAAAACTGCATCATAACTTTTGCCCCCGTACGCACTTGCTCAGAGAGCCTGATAAAACAATTTGCCAGGAAAGGGAAAGCTTTCCCATCTGTTAATGGTCAAATAAGATTGGAACTAGCTTCACACCTTTTTTTAAATAAAAATGTTGTCCCCATATTGCCCTCAATTTCTTCTCATCGTCCATCTTGATGTGACCTCTTTTCAGTTTCTGAGCCAATCCTTAGGTAATGAATAACAACTTAGGCAAGAATTGCTGAAGTCAGAGGGGAAGAATACTAAATAGACAAAACAATCTGCCTCCTTACAAGTACACAATTGTATTTATATGTGTTTTTTAGTTTCAGAATGTTTTATAGCATACCAGTTGTCAATGTTGCAGGTTTTCATGTTCTTCCTTGATCTTAGAAGTGACTCTAATATAAAAATGCTCATTACCACAAAGCACTTCTTTGTATCACAAGCATTCAGGATGAGCACTGTTGTAGGCATCCATCCTGGTTTTGGCTCCAGCTCTTCTCTCTTTGCCAAAGGTAGTAAGACACTGAGGCTCTGCAGTTACATCTCTGGCTTTTCTAAACAAGGTTCCAGTGTGGAGCTGCAAAAAAATGGAATGTCTTTTCTCCATAATAAGAACTTACTAACCTCTCAGGAACAGTATCCCAATTGTTCCTGAGTAATTATGATTTAAGCAGTTCTTCTAATTAGTG
The DNA here is from genome assembly GCA_023055505.1 of Callipepla californica brunnescens. Taxonomy (NCBI): domain Eukaryota; kingdom Metazoa; phylum Chordata; class Aves; order Galliformes; family Odontophoridae; genus Callipepla; species Callipepla californica. The sequence continues at coordinate 108,296,361 of JALIRH010000001.1, read as the reverse complement.
AGAAAATGCAATGTGACTTCTGCTGTGTAAAGAATAAGGCCACATCAACCTACACAGTTCCAGGTAACAAACAGGTTCTTTTTGCAGGGGAGGTAATTCCATATTTGTTCAATAGATAACAGAATTAGGAAAGGTCTCATTCACATTTTGGTGAAGAAGAAGCAAAGATGCAAAATTCTCAGGTACATGATGCATTTCCAAAACACTCATGCGAAAAGGCAAAGATGCAGCCATTTCCTTGTGAAAAGAAATACATCATTTTCTGCATCTTTCACAGTTAGGTAGTTATGAAGAATTTAATGAAAAGCAGTATATCTTACAAGCAGATACAGCACTAGTACAATTATGTATGACAATCATTCCTACAAAATTGATGTTGCACCATATTTTAATAAATTCATATTGTGTGTATCCTCGGCTTATCTCCCATTTACATCTATTTCCTATAACATGCAGGCAGATTTTTTTCCATATTAGCTTAAAATAATGGCTGGGATGGGGAAGATTTCTTTTGATTTCTCACTGTAGCTCAAATATCAATGCTCATTCATCATCACTGTCACTCATTCAAGACAATCTGGGAAACCAGTCTGTTCAAGAGCAGCCTGCTTTCATTCTTAGCCAAAGAGAGAGAATTTTCCTTGTTTGAACTCATTAATTGTAAATTTTGCAAGTGATAAATAAGATTTTGAGAAGTTTCGTAAATTTGATTTCTGAAGTCTGTTTATATTCACACAGCATATATTATCACTTCTTCCTCATTTAAATGGCTTCATCTGTGATCCAAAATAGATGGAATAGTGCCGGAGATATGAAATGTGAAACAAAGAAGGCTGATATCATGTACCTCAAATCCTTGTGTTCTGTTATTTTAAATGTAACACACTGTCCAATTGCAGGTCTTGCAATAAAAGCATATAAGCGAAGGACAGGTGCCTCACACTTTCAAACTAGGTTAGTCAGATCACCATTATGTTCATGGACAAGCCATGAAAAATTAATGCCTAGTACTGACTGAAGAAGTGGAGGCATGTTGCTTTCAGCAACACTACTCTCTTTCAGTATTCTTCTAGCTGAAAGCAAGAATTAGAAGTCTAAACTTTCAAGAGTTCCACATAATTTTCTATCTCATATTTTGGAAATCATCTGGACAGCCTTAGTGAAAAACAAGAACCTCAAAATCTAAAGATTACTAAGGGAACTTTTTTTCCCTAAAACTGTGTGACTGGAAGAACAGACATGGCCAATGTCCATTCAGGACAAGTGAGTAGTTGGATCACAGACTCGGCCAAAGGGTGCATGGTCTCCCATCTTGGCTTCATGAGGCTCAAGTAAGCATTTGGGTATAAAACCTGAGAGACTCAAGTCTTACACTATAGCCTTGAATACATGGTAGGCATTTATTATGCTCTGATGGGGATCAAAAAGTGCATCAAGCAGAGTTGTTTTTATATATTTACATTATTTCTTTATCACAGACTGATATAGGACTATGTCCTGGTGTTGCTAGGCCAACAGATGTTGGGTTTTCTGATTTAGAGTTCACTGAAATGCTTTGTCAAGTTCTTCTCCTTCAGGAGAACTGCTAACTTCAGTGATCCTAATGTTGCTCTTAGCTAGACATGTTATAGAGAAAAAAAGAATCAAACCTAGATATCTACAGATATCAACTCAAGAACTGTTAGCTGCCAAACTTCATCAGGGTTCAGGTACGCAGAAAGAAGAATACAAATATCTGGATCTGAAATGGGGTAGTGAATAAAAACATCATAAATTTTCAAACAGTGTAAGAGCAAGAAATACATCAGAGACAAACAGGTGACAGATGATGAAGCTACAACAGAAAGGCTCAGAAAGAAAAAAGGTTTGAAGCAAAAGCAAAAAAAAAAAAAAACAAGTGTTTTTTCTAACTGCATTTGCTTTGGGGAAAAAAAAAGAGAGAGAGAGAGAGAGACATTGGTACTCACTCAAGACACTTGGTAAGAGCAAGATCTGTCTCAATTTGAAGTGGTTATGGGGTGAAATAAGAAAGAACAGGAACAACTGGGCAAGAAGGTTGGAAGTCACGATGGCATTTAGAGAGCTAAAATTACTAGTGGAAAAATATAAATACAGCCTTCAAAATGAGTCTCATGAATCTACTTGAATTCTCTGATTGTATTTTCAATAAAGATACTGAATAGGACATGTATTTGATGCAATCTATTTTGAACTACAAAGTGCTGTTAAAAAAATAAACTAACACAGACAAAAGGAAAGCTAATGATTTGAAAACAAAGAGTAAGAATATTTACTTAATTTAAATGTTGTGGGAAGTTGCCATAAATCTCTGCCTTGGGCCACACTGTTCCCCATGTCTATAAACAGGTAGACGACATACATAAAGATTGTCAATATTAAAAAAAAAAAACCCAGATCACACAAGGTGGAAGATATGCCAACTGACTGCAGAAATGCAGATGGGCATTACCACTGAGAAACAGAGAGGAAATGGAAGATCAAGTTCGGTGCAGGTAAATCTTAAATGACACAGAGGAGGAAAACCCTTATTATCATTTTATGATGCCAGTCTCTGAGACAGTAGCTGCCACTCACAACAATGCCATTAAGCAATTCCTTGAAGTAATTCAATAACCTCACAAAAATACTATTGTTTTAAAAGTACTGAAAGACAAAGTAACGCAGGTTACAGTACAGTCAACCACATCATCATTACTGCAGGAAGTTCTTATGCCTCCATACCAAAATAATAGGAAAAAAAAGCATAACTAAATGCTGTGTATTTCTTCTTACCCAGAATTGGCCTTTCTTATGAGTCAGGCTTCATGAACCTCCTATAATCTAATGAATATAATTTTTATTCTTTTATATCTCACAGTTTATCCATCTAAGAAAAAATTGTTCTCTCTGTTACTGTAATATAATGCTTGAAATCCAGTGTGTAGTGTACCAGGAACACTTCCTGTCCTAGCAAGTGGTGAGGCAGTGATTTTAGTCTTACCACAAGACCTTTTAATTTATAGAAACTTTCTGTGCATGTAAGAGCTTGAAAAAACAAACTGTAGAATTTAGAATGGAAGATTCATGACACTTTGTGCTACGCCAGTTCACATTCATTTCTGTCTGTACAGTTTCTCAATGCTTTTCTCTATTTCCTAAGATAAGTTTTTCCAAGGCTGATCTACTTCGTCATTTCCCAGAGGTTGTGCCACTGTAATTTCAATCTCTGTATGTGGTAAAGACATCTGTGAGAATTTTAAACACCCACTCTGAAATTGCAATCTTAACTTAGGCAAAATTTCCTTTTGAATAAATGTGAATGGCAACTCTTGAAAAAAAGCCAGAGGCCTGTAGCTGTAAGCACAGGAAGAACTCAAAATTGCTTTAGAAATAATGAACTAAGAGCAAGTGTTTTTCAGCACACTTTGTACTAGGACTGTGATCTGATCATTACATCCATCCAGACCTCTTCCAGAACAGAATATTCTATTATTTCACAAATAATCAGGTGCCCTCATTCTGAACATCATGATTTCTCTTAAATACTGTTGGACTGCTTCAGAATGAATGGTATGATTTTTAATTTTCTCTCTACAGCAAAGTAGCATCTAAATTTGATACTTAGGTAAGGCTCAAGTAAAACTAAACCAAAAGATGTAAGTTGGTAAATAAATACATCTCCCCTTTATTACCAAATAAGCCCACAAAAATCTGACTCATATATATACATTGTATGGGCTTCAAGGACATTAACAACAACAAAAAAAAGATGCTCCCAATACCATATCTCAGTGTTTCAAAGAACATAGGGACAGACAGGTAAGCACTGCAGGAGAAGCTGTAGAGGGCTTTCTGGTGAAGTTGACAGCAATTGACCTTCCTCAGGGAGAGCCTTCCAGCTTGAATGTCTCTAAACAATTCACGAAATGTATTAGTCCTCGTGTAAGAGACACTGAAGAACCAATGGGTGCTTCATACGTATCAGGAGACATCTCTGAAAAATGCTGTAATCTGAAAGTAGCACTGGAGAGCACACTGCTGGATCATAGGCAACCTCTTGTCCAGGAGGACACCCAGGTCTTCTCCACAGAGCTCCTCTCTAGTAGGTCAACTCCTAACCTGTGCTGATGCATGCTATTATTCCTCCCCAGGTGCAACAGTCTACATTTGCCCTTGTCGAACCTCTACAAGGCTCCACTCGACCCTCCGGCCTGTCCAGATCTCAGTGAATGGAAGCACAGCCTTCTGGTGTGTCAGCCACTCCTCTCAGCTTCACAACATCAGCAAATTTGCTGAGCATGGACTCTATCCCATCATCCAGATCCTTTATGAAGATGTTGAACAAGATTAAACCCAGTACCATCCCCTGGGAAATACTGCTAGTTGCAGGCCTCTGAGCAGACTCTGCACCACTCATCCCAACCATCTCAGCTCTGCCAGTCAGCCAGTTCTCAGTTCACCTCATCTATTCCACACTTCCTAAGCTTACCTATGAGGATGTTATGGGAGACAGTGTCAAAAGCCTTGCTGAAGTCAAGGTACACAACATGCACTGCCTTCCCCTCATCATGACATTGCAGAAAGCTAACAGATTGGTCAAGCATGACTTCCCTTTGGTGAATCCACACTGACTACAACTGATAACCTCACCTTCTTTCACTTGCTCAGAGATGACATCTACAATAAACTGCTCCATCACTTTCCCAGGGAGAGGTGGGACTGACTGGCCTGTGGTTTCCCAGCTCTTTCTTCTCACAATTTTTGAAGATTGGAATGACACTGTCTTTCCTCTGGTCCTCAGGCATCTCCCTCATTCTCCAAGAACTGTCAAAGATGATAGAGAGAGGTTTGTCAATCACATGTGCCAGCACATTCAGCACTTGGGAGTGCTAAGGATTTGTGCACGCTGATTTTGCCTAGAACATCTCTGGCCAGATCCTCTTCAACAAATGGAAGGCCTTCCTTTCCCAACTCTCTCACTTATCACCTGATTTCTGAGGGGCAGACTTAGCAGGAAAGACTGAAGCGAAGAAGGTGTCCAATAACTCTGCCTTCTTAGGGCCCTCCATTACCAGGGCACCCTCCTCATTAATCAGTGGACCCACATTTTTCCTAAGTTTTCCTTTTCCTATTAACATACTTCAAGAAGCCTTTCTTCTTGTTGTTGACCTCTCTTGCCAGATTTAATTCCAAGTGGGCCTTAGCCTTTCTCATTTCATCCCTGCATACCATGACAATGCTCCTACATTCTCCCCAAGAGGACAGACCTTTTTTCCACAATCTGTAGGATTTCTTCTTCCATTTGAGTTTTTCCATGAACTCTTTGTGCATCCATGCAGTCTTCTGCCACCTTTGTGCAATTTCTTACTCTTAGGGATGCACTGATCTTGAGCTTGGAAGAAATGGTGCTCTTGGGCTCCCTTACCTTCTGTGGTTTCACGTGAAACAGGTCAGGTATCACACTTGTAGCCCAGTCTGCAATGTTGCCTGATCAGGAGGAGGAAGTTGATGAGACTTTCTACAGACAGCTGAAAGGAGCCTCAGGATCACAGGCACTGGTTACCATAAGTCCTTCCATCACCCTGATATTTTCTGGAAAAGCAAAATTGCCAGGCATATACAGACCAGGAGGTGTCTTTGTGTGAAGGATAATCTGACACAGGTGGTAGAGAAGCTGACAGGGAGAAGTGTACTGTTGAACCTTGTTCTTCAAACAAGGACTGGTTGGGAATATGAAGACTGGGAGTAGCCTTGGATTCAGCGACCATGAGATAGTAGAATTCGAGATCTAATGTGAAACAGGGCCATAAGTAGGATCACAACCTTGAACTTCAGGGAAGCCAACTTTGACCGCATCATGGACCTATTTGTGGGTATCTTACGGGTTAGACATTAGCAAGATATCACTGTTGACTGTGCAGTAGTCAAACACTACACTGGATGTGCAGTTGTGCCATATCAGAGAGATGGAGGTAGGATGGATATCTTAAAAATGGTAAGAGAGGACAACAATGTGAAAAAATACACTAATGAGGAAATAATGAAGGAAATAATTTTCCTTGTACAGAGTTACTCTCTTCATTATTTAAAATGTTCAAAATACTGTGCTTGGAACACAATATATATTCCTGTCTCTTTTTACTAACAGATGAAGAAGCAGTTTCTGAGGAGGATGCTAGAAGTGTATGAGGTTACATACACACCAGTGTTATAAATGCTTCAACAAACAGCTGCTGTTAGGAAGTGATTTATTAAAACATTTTTATAAATATTATGCTTTGCATTACTATTTCTGTGTTCATTGCTTTATATTGAATTGCAGATTTCAGTAACTACCTTTTGAAAGAAAGTCATTTTTAGGTCAAAGATTGTGATATTATACATGATAGAGAACAGGTGATGCTTAAATCTTGATGTTACGGTACTATAAAGTATCATTTATCAGAACAACAATTTCACACAGAAGAACAGATTAGGCTCATTGTACAAGAGAAAGGAAGCAAGGAGAAGCTAGTTCTCACAGTCCTAGCTTTTCTGATTGTTAAAACTCGGTGACTGAAATGTGCTATCTGTGTATCCTGCTGAGCTGTGTCTAGCTGTTGGGTAGGTGAAGCAGTTCAATCAGAAAATAATGAACTTGGTTGTTGTTACTTCCTCTCTTTATTTGTTCATTGGCCTCATCTGTGAATGGCCATCTTCTCACTTGCTTTCTACATGTAGGGCAATTTCTTCAATTCTTTTACTGGTGAATAACATCAATAGAGAAATCACATTTGAACAGTAGCATATGATATGTTCACTTGCCATTTGTAGAGTAGAAGTGAAATTGTTCAAATATGTTCTAGGTCAATGCATTTAACCATAATACTTTGATTTTGAAAGTTCTTGCAATAAATTTTGTGACTTGTAACTTCTGTTAGTTATGACATCTATGGTTCAGATATGCCCTGAATTGAAGAAAATAGTTAGTTATTCATGATAAATCACTGTTATTATTATTCACTATACTCTGTGTTAGCTGTTAATTGACATGTTAATGGCCTTTAGAATTGTATCTAGCTTTGCTTTAAAGATGGTAAATTATAGAAAACCTCTCCTATTTCTAAGCAAGTTGTTAAATTTGCTGTTAGCTCTTTGCACCTATTTTTAGGACAAAATCTACAGTATCTACATGTTGAATCACATAATGTCTCTCATCTGCTAACTTAAAGATAAATATACCTTTTAGAAATTTCTCTGCTGTGTAGAAATCTACAGATCAACCAAGCTCTGTTCACCTTGCATTAGATAAACTGTGTAGTTCAAGCTTTTAGTTCTTTGATGTCAAAGCTCTTTCTGGATATGCTACCAATGTCTGAACTGTTTTCAAATCCTTTGTCAAAGTGTAGCCTGGACAAAATACCATGTACAGGATAATTTCCACTTCACCACTATTTATGAATAGTGCCTGCTAATGAACTGTAGGGTTGCATTTCAGCTCTCACCTAGAACTGAATCTCTCTCAGCTCCTGTTCAGTTCATTATGTTATCACACCCTTGTCATTTTCTCTACTTTCAGCAGTAGTTTCTCACTTGACAAATTATGTAAATATATTTTAAATCGAGTTTGCAAACACATGACTTATCAGTGGTATATGTATGTATTTATTTAATTATACCTTTGAAAATGAACTTAGAGGAAAATTTTCATTATGAGAGTATGAACATCATTATGAGATTATGCAATGCATGAGTGGAGATTTAAAAATTAAGTGCTCCTTTATTGTCCCTTCTTTTAGTACTAGAAGTTCTGATTATAATGATTTGCCTGACAAATAAAGAGACAAAGATTATTTTAGGTTCATTAAGATGTTTTGCATATATGCATCAAAAAGAGATATGGTGGATTAGGGTAGTATTATCAATATAGCTCCTCTAATTGATCATGTGCCTGTACCTGTTTCATATTTTTCTGCCAAGCATTTTGACCAAAAAGGTTATGGTTTCTGGGGTAATGACTGTGCTGATGAACACACAACAATGTTTTGGGGTTTGATTCTTTCTTTCCTGATTGCACTTACCAGTTTGCAAATGTCTTTCTTCAAGCCTAGTTCAAATTTTCAGGGTTGTTTACAGAGGTACCAATCACCAGAGTAAATGTCACCTTTGGTTTAGATCTGAGAAAAGTCCCTGCTATTGTCATGTCTGAATTCATTTTGTCCTAAAACATAATCATATTTACAGTTCTTACGATACATAAGATTTATTATGCAGAGAAATGTTTCCTGCAGAATTCAGAAATAATTATTGGGTCCAATCCTCTGCTGCATTCCTTTTCCTTTTTGTTTTGTATTACAGTTTCATTAATGTAAGTGAAGTCAAACTGATATAAAATTGGTGCGAGGGAATGGAACAGAAGATCCCCTCTAAGTGTCCTGACTGTTTTGCAATAATGTGTTGCGACTGGAGTACCCTGTTCTGACATTTAGAGAAGATAATGTAGCTGTGAAAACGTCATGTTCATTATCAAGATCTGAATGTCAACATCCTTCGACCTCTGTAGGGATTGGTAACTCCAAAAAAGTTGTTGTGTTTTCCTTCCCCGTTTGTCTTCTAAGCAGAGTTACTGCTGTTTCAGGAACCACTCTGACATTTATTTGAGAATATAGTGACAGCCACAAAATCGTATCCTGGAAACAAACATACAGAAACTTGGCACTAGATGCTTCAACCTATTCTGCTGTTCTGAAGGTCCCCATAGACAGATGTTTTGTAGAAAATAGGTATCTTGGAGGACATCTGAGCAAAACTGATAATACTGTCCTCTTGGTTCTTATGAAATTCTTGACTTCTGATAGATCAATCTCTGAGCCTAGGCCAGAGTGAATGTGGGTGAGATTATAGGCTCTTCATACGGTTGCTTTTCTGGCATGTGACTGATTAGCACAAGGGCTAAAAAAACTGCTGTGCTGCAAATGCTAATGCAATCTGTGACCTTTGTATAATAAGAACATTGATCATGGATTTTCCAATGGTGCATTCATTAATAAAGCATAAGGAACAGGACTGGTACAAAGGGTGTGAAGCAGATATAATTAGTCAGTATTCTTAATCATCACTTCTGGATTACTGAATAGCTACACATACATTTATCTTGGAGGTATGGACTGGAATAATGCATCAGAACTTCACAATGTCATTGATATCCAAGAAAATATATGTTTTTCAAGTATATTATGCTTTTCAAAATGATGCTAGACACTTTTCTACATGGCCTAATGACTGCAAGTCAACAGGTGCTGAAGACGAATGCAGATGGGATATGTTTAGTAGGTTACTGAGTTTTCTGTGAGAATGAAGGGTTATGCTACACTGAATGCTTCCTAGAGTTCTCTCCTACTAGAGCAGGACCACCAAGAATGGATTTTCACTGAAATATCTGGCTAATGATCTGCTAATTTGTACTGCATTTTACTGAAAGCGAATATGGACTCTGTCCTAACCTAGAAAGGAAGCCACTCTTCTTCTGGAAACAGTGATTTCCAAAAAAAGAAAGGTAAAATGTGGAAGTTCCCATAGGAACGTGGGAGACAACATGTACTTCATGGACTTAGAAGAAATAGCAGTAGTATTGTACACAAAAGAATTCTCCTCAGGCTGCATCAAACATTCCATTGGGCCATGCAAGGTTTGAGAAGGATTCAAAATATAAGAAAATAAACTAAGAAAACACACTCTGGCATAATCATACATAATTATCCTAGCATTAGGGGCATCATAAATACAATTGGTATAATAGAAATAGGTGAATAAAGAAAATATTACTCTGTTAAGCACTGAATAGGACATTTATTCCAACTATATGAACATGTGAGAAGGCTGAACTCAACCACACTGCCTTTGTTAAAAGACATTGGATATTATTTTTGAAATGGGAATCTGAGATTCTTAGTAGAGATTTCTCTGGTCTCATAGTCATTTCATTTCTTATTTCACTACAGAATTGTTTTGATAGCTCTTTAGCAATACTCTTAGTCACACAGACCTTTCCTGTAAGAGGCTAGTTTTAGATAGAAATTAGGCTCAGGACTGAGTAATTATTTCAGGCTGGAGATATTGCCAGTGATCTCTTTGTGAGTAGTGACATCAGTGTTCACAGTATGGAAAGGTGTAATTATTATTTTTCAGATTAGTTTTGATACTCTAAATTTGTTGCCAGTGTGGCATGTGCATTATGTTTTAATTAAATAAATGTTGCTATGGACACACACTGAAAATATGAATTACCTGTCAACCTCCTACTGACAGAACTGCAGTCTCTAATGGAAAAAAAAATTCAAAGTGAAGAACGAAGAACTGCACAAGCAATTTCAAATGATGTGGAATCTTCTCCAAATTTCCTCTGACTAACAACTATTGCTGCAGCCTTATGTTTCAGTTACCTATTTTGAGAGGAGTAGGATTGCTGAAGAAACATTTTTTTTTTTTTTTTTAATGAAACTGGCAAAGAGTAAAAACCCTAAAATGATGACAAGGAGGTCTGTTGTCTACTAACCATGTTGGTTATGAGCTGCCATGGCCTCATTCAACAAGCATCCATATTGCCTTGCTCTAGGACTACACTTAACAACATCTAGAGGTGTTTACTTGGAAAATCAGATCCAAAATGCTCAATCTGACCCTCCAGCATGTGTATATATATATATGGCACATGCTCCTGCTCTATACCTAGCGCAATATTTGGGATGGAGCTGCTGGTCTAAATATGCCTAGTGATCAGCAAAGCCAGAGCCCAGAGGGATACTATCACTTTTGAATAGTCTCTGCAAGTACTTTGAGTATTTAGATGAAGCATTTTCGTGTTTTGGCTTTTACTATACATAGCTGCAACAATATGTGCTAAAGTCTTTTGCTGCTCTCTTATGAGATAGCAGAAGTTATGCCAACCAGCTACCACTACACAAAGAGGCTCCAACATCAGCCTCATCCCATGAAAACACGCAGATACAGGTAGCATGCCAGGAAGAAGAGCCAGGACAGCTGAATTTCTCCAGACGCAAAGCATTCTCATGCTTCCCCATCACTGCTCATTGCCAACCAAGGGCTAAGCAGACAAAAACCATCACTGAATATTAATTGTAGAAAACCTTTTTGGTGACAACCTTTTCCATCCTCCTCTTCCCCTGTCTTCTGCTTTCTTAAGAGTCAATCCACCTTCTCTTGTCACTGACAGTGACAGAAAACTCAAAATGCCCTTTCCTGGATCTATTTGTGTTCACACTTGGGTTTTGATGCAGAATGAAAAGTCCAGTCCAGATATTCTTCAGATCAGTGCCTTAGGAAGGTAGGAACTTACATTACCTGTGTAATTGTGTTCTCAAGGGGAAGAAAACCAGAGTAAGATTTTTTGGGCCAACTAGTCAGATGTACAGTTTGAAGAAAAAAATTCCCCAAGCCAAAGACTCTCTACCTCCACAGTTGCAGTCCTGTGAGGGTTTCGGGACTAGCATCCTCAACTAGAGTCTTGTCAATGGTGGCAGCCAGGATCAGTCCCAGGCTCCTCAGGGGAGATGTGAGGATGCTGTTTCAAGGTGGAATTTTGTACTTGTAGGGTGCTGCTGGCCTTTGTTTTCCTAAGGAGTGTTTGTGGAATGTTCTGTTGACATGCAAAGAAGGGTGGGAAAGTTAAAAGGGAAATCTTACGAATGTATATAAGTGATGTTAGAACCTATAATTAACAATTTGGATCATCCGTATCTGAGTCTGTGCCTCAGACGCTGCAGTTACCACCAATCAGCTCATCTTTATTTTCCATGTGCCTGAGTAGGGCATTCAGGAGGATCTGCCCCATAATCTTGTCAGGCATAGAGGTGAGACTGACTGGGCTATTCCCTGGATCTTCTTTTTTTCCCCTTCTTGAAAATGTGGGGTATGTTTCCCCCTTTCTGGTCTGCATGAACTTCACTAGACTGCCATGACCTTTTAATTATGATGGATAATAGATGGGCAACTTCATCCACCAGTTCATCCTCAGAACCTGGGGATGGATCCTCATGGGTCCCATGAACTTGTGCACCTTCAGATTCTTTAGATGGTCTTGAACACAATCTTCACTTACAGCAGGCAGATCTTCCTTCTCCCAGTTCTTACCTTTGCTTTCTGCAACTTGGGCATTGTAGTTAGAGCCCTTGCTGATGAAGACTAAGGTAAAGAAGTCACTGAGCAATGACATTATAGCACACACATGCCTGTAACTCATCTTGCTTGTTCCCCATGCTCCATGCATTAGTGTACAGACATTTAAGCTGAGCTCCCGCTGTGGCTGATTTACCAATTGGTATCCCCTTTTTCTGCACCTTAAGTGCTCTCTTACTGAGACAAGTAAACTTTTGTATGACCTGTCAGAAGTTTATGTTCCCATGAATGTTTGAGAGCTGCTTTGTGGAAGTGCTAGGGCCACTGTTTTCTGCCAGCCTTGTGGAAGCGTAGCACTTCTGAAAATCAGAAATGTCTAAGCCATTCTTAACATAGTTGATTAATTACATTAAATGAGGTCATGCTGAAGTTTAACGATTATTTTCACTTCCGTCTTTGATGCCACAGACAACTCAACCACTATTAGCACTGTAGCCAGAGAGAGGATAAAATAAAGAAATAAAGTGACAACAAAAGCTTCATCTGAATTTTGATGGGAATTATGTATATTACACAAAGACGTGATATGATTCAAACCTGGAACTAAGTTGCTCTCCTCCTCTTAATGATTATGTAGGTGTCCAAGGTAACATGTTTACAAATTCAGGTGATCTTGGAAATCCTTCTACTAAACTAGGAGCCCTATTCCCTCTAGATTACTCTTTCCAATAACATCTACTATGGATTGCCAAAGTCTTATTATTTATTATCAGCCATCTGCAGATTACTCCTTTGTGAAGAAAAAAAAAAAAAGAAGAAGAAGAAAACTTAATTTTAAAGTATTACCGTTGATAGTTTATCCTAGGGAAAAGACAGACAGCAATATCCATCAGCCTTTAAATCCTTCTGTTTACTGTACCGCTAGACTTTACGTAATGTTGTTTTTCTTCCTGAAATACATCTGCCAGTGATATGAAATGATTGCACTGTAATACCCTAAATGTTTTCATCGTGTGTAATTATTTATTTTCTTGCCATTTTGAAATCCTAGGCAGATTGCTGACTCAATGATCGTGTTTTCCTCTACAAAATACTTCAGAGTCAAAGAAAAAAGCCTTAAAAGGATCAGAAACAGAAATGTTTATGTAACCTGCCACTTGAATAATCAGAAGAATACCAAGTTTTATTAGAAAATTACAAACAAGTTTCTCTTATCACCAGCTTTTTATTGCTATTGTTTGTCTGAAACCTTTATCAACTAATTATATTAATTACAAACTGAAAACGAAATGAAATGAAATAAAACAAAGCAAAACAAACACAATTAGTAGAAACCATGCTGACTGAAATAATCTGTATTGTCTTCTCAAACTCTGGCAGAAGGCCAACAAGTAATTTCAGGTAATATTATTAGTTTAATTTAATGCCTCTAGAATTTCAGCTATACTGATTCAATTCACATTAATTTGTAAATAAATTTTTACAGAGTTGGCCTCAGTTGTTAACTTGGATGAAGAATGAAGATAAACCAATACTGGCAACACAATCCCTTTTATTTGTGGGGGAAAAGAGCCCAAATCAAAACAAAACAAAAAAAACTGCAGTATGATGTGAACATTTCAGAAGATGGTATTCAGTACATTTTCAGACCAGACGACAATTCTGAAACCTGCCATCAGAGCAAGTAAAAACATATGCTTTCAGGAGCACGGGGATGATCAACACAGTAGCATGGAAAAGCACTCTCAGCCACTCTGTTGAAACACACTCTATCAAGCATGTTCCCTGTGGTCAGACTTTTTTGTCACTTGCTCTGAATTAAATTGATTTTGAAAAGTCAGTTGCTGGTTGAGCATAAAATGAAACCATTGTTTTTTTCCTGAGGATGGAGATTTCAGGCATCACAGGCACCTCTGCACACTTGTTCAAACTTTCACTCATAGTGAACTATTACACTTCAGTCTTCTCTCAAGTCACGTTTACAAACATTAGCAAATCCCAAATCTAGTACATGACATGGCTGATATGAATGGGGCAGAATGCCTGACAGTTTCTGCAGGCTGGATGTAAAAGAACAATTTTCCAGACCCATTTGGGTGGTATTCTTCTCAGCTAAAGTTTGTAACATATCTCAGCCAGTCTCCAACTTCCTGTTATGGTTAGCAGAGAAGAATAGGCAGTGTCATTAATCAGTTTTGCTTTCAACATCTTGAGAATCATAGAATCACAAAGGTTGGAAAAGACCTACAAGATCATCCAGTCCTATCATCCTGTCCACCTATCACCAATAGTTCTCAATAAATCATGTTCCTCAACACAACATCTAAACATTCCTTGATCACCTCCACGGTCTGTGACTCCACCCTGAGCAGCTCATTCCAGCACATGACCACTTTTTAGGAGAAGTATTTTCTAACATCCAGTCTGAATCTCCTCTGGTGCAACCTGAAGCCATTCCCCTCTAGTCCTATCTCTATAGTTATATGAAAGAAGAGGCTGACCCCAGCTCACTACAAGCTCCCTTCAGGAAGTTATAGATAGTAATGATGTCACCCCTAGCCTCCTCTTCTCCAGACTGAAAAATCCCAGCTCCCTCAGCTGGTTGGGACCGGTGCTCTTTAACATCTTTATCAATGACATCAATGATGGAATCAAGTGCACCCTTAGCAAGTTTGCTGATGATATCAGACTGAGTGGTGTGGCTGAAGCAGTGGAAGGAAGGGATGCCGTTCAGAGGGACATCAACAGATTTGAAAGGTGGGCCTGGGTGAATCTAATGAGGTTCAGCACAGCAAAGTGCAAGGTTTTGTACTTGGGCCGGAGGAATCCCGGACATCTATATAGACTGGAAGGAGCAGTCCTTGAGAGCAGCCCTGCAGAGAAGGACCTGGGGGTTCTGATGGAAGAAAAACTAACATGAGCCAGCAGTGTGCTCTTGCAGCTTGAAAGGCAAATGGTATCCTGGGCTTCATCAGGAGAGGGGTGGCCAGCAGGGACAGGGAGGTTATTGTCCCTCTCTACTCTGCTCAGTGTCATCACTGCTAAAGTTAACCTCAGCCAAAATTTTAATTGGAATACTTTCACTCAAAATGCATTTTATTTATGTTACTAAATAGACAATGTCTAACTAGATTTCTAAACGGATTTAAAACATAAGGGAAAAGCTAATCATATAAGTGAAATAAGTATGTGCATACAAATTTTATGGTATGTATGCTAAATCATCATGTGCCATACTTGAATTTATTTGCCAGAAAGACAGGAACTGTAGGTTGCTATAACTCTAAAATATTAACTTGCTTATTCAACCTTCTTTGAATTCTTGGATTCAACATAAATATGAATGGAAATAAAAGCAAAAACACACTGTTCCATACCAAAAGACAACTTGAGAATTTGCCTTATCTCTTACAGTGGCCACAAGTGGCTGTGTAGAGCGAATGCATAAAAATGGACAAGGGTGGCATGATGCTTCTTTTAGCAGACATGATAGCTATCAGCAATTAGAGACTAAAAGAGCTATAGCAGATCACATCTGCATCATCCTAACAGTTCAATTCATGGACCATAAAATTGACTAATCAAATTTTAATTCATTTACAGTTCTGTAGGAAGTAATTTTTATTGTTAAATTACAGATGGTTTTCACAAGTGCTTTTTACTTAATTTAAGCCTACCACTTTATCTTTTCATCAGATGCCTTCTGGTTCTTATAGTAGAAGAAATGAATAAACATGCCTGCCTACAATCTTACAAAAGATATATACTCTGTTCCTTCAGCTATATTCATCCTAAACTGTAGAGTTATAGTCTATGTAAACCTCTTCCTATGGAAATTTCTGTATGTTTCTAATCATTCACAGTGACCTTTATCTCTATCTTCAACTGCAAAAAGAACAAACGCTCCTGTAAGTGGTTTAGAGTCACATTTTCTTTTGTGTTCTATATTGCAATTATTAACCTTAATTTTATAGTCAGCATCATATGAATGTACTAAATGACAACTTTTTCATCAAGAAAAGTCATTAGCCATATATTGCAATCATTATTCTAGAAAATATCAAAATGACAGATAGGTATGTGGAAAAGGAAGTGGCCAACTGTAACAGCCAAGGTAAACAAACAGTCTTTCTGTTCATGATATCTTCTTGTATTCTGAAAGTGAAACTTAAAGAACAGTTCTTTTTTGTATTTAATTTTTTGGATGCAACAAAAGCACTCAGTACGATAATTCACATATGCTATATGCATAGTAACAACACTTTTAAACTGCAGATGTGCACTGAAAAAAGTGAGCAATACAGCAATCATTTCTGGGAACAGGAGGTACAAGAGGCATACAATCATAGCTTTGCCTGGGACAGGGACCAAAAGCACAAAGTTCTTTGCATTTTTAATATAATATATATAATTGTATAGGGAATTATGGATTTAAAATTTAAATGCTTTCATTCCTGAGAATGTGCCCCACTTGCTCAACAATCTCTTGAAATTTTGATTCTCCATTTGTCACTGATTACTCTTGTCTTCTTTATTTTACATATGAATAACATGAAAAAAAATCTTAGGACATGGAGTATCTTTTAGTAAAACACTTGAATGTCTTTCCTAGGATAGCCAGAATTCTTAGTTATTACAATGACAGGGATTGGAATGGGTGTGGAACAGTGCAGTAATCACTTCCATCAGTAAAGCAACAGAATTCATTATGAACAGTATGTGATATTTCTCATGAGTAGTACTACACTTCTTACCTGACTAACTCCTTTATCTACAGTTTGGGACAAAATATCACAAAAAAAAACCACCAAGAGAACTGATAACTGAAAAACTAAACAGTTCGAGGTCACACAAGGAGTAACTGGGAGATTATGATACTACGTGTTCACAATGATTATGATACTCTGTGTTCACAAATTTCATAGCACATATTCTCCTTTATTGATCTCCATTTTCAATCCATTTCAATGCAAAAGTATTTGTACAAATGATTACTCATTTCAGAATCAGGAAAATACAGGAGTACTTTAATTTCAAGGATTTTTAATTTTCTGTTTGTTTCAAGATATGAAAACATTTATCATCGTATTTGTTAGGACTGCTCATAGAGATGTTCTTCATATTAAGAAAAGGTTCCTTTTATCCCTATTAATTGCACATTGATTTTACAATGGTGACTTTTCCACAAATTATTACACATCTGAGACAATTTCTGTTTGAAATCTAGATCTGTAAGAGAGATCAGCTCCAGCACCAATGAAACAGAAACTACTAAAATCCAAAAGAGAAACACAGGGAGAAAACAGATTTAGATGTAGAATGCAGTATCTGATAATTCTCACCCTCAGTAGATGGAGCTAAATGTACTGAGACTAACAGAATTTCAGCTTTCCCATGGCACATGACTTACTCTCCTACTTCATGGTCTTTTTTTGTCCGGCACTGCATCTGATGTGCCCTCAACGTTTGCCACATGAAAATCAAAATGCAGAAATGACCAGAAAATGGTTGAAAACAAAAAGCAAAATTAGAAAGCCTGTAAGTGTAGTCCAAGATAAGGAATGTGCCTTTTCAAACGAACAGTCAAACCAGTGAAATGAAAATCAGGTGCAGCATAAAGAATCATAGCCTCCAGTTAAGCAAGATATTAGAACATGATTGCCTCATCTAGAGATATAATTGTTCCTTTTAGCTTCAAAGGAGCAAACTGATTTAAGAAAACTATTCATAGTCCTAAAACTAGGCATATGATGACATAGCCTGCTGGTTGAAAGTCACGAGAAATCAGATATGTCTCGAGGGTAATTCCACCTACTGTAGGTGACTTAAAAACAGGTTAGCTCCAGACTAACCTACTGCAGTATTTTTGAAGATCCCAAATCTGAAACCACCACATCTATTTCATTGCACGAAAACAAGCTGTTACACCAAGATACGGGGATCCCCAAGAAGGTGACTCAGATTCTGCATTCCTTATGCCATCATGAACATTATTTATTAGAGAATCACTAAATCATTTAGGTTGGAAAAAATCCTTGAGATCATCAAATCCAACCATCACATAACACTACAAATACACCACTAAATCACATCCCTAAGTGCTAGATCTGCACATCTCTAGAAGTACTTGAAGGATGGCAACATACTCAATTTCTGGTCAGCGCATTCCAATGCCTAACCACTTTCTCCATGAAGAAATTCTTCCTGATATCTAATCTAAACCTCCCCTGGTGCAACTTGAGGCCTATCACTTGTCACATGAAAAGAAGAGACTGACACCTACCTCACCACTACCTCACTACAACCTCCTTTAAGACTGTTGTAGGAAACAGTGAGGTCTCCCCTCAAACTCCTCCTATCCAGACTAAACACCCTCAGTTTCTCCTTATAAATCTTTGTTTCCAGTCCTTTCACCACATTTGTTACTCTTCTTTGAATGCATTCCAGCTACTCAATTTCCTTCTTGTTGAGAAGCTCAAAGCTGACCGCAGTATCTGAGATGCAGACTTACCAGTGCCAAGTACAGAGGGACAATTAACTCCACAGTCTTACTGCCTGACCACCTCAGAGCTAATAAAATTTTAAGGAATATTGAGGGCACTTCCCAAATATCTCTTGAACACTGTGAGGCATGGAGCATCAAACACCTCTCAAGGAAGTCAGTTCTAGTGTTTAAATAGCAGCAAAATTCTTCCTAATACACTATCTGAACAACTCCTGGTCCAGCTTTCTAACCTCACATTCTTTCTATTTTGGCAAATAAAATCAGTATTGTTATCTTGGTCAGTGTTTTTTGGGAGTTATCTTATTTATAGGACCAAATCACCACATTCACCTCAGCATCCATCATGGTATACAGTGCATAGATGTTGACTTGGAAAGACATTGAAAGACAACAGAGAGGAGAAAAAATTTCTCTGCAGGTGAGATATTCTGGTTACCTTTGCACACAAAGTTGCAGTGAAGGTATAAGCTCATATTTTTTATACATAATCTCTGAGGACTCAAGAAGAGACCACATCTGTTTCTCAGAGTGCTTATGTTTTTCTTAAGCCTTTGGCTCCAAGACCACTGATTTTGACTAGCTAATAGTTTTCATCTTTGAAAAACAATCACACTGAATTGTGGCATGTGGTTGCAATATGTGAATAACTACCTTCGATCCTGTTAGTTTGAACAGTAATATATGGAAAAAACAACACTGCAAACTTCACTGTGGACTAAAAAGGTGACCAGCGCACCTGGCTGCCCGGGTTACCATGTCTTCCCCATTTCGCAAACAAGCTCTTTAAAACATAGCTGGAGTTGTTCCTCCATGCATGAGCAGAAAGATGGCAGTCAAAACTACATGCAGTCTTTACAGCATTGTGATTTATATTATTTTCTGCAATATTCTACTCCACAGACAATAAAATCACTATTAATATTGTCCATCAACATACTTGATTTGTGAAAGAAGTTGCACGGTGCCATGCTCTAGTTTTCTTTTTTCTGGAGAGTTTATAGTCATTTTGAAATACACACACGTAAGCAGTTGAAATATTTATTTCCAAAAAGTGTTGCTTAGCACTTTTCAGTGTTGGGTTCACATGTTATTCACATACTGCTATTCCTTAGGCTTTAGTAAAATTTCAGGAAAACTCTTTATACCTTTAGTATTTTAGAGCTATGTTTTAAAATGATCTGAGCAATAACACAGCAGCTTAAACCTTATATGACTGAGTGAAAACAAATTACAACCCTACTCACCAATGTGTTCCTCTCAGCTATGTGTTTAGAAACAAAGAACAAGTGTTTTTTTATTTTTTTTTTCTGTTGTACTACGCAGTAGTTTACACTCCAAAGGTTTGGGGTAAAAAAAAGAATACTTCATGAAGAAGAATCTCAGATGGAATTTTTACTGCGAAACCAAGTTTCTTAAAGATCTTAAAGACCAAAGAGAAAGTTTGGTTTGCCTAGGGATGCAATTTTATTTCCTGTGGCTGAGATATAACCTGCATCTCAAAAGGATGTCAAGATCTTTTATACACATAAATATATAACTGAAAGAACACCAGACAAACTTCAGTAACTACACAGAGCCTTCAGGTAGACCCCACATGGCACTGCAGTCTTTCTGATATCTTTTCTATATTGTGGCCAAAATTTGTGTCTTGCTAAAGAAATGAGTTTTGGAAGTTGAAAGATGAAGACAGAAAAAGGTTTTCTGCTTGTTTAAGGAGACTTTCTTTCCAGATGTCCTTCTCCCATTTATATGGTGGGGTCATAGTCTTTTGAATAGTAAATAAAATTGGGAATCCATGCCCAGTCTTGCTAGTGGATGGACTCAAGAGACATGGAGCTGCAACAGCCTTACATCTGCTGGGCTCCCAGGTCTGGCAGCTGAACACAACGGACAAAGCTAACTCACAGTCCAACCTTTGGCTGCCATTTTCCTACATGGAAAAACAGCTGGAAGTTCAACAAAAAGTACTATGTCACAGTCACAGTAAAAAGTTTGTAGAGGAATGTCAAGGGATGAAAGATTGATTCAAATGTGAAAGGTATCTTATAAAAATCACAGTAATGTTTTTAATCAAAAGCTTTTATAACCACGAATTTTCAAGCCATATTTTTATTAATACATCTGGAGACAGATTTACCAAATTTCTTACACTTTGTTTAATCCAGGAAAAAAAAATGCATGTTAACGAAAGCAGTCTATGATTAGCACTGAAGGACCAAACTGTCCTCCATTATACCTACAGATGGCTTGTTTTAACAGTCAAGGTGAGTGAAAATAGGGTACCTGGCACACTATGCAATTAATTTCTTTAGTATAAAATTAGGTACATAATAGCTACTCCATATAAACAATAAATAACAGTTAGTATGAGGAATTGCCCACTGAAAACAGCCACAGACTGCATTGTTAAATGCAAGGATATGTACAAGAATTTTTGGGGATCTAAATGGTTACACAACTGCAACATACAGATCCAGATCACTGCATGGTTCCAGAAACACTAGTGATAACACAAGGGAAGGGTAAATACACATCAGGGACCAGAAAAAGGCAAGACTTCTTCTGTCAGAAACAACACAAGTTTATATCAACCTTAACCAAGCCTGTAAAGTCTCCTTGAGCATGGTGGTGAAAGCAATATCTTAGCTGAAGATGACTACACATGAATTTTTATTTGAATGGCAGTACACAGCTAATACTGTCATCAAAATCAGCTACTTATAATGCTAGAAACAGAAGAAGATGCTACAGAAGAAATAAGGCAAAAGGGGTCATTTTAGAAATGTACACACTGGCTAACAAAACAAAACTAAACAAAACAAACAAAGAAACTGATGTTCTTTGCAAGTTTGATCTCTTTTGTAGCATATAACCTAAATCTGGGATACTTCAGAAAGAAAATTAAAAATAGCATGAACCAGAAACTGCAGGTGATGAGTTCAGACCAAGTACAGCATGTTCCCTCAGGTATCAGTGTCTTTCTGCTAGGCACCATAACGTTCTGAGAGTACGTGTCTATCTTGTGTAAGCCTCAGAAAGAGGACAATTCAAACATTAATCCTTTGGAATTATTGATAAGATCATTCTTCCAACAAACCTGCGCATCCCCTATGTACAAACACTCCTAAGACATTGCTTCCTTCTTCAAACACCTGTAGCCCTTCCCACAACATTCAGGGGAAAACTTTTTCTGCTCAGTGTAGAGATTATATACCAAATAACAGAGGCATGTATTTGCAGAATTTGACAAAAAGAAAAAAAATAATAAAAGGAAAAAAAAAACTGTCTATCTGTTGTGCATTCAGTGGTCAAATTTTGAAAGCAAGTTTTATTAAAAGAAAGGACAAGATGAAGAGGATGAGAAAAAAAGGATGCATATGAAGAAATAACAACGGCTACATGTTCCTGGCTGGAAAGACGATCTACAGAATAGATTTGTGTTTTTCAATTGAGATTTCACTGTGATTTTTAAATATAACCATGCTGTTTATACCAAAGAAAACAGTCGGGTCAGTGTTCCCTTTGTACTACATTGCAATTGCTACTGCAGAAAAAAGCTACAGAAATGGGTGAGATCACTTAAGTGAGTCCACCAGTGGTTAATCCATGCTGCCATCTTGTGGTTCCCAAACAGACTGATCTTTCATACCGCTTTTTAAGTACTGGAGTGTTAAATCAGGAAACCATGGTAATGTTCTCTCAACAGCTAGTTTCGCAAATAGAAAATGTTCATTCTTATTTTGTATAATTACTGTTGTCTGTTCTAAAATATTAAACCATGTTGCCACTTTTGTCTTCATATTCTCCGTAAGAGTAGGAAATTTGGCAAGGGAGGCTCTGTGGATGAGCAAAGAGCTCGTGGATAAGGTCAAAAGGAAGAAGAATGCCTATGAAATGTGGAAAAAGGGCCTGTCCTCTTAGGAGTATAGGAGTGTT
The DNA here is from genome assembly GCA_023055505.1 of Callipepla californica brunnescens. Lineage (NCBI taxonomy): Eukaryota > Metazoa > Chordata > Aves > Galliformes > Odontophoridae > Callipepla > Callipepla californica. The sequence goes on along the minus strand of JALIRH010000001.1, from coordinate 108,273,806 downwards.
GTCAGGACCTGCAGGGAAGCAGCGAGGAATGCTAAAGCTGACCTGGAGCTGAAGCTAGAAAAGGACATAAAGGATAATAAGAAGGGGGTTTTTAAGTATGCTAATAGTAATAGGAAAACTAGGGATTATGTGTAAGTCCCCTGATGAATGAGGGGGGTGTTCTGGTAATGGGGGATGCTGAGAAGGTGGAGATGCTGAATGCCTTTTGCTTAGGTTTTCACTTCAAAGACTCACCCTCGGGACTCCTGAACCCTGGACGGAAGAGAGAGTCTGGGAAATGGAAACTTCCCTCTGGGTGAGGAGGGGGTGGTCCGGGAGGATCTGCATGGGATCAATGTGCACAAATCCATGGGCCTTGATGGGATGCATCCACATGTGCTGAGGGAGCTAGCAGAGGTGACAGCTAACCTACATCATCTTAGAGAGGTCTTGGAGAACAGGACAGGTGCCTGAAGACTGAAGGATAGACAGTGTCACTCTGGTTTTCATAAAGGGCAAGAAGGAGGATCTGGGAAACTACAGGAGTCAGACTCACCTCCATCCCTGGAAAGGTGATGGAAGATCTCCAAGCAATTGAAAGAGAGGAAGGTCATCAGAAATAGTCAGCATGGATACACCAAGGGAAAATTGTGCTCAACCTTCTATGATGACATCAATAGGTTGGTAGATGAGGGGACTTCAGCAAGACTTTTGATACTGTGTCCCACAGCATCCTGATAATGAACCTGAGAAAGTGTGGAATACATGAGTGGACAGTGAGGTGGGGTGAGAATTGGCTGGCTGGCCAAGCTCAGATGGTGGTGATCAGCAGTGGGGAGTGTGGTTGGAGACCTGTGACTAGCGGTGTTTCCCAGGGGTCAGTGCTGGGTCCAATCTTGTTCAATATCTTCTCAGTGACCTTAATGAGGGGATAGTGCCCACCCTCAGCAAGTATGACAATGATATAAAGCTGAGAGGGGTGGCTGACACACCTGAAAGCTGTCCTGCTATTCAGCAAGACCTGGACAGACTGGAGAGCTGGGCAGTAAGAAACCAGATGAGGTTTAACAAAAGCAAGTGTCGAGTCTTGCACTTGGGAAGAAACAACTGCAAATATTAGTACAGGTTGGGACATGACCTGCCAAAAAGGGGCTTTGCACAGAAGGACCTGGAGGTCCTAGTGGACAACAGTTACCCCGCATTTCACTCCTCATACACTATTCACTATGTTCTTACATAACATTTACTAGAGGTACTTCTTTTTTTTAACCAGGAATTAGCTCAGAGTATGGAAGAAAAGGTCAAACTTCATGTTCACACTTCATTTCACAAGTTTGAAATAGAGGAAGTGATTTTCAAAGCAAAAGAGAAGGTGAGAAAACTCCTGAAATGTTAATTTAATGGTGATAACTGGTTGGACAAGATAAAGGAAAAGACAACTAGCATTTATAGTGAAAGAACGGGGATTAGCTCCTGTAAGAGGTGTCAAACATGAGTTAATAAAAAATGTGAAAGTGATACTGTGCCATAGAACTTGTATCTAAGTTGAGTTTATGAATTTTGATGTCAATATATATTTCAGTTCTCATCCATGTCTTTTTAAATTATTTTATAGAAGCCTTCTAAAGTACATTTTTGATGTACTATGGGTGGGTTTGGTTTTGCAGTGATGTATCTTTATACATCTTTGCAGTTTGCTAGCTACCTTTGTGTAGATACATCTCACTGAAAAGGTGGCAGCTTCCGAATCGTGGAAATCATTAAAGTAGCCCACTTTCTGAGTCTAGATGTTGAAGATGCCATCTGTGTGTTAGAGATGGTGACATAGAACAAAAAGACAGCAACTTGTGAAACTGCTGGAGCTGTCTGGAAAGTATTTGGGAATCTTTATTCAAAACTGGAATATGATCTGGTTTTGGTGTCTGTGTAGCTGGTGATAACTGAGACTCCTGTTAGCCTCAGTGATTACTGTTTGCATTCAGGTTTGTTGTAGGAACTAGACTTACAGATCTTTTTACAAGTATCCTTCTCAATCTCCTAGAAGTCTTCAGTTTTACTAAATCTACAAGGAGTAAATTTTCTGTAGGCCAAATAGCACTAAACAGAACCAGACTGAAGAGAGGTACCACCGTAACATTTGACAAATCACCATGACAATTTTATATAAAATTGAGTTTAATCGGGTCTTGGTTAACAAAGAAGGCTTCATGTATAAATTACTGAACCAGCTAGAGGATAACTTGCAGAATTTTCTGCTCTTCCAACCAAATCATTCTGGAAAGCACATTCAGGTATAACTGCAGCATTCAAACTTGCCTCGTTTTATTTTACTAAAATCAGGTGAAGACATAGTACCATAGGATTGCTTGATATAGAGTTTTGCTGCTCTTTTTAAGGATTTTTTTTTTCCATTGAAGTACTCTACTCAAGGGGTGGAATACCTCCACTATGAGGACAGGCTGAGAGAGCTGGGGATGTTCAGCCTGGAGAAGGCTCTAGAGAGACCTCAGAGTGGCCTTTCAGTATCTAAAGGGTATGGGTATAAGGAGGGAGACAGACTCTTTAGTGGGGTCTGTCGTGGCAAGACAAGGGAAATGGTTTCCAACTAAAAGAGGGGAGATTTAGATTGAATATAAAGAAAAAGCTTTTCACAATGGCTGTGGCGAGGCACTGGCACAGGCTGCCCAGAGAGGTGGTGGGCTCCCCATCCCTGTAGACAGACAGGGTCAGGCTGCATGGCATTCTGAGCAACCTGGTAGAGCTGTAGGTGTCCCTGTTTATTGCAGGGGAGTTGGACTAGGTGGCCTTTAAGGATCCCTTCCAATTCAAACGATTCTGTGATTCTATTGTGAAAAAAGAAACCTAAGTAGACTTCATGTGATGTTTTGAATTCTGCTTCATTTTCTTCATCAAAACTCCATCTAGGAAATATTTGGTACACTTAAGGGCTTTGGAAAAAAACTACTTTTACTGTGTGAACAGCGCAAAGGCAGAGATAACTGAGAGCTTGTTAAGAAACCTGCCTCTTGAAATCTGTCTTATGATTTGGCAAGAAAGGCTTCTAAAATCGATGGGGCTATCAGCAGTGTTAACTATGTTTTACTATTTGTGAATTAAACAGAAACATGGAAATCAGCATAATTTAATGACAGCCCAAACAGGAATGGTAAAACATTAAAAGTTGTGTCAGAGGAGGTTCAGGTTGGATGTTAGTACAAATTCCTTCTTAGGAAGAGTTGCCCAGGGACATGTGGGGTCACCACCCCTGGAGGTGTTTAAGAGCCATGGAGATAATGGCGCTGAGGGCCACGGTTAGTGGGCGTGGTGGGTGATCTCAGTGGTCTGTTCCAACCTTAACGATCCTGTGATTCTTATTCAGAATGCAATGAGAATGCATATGGAAAACAGTAACCCCAAAGAGCGACTTGACGATTCTTAGCCACGCCAACCCCCACAGCGAATGAGTGGGGGGAGGGGAGGGAGGGAAGGGGAAAGGAGGCAGTGAAGCCGCGCAGCGCCTCACGGCGTCGCGGCTCACTCTTCCCGCGCGGCCCGCAGCAACCGCCGCCCTCCCGCCTCGCTGGGATTGGCTGCGCCGGGAGCAAGGGTGGACGAGGCGTTCGCTGATTGGTGGAGAGGTGGCGGCCTTTTAGGTCCTTGGGTACTCGTCCGAGCGGCGGGAGCTGCCGTGAGGCTTGAGGTGCGGTGTGGAGGCAGCTCTCGTCTGTCACCTTTAGGAGGCTTCGTCTTCAAGGAGAAGTATCCGAGAACGCTGCCTTGCTACGGGATGTGACCAGCGGTTTTGGCTGAGAAGTGTGCGCGTTGGTGCGAGTTTTGTCATTCCTCTTTGTTTTCTTATTGAAAGGGTGACGACATGCTGAGTGGAAAGCAGGAGTGCCCTGCGGATGGCGGTACTGAGGTGGAACAGAAGAGGAGAAAGCTGAATGCCATCAGGTGTGTGCGTGGGGAGGGACTGGTGGTGTCAGGGTGATGAGGTTCTGCACCTCTCTATGTAGCATCTGTAAAACTAGCAGTCACTTATACACGAACGTTTAGGGAGAAAACGTTGTGAGCCTGTCTTGGGATGTTTTGAAGGGCTGAGGCATTAAAATATGAATATCTCACATCGATCTGGATGTATTTTACAAGTAGTCCTCTTGGTACATTCGGTGTCTGTTAAATTGCTGCACAGGGCGAATGTGACTTACATTGTTATGCAGTCACTTTTCTAGTGGTGGTTCTAGTGATCTGGTTCCCTAAAACCTCCAGTGCTGCCTTTGTGGGTGGGGAGCCACTGTCATATAGGCAACTTGAAGAGGTGAGTTTCTTTTTTGTTTATAGTGTCCCCTGAACTGAACCTTCCTTCTGTGTGACGCCATTTGGTAAAATTGTGCAAGCTGTGTTGTAAGAGAGCTGGAAATCAGCAGTGCTTATGCTGTATTGATGTCACTAATAGCTTTAAATCTTCGTTTCTGAAGGCAGTGTCTTAAGGTGCTAGAAGAGGACTTAACAGGGCCAAGTTACAGAAGGACTGATTCGAGTCTTGTGAATGGTATGAACAAGAAATTATTTTGGCTCTTTGATTTCCAGCAGTTTTGCACTACTCTGTATTCGTTATTCATTTACCTGCCCTGTGGTCTCTCAGTAATAATACATAGGTTGCCAGATGCGATTAAGGTTTCTTTTCTATGCTTTGATGTCTTCTTTTGAGAGTAGTAAATTCTGTTAAGTATGTAGTATGTGCGGATGCTTTATGAAATGTGTTTTTTTGGTAGTGTAGCTGCATATTTTTACTGTGTTTTCTTTTGCTTTTTTGCTTTAATTTTCGTATGTTTATCTTTTTTTTTATTTTTATTTTTTTTAGTAATAGTACTAAATAGCTAATCATACAGGTAATACCCTATTCATTAAATGTAAGTAGGTTTTCTATCAATCCATACCATTTTTGTGCATGTGTGTGTGTGGCCTTACGATGTGAGTGTCCAACCTTTTGCCTTGGCTGGGCCATGTTGGGTGGGGAGGAATTGTCTTGGGCTGTGTGTAAGTAAGTTGCTCTGAAAGTAATGTTTCCTATTTATTTTCATGGAAACCAGAACACGTTGAGAAAGCACAATAATGCTGTTGGACAGAGCAAATTCTCAGCTACAAAACAGTATTTTACAATATAGTAACCACCATGAGCTGTGTATTTCTTTTAGCCATGAAGAGCCTGAATGCTGTGCTCATGACAGTCTGTGCCTGCGGAGATGTCCTGCTGTCACCACTGTTGAAACATACCACCTCCTGTCTCTCTGTGCTCACATGCACTGTTTGATCTGTGTAAACATTCAGCAAATATCAAGGGATGTCAGTGGGTGCTATTTTTTCTGCATGGAGGTATTCAGTGTTACCCCTTTGCTTCATATGCTCTTCCATGTCAGACGCCATTTTGTCTTCCCCTCTGCTGCCATCTGTGGCACGGCAGCAGCATGTAACACAATATTCCCATTTTTGTTCACTGTTCAGAGCCGTGTGTTTAGCCAGTGTCTCAAAATGCATACAATTATTTGTCATGTGTTGAGTCAGCACTGCCCTCCCCATGCACAATGTCAGCACAGCATTAATAGTACATTTATAGTTTGGTTGCTGTTGTTGAGCAATGGGTGCGTGCCTGGTGCTGCTCTACGGTGAAGAGCTGCTGCCATTACAGTGAAGGTCGGGCTGCTTCATAAGCCATTCCAGCCTGCATATCAAAATATGACTTATCAAAATATGCCATTTTAAAGGTCTGTGTTTAAATTCCTGTTGCCTTCAGAATGTTTACGTGCAAAATTATTGTAGTGATTATGCATTCCCAATTGTCTGGTTGAGATACCTTTCAGTTTAAATGCTCACAGTCAAGTGCTTTCTATGCTTGCTTTTGCAGAGTTGCACGACGTGGACAATGAAGAGACTCATTTTGGGGGTTTCTCTTCTACAGAGGTAGGCTGATTTAAAGCTTTCTGTTCGGAAGTCATTGTGATGCTCTAAATAGTGGTATACAAGATGTTCTAGGTTGTTATCAAGTGTGGTTGTAGTAAGCTTGGCTCCTCTCAGAGATAAGCGAGCGTTGTTCATAGCCTCCAGCTCTCCAACCGAGTCTCTGCTAGCACATCTAGAAGTGCTGCATAGCTATCCAGTTCCTGTCTGGCTTTAAGCAGACTTACTCTTTAGAGTACCTTAATGTTGCCAGATCCATTCCACCCTTTTATCTGTGTGTTAGTGTGCAAGAAAGGAACCAGTGCACATGTATATGTTTAAGAAATATGTATATGCTTCCTCACCAGTCAGTTCCAAGTAAAATGAGTTGCTGGAGTGGGACCAGAGGAGGTTCACAAAGATGATCAGAGGGCTGGAGCACCTCCCCTATGGGGACAAGCTGAGAGATGGGGCTTTTCAGCCTGGAGAAGGTTCAAGGGGGACTTTTATAGTGGCCTCCCAGTACTTGAAGGGGGCCTGCAGAAAGCTGGGGAGGGACTTTTTATAAGGGCATGCAGTGAAAGGATGAGGGAATGTGGTTTTAAACTGGGAGAGAGGTGATTTAGCCTTGCTATTGGGAAGAAATTCTTTACTGTGAGGGCGGTGAGACACTGGAACAGGTTTCCCAGAGAGGTTGTGGATACCCCTTCCCTGGAAGACTCAAGGCCAGGCTGGATGGGGCTGTGAGCAGCCTGCTCCAGGGGGAGCTAGGTGATCTTAGAGGTCCTTTCCAACCCTAACAGTTCTATGAATATATGGGGAAAAAAGTGATTTAATTACAAAAAAAAACACTTTTGGAACAGTAGTACGTGCCTTGTCAGTATATCTCTTCTGGTGTTTTTAAGAGCAGGCTGTACTTGTGGATCCTTTCTGAACTTTGACACACTAATACCATTTTGGAAGAAATCCATATTTTGGACAGTGTATTTCTTAGGTGTTTTTAATAGATGTGAAAAATAGGATGTGGCCATTCTGGTACTTCCATTGTGAAACTCAGATTTGGCTGAATTGCAAAATACAAATACATTAAGCCTTTAAGGGAATTGTGCCACGTTGTTAAATTTTATTGAAGTTATTTTAGGAAAGTTACTGAAAAACAAGTTTACTAATGCAGTATATTGGGAGCATTTATTAGTTTTGTGTAGTAGTGAGGAAAAGTACTAAGCAAACAGGAAATGGGCATTTTACTGGGGATGTTATTTGGCACAAGGAACTGATGTCTGCAGAACTTCAGCTTGAGGTCTTTTTTCTTGCACCACTGTTTGCTCCTATGAACAGTGATTGCTGTGAAACCTGGTCTCATAGAAAGATGTGTAGGGGGTGGTTTACTGAAAGTAGAAGCAGGCTTGTAAAATGTTTTTAACTGGTATTTATATTTCGTCTTGTATTTGAACTTGCTTTTTCTTTCTAACTTTAGACCAAAACTGATGTTGAACATGGACTGTGTGATAGCACCCCGGAACGGGTAGTAAGGTAAACCTTAAGTTTCATCTGATTAGATACCACAAAGGGGTGGAAGGAGTGGCTGAGCATTTTCAGGAGCTTTTTATTGACTGACTTTTTGACTCTGTTATTTTAATTAAAGACTTAATTAAAGATTTAAACACATGAGTACTAATGTGTTCCCGGTATGGCTCTTCAGTGCTGCTAAAACACAACTGAGGGCATCAGGCAAGCACTCAGGGCCTCCTGCATTTCTGACATTTAAATGCAATCATATTTCATTAAAAGGCAGAAGGAAACAGGCCTGGCTCGAAAATACTTGGATCTGAAGTTTTTAAACCCTATTTGTGGTAACTCCGTAATAAGGGGTCTGAGGGAGAGTGGAGAGCTGCTGAAATGCCCCAAGCGCTGTATCACTGAGGTGTGTCCTCCTGTCCTTCCTGGCACCGCTGTGTATTCTCCTTAGGTAACCAGTCCCACCCATGAAGGTTAGATGACTGCAAGGTTCTCTGGTCATGCTTAAATTACATTAATTCACATACTTAAGTAACCTATATGTGAACTTCAGGGGAATCTTAGAGGGTATGTTTCCCTTACTGCTGTTGCCATGGAGATTCATGTTGGTAGAAATAAAAATAGTCACAGATAATGATTAAAGTTTCCTAAAATATGTCTAAGAGATAAGTGCATCTAAGATGCATTGCTGAACTTGTTCAAGATTTCAGATATGGCTGTCATCCCTTGCAGTAACGTTCTCAAAGTTGTAGTCCATTAGAAACAAGTTTGGTGCAAGAACAATGTTTTTAATTCGTGTGTTTAATGAAAGGTTAGGAATGACTAAACTGAGTATCAAAATTCGGGGAGGAGGATTATTATTCTATTTAAAATGTGGAGGTTTTTCCTTAATGTTTTATTTTGCAGGCCCTTCAGTCCTAACACTGGAGAAAAAAATGTTCAGCACTCGGTTTCCTCAAGCAGTGAGCAGAAGTCTAAACTGGTTCTCTCTCCATCAGCCAACATGGTGTGTTGATGTTGAATTTCCTCATGTTTGTGCTTAATTTTTTTTTTATGTATGGTTAATACTGCAGTACTTAAAACACAAAGGTTTACAACTTCAGTAGTTCTGACTTGACATGGATTTCAAGTACAGCTGTTAAATTAATAAAAGAACAGAATGAGTTCTGCTCACACCTAACCAGAGCATAGCTGAAGAGGGCTGTGCTACTATATATTTTAAACTTAATTTGGAGAAAGAATAATAAAAACCTGCACAGGCTTGATGCTTCACAGTGCTTGGTTGGTTTTTTTTTTCTTCTCAAGTTCAGGACTGCTGCAAGGTGCATGAAGCACATTCTTAAAGTAATCTAGTAGTTTCTCATGGCAACAAGACTGTTAGGCAAAACAGCGTTTGGATAAAACTGTTTTAAGAGAGATCTGTAAGTTTTCTGAGCTGGTATTTCTGTATGAAATCTGCAAAGTTTTAGGCAAGGTGAAATAATTCTGTGCATATTTTAAACTGACAGTCAGACAGGAATTAAGACCTCTGCTGTTCCTCCTTCATGCATAGAGGTTGTCCAATGGGAGATTACCTTGGAAACATGTTAAGTAGCTAGTGTCTGTCTTGGTTTCTTACATAGTTTTTGGAACCTTTAAAGTTTGAGAATTATATTGTTGTTTTTTTTCACGAATGTTTCTGGAATCGTAGAATCGCCAAGGTTGGAAAAGACCTACAAGATCATCCAGACCAACTGTCCACCTGTCACCAATAGCTCTCAACAAACCATATTCCTCAAAACAGTATCTAAACATTCCTTAAATACCTCCAGGGATGGTGACTCTACCACCTCCCTGAGCAGCCTGTTCCAGTGCTTGACCACTCCTTTGGAGAAGTATTTCCTAACATCCAGTTTGAATCTCCTCTGATGCAACTCAAAGCCATTCCCTCCTGTCCTATCACTGGATATAGAAGAGAAGAGGCCAACCCCCAGCTCACTACAACCTTCCTTCTGGTAGTTACAGAGAGCAATAAGGTCTCCCCTAATGAGTCTGAACAAGTCTGTTTGAAATAAACCGTAAACTTTACTATTTTGTTAAGAGCAATATATCAGAGCACATTGCCTTAGGTCATCTTTGAATTACCTTCTGTCTATGGTCTTAAGTAATTCTGATACTTTTGCCTACTGCATCTCCTTAAATCTTCTCAAAATAGAGTGGTGTTGCTTGGCATAGGAAAGTATGACTTGGAGATTAATTATATTAGGAGTTATAGTTTGATGGTTTTCTGACAATTCTCTGCTCTTAAAAAGGAGACATAATTGGTTTGAAATGTTCATCTGGAGATGAGTTATAAGCAAATATCTTTAATTAGCTTCATGTCAGTGTGAATGTTTGTCCCTCTCAGATCTTGCTGCAAAGACACTGCTTCCTTCCTTTTATCCCAGCATTTGGTTAGAAACAGAACTATTTCCAGTTTTCAGACTCAAGTTTTAACTTCTGCCTAGCTTGCATTCATTCTTATTGACTGGTAAGGAACTCCTCAGAGACCGAAGGTGTTTGTATGTTAAGTTGCGTTTTGGCAGAATAAGTTTTGTTTTCTAATAGTGACAGACATGACCAGTGCTTGACTCTTTTGAGGCATCCTGAGCAGTTTTAGTTGATGCTCAAATACTTGTTTCTCTTGCATCAGCATGGCACTGGGAACTTTTTGCTGTCGTTTTTCTTTCTTTGATTGCATAATTTCTTTGCTTTCTGTTAGTAATTTTGTCTGGTTTTCCTTCATGTGCTGTATTTCATCCTTTATTTTCTGTGTGCATGCATGCAAAGGAATTATGTGTATTGAGCAGAATATGATGTAGAAGCAGATCCTTTAGAAGATCAGTGCCACCCACCTCGAGTGCTTGTCTGTCAGAATGGCAAATAAGTTTAGCCCATGTTGTCTTCTAGTCGTGCAAGCAACTCACTGTTCATTGGCCACTCTTTCCCTAGGAGAATGAAACTATAGAAGATATTGATAAAGCTTTGTGGACAGGTGTTTGTAATCTCAGCTGCTTACAAGATGCAGAGGAGGTGGGTGAAAACAAACATTTCAGGATTTGGTTAATTTAATGTTATCCTAGGTAAAATTTTGTTTTGAATAGTTGCACACATGTACTGTTCAAACATGCTCTTAGTGGCTTTGTTTCAACATCTTCTGTATGTAGCTGTTAACACTATTCCTGTGGGTGTACAGCATTAAACTCCAGGCTGTGTGGGGTATCTGTGCCTGTGGGTAACTCAAAGTTACTAGATCAGTCTGCATGTTGAACAGAGCCATATATATAAGCCAGACTTTGAGTGTTATGCATGCTTTTCCTTGGATCAGGCTGGAAATCAGCATTCACTTAATGCTCTGGTGTAAGTGGATTAACTCTTTCTATTGCTTCATTTTGGATATGAAGGTAGAAATTATCTGTGTGGATAACAGAAAGTGGTACTTTCCTGAAGCAGGCATAATACAAAAATACATGCATTTTTTACTCACAGTATAATAAAGAATTCTGAAATACTGAACAACGCTGTAAAGAGATTTTACTAGTTGTCCTACACATTTCATTAGTGATTACTATTTCCATTATACTTCTCATTCTTAGTAAATGTGCCGTGGAAAAGCTTGCAATTCTGTGTCTGCTGTTTACTTGTATTTTACATCTATTCTAAGATGGGCATAGAAATGTTCAGTGATCCAAAAGCTTAAAGCTGGATTCATTCCAGTAATCGTGGCATTGAAGTGTCCTTAAAACCTGTCCAGGGCTACACCCAGGTGGCTTTGGAAGACCTCCAAGCAGGAGACTCCACAGCCCCTGGGCAGCTTGTGCCTGTGTTCTTTCACTCTCATGTCACAGAAGAGCTCCTGGTGTTCAGAGGAATCCCCCCGTGTGCCAGTTCCAATGTCTTTGTTGGATTTTGTATATAAAGACTTAGTTGAAAGAAAAAACAAAAAGGGTTACTAAGCTCCTGAATATTGCTGTATATTATTTATGTAATCATCTTCTGATATATTTATTTTCTTTATACAAATCACAGTACGCTTTAGTGTTACTCTTCCTGCTGAGATGTTTTTTCCTGTCTTACTGTTTATTGGTTCCGTTGCTTTGTTCTGAGTATAAAATGGAAAAAAAATTAACATGAGAATAATGAACAAGTAACATGTTTATTCTTGCTGAATGAAATAGATGCTTAAACTCCTGGAACTGAAAGTGAAGCAGGAAGGAGGCAAAATTGCAGAAACTATGGAGAAAAAGTGGGATGAACTCATTACTTCTATCCTGGCAAGGTAGTGTTTTCTTCTCTATGGGGTGTGCAGGTTGTTTTGAGTGCTTTTCAACGTTCCTCAAAGCAGTATTTCCTAAGACTCAGCTTTAACTTTTATGTGGTATTTATGCCTCTTCATAATGGTATCTTACATCATGGAGCTAGTTTGCGTAGATGGAAAACACTAGCATATGCAGCCTCTGCTTTTCAGGAGAAGAGAGAAAAGTCTCGTAGTATTAATGAGTTAATTTCTTTTCCTGAAATGGCTGGACTGTGAGTGTTTTTGAAAACGCCACTGGGGGATGATCAGTTTAACAGCAAGAAAAGCTTTGGAAAAAAGTTCCTTTCTGCAAATGTTTAAATTTATAGAAACCCAGGAATTCTTATTTCTTCATCTTCAAGAATGTTTCTTTCAGAATTCTGTGTGGATAGTTAGAGTGTTGGGTGCCTTTGCTGCAAAGGTTGGTACTCCAGAAGAACATCTGGGCAGATATGTAAAACTCTTGAGTTTTGAACTCCAGCAGTTACCTGCTGGATGTGTATGGAATTTTCTGTAGTCTAGAGTGGAAATGTGTTTTTTAAATATTAAAAAAATAATAAATCATTTCTCCAGGGGAAAAGGCTTTTCACTATAAAGTCTCTTAAAATCATTTGCTTTCTGTGACTCCTCTTTTGTGTTTCTATGCTGTCTGCTTTTTACTGTATGAAGAAAACTCTGAGGTGCATCCAGTTAACATAACTAGTAATGTATTTCATAGTCCAGAGTTGAAATCTGATGTGCTGAGTGTTTAAGAAATTCTAAAAAATGTTTTTAATACAGGAAAAGGAAGCTGCATGCAGAATTAGTGAAGAGCATTGATGACTACAGTGCTGGTGTTGCAACAGCTAAGCAATTCATTGAAGAGAAGAAAAAATGCTTGCTTGGTGCCATTAGGATTGCAAAGGAATTAAAAATTACGCCTTCTCTAAAAACCTATTGTGACCTGACTCAGGTAGGTGAAATTTGCTAACAGTACAAATCTGAATGTGAACGTTTTTGTAATCTGCATTTTTGGTTAAATTCTGAGATTTTTGTAGTAATATATTCTGTACTTTCCTGTACCTGCCCACCTCTGCATGCACCCTGCCAGTTTAAAGTTGATTTTAGTCATAAATTTGAGTCACGTGTTTGATATGAAACAAAAAATGATCTGTGCCTCAGAGTTCTTCCTTTATCTGTAATGGCTGTTGGAGGAGAATGACAGGAAACTAAGGCAGGACTATCCAGTGAACGGACATTGTTGTCAAGATTCCAGTCTCATCTCAAGCCTTGCCCGTCCTGGAGATTTCCAGCCTTCTCACAGGAGTATTTCAAAATTCAGTATACCCTCCAGATTATCCTGATGGTAGCCCTTTACTTCCATGATTCCTCTACATTATAACTGTTACTTACAGAAATAAATGGTACCTGCTGTACTGTATCAGACCAAAACTCCATCCAGTGAAGTTGCCTCTCTTTGCCAACAGAGAGGAAAAGATGTTCATAGGCAATTGCCTCTGTACTTGGGCATTTGAAGGTAAAGGATTTCTGTTAGTGCATGTGCATCTGTAGTTTGTACATTATGTGTATGTTTCTGTATAAATTGTGACTGGATGCCTGGACACCTACCTGTGCAACCTGGTCTAGGGAGCTGCTTTGGCAGGGGAAGTTGGACTAGATAATCTCTAGAGGTCCCTTCCAATTCCCACAATTCTGTGATTCTGTGACAATTTGTACCACATATTAATACTTAAAATGAAATGCATGTTGAAGAACTTCTGTTCTATATTGATCACCTTATTGTTTCATTTGGAGCCTTCTAATCCATGTGTTAAGCAAAATCATAGAATCACTATTCATTTTTCCATGCAGTTTGATTTTTAGATCATCATATTTCCTGCGTCCAGTGTCACTTCCTATGTAGGAATCACAGAATTGTAGGGGCTGTAAGGGACCTTGTAGATCCTGTATTCCAACCCTCCCACCACAGAAGCTCGGGGTCCCTCATCTGACCCAAGAGGGAAGTCTTACCCTTATGCCTTTCTTTTTGGCATTTGTTCTTACCTTTGTTCTACCTGAATTCTGGGACCTGGCACGCACCATTTTCCTCCTATAGACTCACCTTTTTATTCAGTGGTCAGCTTCTAAGTGGACAATAATTCAAAAGAGTAATCCAACTCCTGCTTCTGGTTATGTGCTGTGTTATGTATTGTGTTAGCAATGCAGGAAGACCTAACTAAGAATTGGCTACTGCCTTTTAATGAGTACATTTTCGGTGTTAATTCTTTCCTGTAGAATTGAAGACATTTCATTTTGACTTTTTCAAGTTCTAAATAAAGGTTCCTGCTTCACCTGTTCTTTGTATAATACAAACCAAGAGTATGCTTTCTAATTTCAGATTATTCGTGATTTGACATTGCCAGTTGATACCGAGCTCTCAAGATTGAATAGCTTGAAGGAAAAAACAGTTCCAAGGTAAATAAATGAGGGAAGTGGGTGGTATTCTGGTGGTATATTGGTTGGTGGTATACTGGTTATTTTAATTGTAAAAGCTTTTCTGTTAAAAGTAAAGCAGCAGAAATTAAGCTGATTCATTTGCACAGTTCAAAAAATATTAGTTCTGATATATACAAATACATTACTGAAGGAACACAGTCACCTTCTTCTGAGGCATCAGGATAAAGCCCATAAAATTTGTTAATATGTAGAGAAATATATACGTGTTAGAAATACTCTGACAGAAATCTGCCACTTTTAAACTTAGTCCCCTTCCCTTTCAACTGGAAGTGTGAAGGGAAATGTTGGTTGAATTCTTATTCATGAAATCTGTTCTTACTTGCTGACTTGAATGCTTCTTGGTGACCAAGAAGAAATTTGTGATGGTAGGTCAAATAGATGTAAAAACTGAATAAGTAAATGCTGGAGTGCTCTGTGCACGAGATGAAAAGCAAGGGAAGGCAGGAACATCAAAGTTCATAGGAGTGGACAAATGAAACTGGAGTAATGAATCTCTTCTTTTGCCTGTCTGTGTCAGTTTGATGCCAAAAAGCATCACGTGTATAAAACTGTTAGAGATATTTGTGGTGATGTCTGTGCTGTTTCTTCTCTTGAGATTTTCCCTGAACATGGATGAGATTATGTCATTACTACAAAATACGGGAAAGATTGAATGGGAAACATCAGTATAGTAAGTACTTATTTAACGAGGAGCAACAGGTACAGTGATTTACCAACTCTTTTAATGGCTAAATGCATATTGGGAGTGTAAATAAAAAAGCTAATGCTTATTAGTTTGTAAACGTATAACGAACCAAAGTGAAACTTGAGTTATTTGCTTTTCAGTCAATCCAGTCAGCATTTCAGTTTCGATACTTGTGTTGTACTTTTTTCACACAACTGTTCTTTCCCAAAATCAGTCAAGTTTTCAGTTTTTGGTTTTTTTTTTTTTTTTTTTTTTTTTGCTGTGCACTTTTTGGGTTTGGTGTTTACTGATAACAACAGAAACATCACTTCAGCTTATGAAAATTGGCTCATGTTACTGTAAATAAATCAGTGGCAAATACAGGAATTTGTAGTATTTTGGCTTTGTAATCTAAATACTGGGTTGTCACGTATCCAAATAAATGATTTAAGATGAAGAAGGAAAATACCGTAAAGATAACTGTTACTTTATGTTATTTGCCTTTTGGATTTTTTTCTTGCAGCCTTACACAAGAGCCAGAGAAAATGAAATGGACTTGCTGTGAGGGCCCTTCTGATTAGCTCTAGTTACATTAAAAGGAGTTAACTGCATAGTGTAACTGTCAGTAGTAGGGTATCTAGCAGGCCTTTCAACTAACATGAACTGTCTGTCATGCTTCTAATGTTTTTTCAAGTACTCTGTTGTGTGTACTCAGCTGTGCCCAAGAATGTGTACCCAATAGGTGCCAATCCTTTTTAGGTTCCAGAAACTGTTACTGTTCTGCTTTGCTGATATTCACGTGCTGCATAAGAAGTTTATTTCAGCCAGCATTTATGAGTAGTTTTCAGAATACAGTGATGTTGTTTTAATAAAACCTGCACTTTGACTTGTGTATTTCTGTAGAAACTGAATTAACCTATCTCATTTTTCCAAATACAGTGAAGGTAGTGGACAACGTGCTCTTGCCTTTGATGATAGAGAAAAAATGCCAAGCTCTGATAATCAGTTACCTGTAGACAATACGTATCGAGTATGTAATAGAGAAAGTAAAACAAAAGCTAATAAACTTGATGTTGGTGAAGGAGTGAAAAAGGTTCAAGAATCACTTCCTGTGGTATGTCGTCAGAATATTCCTGCTGTGCCCAAGGCTCTGTCCACCCCTGATGTAATAATAGAAGAAATATATGAAGGTAATGTAGCAAGTAAGCTTAATACCTGATGCTTTCTGTTTTCAGATGTCAGGCATTATGTTATTAATCAGTTGTGCTTGAAGCTAGCTCAGAGTGAAGTCTTTAATGATTCCTATATTTTGTTATCTTCTAATTACCCCAGTTCCCTTTTTTTGTCCAGCTTAGGTAAGTGAAAACTCCCAGAAGTTCTGAGAAGGAACTAAAATTGCTGTTCTGCCTGAATGGTTCCTTTTCTCATTCAGGCCCTCTCAGAGTTTCTGTCTAGTTCCTGGAGGTTGCTTTTCTGGCAGTTTCTTGGGCTTCTGAATCTAAGGCATTGTCATAACTGGCAAGAACAGCTAGGTTTTTCAGTTTGTCGGGTTTTTCTGGACTCTGTTATTAACAGTATGGCTGAAGGTCTGGGAAGTGATTCTTCCCCTCTGATAGGCACTTTTGAGACTGAACTGAAAGGTTGTGGCATTCTGGAAGGAATCTAGCAGAGCCGACCAGGCTGGAGCCCAGATAAGTACAGTAGGAGGGCAGAAGGTACTAAGAACAACTTGGAACATGAAAAATTCCATATAGATAACAGGAAATAAAAATACCACTGAGGTGGTCAGTGACTGGCTCAGCTGATGGTGAGAACTGTAATGTTCATTTAGATTAAAAGGTAATTTCAGAAATGATGGGGAAGTTGAATGTTCTCACACTGCGTAAGCCGCTGATGTTCCTGCAGTGGATGGAGTAATTATATCATCAGTGGCTTTGAGAGTACTTGAGTGGCTACAAAATTTGTGGAGTACCCAGGGAGTATTTCTGGGTGGTTTGCTGTTAAGGTGGGAAAGGCCTGAAATTCTGTGAACTTCACAGATTTGTTGCCTTTAGTCACAGACAAGTTAGTACTGGTTTAGTGACTGAGAAAGGCTGCAGGCTGTTAGGAGAAAGTTAGGATTAGGGTTTTAAATGGTCTTGGGGAATGCTTATGGAAAAACAGATTATTGTTTGATACCGCAGAATCCAGTTAGAGTCAAGCAGAAGAGTTACCTGCACTCAGAGCTGGGAAATTAAGACAGCATATCTTCAGGAGACTTCATTAGAGTTGAGCAGTGAAGCATAGCCTGTGGTGCCAGATGCCTTTTCATGGGCTGGCAAAGAGAATAACGGTAGATCGCTTGCCATCTTGTGATAAGCATGTTGCATTACTCACTGATTTAAAAGGAAGTTTCTTAGAGCAGGGAAGGGTTCATTCCTAGAAGCCAATCTTGCTAAACAGATAAGTTTTATATTTGGGGTCAGGTGTGATCCTTTTCTAAAGCTTTTCATTCAGTGCTGTTGAGAACTGAATGATAGTAGCACTTTGGTACTGTATTGTAAGTAGAAGTATTTGTGTTTCACAGATGCTGGTATTTTTCAGAGGTCTTCCATGTGTGCTTCATTAGCAAATACAGGACCTAAATGTCTGCATCCCTAGTATGGACTGATGGTAGTGTCTCTTTCCAAAGCTGAAAGAATATAAGCAAGAAGTCTGATAATAATGTATGCCCTTGTTTCTGTTCAGTGGTCTTGTTTCTTCCTATGTTTGTAAGGGAACATTAGTTTCTTCAGATTCCAGTATCTCTAAGAGCAAAGGGGTTCCTGTCTGTTAGCAGATTCTGTGTTCTCTCTGAAATAGTGGGACTCAGAAAACTATTTTCTATTCACATTGCATCGAACTGCAGGTAAAGGCAGGTTAGCAGAAACTGCAGCAACTCCTGTCACTGAACACTGGAGGCTTTAGCTACCTGTTGTCTCTCAAATGATGCCATTGCAAGGGTTCATGATGTGGTAGATGAACATTTCTGTATCAGCTGCTGAATGCTGTACTGTAGATTAAATGCAGTCTTTTATGCTTCGGGACAGAGTTAAGTTCTGAAGTACCTTCCAAAAGCATGGAAGGAGTTCTGTTGCATTGCCTGTAGGAATGATAAGCTTCTCCCAGAACTGAATCTTAGGGTCACTTCTGCAAGCAATTCAGGCATGACAGAAGAAATTCTTCCTCTAGACTTCAAGGAAATCTCCAGTTATTTATGGACCTGCTTGGAAGGCTAGGGTACAGAGCATGCGTGCTTAAAGGCCATGTAAATATCCAAAAGCTGTAAAATGTTAAGAAATGCAGAAAAAGATGACAATAGAAAGTGAGACTTCAGAGGACAGAAGATGTTAGGTGACATTGGTGACCTTACTAGCTCCTTGTAGTTACGGGATAACAGTGTACTTGGAGCTCTTTGTGCATGTGTGCAAGCACTGTATACCATTATTGAAACTCAAAATGGAGTAACTTTCCAAGTAGTACAGTGATTGAGAGGATGTCTGCTTTGGGATAGATGGATGAAACTTTTTTGGGGGATGGGGAGGCTTTTGTAAAGTAAACTCATATTGTCAGTGTACTGCAATGGCAGAAGACATGGTTTCTGATGGAAAAAGCTGATGCAGTGTAGTAGCGTGGATATAACCGTTCATGAAATCTTCATTGTTTTCTGACTTATTACTGTAATATGCATCACTTCTCTTCATTGTGTTTGCTGCTTTGCTACATATGTGCAAATACTAACATAATTCATTGAACTTTTTTCCTGGAATAATAAACAGAGTGTCCCACAGAAGATCATCGTGACAAACAGAGGGAGGAACTTTTCAAGAAGGAAACATTCTCTGAACACAAAGCTGGTTAGTTTTTTGTGATCTGGAAGGGTTAATATACCTCTAGGTTAAATGTTCTAACTCACTGGGGCTTCAGCTTGGATATTGTACTGGGGCTGTTCTGGACACTGCTTTTCCTGAATTTCAGAAGTACAGTCCAGTGTACTTGCTCTGATAGTTTTGAATGTTGGATTTTTTGGCCATGGTTGGCGGTGGCTCAGGAGCACAGTTGCAGTTCTATGGATTTGTCAGTTTCCTGCACCCAAAGCCAACCCTGCAGGTGACACTGGATACAGTAGAGATGGCAGCTGCTTGTGGTAATGATGCTCTGCAGTCTTTGCAAGTATTGTGTTATAAAATACCCTTGCAAGAACTGAGATGGTGGGCTTCTAAGCCATTCAGACCTATCCACTCCCATTGGGGGACTAACTTTAAAAGGATAACTTTGTATTTTGGATCTTGACTCCAGGGGAGTTACCTGCAGTGTATGGAATTGGGATGCTTAGTCAGAAGTACTGTTTTACGGACGAGAATCTCGTGACTAGCTTTAGGACAGCCAAGTCTGCTAGAGTTCATGAGGCATTTGGACAGTGCTTTCAGACATGCAGTTTCATCTGTGCAGAGTTAGGATTTTGTCTCAATGATACTCAGAGGTCACCTTCAGCTTTGGATGTTCCTTGGGATATTCTTTGATCTTCATACTGCAGCACAGTAGCTGTACAAAAGTGCTTAGGATTTCTGCTCTTACAGATAGGTGTATTAGGCTCTCTAATCTACTTTCTAGAAGCCTCTTAGACTACTGTTAAATAAAGGGGATAAAAGATCTGAATTACCTATTAAAGAATGCAAGGTCACTTGTGTGAGAAGTGAGACAGCCTTTAGTTCTGTGGAGTGATTCAAGGGGGAGAAATCTTAATGATCAAAAGCAGATTTAATCATGTTGCAAAGGCATAACTTGTTTGAAACAAGTAGCAGCAGGCTGTTTGGAGTTGAAAGGTGGTGGTTGTACAAGATGTCATGGTTGCAATGTAAACCTAGTCGGGTGTAATATTTATTGGACCCACGTAAACTGTTTTATGTGTTTTCTGTCTTGCTCAGGTTCAGCAGAGCTAGTGTTTGTAAGTCATGTTGTAAATCCATGCCACTTCTATATTCAGCGATACTCACAGAGGAAGGAAGGTGCTTTTTTGGAGATGAAACTGAATAATTTCTGTTGCAATAAGAGTTCATTTTTCGTGCCTTCAGATATTTTGGAACCAGGTAAATTAAGCATTCAAAACATTTTTTTAAAACCTGAATTAGCTTAAAATACTATCTTGCATTATGTCTTCTTTAGTAAAATATTTGCTTTTTTTTTTTTTTTTCATTAATGAATAAATTAATAAATTAATGGATAGATCAGACTAGTTCTTCGATTACTGCACTAAATCTGGCTTGTTTTAATGCAGGCAGTCCTCCTTCCTGGGGGGTACATAGTTTTGTTTGCAGTTCACTATCAGAATAGGAACTGTTCTGGAAGTAAAAATGAAAAACAGTAGAATAATGCATTGCTAAATCGTTACAACAGTTGTCTGCCTCACGTTGGCACTTCTGGAAGGTGTTCAGATAAGTGACTAAGTATATTGGAATCCTGAATTGAGAGTGTAACTGAAACACCTTGGAAAGTGTCAGTAGTTTTCTTTGTGAATTTTGGAGATCTCAGACCCAAACTCTGATTTTGTGCGGGAGTATGGGACTTGTAGGAGTATGTAAATGCTGGAATCTCTTGATGTAGGGAGGGAGTTGTTTAGGCTTTCTTCATATGGTCGGGCTTTATGTGAGTTTTGACTGTATTATTTTACAAATGAGCTAGACTTTAATTGGTTTTGGCATTTCAGTGGAGATGCAGACAACTTGCCAGAAATGATTTCTGAGTACAAGTCAGCCACCCGTGAGCTGTGCTGACACTGTGTAAATGAATGCGGGGAAAACTTAATGGCAGATATCAAGGCAAAGTTATTAACATCTTTGTGTCTTCATTTTAACAGCACCGCCTGCATGGAAGATAGAAAACAATGGAATGTTTGAAGAACTGTAATAATACAAAGTGCAAAATAAATATGCATAAATCCTTAATGTACATTTTATTATTTGTTTCCATCTAGGTGTTAGAGCATTTATTAGGAGGAAGGAAACCGGAATGTGGTGCCGTGGAACTATCACTAAAATAATTCCCATAAAAACTAGAAACAAGCAGAAGAATTGTGGTCCAGTCAAATGCAGAGTTTGTGATATTGCAGTTGTGAAAATATTTCTGATCGATTTTGGGAGTTATGAAGTTTTTAATTTCTCAAGGTACTCTTACAGAGGGAGTTGTTCATCTGCAGTGCTTGTCTTTTGACTGTTGGTACTGGAGGATCTCTGTGAAGAAACAAGTCCTCAGCCAGCCAATACACTTGGCACAAGCTGATGATCAGATCTGCACAGCTCTGGTCTTCTGTACATAGTTATTTCCCACAGGAAAAAAAACAGGAGGTTGTGTAAATTGACAAGTGTACAAATGTTCACATGTTAACCTGCATAACTTGGACATCTGTTGCAGAGGTAACATGAGTCCTGAATGTTTTAAAAGTTAAGAAAAGCATTTAATTCGAACACCACATCTTATAGAAGTTTCAATATGATGTTACATCAGTTAGTACAATAATGACTTTTTCCTAAAGTTTATTATTTTGTTGGTTGTTTTGTTTTTGTTTTTTTTTTTTTTATGGGGGGGTTGTTTATTGAGGTTTGTTGTGGCATTACTTTTAAGTTGGTGCTGTTTTTATTTCTCCTGGCAGTAGGTATGCTCCTGCTGAGAGGCCTGATCTTGCTGCTGTGCAAACTATTGAAACAGATGACATCTGTTTGCTTATGAGGAAGCCTGATCAGTATATTGAGGCTGAACTTGCAACTGTTCCTCCCTTAGCAGTACAGTGTTCTTTGAAAGATATTGTTCCGAAAAATGCAGTAAGTAAAAACAATGTTTCTATTGCTGGGTAATTTTTTTTTTTTAAGATTTATATTGAGGAATTTTAGTAAATGATATATAAACTTATACTCCAGTATAAACAGAAGAGAACTCATAATAGTGTTTATGTACTTTTATATATATATATAATATCTAGATAGATCCTTTAAAAGACCAGTTAACCCTGCTTTACTTGGAAACAAACATAGAACAGTCTGTCTTTAAAAGCCTCTAGGTTTATAGGTACATATGTTGGGTTTAAATCTCATTTCTCTGTCTCTTCAAATTGAAAATCAAGTTATAGAACTTACTTTATGGCTGACGGACAGCTCTGTGAGTAGTAATATTGGAAAATCATCCAGAGAGAAATGGCTCAGGATTTTTAAGACAATTGGTTCCGAGATTTTCCTTTTGTTACTTAAATTTTTGTGCCATGAATTAATAAGTGTTATTTGTTGTCTGTGACTGTAATAACAAGTAACATTCTATTAGCCTTTATTACCTTGGAGAAAAGGGGCATACAGCATTGCAGCATTACTTTCTTAAATATGTGCTTACTTCTGAGACTCTTGTTTTCTCAGTACTGGTATGGAAGAGAATTATGTGCAATACAGTTGTGCATTTCTGACAGTATAACCACAGGGTTGCTTTATTGTTTCTTTAAGGTTCTTCAGTTGTTTCTGTTCTGTTTTTTAAGCTGATATTTTCTGAAATACTTTCAAGTAGGACGTATCAAGAGTAATTTTCACAGGTCTGGGTAAAATGTTGTGTATGTCCTTAGATCTAAAGACCAAGCAAAGAGAGATTTGAAGCATCAAATAAGAAATGCATGAATTTGATCCAAAAAAAAGTAAACTTAGTCTGCTTCAAGGTATATAAAACATCAAAAGAGGATGTTGTGGTGAAAAGGAATGTTCAAACTGACCAAATTAGGTTCTGCATTTGTATGAAGATACAAAAAGAAAAGAACAAACTTTGGGACAAATCAGGAGAGTAGAAATGCAGGTCATGAGATGAAACAACGTATGATTGTTCTAGTTCATCTCCCAAAAAGATCAGAGGGAGTGAAATTTTGAGGGTTGAGTTTAGAATAAGCATGGCAGAGATTACATCCCCATGGTTTGAGTTTGTTTTACAGTTAAAAGTATTTAGAAGTCCTCATAAAATACTGCTTTGTGCCATCAGATCAGTGTTTTTATGAAATACTGAAAACTCCTGTTTGTATGCTTCTGTGCTTACTTACTTGCTTTTTTTTTTAAGCTTTTTTTTTCTTATGTATAGTCTCAGACATATTCAGTAACTCTTTGTTCTTTCTAACACAGAGTGAAGGTTGGGAAGAAGAAGCAAAGAAAAGATTTTTAGGGATGGTAAATAATAAAGTTGTTTTAATGACTGTGTTTAGAGAAGAGGATGGCATTCTCATTGTGGATTTAAGCAAACCTCCGTGTAATAAAATATGCAGTGGCATGCCTGTGTCTCTCAAGGATACATTAGTTTTTTTAGACTTGGCAAGGTATGTGTTCTCTCCTGGTCTTTGCTGTTACGTCATAGGTGAAAACAGCATAATACTTACAAAGTGAATTTTACAAAGCAAGGTGTTTTGGAGAGTTGGGAGAGAAGGGAGATGCTTTGGTGTTTGGGTATGGTAGTCAGGAAATTCCACTGCAGACAGAGAAGTCGTTATATTTGAATGTAACTAGTTGTGTGATAACAGTGGGAGGTGGTTTTTACTGCTTCTGCACTAAGTTTGGGAAAGTAGGCTTAAAAATGGTTCTGTCAGTGTTGTGAAATGTAGTGTGCGTTGGTGTTTTTAAAGACCGTTTAAATGTACAGTACTGCTTCCAAAATAATAATCTTTTTGGAGTCAGCTGACATGGAGATAATCATTACTGTCCTACGTTTGTGTCAGGAAAAGCATTAGCCTTGGTTGCACAGACTGAAGACAGAGTTGAAGCTATTTATGCAACTGTGGAGCAAGCTGTTTTTGAGAACATACTGCATTTCCTCATAGTAAAGTTGACATGTGAATCTGCAGGTTTAAATTGCACATAACTTCTTTAAAATCTTTTTGTTTACCTTAGGTTTAAATCACATCTTCCCAACCAATCAAAAAACAATACGGTGTTCCAGAATAGTGGACCTAAGGTGCAGCAGGAAAGAGAAGTGGTCTCTGTCACAGTTCGTCACATTAATAGTCCAAGTGATTTTTATCTCCAATTGGTAAGCTTAGAAATAAGGTCTGTACAAATATTTTTATATTGAGCTACTTGTGGTACGTTTCAAATGAGATAGAGTTTCTTGTTCATTTCTGTTCATTTCACTGTTGTTATCAATTTAGAATTAACAGATTAATTCATAGAATAATCCTCATAAAACCAAGAATTTCTACAATTCCACAAAGGTCAGTTTGTTTATTTTGTCATTGTTACTAATTTCTGTGTGGGTATGTAGTGTTTCATTCCTTACAGTGGTGATTGAGCAGGGGAATAGTCAGTAACTGTTAGGCTCTTTAGTTCACTTTATATGTCCATAATTACTTTTCCAGGGGGAGACAACTGAGTACATTATCAGAAAAAAAGTATCCCTTAAAAGAACAAAAATCTGATGATAAAAATTAAGGAATGTTTGGCATATTGCAGAATGTTTTCTTTCTCTTATTTTAGGCAGGTGGTCAGGTGGATGTAGTGCTTCCAGAGAAGATTCAGGAAGTATGTAAAGACAGCAAAGACACGACAGTTGCTTGCCTAGTTGAAGGCCAAGCTTGCTTTGCAAAACATGGAAGTGGGAATTGGTACAGAGCACAGATCATAGGTGAAGTATTGATTCTTTCACTGTAATGCTGAGTTGCAGAATCAGGTGTGATACTAGATCAGAATCGTCCACTGGATGTGAGAAGGTGCAGACACTGTTTTCCAGTGGGCAGTCTTATACTACTAGTAGCTGTGTTTTTACATTCAGGAGTACTGATGAGTATTTGTATCTTTTTTTTCCTGTTAATGGGATTATTTATGTAGTCTGTTTAAAAACAAAATAGAACAGTACATTGGCATTAGCTTATTGAAATTCAATTATATAATTAAATACTCTTTCACTTAGTTTTAAATTTGACCTTCAGATTCATCTGTTGCATCCAGTCTCTGATTGTAATCAGTGTGGGTTGGTAATTTCCCACAGTAATCTCCAAGGCATGGGAGGTGAAGGGAGAACAGTGTATTTACTTGTGGTGGTCTCCAGGTTTTACATCCCTGTATGCACATTTGCATATGTATCTACTTGATCTAGTTGACATGTAGACCTGCCTGGACGCCTCCCTGTGCGACCTGGTGTAGGAAGCTGCTTTGACAGGGGGGTGGACTCGATGATCTCTGGAGGTCCCTTCCAACCCCTATAATTCTATGATTCTGTGATAGTTAATGTGCCAGCATCTTTTGAAATGATATGTTGGGTTCAGAATGCTATATCTTGTTCAGGAATTTGAAGGAGTTGGCTATTAAAAAATACAGTTTTTGTGTTAGCATTTTCAAGTACTCCAAAAGCTATATTTTTATTAGAGCTCAAATGTGGAGTTTTACTTAGAAATTCTAGTGTTTTCGCTTAGGCTTTATACTCCTTGGTTTTAATAACTTGATTTAATCCTTGGATTGTTTTTCTTGAAGGGTTGCCACACCATGAAGATGTTGTGGTAAAGTACACTGACTTTGGCAGCGTTGCTAATGTACCTCTTGAAGACATACGCAGTATGGAAGATGAATTTCTGAGCTTTCCAGGAAAGGTAAAGCAGGGATTACCCAAATTAAATACTGTAAATAAGAAGAATCCAAAAGGATAGAAAGGGAATTAAAGAGTTGTTAATGTTATTAAGTTTGAAAAAAAAAAAAGCGAAGCAAGTTCCTTTATAGATGGATTTCTGATACGTTTTAAATGTGTTGGCATAGATTCATAATTTTTTTATTTTGGTAATGAAAAGAATGAGATGACTTAGGTTTCAAATAAAATGTTGTATTACCTTGGGATAGGTGGCATATGTGTGTATGTATATACATATGTGTGTGTGTGTGTGTGTATATATGTATGTATATATATATATATATTCAGATACCTTCTTTTATGTCATAGAAAAGATAATTACTTTTTTACAATCTTCCATTTCCAAATAATAAGCTAATCTAATTGCATCTTTGTTTGGCTCAAGGTATTTGAGTTATGCTTTTTTCTGGACTTCTGCATCTTGTAGGAGTTTCCCCTTCTTTGGCAGGGGGAAATCATAGTCGAAAAAATAAATGAGGAAGTATTCATCAAATAAAAAATGCACATAAGCAGGAAAGAACTTCTCTTCCACTTCTCTGATTGTGAATACTTGTTATGCTGAACTTTAAAACTTCATGTGTTGATAGTCCTTTATAATCTGTTACAGGCAACAGAAGTAGTTGATTGTTGCAACAGAGGTTGGCCAGCATCTATTATGGAAAATAGGGTTTAGTTGTTGAACAGAATGTTTCTGGGAAAAGTTGCAGTGAAAATGATTCAGTTTTGTGACAGCGTTGGAAAGGGAACTCTGAAAATAGCCAAATACTCTTGTAGTTGCAGTGTCTTAATACTGCAGATCAGAGTGATTAATAAATAAAGGGATTTTGATAGGTATTATCCCATCAACCCAGTTGGTTACTTAGTGTTGACCTCAGAAGTTGTGAGATGTGAAATAGAAATCCTTAGAAAGAGCTGCAAGGTGTTTTTCAGCTGTTGAATACCTACTACTGAGTCATGTCACTCTGACCATAAAGGAGAATGGGCCACGGAGGTACTGATACAGAAGGGAATATGGGCACTAGGGAAACCAGTTATTCTCTGCATTCTTTGTGCCATCCATAGGTTACAGTCTGTCAAGATATATGGGTCAGGAGTTTGCATAAGAAATATCTTCCTATCACTGTTACTTTCAATGCAAATAGCATAAAGATCTGCAGGCATGTTTACGTGTTGCTATGATTTCAAATCTTTCCAGTTTAAAAAAAAGTAAGAATTGGAAGTTCTTTGAAACGTGAATGAACACAGCATCACAAAAGCAGACATTGAGAAGGCAGGAGTACCAGCAGTGAGGTTGCTTGTGCAGGTCTGTTGCTGGTTGTTAGAAGAGATTTGAATTGGGCTGTTACAGGAAAGACTGGACTTTTTTCCATCCATTCATGCAGTTTGCAGGCATTTTAATGAATTTTGCTGTTGCAGAAGTGTTGCCAACACTGAAATGAGCAGTGCTTAATGTAGTGTTGGGTTTGGCATCCACAGCCCTTTTCTTTTAATGGTTATGTAAAGCCTTCAGTTCTATTCCTCGCTGCCTGTGTCCTGAGAGCATCTTCCCATGATATATTTATTTCCATTATGTTGATTTTCTCCTCCTTTCCTCTGCTTGTGTTACTTTCTTTCTTTTAGTGCAGTAAACAAGAAGGAAGAAATAACACCCATAGCTAACTTAAAATTGAAGCTTAATGTGGCCACCAATATTTGAAATAAGGATGCTAAGGAAACATTATTTTAATCAGAGTACTTCATCAGACTTCCTATTTTTGTGTTGTTTTGTTGTTTGGTACGGGTTGGTTTGTTTTTGTCTTCTTAATACCTTTCCAAAATCTGGCAGAAGTGTTGTAACATAGGTTCTTTGGGGCTGTGATGTCTATTTGCTGTCCTTCAGTCTTCCATGGTCGTACAGCTCTATTAAGCTGAAACGCGTTAAGTATGAGTCACTGCATTAAGTTTGAGCAAAACAGGGTGAGAGTTTTCCCTCTTCTCTGTAATAATCTTTCTGATGTCTGTAGTCAATTTTAGGCGTAACCATAAAAGGAGACTTAATCTGTATCTGACTGAGGTTCATGTCCACCTGTGGAAGACCACATGTGGAACCAGAAGCCTAATCATGTTGTCTTGCTGTGTTGCATGGCTGCAAAACTAAGGCCATGATATTACTGTTCTAGGATGATATTGATAGATGTGCTAGCAGATAGATAATTAGAGTTATTCTTCAGGAGATCAAGTGCAGGCTGGCTTACATTGAACCTCGTGAAGCAGCAGGTGAGTGGAGCAGAGAAACCACAAGAAGATTCAAAGAAATGACTGAAGATAAATTAATGGAGTGCTCAGTTGTTGGTAAGTCATCAAGAGTGTGTCCATTTCTGCTCAAATATTATTAAATTTTCTCAGGTATAAAAACACAGCATTCACTTGAAATGCTTATATTCATAAATGGAACAAGTAGCCCATGTATATATATAATAGAAATGCTGTAGTATGGTTTTTGTTTTTTTTCCTCAGTAGCATTTATTGTTAACAGGTGATTATTTTTCAACATCCATACAGTGTTGTCACAGTGTTATCTGTGACAGGGACACAAGGGAAACAGATGAAACTGCATGCAGCAGCTGGTTTCCTGTAATTATTGGTGTCTTTTAAGCTGATCTTACAGTTACATGCAGAGCAAAGCCTCTTCATGTTGGCGATGCTCAGTATCATCAGTCAGGTGTAATTCCAGAAAATGCTTTCTTCATACTATTTGCCATGTCTCTGAACTAATCTTTATTCTATCTTTGATTGCTAATATTGTTAATTATGTTATTAATTTACAGAGATTCTAGACAATATTTTATCTGTTGAACTTTTTGACTCCCATGTTGCTTGTGGAAGAGGCTCGAGTATTAACTCCCAGTTAGTCAGAGAAGACCTTGCATCCTATGTACCTGGGTAAATACACTGTGCATAACTTAAAAGTTTTTGGAAATACTGGATTTGTGTAACAAAACATTTTGCTTCAGTGTGTACCTTCAGTGATTGCATTTTGCAGCCCAGGAGGTCAACTATATCCTGGGCTGCAGTAAAAAAGGGGTGGCCAGCGGGAGAGGGAGCTGATTGTCCCCCTCAGCTCTTTTGAGGCTCCATCCGGAGTACCACATCTAGGCCTGGGGCCCCAGCACAGGAAAGTTGCAGAGCTCTTGGAATGGGTCCAGACAAGGCTACTAAAATGATCAGAGGGCTGGAGCATTTTTCCAATGAAGGAAGGTTGAGGGAACTGGACATGTTTAGGTTGGAGAAGAGAGGGCACTGGGGAGACCTCACTGTGACCTTCCAGTACTTGAAGGGAGTGTATAAACAGGAGGGAGAACAACTTTACATGGGTGGATAGTGATAGGACAAGGGCGAGTGGTTTTAAATGAGGACAGGAGATTTAGGTTAGGTGTAAGTAAGGAAGCTTTTCACATAGAGGGTGGTGGTGACACGCTGGAACAGGATGCCCAGAGAGGTTGTGGATGCCCCATCCCTGGAGGCATTCAAGGCAAGGCTGGATGTGGCTCTGGGCAGTCTGCTCTAGTGGTTGGTGACCATGCCCATGAAAAGGGGGTTGAAACTAAAGGATCTGTGAGGTCCTTTTTAACCCAGGACATTCTGTGATATACCACATCTGTAAAGCTTTCATCACGGTCATCAACTGAAATAAGTTGCAGCTCTGCTGTTCTGCATAACTGAATTCTCAAACCAAATCTGGCTTAACAGATACTTTATGCTAAAGTGCAGTTGATTCAGAAGTAGCAGATAAAGTGTTTGTGTTGTACCTCTAATGTGCTTGTAATGTGCCAGATCTTCCCAAACTGGTTATTGTGGTTCACATTCCCTTAACTAAGAAAAGAAATACCACCTTTGTTTGTTTAACCTATGCCTAAAGTACCTCATCTCTTTGGAAGCTCTGTTATTAGAAAAGCAACTCTGAGATAACAGGTTATGGCAGATAGAGACAGAGAAGAATTGGGAAGTCCTGTGGGAGAGATGAGGCTGATAAAAGAGTTTATGCTGCCACATTTAATTTGTTCGCTTTTAGAAAAGACAATCCATGAGTTAAAATTATGAAAATAATAGTTCTTAGATTCTTTTTTTTTTTTTTTTTACTTCTGACTTGATGAGAATGAAAAGATTCTTAAATAGGAAGTTTTGTTTCAAAAAAAAAAATTCCTGAGTTTTGTTGTTTTTGTTTTGTTTCGGGAGACAGCAAGTAAATGGATTTTCCCCTTAGTTCAGAAATAATAGTTCAGAAATAAACTAAATGCTTGGAGTGCTTATCTTGAACTGTTTAATAAGCCTTGGTAAAGTCAGGTGGCTTTATTTAAATCTTAACAGCAGGATTGTTGTCAGTACTGTACATTTTTGTGTTACTGTTCAGCTATAACTGAAAGCCATGCTTAGCCTTAATAGCCTTGATTAAATACTATTTACTGTGTAACTTCAGTAATTTTGTTTTTGTTTTCATTCTCTTCTCTTTATTTGTACTGTGGGTAAAATAGAAATAGGAATAAGAGAACTCATGGAATCAAAGTGAAAGACAGAGAAAGTGCCCACCGAGTGCTGTTGCTAGCAGACAGACTCAGCTTCAGGAATTTAACTTGATTTCTTGCTCGTGAGCATAAGTACTGCATTACAGATTCAGGTGTTGGCAGACATAATGCCTGTCCTCCCTTGTTCAGCTTCACTCCCCATGTTGCTTGATTTCAAACACCTACGCCCAATCTTTAAGTACTGAAACAGAAAGGAAAAGTCTGTAAAGCGGTTTGCTACCTGTGAAGGAAAAGATAGGGGCTGAATCTCTGAAAACAGAAGAGATTCTTCATGGAAGTCCAGAAATGCAGATTAAGCTCATACTTGCTGTTTCCTTGAGGCCTTTGTTACTTACAGGTCAGTTCTGCATTTAGAGATGATTTTCCAGGCTCAATTCTATGCATGTCTAGTTGGTGCTATTCAGACATGTACTAGGCCAGGCTATTGCTCAGCTGAGTTGGTAAATACCAGGCAGCTTCTGATGGCTTTATTCTGTTCAATTCACACAATTAGAGCAAGTTTCATTGAGGTATTCTTCACATGACTGTGCTGAAATCAGTTCTCTAATTTGGAAAATTGTTGTGTTTTATTGTGTTCTCAGGCAATGCTAGGAAGATAAATGTTTCATAGGCTTAATATTCTTAATTATTATTCCTGTTATTTTCAGAAGTAATGAAGATTACTCCCTCATCTTAGTAGTGGACTGTTGCAAACTTCCCATACTGGCAGCATTTCCAGATCCATAATTTCCAGAAGCACGATTTTAATAATTTGATATTTTTAAGACCAGATCATGAGCATTAGTGTCCAGCAGACTGTTATGTATCAGACTTGTTTCTCTTCTGGCAGGCTATATTCTGTGGTTCTGATAGTAAAATTTGCAGGGAACTTCCTGAAGATGCATAAAAATAAGTTGCCATCGTGAATGTTGCAGAAAGAGCATTTAGAAATACTGTTACCTTTTGTTGGCATTATTTTTTGCTTTTTCATGTTATTCTTTGCTCTTGACTCTGAATGTTGAAGCATTCCTGTCATGTTGAATTGTGACTGTTGAGCAGTATTTGACTGTTGAAAATGTGTTCGATACGTTGATCCTGATTATTTTTACCCTCCATTTAGGTACATTAAAGGTTCTCCCTTAAGTTCCAGTGAAACATGGGACACTTCTCTAGAAGAAATGCCTGAAAAACTGAAAGCTTTAAATCCTGCAGACATGAAAGCCCTGGAGGGTCAGGATTTCAGATCACCTTCTAAGAAAGAGTTAGAAGTGATAATTAGTCACGTGGTGTCTCCTAGTAAAATTTTTATTCAGTGGCTGTCCTCGGAAAGCAAACTGAAGAGGTACTTCTCATAGATTTGCTGGAGTTCAAAAATAAGTCACACAAATGCTTTAAGTGTAAACTCTGCCATTGGATTAGTCGTGGCATGAAATGAGTGCCACGCCCTCTAATGTTGGTAGGATAAAATAGTCTGTTTTTCAAGTGATGGGATATGGAAGGTCCAGTATCTCACTGAATAATCCAGGTGTTGAATTTTAATTGGATTGTGTCTGTTTCACAGCTCCATTTCGTGTATTTCTAACATGCCATGAAGAAAAACTACCTTAAGCATCTGTTAATACAAAATTTTACAGTATGCTGACTAAGCAGTAATTGACTGAAGATATTCATTTGAGAAAATTCTACCACTACAGAAGTGCGTTTTTGAATATCAGTTTGCAGGAGAAGATGGATGCCTTCTACAAAGAATCCCAGCCACAGTCTGTGAAGTGGAAGAACAATATGCACTGTGCTGTTTATGTACACGATTTGAAACAGTGGCAGAGAGGTCAAATAAGCAGAATTGTCTCTGAAACAGCTGCTGAGGTAATCTCTCATTGCTTTTCTGAAGTTTTAAAAATTGATTGATTAAAATCTCCAATTCTCAAACAGTCTTCTGATTTTTGTCATGCTGCTGGTAAGATTACGGCCCCATCAAAGCTCAGATGCTTTTTGCATCTAAGAACCCTCAAAAAGCAATTCTAAAACAGCAGCTGGAAATGCTGGAATTACATTGTTCTGCAATTTTATAGCACTAATTCAGTGGATTATAATTCTTGTTCTGGTCTATGAAATGACAAAGGAGCAGTCACTCTGCATGTGAGGTAGCTGCTGGAGCACACAGAGCTTTGCCTAGGGGTGAAGAATGAGCTGGCTTAAGGCTTATGGTTCAAGATCAGTGGTAAACCAGCGTGGACAGTTTGGTGGTTGTCTGCTACAGATTGACCAGGAGGAAGCAGAAGAGACCTACGGACACCTTCAGGGGCTTTATACGTTAGAAGGGCAGTGCAGCAAAGCAGAAGCAGTGCAGGAATTTATTCTAGAGTGTATTGTTAATTTTCTGACGCAGATGACTGACTGAGGAGCTGATGTGGGGAGGTTCTTTTGAAACAGGACCTAAGCAGGTTACAGTGAAGTTGTTTAACCCTTCACGAAGATGTTAGTGTGTTCTGTCATCCCAGTGCTATGACAGATGTCTGCACAAATACCAGTGCTGATCTTATGTGGTATCTGTTATGAGTCCTGGTAGTATTTGTCTCAGTCTTGCTTACCTGTTCCCTGTTCAGGAATGCTTCAGGCTACCACTTGTTGCAGTTAATGCAGTGTGTGTTTGCGTTTTGTTCTATTTCTTGGTTGTAACAGGTACTACTCTATGATTGTGGAGCAGAAAAAACAGTGGATATCAGTTGCCTGAGAGAACTTGAGGAAAACATGAAGAGAATTAGAACATTTGCAGTAGGATGTGCCTTAGCAGATATAAGGTAGCCTTCCATACCTTTGTGCTAAAATAACATCAGAAACCAATTAATTTTCTTTTATTAGTGCTGATGATCAATGATTTGAGTATGATGTTTTCCGGGGTGGGGTTGTTGTTTTGTTTTTTATTTTTCTTATTTTTTTTTATAAAGACAAGACAAGGTGGGAGCTGTCATTGTGGTAAAGGATTTATTTTGGTTTTTTTAAGTATTATGTTAGATACCGGTGGAACAGGAACTGTGATACAGGAAGAAAGAATGCTTTATAGGGTGAACTATGAAATGCTGAGCAGATGTTACAGGGTTTCATTATTTCTCTTAAGAATTCTTTTCCTTTACTTGTAATTTGAGGTGAATTGCATCTCATGAAAGCATGCAGGAGGTCTTTCTTTTATAGGCTACAGACAAGGAAGAGACCTGGAGTATTCCTCCCTCCATTCTTTGTTGCTTTTTAATATACTGTGGAGAAGAGCATATTTGTAATGCTTACTCCATTAATGGGTATAGAAGGCTCTTTGCAGGTGAAGTGTACAGTTTCTTTGATTCTTTTAACAACAGATAATTATGCTTTCAGATTGCATGGTTCTCAGACTGAGGTTTGGGGTATATTGATTTGCATCCTTTCTGTCCTTTGGATCAAGACACAAAGTAACTTCTTTAAGGTTGACTGTAATAGTCTGAGGTGTGTTTGGTTTTTTTGCCTTGGCAGTACAGGCAGTAAAAAAAAAAAAAAAACCAAAACAAAACCAACACCTCAGTACAGGATCAGTTTTGGGGGTGAAGTTTAGGTACTCTACCTTCTCTTTCAGTAAAGGAGATGATCATTTTCTTTAGACCAACAGGTGGAGGCGTGCAGTGGCCAGCAACAGCGTGTGAGTGTATATCCGATCACCTAACCGGGGCAAAAGCAAAAGTAATAATACAGGTTTGTAATCAAGATCTGCACTGTTTGTTGGATGTCAAGGAGTCAGCTGGCTTCTAACTGTTTTTTTCCTCAGTATTTTCACTCCTTGAGGAGTCTTGAGGGGGGAACATGATTAGGTGGTTGCCTGCTCTA
This sequence comes from Callipepla californica brunnescens, assembly GCA_023055505.1. Taxonomy (NCBI): domain Eukaryota; kingdom Metazoa; phylum Chordata; class Aves; order Galliformes; family Odontophoridae; genus Callipepla; species Callipepla californica. The sequence continues at coordinate 108,239,860 of JALIRH010000001.1, read as the reverse complement.
AGGTTTTTTGTTGTTCATTTGTTTCACTTTTGTTTTTCACTGGAGCATTCCAGAATAGAGGGGGGGAAAAAATCCTAGGCGTACTTAGTTACTGATGAATAGTGTTTACATCTTCAGGATCTTTGGATGCTGACCAATCCAGCTAACAGCTGAGCTTTTAGGCATGGTTTTACCCTGTTATTTTTCATGCCATGTTTGGAGCAGTATGTAAAAGGATGTCAGCAATATGGGTTAAGTAAACTGTATCAGTTCTGCTGGGAGCTCAGGTGTTGAGACTCTCACTGACAGTCTGCCCTGATGGAGCAAAAGAAGTTCCAGCAGTTCAGCAGGAATGTGTATAATCATGTTTTATAGCTCTGTTAACTTCTTCCAGGAAGCCAGTGTGGGGAGCATGTTGCCTGTGAAAATCCTTTGGAAGGACGAAGCAGGACAATTGATTGATTTTTCAGAACTTCTCATTGAGAAGGGTTTGGCTTTTAGAAACACAAGGTTTGGATATTTTTTTTTATATCCTTTCAGACTCGTAGATCTTCATTGTGGTGAAATAATAAGAAACAGTGGAATTATCCTCTGTGTTGTGTGTAGCAACAAAACACCATCTTAAACGGGAGTAACTTAAATCGAAATGTGGAACATGTAAAATCAAGTTGGGAGATGTGAGATTAGGCAGTATGTAAACAGGGATTTGCCAGCTTGGTGGGTTGTTTCTGTTTGCTTTCCAAGTTCTTCATCAGTTAATACATTGATGTGATTTGATTGTGCTAGAACTGATAAAGGTGCTGTGGCTCTTGCCATCCCCAAGAAATGCCCTGAAGTACATTTAGAACAAGAGAGCCCACAGCTGAGCACTTGGAATTCAGAACCTGCACGTGCAAGAGGCAGCGCTGGTGAAGAGGAAGACAGAGTTTCAAAGAGTGACCAGAACTCATGTGAAACATCCAAGTCGCTGCTGCCTTTGGAAACGAATAAAACATATAAAGCCCCCATTCTTCCTAAAGAGAGAACCTTCCGAGCTGTGGTGAGCTGCGTAGGAAATGATGGAACTATTTATATAGTACCCAAATCATCTGGTAAGTTTATACGGAAGGAAGCACACGTATGTTGATGAATCTGATTGTATTAGTATATCAGAATATGCCAGATGTTTTTATTATGTGTTCTGTATTGGAATCTGGAAGATTAGAGAACGCTGTGCTTTGGGTGCGGTAAGATTTTAGTCTTGAGGGTGAGGGCTGTGCCACCCATTGCAGAAGGGTTACTGCTTCCAGCCGAAAAAGCCCAACCCCCCGCCAGGTGGCGCCGCGGCCCCGAGCAGCCCGGGATGAGCTGTGTCCATCGCCCTCCATCGGCCGGGCCGGCTGCTCGCCTTGCTTCTTACACCGTATTGGCTAAAGCAGCACGTGTCTTATTTTTGTTTTTTAAAGGTGTGATTCTCTCCTGTTGCTGATTTTTTTTTTTTTTTCTTCAGTTTGAGCCCGGTACACAGCGATTTTTGTTTTGAATAATTTGAGTATGATCTATCATGCTCCCTATCTCTTATCCCTCTCTGCTGGAACCCTTTGAAAGGTGCACCTTAATCTGGCGGGTGCAACGTTATTCTTCAGTGCCATGGTAATCTTCCTTGTGTTAAGGAAGAAGAGTTTTGCTAAGAGAAAATTCCTTTTATCTCTCTAAATAAATATGTTAAACTGTATGAAAAGCACATTACAGGAACCCCTCTTGTCCAGCGCTGTGTTCTTGCAGTTGTTCCTTTAGACTATCTGCTGCTAAGCAAGATTTTTTGGGCACTTGACCTCTGGTGGCTTTTGTCCTCTTGTCTCAGATTCTGTTGTCTTGTTCATGCAGACACTCTTGTATTACTCTTGACAGGTGTCAGCTGTGAAGTTTGTAGACCTTTGTTTTGAGATAAGAGCACAGAATTGCTAATGCACTTAATATTAGAAAAGCACTTTCCTTCTTGTTGAAGTGCTAACTGATCTGCTTGTAATACAAATGGAACATGCCTATTACAAGGGTCTTGGAAAACATCATTTTGGAGCAGCAGATATATATTTTATACATCTATTATATATATATATATTATATAATGCTTATACATGTCTTTGAATATGTTGTCTGTCTTTTAGGTTTCTCTTTACTGATCACAGTAATTTGTACTAATTTGTACAGACAAGAGTTTTCATACTGCACTTTTTTTTTTTCCCCCCCAGTCAGTGACCTGAACAAACTGATGAATGACATACAGAATAACTTTAGGTGCCTTGGTCTTCTGGAGCCCTACTCTTGGGAAAGGGGAGAAGCTTGTGTTGTAAGAGGGTCTGATACCCTTTGGTATCGAGGTAAAGTTGTGGAATACGGTGGTGGTACTCTCCAGGTAAGTTTGATTATATGTCTTATGTGAGTGTGTGTGAATAAGTACAGGTAGATTTTACATGTTTGCAAATAATATATTTCAGTGCATCAAATTTCTAACTCTTTTGTTCAGGTGACCTCACTATCCAGATGCTCATTCTGCTTAAAACTGATCGATGTTCTGATTTTGTTTGTCTGAAGATGGATTTTGTCTGCTTATTTCAGTTGTCAGAATTTTCCCATTTACTGTTAATGATAAGTGTTCTTAAGTTAAAAGCTGTCTTCAGAGCCTTGATTAGCTGCAAGTAATCCCACTTGATTTCGTGTGTATTTTTGTTTTTGTTCCATTTTTGTTTTGAACATAAGCAGAATGCCGTGACATTACTTTTTGCTTTAGTTTCCATCTACCCAGCCAGTAGTGGTTGTCTGTTTGAATTCTTCATACTGCTGTGGTGTAGAGCTCCTTTTTCTACTTAACAGCTAGTATTAACTAGTCTCTTGTATCTGCACGTGCTTTTTTGTTATAGCAAGTCTGACACTTTCCTCATTCACAATGTATTTTTAGTTAAACTGCTGTGTGTTATCACACAAGGGGCAGATCTCACATGTAAGACTAGATTCTAATTCAGCATGGTGGTTCTTTATTCTTTCCCTTCATTTTCACTTAGTCACGTTACACGCATATCAGCAAATGGTTGTTTTTCTTCCAGAAAAGTGGATGCTGTAAATGAACCCTTTCTTTTATTAAACTTGTCCTTGAAGACAGGGATGAATTTAGAAAAACTTTTTCATCCAGGTACAGTATGTAGACAGCGGTTGCATAGAGAGGGTCCCACAGTGTCATCTGTGTCCAACTACACTGTATACCCATGTTCCTCCATTTTGCGTGCCGTGCCAGCTCTACAAGGCAGTACCAGTGAGTAATGCTGAATTTGAAGGCTTTTTGGTGGGTAGATAATCAAACAGATAATACTGTTTTGTCATAGAAAGGTTGAGTAGTTTGTTGTGGTGCTTGCCTCTAAGAGTTCAGAGTAGCTGAGGAGGATCATTTCATTAGGACAGTTTTCCATCAGGAAGTTCTATATTTATTTAGGAAGTGACTGTGCTTCAAAAGCAGCCATCATTGGAACAAGATCCTTGTGAGGCAGGGCACTCCTGCCTAGTGATATGCTGGTTCTACAGAGAAGCAGCAACGAGAAGCAAGTCCTGGGTTCCTTAGTGCAGAGTGTTCAGAAAACTGTATATTTCCAGTTACTGCAAAAATATTTCTGTGATTCTGAATGTAGCTGCTTAGGAAGCCATGTGTTTTGCTGAACTAATACAAATGAGTTGTTGTAGGTTTATTTTTGTACATAACTCACGTAGTGCCATCTCTTTCTAAGCCACTTCAAGATTGAAAAATTGCTGAGTTGTCATTGTCACCCAGTAAGCTTTGGTGTACCAAATGGCAGGAAGTGTTAAATAGTTCTAGACAAACGTGGCTGATAGGTGTGTGTTTTCAAAGAGCTGTCCATTGATAGGGGCTTCTTTCTGTAGTGGTATTTTAAGAATAACAGAGCATGTCGTTTTTCAGCATGTTTAATGTTTAAGAGTCTCTTCCCTCTACCCAAATAGATTGGAAATTCTTGGCAGGAAGATGCAGTGGAACTCCTTCAAAATATGCTTAAAAATGAAGAGGTTGAAATACATGTTCAGGTAGCTTAATTTCATTGTTGATGTGGAATGGGGCTTTTATCTTTTTTGTTTGTGCTTCTAAGCCTGCACTACAAACACAGCTGAATGAATGTAGCAGTTTCTTAAATGAGACTTTTTTTTCATCCTCAGTCTTTTATCTGTGAGAAGGAAGGAGAATCCAAAGCTGAAGTTTTTCCATCAACTTAAGCTTACTCATGGTGTTAAGGCCATTAAACACATCCCTCAGTGGTGTACATGATTTAATGATATTTGTCTTCTGTTGCCATTCTGACATGGTAGATTCTTCAAAATCCAACTTCTGGGTGATGAAAATTTGGCATAGTTAAGCATGGACATGTCTACATTAATATATTTAGCATTATAAAGAAACAAATGTAAATACTGTCTGAGAAACCTGAAATTTCAGCTAACCCCTGCGATGAATTGTGAAAGGAAAGGAATTAGTACTGAATGAGGAATATAAGGTTTCAGTGTTACACTGAAATCAGTGCTACCATTCCAGATGGAGATTCAGTCATATTCCAGTCTGAGTCATAATTGCTGTTAAGCTATCCTTCCTGGAGTTGTGTCTTTGAGCAAATGTGCATGGTGTCGTTAAGAACAACAGGTTGGAATTTCCTGGCTGCTATTTCTAAGCCCTGACCCCTGCTATTACTGTTGTAATCTTACCCTGCCTCTTGTATTTAGGAGCTCCCAGATAACCCCTGGGGAAAACTGTCCGTCAGCCTGTACTTGAGTGGGATGTCACTTTCTTCCTTCATGGCAGACCAGAACTACTGTGTTGTTGATGACGGTCAGGTGGTGGCAAAGCAGGTGAGGCTTTTGTCTCTTGCTGTTAGTGGAAGGAATACAGTGACTTATTGTGAATGCTGATGATCATTTTGTTGTTTCTGTATAGTTCTGCACAGCTTTGCAGTAAGACCAAGTACAGCAGCTCCCGAGCGTAACAAACGGAGGTGTGATATGTTGCTAAAATTGTATGGGATCGTGAATGGCCAAAAGTTTGTTCTTCAACCCACTACTGAAAATGGACTTTTAGCCTAATTTTCTATTCAGTTGTTACGTTCCTTTAAAACTTCAGAAAGGATAGGAATCGGATAATACTCCTGTCACCTTGAAGGGATTAATTAATCCTAGAAACGCATCTAAACACGAATTCCTGGAGAGGTTGTTGGTAGTCCCGTGTAAGATACTGAGAGTTGGGGGCTCCAGGTCAGATTTTTCTTAGCTTCACTTAGATCACTAACTTCACCTGGATAGGGCCTGTCTTCAGATGGGAGGAGATTGACATGGAAAGTGTTTTTCCCCCATCTCCCAACTCCTTGTCACTTTTGCTGTTCACTTCTTTCCATCTCACTGTCCCAAGGCAATGCTGCTGGCTGTGGAGGAGGAGGGAGAACTGATTGGAGATTGAGTGCTCTTGTTTTGTTCTGGGAGCAAGAGTTTACTATGTCACCAGTGAGGTAAATCAGGTGAAGGCTTTCCACATAAACCCAACAATTTTTAGAGCTAATTAGATTGTCCTTTTCAAGTCCTAATGATTTAATTCAGGTGATAACAACTTGCATGTAAATCACTTCCTATTTATTTTCCACATATTTTCTTAATATCTACAATGAATTTTATGAACTGCTTAAGGAAGTAAAATGCAAAGAGTAGTTGAAGGATAACTATTTTTCTTTCCCAAGTGAGTTTCTGTTTCAGAAAATAATTCTGCAGTGTAATGTATTCTGCTCAGTCTCTGCTTATGCAAGTCTCTGAATGCATAATGCACTTCAGAGGATGTCTGTTTCTGTGAGGGCTGAGAAAGCATGAAAACATCAGTCTTAACGTTTTCATGTTAGCACCTGAGACACAACTGTTACTGAACTAAATATGGATCTTGAGATTGTACCTTTAAAATGAAAGTAGAAAACAAAATTTCAGAAGGAAGCGGTGAGCGAGAAGCAGAATTCAGAAGGCCTGGAGTACTTTCTTCAGGCAGGTCCTTTTCAGGAGTTAGTGGTTCAGAACAACTCATAGGAGAGTGAGTATTGAAGGTGTACCATCTGCTGAGGCAGAAAGGAGCAAGGCATCCAGAGCTCAGGCTGATTCCAGAAGCTGTTTGGAGTTACAGGTGAATGAAGCTTGCAGCTCTGGGTTTGTCTGTAGAGGCTGAGCAGCTGTAATCACAAGTCTGTATGTACATCTGCATGTTGATGTGTACACACAATTCATTACCATATATATATGGTATATATGGTGTGTATATATATATCTCTGTGCCACTGTGGGGGCTGCAGGTTTTGTTTGTGTGTCACTGTGAGAACCATGCTGCTAGGTGCTGCCTTGTGCTCGTGTATTAGGGTGTGGGATTGTGATCTTCATTCAGCAGACAGGCTTGGTTTGTAATGTGTTTGTTCTGAGCTCATGCTTAGACCAGACTTGTAGAAATGTTGTTTTTTTTTTTCTTTAATTTAAGAAGCTAACTATATATAAAGTATTTCCATCCATTTGAAACAAAATCAGGGTTTGCTCTTTCTGTTCCATCTTAATCCGCTCCTGGCAGTGACAGGTTGCTTTTTATCTTGTGGTTGGTCTTGGGGTTGGTTTGTTTTCATTGTTTTTGGAGGCACGACTGGGGAAAGTCTGAGCAGTTTAGGTCAGAAGAGAGATGAGCTCCAAGCTGCAGTTGACGTGGTAGTTGTACTCAATTTAGTGACTGTAAGAAAGGACTTCTAATTTATAAACAGTGAATCTAGGTCTTCGAGGACATCCCAGTACGGCTGAGGTTGGCAGGGACCTCTGAGTCCATGTGGCCCAAGCTCTGTTCCAGCAGGAAACAAGCTTAAATAGGTATAATCAGGTTGCCTGTCACAGTGTTCTTGATTTTTATATTATTTTTATTTATATTATTAGATTGTTATTATTACGGTAGTATTTGAACCAGGAATGATACAGGTGCCAGTTTGCATTTTTGTTATGAGATACCGTGCTTGACTGAAGTTTTTCTTGGTCTAGGTGCTGGTTGAAGGACATACTCCTGTTTTGCTTTCTTACAAGTTGCCACCACTACCTGTTCAAGGAGATATCTTCCCTGTCAGAGTAAGCCATTTTGTGACCCCTAAGAAGGTACGTTTCATGAACACCTCACATGCATTGCAGACTGGAGACACTGCAGTCTCATTATGCTGGTGAAGAGGATACGAAAGCTTACAGTGTCAGAAAATGCCCACAGAATGTTGCAAAATGCTTCTTTTTTATTGATCCAGGTGGCCAGCTAGTTCAGCTATCTGAGTGAACTCTTACTTGAAATACTCAGAGGGGGCCAGGCATACAGAGAAATAAATATTGCCTGTTGACCTGGGGGGGGGGGGGGGGGGAAGGGAATTTTAGGAAATAGAAGGCTGTAGTGTGGTACATATTAACCCTGTATAATAAGAAGCTAGGTCATTGGATTTCAGTTTCAGCAAACAGTAAGGATTTTTCACTGTGAACTGTTTCCTTGGTCAGTGATTTTCATGTGTACCATGCAGCTGCTGTCTATTCTCCACAGCAAAAGGCTGAAGATGGGTTGATTAAGTAAAAGATGTCTGTGTGGGCTTCAGATGCTGGATGAAATGTGAAACCAGGAAGCAGTGAGAAGCTGGCTGTGCTGCAAAATCTAACGTTTTCTGAGTGTGTTGATTTATGTACAAACACTTGCGTACATCGTTCTGGTAAACTAAAAGAGCAAGGTTTACGTTCTTGAAGTGATTCAGCATTATGATTTGATGGGAATTCAGCACACTAATTTACTTAAATGTATGCATCTGCACCAAAAACGGGTATTCTACATAGACGGTTGGTTGGACTGAATAAAGGATGGAAGTATCTGGGTTTTTTCTTCAGTTATCTGTTCTGCTTCCTCCACTATGAGAGAAATATTGAGTATTGTTTTGTTCATCTTGTGCAAATTATTTGAACTCTTTTGTTGGTAGTGTATAATCATAAATGAGTCCAGAGCACAGTGTAGTGTTGAAGTGCCATTGCAGGATGGAGTTGTAGCTTGACTATATATTTGGTACAAATTAGAAAATTAATTTTTTTCCTGGCTCAAAAATACTAACAACTTAATAATTAGGACTATCTGTAGAATATCATAATATTCTGAGATGGCTCAGGTGAGTTTCTTTGGTTGTTTTTTTTTTTCCTTCTTTGGACCTACAGCGTTGTGCTGATGACCTAATGTTACATCAGGGGATTGGAAGGCCTTGGCATAGCAGATAGAACACTGTTTCAAAAGGGCTTCTTCCAGTAGTTTTAAAACTAACCACTGGTTTGCCATTATGAAGTGAGACTGCTTGTCAAGTAGCAGGAGGGAGGAATCCTAATGAGGCACAGCTATGAAATCTTACATGGGTGTGTTCTGTGGTGGGTGTGTTCTGTGGTGGGGGTGTTCCTTTCACTCTTTTTATCATTGAAATGTGGTGTTAATCAGTGCTTGCTTTCTTCTAATTTGGGGAAAAAATTCCACGAATACAAAGTGACTCACAAGTTGAGGAAGGAAGAAAGAGAAGGGAGTTATGTGCAGAAACCTTTGCAAGATGGGTCCAAGCTCACTGCCAGTAGTCCTTGATCACTGACATCGTAGAACTGTAGAATCATATGTGAAGGTTAAAGGAAATGTGAAGGATAAAAGGAGCCTGTGAAGTTCATGAGAGCCTTTTCTCAAATAGGTCTATATTTGCCTTTCTCCTTCTGAGACCCTTACCAAGCAGTCTGCCTCAGAGGGAGCTGCCAGCTGTATCTCAGAGGTGGACAACCTTGATGAAGCCCTGAAATGGTGCAACAAATACGTGGATACTCTTCCTCTTCTAACAGACTTCAGAACAGGTATCTCAGTGTGTTTATTTCCTGCTCCTTGTTCCACGTGGATGTACGGGAGCCTGGAATGATTTTCAAGTAATAAAAATACATTGAATAGAATTATTTCTAAAATAAGTCTTTCAGAGTGTATAACTGCCTGATGATTATGCGATACACTAAATGGAGACTTCTGTGTCATACTTCTCTGGTGGAAAATGATGGAAGAAACTGATATTGCCCATTGAAGAGAGTTTGAACAGAATTTAGATTGTGTGTGTCAGTAATAAAGCACTTCCCCAAAGCTGTAACTGCGGAAGTCTTTCTGTCAAATACTCAATAGAAATGAGATGTTCATAAAAGATCGCGTGGCCAAGAGTTGAATTGATGTGAGCCATAGAGAGTAGAGTCACTTCACTTTAATTCTGGACGTCTTGGTTTAGGCAAAAGATGGACTTCGTGAAGAAGCTAGTTAGTGCTAGCACTGGGTTTTTCCAACTAGTAAAATTCTGGTTGGGATTTTATGCTGTGTCTGCCTTGTATGTTCCAGATTCTGATTCATGTTCCATCTTCAACAGAAAAGACAAAGTAGTAAAGCTCCAGTATTAAGCAGTTTGAATCTCTCTCCTTCTGGTAAAGAAACTGGACTATAATTGCATGCTAGTGATAGTGAATTAGAGTTCAGAGGGAATTGGAAGAGTTAGAAATGGAAGAAAATGGTAATTCTTTGTGTTCTTTTTCCAGAAATGCCTTGCCTTGTAGAATATGAAGATGGTTTATGGTATAGAGCAAAGCTGCTCTCTGTTGAAGAAACCGACCCCGTTAAGATCCTGATTCAGTTTGTTGACTATGGCAATTTTTCAGTTGTCCCAGCAAGCAAGTAAATACACGTGCATTTGTTTTTTCTTGTATAGTGTCGGTGTGTATGCATGCATACCCAAGTGCCTGTTCTTACAGATGCTCTTTAGATACGTAAGTAATGGTTTATTGCTAGATCCCTCTTCTGACTGGTGCTGAGCCGGTCCAGAAACAGCTTCTCAAGCACCAACCCCCTGCACTGGTGTCGGCTGAGTGTCGCCAACAGTCTTGACTTTTAGGGTTCCCTAAACCTCAGAATTTTCTCTCCTGAAGTACATATAAATACAGCACAGTCATACTGACTTACTCATGAGCTCATTTAGTAGCTATAATTCCTTGTTTAAGGTAATGTGAAAAAAATATGGATTTGAACAGCTATCCTGCTTCTCGGGCTAGCAAGATCTTGGGGAGAGACTTCCTGCTCAAACTTACCTGCTCTGAGAGAAAGATTGAGATGAACAGGGAGATGATAATATAAAACTAAAGTACTCTATCAGGTATTCTGACTAGGGCACCTGAGAGTGAAGCAGCACAGAAAGCCACGTGCACCAGCATGAAGGACACGTCAAGTCTTGGTTACCTCAGATCTGCATTGGGTGCCTCAGCCTCCCCCCAGCTGCAGTAACAGAGCCAGTGTGCTCAGCTTCTGTGCTCAGAGGGCTGTGTATGGAACTGGCCCTTCTTGATCGTTGCCATGTTGAAGTCCTTTGAGAGCCTAACCCTCCAGATGGATGAGTTGGGTGTGACACCAGCAGGTTACTGTCAAGCAGGGCCCTGATCCCAGCCCCCACACCTTAAATCCTTTGCATGAACCACTGAGCTGTCTTTCTGTCCCTAACAGTTTTGATTGACAGGTAGATGATAGCAGACAAACCTTTTCCTTTCTTTGTTGAAGACTGCGCCAAATACCTCCTCACGTGCTGAAGTACCCTGTTCAGGCAGTGCATGCCACGTTGGCTGGCTTTAAACCTCCGTTACGTGATACACGCGTAGAAAGAATTCCTTACTGTCCAGAGTGGAGCGTGGAGGCACTGTGGGCTATGATGGATTTCACGGAAGGAAAGCAGCTCTCTGCTTCCATACTTGTGAGAAGCATTTTTTGTTTTTCTCTTCATGCTTTCTCAGCCTGAAATTCTTCCTAGCGGTCTCAGTGTTATTTAATTATTTAAAATTGTGAACCATTTACATTGGAGGAACTGCTGCTGAGGAGAGGAAAAAATGTGGCCCTTTCCTTTTCGTTGCCATCAAGAAGCTTCTGAGCATTCCTTTTCTTTAGAAAGCAGTTTCCTTTACTTAACAGAAATACTCTGTTCACTCTGTGCCCACATGGGACCGTGAAGCTGCCGTTCCTGTTGGTTAGCTTGTGAATGTAAGGGCCTTGCTGTCACACTACTGAAACATGTCAACTTCTCATTTTCAGTCTTCTTCACCGGAGGTCACAATTTTCCTGTACAGCGATGAACAAAAACTAGTTCACATGAAACTGATAGAAATGGGACTTGCAGATCTGGACGAGTGAAGTGTAAGTACAGTGAATAAGAGCTACAAATTCATACCATGGTGATGGTTATTATTTCAGAAGCTTTAAGCCAAGGTCTAAATTGCCATCTGATGTTAACTGACCACAAGCAAATTATGTATACTTCAAAAGAAGAAATGCTGTTCTCTTCCCACTTAAATTTCTCTAACAAAATAGAAGCTGTTTAAAAGTGGGAATTATTTAGATATTATGGAAGCCCACGTTATAGCTTTAAGAAACAACGTGAAAGTGTTAGTGTATGTTCGTATAAGAGGAAGAACACTTCCTGCTGCTCCCTGGAGAAGGCAGCCTGCAGATGAGCAGCAGTGTACACTCCCAAGTAACTTAATGAATTATTTCTCTTATTCTTTTTCTTCATTTTCAGCATTTGCTCTCATGTCCCGTGGCGGTGGTTCTCAGTCTGAGCTCTGTGATTATGTGATTGTCCCTCCAGTCAAACATGAAACACATTGAAGGGAAGCTTTACAGATGTGTTGTCTACAGAGGCTACTGAAGGACTGCCTCGTTTGGTTTTTGGGGGGGTTGGTTGATTTGTTTTCTCCATTTTTAACCAACCCAATGTTGTAGTTCTTTCTCCTTCTGTTTAATGAGCAGTCTGCTCATCTCTGTTTTCTCTGCAGTTCTGAATCTTGAGATAAGTGAACTTACTGAAAATCACTTTTGACTTTAAAGCCCTGGGTGGTGTTCTGTCAACTGTTTTCCTGAGGTTAAACTGAATGAATGTGGAGCAGTGAAGAAATACAGAACTAATGTTGGACACAACTGCTCTCCTGCTAATAGGTGACGGGATAATGATACTGTGCTGTAACTCATTCATAGTTGAGACATTTGATGGCAGTGCTCCAGAACTGGAGTTTGGAACTGGGAATGAATAGGTGGGAATGTTACTGCTGCTGTTATGAAGCACATCTGCATTGTTGTGTTCTGGTTTCACTGTGGGATGGATGTGTTCTGTGTTGTTGAACGTCTTCCTACCCCTTTATCTGCAGCATACAGTTGAAAGTGTTAGAATAAAAAGGCGTTTGCTCAGCATGCATCTGAAAGACTGTTTCTCCTCTTCTATATAGAAGCATTCAGATCCTGTTAATATAGCATACACACCTATAGACCCATAACGTTCAGGGCTCAACTCAGTTTTGTTTAAATTACCGAGGAAAAACAGAAATCAGTGAACCAAAATAGAGATCCTGAAATCTCAGGCTCTCACCTTTTCCATCTTCTTTTCACGAAATGGAATTATTTTACATTCTCAGAGAACTCTCTCACACCCACTCCACAAATACCTGCATAGCGAAACATGTTTTCCTCACATCCACACATGCACAAAGCTTAATGGTAGAGATCACAGCCAAACCTTGCTCTCTGGTACACAGGTGTGCTGTACATCTTTTCTGTCTATTTTAATAGCAGGGGATAGGTCACTTCATGGTCTTTGTACATATCCTGGTACTGAAATGCCCTGCGTGGTTTTGAAAATACCATATGAAGCTGTTTACACCTTCAAACTGTAACGGCCATGTTTCAGGATGGCTGTCTACAGGGCTGCCCATGCAGACAGCCAAGCAACTCCTGGTTGAGTAAGCGCAGGTCCTAGTCCAGGCTGACTTACCTCTTCAGTGAACTAAAGTGCAGGCACAGTAACCATGGAGCTTGCTTTCCCTGAGGAAAAGTGGGAATGGGGCAGGGGCAGCAGCCATCTATGTTCTATTGCACAGAAGAAAGTGAATTAAATGTCAGTATCTACTGCAGTAGGGAGCTGCAACAGCCACTGCAGCAGTAACAATGCTTTGCCAAGAGGTGGTGAGGAGGTTTTAAATACAAGATTTGATGCTGTGAAGCTGCACCCTGAGGGCAGTGCTGGGCCTGGTGTGCCCCAGGGCACAAATGGCCTAAAACTCAGGCAGTGAGCAGGACCAACACTCAGACTGTTACCTTCTGCTGTGTTTAACCACACAGCAGGGTTTCCAGCAGCACAGCCTTTTATCTTAGACTGAAAAAACCTTCTCTTGGATCTCAAAAACAAAGCCAGCCTGCAGCTGTTTGACACATCTTCACTAGGAGCCAAGGATCTGAACAGTACCTATTAAACTGCACAAGATAGTACTGAACCAATGAAATCCTTCTGAGAAGTAGAAATAAGGAAATTAAAAGCAGCTGTTGTAATAACACACAATGAAAAATAAATTTATTTCAAAAAAAAAAAAAAAACAACCCTATTAAATATATCCACAGCATGTGTTTAAAGACGTTCCTCTTCTTATTTACAGGAATGTGCATTATTTCTGTCGTGCTGACAGGGTCAGCGTTAACTACAACTTAGTGTCCATGAGAATATTTCCATCCTTATCCTTTACTCTTATTCTCCCAGAGACGTACTTGGTTTCCTGGTGCCCGTTGGAGTACACAGTCTTAACAGTGCCATCCGGGTACTCCCGCCTCTTGAACTGCGACGTGTGTAGCTCTCTCTGGCCGTTATTGAACTCTATAGTTTTGCTTCCATCTCTGTATTAAAGACACATACATAAGGGTTTTTGTAGTAAAAAAAAAATCTTAAAAGGATTATAACAGGCTTAATTCTCAGAACAAACAGTACAGACAGAAGTCTGAAGGAAGAAATGAAGAAAAATGTGTTGTTAAATACCACCCCATCTTGTTCACACTCAAAATATATTCTGCAAAATTGATGTAACGTTACACTGAGAACATCCACCACCCATTCTCTGGTCTAAACTTGTTGCTGCAGCAGCTCAGAAGTTTAGTACTTTGAGCACTGTGAGTTTGGATGTGAGAGCTGGGTGAGGTACAGCCAGGTTCTCACGTTCTCTAGTATAACACACAAGCCAGAAGAGTCATTCAGGTTGGTGTGTTAGACAGGGGGGCTCAGTTCCCTCATCTCCTTCAAGCCACAAAAAATAAGTGTCAAACAGTGAGCACATCGTCACAGTACAGTATAGTCAAATATAAGTGAAAACGTATCACTATATACTGCCTCTGTCAGTGAGCTCTTTACTGCTTCCCTGCAGTGGGTTAGGGTCCCTGACGAGACAAAGCTTACCGCTGAATACGGACAATTGTGCCATCTGGAAAGATGCTTTCTTCTTGTCCATCCGTAAATAAACTTTTGATAGTTTGATCAGGGAAAGTAATTTCCTTCTTGCCATCAGGATAATGTTTCTCTAGAACGTATTTTGGGACAAGACACTGTTAATGTAAACACACACGTGTGTGCATATACACACACAGCAGTAGTTTTTGGGGTTGGCAGGGCTGGATGATTTCTTTACCTATTTGTCCATTTGAGAATTGCAAGACCTCTAAGCCATCAGGGTATGTAGTATGTGTAGTCTTAGCATCAGCATAATAGTAAATCTGAAGAAAACAGTTCAGATTAACACATCTAGCCAGAAATGTGTGTACACACACACGTAACTATAGAGAAATGCAGAAGATGGAGGATACGTACCACTGTCTGGTCAGGCATAATCTGCTTCACATCCCCATTAAAGAAGGTTATTGTCACAGTTTTCCCATCAGAACCCACTTTCTTCCATGTCCCATTTGGGAGAAAGATGAGGTGACAGCCATTTTTCAGAACCTTTTCGACCTAATGAACAGGTTACAGAGAGGTTAGTGTTAAGCCATCGTATTCAGGAACCCACTGATCTTTCACTTCAATTGTCTCGTGAAACCTTAAACTCTCATTTTACCCTTCCATCAGCATAAGCAATTTCTCTCTGTATCTCTTCACTGTCTGCATGTGCAGGTCCACATGATACTGACGTGAGAGCTTCGTCAGGAGAAGTGTCCTGAAACAACAGCAGTGATTTAAGCTTAAAAATCAAGTTTTGTCTTCATACGTATTTTATCTTGTGTTCCCTCCCCCTCCCTTCAAATCCCAGCAGGATACAGGACTGCATACCATAAAAGCTTTAGAAGAATCTTCTGGTGTCATCACTGTCTCAGACTTGCTGTTGTCCTTAGCAGGTGCAGATGCAGGTGCTCTAGGAACCTTCCCTACTCAGGTAAACATGACTGCATTAATTTGGGCAGTAAAGTACAGATTAAGCGTTAAAATCATATATGAGGTCAAGCTGTACAAAACACCTACATTTTCTAAATGAAGTAGAAACTGAAAGCAGTATGTCTATGGAAAAAAAACCTACATCACCATATGTCAGCTCTGTGGGGTGAGGCATTTGCCACCAACACGACCAGAAGCATTTTCACTCAGAACGGTCTCATAACAGCTTTCTCCACAATCTTGCACTCAATTCATTACAACTATTCCCTATCTGTTTTAAATGGTCTCTTAAATACATGCAAAAATCCCACATTTAATTTCGGTGTTGAAGAATTAACTGACTAGACAAACACAATTACCTTTTGCCTCTGAGCAACTTTTGCCACTTATCCTGCCACACTTCTGAGCTGGAAGAAGCAGAGATCCAGTTTCACTTTTCTGGCCTCTATGTTGCAGACACTGGAAGTAAGGAAGAGTTAACTTGTGGTTTGTGTGACATTTACTCATAACTCTTCATGCAGTTGCAATAAAATCTGTACACCTTTTGACAGGAAATTTACTGCAAGCCTTCGGAAGCTATACATTGTTGAGATTTAGTCATCAGAAGGGCTTGTGTGATGTAGCCCAAGCTGTATTTTGGAATTGTCTGCTGCCTCCAGACCAAAAACTGCACAATGTTGATTTAGAGCAAGCAATACAAAATAAGTTACTTTTCAAAATTAACTTCAAGCACTGGTGAGCTGCCTGCTTTGCCTGGGTGGTCCTTGAGGTGCAGAGGTTCTCAGACCTCACCTATGTATTTCCTCTTGTTACAATTGCATTGTTTGAATTTCACAGAAGCTGAATTCCTCAGCAAAAGACACTGCCCATAGCGATGTGTCCTTAGAGATCTTCAGAGACTGCTTGGACGTGGCCCTGGGCACCCTGCTCTGAGCATCCCTACTTGAGCAGGGGTTGGGATGTGCACCTGGAGGGCCCTTTCCACCTCAACCATTCTGTGATTCTGTGAACATTTATATTTGACAAGAAGGTGCCATTAAAAACACTGTGTGTTTGGCACCATATGTAGAACCCCAGCATCAGAGAATTAATAGCCTAGGCTGTGGCTATTAGACTGTAATTTCAACACACAGTGTTCACGCAGACACATTAAAACTCTGAGACAGTAACTTACTACAGATTCTGTTCTTTGTAAAGCCATCCCAGGATTTTCTGCTTTCTTCTTGCTCCCGACAGCTTCTACTTTTTTCCAGGCATCTAGACGAAACCTCTCCATAATTCTGACTTCTTCTTTCAGCTCCATGTTCTCATTTACTAACGTGTCTATTTGGTCTTTCAGGCGCCGCTGGGTGGTTGACCATTTTGCTTCTTTTCGTTTCAGATCTTCCTGTAACTCTGCAATCTGCTGTTTTAAAGCCTTAGAAAAATTGGTGTTTATAAAATACTTGCATTTTTTAACGTATCAAAAGACAAATTGTTTTCCTAGAAAATTGAATAAACGAGAAAAGATTCAAAGAAGGGAGGTTTTCTTTTGTGAGAAGAGTAGCATTAACTTCAGACTGCCAGCTTGAAAATCTCAACTTCAGTCACGGGGGCTCCTGAGATCATCACACTTCCCCTCTCAGCATCCTTAACTCTTCATAGATGGGCCAGCACAAACATGCTTGAGGCAGAAACATGCTATTTTTAAGGCTACCCTCAAAAGGGTCTTAGCAAATCTCTGCATGGGAAAACAGGGAGGACACAGTCACACAAAATGCTCATGAATCCATCCAGCCCGTTCAGCAAATGTTACTTCAGTCTACTGAAGCAGCATCAAGAAATGGCATCCACACGTGGACTGTGATCCGGCGTGGCTGTACACCTGATGAACCCCAACAGCAAAGGTATAAACAAATCTCATTTCTTTATCTCCAGCATTTTAAGACTCACGAATAAGTAATCACAAAACATAACTTTGAAAATCATAGCTGATAACTGTGTTTACTGCAGAACAGCTACAAACAAAATTTAAACATAGCTCTAGTTTACATTTTCATTTACCACACAAATGAAAACCTGCGGTATTATATGAGCTATAGGAATTGAGTCTCAAAGTCATAGACCATTTTACCATAGTCACACACACTTTTTAAGCATAGAAATGTGACAGAAATATTTGTAAGGTTTTTTTTGGGGGGGCTTAAGGTCACCACACAACTTTGTGAAGCCTGCAGTGGTTTTCTCAATCAAGCAGATCGATTGCAATCATTCAAGTGATTGGCCTAAGTTAGAAATGTTATGTTAGGATTAGTTCTCAATTGCCTTTAAATGAATTTCAGTTTTTCTGTGTAAATAATAATAGTAGCTGTTATTTTCATACCTGAATTTCATCACGTTCTTTTTTATCTGGAATTGCTCTAGCTTCTGTGGTATACTTCTCAAAAACTTTACGCTCCCTTTGCAGTTTTTTCATCTCTTTTTTCCTATACTCTTCTATTTCAGCAAGTTCTTGGGCTTTCTGCTGTTGAAAGTCTGCAATTTCTTTCCTGCAGTTATAAAACAAAGCTTTTGTTTTAGCCTAAAACTACTACAAATCTGGAGTGAGAAAACAAGCTAAATTTTGTAGCCAAACCCACGCTCTGTTACCCAGGAAGATTGAATTATAAGCAATATTTCGTAGAATCAGTTAGGTTGGGAACCTCAAAGATCAAGTCCACAGTCATCACACAGCTAGCATTTGATGTCCAACTATTTCCCTGTGTGGAATTGCAGCCCAGAAAGCATCTTGGGCTTCATCAAAAGAGGAGTGGCAGCAGGGAGAGGATCGTCCCCCTCCACTCTGCCCTCGTGATGCCCCATCATATTCATCCAGGCCTGGGCCCCCCAGCATAGGAAGGTTGTGAAGCTGTTGAAGCAGGTCCAGAGGAAGGCCACAAAGGTGATGAGAGAGCTGGAGCGCCTCTCCTATGAAGGAAGGTTGAGGGAGTTGGGCTTGTTCAGCTTGGAGAATGCTCCAGGGAGACCTCACTGCAACCTCCCAGTAGTTGAAGGGAACCCAAAAGCAGGAAGGAGATCAACTTTACGCAGTCTACTAGTGATAGGACAAGGGTGAACAGCTTTAAACTAAAAGGATAAATTTGGGCTAAATGTCAGGAAGAAACTGTTTACTCAGAGGTGGGGAGGCACTGGAACAGGCTGCCCAGAGAAGCCATGGATGCCCCACCCCAGAGGCGTTCAAGGCCAGGTTGGAACCGGATGATCTTTGAGGTCCCTTCCAACCTAAGCCATTCTATGATTCTAGATTCTACTAAAGCTTGCCAGTATTCCTCAAAGCGGTGCAGCACCGTTCCCCTCAAAAGCAGCGTGTAGATAAAACACTGACCAATAGTAGATCACAAATTTAACACTGCAAACAGCATCATGTTGTTGGATAAACAAAACAAAATTGACTCTGGCAGAAAAAGGTATGCAACAGAATTATTCTCCACAGAATTATTCTGTATTTACTGCTTTTTCCCTAGATGAAATGAATAATACTCAGTTTATACATCCAGTCCAAATGGAGAGCATTTATCGTGTCAGCATGAAATCTATTTTATGAGACCAGCCTAGAACTGTGTTACTGCTAAAAACAGAAGTATGCATGAGAAAATTCTCTCTTCAAGGATATCATATTAAAGCACCAGGAGTGCTTAATACTACTCCTAGATTGGCAATCTGTTCATGAGTTATGACAGTTCAATATTTACATACAGAAGCAACCAGTTGCATGACTTATGTCTCCACTGTTACTAAAAAAACATCAATTATTTACCTGTGTTGGTTTCACAGTACCTAGGTAAGAACTGCACAGTGTGACAGCCTGGAGCATATCATGTTACTAGTACCAAATTGTTTTCAGTTCAGTATTACCTGATACTTGCCAAGGCGTGCTCTCTTTCTTCACGAAGTTTAGTTAGAGCTGCGTTCTCAGCTCTGAATCGCTCAATTTCTGTTTCCAGTTCAATGAGTTTCTCTCTCAGTATCTGGGATGGAACAGCGGCTCCTGCCAAAGAACAACCAGATTCAGGTTCTCTAAGAGGCATCTATTAAACTGAAGTAAACAACTGTAACACAGTAATTAAAAAAAAAAAAATCTATACTGTTTTATAGAAAGGAGTAGCATTGCAAGAAGATTCTAGTACTGAAGCAACATTTTGAAGTACCCTGCACTATATGCTCCAGTTCCTCATACACTGAGTATAGCTATATTTGTAGATCTGAACACATATCAGAAATTGGAATGTGGAGAATCCGTAAAGAAATGAACTGAAGGTATGATAAGGGCAAAGCGTCAAAGAGGAAGGTTAGCAGTTAAGTTTTTCCAGGTTTACTCGCAACACGTTCTGCTGGAACCCATCACGGACCTGAAATACACTGCAGAGGCCCGAAGTATTTGTGGGCCTCTCTGCCATTCCAGCTTCCTGTTCAGTCACTGCTTAACACTCCTAAGGCTTTCAGAGTCTGCTTCTTGAGTATGTAAAACAACAGCCTAAGTACTGATGCTGTGGTACAGTCAGTTGCCTCATTCACTCTTAAAAGCTGCTAGCCATTACTTCCAGCAACAAGACCCAGCAGGTGTCTTTCAAGAACCCAACAGAACAGTTCTCCACAAAACACTAAAGCTACCACTTCTGCTTCATACGGACTTCTCAGAAAACAGAAAAAACTCCTAAACGTTCATCGGTGCAGAGTTTAAAACTGATGCCTCACCACCTTACAGAGAAGACACGCTAGGCTATGCCATCATGGTGTCACTAAACAACTCCATTTTAAATGAGCACAAACACAGCAGCTTCTATGGGACGTTTTAGAGGCCGTCCTTCTGCACAGCACAGCCATATGGCTGAAATGGTTGAAGTCAATTTGGGAGGAGCAGAAAAATGAACTTGTTTCCCAATTTCCAGGTGAATTCTCTACATAGTACGCTGTGGGCAGAAAAGAGACGTCATTGATGCATCCTATTTTACTACAGGGACAATCTAACCAAGGAGTGCATGGCATTACCCAAACGTGGGGTAGATGCACTGACTGGAAAGGGAGGCACTGCTTCATTTTCAGCATGCTTTTGCCTCTTTGCTTGATTTGGAAACAGCGGTCAGGCACCTTCAGATTAAGTTAGTTGAATGAAAAAATGAGACAGAAAACCAGCCTTCAGGGTGAAAATAAATAGAAGTTTTCACTGAACTTATTCATTCTGCAAGCTGTGTCATGACTGGATCTGGCGCCAGCCTCAACCAGGAGAAGAGATGAAGGGTGTCATTCCCTACAGCAGAAGTCTGCACCTTTTGGTGTAACGTCAAGTTGCAGTTTAAGCCTTAGAAGGAAAGACTTGTGTTTTATTCTACATTCCCTACCAGTTGCTGTTCTCACCTCCTGCCTCCTGTTCCACTTTTGATTTGATTTCATGCTCTGGCTGACAGCCTGTCTTCTGTTTTGGTTTTAGTGAGGGAAACAATTTCATCATCAGGTTTGATGGAGGTCCATTTGAATTGCTGTCTACTGCAGACTGTTTGGGCAGTTCTTCTCCCCTCCTTGAGGCAACTTTTCTCTTTATTGCTTTATCTGGGAAAGGTGTATCATTCTTACTGAAACAGTCAGTCTGTAAGGGCATTTTAGTATACTTTTCAGGTAAATCATCATGAACATAATTTTCATCAAGATCGCTCCACGTTCTCTCATCATCAAACTCAAACTTATTCCTGTTTGCACAGGACATGCCCCTTTGGTGGTCTGAAGCTTTTCTAACCTTTGGGTTTGACTGTGCACTACTATCTTGCTCTGACAAGCCAAGGTTGGCACTTTCATTTTTGCTTTCTTTGACAATATCTGTAGCAGAACTTCCATAACCCAACAATTCTGAATCACTTTCTCTATGGCTCATAAGGGATGTCTTAACATCTTCGTTTTCATATTTTAACGTGGTCTCAAATTCTTCCTCAGAATCTGTAGTAGTATCACCATTTTCTCCATCTTTGTCTTCATTTACAATCCATGGAGTACTTCTTAAAGCAGGAGCTGCTGTCACAGAAGGAGCTGAAAACATTACACTTTCTGCTGTATTCAGTGGATCCTTCAGCCTAGAAGCTGTTTCTGAATTTGAGACCATATGATTAACTGCTTTATCATTTTTATTTCCCACTGTTAAACATTCTGCCTTTTTCTTATTATTGAGTCTAACTGCAAGTTCCTCTACTTGCTGCTGTTTTGCCTTGATAGGGGTAGAGGACATTCTGCGTCCTTGTGAAGTTTGCTGATCTTGATCTAAGATCCTCTGCACAAATGAAGAATTACTTGAGAAAGATATTTCATCTGCAGCCTGTTCTAGAAACAAAAATTCATCTAATTCCAGATTCTCCTTTTCCTTTTCTTTTTCCCAATTTTCTAACTTATTCTGAAATGAGACTTCAAAAGACAGTTCTGAATCCTTTACAGAGTGACTCACAGAGCAGTCAGAATTAGAAAAGGCTTTGGCTGTCTCACAGGAAAACTGAGGCTTTTCTGTGTCAGGTAATCTGTTTTTGATTTTGCTGCCAGCATTAGACTTCGTAAATTCCACTACATTCTCTTTGTTTTCTATTTTGTTGGTGATTTCTGATGAAAAAGAAACTTTAATCTGTCCATCAAGATTTTTTCCTGGCTGCATTCTTGTTTCTAGAGGCAAGGAATTTTTTCCGTTGTGATTCCTGAGCACCAGGGTCTTCTGAATAGGACCACATTTTGCTCTGTCAGGCTGGTTATATTTTTTACATGGTGTAAGAGGGCTCCCAGAAACCAGTTCTTTGCCAGAAAGCAAACTTTTCTTTTGCATTCGTGATCTGTCCACTCTGACATTTCTGTCATCCAAAGCCCTCTGTGGAGGTTTCAGAATGTTTTCCCCAGATTTTGTTATCTTTGATTTGGTATTAGTGAACCTCGTTAAGCCTTCTCCTCTCTTTAGGAAGGGCCGTTTGATCACTCTTTTTGGAATGGCCGATCCATTTGTCTCCTGGAAGGGGATAAGGAAAAATTAACACACACACAACATTAAAAAAATATCCCTCGTGCAGTGTTAAGTTGCTGGGGTTTTGATTATGGTTGTTCTGTTTGTTTTCAAAATAAACCCCACGTATTAGTAGGGATTTATATAGTACGTTTACTTCTACTGTGTTTCTAAAAGTGTCTCAAATAAATAGTTGGGGCTTATTGTTTTATTTTGAAGATGAATTGTTAAGATGTGAATACTGCAGCGTTAGCTTTTGACAGAACCTGTCATCTGAGTTTTTAAAGCACCACATCACATCATGGTACAACATATAAAAACAAAAGTTAAAAATAAATAAATAGAAAACCTGTAACTTCTGCTTTTGCTTCAGACGCCGCTCTTCTATCTGCATCTGTTCTTCCACGAATTCTTCAAATGTCTGTTTCTTCTCCTGGATCGCAGCTTTAATAGGTCTAGTGTAATTTAAGAAAATTAACTCTTACACTTCGGTATAATTTAATTTAGCATCACTGCCATTTAAAGACCCAGGATACAGTTCATAAATGATGACAAATTACGAAGTGCTTCAGTCACTGAGTGGTAAACTTAACCTGAGAAACACATTGTGGTAACAGTTGATTATCTTTCGATAACGTTATCAAATCCTTGCTATAATTCATACACAGCTAAAAAAATAGCATACGCTGGTTTTGCTATTTCATCTTTCACTGCTTTTTCCGATGAGCCGTTCTTCTGCCCAAGCCATTGCACTCGGATTTCAGTCATACTGATATTTTCTGAGTTACATCTCCTCCACACTGACTCATGGAAACACTACAGTGACCAGCCTGCATGCTGGGTCTGGCTGCAATGGAGTAAACTTTCCTCATAGCAGTCTGTACGGTGCTGCTTCAGATTTGTGACCAAAACAGTGTCATTATCATCCAGTATTATTGTGCTGTGTTGAACACTGCTTGCAGAACATCTAAGTTTTCTGTTTCTCATGCTGCCCGCTCCGTTCCCCTCAGCAAATAGGCTGGGAGTGGGCGAGAGAGAGGACAGAGCCAGAAGAACTGACCCAAAGTGACCAAGAGGACATTCCATGCCATGCAACATCATGTTCACCACTGAGAACTGCGGACTTTGTTCTCTAAAACGACCTGTTAATCAGGGACCAACTGTGCATCAGTGTGCTTGTGGGAAATGAAGAGTAGCTGCCTTCACAACACTGGGTTCTCTTTCTCTTTTTTCTTCAGTTGTTAAACTGTCTTTATCTCAACCTACAACTCTCATTTTTGCTCTTCTCATTCGCCTCCATTGAATTCTGAGGCAGGGTGACCAAGCAGCTGCCTGGGGTCGACCCGTTACCACCTGGAACAAGTATTCTTTGTTATGACCAGGCAGACAAGGCAGAGCTTCAAAACAAGGCCAACCACAACCACAACACCTGGTAACAAACTAAAAAGTTGTGGCCTCACACTCCTCCTCCACATCACTACTTTTGCTTTGTAACAGCAGAGAGGAGACTGTAATAAATCAGATTGAGTACAGTAATTGTAACTGCTAACATACTAAGCCTACAGCAAAGTGTGCTTCCACACTGTCATCACCCCACTTTGCACACACTTCTTCAGCCAGCACAGCACATCTGTCACCATCTCAAGCCACGGCCTCTCTTATTACTGGTCTCCATTGTACTGACAAAACGTAATCTTTGGCTGAGAAAGCTATACAAATAGGGAATATGAGAATCTTAATTGGGACTCTGAACTCGGCCAAACTTGCTGTATATATTACTTACACTTTTTATCAGTTAACATTCTGAATTACCTTTCCTCTGCATTAGTCACCCATAGCTGTTTTCCTCTGTTTTCAGAGTGTTGTGCACAAAAAGGATCCATGTGTGCATCTTCAGACTCTGTTAAGTTTTCCATCTTTTGTTCTGGACACCACGTTCTTTTTCCTATGAAATGAAAACCAGAGGTTTGGGTTTTTTTCCCCCAAAAGCATGCAAACAAACAATCATCTTTCAGGTGGGACTGTTACTACCTGCAAGAGAAGAAAGCACTCATCCCTGAGGCCTTTTTCCAGTTCAGGACTGCCCTCTCCCTTTGCACAAACTAAATTGGACAGGAACATTGATCCAGGTTACAAATGTTTGTTTCCCAGAACAGATGAGCTCCCCGGTTTTGTTGAGTTCAGCACATGAACACACGTGCTGTGTGAGCACACACAAGGCGGTGCCACTTCATATGGATACAGTGATGGCTTAAAGCAAACAGAATTGTGGGAAACGTAACCAGAGAGGAATGCAACTGCTTATTGTACATTGTCTTTTATATTTACAATATATTCTTCAAAACAAGAGCTCCCACCATTAACTTACAATTAAACGTGGCATCAGGACACATTCCTTCCACAGCAGCACTCAGCCACTGGTCATTAAAACAGTGACTAATGAAGTATTCAGTATTCATCTTAAGACCATGCTTTCTAACTTACACAAGAAAAAGAGATCACATTCTTCTGTTTAATA
The DNA here is from genome assembly GCA_023055505.1 of Callipepla californica brunnescens. NCBI lineage: Eukaryota > Metazoa > Chordata > Aves > Galliformes > Odontophoridae > Callipepla > Callipepla californica. The sequence goes on along the minus strand of JALIRH010000001.1, from coordinate 108,215,049 downwards.
ACGATTGTTTTATGCTTTATTTCTCAACTTACCCAGACCTGCTGTCTGACCAGATACCATGCTAAGAAGCTTCTGCTGTTCTTCCATTAACTTCTGAAGCTGCTCCACCTGTTGTTTCTTCAGCTGCTCCTGTTTCTGTTGTTGCAATTCCTTCAGCTTTTCAAGCAAAAACAAAATCAACGTACTCTGGGGTAGGTATACTTAAAATGCACCAAAACATAAGCATCATCAAGACAACAAGTTCTAAAGATGTCCCATTATCTACTTGTAACATGAAGCGTTGCACACAAAGTGCTCTGATGAACACAATCTCCAGTTCTTCTTTGAATACACTTGCTGTTTGCAGCATCCCAATCCAAACCCAACCTAGTTTTTAATTGACCAATCCACAACCAGCAGAAATCAGAACACTCATTTCTGCAGTTTGAGAAAAACACTGAAATTCTACTTTTTCTTTTTGAGCATAAGCTTCTACTACATGGTGGTTTTACTAAAATGCAAAATACCTCAATCAGTACAGCTTTAGAAAAGTTATTTATATGCAAGTATATATAGCAGTGTTCTTCATATATATGCATTAGTGCTCTTCACAGTAATTACCTGAGATCTTGGAAATACATATATATATATATATATATATATATATGATAATAACATAATAAACAAACATATACCTACACATGCATGTATATATATTTTATATATGCACACTACAGATACAATTCAGTCTCAGTAACTTTCTAATAAAGGAGACTTAACAATTCCTCTTATGTAAACTAGGTAACACCTGTTATTGAGCTGCTGTTAGGCACTGCTGACATGCCCAAAAGATGTGAATAAAAGCACTCCTAACATGTAACAGCTTAGCTGTGGAGTTATACTCTACAGATTCACTCCTTCCTCACAGCTTTTACTTGCATGGATAAATGCACTAAGTGTTCCCTACTTCCTGCTTCTAGCAGAGTGAACAGTGAGTTGAGTTCATCCTCAAAAGGAGGATCTATTAAAGTCCCTCTTACCACTTTCAGCCAACAGTAAGATCAAGGTTATAATTCCAAGTGTTTCTGTCCCAGTGCCGTGGACACATCAGCACATTCAACAGCAACATCTCTTTCTAAACAGAACCAGGAATATGGGTATACATGTGCCCAATGAGAACTAACAAAAGGTGCTACTATGTGTGCATATATAAGAACATGCAAATTCACAGTGTTGTTAGTATCTGTGTGAAGCACTGCCACCGTAATGACCAGTATCCACTGTCATGGCTTCAACCCAGAACATAATGAACACTGTAAAGCCGTGTTCATCTTTTTGAGATGATTCTGAGAGGAAGTAAGCTGGCACTCAATGTAATTTCACTTTGAACAGAAATCTGTGCCTGTGAAAACTAACTAGACTCGCAGTAACTGTATGTTAAGAGGACAGTTACCTTTATGTATACGTAACAGACTCAGGGCTTGCTCCTTAAGCCTGTGTTCTACAAACACTTTCAGATATGAAAAACCATACAGTCAGAGAATGATAGAATCCTGAGTTGGAAGGGTCCTCTGAAGACCATCTAGTCCTCCCCTGCAATGAACAAGGACATAACCAGCTTGATCAGGTTGCCCAGGGCCTGATCCAGCCTCGCCTTGAAAGTCTCCAGGAATGGGGCATCAACAACCCCACTGTAAAAGGCTTCTTCCTTACATCTAACCTCAGTCTACTCTTTAATCTTGAAGCCATTTTCCCTTGCTCTATCACCCTGCTAAAGAGTCTGCCCCCTTCTTTCCTGTAGCTTCCCTTTAAATACTGAAAGGCTGCTTCAGGTCAGCCTTCTCTTCCCCAGGCTGTACAGCCCCAGCTCTCTCAGCCTGCCCTCACAGCAGACGTGTTCCATTCCGTAGCTGCACAGGAACAAAATAAATCTTCACATGTGACTATCAAGGAATTTAAAAAATTTTTAAATGTATTTATTACCTGTTCAAGCTTCTGTAAGAGAGGATCGTTGCAATCAGATTTACCGCGACCATTCATTTCACTGTGGCCAAAGTCTGCTTTACAGCTTCCTACGTTATATGCTGTTGCTGGAAAAGATGTTTCAGTGGCATCTTGCTTAAGTGCAGAGGAGCTGCCACACTCGAGCAATTGCTCTTCACACAAGGAGTCCTCTCTGACGGAGCAGCTGCCTGAGAGACGCTGCACTTCACCGGGGAAGGCTGCGATGCTTTCAGGTGCAGGCAACAGATTTTCTGCGTTGATCTTCAGTCCAGTAAAACTAGGATCTAGTAAGACACCAGCACGGGAACTATTGGACATCCAATGCGCAATGAAGTTTTGTTCGTTACTCAGATCTTCAACAGTTGGCATCTTGTTAACTGTACTCCAATGCAACCGCTGGTGCAGCATTAACATAACAATACGGCGTTACGGAGCGCCGAAGTAGCAGGTATGGGTGCTTACTTAATTTAGCACCTAGAAATTAAGCGGATAACTAAAAGAAAAGTCTACAGCAAGAGGCTCCCGGCAGCAGGAAGCTACTCGTGCAACCAGCCGGCCGCGTCCATAGAGATCGGTCAGATCCCAGCTCCTCACAGCAACGCAACGCTGCGGGGATGCCCACGCACCCACAACCACCTCAGGGCCACGGTAACTCCACAAACGCCGCACGACCGCTTCTCCCTCCTCCTTCCACGGCCATCACGGCCCGGCAGCACTCCGGGCTCCCCACACAACTCCCGTCACGGGCACACTCCCAGACGCTCAAAGCTTCCTCGGAGCGCCGGATTCCCAAGTGCTGACACCGCCCGCCGCTGGCATTTCCAAACGCGCCGCCATGGCGCAGCCTCCCGCCTCCACAGGCTGCGCGCCGCGGGGCATGCCGGGACTTGTAGTCCCGAGCCGCCGCTCTCCCCGTGTGGCCGCGTAGCGATGGCTTAGCGCCCGACTACAGCTCCCAAGAGGCTCAGCGGCGACAAGGCCGTTAATGCGCCGCTGTGTCGCTCGGCCCTCCCCGCTGCAGGGGGAGGGGCCGCTTCCCGCCTTCCCGCCATGGCGGGGCGGGTGTGAGGAGATGACCGCGGGGTGAACCCGAAGCGTGTGCGGGGCGTGTCCCCATTGGGCTGTAGGGCACTGTGCCCTTTTAATCTTTAAATAACTGCGGTAAGGGTGGAGTGGAAGGATAAGTGGGCAGAAAGCATACAGGGTCACAGAAACGCCTGGGATTCTTCATCAGCTGTGGCTCTTTCCAAACTTCCCGTCACTTTCCTGCAGTTATGAATGTGTCATCAGTAGAGCGTTCCTGAAGCTGGATTCTGCGTTAAGCTACAGTGCTGGGAAAAAAAAAAACAAAAACCCAAAAACACAATGATTTCTACCCCTGCCTTTTCAGACACAACATCCCATTTAATGCGTTAACACCCTCGTTGTGAAAATTCAGTATTCCTGCACACCCGCATTGAGCTCCAGGTTATTTGCAGTCTATTCCTGGATGAGAAAAATATTCTCTTTGGCTCTCTCCTCCAGTTAGAAATGTAATCTATCACTAACGATGATCCCAAACTTGCAAACTGCTCACATACTCGTGTGAAATTCTTTTGGGGTCCACCAACATGAATTGAAATTGTGAGAAATAAACCAGTGACAGTTGTCAGCAACTCTCCGTCAAATAACTTCTTATCTCGTGCTGCAATCAGCACCTTATTCCAGTTAGAAAAGTCTTTACCATTCTTCACACGCACATTAAATACAGTCGTTTTCCATTCTGATTTTGAATTTTGGAAACTTTGCAGTTCAAGAAGAGTAAAGACAAACGCTTCGCTAAAAATCCTTGAGAAGTCTGATTCTCGGAGGAAATTGGCTTAAGAGGAGAAGTGACAGCATTATCAGCAATGAGAGGGAATAAAGCCCTCTTTGCTCATCGGAGAGAAAAGCTGCTGGCTACAGGCTGAATAGGTTTCAGCTTTACTTCTTGCTGGCTGGAGGGTGCTCCAGAGTTCGCTTGCACTTTAACAGTGAGTTTCCTCCTCCTTCGAGTGCCGGAAGTGTTAGTGTTCCTTACTCTGCAGCAGACTGCACGTCACTTGGTTTATTTATTCAACAGGGTCACAACTGCTGCCACTGTCCTTTAGGGTGATGTACAGGTGGGTGTGAGCTGCCCTAACCCATCGTCCCTCCCTACAGCCAGGCTCTTCAGTTATACCTCACTCTGCTGGGGACGGAGAAGGTCCTTCAGGCAGGGAGCTGCCTGAGCGGGTGAGTGTAAGCCATTTTTCACACAAAATGTAAAGAGGGAGGTGGGATCAGGGGTCATCAGATAGCTCTCGTGCTGGGAGAAGTTACAGGGTTTGTTTGCTGGTTGAGGGGAGCTTCGCTTTGTCAGGCTAACTTTGAGGAAGTGAATCTACCCTTCCCTCAAGTTTATGCTTTCCGCATACCAGCTCAGGTTTATTTACAGGTCAGTTCTCTCAGTATTTTTTCTTAGTTCTTATCAGTATAACCTTCATAAGCAAGTTTAATATAAAATATTTTTGTGGGGTTTTGCACCACAGTCGTTTCTTGAGTGTCAGGGTGAGATTCGCTGTGTTGGCGGGGCTTGTGATAGCTTGCATGTATTTCAATACCCCCCTAATAATCTTTTGGTTTAAGCTGTGCAAATAGAATAATCTATTATGATTTCCTGAGGATACAGCTTCTGATGAGACTTCAGGAGTGTCCAGAATCTGCTGTCTGGTGCATGCAGTGATCGGTGCAAAGGGAGGCAGTGCCCAGATCCGTACTGTACTTTTCATATGGGAAGCTTTTGGCAACAGCACATTTTCTTTTCTATATTACTCAGATTAATCTACTTGAGCCAAGTTGCAAGTCTGCATCTTAAAAATTGTTACCACCTCAGATAACTTAGTACCTTGTGAAAAACTCTTCCTTTAAATATGGAAGGAAGAGTTACAGGCTTTTTTTGTGTGTGTATGTGAGGGAGCAGAGAGTACTTTATTGACGCATGTACTGCTAATATGAGGCAATAAAACACTAGAGGCACAAAATATAAATATATAACAGTTTAATGTGCCCTTTGTTCCTTGAGCTATGCCTCACCTAAATGCATGTTGCTGGTTCTCTCGGATGTATAGAGTAGTAGATGATTTGAGCCCCTCCTATAGCTCAGATTATACAGGCATATATACAAATGCAATAGTGTTGATGTTCTAGGATTTCTTGAAACCCTATATTCAAATGAATTTTTTTGCTCTCTCTACGTAACTAACTACTTAGGTGGATAATAGGAATTAAAGATTTCTTAGCAAAACAAAGAAACAAACCCTTTTCTGTTTTAACAGGAGAGATATGGCAATCTTTGCAAACTGTGTGTTCTTTATTAAAGTGAAGTACTTACCCATTCAGAAGAAGAACAGCCTGAAAGCATGCATAAAAGAAAATGGTGGAGTAATTAATTTTGTACTTAATCACAAGGTAAGTTCTAGATTTATTTCTGAGATCTCAGAAGGAAAATACCAAGTGTTGAAGTGGTATAGAGTTTTAATTGTGCCTCTTTTAGAGAAATATTTCTCTGTTCAGTGTTTCACTGCAAAGATTCTGCTTAGGTTCCTAATTCATCTACCTCTGTAGTACTGAAATGTTTCATTAAAAATAAATAAAAAAATAAGAGCCATATTCTCTCTCTACAAAAGATCCAGGAGGAGTTTTTTTTCCTGTGTAACTAGGAAATGAAGCATGTTATTGTGGCTGTTACCCAAACGTCCCTTGAACAAATAGCCATGGGGTATCAACTGTCTCTCTAGGAAGCTTGTTCCAGTATTTGTCCACCCTCATGGTACTGAAATGTCTCCTAATGCCCAATCTGACCTTCCCCTGGCACAGCTTTCTGCTGCTCCCTGAAGCAGAGCCCAGCATCTCCCTCTGCTTCCCTCCTAAGGGAGCTGCAGAGAGAAATGAGGTTCACATCTTGGCCTCCTCCGGACCAGACAACCTAGGTGTCCTCTGCTTCTCCAAGCAGGACATGCCTCCAGCTCTTTTAACAGGCAGTTGCTCTTCTCTGGATGTACTGAAGGACCTTAATGTTGTTTCAAAATTGTGGGGCCCAGAACTGCATGCAGCGTATGCCACTGCAGCACTAAGTACAGCAGGAGAATCACCTCTTCTGACCAGCTGGCCATTCTGTGCTTGATGCCCCCAAATTGCATGTGGCTGCCAGGGCACACTGCTGTCCCAACCAGCATCCCAGGTCCCTTCCTACTGAACTGCTCTCCAGCCACTCAGCTCCAGTCTGTACTTGTGCCCAGCATTGTCCATCCCAGGTGCAGCATTTACCCTTGTTGTGCTTCATGCCATTCGTTGATGACTGCCCAGCACTCCAATGTATCCCCCTGAAAGATCTCATCCCTCCACCAAGTCAACAGTACCCGCTAGTTTAGTATCATCAGTAGACTTGCTGAGGATGTATTTCACTCCTGCATCCAGATAGATCATTGATGAACAGCACTGACATAAATACAACAAGCACAGTGAGGTGGTAGCTGGTGCATTTCAGTAGTGGTGACAGCAACAGTGGGCTGCCTCTGCTGGTGCAGATTTCAACAAGTGCAGCATGTAGGCTCTTCTTCATTACTGGCAAAAATGCATAGCTCATGGCGGTGACTATGTTGAAAAACAACACTTTGTAGCTGAGAATTTGTTCTGTCAAATAGTATTCATAGATTCATAGGTTCATTAGGTTGGAAAGGACCTACAAGATCATCTAGTCCAACCATCCTCACACCACCATCCCCACCCACCAAGCTACTAAATCAAATCCCTTAGCACCTCATCTAAACAATTATTATCGAGGATTATTGTGCTCCTTGTATCTGCTGCAGTTTCCATGGAATTAAATACGAGGCATTGCTTCTGAAGCAACTTACACATATTTTAGTTTATCTGAACTCTGATCTGTAAGAATCCTCTCTTTGCTGACTGTGGAGGAAATGCTGTCTCTAAATTAAATGTTTCAATTAAAATGTGGTCCAAAAAGCTTGTGTTTTTGAATGTTCCATTCAGACTCTAGGATTTTACCAGCATGAATTGCAAATAATATTTGGATTAACACAGTAGTTTTATGTGCATAACAATTCTAATTGTAACTTGTCTTTCAGTGTACGCATGTTCTTGTGGATAATGCCAATATCCTCAGCCATCACCATCTAAAAATAACTCAGAAATATCAGCTGCCTGTTTTACATGTAGATTTTGTCTGGAAATCAGTTGAAAATGGGAAGCTTTTAATAACTGATGCATATGAGATTAATCAGTCACAAGGCAACATTTCTAACCAATGGTCAGGTGGACACGGTAGGTTTATTTTGCATGGTTTATCTATCTGTTAGCTTGGGAAAGAATGTTTTAGAAACTCAATATTTCAAATACAATTTTAAGACATAAGCAGCCATGGATATTGAGAGTAAAGCTGACATAAATACAATTTTTTTTTTCTGAAAAGAAAAGTGGAAATGTGTTGGAGGACTTAATCCTAAAAACCGTTTCCAAATGCTTGAAGGACAAAAAAATCATCAAGGGTTACTTGAATGGATTCACCAAGAGGAAGCTGTGCCTAACTAACTTGATAAAGTTCTAAAATGAAATGATTGGCCTTGTAAATGAAAGTTGAGCAGTGGATGTTGTCTGTCTGAACATCAAGAAGGCCTTTGACACCACTTCCTATAAGATTCTCAAAAGGAAGCTGTTGAGTTATCACCTGGATAGTGAGGTGAATTGAAAACTGGATGACCAGCCCTGAGGGACCTGTGATGCAAAGTCTTGATGGAGGCCTGTAAAGAGCAGAGAGCCCCAGGGGTCAGTACTGAGTCCAGTCCTCTTCAGCATCTTCATAATTGACCTAGATGATGGGGCAGAATGTATCCTCAACTAGTTTGCTGATTACACAAAACTGAGAGGAATGTCCGATAGACCATAGGATCATGCTGTCATCCAGAGAGACCTGAACAGATTGGAGAAACAGGCTGACAGGAGCCTCAGGTTCAATAAGCCTGCACTTGAGGAGGAAGAACCCGGTGCACCAGTATGTGCTGTGGGTCACTCAGCTGCAAAACAGCTTTGCAGAAGAGAACCCAGGGTGCTGGTGCACAATGAGTTGAACATGAGCCAGCAATATGCCCTTGCTGCCAAGAAGGCTAACAATATTCTTGGCTGCAGTAGGTGAAGTATCGCCAGCAGATCAAGGCAGGTGGTCTTAAGTTATGTTAAATTAGTGAAACTCTTTATTGTATGAAGTAAATAAATGTTTTGTTTGCAGGTTTGGAAGACCTGTCTTATTCTGAAAATAAAATTGCCACAAATCAAAATGAAAGCAATGACTGCAATCTTACTGATATAGGAGAAAGTGGCCAGAGAACTGAACTTGAAGTGGGAACTCTCAGGTAAAATAATACAAATTTAAAGATGCATATTGATACAGCTATGTAGATAATTATGTAAAAAGAAAAAATAGACTTTCCAATCTGTTTCAATGTCAGAGATGATTCATTACCTTAAAAACAGCACAGTGGAGGAAAAAGCTGTACTTTTTTCATTTGTTCCATATGTATGAATTTATAACTGCTTCTGTTTGTGGGGTTTTGTTTGTTTGTTTGTTTGTTTACCTTTGAATCCGATTGTGGAAAATGATTTTGCATTTTTTCCTCTCAGTAAACATCTGCATTTCAGCTTCAACCAATTCAGGATGTGTTTATCACCACATTTTTTTTCCCTTTCTTTGTTCACATGGATTTTCGTTTGCAACCCAGTCCAGTTCAGTGTTTTGAGAAGTCATGAGAATCTCCCTCTCCCATGAAAACTTGGGGGAGTTGAAATTCAAGATTCCAAACCCTGCAATTCTGTGATCATGCGATTGCTGTTAGTTCATAGGAAAAGAGTACTGTTACAGCTGTTTCTAATTATTGAAGCAAAGGATCAGACCCAGCTCCAACACTCCTGTTTTTAAATCTATTAATAAAATGCAGCTGTCACTTTCAGAGACTGCTATTCAGTGCTGGAGAAGGTACTTAGCTACCCTCTGGGAACAGACTAGAATTTATACTTGTTTTAAATGTTCTGATGATGAATTATATGATTACATGTGCATATCCTAATGTGAAAGTCAAGAATGAGAGCTTAGCATTGAATGCCACAGGTAGCTGATGCTGACCAGGCTGTTAAAAAAATGGACATGCAATCAGTCGGTGGAAGCGTATTTACTTCGTTGCTTCTAAAGTGTTTCTGAAGAGTGAGGACTTATGTCTAGTTATCATCTTCAAGTTCACACTGGAAACTTGGGCCTACTTGTGTGGGTCAGCAGCTCGGCAGTGCAGGATTTTGTCAAAACTTTTGTTGTTATTTTGTGGCTTAAAAATAATTTTATTTTCTTCTATAAATTCTTACTGTAGAGTGTGATGTTGCATTCTGCAGTAGCACAGCAGTTACTGAGTACATGTGTTTTTTATTGTTCTGATTCCATTCCAGATTTTACAGTGAGAATGCTCCTTTTTATCCTCAAGATTTTGAAGTTGCAAAATACAGTGTCCTTGAAAAAGTAAGCTTTTCTCTTCCTGTGAGACAGTGTAGGAGGATCAGTAGATGAGTAGAAGTTTTGCAGTTTCACGCACATCAGCAATAACTCTTTTATGTTATCATGTCCTGCAATGCAAAGAGCAGAACTGAAAAGAACTTCAGTGCTTTCTCTCTTTCAGTGCAGCCTAATTCTACCAAAATAAAACTTTTCTGTTATCACTGTAGTGTTCTCACACAGTTATTGCAGTAGGATAACGCATACGTGCTTCTGGCTAGATATGTTTTATTATGGCTGTTATGTATGAAATCTAATTTATGCATTAATCATTTTTTATTAAAAATCTTTTGAAACACAACATTGCTGGAACTGTACTTCAGTCAGTACAGTGAAATCATGAAAGGAACTTCTGCTTATTACTATGACAGGAAAAAAAAAACCAGAATAATTTTGCTTATTTTCTTAACTACCTTATGGTTCTAGGTGGGTTGAAAAATTAAGTAGGATGTGGGAAAGTATGTGTTGCAATATCATGTGAATATCATTTGAATGAAACATTCCTATGTGTTAAATTGGGGGCTGGGGTCTTTATTTATCTCTCCATTCAGATTAACTCCAAGGAAGGCAAAGATTTTGTAGTTATTGAATTACACTGTTCTCAAGAACAGCATGAGTTTCTGTTTCGATTGTATGCGCACTTCAGTGCTTCAAGTGGAACCAAGGTATGAGCAACTTATTGACATTACCTGCTTGTTTCTTTGTGAACACTGAACAGTCCTGTCCTGGAGAGCTCTAGATGTTCTTCATTTTCACTTGCAGGCTGATTCTTACACATACATAGTAAGAGGACGTTCTCTTAGCATTAAAATAAGAGGTTTGGTTCATACTTGGCACCTTTACTCTGTGTGTCTGCTTGCAAATCCCTCAGAACAACTGTTTGGGTACTTGGCAAAAACACAGCATGGTCCTGGATGCACCTACCTCATATGCTCATATACAAGCTCCTGCTAACATCTAAACTGTATGTTCAGTTGCTAAAATGCTACAAAGGATGATAGTCTGGACATACTCTTGAGAGTCAAAGCAGGATGCATTTGGAGTAGCTCAATTAATTGAACACATTTTTCCATCACACGTTCAGGTGAAACCATCTTGTCACTGTTGGGATTTGTATATGGAGCTCTGTGCTCGACCCATGAACCCTCACGGAAGTAGTGCCTTGCTGTCAGCCTGATAAGTCACATCCCAAAAGCTGTGTGGATTTGTCCACTCTTAGTATAGCATCTGGTAAATCATTTCTGCAAGACTGCACATAGTTTCTCCATCTAACTTTATTTTGATTTTCAGAAAAATAAACACTGCATAATAAATAAGACTGCTGAAGAAATAAGAGAAAATTATGATATTCTTGTTGCAAATCTGAAGAGTCAGAATTACCAGCTCAGAGAAACTTTCCCACCAGAAGCAGAATGTTTAGCTTCTACAAAATTACAGAAGGTCTGTGCAGTTTGTGTGTCAATACTTTTCTGTCCTCAGTTATTTAATGTTTCCAGTTTTCTGAATGTGATAAACATTGCCTGTACTGCAGTGATACAGTCATATGTTAAAGGAAATTGTTCATATGCAAATGTTGTGATTTTTTACGTAGTTAAACACACTGAAAGCAAATACAGTCATATTCATTATAGTTTTTATTCTCAGTAGATCCGTTACCTACTGAAAAAAAAAAAAAAAAAAGATATGTATTAATATAGCTACCAGAATTCTTGTGTCATGGATGACTTCATCAAAATTATTTTGCAAACTATATAGATATCATAAGTTGTTAAAATCAGTAACAGAAGTCCAGAAATGGCAATAGCTGCTGAATTCTGCTCTCTGAAGTGGTTTTCAGTCAAAGTTTATCACCGTTCAAAATGGTTGCACTGTGACAGAATATTTTTTTCTGTTTTCTTTTTCATTGTACTTCATCTACTTCTCTCTTCCATCATGACTAACTTATGTTTTAGAGCACAACTGGCCCACATTATTCGGCCCACATATATGTCATGTAGCCATCTCAGGGGCCATATGGTTTATAAACAAGTTATGTAGTGTATCTGAACGTGTGATGATTGTTTAACAACATCATGTTTAATGGCAGTTGCTGGAGCTGAAGAATAATGATGAAAAGATCAAGTAAATAGTTTAACAGTGCTCCTCAGATCAGAAGATCTGTTTTCTTTCTGGATGCATGCTTTGCAATGATACTCATGGCACTTCTGTTCTCCTTTTGATTTACTGCTCCAATTTTTTATCTCCAGTGTTTATATCTGTTCTTTTAAAATCTGTGTAAAAATATTAGGCCATTATACCTGATACTACAATGTAACAATAAAGATATCAAACAGAGAAAATTCTGTCATCTGCAACATGATATATCTGAAATTTCAGAAAGAAAAATCATGGCCACGTGCCTGCCATGTTCTCCACTTCAAAGAATGTATTAAGACAAACCTTCCTTTCAAATTGATGGGACTGAAGCTATTAAATTAAGAATTAATGTGTGTTGCAAACTGCATTGTTTATGACAACAGGGAAGTTCTCACATTACATCTTTGTCTTTCCACTGATTTGTGTTTGTTTTACTACAGTTACTTTTAGAAGAATCCATACATTCAAGTGCTGTATGTCAGGAAGTTAGTGATTTTGTGGAGTTGATCTGGGCAGAAGCTATTGGGCTCCTGGATGGTGTACTGCTTGAATCAGTGAACAACATAAGCCTAAATGATGTAAGTTAATTCTTGTTACTTCATGAGAACACAGTACGTGAATGCTATTGTAAGAAATTTTTCCCCAACAAAGAAGAATGTTGTGTTTCACATTGGAACTGGTAGTTATGAGTACTCCTATACTTCAACACATTCATCCTTCAGAAATATTTATCTCCAATTTTGCTTTAGAATTAAGACACTAAAAGCATACTATACTCTCTGGAGCAGGTGGCTAACTTTCCCATTTTATAGTAATTTACACAGTCTTTATTGGAGGATCACTTATGTGCAATAAATCAAGTCCAGTAAGAAGATAGTTACAGAAAGCAGTGCACAATAGCAGTTTATTGTCTCCTGCCAGTATACTTTAACTGTATTTCAGTCAGCCTCTCTTTAGCATTAGAAAAAACATTTTAATTGTAGTCCATACATGTACTATCAGGCAACACATATCATTAACATATAATTAACTTCTGTTAAATTTTTCAGGTAGTACAACTGTAATTGAAAGTAATTACTTATCCATCCCTTGTGGACTCCATGGTTCATTAATCCTGTTTTCCCACATACCTCAGTGGTTTTCCTTTCCCTCCTAGACATTTAGGAGTCTAATGTTTATTCATTTAACTTGAATTCATATAATTTAAGTCATGGCTTCTTAAGACTGTAACGTTGTTGATTTCTGTTACTACTGAAGGTAAAACTATCTGGACATTACGTTGATTTTAAACTGGAAAAATTTTGCCAGGAGAAGTTCCCTAATTCTGGAATGATTTTTTCTCTAATACTAAGACATAAGACACTTGATTATCTTCAATTGATTTATGTAGGAGAATATTCCATTCACTTTTTGATATGGAAGGATACAATTATGTAGGTTCTGATGGGTGAGTAGATTATTAGCACTGTTTTATGCATTTACTCAGAGACAGTAGTAAGTGCACTTCATAGAACAGTAAAGATAGAAAGGAAATTCTGTGTGTGGTAGATGCTTTTTATGAGGTGCGATTATCAAGATCCCTACTGTATTTCAAATTGATGACATTTCATAAATATTTGATAATTTCATTAAAAATATGTTCAAGCATTGGTAGCTTTTGAAAAAGCTGAATCATAGAACTGCAGTTCGATGCATCGGTCTGTAAGAGTACACTAAAACTGTTTTCACTACATTTTCCCCCTTGTAATTAGTTGGCAAGATAAATAGCATTTGTGTAGAAGGAAAAAAACCTCTTGATTTTGGTAACAATGAAGTGTTTTGCTGATCAGTTAGACTGATCCTCCAATTTTTCTGAAGGCCTTTGTGAGGCTGTGTCCAGCCTTAGATCAGTATTGAACTGCAGTCAGACTACTGTGCATCCTCCACTGACAGTATTTTACTAGGAGTTGTCAATAGTTTATGTAAATTAAAAAGCACTTTGCCTTTCCCCTCCAGCCCCAAGAAAATGAAATGACAGTATTCTGTGAAAAATTCCTAATTGAGAATGAATATACAGAGACACAAGCAAGTCTATATCCTACCTGTCTAGACAAACTGTCTAAAATTATTCATTAGACTATTTTTTGATCACTAGCTTGCATTGTATAAATGGTACTTCTGCTCAGCTTTACCTAATTAAGAATAAACCAGTGCACTTAGAAATTTATTAAGAAATTTATTATCATCTAATTTCTCCACTTACTTCAACAATGCATTAAAGCTAACAATGTGCATTGATACAATGTCAAGGATAGTTGTCTTTCAACATAATCCACTAACAAAGAGTTAAAGTTCTACTTCACTATGGAATTAATTGACCCATCTTTAGTAATTATTGCTTTGTGCCCTTTCATTAATTTTGTAATGTTTTTCAGTGCAGTAATCTCTTCTTTTATAGGTGAGCAAAGCAGAAGGCATTTTGCTTCAGGTAAAGAATGCACTGAATGAGGGAGCTGATGAGGCAGCACTACGAGAGATGATGATGGAATTCTATCAACTGATACGTCACAAAACTGAAATAGACTACGATGTTTCCAAAAGGCTGTTATCTAGGAAACAAGATCTGTGCCAGGTAACCCAGTCTGCAGTGTTACACCGTTGCTGAACACAGTCAGTTGACAAATTGGCAGGATATTTTGCATTGCACAACTAGTCAGACTGTCAGTTAAATAAATAAACAAATTACTGAAATCATAGAATTATTAAGGTTGGAAAAGATCACTAAGATCATCTAGTACAACCATCAGCCCATCCCCACCATGCCTATTAACTGTGTCCCTCAGTGCCATGTCCACTCTTATCTTGAAAACCTACAAGAGTGGTGATTGCACCACCTCCCTAGACTGCTTCATCATTTTTTCTGAGAAAAAATTTTCTGTAATATCCAACCTGGACCTCCCCTCATGCAACTTGAGGCCATTCCCTCCTGTCCCATTGCTAGTTGCCTGGGAAAAGAGGCTGACCCCCATCTCGCCATAATCCCCTTTCAGGCAATTCTGGAGAGCAGTAAGGTCTCCCCTGAGCCTCCTCCAGACTAAACAATCCCAGTTCCTTCAGCTGCTCCCCATAAGATTTGTGCTCCAGATTCTTTACCAGCTTCATTGTCCTTCTTTGGGCATCCTCCAGGACCTCAATGTCTTTTGCATAGTGAGGGGCCCAAAACTGAACACAGTACTCAAGGTGCAACCTCACCAGTGCTGAGTATAGGAGTACAATCAACTCCCATGTGGAATCTTGCAAACAGAATAGCATTCATGGAGGGAACTGAGCTCAATATGTTGAAGAGGAAGGTCAGTTTCCATCTGGATGGTAATAGCTTCTGCTGCAATTGTGAATAGCCTCTTCAGCCAGATTAAATGAGACAAAGAACTGATATTTATCATCCTGTTGACACTGACAACCATCCAGCATACACACAATCAGTTTCTATTGTCTATTATAAACTATATACCAATTGAACTTTCTGAGTTCCAGCTTGTGCCTGTTGTCCTGTTGCTGGGCACCGCCAAAAGGAGCACGGTCCCATTTTCTTGGCACCTGCCCACTGGATATTTATAAGCATTGATATGATCCCCCCTTCAATCTTCTCCAATCTAAACAGTCCCAGGTTTCTCAGCCTTTCATCCTAAGGGAGATCATCTTTGTAACCCTCCACTGGACTCCCTCCAGTAGTTCTGTCTGTTCAGAAACAGTTTCTAGAGATAATTTAAAGTTAATTATCCCTGTACACTTTGTTCTGTTCCTACATTTATAACACAAACAGTCTAGGGGAGTTCCCTGCACTGCATGCAGCATCTATCACTAGGTCTAAGCACAGCTGCTCTGCCTAGGGGCATCTCTAGGGATCTCTCCCACAGCTCCACTGTTCCTGTGTTAATTTGTCACTTACTTCATTTTTAAGCTGCTTAGGACTTCAGTCAGTCGAGCACTCAGCTACTCTGCTGCAAATAGGTCCATTTGCAGAAAGTAGCTGAGGAATTCTCCTGCCCAGGGTACTGACAAGGAGATGTACTGAGTGTGCACACAAATGCAGCCCTTGCAGCCAGCGGCTATGGGGGCAGAGAGCCAGAGCTGGAGTGAAAGTGAGCAAGGCCAGGGCAGTCACTCCACTGATAGGGACACAGTCCCACAGCACACAATTAGGGTGAGCAGAGCAGCTGATGGCGATTGCTGGTGACATTACCCAGGGTCAGACAGGCCTCACTGTGGGCTTGTCTGACTGGTCCGAGGTCAGACAAGGAACTGAAGTCCACAGGATCTGGATCTGGACATATCTGCAGTAGAGAAGGGCACTCAGGGCCCTGATGTTGATCTCACACTTGTGGCTATAGAGCACACTGGAATTTTCTTCCTTGTAATGCAGCTATAATGTAAATTCCATAGTTTATGCAGCGATATCTCTTGGTTTTGGCAAAGGATACCCAGAAGTTAATCTTCTCTAAGTTACAAAAAATTAAGTGGAAAGGAAGAAGAGAGGAGGCCCTTCAGTGTTCTAAAAGAATAAATATTAACAGTGCTTTTAACCTTGGAAACCTTTTCAGAATGAAAACTTTTTGATACTTCTGATATAAAAAAATTGCTATGTCTCATTAAGCTTTGCTATGACTCAGTGAAGTACAGCATGACCTTGTTTTGTTTGATGTCCTTGTTTCTCCTGATCTGAGAATATCATGCACAAACTGGATTGTGGCATCAGGGACAGTATGACAAGTTTGCAGCCTGAGTAAAAATTGCCTCAGAAGCAAAAGCAAAACGGTACCCAAGCACGAATACTGTTTTGCAGAGCTGTCATGAACAGTCTCCATCCAGACTTTGATTTGCAGTTGTACATAATTTATCACTGCTATTCATACACCTTTTTTATTCGGATTTGTTTTCATGGGATTTTGTTCCACTTTTTTATCTAGTAAGTGGAAATGTCCTTTTGTGTGTTCTTTTCATTATTACTGCACCATCACTGTATATAATTTTTAGTCTGTGTTGTGTGTTTTCTTAATTAAAACGTATCAGGTATTCATAAATTTGTCTTCATTTCCTAGCTCATGCGAGACACGCTTAATATACGGGAAACAAGTATGTCATGTGCAAACCCATCATCCCTTGCCAAATACCAGGCCCTGAGGTGCAAGATTGATGCTGTTGATCCTATGAGTGATGAATTTCTCAGTGTTGAAAGACAAGTGTTAAAAAACAATTACAAGTGAGTGTTTAATGATTCTAGTAGCATGCAAGTTATAGTGCACAAAATACTTCTAAGCAGGACTGAATTATCAGGTTCTGTTACTTTGTAGTGTTGATTAAGCTAATAGGATTGCAGAGCAAGCATTTTTATCATAACCTATGCTAGAAACAAATGGAAGCTGAAAAAACTGAAAATGTTAGGAGCCATTTGAATAGGATATTGTCTTCTAGTTTTGTTCACCTTCCTTCTCAATATTTATTTCCAAGTGTTTTACAAAGAATATGGAAAGTAAAAGTAAAACTTGAAGTTATGCTCAGAAAAACATACACTGTTTTTTCTGTGCATGATTGGAATAAACTCATCATTGGGCACCGAAACATCTTTTGATTATCTGCAGGATTGGCTGTCCCTTTTCAGTTAGTTTTCAGCTGTATGTAAAACACGTATCTCAGGAAAGTTATTCTGTGTTATTCTGTATTGTGCCTATCATTCAACTTAACTTTCTTGATACTGGCTTCTGACAGGGTACCTGTCTTCTTTAGATTAGCTAATGAAATTAATTACATTTAAAAATGGATAAACATGGAGAAATAAAGAGAATGTGGTTCTAGAAATTAAATAATCTATGGTTACATCATTAATACATAGAATAATGAATTCAGTTACACATTCTCTGAATCAAAGATCGTTTCAAATTTTGCAGTGGCTGTTCAGTGAAAATTTTACAAGTATATCGGATTGGCAGAGTAAGTGAAACAGCAGAATTTCTGGGCAGTCTTGGAAACATTCGGTCTTTATTCCATGCATCGTCTGTACGCAATTTCATGGGGATTCTTTCCAGGTAAAAATTTACATTGCCCTTTTTATTTGTGTGTGTGTGTGTGTGTGACATTGAATACTTTTTAATGATATTTATTTCAGTATATTTTTATTTTTTAAAATGCTTTTTATGAAGCTCTTTTGCATTATGTTTAAGCTGATTTTTACTCTTAACATTTCTATGAGTGCTCGTGTACTTCTGCAGACCTATGGAAGGAAAATCAATCTTTTGTAATTACCCTACAGCTGGATTAGCATTGAGGTACAGCTCTTTGATTACAATGAGGAGTGGAGTTTAAG
Organism: Callipepla californica brunnescens; assembly: GCA_023055505.1. Taxonomy (NCBI): domain Eukaryota; kingdom Metazoa; phylum Chordata; class Aves; order Galliformes; family Odontophoridae; genus Callipepla; species Callipepla californica. The sequence continues at coordinate 108,196,978 of JALIRH010000001.1, read as the reverse complement.
TTCAGGTGAAAGATGACAAAATGGAGGGAGTAGGAGAATAATGGCCGTGTGGATAATTTATTCTGTTTTAGGAAATACATCCATTGATGGTGTCCTCCTTCTACTTCTATACACTATCTATTAGAGCACAACCAGAGGAGGGCCACAAAAATGACCCAAAGGATGGAACACCTCCCCTGCAAGGACAGGCTGAGAGAGCAGGGGATGTTTAGCCTGCAGAAGAGAAGGCTCTGGGGAGACCTGAGAGTGACCTTTCAGAATGATTTTGAATATTTGAATGAATCTGGGAAACGTGTTGTTTTCTGTTAAATGAAAAAAGCAGTCTTTACTGCTTATATAATCAGTGCCTTGATGATTCATATGGCTTTGGGATTTTTTTTTATGAATATACTTTATTTTCTTTGAGTCACTTTTGTGTCTGTAAGGTGTACTTTGATTTAACCGTCTGTGGTTCACAACTGTACAATGTGTACCCACATACTTTATGCAAAAGCATTTTGAACTCCATTAACTGTGTGCCTTTTTTCTCTTTAGAGGACTCCTAATGCCAAAAGTGGTTGTTGAAGATCATGGTGTGGAAAGAACTGACATTGGAAATCTGGGAAGTGGCATTTACTTCAGTGACTCTGTTAGGTCTGAATAATGAATGACAATATATTTTTACTTTATCCGTTGTGTATTGTTTTTACAAAAAAAATGAAGAAGATATAACGTTTAATACACTCCAAGTAATTGAATCATATTTTTCCTGTTCATCTGTTCAGAAGTAATTGTGTATCCCTAAACTCTGATGATGCTTACATCAGTATCAACTGTAGTAACATATGCATGATCTTTCATTCCATATAGTACCAGTGTGAAGTATTCTACACCCAGTGAAATGGATGGAGCCCGACTCCTGGCAGTTTGTGATGTGGCACTTGGATCCTGCTTAGATCTGTATGAGCGAGATTTTTCATTAAATGCTGCACCTTCAGGTTACAACAGCGTCCATGGAGTCCGTAAAACAGCAGACATCTCTTCAGACTTTGAGGTACTAACCCTACTGTGCTGTGTAGTTGAAAAAAAGAACAATGGGATTTTTTTTATACCATTGACAGATAATAGAATTAGTATAAGCTGTATATCTCAGTTCAGACACTAAATCATGAGGTAGTAAAACATAAAATCATTTTTGTCTGGTTTACAACTAAGGCTGCAGGTTATTAGTCATAAAGAGATTTGAAGTTCCTGCTGGAAAGTAATACTTAACATATTAGCATTCTTTATTTATTATCCTGTAAATATCTAATCTGTGATATTTAAATGATTATTTATCTTCTTATTTATAAAAACGATGTCATTTAGGCTCGCCTCATAATAGATTGATGTTTTCTGAAATGTTATCTAGAGCGTTGTTCTTGTCATAAAATACCTTTCTTTGTTTCTACCAGGATGATGAATTTGTTGTGTACAAAACCACACAGGTTAAAATTAGATATGTTGTTAAGTTTCGCCTTGCTGAAGATCAAATAAAACAATTTCAGCCTGGAACTGGGGTGGAAACTGAGCAAGATAATACTGAGTCAGAGTCACAATGTCATTTACAGAATGAGAGTAAGAAATTGTTTTGTTTGTATATGAACTTGCTGCCAGCGTTCCCTATATCCTTATCATAAATCCTTCTAGAGTTCCTGCATGCAGCTAACTTATTAAAACATAATTTGTAGTTCATTTGTGGATGTTACTAAATGAGTTATTACTACATGGCATCTGGGTAGCATCTGTTTAACAGATTTCCTTGTAGGTCGATTTACCAGCAGTCGTTGCAGCTCCTGTCACAGTGTGTTTCAGGAGGAGCACAGGAAGCACTTTTGCATAAATCATCAAATGGTCTTTTAATAATTCACATGCAAGTTTCTAAACAAAGACTGTGTAACACCTTAAAGACGTATCATGAGCTCTTGATCCCTTAGACAGGCTACAGAGCAATAGTGCAATGCTAGTGTTCATGACAGAAAAGGAGTGTTACTTTCAATTTATGAGTTCTGAATTGCATAAATGAACGTAGGCCATTAATATAGGATTACTATCAAACTTGATTCCCTAATGTGTACTTAAAAAAATAACGTTATAACACATTGTACACTCTTTAGGCTATGAATTACCCAGTGCAGATATTTCAAAAACAGTGAAAACTGGTCTTCAAGACAGACAAGGAAATCCTGTTCCTCTGAAAAGTGTTCATATCAAGGCAAGGATAATAGACTTTGTAGCCCAGGTAAAGTATGCTGTTTATTGTCTTTTCTCAGCCCTGAAAAATTATGTTGGTTGTTAAGGAGTGCTTTAATAATTAAAAAAAGAAAAATGAAGAAGAAGAGGCAATTCAATCTTTAAAATTAAAGGCGAGTCCTGAAACTGAGTGGAAACTGAGTGTTTTTATTTTCAGAGATGTATAGTAAAACAAGTGCCAAAAGCTCTTTGATCTGTGGAAGTCTTGGCTTTTTTCTTTTTTTCTATCTCCCATGACTGTAGAGAAACTTTCCACAGTAGCATATTCATTCTGTTCCCTTCTGAAGACCTTCTTGACGAACTATTTGTCACCTGAAACTGGTGAGAAGTACCTAGCATGATTAAAGATTTCTGGAAATATACTTGTGTGTTTTGGCTTTCCTGTGGTTAGAAAACCTGAATTAGCTGTTGCAAGTAAAATATCAAGTAAAACACAGAAGAGCTTGCAATTCTAGCTTTAAAATTAGCTAATAAAAGTTAACCAAGCTGGCTAAATTAAGAGCCCATGGTGCGGATTGGTTTCATTTGTGTTTCTTTTTTTCTAGTATATATGCCCTAAGGACACATTCTGTCAAGTCACTTGCCTTTTTCTATCCCAAGGCATAATTCCACAGCCTACCCCTGCAGCTGAGTTCTGCCTGGAGCAGTCTTCATCATGCTAAAGCTATAGTTCTGCTGAGTTCTGTCAATTGTGTCTCTGCACAAGAATCTGTGTTCAGGGGTTTCCAGAGCTAAAGTACACTCATAAGAGCAAATCATGTTTTCTTTTTTCCCGAAGCCTTAAAAAGGAAAGCAGAGGAAAAACAGGAGAGAAAAGAGTTTAAAGAATTATTGTCGCATGAGTCAGTGCTTAAATTTTTCTGACACTCACAACTGTTGTCTGATTCTGTTTTCCTCAAGGGGCGTTATCTTTTTTGTTTATTTGTTTAGCTTCCTGTGGAATTAATTACTTTACAGTATCATCTGTTCTATGGCCCAATCCACCAAAGCAAAAAAGCAACCTATAAACTGGGGTACAAAGCATAAACCAGAAATGATGAGATGACAAAGGGCAATAAGAATGGCAGCAGACAGGAATGAGGAATTCCTGGTTTTTTTTTTAGGATACAGAGGAAGTAAACAGAAGAGCAGATGTGAGAAGAAAGTCAGATGCAATCTGTTACCTCAGAGACAGAAATTCTGTCACTAGAGGATAGATGCTGCACTTGTAGAATTACTTATTTGCAGGCAATACCTTGGCAGCTCCAGCTCTGCTAGTACATCAGATAACTTTTATAAAGTCATGGTTTACTCTTCTTCTGGAAAAGGTCTGATTAAAGATTTAGAGGGTAAAAATTCTGCAGGTCCTTGAATGTTTGAGTTATCTATTTGTCAAGCACTGGTGAATGTTATACCTTGGTTTCATAGAACCATAGAATCATAGAATCATAGAATCATATAATCATAGGGGTTGGAAGGGACCTCAAGAGATCATTGAGTCCAACCCCCCTGCCAAAGCAGGTTCCCTACACCAGGTAACCTACACCAGGTTTCTAATGTATAAATAAGTCTTCAGATTGTGTCATACGTATTGGTATCTTGCAATACAATTATTCTGTAGAACTGAAGGTATTGATGTTTTTACATTATAGAATTGTGAAAAAACTGTTCATTTCAGGTAGTGATGTTTCAGACCTACACCAATCAAAACAGTAGTCCGATTGAAGCTAAGTATGTTTTTCCTTTGGATGATAAAGCTGCTGTTTGTGGATTTGAAGCTTTTGTCAATGGAACACACATCATTGGGCAGGTAAAATGTTACTGTACAGTGCCTTTGAAGCAGTTGCAAGATTCGAAAGCACTTGCACATGAAGATCTGCAGTACTAATTTTGTTTTCTCTCAAGTTCTTTTTGTTATGACTTGACTGAATTTCAAGGTGGTCATGTCACGTAAGAGAATATTGGCTAAGTTTCTGTATACAGCAATGAAAGCACTCATTTTGGAAAATCTTTCATAGGTTAAAGAAAAGAGCCAAGCACACAGAGAGTATCGCGAAGCTATTAGCCAAGGTGATGGAGCTTATCTAATGGACCAGCATGCACCGGTATGTTAGAAATCATGGTTTCTTACCAATTTGAAGGCACAACGTCACATTACAGACAGAAAATCTGAATCTTTTCTGTATCACGTTTTTGTTGGGAAGCTACACATTCAATCCTTCTAAAAAACTACTACTATTTCTTTAAATATGCAGCACACCTTATATAAAACAAGTATTTCTATCCTACGAGATTACCTTTGTTACAAAATCATAACCTTTTTTGTTTTAATAACAGACTTTTGAATTCAGTTATTTTTTATCATGTCTGCCCAGAAATCTTAAATAGATATGAAAGTTTAACATCTCTTAATATCATTTTACATTACGCTTCTGCAAGTGGTAGGATTTGCATTCAGTGTGCCTCACCACCAATTAAATTATTGTTTTGGACAGCATGGGCTTTAATAATGTCATTAAAGATAATCTTTTTTTTTTCTTTTTTTAGGATATTCTTGCAATAACTGTTGGAAATATACGTCCAAACTCTACAGTACTGATCAAAATCACCTATATCACTGAACTGAGTTGCCAGAATGGTTGTATCACCTTTCATATGCCTGCTTCTGTGTCACCATGGCAACAGGACAGAGCACTGAATGAAAACACACAGGTTTGTTAAAATTCAGTCTTGACATAGCATCTTCTTTTGAAGCAAAAAAACTGTGCCTAAGGGATTGCAGTTATGCAAGAGCAAGTTCATGATTGTTTGCCTTTTAATTTCTTGTCTTTTTATTAAAAGATAATCATTTGTGTCACTCTTGTCATAACAAGAGTGTTAAAAAGCAGTGTGAACACAAACTTGGGAATGGTACAGTTGATGGAAAGCCTGTAGTATCTCTAAGGATTTATTTATACTTCAGAAGTTGGAACATTTTTAAGCTAGACTTTGTATTTTGAGTTATCTGCTGTATCTGTGCTTCCGCTCCTCCTTTAAAGGGCTTGAGCAAATTAGGCATTGTGAATCTCCATCGTTAAGCAACAGCCAAGCATCTGCTGAACATGCTCTTTGATCCTTCTTGTTTTGCTGGCAAGGTTTCCCCATCTGTTTCTTTGCATATCCCTGATAGCTGAAGAACTGTACAGGTGGGAGGGGAGGTCACCTCTGTTTAAATGCTGGCAGGGAGCCAGAGGTGGCCCTTGAGATCCTAGTCCCCATGAGACGATACAGCTGTGTCATATGTCTGACTGCTCAACAGTCATGCCTTCTGCTTCAGAGCTGTACTATTGTGAGTTCTGAAGTTCGTTGTGTGTCTGAGAGAGAAGCATATGCACGTTCATCTGAACTGTAGCTGCACTGATACTCAGATGACATGGCAGTATGAATGAACGAAGTAAAGAAGGGTCCAGGCAATTCCATTTCAGTGATACAATAAGAGAAAGGAGCTCCAGCTGGACAGGACTATCAGGAATTAGGTACCAATATTTCATCACTGGTGCAATATAAGATTTTTTTCTTTTGTAGGATAAAATAAAAAAGATTTGTGTTAAACGAACGCTGAAAAAGTAAGTTGCTTTAATTGATATTGTTTTATTTATTATACCTTTAAATCGTTCAGTTAAAATGTCTACATTTAACAGTGTTCTATTTATATTGAAATTTGCATTGAGAGACGAGTTTAATTTCATCTTTCATTCTCATCTGTTGTTATACTTAGATGGGTAATATCATAAATACTTCCCTTTGAATCATAAACATTTCTGCTATTATATGTAATTCTCAAGTCACAAAGCTTAATGAGCCTACATGATCTTCATAGTTTCGGTGTTGTTGCACTTAACATTTTAGACTTTGCACTTGTGTTTTAAATTAAAAACAGTTACCTGAAACTATGATGCTGTTGTCAAAGTAAGATTTCTTGTAAACAAAATGTTGTAACTTTATCCCAAATAATGCTTCTGCATAGGGCCATCCTCAATCTAAACCACAAAGAATGCAGGTAGCAAAAAGTGTTAAAACTTAGGATATTCAGGGAATTGAATGTTCCTTACTGATAGCACATGAAAAGAACTTTTCAGGAGCATGTCCTTGCTTCTCCTCTGTTCTATCTGCACAGCTGGCACAAAGCCACATCCGTTGCGATTTTCTCAAATTGTACTTAATCCTGAAATAGTGCTCCCTATTATTATTAGGCTTTTGTTCAGTACAATTACTGTTGGTTAGTAGAAATGTACTGACTGGCTACAGATGTAGTGCTATTTCTGGCTATATCAGGAATAAATTAACAAGTTCTTATAAGACACATCCTGTTGTAGAAAAGGTATTAAAAATAATGATTTAATTTAATGTGAAAGGATAATTCAGCTAGAAAATATAAGTAAAAACTGGGAATACCTAAAAACAGTTATTGTGTGAGGACTGAGATCAGGTGTCACTACCCCTCCCTCTTTCCAGTATCGGGTTCTAGAATCAGTAATACAAAACATTTGAGTTAGCTGCAAACATTTATATTACCCTTCATAGTATATGTTTTTCTGGCTTCAGCCTGGTTCTGCAGCTACTCTGGGACTGTGCATACCCACTGTACATTTGATCCACAAATCAAGGATAAGGTTAATGGAGATGTGACTATAAATAGAAAATAATTGCTCATACACTATGCAGAGGATACACAAATTTGTTGTACATTCAATAGTACCAAGGTTAGGACTCTAAATAGTCAAGAACATTGACTCATTCAACTAAAGCCTTGTAAGACTGACTAATGCAAGACTATATACAGAGGAAATAGTTGCAGCCCTATATACCTACATCTTGGGAGATTGTATTCTGGAATATAGTGACTATCTAAAACCCAGGATTGTGGTGAGAAGCAACCTGGAATGTACAACCGTTGTGATGATATGCCAAAAATAGCTAATGCAGTCCCAACAGATACTAACAAAGAAGTAATGAAGAGGAAAAACAAATTTATTTTATGAGGCCAGACTGGCAGATATTAGCAAAATGCCGATCTGAAGACCTTAAAAAATACAATGAAAAAAAAAATAAAATGCCACCACCACCAAAACCAGCCTGAAGTCCTCACACGTGTAGCTCCAGCTACAAACCAGGAGGTGATTCCGTGACATTCTATGCCATCTTGTGATTTGTATGCAGCTCATTTTTTGTTTTCTGTGATACCACCTATCAGGTTGCTTTTTGATGTCATAACAGAAAGAAGGAAAGACTGAAAGTTCAAGTTGAATTAAAAGTAAATATAGTCTTAGCAGTGAAGGTTATTGGAACAGTTAGACAGAGGAATATGATGAACTTGCCTTCTCTGAAAACTAGTTTGGTGGCCTCTTAAGAAGTTTTGCTTTTAACCTGTATTCATTATTGCCCATTCTTGGGACAGAAACTTGTCTAAAGTAGTTCAGTGTTCTTCATTCCATTCCGATAGTTAAATAGGACAGGAAACGTAGCTCATTCTCATAGAGATGTCCTGGCATGCAGATGAAACATCATCAGTTGAGTGGAGAGGAACCTTCTGAGGTTCAACAATGTTAGTTCCATAATAACACAAGAAAGAACTTCTTTACTGTCAGAGTGGCAGAGCACTGGAACAGGCTGCTCAGAGAGGTTGTGGAGTTTCCATCTCTGGAGATCTTAAAAACCCACCTGGATGCTTTCATATTACCTACTGTAGTGAACCAGAGGGTTGAATTGAAGGATCTTCAGAGGTTCCTTCCAACTCTGCAATTCTGTGATTCTGTAATTTCCTGGACTGCCATTCATTTTTATTCTCTATATTTAGTGGATTCTCCTTGGATATGTCTATTGAGATGCCATATAGCATTGAAAGCCTACACAGCTGGACGCATAAACTTAAAATAAAGGTAAATTAATTTCCCTGTAGCTGTTCCTCTGCCGTAGCAATTCTGCTGTGTGTTTAAAAAGGAACTTTAATCCTAGGAAATGTGTGTGCCAGATTTGTGTGACTTTGTACAGTATTAGTTCCTCAAACTGATAGATTCTGTGCTTTTCTAAGATGAACATTTCTGCTATGTTTGAATCCTTTTTGTTTTGTTCATCTTCACATCTTAAAATATGTTCAGGAAAGTGAATGATATTTGCAAGAATATAATATGTAAATAGCAACTGAACTTTTAAAAATCTTTATAATATTTCAGGAAAATATCTCTGTTGCTATCCCTGTTGAATGTTCTGTATTCGTTCCCTATCCTCATGGATCACAATTTTATTTTGTACAAGTAAGAAATAGTCACTGTACAATTATTAATCTGAGACTACGTGCCTGTTTTTTCCCCTTTTCTAGAAAACAGAATGCAAGGCTGTAATTAAGACCGTGGAAAACAGTTCTTTGGACAGTAGTGGCTTTGGTCTAGATATACGGATTTCTCATGCCTATCTACCCCGGATGTGGGTAGAGAAGCATCCCAACAAAAACAGTGAGGTATGGCATACCTGTTACATAGCTGATGAGGTAATATGCTGAAACATAATAAACATGGTCACTGCAGGCAGTGTTCAATAGAATCTTGGTGATTTTGTTTTATCCTTTGCCTTGTAATAGAGTGAAGGTTGAGGTGTATTTTCAACACGGTGTCCACATTTCAGCTGAAACACTTTTTTCTAACTGTTGTGCTGCTGCTTGTATTTCACAGCAATGTGGCTATACTGTTTAAAAGGATGGTGGCAGTTATAACTGTAAAAGATAATACCTGTAATTTTTTTTTAAGATGGAGAAGAGAATTGAATACTGTTTGCCATAGAGTGAATTAGGTTGTAACATTAAACAACAATATTCCATTTTCAATTTTTCACATGGAACTTCAGATGTAGGTAAAGGTCAAGAATTAAATGTAAATGAAATATATTTGCTAAAATTTTCAAATATTACTTTATTCTGCTCTCATTCCATAATGAGGAAAATGAAGATGCATGGGTACAGTTCTAATGAAAAAGTATTTGTTCACTGCACTGATTTTGTTTCTCTCTCTGTAGGCTTGCATGCTTGTATTCCAACCTGAGTTTGAAGCGTTTGATGGAGAGCAGCTGTCCAGTGAAATTATTATTTTACTAGATTGCTCAAATTCTATGGCAGGTTCAACTCTATTGCAAGCAAAGCAGATTGCTTTACATGCCTTAAAACTGCTTAGTTCCAGACAAAATGTAAATGTCATTAAATTTGGCACAGGTGAGTTCCTTTGTTTTCTTCTTAACTGTAAGCCACCTTTTACTTGCCATGACTTAATTTTATGTGCATCACTGCTATATTACATTCTTATTATTGTATTACCTGCTGGAGAGGAGCTCTGAGGAGAGGGACCTGAGTGTCCTGATAGATGACAGGCTGGCCACAAGCCAGCAGTGTGCTCTGGGGTGCATTAAAAAGAGCATGGCCAGCAGGTCGAGGGAGTTGATCCTCCCCCTCAACTCTGCCCTGGTGAGGCCTCACCTGGAGTACTGTGTCCAGTTCTGGGCTCCCTGGTACAGAAAAGACAGGGATCTCCTGGAAAGAATCCAGAGGAGGGCTACAAAGATTTATAAAGGGCGTGGAACACCTCTCTTAGGAAGAAAGGCTGAGAGACTTGGGGCTGTTCAGCCTTGAAAAAAGCAGACTCAGAGGGGATCTGATCCACACCTATAAATATCTAAGGAGTGGGAGGCAAAGGGACAAGGCTGGACTCTTCTCAGCAGTGTGTGGTGATAGCATGAGGAGAAATGGCCACAAACTGAGGCATAGGAAGTTCTGCACAAATGGGTGTGGGAACTTCTTCCCAGTGCAGTGACGGAGCACTGGCACAGGCTGCACACAGCGGTGGTGGAGTCTCCTTCTCTGGAGATATTCAAGACCTGCCTGGACGCCTACCTGTGCAACCTGGGCTAGGGAGCTGCTTTGGCAGGGGGTTGGACTCCATGATCTCTGGAGGTCCCTTCCAACCCCTACAGTTCTGTGATTCTGTGATTATCAAACCAACTTAACAGACAGAACTGCAACTTGAAACGTAGCAGTATGATGCATTTCCACTCTGATATTCTAGTCATGAAACTTAAACTTGTGTTTCCACAGTGCTGATAGATGCTCAATATTTTAATGCTCTTAATATCTATCTTTGCTTGCAGATTTCTCTGAATTTTCTTCATTTTCAAAGAACACCATAAAGGATCTGGCATCACTAACTGAGTTTATTACAGTAAGTAAATCAGTATGGTTGTATTCTAAAGAACATTTCTTTGAAAGGAATGCTTATCATTACAGAAGTTACCAACTTTTTCTTTTTTTTAGGCTAACTTCTAAGGTTTTTTTATAACTTAGTCTATTTGAATTATATTTCCCTAGTAACAAGCACAGCCACATCTAAATAATAATTCCACTATTGTTTAAAGTAACTGCTTAATTTGTTATTTTGAAGCTAAGTAGGTATCTGCATTAGGAAATAATTCAATGTTTCCCTCTAAAATAATTCTTTGGAATTCATGCTTCTCATTGCCTGCCCACAGCAGAATAGAGAAAATGATTTACTTCATATAATCACTGTATGGCTGAGGCTGGAAGAATCCTCTGTAAGTCACCTGCTCCAACCCCTGCTTGAGCAGGGACACCTAGATCAGGCTGCCCAAGACCACGTCTTGGTGGCTTTTGAAGATGTCCAAGGAGGGAGGGTTTACAGTTTCTTCAGTCTGTTCCAGTACTTTGTTACCTACATAGTAAAGAAGTGCTTCCTAATGTTAAGCATCTTTTGGAAATCTATAGTTTGTAAAAGAAGGCAGCATTAGATGGGCCAAAGGACTTTTGGTGAGAAGAAAAATGCTTTTATCATCAAAAGATCAGATGTGAACTATTTAGGATGACCAGGTTTGATTAGTTCTATACCTTAGTTGGCTCTTCATCTGTAAATAAAGTTTCTTGATGGTAGCATAATACTTAACATACTAATCTAATGGATGGTAAGATACAAATGATTGATGCAAAGTAACACAGAGGGGAAAAAAGGTGCTAACTGTAACTGTGTGATGTTGGGCTTCCTGCAGTAAAGAGGCACTGGAGCCTTTTATAGTCTTTTATAAGCCAGGACCCACTGTTCAGCAGCAGTCAAACAGGTAAACACTTAAGTAGCTGTATAAATCTGTGTTGCTCTGGTCTCTTGAATACTGTAGGTACTTCTGGTCACTCCATCTCAAAGCAAAGAGCTGGAGGTAGAGAAAGCAAAGATGGCCAGGTATATGAAAGTCATGTTGTGTGAGGAAAAGACTTTTCCTGACTTTTTTAGTTTCAGTTTCATCCTTATATAGTCATTTCTTTTCCAGGATAAACAGAGAGGAAGAGGAGAATAGGTTATTTGCTGTTTCTCACCTCTGAGGGGTCATAGTACACCCAGCAAATGTTCAGTCAGCAGATTTCAAACTAAAACTAAACAGTGTAAGAAATAGTGGAACTTCTTGTCACACTTGCTATTGAGGGTAAAATATTCAGAACTGGGATAGGCAGATAAAAAGATAGAGCTGTAAATTGCTTCCAGGTGCAGTAATCTGGATAAAAGCTCCAGTTCAGGGAATTCCCCAAGTGCTGATTACTGACATTTCTGAGAATATTTTGGGAGAATTTATAATTGTTATTATATATTTTTCCTATGCATTCTTTTGCCTAAACCAGAGAAGATACAGACTGAGATTAACCTCAGACTCCTTCTCTAGTTGTAATTATGGATGAGCAGGAACAAAATACAAGTTAATAACAATAAAATAATAATAATCATAATTTGTATTTTAAAAATGTATGCCAAGTGATTAATCAATCACGTAGTAGATATTATTTTAGAAAAGGGAAATTAAGTTTATACTAAAATAAATACTTTACTTTTCAGTCCGCTACAGCAACATTAGGAAACACTGATCTCTGGAAGACCTTGCGTTACTTGAGTTTACTATTTCCTTCTCAAGGACATCGTAACATTCTTCTTATATCCGACGGACACATTCAGAATGAGAGTGTGACCTTCCAGCTTGTGAAAGATAATGTTTACCATACGAGGTTATTTACATGTGGTGTTGGGTAAGTACCAAGGTAACTAGCGATTTGATTTTCTTTTAAAAGAAAGAACTTTTTCTTTTTTCTTCTTATTTGAAGTGAGAGATTAATAAGCTGGGAAGCGTCAGCTTGGGTGTACTATCTTGAACATGTATTTTTATAGATTAAATGCAGAAATGTTTGCATACATTTAATAACCAAAATAAAAGATACCTGTAGTAAAGTTAATTCTATGTTCTGGTAGCCTTACCTGTTCATATCTTTCTTCATGATAACAACTTTACTTTTTAAGAGTAAAATCAGAAAATATGAGAGTTAACACTCTAAAACTTTGCATTTCATGTTTTGGTATAGTAGAATTTTGATGGTGAAATTTCAGTGTAACATTAATAGTTGTATAATTTCATTACTTCATTTTCATTTGTTTTGTATAGACAGTGTAAGCATTAGGTTCCCAAACCTGTGATACATTTCACTGCTGGAATGCAAGCTACTTCAAAATGATGGGAAAATGAACCTCCTCTGCTCCAAATTTGCTTTCAGAGCAAAATAGGGAGTGACTGTTCCAGTACAGTCAACTCATTTGTTGAACAGACATATTCACACTTCCTCCTCTCAAACGGAGTCTGCAGAAAGGAGGCATGATTTCATGTGCACTACCCAGAGAAGGGGAGCAGGGGCAGCTGCTACCACTGCGACCCAGCTCAGATCTCCCACAATGATGGGAATACCAGAGAGAATTAAGCTTGGGAACATTTGGTATAAACTCAGGTGTATGGCTGTGAGATGCTATGTGTGTTATAAAGACCTCTTAGCAAGCAGAGGAACAAGTAACACTTCACTGAAATGCACTGTAATGTACTTCAATTTTTCAGTAATATTAAAAAAAAAAAAAAAAGGAAAGAAGGATATGTACATATCTAAAACGACTTTGAAAAATAATTGTTTGCAGCTAGGTACTTCAGATTGCCAGGCATAAGTGGGAGGCAGTGAGGTAGTATTAGCTTTTTACCATTCCTTGTGACTACTAGGAAGGATACATCAAAATAAAGAGCAGTAGTGAGGGTCCTGTTCTTCTAGAACATTTCTTACCTTTTCCATGGCTCCATCAACATTCCCCAGTTCTCATAGCCATGTGCATCCCTAGCAGCACTGCACAAGCACACCCCTCAGCTAAAGCATCCCAGTACACTTCCATTGTAATCACACATTTCAACTGTAACAGAATTGGCATCACCTCACGATAAAGAACAGATGGTGCATGTCCCCTTACATGCTAACGTCCTTTTCGACATACTTACAGTCGTGTTGTGTTCATATTCAGCGTATTTACCTTCATAATCTTGCTAGGACAGAATTAGGCCTGGGGATGGATTGTCTCAGTGCTGGTAGGCTGAGGAGACATAGCTTCTAATAGTTCCTCAAGACCTGTAACACAAATGTGCGGTGCTGTTGTGCAATAGCCTGCTTTCAGGAGGCAGGATCTGTGTTTAATGTATTGCATTGTTAAGAATTAATTGGGAAAGAGTAGTGAAAAAAACCGTTGGCTCTGTGGTTCGTAGTTCTGTGTAGACAGAGTTGTTTAGAAGGCTGCATTAATACAGAACAGTCATCATTATCACAGTTTTATCATGCCAATTCTCTTCAAGTGAAAGAAAAAAATCAAAGAATAGTCCATGGTGGAAAGGATCTTAAAGACTGCCCAGTTCCTAGCTGTTCCATAGGCAGGAACAGCTTCTGCTAGATGTTATGTGTTCTTGTTATAAAACTTAATTGTATTATTCATTTTTTTCTCAAGGAGAAAAGGTTTCTCTCAGACAGTGCTACGATCCTGTCAGTGACTGAATCTACCTGTCTGACAAAGAATCAATACATAATATTCTGTTTCTCACCCACAATAATTTTCATCTGCTTAATTGTTCTCCTGTAATCCCCTGCGAAGCTCTTTTGTCTTTGTACCTCTGATAGCTTCATAGTAGTCAGACTTGGGGAGCAGAGCCTGCAGGCCATCAGGCTGATAAGTGTTATCATTTCAATTGTTTTCCAAAAAGTGGCATTCCCTAATCGACTCTGCATTTAGCTCTAAGATGATTGTGCCCATACTAAATAGTTCTGCTGAGATTAATTAGTACCATCAATTAGATAACATCGTTTTAATGATCCTTATTGGTGTTGGACTTAAGTCAGTTTCTCTTCCCAGCTTTGCATTAGGACACAGAGATTCTCATATGCCATGTAATTTCCTCAAATATTATTGGGAAATCTGTAATTCAGCAGCACCTTCATTAGCTCAGTTGCTTTCAGTTGGTCCATACCCAGAAAAAAAGTGTGTAATTAAAAGAATTCCAATTCAAAAACCTTGCAGTACTACTTAAAACCAAGACATTTTGAAATGTTCTGAGAAGTTGAAATGAGATCTTATGACTTAAAGATTTGATTCAGTAACTAAATGAAGATTTGTTTTTATGTTTGAAGTTCCACAGCAAATCGACACATGCTGAGATCTTTGTCCCAGTATGGTGCTGGAGCTTTTGAATACTTCGACTCGAAAGCAAAGTATAACTGGGAGGCAAAGGTACCCTTACAAATCCTGGATCTATTCAATATGTGATCATTGTCTGATATATCAATATCTGATACTGAATATTTTCAGTATCTCAGAATGGGTTACTGTTTTTCTTTTCATGGGTTAATGGGGCTTGTTACAATAAGAGAAAGGAGAGACAATTGATAGAAGATGGAAGGAGAGACACTTGGCTATCAAGCCTTCTTTTGTTTTAAATGTAAACGTAGTAATTGAGAAAGGGAAGTATTTGGTTTGAGTATGACAAAGGTTTCAGGTGTATGCCTCAAATCTGGTTCCTCGTGAAACAGTGAGAGTAGAGAAGGGGCTGCAGCATGGCTAGCGGCTGGCATGTTTTTGTCAGGGGGAAGGAATGAAGGCATAAGAAGACTCTTGCTAGTCTGGCTGACATTTGAATGACAGATGCAAAATCATCCAAAGCAGACTGTGGAGATGTGCAGAACTGCTCACACATTTCAGAGTTCCCACACAGGAGGTGCTGGGTGTAGCAGACCAGATTCTCTGACTTGTTTGCCAACCTGAATAAACTTCAGTCTCATGTGTCAGCTTTCATTTAAAGGCCAATGCAGTAATGTCTGAGCGATTACCTCCAGGCGTTAGACTCATTTTCACTAGTATGTGGTAACAGTTTTACAGCTATGTGCCTTCAGTTGTACCAAACATAAAAATTAAAGGAAAAAGGAAAAATTGTTATTTTTGTATGGAGAGATTATATTTTCTCTTAAAAGCCTTAGAAGCAAACAGAGCTGATTTGTTTTCTGTCTCTACACAGATACAGAGCCAAGTGTCTAGAATGTTTTCTCCAGGATGCAGTTCTGTTTCGATTAAATGGCAACAGTTTGATATAAATGCACCAAAGCCATTGCAGGCTCCTGCTCAAATACAGTCTTTGTTTACCAACGAGAGGCTTCTCGTCTATGGATTTGTTCCTCACTGTACTCAGGTAAAGACTGGGATACATACTACTGGGTGGAAATTCACATCTAAAAAGACTGCAAGATATATTGTGTCATATTATGTCACGTTGTTATATATACCTTATGCAGCACACATTTAGCTTCTTCTTCATTGCTAAATATAATTCAGTATTTAAATACCATTATTTGTCTTCCTAGTAAGATGCAGAGAGGAAAATGATGCTTTATTTAATGTTCTAGTCACCGTACTCTAATAAATACAGGATTCCTTTCTTTGCAACTGTCTCCTTATTGTAAGTGGAAATGCTTTTAAATTCAGACATGCAGAGAGGCAGAGATGTGAGTTACATTTGGGAAGCAGATAAGTGTTCATTTGTTCTGGTAGCACAGCATAAGATAGAGAAAGAAACTTTTTTTTTCATTATAGGCCACCTTAAGAGCAATAATAAATGACCAAGAACTCCAAACTGTGGTGTCAACTACTGAATTACAGAAGACAACAGGAACAGTGAGTTTGTCTAACATCTGCATATACCACAGTGATCGAAGCTGCTTTAAGCAACAACATCTGCACTGTGCTTCTTTGAGTCGGCCAAAACTCCTGCTTTCAGTAGCTCTTGCTCTTCTGTTTTGCTTCTGATGTTTCAGCATAGACCAACAGTCTTCAGGCTTCTAAAGGGAAACTGTTTTACATTCAAGTGTCATGTTTCTAACTCAGAACTTGAACTTCTCAGAACAAACAGGAGTTGCTGCTTCTCATTCAGACAGCTTATTTGGGCTCTAACTTTATCCTTGCATTGGTTGTTCTTCAGGTGGTTCATGCATGCTGCACCACTCTCAACATTCTTTCAAGCTGTAAATTGTTTCCATGTGGAGAATCTGCTCACTAGTTTTTAATCTTTAAAAAAATGTCTAAACATTACAGAGTTACTAACCTTTCAGCTGCTTCAGGAACAAGAGTATTTATGTAGAGGAAAGCATAGCACCAATCTTGAAAAGGTAAACAAGCTAAAAAGAACCATGGATTAAATCTGATGTGTACCTAAACTTCAAAAACCAACAGAACACTCATCCTGCATATTGATTCTGATACGGATAGCATTCTTTACCCACAGAGGAGCTGATTTCTTTTCAAACAGAAAGGATTTTGTTCCCTATTTAGTGTAGTCCACAAAGATAATACAGTGGATTGCAGTATTAGAACAGTCAGTTTCCCAGGACGTGCTCTAATACAGGCAAGTGAAACTGACAAGCAGAAACAATGTGTTTGCTTAATATGAAGATTTCTTTTTTTTTTTTAATCTGTAGTACAAGTTCCAGGTGTAGTTAAAAAAATACAGCTTTGAAAGCTATCAGGTGTAATGACAACATGTTGAAAAACAGGACCAAAATTAGAAACCGTTGTTAATTCTTGATGTTTTAGATGAACAGTGAGCATTCCTAGCTGTTTCTTTTGAAAATTCACTTTAGCTCAAAAGTAACCACTTGCTCGTGAGGTTATTTAAGAAGTGGCTCCCTCCAGCTTCTATCTATTCTTCCAAAAATGAGCCAGCAGGAATGCTTGGGTCACTGGAACTGGGATACTGCAGTATTTTGCCACATCACCTCCACGGTGCTCCTTCTCTTTGTTACTTTTAATATACAAAGCAATCAAAAAACGTTTTTCTTTCCTGTGAAAAACTGGTTCCATTTTAGAAAGCAATTTCTAGTTTCAGTATTTCCCTTTTCTGTCTACAAACCCTCAGGTCAAAATGACTTGATTGTGGTAAGCCCAATGATTCTTTAAAACTCAAACACAAACTCAATTTACTTTTCCCCAAAATTCTGTATCTTTATGCACAGGACACATGTACCTAACTCCAGCAATCGAGATATTCCTGCTTAAGTCTGAGGTAATAGTCCAGCCTCCATTTGCATCTACTGGAGAGATTTTTTTTTCTTCCAGAAAGGGAATTATCCCTCCTTGTTTTAAATAGCTGTTTCAAAATGAGATAAATCACCCGGTGGTCTTTCTCTTCATTCATTTCTTTGCTTTCTCTGATCCTTGACTCTGGTGAGAATGTGTGAAGACCCGATTACCTTTTAGCTTGATAAAGTGAAGTGAAATAAAAACATACTGTGGGTACAAGTTATGATTGCTTTCTAAATGCAGAATTAGCTTGACCACTAGAAAACTGGATTCTGTCTATATATGGAAGCTATCTATCTATATTTTTTTTCTTATGATCACCTTTGTTTTCTTTCTAGGTGCTACACAAACTCACAGCAAGAGCTTTCGTTAGGGACTATGAAGATGGTATTCTTCATGAGAATGAAACAGAACATGAGGTTTGATATTCTAAAAGCAAAGATGTATATTTAAAATGGCAAATAGCAAATGTTTGATCAAATAGAGATTTTTTTTCCTGTGTTCAACATAACTTTAAGGTTGCAGTTCCAGTGTCACTTTATGGTTAAGGTTACCTTACAGTAATACATTTTCCCACTGAATGAGATTTTGAAGAATTTTGAGACAGTTTTGTGTTCTTCCTCATGAGAATGTCTTCTGTGAGCATAATGTGTATACATTTTTCCTAATCTGTTTCTGTCATAGTAGGATGTTGGTGGTTCTTCTTTCCCTGTGGCATATAACATTTTTGTTTCCTGAAGTTCAGAACATACTAATATAGGAAAAGTCCTTATCTTTTATTTAGGATAGGGTGGAATATAATGACACTTCTCTGTGTTCAGTTCTGGGCTCCACAGTTCAAGAAAGACAGAACTACTGAAGAAAGTCTGATGGAGAGCCACAAAGATGATGAGAGACCTGAAGCATCTCCCTTAGGAGGAAAGGCTGAGAGACCGGAGGCTGTTCAGCCTTGAGAGTAAAAGACTGAGAAGGGATCTTATCAACACCTGTAAATATCTAATGGGTGGGAGCCAAGTGGATGAGGCCAGGCTCTTTTTAGTGGTGCCCAGTGACATGGTAAAGGGCAATGGGCAAAAACTAGAGCACTGAAAGTTCCATCTTATCATAAGAAAAAAACATCTTTACTTTGAGAGAGACAGAGCACTGGAAGAGGTTCCCTGTAGTGGTTGTCTGACTAGAGAAAATACATGCCCCTGCCCAAAGGTAACAGTAAGAGAAAGTTAGAAGGCATAGAGAGTAAGGCTGGCCAGTATATTCACATGAGCTCTTCCTTTTACCTATCCCTATTTTGAGTGCATTAGTGAATTTATGTATTCAGTTCTTACATCTCTTGATTTTATCTGATTGTTTTTTCTATGTTCTTCATTTGATACTTAACAATCTAGATGAAGAAGCAAACCTTGAAAAACATGATTATTCATCTCAGCTTGGAGAACTCAATTATAACCCAGTTTACAAGCTTCGTTGCAGTTGAGAAGAGGGTATGTTTTCTATAAAGTATCTTGTTCCCACTAACTTATCTGCCAAAAGACTGAATTCTTTCTTTAACCTTATGTGTATCAAAACCAATCTTCCTTTATCTGAACAATGTTTATTACTTAGGAAATAGAGACAAAACTATGATTTTTGAGATTATTTTGTTTCTCCTGCAATGCAGTGAGTTATTTTTGTTATCTTTCACACATATTGCTTGACCTCACCTTACAGTCAAACCTTGACAGTCAGCGTGTTCCTGTTGGGAACTGCCACAAGGGTTTGCAATTTGGGCTAGAGCTGTAAAAACCAAATTGTTCAAAGAGCAAGATGATATGAAGTGATGATATGAATGGGAAGCAGTATCACGCTGAACAACATGGTAACAGTTGGAGTGGGTAGTAGGTGGGACACAGAGAAAGGGAATTCACGCAACAAAGTATGCATGTGAACGTTTAGAGATGAATCAGTCATTTCTAACTTCTCATGGTCAGCTGATATTTCTAGAGCTTGATTCATCTCACCTTGAAGTTAAATATCTAAGTTTAGATGCACTTCCTCAAAATGTCTTTTTTTCAGCACTGATTATAGAGGTGACCTGTAGTCAGTACTTGAGATTCAAGGATCTTTTCCTCCCTGCAGTCCACTCCAGTAAGCTGGAAGTCAGGCA
The DNA here is from genome assembly GCA_023055505.1 of Callipepla californica brunnescens. Taxonomy (NCBI): domain Eukaryota; kingdom Metazoa; phylum Chordata; class Aves; order Galliformes; family Odontophoridae; genus Callipepla; species Callipepla californica. The sequence goes on along the minus strand of JALIRH010000001.1, from coordinate 108,177,100 downwards.
GAAATGTCAGGAAGCCTGCATGGTTGTAAAAGGAGCTCCTGGCCAAGCTTGAATATTAAAGGAGTCCACTTATGGTTAAAGCTAGGACAGATAATCTAGAAGCAATATAGATCCATTCTCTGAGTATGCAGAGATGTAGTTAAGAAAGCCAGAGCCTGAACAGAGCTGAATCTAGCAGGGGATGTCAAAGGCAACAAGAAGGGATTCTGTAAGTATATAAGTGGCAAAAGGAAGACTGCAAAAAATGTGCGCCCACTGAACAGCTGCTGAATAAGGCAGGGGTCTGAGCAATCCAGAACATGGAAAAGGCTGAGGCACTGAATGCCTTCACTGGCAAGCTCTCAGAAATCCAAGGCCTCAGAAACCGAAGTCTACAGCAAGGAAAATACAGTGCTGGGGGAAGAGGATCAAGTTAGGGAATACTTAAGCAAACTAGAGGTAAATGAGTCCATGGGCTCTGATCAGAGGCACACAAAAGTGCTGAGGGACCTGGGTGATGTCATGGTAAGGCTACACTCAGTAATCTTCGAATGATCTAGAAATGCTCTCATCTTCTTAACGTGGTTTTGCAAAAAGCAGTGTGCTTTAAGCATAACCATAATAATGCCTATGTTTACTTCAGTTAAATTTATAGCAATAGGATGCTGACAAAAAGAACTCTGTGTATAAGATGTCAGCAGTACTTGGGGAAAGAAAAAACAAGGATTTGAAAAAATAATGCAAAGACATGATGTCCAACTTCATGTTTCATGTGAATCTTTTTACTGGGAATACACTGTTTCTCAGCATAGTCAAAAGTTAGGAATTAGATTTGGTACTTATTGGTGGGACACAGTGAGTATTTTTAAGGTACTACGATATCTGCTTGTTCTGTTTTCAATTTTTGAATGCACAAATAAAAAATGCACCATCTCTATTATGCCAGACTTTTCTGGTCTAACAGCTATCGTAAATAAGAATTAAACAAAGACTGAAGAGAATTTTCAAGTTAGTAACTGTGATTAATTTTATTTTAGGATGCCAATGAACTTTGTTCTGCTGACAATCCAAACATCCTGGAAATTATAGCTCAAGAAGATGTTGATTTTTTACCTTACATGAGCTGGGAACAAGGGCCAGTGGAATCTGATGTCTTTTTTTTGGGGGACTCTTCCGATGTACCTACATTTGATGTATGTTCTTGTTACTAACATTTCTGTTATGTTATCCAGTTGAAGTGCTGTATTATATGTGATAATATACAGTCATTGCTTATGAAATTTCTTCAATTTTTGAATTATTTAGAAAATAATTAAATCCACACTGGTATTGTGTGAAATCTTAATATAAACACTAAAACTGGAGGAATCTGTCCCAAAAATAAAGTACCTTTAAAAAAATACAGAAGCAGTTTTGAGAGAAAACAAGATAATTTTGGCCCCTTCTCTCTTCCAGCAGAAACTAACAATTCTTAAATTTAAATTATACCTACAGCGACATATTCTTATGAGAGAATGCTTCTGCAGTTCTGTTGAGCTGCCTGAGCTACTGTTCAATGTCCACAGTACGGACAGCACTCAGATTGTGGTTCCATCCTCGCTTACACTGCCTCAAACTGATTGGGATGCCAGCTGTCATACTGATCTCAGCTGATACATGCACCAGAATTGCTGTGCACCATGTGAACTTCCCAGCTTGAGACAGCACAAGCAGGATTCACATTTCACTCTGTGTAGATACATCTTCTGTATATGTAAACAGTATGGTGTGGTAGAACTTCCTTGGATCCAAACCATCATTATAGATATTTTTTTAACTTTAATAATGTACAGCACTTCTCCATTCATATTTTGTCAGGCAAACTTTACCACAGTAAGGCAGAATAAGGTAGGAATTTTAGTTTAACAGATATGCTACTTTCATCTTGAATATAAGAATGAGAATATAATGATTCTATGCACAACATAAGAAGAAATACTGCACTGATTGAAAAGAGGAAAATGTCTTACCAATTCTGGTATAATTTTATTTCCCTGAAATTTTATTACACAGGAATTTCAGGGAGAATCTAATGCTTGGCCAGATTTTTTTGCAACTAAGAGATGTGAAACTGAAGGCTTCCAGTTTCGACTTGAAGAAGGTTCTGATATTCAAGAAAGAACCTCACGAAAAGACACAGCACAGGACTTTGGAATGTTTTCTGCAAACGAAAGTACTACGTGCGGTCTCAAATCAAATTTCAATTTTGATGATGACATCACAAAGGCCAAATGTCCAATAACAGTGTCATCTTCACCACGTAAAACTCATGTGATGAGTTACTGCAAGACGACTGGTTCATTATTTGGCTCTGGACTACAAGCAGAAGGAGAAGCTTTTATGACTCAAACAAATTCACTTCCACCTGCACTTCCAAATGTAGGTGCTTGTATGAGTGCTTGTGCACCTCCTGCTCCTTGTTCTCTTCCAAGACTGTCGGGAGGCATGAAGTATGACCGTTCTCGTGCTGATCACATACCGGATTTAATCGTGCTTAGTTCACGTACACGCACATACTCGTTGGGTAAGACTAACGTTGAACAACAAGTTACCCACAATTCTCCTTTTGTCCGACGCTGTAAAAAAGTAAAATCATTGGCAAAGGGTATGAAGAAAATGGTAACAGGTCTTCACGGTGCTACAGCTTCTGAACAAGAGTTTCCTGAGAGACCTGAAGTTTTGGTAAGTCTTCTGCCAGTTTTCTATATACAAGACGCTACAAATGTCACACTGAAGTCCAAACTGCATTCAGCTAATGAAACCCGCCTTAAAACTGCAAAGTAAAACTGCAAGGTTCATTGCTGTACAGCAGAAAAAGAACAAAAAGAGAAGGGTGGTAATGAAACTTCTTTCAAGAAATCCGAACCTGAAATGCAGAAAGCATTATTTTTATTTGTTTTTCCATTACTACTGTTTAAAGTGATAAACATTATGGTCTGAATTCTGTCACTTGTTCCTTACCACTCTCTAACAGGCAACTTTTAAGTGGAGACAAAATGTCTCACTAAATGTGGAATTGCAAGTGCTTTCCTAAGTGGGAGAGAATGAACTTAAGATCTTCAAATTTCAACTTGGCAGAAAGAAGTTTCTTTTCAAAAGAAGCTCCTTTTATATCTTTTTAATGCAATTATTTTTCACTGTGATGTAGTAGCTGCACGGGCAATGGTGGTAGAATAATATTCTGAGTGAACGTTATCCTCTTCAGGAACAACCAAGGTGTTTTATGTCAACGGAGAAAAAAAGAAGCCAACAGAAACTTGAGTTTACTCCTGTAATCTGGGAAGAAATTTTTGATCTCCAAAATCAGGTACAGTACCAATATTCCTTTTGTGTATTACTTGAGGTAAAATACACCTAGAAGAAAAAAGTATTTTTACTTTTTGCCTGTATATTTTATAAATATATCTGTTTTGTTTCTCTTATAAGCTGATCTTAAGAAGTAAGTAATGACCTTAAGGTCATGTTTTGTTTTATTTCTCTCACAGGCAACTCATTAATAGGTGCCTGAGAAACAGGGTAAAATTAAAGCCAAAAGTAGTTGATATACCTCTGTTCTAGTTTGCCTGCATGAGTTTGCAGCTTGGAGACTTCCTACAATGTATGAAAACACATAGGGGAAGGCAGGCAGAAGAAGTAGATGCAAATAATGCACACTAAGCAAAAAACTTCAACTAACTGAGGTTTGGAGTGGGTGCGGTAGGAACTTCTGCAGGATAGGCAAACCAGCTGAATGGCTGCTGAATTAAAGGCAAGCAGAACTGAACCAGTACTGTCCAAGAAGCCTACAAGCAGGAGTCAAAGCAGGTAATGGTTTGCCTCGTGGTTGAGTATGCCCCCTGTGCTGGGGTAAGTCCCCATTCACCTTCACCATCACCAGTCTGGTGAGCTGACAGAACGAGAGCGAGGTGGTGATCAACAGCCAGAGTGTGGGCCACACATTTTGTATCTGTATGTAAGAAACAGAAAGAGGTCTGAGAGTATTATGTGACCCGAGTGAAGAAATCACTGTGATGTTCTGTCAGTGGAAACTCCTGCTGTGTGTCCACAGAGACTGACCATTCAGACTGCTGATCTGTTCCACTCCCTTTTGCTGGGGCCAGTATGTCAATCTGTATGCAGAAGTGGGAAAGTATAGCTGCTACCTTAAGCACCAAAAAGAGATACGTATTTGCCCATATTTTTTGATGAGTTACTTTTATCAAATTATTTCTGAACATTGAACAATTACCGTATGCCACACGTGGGGGTACAACGGGGAACAGACCTGTGATTGACTTAACTCACAAAGTGTGCTTCAAGATTCCTTATCTCTGTAAGCAGAATTGCCAGCTATTGAATTTTAGAAAGAAAAATAGTTTCTCACAGGTTTTTACACTGAAAAGCAACAGAATCTCACTTTTTACATAATTTGGATGTTTAATAAAGACCCATTTAAAATAATGCATTGTACTTTAAATTACCTTAAATGAATCTGTAAATTGTTATCAATTTGTCTACAGTTACAGTTATCTATGACATAATGCTGCAAAGACAGGTAAGTTTTGAAAGTCAGAAACACTCAAGAAGTGGTTGGATATCCTCTTGAAAGCCTGTTTTCCATCTCATCTGAAAGTAGCAAACTGACAGCCAATTTTAATCAGTTCTCTAATTTTTGGCAGGAAAAGGCACATAAAATAGGATCGGTTTTGTTAATACTGTATTTAGTAACAGAAATAGTAAACTGATTTTACAGAGACTTTGCAATCCCTCTAGAGGAGAAAGACTGCTTCATAGGGTAAGAAAAATGCTCATTTTTTGAGCACTTTAGAAATAATTTTCTGAAATAATTTGTTTGAAATAAATTTGATGGTTCTCTTGTCATTGTGCATATTTTGCATGCAAGTGAGTTGGAAATTAGTTAGCTCTGTTCGACTGTTTTTTCATAGCTTAATTTTCCAGATCAAGTAGAAACATTGGGTGATTTATCAAGGCTCTCTGAAGTTTAATATTTCAGCCACCTAATTGATCACATGAACTTCAGTTTTGCTGTTTGTGAAAGTTGTAAAAAACATTGTTGAATACTTGTCCTTTGTTTCAGGTTGTTCCTGACAAATACATTTCCAGTGTTCTCAGTCTCTGCTTACCCGTATCTTTGTTTACTCCATAGGATGGCTCTTGGAATCTCAGTCCACAGCTGGGAAAAATCTTGAAATTTGACGTTGATTATTTAGTTAATCATTTCCTCATTAGAAAAGGCATTCAGTCACTTGGTAATTACTTTTTCTGTTATTAAAAAAGCAGTGCACTGTATTACATTTCCTATCCTTGCGTATTATTACTTTGAATGTCCAGTGGAACTTTCGGAAAGATAAGCTTAGATTTCAGTGGATCTCTCAACTATGATTCCAAAAGCATCTGATTTTAATTATACATTTTCATCTCAACTTCTCTGACAATACAATGTCCTGATTGCTAAGGACATCTCCTAGAGAAATATGTGGACGATGTGGAGCAGCTGGAATACCAGTTTTATTCTTGTATTTCAATTCCTGTTTCTCCTTTATTAATACCCACTTTGAAAAAAAGATGGAAGGAAAGTCTCCTAGGAGAGAGACTCAGACCACTTCTGTTTTTCCCATTTCAAATAACATGAATGATATATTATTTTTTCCCCCACACGCTGCCTGCAACTCATTCAGTAGGCTTTCTCCCTGTACACACTTTTGTGTGCTGTTGGGTTCTGTCAGTTGGCGCTCTTTGCTGGCAGCAGACCAGAGATCTTGGGGATGAAAAGGCAATTCATTCTCTCTAAATTATTAGAGGGTTCAATGCTTCATCAAAGGACAAAAATCTCACGTTTCCCATTCCTGCATGCATTAAAATCAGAGTAGATTAGAAGCCAAGCAAACACAAACTGCAGACACCCTAACGCAAGCACTACCAGGCTGACGTCTGAAAGCCAGCACTACATTTCCTAGATCATTAATGTGAATGTTCTTGATAGTACTGACTGTATTGTGAAACTGAGAGTATCAGAAATTAAAAACGTTTAAAGCCATGTGGGGACACAGTTTGCAGAAAGTATCTTTTCTGCTGTCCATAAATCATTTAAATGCTTTCCCATTTCTTCTTCCTTAGGCACAAATGGAAAAGAAAAGCTCCTAAAGTTGATTGCTACTCTTCTTGTGCTACAATTCATACGCTGTGCAAAGGAACTGCAAGGGATAGTCTTCAAATCACTGATGAAGCTGGATAATGTAACAACTTCAAGGTGTGCTTTTAAAATAATCTTATCATTTAATATAGTAATATGGTAATATATCGTTTAATACAGTAGTATATCATTTAATATAGTAATCTCATTAAATGACAGTGCTACAGAATGTAGCTGCAGAAAAGGGAATGGGAAGTGTCAATGATCCTGGTGGTACACAGCTTCTTTTAAGAGGTCGGGTGGAATGAAGAATGCTTTGCAAAATATTGTATAAGAATTGAGAACTATATAAAGTAGGAAAAGATTTGTACCTCTTACCAGAATCAGTGAATAATTCCTGACCTCTACAGGTCATCTCATCCTTAAAGCAGAGGCAACTCAGATAAACTGATCAAAATCCTGCCCAGTTGATTTTTAAGGATGGAGATCCCATCACTTCAATTTTTTCAAGACATCAACCATTTCAGACTTATCCTTCATGGACCATGAGCCTCTTGGCCTTCATCCTTTTTCAGCACTTTATTTATGGATTGTTGATCTTCGCAGGCATACACCATAAAATCCATTACTTCTGAAGCTGTTAGAGCAGATGATTCATCACAGCACAATTTCCACACTCTCCACTACCGCGATGAATACTGATGCTAGCCCATTCTAACAAGGACCACTTCTGTATGTCCCTGGGCTCCGTTACCTTTGGAATATAGGGTTGCTGCATCTGGAAATTCCCTTTTATTTTGAGTGAAGCAAATAATTGTCTGGTGGGAGGTTTGCTTTTTATTTTTTGTTATAGAGGAAAGGCAAAGGTCTTAAAAAAAAGCCGGAAGGAATAGGCCTTCAATGAGTCTGGACTGCCCCAGATACCAACTGACTGCGGTGCCAAAATGAGAAGCTAATGCCCTTAGTGCTTTACCAGGGAACATAAGAAGAGAATGAAGAAACCAGGAAAGCCCTTCCTCCCTTTCTAGAAACTCCCTGACAGAGAGAAAAATGGTTGTATAATTTGGGCTGCTCTGGTCAGGAACACTAATAGAATCACATTGTCAGCTGGATGAAAGCAGGCAGAGTAGACCACAAAAGTGAAAGAATTCTGACACAATTGTACAAAGGAGTCAAGTTTGCCATTATGCATGGTACTTCACTGTGGGGTCTGAACAGTGCAAATGAATGCAAGTGTTGATGATGTAGATACACACTTCCCATACTGAGGACTCTGAAAAATGGTGCAGAGGAAATGATGTAGTTTTCTCTGACAAATGATATTTTATGTAGGCTGCTTGCTGTACTATAGGTAATTTTCAGATGTTTATTTCATTGTATATAGAATCACAGAATGGTTTGGGTTGGAAGGGACCTTTAAGATCACCTAGTTCCAACCCCCTGCTGTAGGCAGGGACACCTCCCTCTAGAGCAGGTTGCTCACAGCCCAACCCAGCCTGGCCTTGGATGCTTCCAGGGAGGGGGCATCCACAGACTCTGGGCAACCTGTTCCAGAGTCTCACCACCCTCAGTAAAGAATTTCTTCCCAATATCTGGTCTATAAATCTACCCTCTTCCATTTTAAAACCATCTCCCCTCATCCTGTTGCTAGCTCCCCTTACATATCTCACAATAGTATATAATTGATTACAATAAATCTTCATTTTTTCACACAGCAGCGATCACTGGGCTTTTGAGTCGATCATGAAAGCAACAGAGTGGGTAAAAAAAGCTGAAGGACAATTTCCAGCTATTTACTATCGACTGGAACTCGGGAAGGACTGGGATTCTGCCACCAAGAAGATACTGGGGATCAAGTGCAAGTAACAGCAGCTCCACTTAAAGCGTTTCATAACTGGCACTGTTTAACATAACAGCAATGGTAGCTTTTCTTGCCGTTTTGCATACTTAAATTGTGTAAATTTCACTTTATAATGCTCCTGGATAATTTTCACAGCCACAGACGCATTAAAGGCACGGAAACAAAGGCTCTTCCAGTCTTAAGTCTTCGCTTGACACGCGTGCTATGTTCCCGTTAAAAATACCAATTCCGTTCTTTGGCATAAACCGCTGCTTGCCCGCACCGTGCCAGTCCCGCAGCACTTCTTCGCGCCTTTTCTTTCTCCTCAGCGGCACCGCCAACGGCGGCGGGAAGCCCCGCGCGCTGAGGGCGCCGAGGCCGGCAGGCCCCGCCCCTCCCGTGACGTCGCGGGCTCCGATTGGCTGCGGTGAGTGTCGCAGCCTCTTTTCCCCGTTGCCGTTTGAAACTCGGCCCAAAATGGCGGCGGCGGGGAGCGGGGCTGAGGCGGCGGCGGCGAGGCTGGAGGGGGCGGGGGAAGAGGAGGAGACGGCGGCGGCGGCCGGGGACGGGGAAAACGAGGTGGTGGACGGCGGCGGCGGGGCCGCGGCGGCGACCGGCGGTGAGAGCGAGGAGGAGGAGGAGGAGGACGTGTTCGAGGTGGAGAAGATCCTCGACGTGAAGACCGAGGGGGTGAGCGCCCGGGGTGCGGGGCTCGGGGCGGGCGGCTGTGAGAGGGCCGCTACGGACCGCGCGCCTTCTGCCGCTGCAGTAACGGCCGCGGAGGGCTGCGCTGGGCGGGACTGCGTTACCTCCTCTCGTTCCTCTGAGCGCTTTCATGGCAGTCCTTCACTGGAAAAGATCGCTAAGATCGTGTGGTCCCACCGCCAGCCCATCCCCTCCGTGCCCCGCGTCCCTCAGTGCCGCATCTCCTCGTGTCCGAACCCCTCCGGGGACAGTGACTGCAGCTCCTCCCCGCGCAGCTGAGCCACTGCCTCACTGCTCCCACTGAGAGGTGGTTCCTGACATCCAGCCTGAGCCACTGCCTCACTGCTCCCACTGAGAGGTGGTTCCTGACGTCCAGCCTGAGCCACTGCCTCACTGCTCCCACTGAGGGGTGGTTCCTGACCCCCAGCCTGAGCCACTGCCTCACTGCTCCCCCTGAGAGGTGGTTCCTGATGTCCAGCATCAAGTGCAGAGGGTGGCCGTTCCCTCTGGTGCTGCCACTGTTAGGCAGTGGCCAATTGGCCGACCCCCACATCACCCCAGCCTCCTTTCGGACACTTGCAGAGGGCAGTAAGGCCTCCCTTGAGTCTCCTCTACACTGAACAATCCCTGTTCCTTCAGCCACACCCCATAAGCCTTGTGCTCCAAACCTTTCACAGCTCTGTTGCCCTTCTCTGGACATGCTCCAGGGCCTCAATGTCTTTCAGAAATTCCCTAAATCTCACAAGCAAAAAAAACCAAAACCACAGCTTTTTAAAAACAATTTTTATATTTTCTACTTGTTTATTATAAGTAGCTTATAATTTGGTGGTAGGTGTCAGAGTCATGCAGGCATGGATGTACACCTGCTTCCTATGGAGCATCAGGGTACAAAGCACTGAGGTTGGGGAGCCTTCAGGTGAAGAACTGCTTTATGTATTTATGATGCTGTAGTGGTTTAGTTGTGTCATCTTGGCTGAAATGTGTTCATGGCTTCAGGGGTGTTATGCTGTGGGAGTATGAGGTGGTAGCCACAATAGTCAGTCTGGCTTGAAAGCAAGAGCACTTTTCTTACAGTGAGGGATCTGAAAATCAGCTTCCTTGGGGAGGAGGATGGTGCTCTGCACACACTTCTGAAGAGTGCCAGAATACCTTAGGGAAGTGCTCCTGCCCCTCTGCTCTGTGCTGGTAAAGCTTCACCTGGAGTACTGTCCAGATGTGGAGTCCTTTGTACAGGAGAGACATGGAGCTATTGGAGCATGCCCAGAGGAGGGCCACAAAACTGACCCAAGGGATGGAGCACCTCTCCAATGAGGACAGGCTGGTGACCTCAGAGTGGCCTTTAGGTTTCTAAAGGGACGCTACAGGAAATAAGGGGACAGACTTTAGCAGGGTCTGTGGTGATAGGACCAGGGGAAGTGGCTTCAAACTAAAAGAGAGGAGATCTAGATTGGATATAAGGAAGGAGTTTTTTACAATAAGGGTGGTGAGGCACTGGTGTGGGTTGCCCAGAGAGGTGGTGGATGCCCCATCCCTGGAGATGTTCAAGGTCAGACTGCGTGGGACTCTGAGCAACCTGATTCTTTCAGGGGGGTTGGACTAGATGGCCTTCAAAGGCTTCCTCCAACTCAAACAGTTCCATGATTCTGTGTATACACTGAGTATAACACCTCTGAAAACAACCTGTGCTGTGTGCAGGCCGGTGGCAGACTGCTCTGTGCTGTGCATACTGGAGGTTTCCAGGCTGGGTTGGAGGATGTGGCTGCACAGAACATTTGCTTGCCTGACACATGTTGGTCCTATGTGCTGTGGTTGCTCCAGACCCTTTCTGTGGCTCTCAAATGGGGGCTGTGCTTCTGTGCTACAGGTATGCAAGGCATGGCAGGTAGTCGCTCACACCTGAAATGCATGGAAAAAGCTGTATGCTGCATTCAGGGGGGTGTGTAATGTGCAGTCAGCTTCAGGCTGATGCTTTTCAGGTGTGTTTCAAAGCTGGGATAGGTGCACGGAGCCAGTGGAGGATAAGGCTGGCTCTGGGCTCCTGTGCCATGTCTGCAGATGTGGGAACTGGAGGGTACTGCATAGAGAAGCTCTGCCACCTCCTGTGCTGGGACTGTGTGCCTGGTAGTGATGGGTGAGTGGAACAGACAGTCCTCCAGGGGTGAGACTGGGCTGGGGAGCTGCCTGCTTGCAGGCAAACATGTGCTTGTCCTGCTCCAGGAAGGTAGCAACAGGAATTCCAAGTGTTTCAAGAGCTTCTGTGCTGCATTAAAATTCCACTGAGGTGACAAGCTGCAAGGTGACATTCCCCTTGGATTTGTTGACTTTGTTCTCCAACGAGACAGAGGCATTGCTGTTGTGCTTCTCCAGAGACAGCGTAGTTAACAACTATAATTTCTTATCAGCAGCACAGAGTGCTGCTTGCCTGGCTGCAGCAGGTTGTGCTCCTGCCAGGCCAAAAGCCTGGCCTCTCAGCAGGGAAAGGAGGCCGTGCTGAAAAATGGGAGGAGTTGGGCTGCTGGGTTTATTTAAGAGAAAGTCAAGGCATGCTTTAGTGGAAAGCTTCCCTTGTTACCACCACTCGGTTGGTTTTTTTTCCCCTTTCTTCTCCCCTTAATGCTAGCAGACTTGTAATCTGGTGGCATTACTTAGGCTGAAACCACGATGACAGCTTGGATACTGTTGAAAGAATGGATCTGGGGCTGCTGTTGCAATCTCTTACCATTATCTTTGTATCTAACTCAGAGATGTGCATACTCAGGTTTTGGCTAAATCCAGATCTGTCTTGTTCTCTTTGGGAGGCTCTCATTTCTGATTGTTGGTATTGCGCTTTATCAAAAGTGGCATTGATTGTAAATTTAACGCATTATAAATTCCAATTTGGAGCCCAGTGAGCAGTGCTACTGTATTGCAGATCTTCAGGTTTTAAATCCTCTTCTTCACCAAGGAGGAGCGGTTCAAACTTGTACAGAAGAAGCATTAAAACCTATTTTCATGGCAGTCAGGAAATCAATCCCAGTAAAATATCTGGGGGTATATGGTGCGTTCGGAAGGAAAAATGGTATCACAAATATTAGGGACAAAGCCACTCCAACTCCTGAGGAGTTATGTTTGTGTGCATATGTACAAAATGATGGATCCGCTGAGAGCTGCAGGGGTTGGGTGGATGGAATAATACTGTGCTGTAATGTGTTTGCTGTTGTGGTTTTTCTCTTACAGGGTATCGTTCTGTACAAAGTCCGGTGGAAGGGCTATACCTCTGATGACGATACCTGGGAACCAGAGGTTCATTTGGAGGACTGCAAAGAGGTGCTGCTTGAATTCAGAAAAAAGCTTGTGGACACGAAGCCAAAGCCCGTGAGGAAGGACCTCCAGGTGCGATCCTCCTCCTGCTCCTCAGCAGAGGGCATGCTGCCTGCACAGGCACTTCTCATGGTGGACACAGGAGTGCAAGGCACTTGGAAATGATGACTAAAGGCTTTTTCTTCCGGCAGACATCAAATAATGTTGCTGTTGTCTTATTAAGGAGCATTTTCAATTTGATAGGCTCGCTCACAGAGTCCTAATCCGTATGAAACTTCATATTTCTTCATTAGAAACTGAGAAAATGATGTGTGGTTATTTTCTGACGATGGAAGCAGCCCCTTTTCCCTGCTCACAGGCTTACTGGCACTGAAGATGGGCTCTGATCTTTTAACCCTTCTTGTAACAGGTTTATTTAATGGTTAAGAGGTAAAAATTGGAGAAGAGAAATAAAGAGAACTTCATTGCAGGGAGGCAGCTTTCCCTTGTTTGTTTCTGTTTAACTGCTCAGTCAATTCCAGAATCCTACGTGAGAATCATTTTTGAAAGCTGGTACCTTGTGAGAAATCTGTAGATAAACTTTGTAAAATCAGGGTGATTATTTTGGTGTGAAACAGTTGAAGCTGAGATTGGTTCTGGAATTGAGCTGCTGGGCATCCAGTTGGTTTGGTTTGCTTTGCTTCTTTATATGCTGGTCCTCCTTCAGGCAGCCAGTAATACACTGCAGTGTAGGAAAGTGAGCTGGAGTTGTGCTTATGAATCTTATGATTTGGCTGCAGGGGATGTTGTCTGCAGGGTATAAAAAGCAGCTTACTTTTCCCAAGCATGCCCACTGCCAGTTTTTTACAGCTTACATTAAGGTGATACAGTTTAATGGGGAAAGAAATATTTCCTTTTTTTTTTTTTTCCCCTACCTTTTAGAAACTGTCTCTAAACGATGATGTGTTTGAAGCAGAATCTGACAATGATGGGCGAAACGAAACGAAGGGTGATGTTTCACCAAAGAAGAAAAAGAAAAAGACAAAAGAGGGAGAGGATAGAAGTGCTGATGACACGAAGAAGAAAAAGTCAAAGTCTGCAAAAGTCAAAGAAAAAGCCAGGACAGAATGTGAAAGTTCCTCAGATACTTTGGGTTTGGATTCAAAACCCAAAAAAAGGACTTCAGAAAACAAGGAAGATTCAAAGGATCCAAAGAAGCAAAAGAAAGAAGATACTAGAGAAGTCAAGAAAAAGAAGGGAGAAGTTAAAGATGTAAAAATAAAAACTAAAGAAGATTCTAAAGAAAGTAAAAAGTCACGGAAGGAGAAGCAAGGGGATGTCCCGACTGACTCGGAGCAGAGTGCTGTAGATGGTGCTCTTCTTCAAGAAACTGATAATGAAAGTCCAGGTTTACACTCTGAAAATAAAGAAGAGGAACAACAAGTAAAATGTGAAAAAGAGGAGGTGGAAGAAGAAATCGCTGAAAAAGATTCCGTTGCTGAAAGACAGCTTGATGGATTGGCGAGTAATGAAGATGAGAGCGCCGAGGGTAAGGCTAAAAGGAAGAAGAAGAAGAATCAGAAAATGGAGGATTACAAAGAGGAAGGTAGAAAAGTGGAAATCAAAGAAGGCTGTTTGGAGAAGAAAAGCGTGCTCAAAAAGCAGAAAAGTCAGGAAAAAATGAAAGTGGTGGCTGCAGAGGTGGAGAAGGTGGCAGCTGCTCCTGTGTCGGCGCAGAAGGCTTTGAAGGTGAGCGCTGAGGAGAAGGGGCGCAAGTCCACGGACTCAGCTGAGGAGGTAAGCGGTGTTAGGAGGGGGGGAGTGCTTCGGAAGGGAAGAGTGATTTTTAGGTATCAAAATGTGACTCTCTTGCTGTGTGAATGTACTTAAAATGAAAACTTCTGCTCTGCAGATGCATGCTGTCCTCTGTAGCCACTTGTTTCTCCCACCTTCAGCAGCTGCCTCAGTTTGGCTTTTGTCTACTTGCATAGTAAGGCATTCAGTCTTATAGCAGCATCAAGCTGTGCAGTGGAGTATGCTTCCGAGGTGAGATGAGTGCTTGATTTCCCTCAGAAGCCATCCACTCCTTTAGGCTTCATGTGTGTGAGTAGCTCCCAGAGAACTGGAATGCTGAAATTGCTTCTGAACCCAAATCTCCCAGATAATTGTCCAGCTTGTCTTGTCTTGTTGGAATTCCTCTGCCGCTTTCAGGAGATGCTGAGTTGCACAACTTGGTGGCACATAAGTACAAACACTGTACCCCTTGTAACAAAGGAGCTAATCAGATGCTAATGGGCTGTTTAATTTCTCCTGTTTAGTGCAGTGATGTCTTAAGAAAAACAAGAAGATGGAATGAAAATTACATTTAAAAATGTAATTGTGTATGTGGGGAATAAAGGGATATTTCTAGAAAGTTTATGAGGAAAATCTGCTTGTGGAGAATTGTTTTTCAGCTTCTTTAGACTGTTCTAATACAATTTGCAGATCTTAAAAAAGAGGTATTGGCTGCCCAGGGAAACTCCTTCCTGATTTGTAACTGGACTGCAGCCGCAGCACCTTGGTGCTTGTTGGATTGTGTCCCACTGCTTCTGAGGCCATAACTGTGTGGTTACAAGTGTCTTATTTGTGTAGGTTCAGCTGCAGCCTCTGTGTGAGGCTGCTGTCTGTGTGGGGTAGGCCACCTTAGCGTAAGCACGTTGATTTGTTTTGGACAGAGAATAGAAGTATTGCATGGAGTAACCTTAGAGCTGAGCTACACACAGTACTCTTTTTGTGGGAGCTTAGTGGCTAGAGCTCTTGTAAACAAGGTGAAGCAATAGCTGTGGGGCACAGCTGGTTTCACACAGCTATTTAACTAATTTTCTGTACAGTAGTAACTAACTGAATTGGTGCAGCCCTGCATTACTCCAGGTATTTTTCTCATAGTTGGAGGCTATAGTGTTAATAAGAGAGCAGCATCAGATAATCAGAGACATCCTTGGAATTCTCTTTGTTACTAACAGTGTACAAAGCCCATCCCCTCAAATATGAAGACATCAGTAGTGGGGGAAGGCTGGTTTTCTTGCTGCTTTTCAGCCAGCACTGCCAGTAGGTGCATGTGTGACTTCTCAAGCTCTTGGAACATACCAGCAAAGCTGGGAAGGCATTCTGCTTTTTGCTGTCCATCTCCTGGGGGCTCAAATGCTGTTGTCTGTATCTGGCCAGTTACTGTCAGAGCACGTGTGGACTCACTGTGAGGGTGGGCTCAGTGCTGAGCTTTGGTTTGCTGTGCTTCAGAAGTTGTGGGCCCAAGCGTATCGTTCTTGTGAAAGAAAAGCGTGGCCTTTGTTTCAGGTGCCTGGCTCTTCTCTGATTTCAGAACATTGTCATGTCAGTCTGTGTATTCTCTGTTTGGAGTCATTTTGTGTGATGCATCTTCTCTTCCTTATATTTACCTTCTAACAATGATTGTGTAGTGTACGTGGTGCATCTCATCCACATCGGGAAATCTGGAACAGGAAGAAAGTTCTTTAACAGCCCTTGTGCTTAGCAGTATCTGCTAATCCTTTCCGTTGTCTGCTCCTACTGTGGGCATCTGCCTGGGATGATGTCTGTCTGGTTCATGGTGTCTGTCAGCAAAAGCTGCAGTTTTGAGGGCAGAGAAGGAAGGTTGCGCAGTGTACTAAATTCATTTAGTTTATTACCTTCCTCAGAAATGGCAGCGTTAATGATTCTGTGATCGCTTAAGGACTCGAATGTTCATTTGTGCCTCCTTGATTTGTAGTCTCCTTATTTGGCACCTGGGGATTTCAGCTGTCGTATCTCAGCTCTAGTAGAGAGAACACCTCTAAGAGTTCTGGTTTCTGTTTGCTGTGCAGTCACAAATGCTGCACCAGTGAATGTTTCAGACTCAGGCTGTTCAGCGGAGTGGTTTCCTGGGGTGTCATTTTAGGAAATTGTAACACAGCCTCATTTCAGATGTGTGCTGGTTTTGGTTTGTGTAGGCAGCTCACGTGGTCAGGATGCTGCACAACTCCAAACTGGGCAGTAAGATCTTTTCCTCTTACTGAAGAAACCTTCCCAGAGCAGCCCCCATCTCGCTCATTTAATTCTTTTCTTAGGGGTGTCCATAAGACTGCTGTCTGTGAGTTTTCAGTAGGGTTGATCGTGTCACATAACTGGAGCAGTGAAAAGAAGCCGTTTTCCACTTTCTCCCTACCACTATTATGTGATCCTTTTTCTTAATAACAGGAGAAAGAAGTAAAGAAAACTGAAATGAAAGAAAAGCCTCTAAAAAAAGAGTCTGAAAAAGAAGAAAAGAGCAGAAGAGAGCAGAAGGTCCTAAAAAGTAAGTGTTAATTGCTTAAAAGAGAAAGGGAGCACCCTTTAAGGCTGTCTTCTCTTATCCCCTAAGGGCAGATGCACTATGACATTTCTAATATGTGCCCCAGAAGTAATTTCTGCTTTCCTTTTAAGAATGGAAGCCTGCTCTTTTATGGCGTTATGAGAATGCTGCATGAAGAGTGACAGTTTATAAAGCCTGTAATGTTTTTGTAGACAAGGCAAGATTCTGTCCTTTTTCATTTAGGGTTAACTATACTTCTTTATCACACCACTGACAGCAATCCTTTTGGATGAGGGGACTTATATTCTTAGTTGTGTGTTGGGGTGTTAGTGTTAATTCTGGGTGATTCTATCCAGTGTGAGGTTCCTTGTTACTCTGATAAGGATGAGCTGAGAGAACTTGGTAGCTCCAACTTTGGCATTGTGAATGGGTATAGGAGGAGCTGTGGTGCTTCGAAAGCTATTGGCAGAGGAACACCTTTCACTTAAAGGACAATGGATGCTGACTGAGCTCAAGAGAAGTAGTACCTGTTGTGTATACAGCACGTGATCTTTGGCTGTCACAGGTACTGAAACACTTCTGCAAAGTAGTAATTTCTGCATAATTCTAAGCTAAATTCCATAAGAAGTCAGTACTAAGTAGGAAGCAGTCAGAGCCTGGACTTAGCAGGGTTGCTGAAGGTGAGCTAGCTGTCCCTGATGTTGGCTTTTTTGTTAAGCACGCTTCAGCAATGATTAACTAAGGAAGAGAGAAGAGACCTTTACTAAATGGGCTACGGTCACTCATTTAAATTTTGTTATGTAAAGCCTTTAGTGGCTCAAGAAGTCATTCTTGGTAACTGTCTTAATGTTCTAGGCTGTAAGGACACCAAAAGTGCACTTGACATGTTTAATGTAGCTTCAGAAGAAAAAAAGGAATGCTGTGAGAATCTCTGCAAGAGAGAAGAACCCTCGCTAGAATATAAATTCATAGAAGAATTAAAGTTAAAAGACAGCAAGGTGCACAAGGAGAGGAGGAGCATAAAAGATGAAACAGAAACATGGAATTACGTTGCTGCAGGAGGTGGTCGAGAAGTAGTGGATGTGTGTCAAGTGGAGAACTCTGGTGAGCTGTAGAACCAAATCTAGGAGGAAGACGAGCGCTTGCATTTAATGCTGTTTCCATTTTTGCTTTCATCTTCTAATGCTCCAGTTCTTACTACCCCCAGCAGGCTGAACCAGTGTTTTCTTTTGAGACTCATTGCTTATTTTTCAGCTTATCAGTGTGTTCCTGGTGT
Organism: Callipepla californica brunnescens; assembly: GCA_023055505.1. Lineage (NCBI taxonomy): Eukaryota > Metazoa > Chordata > Aves > Galliformes > Odontophoridae > Callipepla > Callipepla californica. The sequence continues at coordinate 108,159,525 of JALIRH010000001.1, read as the reverse complement.
ATTTCTGTTAAAGCAGAGGAGTGCTCTCCATCTCTGCCCGCTTCAGCCTAATGCCGTGCAGCAAACTAGTGGCTTCTTTCAAGTGAAAGCATTTTGTGTCTGCTTGCAACACAGCTTTCGTTGTTTGGAACCATTTCACATTGGCTCTCAGAGTATGTTTGAATGAAAAGAAGTAGGTTGTGCTGCTGATACTGAAGTAATGGCAAGCAGCAAATCACTTCAGAATTCATAAGTGACTTGTTACTTATTTTATTGCTTTCTTTTATAAATGATAGATGGCAAGCAGCAAGTCTTGAGTTTGGGTATGGACATGCAGTTAGAATGGCTAACACTAGAAGACTTTCAGAAGCATCTCGATGGGGAAGATGAGAATCACATCTCAACAGAACCAATATCCAATAGTAAGTAGTTGTTGGGAGGACCGGACCTTTCTTACCCAGCATCTCAAAGCGAAATATGCTATACCTGCATTAAATTTATTTTCTAGCCCTCCTGAGGGATGCTGTCAAGAGTGGAGATTATATGACAGTAAAGATGGCACTTTCTTCAAGTGAGGAATATAATCTGGACCAAGAGGTAATCTTTCTGTAATAGAGTTAGTGGATGGGAAGTGTACTAATTCGGACTGTCTGAGGAGTTCTCTCTTGTTGACTAATAGCAGATTCATGGAAAAAGCACAGTGGGTGAAAGAGGAGCACAGAGTAAAAGGCGTCTGTGTTTGTTCCCCATTTCCTTGGAAGAAGTGAATTTCACAGAAGCATCCTAGTAGCTGCATCTGCAACAAATTTGCCCCTTCAGGAGAATTAAAATCCAACATTTTAAGACTGGTCATAGTGCTAAGACTTCTGTTTCGTGGTAGAACAGGAGATGCAAAATGAACTGTGGCAAGCATGTGCTTTTTGAACTGTAGTGTTTGGTGGAAAACGTAATGATGAGTGAGGAGAGACTGAGTGCTCACAGGAATCTCTTCTTATTTTTACTCAGATAAAACCCAAAAAACCCTCAGTTTTTTTTCTCCAGCACTTGCCAATTTCTTTTTCCACTGTCTTGCTCTTCTGCTGTCACATACCTTGCTGCCTCTTTTTCTGGCTCATTCTGTTTCTCCTTCATGTTTTGGAGCAAGTGAGAGGAGTGTGTGATAGTTTGTTGGTGTCTGGCAGTCATGTATGTGTGAATTCTGCTGCTGGAAAGGAGCATCTTGTGAGACCTGCTGCTGCATTTGCATTCTTTGTCTTGCAGCTGTGATTTATCCTCAAGTACTCGATTTTTATGGCAGTGATTGATGTTGCAGGATTCCAGTGGAATGACTCTAGTAATGCTTGCTGCTGCTGGTGGGCATGATGACCTCCTCCGGGTCCTAATCAGGAAGGGAGCCAAAGTTAATGGCAGACAGAAGAATGGAACAACTGCATTGATACATGCAGCTGAAAAGGTTGGCTCAGTCACTGTCGTAGTTGCAGTTCTTGACTCTTCCTAGATGTAAAAGTAGTATCCTTTTTTCTGCCTCCCTTGAGTGGCTCCTAAATAATCAGCAGGATACAGCAGGATGACCTCCACTGCATAATATTGGTGGCTGTGGTTACTGTAAGCTAAATAAATCCTGTGGGTGATGATGCAAGGAGTACCTCTATAAATTTCTTTTTCTAAAGTTCTTGCAGTAGAATTACTTTTTAATTTAGATATGCGGGATCTAAACTTGGGAAACTTGGAGAGCAAATCTCTGATGAAGCAGAGTTTGCTACTTGAGAGCAGGGGGATGGAGGTAGTGGCAGGCTCCTCTCAGTCTGAGGCCAGCTTGACTTGACTCCTGAGGTAAAGGATGTTTGGTAACGTCCTTTGTTCACGTTGGTTCTCTTACTTTCCCTGGTAGTGGAGGTATGAGGCCAAAAGGGAGCTGGATTCCTCTTTGGTGATTAATGCAAACATTCTGTTTGGCTTTGGGTGTCCCTCCCCCAAGCTTTAGTAAAAAGTAAGACTTGTAAACACTTCTGGCATTTGCCCCAGTCTAAATTGATCTTTATGAGCAGTAGAGGAGAATAGCATTGTGATGTGCATCATGCTTTTATTCTGACATGAAAATTGAATGTTATTCCTACTTGTCTTGTGGCTTTTTTTTTTTTGTTTGTTTGTTTTAAAGAATTTTCTAACAACGGTCGCTATCCTTCTGGAAGCTGGGGCGTATGTCAACATGCAGCAGAGCAGTGGTGAAACTGCTCTCATGAAGGTAAACTCAATCTTTGTCCTGACGTGGTTTAATGTGCCAACTGTTGTTGATTATTAATAGTGTACAGAAGACATAAGTGTGTTTTCAGAGTTGATTTAGCTGAGACTACACTGAAATACACATACTGCTCTGTTACAGGAGGCAGTGTTTTAGTGGATAGTTAATTTACTGTTATATTTAAACATTATCATCAGTGTGCAGTGTGAAGTGTGGTTCATCATCCTCTTCTGCTGCTTGGGTCAAAGAAAATGCAGAAATGGTCCTGAAAGTGAAAGAATTTCTGTCAGCAGGAAAATAAAAACTGTGGAGAAGATGAGCACTTCAGTGCTGCGATGGCTGCTGTCTTTGCATCACGGGGAAATGCTGTTGTGTCACTGCTGTCTGTTTGGCTCGTTGGTTTTTATTTTGTTGTAATGGGAAAGCCCTTAAAGCAGCCTGTGCCCCTCTTAATAGGTTATTTTGTGGTGTATTTCTAATAATTCTGCTGAAGCTCGTGTTCCTGGTGAGCTTGCTGTATTCTTATGAAGGCTGTTCAAGTCAGTTTGTTTCCAGAGGAGATTACAAGAGCTTTTCTGTTCAGAGCAATGTGTTGTTCTGTTAACGTGCCTGAGGCGTAGGGAATTCACGTCTTCCACGAAGCAAAATAGTGACACACTTGTGGTTTCCTCTGCCACTGACGTCCAAAATCTCTCTGTCATCTGACCACTTCCACAAACCCCGTTTTGACCTTCATCATTTTTCAAGGGTATTTCCTTAGTGTTTGATGCACAGTTGTGCATACCCTCTCACTGGCAGCCTGCAGAGAATTCCTCCATGTTTTTGTTCTGCTGTGCAGATATGAAGAGTGAGTAGTGCCCTCGCTTCCAAAAAGTTACTGAACAAGTTTAGCTGTGTCTGGATAAACGTACAAGTGCATTTATCACTCACTGTAACTCCTTGCTTAACTCTAGGAGTTGGTTCTGATCCCTAAAAAGAGGGGGAAAAGTCCCAGTAGTTCCTCTTTTTTTCTTTCTGTTTTATCTGTTAAGGGGGAATATTGGCTTTGGTTTTGTTTGTTGATGGAAGATCATGGATTGAAAAAGTTCATAGTCTCAAACAAATGTCAGATGATGACTGCTGAAAGGCCGCATAGGGACGTTCATCAATGAAGTATTTGGAAACAAGCAGCCAGGAGCACGAGTGCACTCCTCAAAGTAAAGCTTTCTTTAGATATTCCATTGCCTTTTTCAAGTCTTCCCCTAAGGCTCTTGGATGTTCTTGCTGTAGGTAATGCTGGGATCTTTGGGCATGTCAGCAGTGAACACAGTGACTGTCTAACATAGCAAAGTGACAATTTGGGGTAAACTCCAGTCCTTTTCTGTATGTCTAAAATAACATTTATACTGACGTTCCTAAAAACAGACGCTTGGAAGTGTTCCTTCAGACATTCTGAATGCTCCTACAGAAATCCATTTATTCAGTGCAGTTTACAGCTGGTATGCTTTTGCAGATTAGATCTTTTCAGAGAACTTTTTAATGTAAGTCCATTTGGTGACCCCAGAGTTCCTTCTGTGGGATCAGGTAGATTGATTTGTTAGCATTCACGGGGCAATTGCTTAAACTTGTTTTGAGTAACTAACTTTGGATTGAAATGTCTCTTCAGTGTCATGCTCTGATTTATTGGGGTTTGTTGCCCGTTCTCCCCTCTTGCTGCTTGGCCAGGCATGTAAAAGAGGAAATTCGGACATTGTGCGGCTTATGATTGAAAGCGGAGCGGACTGCAACATCCTGTCCAAGCATCAGAACAGTGCACTGCACTTTGCCAAGCAGTGTAACAATATCCTGGTGTACGAACAGCTCAAGAGTCATTTGGAAACGTGAGTAAACTGTACTCAGAGGTTTGTTGTGGTGAAGTGAGCATGTAATCATCTTGGGTTAAGCTGGGGAAGTGGGAGAGGTTTGGGGAACAAGGTATGGAGTATGCCAGCTCCTCCCAGCGTGGCTATCAGGAGGAGATCATGACGTGTCCAGTTAGGCTTTGGAAGGCAGCAGGAAGTGAGCAGGTAAAGCGTGGCACGTGCTGTTCAGTGAAATGAATGTCTGTCATTCACTGTTGGATGCCTTCTGCCATTTAGAATCCGCCATCAAATGTGTTTACAAATCTTGAACGTGCAGCTTCACCAGTGAACTGTCAGGTGAGACTAAATGCTGCTAAGTGCAAAGCGATGTCTGTGGGGTAGCACCAAAGTCACGAGCAAAACAGTTCTGTCAGTTGAGAAAGCCTCTGTGCTCGTCGTAAATAGCCAGTGCTTCCTTTCGCTCAGCAGGGAAGCCACTGCAGTAGTAGTGAAGCTGAAAGCAAAATGTAAACCTGTGTTGCCTGAACATCTTAAGTAGCACGTCCCATTTTAGCTCCTCTGCTGGGGAAAAGGAAAAAAAAAAACAACAGATGAAGGGAAAAAAATTGAAGGAAAGTAGAGATCATCAGAGGTAGAGGAGCTTCAGTGAGCACAGAGAGAGGTGAGCGTGTCACCCTGGGTCAGATTGAAAAGATCAAAATCCTTTTGATGGATGGGGGGGGGGAGGGGCGGTGTGAAACATGAAGCATGCTCTAGAGGGCATCCACTGGAGTGATCCATAGATCAGAAACGGAAATACTTTTGCCCAGGAAGGCTGAGTTACAGATCTCATTGTGTGGTGTTACGGTTGTGGTTGTATGAGAGTTAAGGAGGGATGAAGTAAATCTGCAGAGGTGTGATTTGGCTGCGGTGTCTGGTTCTGGATGCCTCTGAACCGTATCTCTGGAAACTGGGATAGTGTACCACAGACAGACAGCTGTCATTTCCCGTGGTGTGGTGTGGAAGCAGAGCAGGGTGGCTTTGGGCTCGTGGCAGTTCTGGTGGTTTCCTCCCAGTGGAAGTGAAGGTTGGGTTCTGTGGCGGTGGTCTCAGGCAGCATGGAGGGGAGCCGTGCTTGCAGTGATGAGGCTGCAGGGGAGCGTCAGGGCCCTTACCCTGCACAGCCATCAGAAACTCACTGTGGCAAAGCTTTCTGAAGTGCAGTACTCAGCAGGTGGCTCACGAAATGGCCAGCTGCTGCTGGTTAGTGCAGTGTCTCTTCTGAAGGCCAGGCTGTGTGCTTTCATGAGCAGCCTCTGCCCTTCCAAATAGCCCCTGCCTTCCAAACGGAACGATGGGACTGTTGATTTTTTAGTGGGCATGGTGAAGGTGGGTTGGACAAGGTGATCTTAGTGGTCTTTTCCTCAGTGATTCTGTGTTTTTAATAAAGCTTGCTTTGCAAATTGCATTGCAGTAATGGTGTGTCCAATAAAAGGAGTGATTTGTTTGCTTTTACCCTGTACTTGCAGTCAGTCATCTTACTGGGGGGGAAGGGTCACCTGTACCTGTTCTGGTTTGCAGCACCTTCCTACATGGAGTATGTGGTGCTCAGCATTGTGGTCTCTGCTGTAGTGCACTTCTCCACAAAAGTGAAACACTGAGACCCAACACAGGGCATGTCACAAGCAGGTCTCTCATTAAATGGTTTATTCACAGAATGTTGGGACCTGGGGCTCATCTGTGCATAAATGTTGGTGATGAGCTCCTGACAGCTGGGGATGCAAGATGGAAATCTGGAATTGTCCTTTGCACGATCTCTCTTAGAGACTAAAGAAGTAATTAAACAGTGCAGCCTCACTTGTTTCCTCGTGCAGGCTCTCGAGAGTGGCAGAAGATACCATCAGGGACTATTTTGAAGCTCGCCTTGTTTTGCTGGAGCCAGTCTTCCCAATTGCTTGTCACCGTCTGTGCGAAGGGCCGGACTTCTCCACAGACTTCAACTATAAACCCCCACAGAACGTGCCTGAAGGTACGGCTTCGTTGTGCGTTGGCTTCTGGTGGTTTTCACTTCAGAAAAAAGAAAAAAGGGGGGGGGAAAATAATGAAATAGTGCATTCAGAAACTGCACTTTTGCCTTAATCAGCTGCTACACGGAATGGTTTTGCATGACATGCAATAGTGCATGTGATATTCAGGGTGCTCCTCATATTCAGGTTATGGAGTTACAGAGTGCAGGAGTGATGCTTCGCACCATGGGTGGGATACTGCTGAAGTGCACATTGGTCCAGTTCTTTTTTGTTTAGATTTGTAAATATTTCTCATGTTTAATGACACGTTCGACTGAATTAGGAAGCATTATATAAATTTATACACGGAAATGTGATATTGGTATATACTGAACACTGCTGCTTATTGAATTTCAGTGCAGTTCATAAACACCCGTACTTGACTGAGCTCAGCTCCCCTCACCAAGAGAGAAGGCAACCAAACTGTGCTGAGATCCCAAACCCTGCAGATCAGTCTGAAACTGCAGAGTGAACTGTACCTGAGGATTACTGTGTGTTTTCCTTTCCTTTCTGACACCTGCATAAGGTTTACTTTGCTGCCAGAACCCCTCACCCCACACAGCTGTGCTCTGTGCTCAGGTTGTCTGGCCTGGGAGATGGGATTTCTGCATATTGTTCTGGTGCTCCTTCAGCGTTTAACATTTGTACAGATGATAAAGGTACCTCGCTGTCTGCATTCAGCAGTTTGCTGTTTGCAGTTATTCTAAGCCATGGATCCCGTTTCAGCTCTGTGTGACTGAACTGCCTTCCCTTCTAGGGTCTGGGATTCTTCTCTTCATTTTCCATGCGAATTTCTTTGGTAAAGAAGTTGTTGCTCGCCTCTGTGGACCATGCAGTGTGCAAGCTGTGGTTTTGAATGACAAATTCCAGCTCCCTGTATTTTTGGTAAGTCTTTTTCATATGACTAATTGACTGTGAAACTGTCAGCAGAACAGCCTGGGGTTGGGAACAGCCTTCATTTGGACTTTGTTACAGTGGTGCTGTTTGGTGCAGATGGCTTTTCTTGTTCTTTATTTCTTCTAATTTTGGAAGGAAACCTCATTTTTCTTTGTATATGGAGAGGACTGCAAAGCCCGTAGGCACCAGATTGCATAGGGAGTTAGGGTTTACATAAAAGGCAGGGCTGTAGCTGTGGGCCCCCTGCTCTGCACGCCCCTGCTGGAGCACAGGTTGGGCTGGGGGAGGCAGAGGGCCCTGCCCACCTCTGCCATCCTGCAACTGAGCCATGTCGGAGCTGAGGTGGTGAGAATTTGGCACCTGAAGGAGCATCATCCTCCTGCAGGTCACCTTGCTTCTCTGCCTTTTAATGCAAGTTTAGTACAACCATGTTACTGACCTTCCTCATATTGACCAGTCTTGTAAATGTGTTGTTCTTTCTGTGAAATGTGTCCCTGTGTGTGCACCTACGTCCTCTTTGTTTACTGTGACTGCAGATTCCACTAAAGGTTCTCTGCAATATATACAGAAATCCTCTGAGGAACAACCATAGCTTGTCGTATTTTGTCACATTCTTTGACTCAGGTGGCACTTTGGGCCTTCTCTTAACTTTGTCACTTCTCTTTTCCTTTCAGGACAGTCACTTTATTTATTCCTTCAGCCCAACTGCAGGCCTTAACAAGCTTTTTATCCGGCTAGCTGAAGCTCCTACAGCCAAGGTATGAAATGCACTCGGTTCTGGATGCTGATGTGCTGTGCTGCAGCTCGTGCAGTCCGCATGCCTGCAGTTAATTTGTCTGTGGGTGCTCCCAGAGCACTCCATGCCCAACGTGTGTTTGCTTTTACAGGTGAAGCTGCTGATAGGAGCATACAGAGTGCAGCTGCAGTGAGCTCGCAGCCATGAGCCTGCGGAGCGGCCCGGCGCCTTTTGGATGTACTCCTGATCTCTCTGTGTAGAGACTGACAGAGCAGTTTGGAACTTGCTGGCACTGCACACACGGTGCCAGGCTCCCCACGCACCCGCTGCTGGTGCAGAAGCACGTGGTGTGTGGGGAGCAGCTGAAGGCGCTGTGCTGGCCGGGACAGCGCTGCGGGCTCCTCACATTTGTACAGACCTAGGTGTAAGTATTTGTGCCACTACACACAGTGCTGTTCTTGTTGAGTCCAGACTGCGGATTTCAGCTTTTCCACAATGTGGAACGGTGCATATAAGAGCTATTTAAGGTAACTAAGTGGAAATGTCTTTTTTTTTTTTTTTTTTAAATAGAAGGATCTCTTCCATTTGTAAACTACGATTTTCTACTTAAATAACTGTAATGTTTCAATGTAAGATGCAGAACTGTTGTATTCTCAGAGCCCTGGGCAGGAATTAGACCTGAAAGTCACTGCATCGCTTAACCACCAACTGCTGGGGGCCACGTCGTGCTCTGCAGCACCTCCTGCAGTTGTCTCCTGGAGGGAAAGCAGGAGTGCCCGGAGCAATGCCCTCTGCACGCCTCATTGTGCAGGGGTGCACGAAGCTGTCCAGACAGGCTCAGTGTGCGGAGCATTGCAGTCGGGTTCCTTGTCACATTAGTGCTTTAAAACTCTTCTTCTGTCAGAGAAGCAACTGGTAGTTTGTACAGGATCTTAACTTTGGAGTTGTTAGTCAAGTGGCAGATGGGAAAACAAATGCAAACAGCTGGAACGGCCTGAGCACCTGTTAACAGCCACCTTAAATGTGCGGGCAGTGCTCTCTTAGGCTGAAAGGTGCAGAGGAGAACAATGTTGTCAGCCTGACTGATGAGAACAGGCACTGCCCTCTCATGTGCAAAAAGCTGCTATCTCTTTTTCCTTTCTTTAAGTGACAGGTTTTATCAGATGACAGTTCTGTGATGGTTCTGTGCTATAACATACACGTGTAATACTTCTTCCTGAAGTACAGAGTACTTTTCTTTGTAAATTAAACCACACCTTCAAAAGTAAAGGAAAAAAAAAATGGATTGTGCCTTTGCTGTTCTGGTTGCCACAGGTAGTTTACATGACACTATGTGCCTATATTGCTGATGAGGCTGTTGGGGATAAATAATGTACTTGCGCCGTTTTCTGGTGAGCACTCAGTTGTATCCTTTTTAAGAACTGTGACTTTATATTAAAACTTTCAGCTAACCACTTCTTTAAGTTTTGGTTCACTGCTGCACCCTCAGCACGTGCATTCCTGGCTTCTCACGGGTGCTGCAGCGTGGCAGTGGCACGGTGCCTTTCTCAGGGGCTGCCGTGTGTGTGTGATGGGCCTGGGCACCTCCATCCTCGCCCCGTGGCGCTGATGGCCCTCAGCTCGTGTAGTAGTGCAGCAGCACCACAGAAACTCAGTTATGCTGTGCCCACGGAGTTCTGCTTTTTCTCTTTTACAAAGCCTGTGAGGTTCCCAGCAGCTGCTCAGTTCATCATCACTGTTTCTTTTGAGTTCAGGAAACAAAATTAACACACATGTAACAGGAAGTTTATTTGAAACCATTTCATTAGAAGCAGAAACCCTGAGGAGTTACAGCAGTGATGTTACAACGCGGCGTTAAATCCTCGTGACTGAACATCCCCGTGCTGCACTCTGCGCTTCCCTGTGCCGGGAGCTGCCTCCACGTGTGCTTCGGATGCATCTTCTCCCCATCACAGCGCTGGTAACCTCCTGTCACTTCCTGCTGGTCCTGCAGGGCTGCCGCTGCTGTCCACAAGCACAAAGAATACAGCCCAACTGAGAATTATCAAATCGTCCCTCTGCTTTTTAGCTGAGAATGATCTATTTTTGTCCCTCTACTATTCAGCAAAGAGCCACTGCTCTAATCACTGTTTTATTGGATAGCAGCGTTAGTTCTTGTGCCCAGGGGCACACAGAAGCAGGGGGGGGAAGAGACTTCATCACAACCCCACAGCCACCACTGTTACTTGTTCCAATTATTGTTTCCTCACCTTGAGTGGTCTTTTAAGCTTCAGCTTGAGGAGGTGAACTTGCACGGTTACAGTGCAGCAGAAAGCCACCTTCGAGGACGAGGCTGTATGGGCACCGCGAGCTTTCCTCACACCCTAATGCGGTAAGGAACACCATTAGGAAATAAATGCAGCTCAGCCTGAAGGAGATACTGAAATTACTGAAAACCAAAGTACAGCAACCAGCGAGAGTCGAGTAGCAAGGTGCAGAGCAGTGCATTCACAAATGCAGCTGCATAAAGGGCTTGGCAATGTCTTCTGCAAATCAGGAGGAACACTGCCAGCACCCCGAGCTCTCTGTGAATTAAATCAGAGCCCAGTACCTCTGTAGCTATGGCAGAACTGTATGAAATCTTTTACTGATCAGCTGTACACTGCATTTTTTTTTTAGTGACTAAGATTTGGGTGACTCGGGGTCTCAGCAGCTGTTCTGAGTTTGTTGTTGCACGCTGTGCCTCAAATATAACACGACTGCTCACATTTTAATCTAATCTTGTCTGAGTTCTTACTGCCATTTAATTGGGCTGTTATGCTTTGCCAGCTCAGTTCACACTGCGCTCTGAAGGGTACCCACACAACTCAATAGTGGGAGAGAGAGAGAAGGAAAGGGCTTTATCACTCCTATTCAGCCAGTCAAAGGAACGTCTGTGTCCGGGGAACCCTGGCCCTCCTCTCTTCCCTTCACAGGAAGGAAGGCATCAGCTGAGGACAGAGAGATGCTGAAGCACCAGGGAAACGTGCCCAACCCCGAGGCTCTCACATAACCCTATTGCTCACGGTTAGTCTGATGTGTGAGGGAAAGGAAGAAGACTGGGCTCCCAACAGCTGCTTCATCAAGACATGAAGGCAGCTGCACAGAAAAACACACGATTGAAAGGTTTTCTTCACCTGTTTCTGATAGGAAGTTTTAACTGTATTCTTTATTACTGTTTAGATTTCCTAAGTAAGAGCTTTTCACTTCTTTCCTTAGCTTGGGGTGCATTACGCTGTGATTTTTGCAGCACCAAGAACGTAACAGGGAACCCTCAGTAAAGAGCACAATGAAGGGACAAAGACAAGGGTAGCATTAGGGTGGTGGTTCAACTTGACCTGAAGGGTGTTTTCCAGCATAAATGATTCTATGAACACCAGAAGCATTCCTGTGCTGCACAGGTGACACAGCACAAGCACAGGCCGCTCAGAGGCTGTGGAGCCTCTTCAGAGGTATTCCAGAGCCACCTGGGTACCTCCACCTTGCACCTGGATTTGAGCAAGGGGGTCGATTATACCATCCTGGCACCTGCACAACCCTGGGCATTCCAGAACAACGTGAACACTGCACCCAGCTTCAGCCACAAGAGTAGGAGTTATGAGCACAGCTCAGCGGAAGAGAACTCGCTTCCAGCAGCAGCACTAAGTGCCAGCCCTCCAGCATTGCTTGGGTGACTCAAACACTAGGGAGCGCAGCTCCAACTCTTCACCTGAAAGTTGTTTAAGGGGAATTTTTTTCTTTGGAAAAATCCTTTATAAAGCAGCGCTATCTGAATGAAATACGTCATGTGTAAAAGGTAGAAAAAGAGACAGGCAGATTCCTGCTATGTTCTTCACAGACACTTCCTTGGGTAGGAGTTTTGAAGATATGTGGTCTTTGCAAAGAACACATACAGAACTTTGCAGTATTATTTATAAATCATAATACTGTTTAAGATCTATTACTGTAAAAAGGATTCTTTTTACATGTTGCCCTTCCTATGCTTTTAAGGTGAAAAAAAATACTGAAAGTGCCCATCATGTTTATGCCCCATGCAGCACTGACATTTATTGCTTACTTTCCACACAATTACTCATGGAAATCAGTAATGGCTCCATCTGATAAGCAATAAACCCCCATAAGATAATCAATACGAAGGATACATGGAGCCAGCTCCTAATTAAGCCCAGAATTTTACCATACGTACCTCGTACTACAGCTTGGTTTAGGATTCCCTTTTGTACTCATAATGCAGAAGGATTCTACAGAAGCCCATCTTCATCTGCACTTTAACATTTTAACAGCAACCTAAAAAATAAAGAGACAGCAGTGACACAAACCAGAAAAAAACAGTCGTTTCTCTTTCCCATACCCATGTATATAATACGAGGAAATAACATTAAGAATAATTCACACTCGCAGAAAAATCCATTTACACTGCACCCTTTCTTACACTTAGTAGTTGTTGCTACGCTGACTTCTTTGGCTTTAAGATGCTGAATTTTACTACCTGGCAGTTAAAAACCAGCTGGTTCAAGAACGTCAGTTCTAATTTTCATACTTCAGCTTCAGAGTCCTGTCACCTCTTTGTATGGTTTTAAATGACATAAACAAGGCACATTCTTCTGCTAAGAAGATGTTTAGCTGCCACTGAGATGACTAGGACCCCTGCACACAACCCAGTGCTATTACTGAAGCCTGACACTGCTCCTCTCAGCCTGGCCGTGGTGAGGGTGCACAAGCAGAAATGCAGTCTCCTCCTTGTTCCTCAGACTGCCCTTGTTCTGACATTTAACGGGAACAAAGCCATAGATGAACATTAAACTGGAGTAAAACAGCCTACTTTAACACTCGGAGCAGAGCTGTGCACAAACCCCATGAAAAGATATTTCAATACTTATTGTGGAAATAGATGCAAAAGTTGAAGACTCATCATTTTGATGAGTAACAGACGTGTCTGTGTTTGTGCTAGGTGCAGTCTCAGGAAGGAGCAAGGCAGAATGCAGCTTTGTTCCTGTTAACTGATAACTACAGCTCACTGGAACGTATCAGAAGGACTGCCAAAGCAAGAACCCAAGATGTTAGTGAGGATATCCACCTTGAACTCTGCATTGCTTCTTCTGGAGTCCGCATGCAAAAGCTCTTTTAGTAATTAAAATACAACAGTTCCCTGTGTCACTCATTCAGACTTCAAAACAACTTCCAAACACACATTCCCTTTCTTCTACCTCCCAAACACCTCGGATCTAAGGTAACATGCAAGGACTGCTGTGCTGGCTGAGTTCAACAGCTCAGGGTGGGGACCCAGCAGCACACTGCAGGGCTAAGGACGACGGAGCCTCCACCCAGAGGAAGGCTGATGGGAAAGATCCTGCCAACAGCAGCACAACAGGATACAGAGCTCTGTGTCCTCGGCTTACAGGACAGCCTCCAAGGGCAACTCCGAAGTGACTTGGGTGCAAACCGCAACACGACCATGAACATTATAGCAAAGGTAACATTACTGTATCAGACACAGCCGAGGGACAGCAGATGCTAGCACCTCACATTAAGCACAGCTGACAAAATGTAATACCTCAGATCTATTTAAAGTGCTGACAACCTCATCAATTCTCCCCCTCCCCCTCTCCCCCCATACACACAGTGCAGCTTCCTACATGGCCAATTTTGAAAGTTGTTACCTATTCCATAACAGACAGATGAGATCCTTCTTAATAAAGTAGCTGGTGCAGAGCCTTGTACTATTAACCCTTGGTAACTACAGCTGCCATTCTGCAAGCTCTATTACTAAAATCCTTAACAGGTCAAAGACGAGCAATTGCCACAGCTATGGCTGTGAGACCCAGCAGCCAGGCTACAACTGCCATCTGCAGAAATAATGGGGGAACACCACAGCATCCATTGACATTGCCTTCACATGGTGAAGCTAATTCAGCTACTCAAAAAAATCAATACGTGCCCATCTTAAAGGGAAACTGTGACTACAAATTGCCACTATTCAGATCATATTTTAATATCATGAAAAAAGCACTAACAATTAGGCTTTCTTTTCTCTCTACAAGCAGCACTGCTAAAACTCCAAAGGTCTATCCTGCCTCCAGATTCTGCAGCTGCCAGTGCATACATCTTCCTTTTGAACACCAAAGATCTTCTGAGAACTGCTAGGACAGACTGTGGGCAGCTACAAGATGGCTGTTAGTGACAAAGTTGTAGCTGAACTCCTGAGGAAATGCTGTGTTCTTGAAGACCATCCCTGAAGTCAGCCAGCAAGACCATACGGTAGTGTTACCTATTAATCCTTATCACAGTGCATGCTTTCAAGGAGGTTATGTAGTAATTGGAGGGTTTTTTTAATGCAAGCTACCTGCCTCTGCACTACTGATTCAGAAATGTATCCCTGCTGGAAACAAAGAGGAATCCAAACACTCTACACTGCCTAAGAGACTTCTACAGTCGTTACTGTTTGTCCTAAGCATGTCCTGACAGCTAATGCTGAAAAAAGATTTGTCAGAGCTAACAGGAACACAGCAAATGGTTATTTTCAAGTTAACAGACTCAAATCATCTTCCACTGTATGATTTCTGTAAATTATAAAGTTCAGCAAGCACGAATGGTGTCAAGCCAAATGAATTAGAATGGCTAACTGCATGAAGCAACAAGCATCAGCTAAATCAGTACCATGCAGATGCACTGTCACAGAAAACTGAAAAGCAGCTCCTCAGTACGATCTAATGTGAGCTGTACATGCACACACTTTAACAACACACTGTCCACTACTGTCCAATACAAATTTGCTCTGGGAGACAAGCTCCGCACTGCAGGCAGAAACAGCCACTACAACACTACAGAAGTTTCACATTTCCTTTATGTACTGAAACCATTATTCTCAAGGCATATATTAGCTGTACAGCTTCCCTATCTTACCTAGCAGAACAAGTTTTCTTGTGGTTTTTTTTTTTTGTTTGTTTGTTTGTTTTAATTGAACAGGATTTTTTGCAGATTATAAAGAAACTTTTCCCCTTTATATTTCCCCATTTATTTTATGCCTACTGTAAAAATTACCTAGCAAAATACAGGTAAGCTTTGACTTGCACTGAAGTGGGCCGCGTGACACTGTGCCCCAGCAGGAGCAGGATCCTTCCGAGAGCAGCACAGCCACCATCCATGGCACAGAAAGGAAGAACTCCCACTTCAAGCTCTCCTCAGGATAGCATGCAATCCCTTGTTGTCATTTATGTGGGGCTACCAAAGGGACCCTGAGACAGGTGATCCGAAGAGCTGCATTCAGGTTTTCCTACCAAAAGGTAACAGATAACAATATTGGCTGAAGTACTGAAGGAAGACAGTGCTAGACATTTTCAAATCCTCAAGAAATCATCTCCTCCTCATTCTCTTAGATTTTACTCAAGTCTGGCCAAGCCTTGCTCACCTTAATCATAAGCAGCCACTGCTGAGGACAAAAGCATGCATTTACAACAATGAAACCAGCACAGTAAACCAGCTGTTAACTGGGCTTCGTCGCACGGCTGCCAGCAATCACAGAAGATGAACCCAATGTCATCTTTTCCAATCTCATGTTTCCAAAATGCTCTGTAAGAACATATTCTTGTGGACAGCTAGAAGCAAGTAACTGACTACTACCAAATTCAGGCTCAGAAGGAAAATTTAGTTCCTAGAAAGAAAATACTACTTGAACAAAGCCAGCAAGCCATTCATTTGCCTTGACTATTAAAAGTACTTCATTTCTATTTCACTATTTCTTAATTATAAACTACAGACTATCTGAAGTTAAGATCTTAACACAGAATAAGGAAAGTTCTTCTTCGGAATAAGATTTCCAAATAGAAAAGGTGGTGGCAGTTATCAGAAGAGTTACTACTACTATTTAGCTGGCAAACAATATAGCAGTATCAGTGACTGTACTATAATCACGGGACATTTATTTTCCTGCTTGGCCTAGATAACAAAACTTCACTCACACGTAAGTCAGAAGTATTTCTTCTGTATCTGGAGAATTACAAATGTCCAAAAGTACTTAAAAAGGACAACAATGTCATCTGTGCAGCTTAAGCAAAGCTCAAATTTGAAAACAAAGTAAGTTCACTGTAAGCTTCTTAAAAACAGTCGTTACATCCCTAAATGTAAGACTAAGCCATTAACAAGAAAGACAAATCCAGTTTTCGGTAAAACTTAAAGATTCCTTACAATTTCAAAGAACTCTGTGTTTGATCAGCAGAAGGGAACTAAGTCCTTAAGTTCTTAACATCACAAACTTCTACTGCATGAAGGAATACCACGTTATACTTCATTATGTTTTTACAAAATTCAGTGAACTGCGAGGCTGCAGTCATACACTCTATTAAAGTACTCTCATATGAAACAGCAACTGCACCCCACACTTCGGCTTGCTGGCCCATCCCCTACACTGCTCACTAACACCCCTGCCTCAAGTTGAGGTATCTGAAGAACTAGAATAGCTGGCTCATCAGAAAATGGCTTTCACAATTATCTGTCCTATGCACGTCATGATTAGTGCAGCCAAAGTCTTCAGATGTCCAGATTTCTACTGTTCGTGACAGTGTTCATGAGGAAGGACTTGGAAGAGTCCAAGCAGCAGTACAGTTCTCTTCGTTCAAAAGCTTGTGTGACTTTTAAAACCAATGCAAAGTTCCTGAACACTTTACCATACTTTACCTTGTCATGAACAGCTATGAAGTACAAAACTGCTGGAAGGAGCAAGGGAAAAACCCTTTAAGTCTTATAATATCTTTCACCTTATAAGCGATATAGATGTGATTTCACCAATTAACAAAGCCAAGTTAAGAAACCTGACAGATCAAAAGCATATAAACAGTTCTGTCAGCACTGAAGCCAATGTAAAAATGTCATGAACTTGTCTTACACCGAGTTCTAGAAACTGAGCAACTGCAGCCAATCACGGTAACATACAGCTTAGAGCAAATGATGTCTGCTGTGAACTACAGTTAGATCGGCACAACGAGCATGTATTTGAGTGCAGTATTACCACACCACTCCAACAAGGCCAAAGTCAGGACAATATTGTAGGATGCAATGCCCAAATAAGATTGCAATTATGCTGAGATGAAATGGCCACGTAGAAAAATCTAGAGTGTAGAACATGTATGGTTTTACCAATGTTGACTAGGCCCCATTTAAAAACGTGTGATGAAACAAAGAATGCATATAGTCAAAGTCTACAAGCCATTTTTCTCAGATTTTACAGTTTAACATGACTGAACAACAGCATAAACTTTGCATATTTAGATGTAGTTGGGATGGGATGATCTTAATGGTTTGAGAATATTCTAGATCTTCAGACAACTAGTGGGGGAGAGTCTATTTTCAAGGGAAGCCTCCTGGACTTTGCATAATACAACTTCAACATTAAAACAAAAAAATAAAAGATAGCATTACTAAGGAATTATGGAACTGATATACAGAGTATGTGCTCCTGAAACGTTAGCAGTGCTGCATTACATAACTTTACACAACGTTCCCCCTTCCCTCCTGCAGGATTCCTTACCTGTCATTTTTGCCGCAGGTGCCAAGTTAGGCCCGTGTCCTAACTTCCTCTTCCAAAATAGTGAGAGAAGGATTAGTAATCTTTGTGGGACTACAACTTCTGAAGCCATAAGACAGTGCTGGGGGCAAGGGAAGGGCAGGCTGCAGTTGTACAGTCTTTACAAAGCTGCAATTCAAGTTTCTCGAAGCACTAAAAGAACTTTCATCTTTGAAGCATTCCACTTCAGAACGTAATGTAGCAATACTAAGAGAGGCGTACTTTGGTATTAAAAGGAAACCTAGTAAAGAAGTATTTAACATAAAAAGTCCGTTACATTGATTCAGATAGACCAAGAATAGCAAAGGTTCATTTACATCAGAGACTTCAGGCTGGCAGGGACCTCTGGGTCCCTCTGCTCAAGCCTGCTTCAGCAGGGACACCCAGAGCAGGGCGCCCAGGGCCACATCCAGGAGACTTTGGAAGATCCCCAAGGAGGAGAGCACACATCCTCTGGGCAGCCTGTGCCAGTGCTCCATCACCTGCACAGCACAGCAGTGCTCCTGGTGTTCAGAGGGAACCTCCTGTGTGCCACCTTGTGTACACTGCCTGCTCATCTATCAAAAGATCTTGTGCCATTAAGAAAGTTCCTTCCTGTGCTTTTAAGTCTGCTGGGTAACAATTTTTATTTCCATTTGCTTCATCATGACAAAGAAAGTATAGCTACTTTATCTTCCATTGCAATATAGCCATACCTGTTAGAAAGAAATGGAATCTTACACTGGAGTTGAACTACACAGAAAATTTGTATTTCAAGATGAAGATAACAAAATGGCATTAACAAATTTCAGGGTATCCTGCAAATGTCCTATAAGTCCACTGAAGACTTACCTGCTTATAAAAACACAAACCCACGTTTAATAAAGTTAACATTTTTCATGAAAAATTGTCTTTTGTGGAGAAGGTTTAGCTGTTGTCTTTTGTGGAGAAGGTTTAGCTGTACAACACTACCAGACCTTGCCAGTACTTGTCCAGTAGGAACAGATTACTGTTCAGAGCTGGGCTGAAAGGTGTGCATGGTCAAAATAGGGAATCTGTGAAAAAACTGTATGCAGAATACATGGTGAAGTCCACCATATAGAAGCAGAGATTCTCAACTTGTGATTGCTGAGCAACCTTTATCATCTGGCCAGTTGGTCCTTACTCACACAATTGGATGTATGTTAGTGGATGCTATGCTAACATTTCTCAACTTCCCACTTCTACCTTATTAGCCCTATTTTAACAGAGTGACTTCTACCTGTAGGATAAAGTTAGTGCTCCTACCTTACATGAACAGTTAACTGAAAAAAAACCCTAACAAAAATAAAGCATTACGTTTCATATTTCACATGAATCATCAAGTTAACAAACTGAAGAGCACAATATTAACAGTAATTCTGAGTGAAGATTTAAGTACCCAACACACTTCCTTCAGTACTTTTTAGGAATAGTATTTAAATTAACCCTTCCTCTCCCACCACCCCTTAAAATGACAATCCGGTCAGCTAAAACTTTCTACATCTGAAGACAATTAAGTCTAAAAGCCTTAATAACAAAACCAAGTTTGATTAGGACTAAGCCAAGAACATTCAAGGTACAGGGCACATCCTTTTGTTACTGACATACATACAAAGGTTGGTCAGATGGCATCGTATTCAAGACGAAAATGTTTTGAATCCGAGACAGATTGACTTATTTTTCACTGGAGTTGGTTCACAATTCAAGATGTAAGCTCATACTGTAATTTTCACATGTTTAAAATCAGTTATCAAAAGTATGTGAAGTGACAAGTTCAAACATATCAACACATTAATAAAAGTATATGAACGTAGCCTAAAACACGGAAGTTACTTCATTATCTGTTTTCCATTTTTGACTTATACAATAAAAAACAATCCATACAATGCTGCAAATGTCATTTGCTGTTTTTAAAAGAACCTCCACGCAAGCAAAGAGCAGTTTCTCTACCAAAGTCCATAATTCAAACAAAAACTTGGTGTTCCATCTGATGAGACAGTTTCTTTAGGTCAACAGAACATCAGATTCACCTATTGTTTTTCATGGCTCGGCACAAAAAGAGCTCATATTTAACTTTTCTCTTCAGCTCTACCTAGTTCTGGTCTTCTCAAAACTTTGTTTCCACATTACTGGAGATCTGTTTTGGGTAACTTCAATGTCAAACTCTACAAAACCTTTAATCTGATCTGCACGTGAGTGCTGACTGCCTGATGGTACACTTACGCATACAACTGAGTGATTCCAGTTTGTGTGTAAACTAGAATAAATGCACATATCCAAACAGTTTGAAGATGAAGCAGCACCTGGACACAGAAGAACCAGAACTTCACATTTCTATCATATAATCAGAGAACTGGACTACAGTAATCACCCAGGTTTTCTCTATCACATCCTAAGCTACCAAAGGGATTTATGTTCTTGATAGTACAAGTGTTAACAGCATTATATTACACCTCTTTGAGAATTCACACCTGTGATCCATAAAAAGTATTATTTGGAAGTGAACTGCAGTGACAGAAGAGATGTAAGCCAAATGGATTGCAGCTGGGGCAAAGTGCTTCATGACCACACCACCCTCGAACTGCAGCAGTTGCCACTGCGCAAATAAAACTAATTATGCCAAAGAGGCAAAAACTTAAAAAAGCATCGATATGGCCATCAAGAAACTTCATTATCTGAGGTGGGCAAAGCAACTGCTGATGCAACCGAAGGCATTACCAAATTGACAGAACAACGACAGCAGCAGTGTACGTATCCAGACACCTGACAAACCACCTCAGGCACTGATCTGCAACTATCTATCCCTCAGATTTATCATGGTGGCGAGACAGTTGCATTAATCATAAATGAAAATCCTGATGATCCTATCCTTGTTGTTTGGTCACAGCCAAGGCAAACCAGCAGAACCTAGGTCTTGCAACATTTGTTTTAAAGCAAGAACTCAACAAAAACTCCTGACAGAAGTTAACTAATAGAAAAAGTGGAAAGTAAGTTTTACCTATTTCAAGTTGTTTTTGTTCTTTCCCACCAGCATGGTTCTGGCTTGTACATGCAGTCTTCCCTTACATGCCATTCATAATTTTCAATTTCTGCTCTTACATTATATAATACATTATACAATGCCATGGTTCAGCCCATGAAACCATGACATATAGACCAAAAAAACCCACCAAAACTAAATGTGAGAAAAAGCGACCAACTCCCCATCAATATTACTCTTCATATTGTCATGAAACAAGTTTTAAAAAAGACTTATTCGTCCATTAAAGCACGTTTTATTTACATATTTACATTAAACTAGTTTAATTTATTGGAAAACTCTAAACAACGCTCAAAAATTTACATAAAGGTTATCAGGAATCATATCTGATGGCTTTACTTTTACGATGACTTCCAGAATTTTAGATGAAAGGAACAGGAAGATGTCACCTGGCTCTTCCACTCTGCCATCTCCCTCTGTGTGTAAATCCAGACCGAGAAATCATCCCTTTTGACTTTTCCATATTAGAGCGTGCATGCACTTCAGGAGTCAAGGAAGGGTAGCAATCTATTTTTTATGTTCTCCTGCACTTTGTCACTTAACTCTTGCATATTAATTTAGACTTACTAATTTAGAGAAATTTCAAAAATGCATTTAAAAGAACTGTATTTTTTTCCCCTCAGGAAGCATGGCTAATCTTCCTCTCAACCATAGAGCAGGCCATGATACAGTAATAAAACACAATGGGGTTTAATGACTTACCAAGTGATATTAAGAATGCTTTTTACTCTAACCTGTTTCTATCAGGTTTAGTACTGTAAAGCCCAAATAGTCTTACACAGCTCGTATCACTGGGAAAAGCTCAAGTGTTTCACAGTAAATAAAACCTGAGCAGGGAACAATGTCCTAAACATAATGGATATGGACACCCAAAGGAAGCTGGTGAGTGTTCCAAGATGCACGGTTCAGCTTGATGCTGAAGTCAGTATATCACGTTACATTCTTACAACTCTTCTTCCAGCGCTTTGTGGATTGCAGCACAGGAGAAAAACCCACCAAATTCTCACAAAAGAAACCAAATGCTTGGACTCCACAACATCCTTACTCTCCCCTAAGAATGCCTATGATGAACACCTTCAAACCTGAGTACTTCTGTGACTACAGCAATAAAGGAGAAATGCAAATGCAGTATCACTGTTGCAAGTAGTTGTTTTAATCAGTGTTTATTTCCCAACAATATCAGACACTTAACAAGTTCACTTTTATGATTAACTAGAAGATACGTGGGTTTATTTCAAAGGTAGTAAGACTAATGCTTAAATCAATGTTTATCCTATTTTAACTGGACTCAAAAGTAAAACACAGCAGCACTCTTCTATTTCTGATATTCATATCACATGGCATCATCTACAGTCAAATACGTGTGCCTAATCCAACCAATTCTACTTCCCAGATGCCACCACAGTGAGCTAATCCTAGTGACTGAGACAGAATAAAGTAAGACGTGGTATTTTTGTTGGGTCTTTATAACAGAAAGTTCTGTGCAACGGTTCCAATTTAAAGAGCAAAAAATGCAGAGCCAGTAACAAAATGCAACTCGAGGAAGGTAATTTCTCCACAAGGCTGTACTACTTCTCCTCACAGTGGGCAGTTGCACTCCTAAGTACAATTTTTTAACGTTTCAATTTAAAAATGATATAACTATTTTTGTTGCATTTAATACAACTCAAGGAGTTACAGCACTGTTCGGAGCAAACACCAAGTCACTGCTGATTGCATTACTGCCTTGCACACATGCTTGTGACTAAAAAGAGATTGATGCATATTCAACCCTCTTATTTTTAACATTAATTCTGAAATAGTCCCTAAGCAGAAAAAATAAATAAATCTACATGCAGACACACAGAAAAGTCTTCCAAATGATTTTTATTCTAAGCTGTCATTTTAAAAACAGTAAGAAGCACCTTCAGAGTATCAGTTCGCCGTTCTAATAAAAACACTTAAAATGACTTGATACTTTTTCCCACATGCAACAGGAGAGGCGTATTTTGCACACAACAAGCAAAGTAAACACAAAAAGCAAGCTTAGCAAGAAAAAACAATTCTAAACAACAGTAGCATAAGAGTAAACAAATGCTCTAGTACCCACCTCCATGCACTTTTGCATTCAGCAGTGTGAATACAAGATGGGATGGTACACAAGTGTGATGTAAGAATTAACAAAGCTGAACATGCATTAACTGGTATTGCAAAAACTACAAAAAAGCATAACATGGCAACAATCAACAGGCACATCTACTAAATAGCTCTCATCTCTACTGCCAAGTTGACCGTTTTCACTTACAGACCAGCCATTAAAAGTATGGCAATTATTTTATAGATTTCATTTCAGAATTCTGAACTTCCATTTTTGAAATGCAATCATTGTATTTTTCACACACTAAGTCAGAAGCTTCTTCTGCATCATTTGGTACAGCTCTGGTTTTGAAAACCGCAGATGTGGACCTACCACCAGCTCAGTGCTGTGAGTCCTAGAAGCACAACGCTCCACGCAGGAACAGAACAGAAGATGAGCTACAATTTCATTGTTACACTTCTCTTTCTGTGCTTTCTGGAAAAGGTTTGGATCCAGTGTTGCTTAAAACTGGAGATGCAGCTTACCTTTCATATGCTCCGCCCCTTAAAAGTGCTTACAAGAGTATCTGAAACAAAGCAGTGCTACTGCATCAAAGAATGTCCACTTTCTACACAACCATCTTGGTAACTGCAATTCAACGTTTTTCAAAGAAAAAAATACATATGAATAGGTTTGCTTCGACAAAGCAACCACATGTATCATCTTTCATGGAGAAAGAATTAAGAACACTATTTTCCATCTTTTATTGATTTGCACGTAGCCATAAAAACTGCAGAAAGTGGACAGGTTAAGATCATATCGAATTTGGCTCAATATTTTAGAAGTAAACCAATTCCTCACTATTCTGAGCAGATACCCCTCCTAGGTCAGGTACTTAGCAATGCAAAACGGAATCTTGCCATTCAGTGATTTGAAGCCCAAAATACATTCCTTATCTTTCTACTCTAAGGTATGCAGTTTCACTTAATGAAAACATACATAAAATCACATCCACTTTGCAGTACACAGGTACAGCACAATCTAACCCAAGTCCACAGTCATACAGTCCTCTCTCACTGCCCCTCCCCTTATTCTCCTTTCCTTCCCCATGAAATGAGCACCATCCATAACATTTACGAGGCTTCCCTTCTGCTCAGAGCAGTGTGAGCATGGGCACAGAGATGCAAGGGTGGCACAAAGCAGGCAAGTAGCAAATGATTCTTCCTATCTGCAGCAATGTATTTATTCTTTTTACACGTACATAAAGACTTCAAATTTGCTCAAGATTTCTCATCAGGATACAAACATTTAAAACATTTGCAAGCAGCTTAAAAGACCCGTTCCAGCTGTCAGTTCAGAGACTGTGTTCTCCAGTATCACAGTGACTGGCTTACACACTCTTCTTTCTGCGATTTTATGCTAGATCAAGTATTTTAAGCTTAGCAACAGCACTGCAGAATGAATCCCTTTTACAGTAAATAATAAAAAAGTATCTATAATGGAGCTTAAAAAAAAGCATATTAGAACATCAATGACACCACGAGCAATCAGCTGCAAAAAGAATGTAACATGTCTGTGGTTTCTGCATCTCTCGAGATTAATCACACTTCTTCTTCCCTCCTTGCTTAAGCATATATGGTCATCCGAAGAGGGAAAACCATTTGGTTTTCTTCTCAAGTATTCACTGAGAATAAAATTACTTTCCCTTTCACATAAATAAATGATTAACAATGGAATAAAAGCGAAATGTCTAATGAAAATGTCCTCATCCTGATCCGTAATTCACAGTAAATACTATTTTACTTTATATCATATTCTGCTTGCTGCTTATCTGGAGATGATACACATTAAGTTTGGATTTTCAGTGGCTGGAGAAGCTAATGATCTTAAAATCAGCTGTTTCATACAGAGAGAAATTGAGGCTCATACAATCTCTCCAGCTGCTGCACCCAGCCACAAAATTTATGTCCTACAAAAGCTCTTTAGAAGAGCAGCACAGAAGAACCATATCCAATTGGGATGACCTTCCCTACAATTCATGAATAACAAAAAGCAGCCAATTAGCTGTTCATTCCAGTCCTTCTGATTTTCACTGGCAAAACACTCAACTCTCAGTTAAAAAAAATCCAAGAGATTAATGTAACCAGCATTTCTAACCTCCCCATTAAAAATGAGTTTGTGGGTTTCACATAAAGCAAGATTTCAAGCTGATTTTGTAGTCTCATGTAGACATAGAATTAAATCACAATTCTCCTGTTTTTAACGTTCCTTTATTTCCCCACCCCATTTTCCATTTACATACAAGACTTCACATTTATTCCTGTCCAAATTTCTGTGCAATCTTTTTTTTTTTTTTTTACTGAGAAATCCATGGCAAGAACAACACTTTTATTCTGACTGCACTTCTTCCAAGTCAAGCACTTAAAATCCCAGATACATTTAGCATGTAAATTCAAATTATACAGCTACACGTTACTCTAGAGAAATGAGACATAAAAGCACGCCAGTAAAACCACAAACAATAGAGCTCGAGACAAAATAGTTTCTAACACAAAGTGAAAAATCATACCAACACTTATATGCAATAACACAGCTAAGTTCCTTTTGAATCTCATGCCTCTTACTAAAGCATTTTGTCTATCTGAGGCATTACATACAAATCAGCAAGTTTTTACTCACATTTGCAGACCAGTTTTTCCTTTAATGTGGTTTGTACACAAAAAACAATTGTGAAGTTTTCAAAATGATTTTATCTACATTTACCTGAATTACCATTCATTGCTAAACGTAAAACTGTTCTGAATGTTTCCTTCAATGAGAAGAAAAGGCTGCTCATCTTAACTACTTTTCTGAAGAAATCCACCTAGTACCAATTTCAGAAATCAGGCTGAAGTCATCCAAACAAATACCACCAAACTTGAATTCTATTAAACAGTTTAAGGAAGTTGAAGATGGAAAAGA
This sequence comes from Callipepla californica brunnescens, assembly GCA_023055505.1. Classification (NCBI taxonomy): domain Eukaryota; kingdom Metazoa; phylum Chordata; class Aves; order Galliformes; family Odontophoridae; genus Callipepla; species Callipepla californica. The sequence continues at coordinate 108,134,151 of JALIRH010000001.1, read as the reverse complement.
CCCATTAAATCTATCCCACTGGGAATGAACACACACTAGGCTGGTTTTCACATGCTTTAAAAAAAACAAAAACAAAAACATTGTTTTTACAAAAAAATCACATTCAGTTTATTTTGTCTGTCCTACAGTTACATTTAAGATAACTATTTTTTATTAACTTCAGCATTTTGCAGATGACTATGAAAATAAACCTGAAATGCCTTCAACTATGATTTTAAAGACATTCTATGTGGAAGCAAACAAACAACACGAGATTTCTTCACAACATAAGAGGCCAAACTGGTAGACAACCTAAGTCTATTTTATGGCATGTTCCAAAAGGCAACAAAATGCCAATCCTATAGGAAAATTTATATATGACTAAGCATTAAAAGTGCTTATTTGCTCTTCCTATTAAGTTCTCACATTTCATCATATGTGATGAAAACAAATGCTTCAGGGATGATCCACTCTCATATAAACCAATAATTTAACAGAGCAATGTCTGACTCCTGTGTTTCCAATGGCCACACTCACTGCCTCCTCACTACTGATGGCTCTGAAGCTGGGACCAATACATGCTAGAAGCCGACGCCCTAAGGAAAACCCCCAAATCCCAATCCTTTTCTTTTGGCAGCACAGTGCCCAAGTTAATAAATTCAGAGCACCTAAGAACACAGTAAAATCAATGAAGCAACTCGTACTTCAAATGCTACCTCAAGTCCCACAGTCTCAGTCTGAAGCATGAGCTAACAAGACACTGTGGATGCAGACTGTGTAAGACTACAGATGGACATGCACCATCCCAACCTCAGAAATGGCACTCAGTCCACTCACACCTATGGCTCAATGTAAAACGACCTCATCAGTCACCACCTGGCCTTCCCTTCTATTTCAACAGTTCACTTGCTGCATATTAATACCTGTCTTCTTAACTGAGAAGGAATTATCATCCGACTTGTTAAAAATATGTATCTATTAACATGGATGCCAATGAGTTACTTCTCACAACGCAAAAAAAACCAAAACAAAACAAAAAAAAAGCCACCTCATGGCATGAGAGCACGCTTTCTTTGCTGAGTATGTAAACCAAAACATGTAAGGCTTTTGTTGTCGCTGTGATCATTTTATGTTTTTTAATAAGGTCAGTTATTTCAGCATTTTTGATCACTGTTATCTCTAGGCTTAATAATCAGCACTGCACAGAAGTTTGTGTATTTTTAATGCGGTATCTTTATTAAAAGAATCTCTAATTGCTATACTATTTTTACAGTTCCAAAGAAAATACTGAAGGGAGCAAAAACTAGCTCAGTAGAAATTTGAAAAGTTGAGAATATACATTAGATCAGAATGCCATTCAATCTGTGCTATAAACCTCTATTAGATAAAGGTTAAAATAAAGCCCATGCAATACTTAGTTTGCATTGTGTCCTTGCCATTTGTTACAATCCCTTTCCTAACGAAGGTCTTCACTCCTCAGTGTCATTAGACTCAACTAGATAAAATACAGAAGTGCACAATGAAGTACCAATATTTAGATACTTCACAGTAATTTTAATGTTTTTCTTATGAAACCAACGCAATTCAAGTATCTGAATCACCACTGAGTTTCCCAAGGTATCCATGTGCTTCATCTAATGGGCACACTGGACAAAAAAAGAACCTATGAACAAATCAACTCACTACCAACCCTAATATTTTTCTGAACAGTATTAATGTGAAGTGTTTCACCAAGATTTTAAATCAATTGCTCACACAATATCTAGAGAGGAAAAACACATTAACCCACTTTGTTCACTACAAGTCAGTCTGTTCTGAATGCTTAGTTCTCAACATTTAATCAAGAGTAAGTTTTTTTCCCCAATCTGGGCATCCACCTTCTGCTGTGACACTGTGATCACCAACAGCTCATGAATGACAAGCAAATAAATGAGCATGGAGTGATTTTCATTACTCCAAAATGAGCTCTGTTTTGTTCCAATAAAAACAAAATACACAGCAGTGTTCTATGAGGTCTCTGTGTTGTTGGTTTTGTTTGGTTTTACTTATACAGAATATTAAAGCTTTACTGCCTGCATGTACTGAAACTGTATCTCATTAATACCACACATTTTACAATGAATTCATGAATAACCTAAGAACACAGTATATACAATGAAAACTAATAACCTCATCATCAGTGTCATACTCCTTCCAAGCTTGTTTGCTCTGCCACAGATCACAGCTGTCAGGACCTCACTCTTCTTTCCAATCAAACACACCAATGAGTTCAAAACTTAAGCATATTTGTGCACAGAAAAACTTATTAACTCCTTTTAAGGTTGATGAGGAACAAGAAAATTTAATCACTTTGAGCACATGGGCTTATCTTCAAGCGAAAACACAGCTTAGGCACATCTAGCTAGCATTTTTAACAACTTATTGACATTCCTTTTCTAAGGAAATTAAGTATTTATTGTACAGCTCCAGTCAGTCACTACCACATAGGGCAAAATGAAAAGCACTGCCTTCATTGCTGAGCAATATACAATCATGTTGATTGTATGGCCAGAGAACACTAAGGAAACTTTCCTCAAGAGCACAATTTGGCAGGCTGTCATTAGCTACAGATCGAATTCATTACATCTTTAAATGCATCCAAATTCAACATTTCTGTATTTCTTTCTTTCTGGACTTAAAGGCTTGGTTCACGGATTAGATGATTTTCTGGAACAAGGGCAGCAGTCAGACTCACTGCTAGCATGCAGCAGTCATCCAAGTACCATAGTTTTACTGACAGCAGCTCCCAGCTATGGAATAAAAAACAATTGAAATTGACAGTACTCTTCAAATTATCTCAGTTTGCAAAAAACAACACGAAACAAATGCAGCACAAGTACATGGACTTCAGAATAGTCTGCAGCTAGCTAAGAAATTATGAACTACTTCTGCAGATTTGGTATTCATACCGGGCTTCTGAAACATGTTCAGACACTACAGGGATGGTGGTTTATATATCTGAAACTTACAGGAGACAGTCAAAAGGTCCAAATGACAGCTTTCTTCTTTGAAAAAAAAACAAAACTCATATACATAGTACAGTTTACATTATTTAAATCAAGTTCCTTTTTATGGTTTTGCAGTTTACAATTACCAAATAATTCACACCGATACTATTTTTCTCAAACCCTGTTAAAAACACCATGTTCAAAATAAGGCCCAATGAGATTGGACAGAAGTAATCTAATATTTATGCACACTACAAAACTGTATTTTCAATGAATGCAGAACATGAAAGTAGACAGCTTAAGAACCTACTCTGAACACTAGTTCACACCTACTGAATAGTAGCAATTTTCCCAAACATTCATACTGAGGAACAGTATACTCAGTAAAACTGGTTATAAGGTTTTCCTTTGTTGTTGTTTTTTTAAGAATGAGCACTATAATATGATACAAGTAACAAGGAGGGAACAGAATACTTCAGAATTTGAATCTATCTTGCTATTGCATTACAAACTATAAAGACGTGGCATGCATCTAAATCAGAGCAGAAAGAAAGACAACATTAGAGACAACTGAGAAGAAAATGCTTAGTAATGCCACGAGTACCTACGTACACAGTAATATTTAAATTCCATGAAAGCGATCTCTATCTTTGACCATACAACAATGACAAGTTAAACAATATGCTTCCAAGACGCCAGCAATGCATTTTTCCTGTTACTGTTTAACTCACTATTTACCATCACAGCTATATTAGAACGTAACACATGCATGCTCTCTGCCACCTGCATCCCATGCTTTGAGCTACGTACATATCATACTTAAATTATTAGGGCACAATGTTACCTCAAATTAGTTATGAATCAATTTAGTAGCACTACTCATGCAGATAATATTCATCTTTTCTACTTGTGAAAACATGAAGCAAACAGATATAAAACAGAACACTTTCACAGGAAAAAAAAAAAGCAATAGTAACCAAAAACATCCTAGCTTTCTTGCCATTACAGGAATAGAACCAACAGGCCTTTTCCATCACCTTCCACGACTGATGAAGTTGGAATACAGCTTCCTAGCAGTTTTATTGTTAGTTCCATCTTAAGACCTGATCAGCAAAGCTAGCCTGAAATGCTAAAAATGAGTATTTTTCAAATTTATTATTCAGTAAATCCATGTCAAGAATACTAATGTGCAGTCCTTCTAGAAGCATATGCATCCTCTACCTATGAGCCTGCGATAGTTTTAGCAGAGATCACTCGTCTTTGAATTAAACAGTTAATCGTTATAACAGATTTCATTTCAACCGCTGGGGTAAGTATGTACTCGTGTATACCTATAGTGATACATCATACATCGGAAGGCTTTAAACAAGCTTGCACAAATGCTTCCTTCCCTTGCAATGCCAGGATACTTTAACAATCATTAGAACACATATCACAACAATTTTTCTTAGATAAATTCATTCATATCATCGTGAACAAAGTAAACACACAGGTTTCTTTTCCAGAGGTTATTTTCCTCTCAAAGTTATCTTTTTCCAGTGATTTAAAGGACAGACACCGTTGGACTAAATTTGCAGAGGGAGACTGAGATAAAAAGACACAGTATCCTGGAGAGGATGCTTTGTATAAAACTTGACGCTCTTCAAAAGTAGAAGCAAACTTAAGCAGCTGCAGTGTAATGTTCATAGTACATACTGCAACATGCAGTTCTAGCTGAACAGATTCACTACTAGTATAGAATTTTCTTGACACACAGTAGAAACTGCATACTAAGAATGAAAATGATGCCACTTATAATCAAACACAAAATTATTCTGACCCAGTATTTGTAATAACATTCCCAAAATCCTTTCAAGTGAATTTTATATTTTATTGTAATCAGATAACCGCATGTTTTACAGCATAGTCACACATTGTATTTTGCTAGTCACAAACACATTGCCTTACACGTAATGATCTGCATAATTTCTGCTCTATGCTACAAAGCCTATGACTGAATACAAAAAAGTTTTACAAAAGAAACTGTTTTAAAGACTACAGTAACAATAAAACCGTTTCCAGATAACAGCTAAAATTATAAAGGCATATCACTGTATATGTTTACTGGAATTTCTTAACAGCAAGGAATGAAGTTAGTTTTAGTATCTGCGACGCTTGTTAGGTCCTTCAAAGTTGCCCCCTGGGTTTCCTCTACCAAAGCCACCAGGTCCACCACTCACGGTACCTACACCACTCATGGGCGGCTGAGGAGTTTCGGAGCCCGTCCTACTAACCAGAGGTGAGCCCATCTGTGATGGACCTCCTTGAGGGAATCTCTCATTATGCTAAGACAAGTCCATTTGGTACACGCCAAATGAAAGTTACAACAAAAACCACAAGTGATGTTGTCAGGAAGTTCAGCAGACAGTCCAGCAGAATCAGGATCACACATAAAGGGAAGAAAGGAGCAATTCAATTAGTTATTATCAAAAAGGATCTGGAAATTAGAGACTGCTAACATTATGCTCCAACTTTGTAAAGTAAATTCTTAAGTTTTTAATTAAGACAAACTCCGGTGCTGAACACAAAGCAGTACACGTATTCTATGTAACAGAAGAAAGTGAACAGTAATTTTACACCCTAGTCTTGTGCCTTATATGCTAACTACTTTACTTCTCTATTACAGAAGTTAGAAATGTTGTTAAACTAGAAAAAGTTAAACTTTTTTTTTTATTATTTCTAGAGACTGTAGGTGTACTCTTTTAATAGCAAAACAGTCTTAGATTTTATATATCCACCCAACTGTGGCTAAAGAGTATTTCAGTCCATACGACCTGGAGTCAGCTTTTTGTAACATACTTTAGTAATCTTTAAGTAGACTTTTAAAGTCCAGATCAAATATGCTAGTTGTAAAATGCATAAGTTCTGTTCAAAAATAAAGTTTAACCTGAAATATGAATAAAAGATGAAAATCCAGTTAATGTTCCACGTGTTTCTTAGTTCAGTACCCAACATTAATAAATATAAATGTACTTAGACTTATTTGGCTATAGCAATAAAGACTTGAAACAGGAAAAAACATGCATCTGAATACTTATAATTCAGCATTTAGGAGTTTAAAACAGAATCACACCTGAAGTATAAAACATTACCTCAGCATAAGACAAACCATTAAATGACAGATGTATGGTACAAGCAGATTTTGAAATACTCTTCAGCCACGAAGGAAAGTTACACTTTCAGAAGAAATTCCTCTGAACACAGAACAATACAACTGCTCAGGTATTGAGAGTTCAAATAGAATGTCAATTAACTACCACTATACTTATATGCCTTACACAGAATAATTCCTCTGAAAGTCTAACTCCAGTAATAGCAGTAGGGCTCAAGAGTTCTGAAGGCACATGAATGATAAATTCATACTGGTATATAGACAGATACTGGTATCTATATTAAACATGTAAAATTTAGATCACGGTTGTGCACGTATATGAATTATTTAAAAGTTAATATTGTATAAGAAAAAAATTACTTCAACAGCTGCATAAAGATCTGTTAATCTTCCAAATTACCCTAAAATCTGCAGCGTTAGCTAGAATTTTTTTAAATAATATCTTAAATGAATACAGCTTGGCAGCCATGGATATGAACACATCTTACCACTTACTCTTGGTCATATTTACCACTTCATTACTGGACAAAGAAACAACTCTTTCCAAGAAGGACAACTCCGAGCAGTTGGAGAGAAAACTGCACTAATTACCTATCTACACTAAACTATGGGGGAAAAGCCATTTTTAATCATTATGTTCAATGATAATTTAAAAGATGGCAGTAGAACAACATAAAAAAAAGTCTATGTAACAAAATTCAGACAATATCAAATTAGAAAATGAAAATTACATTTCTGGTCTATAAACCATATTCTGTTTCTCTCAACAGAAAGTAACTGTCACAGTGCTTTAGGAGATTGACCTCAGACAATCTCTGAAGTGTTTTTCCAAAAGTAACACAAGTGCAAGAAGGACATACCCTTCTGTATATGCCTGTCCCCCAGATTAAAAACCTTTAAAGTACAAAATGAAAGTGCATCAAATTCGTCCTTCAGTAACACAGAGAAGAAAATGAAAGTTAACTGTTTTATTCTTAAATATGTATTTTCTGAAGTCTGTAAATTCCCCTCCCTACATTTCCGTAACTGGAATGACTTTGTAGAAAAACAACAATTTAGGACAGATAACACAATTTACAAGTCCATGGCTTTTTTACCCTCTCACCTCTTTTCAGCACCTATATATATATACATAACCACAAAAGAATGTTCCAGATGTGTCTGGTAAGTTAAACAGGAGTTTCCAGTGAAAGCACCTCTGTCAACAGTATTCTTTGAAGAGCACAAACTGTCCCCCATCCATGTGAGAAATTATGCAATGGCTAAAATGAGCTGGTCATATGATACGAAGCCCAATCACCTCCACTCAATGGGAAAGAACAGACTCTTCTTATATTTTGCACTTGAAATCTCATTTTCCCTTAAGGAACAAAGGATTTTGTCACAACTTCATTATATGAGTACCTCAGTCACGGTCTGACACTGTTCAGAAGGCATTCATAAACTACAGCTACCAAGTGCTCCAGTGTTCCAACAGAATTATAATGGAATCACTGCTGTACTTCATACTTCTTTATAACGCCACCACTAGAACAACTCAAGTATTGATTCACAGAATACTTAAAGATGTGTAAATGTGAGATCTAAAATGATAGTTGTTTCTCTACATAAGGCATTACAGCTCGGAAGTGACTGGCTGTAAGACTAGAGCAAAAATAGCTAGTGCTTTAATTGCAGCCCAATGGTGTATCTGCTCTTAATAAATTAAATCCAGATGTCAGCCCTACAGTCATAGTACCCTTAGCAAAAGGGAAATACTACCTTCCTGCATTGACCTGACAGTTATGCCTAGCAGCTGTTGGCATACTTGTTTTCCAAGTGATTACTGTCAAATTCATGCCTTTAACACCACTATAAAGGAAATACAAAATACTGAAGTTGCTTCAAAAAAAAATTGCATAGTTTACACAAAGATATCTTCACACTATGCACAGCTTCCAACATTTTGAAAACAAAAAGCTAGTACACAATCTAAACAGCGGAAGCCTAAGTTCACAGAATACTGAGGTACATGGCTCCTTCTTCACTTCTAACTTCCTGTTGTCAGCATTTTTTAGGACACGGTAAGCAATCTAACCTCTGTATTAAAAGTGTGGGTACTGATCAAAGAACTTCCTCCTCACCTGAAGAGAGGGGAAATTTCCTAATTCTCTTCTAATACTAAAGATTTTCCTTCTGCATTGTAATTTACTTCAGTGAATGAGTCTTATCGATTGCTTTTAACAAACTTAAAACATTTAATGTGGTCTTAGTGTGAAAATATCTTTGGTAACAAAAATGCGTCATGAGACATGACAGCTATTCAAAGTAATTAAATTTGTGATACGTTACCACTGTTCCATTATCTGGCATCATTGGTGTTCCCATATTTGCAGCTCCTTCTGGTCCCATGGAAGGACCAGGACCCATTGCAGGGCCAGGCAATGTTCCTCTGTTGTTCATATTCATACCCATCATTGGAGGAGGGCCTTGGTTACCAGCAGGTGCTGGGCTAAACGCATCTATGCAAAACAATCTATACTTAGAGCTGTCCTATCTGAATTTTACAAAAATAAACAAACAATTCACAATATTTAAAAGTCAAATGTACAAGACTTCCAATATGTGAAATATAAAAAATATATATATTCTTTGGGACTGTACATTTATCTCAATCATCTGCTTTTAAACAGATTAACTTTGTACCACATCATCTGCCTTCTGTGGCTGAGAAGCCTGAACTTTGCAGCTAAATATAGCTGCACTGTTTCCATGCAGAAAATGAAGTATTCACACAGAATGTATATGTATTATGCACTCTACAATTAGAAAAAAAAAAAAAACCCTCAAATGATTTTGCAGTAACTGACAGCTGTAAGGCAACCTGGCTCTTTAAGGATTACTGTATTAAATACAGATTTGCAAAGACTGTTCTGTTAGCATTAATGCAAACTGTTAACGCTAATATACTGCAACATCATATAAAAGCAATATTAATGATGATACCCAACTTTTATAATGAGTTATCTGTAAAATGATATAAAGAAATACAGCATTTAAAATGTATTTTAGTAGCAAAAATAGGAAAAAAAAAAAAAAGGAAATTTTGTTGGTGTTTAAAGTTTCAGATGAAAATTCCTCCAAACTGATTCACACAGCTTAAGAACTTCTTTCTAAGAGATTATTCAGCTATAACACTGAGTTAGTAAACACCACTCTGCCAGAATCCACTTTTGTTGTGATAAAGTCTGATTATATAAATCATTTATATCTGCTATTATAACATCATCAACTCAGATTTGTGGTGATGCAACCCTTATTATCCCCACAGTAAAGTACACTATTCAACCAAAAGCCTGCATCCAAAATTTCATTATAGAACAAAACATGTCTTTGGAATCTAGCATATATTTAAAGTCCTGGCAATACACAAAGGAAAAAAAAAAAAAACAAAAAGGCCAAGATGTCAAGACACGTTGCCAGACTAAAATATGTCACTTTTACTTCAACAGATCATCAATCTCTCACCTCTGATAACTTCAGTAATTAATATACATGTCCACCATCATATGCAGTTCATTGAATGCAAATATAGTACTCTGATTTTCTACATGTCTGTAAAATTGCATACTTATTGTCGGCACTGAGCCCCCATCCATCTCAGCAGTCAGTGACATCACTGCATCAAGATACTACTGCTAAGACTTTAGAGTAAGGCAACTGCAAGCTGCTTAGGAAAAACAATCTCAGCAACAGCAGTATTTAGAAGGTTATTAGAAGCAATACTGAAAAATTGTTTAAAAAAGCAGTACTTCCCTGAGCTTCGTGCTGATACTTCAGAATTTCTACAACATGAAGCCAAAATAAAGGCATATATAACTTGGATGCTTCTTAACAACCCACAAACTTATCAGTTCATTTAGCAAGTAAAAGACAGTGCCGTAATCCAAGAGGAATTATAGCTGAATATGTCATAACTGTCAATCATTCAAGAATTAAACACAGAATTAAAAGAAGGAATCCAAAGTGACAAAATAAGTGCAAACCTCTATTTTTAATAAAGGCTACCAGTACCCTCTATGATTGTAATGATGGCAGTGCCTAGTGCTGATAGTACAATTAACTAAGATCAGTCAATGCTTAGCGACCTGGCTCACCAGAACACTCATTAAGCTTAGGTGGCCTGCGACACATACAGGTATTGTTCAGTTGTTCTTCAAATGCAACAAGTTCTTACCCTACACAGTCACTGTTCTCAGAGATTTTCATGAACCTTGTACATGTGGCACTGAGGGTCATGGTTTTGTGGGCATGTGTGATGAGTTGAAGGCTGGAATAGATGGTCTTAGTGGTCTTTTCCAACCCTAACAATGTCACGGTTCTATACCACACAAACACAGGCATGCTTCCTCCAAGGTAACTCATACTAGAAAGCCTCCCTGTATATTAAGCCAGTTTCAGGCAGCTATGATAAGAAGGAAGGCATCTGGGGAACGCAATATAGAGTGGAGTCCTGCATGTCTGTAAGAGGCCACTAAACTTTCTTATCTGTACCTCAGAAAAGCTCTCTAGCAGTCCTTAAGAGCCAACCACTTAACTGCTAATTCTTTTCAGACATATATAAATGTTAGCAGTTTACTCACTGGACAAGGTATAGAAACAAAAAGCAGTCTACCAAGTTCATGCCACAGCAGAGACTAATAAACACCTCTGAGCAATCCACAGGGCTGAAAAAAATATATTCCATGTGTCTAAAATGTAAATGCCAAGGTCTGGCACAGCAGGCAATAAATCAATAACACTCATCAATACAGATGATACAGAACGACAGCTCTGTATCAATTCTGAATCAATACAGAATGATAATTTTTCCCAGCTTTTCCAGGAGAAAATTTATTAGTTGCATTTAGCATTACAGTTACAGTTAGGTGCTATGATATGGTATTACAGAGTCTCTCAGAATGTACTTAAGATGATATAGAAAATGAGTGGTTCTGCAAATGTTAGTTACAGCCATCTCAGAGGTGTCTAGCTTTCAAATACTGCTATAATGTAGGTTCTCCACTACTGAAGGTACTTCAGTTCCCCATATCACAAGCACAAGTGGCTCACATAAAGGCAGTTAAAAAATTACAACTCCAGCAGAAATGTTATGAGAAAATACACTAACATCAGTAATTAAAGGTCTAATATTTAAATTTTGGTGGGTTTTGTTTGTTTTTTCTTTGTTCATTTTTTCCCTCATAAATTACTTCTGAGGTTTCTGGTTTTTGAGTGATGTGAATGTTTATGGCCTGGGGGAATAAGAAAAAAAAAATCTCTACAAGGAGTTAATCTAAGATTCAGATACTATGGAGACAAACAATATTTTTACCTATTCAGAATATTTCTCCCATTATAAAATTGGGGTTAGCTGTTACAATAGCTTATTTTGAAACTACACGTTTATTCCTAGAAGTTTGCTTTTCGTAGTTTTTTGTGTTGTTGTTTGGGTTTTTTTTAATCAAATTTTAAATCTACAGTCATAACAAAGCCTACAAAGAAGACAATGATGGATATCAGTAAACATCAAAACCTGGAAAGTGAAAGGCTATGAACTGACAGCTATAAATATACATCTCATATCAATATATATAAAAAGCTTATCCTGTGGATCCTGCTACCAGCATGAGCACTTTAAGCAATATCAATACTTACAAAGGCCCTTAACTGAAATTTTCAAGTAGAGTACACTAAAATAATAAGCAGAATTTTAATTATGAATTTAAAAAGTATCAATTTATGCTTCAGATCACTATTTTAAAATAACTTGATCTTTACAATGTCTTCCTTTGGATTTATTTCTTAAGTTCATCTTCCGCAAATGATAAAGCCTGTTTCCATTTTGCAGTTATAAATGTTCCAGTGAATGCAAGCAGTGAATAATGTATTTTAAAAACAGAGACTGAGTACATTCATCTTTTAATCAATTCACACTACTCTTGAGTTAAGCCACAGTATTCAGTTAAAGTTTTGCATACGCTTTCAAATTTGAAATAGAAATACATTAAAAAAATTAAGGTTATCATTTTAAGTTAATTTTAATCAGGAAGTTTCCTAAAGATATTTTTAAAGAAATATTCTGTTTCAGTCTTGTTTAAAAGCAGATATTCTGGTTAAGTAATATTTCAAACAGTTTCAAGTCTACACATACAAAGCAAATACTAATTTTAAGACAGTACTCTTCTCAACTTCAAAGTTTTGAGTAGTGACAAGTTTAAGCCACAAAAGTAAACTGAGATTATTTGCAAATACAGATTCACAGTAAATACACAGGATACTTATTAAACTTACATCAAGAACTGCTATCTTTAGTACTAAATCATTTCACTGCATACACTTACCAATTTCTCTGATCAGGTACTTCCCAAAGAACACCAAACACTTTTGAGACAGAAAATTCCTGTCTTGCAATACATAATTTCTAGAGCATTACCTTTCCTTGCCTCTTGATTTCTCTCATCTTGCACATAGCTTTGTTCTCCCACAGATATTTAAAACATATCAAATGGAAAACAAGAAAAAAAAAAAAGCTGTTTGTAAGGAAACCACATTTTTTTCCCCTATTTCCCAGTACTGTTTGCTCCATTTTACCAGTAGTTGCCACTAATGAATTACGCTTGAGTAACATGTACAGTCCCAAAGAAAAAGAAATTTAACATTAGAGAAGCCTTTTTCCTTCAGATCCCTACCTCCCATGTTAATTGCTCCACGAGGACCCATATCACCCATTCTCATTTCCTGTTCTCTCTGTAAGTAAACATAATTTTCATGATCAACCTATCATTATTCAAATTTAAAACATTCCCATTTATTCAATGAAATGAAAAAATGTCAAGCTTTTAAAGTTTCTGTTAATTAATAGAGTTAAATATATTCCTCTACTTGTACAGAATCAAACGCAAAGTTCAACTTCACAATGCAGAATAATTGTTCCATAACACTAAAGGTTAAATATCACAAGTTTCACTTATCAGATGTAATCTTCAGTTCCCAGAAAGTTAAATAATCACTGCAAATGACTCCATCTTCAGTAAAAGTTCTTCATTAATTAGCAGTATAAAATGCCAATGAAGGTCTTATTGCATTGTTGCCTAAAGGCCATTGCTCAATAATACAATTAAATCTGCCTTTACAACTGAGACCAGAGGTTTTAGTGGAAACCAAGGTCTGATGTGCTACATTATGGTATACAAATTCAACCTGCCAATTCAACTTTGTTCAAATAGTTTTGACTTAACTAAGCTGTGGTACACCTTGTCTCAGTTCAGAAACTGTCCATCTTTTTGAAACTAGCACAGAAATGTAGTATCAGTGCAATCCGCATAACATGTATTTCAACTAAACAGAGAAATAAATGAAACTGATTCAATCGATGCCCAGTCATCCGACATTTAAATAGTTCTGACACTACAGATCATGGACCACATCCTGCTGTGAAATAACATGCAAAAATCATTACTTCAGGGAAAATAAAAGTTCATCTATGACAGTCTGCAAGAGATGCTGGTATCACTGTTCCTATCAGAAAGATGAAGTAGGAATTTCACAGTTCATGAAAAACAATGAAATTTACACCAAAGAAATATATTCACATGACTTTTCTGGAAAAACGTTAAAATATATTCTGCCCTCGAGTGAATACACATGCACTTTGAGAATAAATACATACAAAAAAATTTACCTGATTCAAAAAATCATGACTGTTACGATTTACTAGTTCAGACACTTTGTAAATAGTTATATTATCCTAAACAATTGAGTCAGTCTTGCTAAAAGCCATTTTTAACTGAGTATTTGTGGTTTCAGAATGCATTCATAATACCACTTCTACAATTTCACAAAATCATTTCACTTGAATTGTATTTAGGATGCAAAAACATGAGGGTCTTCTACCACTGCACACTGAAAGTGGCAGTCACCAATATTTGAAAGTACAGGTAATAATACTGGACACAGTCCAGTATTAAAAGTATTAAAAGGCTTTCAGGTCAGGAACTTCATCCCTGGGAACTCCTATTAACCTAGGAAATGTACTTAACATTAGATTACTAGACAATTTTGAAATGAATAAAGTTTAGTGCAGTGATGAAGAATATAAGGCCTTATAACTAAAAGACAAAGTTGGGTTTCCAGGTCCTGCTACAAAAGGCTGGCTGATGAACAAGAAGGATCTCTTCTTCTGATCCCAGAATACACCTTACAAATCTGTTACAGAAGAATGTGCTGCTACTTTGTCAGACATTTCACAGTAACTACTCAGCATTTTCAGATAACATTACCTGCAATTTGGAACAGTCGTGTATGAAGTTGCAAAATGAGCATGCAACCTAGTTGCTAAGAACCTGCTACTACACCTCAGCTGTGATAGAAGCAAAACAAACAAAAAAAAAGTTTATTTCATCCCAGTGCCAATCCCTCACCCAGCATTGTAGAAAGGCACTATGGCTACTGGTTTCTGTGAATCAGACCTTGGATGCACAAACGCATACCTACATGTCTGACTGTGAACAAAAACTTTTTTTCAGAAAAACTACAAACAGCTACAACTGAACACACAGGATTTTAATCTAATTTGGGAGGCTTCCAACTCTTGCAGCATCAAATCAGGAGTGATGTCTCCGCAAGCTGTACGGGGTTTTTTTTCTTACTTCTAATTTGAAACATGTCACACAAGGCAGGGCCAAGTACAAAGGCAATCAGATAAGAACTTTCAAGTACAGAGCTACAAAATTATCACTTCTCAGAATTAAACAGTTTTGTTGTTTTTTGTTTTTTTTTCCCTGAGGAAGACAGAAGCATTGGCAAGCTCCATAGTACACACTACACTTCCTCTATCCAATAAACTATTGCTTTTTCTCAACATGAAATCCTACAAGTCTTTGGCTACCAGTCAGTAAAACAGAAGAGGCATTAAGCAGTTAACACAGATTTAAAACATTTAAAGTAAATCCCCTATCAAGAAAAAACACTCAACATTAACTGACAGCATGTATCATGAAAGTGATTAAATGTTTGACATATTAAACATAAAAACTTATACTTACATAATTTACCAAAGCTTTTTCTTGCAGGAATCCAGATAAATACAGTCCTACTCCACAAAAATTGTGAACTAACAGATTTTTACTACACAAGTATGAAAGCAGTACAGATAAACCTGGTTGACTATTCCATTCCTATCATTCACCTGAAACACCGCAAAGAAATGAATACCAACAGGCAGTTCTGGCGGAGCAGCTGAACTGCCGCTGGCTAACGTGTTGAACATAATGACAATGGGGTCACCTTCTAAGGGCTTCTTTTCATCACTATGTGAGGACCCATCCTCCTGTTGAGTAGCAGCCTGCTCAGGGCCTACCTGAAGCCACCCCTAACCACCCATTACAGGGTGGTAAAACCGAGCAGCGAGACCATTCAGTTTAACTAGTGAAACACACAGGCAAGCTGTTAAGAACCTCTGAAGTCAGCTGGTACCTGGAAAAACAACTTAAACTGCAAGAGAACAAGAAAAAACAATGATAGGCAGTTACAAGGGAGACAAAAAAAAAAAAAAGCTCTAAGACAACAGATGAGTAGTAAGGTGTACCGATTTTTGAGAAGCTCCTTTTCCAAAAAAAAAAAAAAAAAAAAAAAAAGAGGAAGCAAACAATGAATAATGTCCTATTTTCAAATTATTTCTTTCTACGAGTCAAACGAAAGTTTTCCAGTCCTCTTGCATGATTTTCATAAGATATTTCACAACTCACTAATGCAAATAAATCCAAAAAGGGTCTGATTGATCTGAGTACCTTGCTTTTAGAAAAACTTACGATGACAACAATAGCACTATGCTTGCTAATTACTGCAGGTGCAAGCATTAAAAATTTTATTTCTTCATATTTCCAACTCCTAACGTTAACTGCAGAAATCAAATCTACAAAATAATACTGAATACTGTTCTCAAATTGCAAATATAGGGTACTTAATACAGTACGGATTCTCCCTGTTTCAAATATTGGTATTTCTTGAGCACTGCACCTCGATCACATACAATGTCCTTGCATCCTAATCACAACTGACAATACTTGGATGTATACAGGAAATTGACAAGATAATTCTTCAGGTTTTTAAAAGACATTTGTATATTCTTATGAACGCTATGAAACCATGAAGTTCCCATTAGTTTTCAAAAGACAGTTGAGATGAGATACAGGAGACCATACCAGATATAATTACTTTCTCATACTGAATACAATTACTTATAAAACTTGGGGTTTGGTTTTTGGTTTAGTTTTGTTTTTAAACTAACAAAATACTTTTTTTTTTTCCCCGGAAATATGCTTTGCAATTGTGACAATTAAAGAAACTACAGACTTCTGCCTTCAAGTGATCTTCATAGTACCAAAACAGTCAAAAACTTATGGAATGGAATGTATATGGTTGAGTATTTTACCAGAGCAAAAAGCAAGACTTCAACATAAATATCAAAACAGATCATACCGTTTTCTTCAAGTGGCAGTGGCTGGAAGCTTCACAATTCACACAGAACTACTCACCTTTCAGCTAAGGAACGGTCACCAAAACAATAAGGCATAGCAATGCCTTATAACGAGCAAAACACTTACCCCATCAATTCAGGTTTGAACAATAAGAAACATATATGTAGAACTTGGTTAACTGTTATAACAAAATGATTCACACAAATGTTCATACTTTTATGTTTTCAATGAACTCAACTCCCTTACAGACCTCACAGTTGACTAATTGGGTAAGACATCTCTCAACCTTAGTGCAAATCATTACTTTCTTCTGAAGTTCTTTTTTTCTTTCATTATATTCAGTCCAGTTAAAAAAAAATCCCTTTACAGGAAGCCCAAGTAATTTTGGTGTAATCTTCCTTAATCCTCACACAAGATCATTCATGCAAAGCCACATATATTTTAAATATGAACTAGTTAACTGGTTAACATCACTGATTAGGCACACAAAAATAATTGGGATCTTCTGACAACACATTGTAAACCCACTCCTTATAATATTCTGCCATTTTCATCCAGTATCTCCAATTTACAGCTAAGTTATGCTGCCAATGAAGAGCTGAAGAAAAGCCTTCTGCCTACTCACACGCTTTCAAACCTCTTATACTTTTCCATCAAAATCTATACATGAGATTCAGAAAGTGTCAATATCACAAAATACTTCACTTTATATATAATACCAATCTTATTTCAAAATGCAAGATCTCCTTGTAATGCTGAGCAATGTTACTTAAGGCAAGGCTGGATGTGGCTCTGGGCAGCCTGCTCTAGTGGTTGGCAATCCTGCCCACTGCAGGGGGGTTGAAACTAGATGATCTTTGAGGTCCTTTCCAACCCAGACCATCCTATGATTCTATGATTAAATCCAGAGCTACTCACTCCTCTGAGGATCTTGTTCAGCCCAATCAATAATTCTATGAATGACAGGTCACACACAGGAAAGTATTAAAAAAAAAAAAATTCCCTTTCGTCATATAGGATTAGTTATACAAATACATCAAACTAGATAAAGTAAACATAGCCTCAAAACATACACTATATATAGATGGTTTAATAAAATCAGGTTTAGTCAATTATCAGTTTGACTTAGTCTTTGCAGAAAAACACCAGAACAATGCTAGAGCAGACAATTTCTTCCTCAACGATTTAAGTTATGAAGAGTTGACTGAAATAACTCATTAAATGATTAAAGAATCTATACTACAAGAACCTAATCAGTAAAAAAAAAAAAAAGCAACAGTAATAAATGTTGCATGAAGCATATGCAAATATATATTTCAGTAAATGCTACAAAAGTTGGAAAAGCATTCCTATTTAAAGAAAAAATTATGTTTACAAAAACAACTACCATTTCCCTGGGAAAAAAAAAAAAGATGCATTATTAGTCCAGCACACTCAGCTCACTGAGGGTAGGTTCTCAGCACCTGAACACCACAGAATGAAAAAGGACTTAAGGTGAAAAATATTTTCTGCTTTTTAAGATGAAGCCGATCCCCAAGAAACACGTTTTAAAATTATTTCCCAGCTAAATATTAGACAGATTGATTGATTACTGAATTTATTACTAAACATGCAAGACAGCTAACACAGCATCATATTATCAGTCTTAACATAAACATTTCATACAGAATTAACAAGTTAAGAGGACAGCACTTAATCACAGAACTTCACTAAGTACTGTATCATCTAACACACTGACAGACTGCAGACAAAAATGGCAGGAGGGAGAGATCACGCACACCTGTTACAGACTCATAAGAAAGTGCATTAAAGAAGTTATATTACTGCAAAATTTCATTTTAATTTAATAAGTTATTTCTGCTCTTTACAAGATGGAAGACAATTCAATGTCTTCCTCTGTCAAAGTAGTGTGATCTCTGTTAAGGTCTTCACTTTGCTTAGCTTCCACTTACCAAAGCATGCAATTTGTTTTTTTTGGCAGAACAAACAGTATTAAATAACTCTTGACTCTCCCAGTGTGCTTTGTTTTGCAAAGTCATTCGCCTACAGCTAGATTCAAAGTAGAATCAAAGTCTAATTTCAATGTACTGTTGAGTGACGTGAAGTCTATACTGACAGCTCCAGAAAACAGTTTAATTGCACTGTCCTCCACTTTACAGGGCATTTGGGGGTCAACTCACTCCTTAAATAATTTCATTTAAGAATTCCCTTAAAATAAACCACAATTCAGTAAAGAGGACACAGCCACTAATTTTACCACCCAGTGGACGAGGGAAAGGCTCTGAATGTAACCTACCCAGACTTTAGCAAAGCCTCTGATTCTGTCACCCACAGTATTCTGGAGAAGATGGCAGCTCATGGCTTGGATAGATATACGCCCCACTAGGTAAAGAACCAGCTGGATGGCTGGGCCCAGATTGCGGAGGTGAACAGAGCTAAATCCTGCTGGTGACCAGTCATGAATAGTATTCCCCAGGGGTCAGTCCTAGGGCCAGGTCTTTCTTGTCTTTATTGAGGATCCTGACAAAAAGATTTAGTTTATCTTCACTAAGTTTGGAGGCAAAACCAAGTTGGAAAGAATTTTTGATGTGCCCGAGGGTAGGAAAACTCTACAGATGGATCCAGATAGGCTGAAGCCAACTGTATGAGTTTCAACAAGACTAAGCACAGGGCTCTGCACTGTGATCACAACACCACCAGGCAACACCACAGGCCTGGGGCAGTCTCCAAAGGCTGTGCAGACAAGCTAGCAGTGTTAGTTGACATGAGATAGCAGTGTGCCCAGGTGGCTGAGAAGACCCTGGGCATTCTGGCTTGAATTCACAATACCGCAGCCAGCAGGAGCAGGGAGGGGATGGTACCACTGTACTCAGCTCTCGTGAGGCCACACCTCAAGTACTGCGTTCAGTTTTGGGCCCCTCACTGCAAGAACGACACTGAGGCCCTGGATCATATCCAGAGAAGGGCAGTGGAGCTGTAAAGGGTCTGGAGCACAAATCTGGTGGGGAGCAGCTGCGGGAACTGGGATTGTTCCGTCTGGAGAAGCAGCAGAGAGAGACATTACTGCTCTCTACAACTCCATGAAAGGAGATTGTGGGAGTCAGCACCTTCTCCCAAGTAACAACGGTAAGAGGAAATGACCTCAAGTTGCAGCAGAGGAGATTCAGGTTAGATATTAGGAAAAATTTATTCTCTGCAAGAGTGGTTAGGTATCAGAACATGCTGCCTAGGGAGGTGGCAGAGTCACCATCCTGACCAAGAACTTCAAGAAGAGGGTAGATGAGGCCCAGGACATGGTTTGGTGGGCATGGTGCTAATGGGCTGATGGTTGGACTGAATGATACCAGAGGTTTTTCCAACTTTAATAATTCAATAATTCTATTATTCTAGTGAATTGTTTTTAAATTAACAGTCTTCAACAAGTTGCACAATTAAAATTATTCTGTCAACTTATCTACTGAACCTGTTCAACAGTGGTGTAAAAGTGGAGATGGTTAAGAGGGTATAGTTGGGTTGATGGTTGGACTATATGATCTCTTCCAACCCTAACGATTCTTTTAAAAGTTCCCTCAAATTTGTAAGCACCAAGGAACATTTAAAGATCCTGTAAATGAACAATCCCTACTAAAAACTATTTCAACAATCTCATTCTTCATGTTAACACTCAGAGACTGCCACCTACAGCAGCATCAGTCTTATTAATGCAATCTGTTAAGCATTGTGTTTTCTTGTGTATTTTCACCACATCCTATCCAATCTCAAATTTATTTGCTTCAAGCAACTGTAAGACTAGCTTCAACACGCCTTGCAAGACTGTTTATCTCAAAATCTAACCTAAAGCACACCCAAGAATATGTAATAACAGTAAGTATTAATATTAGCCAATATTTTTCTCTTATTTTCCAAACACGTCTGCTATTTATAAGATGCAGCAGTTCACATGTTGTTCTTTTATTTTATTTATAATGCAGAAGAGACACTATTTTAATCTTCTAGTTTTTACTTACATTTCAGGTGTCTCTCATTTTCTCATGATTCTGTTTAAATCCAAACTTTTCTAGTTAATTCCATCTCTAAGAGAGTAATCCTGTGACATCTCGCAGAACATAAGCATATCCTTAATCAAAATTAAAACTAAAACATATATATTGTATAAAATATGGATGAAAATACCGTGACAAAAACAGGAACGGTTTTTGTTTGTCACAATAACCAAGAATCCCTGAACACTCCACTGCTCATCAACCTCCATTTTGTACACTAGGTGTGCCACACAACAAGTGTTTTTCAGTTACTACTTTAGAATTAATGAAAGGAAAACTTGTACAAAAAATACTGATGGAAGAAGTCAACTTAAGAGCTGAGGTTCTTTCAAGAAAGCATCAGCTGAAAACAGCAAATACCACAGAGTGGAACACGTATACAGTAGAGTAACTGCAGTAAATCAAAAGTTTAGAAAATGTAAAAAAATAGATTAAAAAATAATTAGGAAAACAAACCAAAATATTTACAACTCTGGAAAGGAAGGAGGAATTTTCTCACTGATCTTATGAGAAGCAGAAAATAATCACTGTGCTGAACTTCATGGAATATGGCAAACGAAGTAGAAAAAGCATGAATAGTCATTGTTTTGTTTGTTGTTTTTTTTTTTTAAACACATCATCTGAGCCAGAAAAATGTAATAAGAAGGTCTTTGATTCCATTCAAAACATTTATGAATAAATAACTTTGAATTATCGTAAAGACTACTGATGATTTAGATTTCAATTCTGATGAAAGATGTTCACCTATTTTTAGTATTAAATACTGGACACTACTATTAGAAGAAGTTGTCTGCGTTTCTATAGCAGATATTTTTTGAATATCATTATCTAGTGACCTTACATACTAAGCATGAGAATGTTATCTTTTGCAAGAAAAAATAAATTAGAGATTCAATTACTTGAAGAGAAGCAATAATAAATAATGTTCATTTAAAAAATTGTGGGTTTTTTTTGTTTTGATGTTTTATCACCTGAGCTACTGCAACTTTAGACTACTGTATTACATGCTAAAAATTCAAAACGCTCCAAAATGACATAGGTCTTTTCTGCTTGTTTTAGTTATTTGCTGCTTCTCTGCACATGTTTGTTATATTTAAAAACACTGCAATGACATATAGTTATTTCCCACATTCCCACCACACTCACCACCATTTGTTATACAACAAAACACTGCATATGCAACAACACAGAATAAAAAGGCATAACTGCAGTTCCTCACTTTCTCAAAACCTGTAGAAAACGTTATTCAGCAGACAAAATGATACAAACAAATGGCAAAACATGGCACCAAACAAACAACATATAATCCAAAATGACTAAGAACAAAATTCACTTAATTACATGCTTCAGCCAATCACCATCACCTCCACCTACTCAGCTGAAGGAAATGCTTACCAAGCCCCTTTACTGTCTAAAGAGATAAAACACATAAGGCATAACTGCAAGATTTTCTCAGATGCCATCACTGGGCGCAATCTGAAACTGGTCCCAAAGAAGCTAAATTTGTGTTTCTTCAATATTTAAAGGCAAAATTCAGGAATACTTTACACAAGACAAAACACGCATGAAGAATTTAACTATTATCAGCTTTGGTAATCCTTTAAGGAAAAGGCATATATCCATATATTAACTGCTGATTGTAACTTCCTCACTACAACATTCTGTCAGTTAACCTGGATCCAGAGCAGTTATGCACCACTTGGGATCCATTGAACTAGTACCTAAACACACTTCCCCTATTTCTATTATCTTCCTTTTTTAAATGACAATGAAATGAAAACATGAAATACATTTCAATTTCTGAACATTATACATTTTTTTCATTTGTAATCATTTTAAGGCACTTACTTGTTTACTTACCTGTAAAACTGTTTCTGAAAGTAATATTTACCATATGTCCCAGTTCACAAACGCTATGTGTAATCACTTCACAATATAGTCAAAGCATATTAGATAAGATATAGATTAGATATAAGTTGGCCTTACATCTTTATTTTAGCCAAAGAAATTGCAGTACAGTAGGTAAATATCAAAATAGATTATGACAGGCATGAAAATATGAAAGAAACTTAACTTTCTTTACAAGTACCACTTAAGTACTCCACAATTCACCTCGGCAGATGTAGAGTTAAAGGGCTGTCTAATCAGTAACCAAATCTGGATTAATTGTATCATCACGGAGAAATAAACTAAACACTTAACTGAAAATCATCTGAAAACAACGCTACATTTTAGTTCCTATTGCAAATCTAACAAACCTACATGAATTATCACAGCGAATGTCTCAGAATGTTTTTGAATGTCTCAGAATTGTATGTCTCCCCTATGTTAAGATGAATTCCGAGATTAAGTGAAAGTGGTCAATAACTACTTAAAAGAAAAAATAACCAGCCAAGAATAAAGCTGCATCGTTAAGCACGTTTATGCAAGAACATAAGCTTTTAAATTTCAGTGTCAAATATAACATTACAAAATCACCAAAAGTAACTTTTACAGCAACACTAGGTATAGCCACTGTGATTTTTCTACGGAATATTGTTTTTTGGAATTATGCACTACAGGTTTTATTTTTCCCTTAACAAATACGGTATTGATAGACTGAATTGTAACTAAAAGACCAATAGCAGATGCCATTCAGTAACTGTTTGGAAGCATCAGGTGATTACTATACATGAGTATTTCCAAAACACAAGCTGAAAGTCAAAGTTTTAAAGCAAAACGTGTTCTCAATGTAAAGACATCTTATATGAAAAGCTTTCAACAAACATGTGTACTTCCTTTGGAAATTATTTGAATGTTCTTAACAGTCAGGATAGTTCAGTATTTACGAGTTCATCAGTAAAGTTCTGGCCAGTCCACACACAGCATTTAAAGCATCCAAAACATTAAAAAAAGCATTAGTGAAGCTTTCTGACATTATCAGGCTTCACATTTCTGCAGAGCTTCCCAGTGAACATTTTAATGCAGCCTGGAAGCCATTTACTGAGAAAAAGGAAGAAGATGAGGTACGCTAATAATCTGATTAAACAGAGTTCTGAATGAAGAACTCCACATACACTGAACCAGGCAACTCTGGAATTTTCATAAGTTCATGAAACTGATCATCTGAGTAAATCCAAATGGATGATTAAAAAAGCAGTGCTTTGTAGTTAAGTACATATACAGGATCTCCTGAGTTATAGTGTCTGCCTTCATCAACAGATATTTAAACAATTATTATGTTTATATGTAATACAGAACATACAGTTGAAAATCACGTTAGAGATAATAGGAATGCCAGTGTAATAGGGACAAAGAAGAAAGCACATTTTTTCTTGTAGAATATACAGGTTTCCATGAAGATAAATCGATGCTTAGTAATTCGGAACGCTGGTGCGGGGGAGACCACACACTAAATGAAACCAAGTGAAGAAAAGACTATAAAAGCTCTTTAGAGCTTCTGTATATACATATACAGAAGAGAACCAGTAACGTAATTTGTGACCTTATACTATCCTTGCCAGATCCTGTGCATGAATACATACAGAAGAGACAAGAGCTAACTTGCCACAAGTGTACCAAGAACACTGCCTTCAGCACCATTAGGAAAAGCAGCATACTTCCTGTCATCGACACAACAAAACCAACACAAATATTCTTTCACCTTATTCAACAGTAAAGCGAAGTTAACAAGTCAGTAGCTGCCACAGAAATCATGTTTGAGGAGAACTTCTTTAAGGAGAAATCTCAAACAAAATAATTGATCCCTTTAAAATTACAAAAGTTAGTTTCTATTAATCAAAACATTAAATTCACCAACTGGAGATGCATATGCCTCATGTTTTCCAAAAAACACTAATTAAAAACGTTGATGTATCTAACAATACCAGCAGATCTCTGGAAAAATGAAGTGGAACCTCAAGAAAAATATGACAGAAGGTAAAAATATTATATTTCATATTCTTCAGAGGACTTAGTCATCCAAAGCAAGCAATAAGTAATGAGGTAAACCTGCTTGATGCACTGCAGCAAATAGACTTGTCAAAGACTGATTAAAAAATCATTTAAAAATAAAAAGCAGTATTCAGACAGATACGAATGGAGAGATAACCTCACTGAAACAAACTCCATTCTAGGTTGCAGGTCACTGCAGTTTCACTGCAGAAGTGTTCCACTCTGCCAGTTACTGAAGCAGAACATTAAAGGCTAAGCAGAAGGTCAGGACTTATTGCTTCCACTAAGCAAAAAGCTACTAAAAACGGCACTGCATTCCGAGAGAGAGAAACCAGGAGTGTAAATAAGCTCTCCTCACATCCATCAAGCAGTTCCTCTAGAATCCTATGGACTCGCTTATCACTCTTAAGGTGTTTCATTCTTCCTTCAGTACAGACCCTTTGAATAAAGACAAACTTTTTGCAAGTTTCAATTCAAGCAGGATCTGAGGATTCACACAAATGGCTAAGTCCAAAAAAGGTACTGAGTAGACAACTGAAACTGAATGTTATCTCTTCTTAGTCTGGATAAATACATGTACAAACTCCAAGTTAAACTTAAGTCCAGAAGCTGAAGAAAAGAAAATGAAAATGATTAAGGCAAATATTAACAATAGTTTCTTAAATATGTACAACATTTAACAAAACAAGTATATTAACATGTGTTTTTTTTTCTATTCTACAAAAGCCTCACACGTACTTTCAGAAACTACATTAAATATATGGACTACAGTCATCATATTCACTTCTTAATTAGCTTTTTAAATTGCACCTGCAAAAAATGGAGAAACTAAGCAAGCAAGATGAGTATTTTTTAAACAAGCACTAGATGGCAGTTGAACTCTTTTCATTAATAATACAACAAAAAAGGGCATCTGCTTGTCTAAGGCCTCATGAAAATATGTGACTGACCAAGGCTGATGGCCATTTGCCATTGTGTAAGTACCTTCAGAAAAAAGTTCATTCAAGTTTCTTGGTCCATCAGCCTTATTGAAAATTAAATAATTCATACACAGAAACAATCTGAAAAAAGAGGGACAACAATCTGTACCAATTACTGTAGGTGAGAACAAGCTCAGGAATGCCTATGAATAAATCTGTACTGGAGATCTATGCATATTTGATAGCACATTAGTGAACAAAAATGACTTCAGAATGGTTACTTGTTCTCTCTACAAGTTTAGGAGGTAAATATTAGTATGTTCTAAGCATTTTGTGCAACCACTATAAGCAGACTGCACCTGAGTAGAAGATCTTAATTTTACAGTCTTAACTAGTAAGAAAGTTGAACACAGGGTAAAAAAGTTACATCATCTAAAATATTCATAGTGCATACATATTGAAATATGAAACTGCTAATAAAATCTAATATCACAATGATTATTGCTATGATTGTTACTGAAACATTAAAAATTACCTCGACAGCATCCTTCACGCACATCAACTTAGAAAGTCAATTATGAATCATCCTAAAATGGTCACAGAATTAATGCTAATTAAATCTCCAAAACACCAAAACTATTTATGGAATAAGATGCATCTCTGAAAATTTTTACTAATGAATTTATTACTGGAAATCTGCCTTAACTTTGCTTTGTTCTGAACAAATTAAGAAAATTCTGCATGCAGTGTGAATTCAAACTTCTCGTCTAACTGGTGTTTTGGTGGATCAGAAGATGGAAAAAAAATCTATTCAGTTCTGTTTACTGAAGAGTAAAAAACCTACTGCTCAACGACAGAGGTGTGAGAAAATCCTATTCTTCTCTGAAAGAAATCTACTACTGTAGTTGTATGGAAATGTAGAAGTGACCCATTCCTCAGATGTACTACAGCAGGTTCAAAATAGTTGGTAGGGGTGGAGAGGAAGCTTCATTTAGGAACTGATCTAAAGGAAGACAGCTCTTAGAACAGTGATTGAAAACATACAAATACACTGACCAACTTTCTGGGATTCCTCAAACGAACTCTGCTGTTCTGAATTTTTTTATTTTGTTTTTTGCAACTCATGCTCCCCACTACGTTACAGTTTTCAAGTCCACTATATCTGTACTATTGAAGCAACCTCCACTGCTCCACCACCTGCCACTCCATTCTGATATATATATAACAACATAATTAGCAGTGGAGCTTTTGTTTAAGAAATGAAAGGAAAACAAACTTATTTCTGTGCATTATCTCTCCAAGAGTAAAAAAGTAAGTATGAATACAAAGTCTTCCTCAGAAGGAGCAGTAAGCTTTCAGAAGTTGAAACTGATTAATTCCCAAGAAACAATTCCTTATCTGTGCAAGTCACACTTGAAAAGGGGGAAGGTTCCCTTGCAGGAGAGGGAAGAAGAAAGGCACCTAAAAATCAAAACGCTACCTTTAAACCATCAGTAAGAAGAGCTGTAAACTCTGCTGAAGGACAGCACTGCAGCTTCTGCACAATATCCACCTTACAATATTTTGCAGTGTTGTTATGGAAACAAATGGGTGTTCCACAAAAACTAATAATATTTCTACAAATTTAGAGCTCTTTTGTAAACACTTAAACTATTTTAATACACAAGATCTCCTTTCACTCTTTTATATCAGTTAAAAATAATCCCTGGCATTTGATTCCCAATTATCAACGAATATCTGTATAAGCCATGCATAATTGGATACTAACCATTGCAAAGCAAATAATATTTAAAATTAACAATATTCTACGTGCTTTTCAAATATATTTGTGCCACTGGAAAACATTGTTTACAATCACTGTCTATTCAAGAGAAGGGATGTATGCAAAATAAAAGTTATAGGAAGAAGTTTCCTGATTAAGATATCACAATTAATTAAAATGTATATATACTGAGGTATAATGATAAATTTCAATTAAACCACCTTTATGAAGCAGGATACACTTCTGTATCATGTAGAGTTGTTTAAATCAGCAGCTTACCTACTACAGACTGCACAACTAGTTTGATAAGTTGTCTGGGCATCACTAGGAAGCCCACTGAATTAGCAGTCAATGCAATGAGATTACATCTATACAACATCACCATAAATGCCTTGGCAATAAAAACACTCATACAGAAAACATTTATCAACTGTAACTAAACCAAATAACAGCTAACTGCATGAGGCTTCATTACAATACATTTTTCAAAAGAGGTTATACTGAAAAATAAAAGTTCAGTAAGTTAGGAAAAAGATAGAGAAAGAAGCTTTAATCAGGAAAGCCTGACACAGCAGCCTTATATGCCAAGTTCCAACGCCGGTGGCCATCACACTTACCATTTATGTCCTCCTTTTATACTGAACAGTAATAAGGAATAGGATATAAGTGAAGGAAGCTTACTTTTCAAAGCTTTTAAGAAACAAAAACAAGCATTAGAAAATTATCAGTTTCCTTCTAAATGCACGGTTGGCAGAAGACTTCCATGTATTACATAATTAAGTCAAAAGAGTTATCAAGACCAGCTATAATTAAAAACTATACCCCAGTATCATAAAACGTTATGCTAACCAAGAAGCAACTTTTAAACTCTCAAAACTGAAATTAACTTTTTTCAACATATGCACAATGGTAATCTAGGACTAGATGAAACCACACATGGAGTCTGTTCACAGCAAACCGAGTAAGAATAAATAAAACAATTTCAGCCGTATAATTCTATTAAACAGAAAAAAAAAAGATGTATCATTTTGCAGTCTTCAGGTATGATTTAAAATTCTTGCCAGCTCCAAAATACAAAGGCTTTTTCAAACCTCCATTCATACATCACAACCTCAACACAGATCTAAAGACATGTTACAAGTGCTTGTAGAACGACAGGTCATGCTTAGTTAAAGTTAACATGTGTTAAAGTAAATGAATACATCACTCCTGATGTTCTTTAAACCTTGAAATTAAATTAAAATTGGAACCAAAGCAAAAGTCATCACAAGACTCCTCTGAACTAGAGAAAACTTATTAATTACTGTATACGCCACTTGAAGTTCACAGGATATAATAAAGTAAGACAGCTGCACTTCATATTCTTTCAGTCAACTTGCATCCCTTTTGGTAGGCTTCTCACTGCACAACTACATCTATATATTCGTGCAGTGTATATTATTTCAGATGAATAAAATTCCAATAAATGCAACTCAGAAGGAGAACTACAAATAATCTACAGCATTCTTCCACCTCTTTCTCCCCCAAAATGTCATCGTATGAAGTCACTCATTACAGTGATTGAAGTGCTTTCCATCTGAACTATTCCTCTCCCTTCCTTATGCTATGTTTTTTGCTACATCCAGCACACAACTTCAAGAGCCTCTAAAAACATACATCCAAATTTAAATACACAGAACAGCATGAGGATGGCAAGCAATTCAAGCTCATAGACTAAGTAACCTTATTTCAAATTGCTGCAAAAAGCAAATCAGTAGAGGCTGCTGTGGCTAGCACTATCTTGCTCTCCTTCAACCTTGAGCTGCAAGGAACAGGCTACTACCCAACAGCAAAAGGAACTGAAGGGAGCTGCTGTCATCTCATCCCTGCCAGCTTCCCTTTCCTGCAGCTCTCAGCAGTGAGCCACAGGGATCGTGTAGCTCAGTCACAGGATTATTTTGACACATAACTTACACAGTCACAAAGTCAGACTGCCCCCAAAAGATGTTATGACATTAACATGAAATGGAATTTCATACTTGCTCTACAGAAGTCAGAATCAGTTAAGTATTACTTCTAGGTTATATCAGATAATTGTTACATGCACTATTTTGCAAAATATGACAACAGCTCAATAAAATAGCACATTCCAAAGTATTTTAAGTTCTAGATCATCATCCCCCCCAAAAACGTATGCCTGAACACAGTTTTCTTTACAGTGTGAGCACACAGGGAAATAAATGATCAACTATTTCCAGCTGTGAGTTTCTCCAACACTTAGCAGCAAAATCGACTGACAGCAGTTGGTAACATCACAAAGGAACTATTTTGCCTCCTCACTATCAAAAAAGATCACCCTGAAAATTTAGAAGCTGATTCCACTGATATCCCCATTTCACTCTTCCCTCAGGATGAGACATCTAAGGTTGAATAGACCTAAATACATTATTGGTATGTTATTTAACACTGAAATTATGGCAAAGATTTTTTTCTACTTTTGATTATTTTGTTCCTCTTTAGTGAAGATCCAGAGATCTTCCACATCTAGTCTTACAGCAGGGTCTTAAGAAGAGGGATTTTAGGCTTCATGTCAAGCTCCACTGCCTATTTCTAAAGTATATTATTCTTAATAAATAGAGCATAATACAAGGAGAGTAATTCAAACAAGCTTTATAGACTGAATTGTTTAAAAAATTTAAGTTTTCAGCCCAACTAAGGCACCTCCTCATGTCCATAGTATCCAGTTTCATGACCTTCCACTTAAAACACTAAATGATCTTCTCAAAAAAAAAAAAATCCTGAATAAAAAAGGGAAATGATAACCTGAACTCCTTCAGTTAACTGAAACGTTGCATCACTTATTCTTCCTACATGACAGAGATGTCATAGTTCAAGAAATTTGCACTATTAAGTTTGTATCACTCCACTCATGAGAATAATGGAGTTCTGAAGGAGAAACAGTACACAAGATGGCAGCTCAGTAAGATGGCAAACACTCTTATTTCAGCTTTAGTCAGACAGAGTTCTACTTACATTGTCCATGAAATTTGGCTTAAATCCTCCCTCCTGCTGCCGTCTCAGTTCCTCCTGTTCCCTCTGGCGTAGCATCTCCTCCTCACGCCGTCTGTGTTCTTCTTCATGTCTAGGACATTTTTCAAAAATTACATAAACTGAGACTCGTGATCTGCTCAGGCTCATACGGGAGCTGACAACAAGCATCTAAGCCTAACTACTTACTAGTTTTCAACACACCGTAAGGCACTAACCTACTCAAACAGATGGGCTTCGATATTATTTCTGTTTGCGTATTTTTTGCTTTTGTTTAACAAGCATACAGGTATTCACAATACTGATGTTCTTCTGGCTGCAGTTAACCAGAACAAACAAGCAAGCAGGTTCAAAAGTTGTTTTGTTTTTTTTTTTTAAAGAAGAAAACCACTATGGATTGTATTTCAATGCTGCCTACAGCCAAACCTTTAACTCTGCGGAGCATTGTTCTTTCATGTCATCTGTGTTTCTTGAGATATTTAATACAAGTAGTATGCACACTGCTTCAAAAGCAATGCCTCCTATTTAATTCCATGGAAACTACAACTGATACAAAAAGCACAATAACACCATTTGATAGAGAAAACCGTCAGCTACAAAACACTACTTTTCAACAGTCACCATCATTAGCTCTGCATTTCATGGGTGTTCTACTACAGCTCCATCACACAAAACAAACATTCGCATTAAGACATTTCTAAGTTGGTTAGAAAACACATTTACAAAGCAACTGAGCTGAAATAAATTAAAAATACTAGAAATACTTTCAACCATTGTCTTATATTTGTATAAGTGACCATTATTGTCTGCATGAACGTTAACAGCCACGTACCATGCTATGCTTTTGAAAAGCATGTAGTGCCTTTATTTTGTATCAGAAGCTCTGCACACTAGTATACAGGCTGACAGCAGAAGGATACTTTAAATTACTGCCACAACTTCGCACAGTATGAGACAAAATACCTCAGCTGTATCTGTTTGCGTTTCTGAAGTTCCTGATTGCGAAGTTCTTCCAGCCGTCTCAGTTCCTCCTGACGCCGCATGAGATCTACCAGGATTAACAATGCAATAAAGAGAAAAGCTCTCAATCAACAGTATGGTAACAGAAAAAAAAAACCAAATTATTATCAGACTATCGTCCCAACAATAACCAGTGTTGAAACTAAAGCAATTTCTCAACGTATGTAATCAACTCCTTCCCAACTAGCTAAGCAGCCATACGAAAAACCACACAGACCCAAGGCTCACATGGAAAGTCACTACCCTGGTTATGCCTCTGAAGATGATTATGGACACAGAAATTTGAAGGCTTCAAACAAAGACAAGGGGAGTTTTAAAAGAAAGTCTGAACCACTTAAACACACTTAAACCATGCCCTAGCTTTACAGCTTTGGCAAGGCATCCATTTTCTCACCATGCTGTACATCAGCATGAAAACTAGTGCAATTCATATTCCCCATCATCTACTGCAGACAATCGCACGACACACCAGAAACTAGTGAAAGGAACTTGAGGAGCATGCAATCTCAGTCCCCACAGAGGTTAATCATGACTGTGTTTATAGTCAATGATTTCTGCCTGGAAATACACACAGTCTTCAACAAATATCAACTCCACCTCTTGCCACAACAAAAGCAGCTGTTTTCATTGTCCATCTTCATAGGACATTACCCACATGTTATTTACAGACACCACGAGGAAAATCCCACCATGGCACCTATCTATCAGATGCACTGTATGCTCAAGTTCACCTACTCCACA
This sequence comes from Callipepla californica brunnescens, assembly GCA_023055505.1. Taxonomy (NCBI): domain Eukaryota; kingdom Metazoa; phylum Chordata; class Aves; order Galliformes; family Odontophoridae; genus Callipepla; species Callipepla californica. Next base: position 108,102,089 of record JALIRH010000001.1, on the reverse strand, counting down.
CATTTCTATACAGATTCCTTCACAACTTAAATCATTTTTATTAGCTCTGCAAAAAACGTTCAAACTTTCAGCAGCATGTATTATTATAACTTAAGCTTACACAGCACCACATTTACCAAAATATCATATATATTTGTTCCCTTTTATCAAAGGTCACCTGAATTTTACCACATAGTTATTTTAACAAAGTTTACCAGAATGTTACTAGAGAACATCCTTATTGACAGTATGTATTTTCTCTCTAGCAAATTTTGTAGGTCTGCTTTTTCCATCTTTGCAAAGTCAACATACTCCAAATGATTAAAATGAAGACTGATTCAAGTCAAAAAGTCTCGGGACCATTTCCTTACAACAGTATGTACCACAGCAGTTAGCCAATGTTACGTTCGCACTCTGCCACAGACTCCTTAGAATAGCATTTAGATTGTTTCAGAGTATTAGTGCGATCAAGAATTAACCCCTTCTGCATTCAACATTGGTCACTGTGGAAAAAGGTGTCTACAGCCTTTATCTTATTTCCCACTTACCTATCATTCCTTTCTTTCCTTACATTAATACACTGCAACAGGATTTTCTACCTTCCTCCTACCACTACCTGTTATAAATTTATCATTTCCTCCCCTCTAAGTTCCACAGCCCTTACTTTCCAAATTCCTAAACATTTTCAAGGCCTAGTTCTGATCACTGCCCTTCCTGAAACCATTAGAACTTCAAAGCTCAGCGTAACAGTGAAGTTAGCTACCACATGACAATGGCAGAATCGTGACACAAGACTTTATCTAAAATAAAATAAAGATCTAGATGTTCGGGCTGTGCACAGAGCTTCTCATATTAGAGGATTTGTAATACTGCTAATTCTGGTCGGACATCTGTTAGACACAGGCCCTTTCTCTGAACAGACAAAAAGCCTGAACTGAAGCAGATAGCTGTGAAAGTGACAAAGCACGATTAATTGCTGCTTCATCTTCTCATGCCTAAAGAAAAAAGACAACGGCCTTCAATATTAAACATCCTGCGGATTCAAGGACTGAAGGTGGAGGTGTCCTCTCATCTCAGGAGTTAATCCTCCAAGCAGGAATACCAAGCCCAGAAAGCTTCACTGTTTTAGCTGCTGAATTTTCAGGCTCTAAAAATGCAAAGCAAATGGCCAGTTTCCACGTAGCTGATAACGAATGAAGTTTGTGGTTAAATGTAGTCAGATGTTCGAGTACTTTGTCAAACTATTTCACTATCATTATGAGGGAATATTTACACAAGTCTAAAGCATACCAGCAATATGTAGATCAGAAATATCATGCCAATTTACTTACACACGGAAACACGTATTCTGCTTTAGAAATTACTTCTGACTCAATCTGTCAAAACACGACACTTGAAAGTGAAAAGTTACACAAACTGAAGAATGAAGTCTTTACTGCCAGTATTAATACCATGCCATGAACACTCAGGTACTTCAACCAGCATGCTCTGGTGCAAGTCCCAGTACCCCTGATCAAGCGATTTCAATAAAACCTGTTCGCCTTTGTCTGCTGAAGTATATGGACTGCAGCAAACTCATTCTTCTCATCTTTTTAGCTCCTGATAACTACTATGCTATAGTTTCACATTCCATGTTTCAGAATAACTATTTCCATAATCTTTGAAATCAGTGTTTTGGTTTGTGCATCAGGTGTACAAAAATAGTCACTCCAGGTTCTGATGCCTCATGTTTCACTGCTTTTTTCTTAAAAAGCACACAATCCAATCTCATTAGGTTATTTCCATATATAATGAAGCTGAAGAGCTAGTGAGAGAAGAAAAAAGAAACAAGAAATGTGCCTACACCTTGGCTATTCTAATTCCTGTATGTGAATAAGCTTAAATCTAAGCACCTGCACAAAATTCCAGGTTGTTCAGTACCAAAGAGAAGTGCTCCGTTATAATCAAAGAGCAAAATTAGCTACAGTAATATTTTGGGTTGAATCAGAGGAGCAAAAACATACAGAATAACTATGAGCTATCATTTTGATGGTTTTTTTTTCCTGCACAGGGCACACAAATATTGCTTTGCCCTAGCTAATACCATAAGCAACACCAACAGAAAATGATTTTATAGATGAATTTGAGGCTATTGTTCACACTCGTTACACGAACTACTAACGCCACAGAAATATAAGTGAAAAAATACAGCTAGGCAACTTCCCTTTTCTCAGCTTCTTAATCCATTACTACAAGCCTCAAAGACTACGCAAATAGAGAAGTATTACTTCCTTTGCCTCGGTTCAATACATTTAATTAAAGAGTATCTCCCAGAAATCTCTGCATTTAACATACAGCTCAATATGCTACGGAAGAAAATTTGTGAAAAGAAAAGAATTAACACTAATACATTATCTGATTTTTTACCTTGCCTCATCAACATTAGCTGATGCTCATGTCTAGCTGCTTCCATTTCTGCCTCTAGTTTCTCTTTGGCTTCTCTAATGTTCCTGTCAACCTGTTCACGCTGTTGCTTTTCCATCTCATCAAGAGCCTTCCAACGTGAAGCATACTCAAACTCAAATGTTCCAGGTTGAGCAAAACGTGGAGGCTGTTCTCTTTCCCTAATAAAAATTTTGCAGTTAAAATGTACAGAAGGACACGTTAAGACCAACAGCTGTAACAGCCAAAGAATTTACAAACAATCACTTCAAAGGTAGTAAACTGATTTGAAGTCAGATCTGCGTTGCAAACCAGTATGTCAAAGTTTAATTCAGCTGTTAATATAAGTGATCTCACCAGAGAAATTTCCCAAATATCCTCTTAATTTATATAATTAGCATAAAAAATTTTAATTTCCATGGTACAAAACATTAAGCTGTGACATTAGATTAACTGGGTTCACCCTTCTAAAGTGGTCATTTCATGTAAGCAATAAAATGCACGTTAAATCTTACTGAACAGTTCAGACCGTTAGTAAGAATATTTAAATATTTAAAGGAGCCAACATTTTATTCACATTCTAACACTGACATTGTAAAGAACAATGTTTTAGGTTTTAAGTATTACTTTACAGGGTTACCTGCTTCCCAGAATAAGTATTCCATATTCAAGAAGCAAGATCTCCATATAGCAATCAAATCTGAATATCAGAAGCAATATTCTCTAATGAGGTAAAGAAAACGCTCTTTCACCTCACGCTGAAGACTTTTCTGCTCCGAATTTCATCCAAACAACAGAAGCTGCCAAGATTTACACCCCACTGACTCTTCAAACAAGGTGGTGCTAATCAGAGGACAAAATTCTGTGGGTGTACAAATCTCTGCAGGGTCAGGCCAAACTCCAAGTTCACCAAAGACTATCAGTGACTGGCAGTAGGGCCCAGCCATTTTCAGCAGAAACCAGGAATCTCTACTTCAGTAAAATCAGAGAAAGCTAAACCAACAAGACTCCACTTTACTATGATTAGGAAAACTAACACAGTTGCTTGTTATTACCTTTTTTGACAAAAAACAGTTATCATTACAATAGGTCAGTTGGAAGGAATCTAAAAGATCTCAAGGTTCAACAGCTGGGACTGGGGGTGCTGGTGACAGCAGCTCAGCACCAGCCAGCAGCGCGCTGTGGCAGCCAAGGGGCAAACCACATTTCGAGCAGCACTGAACACAGCATGGCCGGCCAGTTCCAAGAGGCGATTCTCCTGCTGCATTTAGTGCTGGTACAGCTTAGTCTTGAGTACTGTGCGGAGTTCTTGGCTCCACAATATAGAAAGGATGTAAAGGTACTTGAACATATTCAGAGGGAGGCAACAAAGCTGGCAGATGGACTGCAGGGTCTATCCTATGTGATGTGGAAGATGTGGTTTCTCAGTTTAGAGAAAAGGAGGGAAGGGCAAACAGAGGTACCAGGCTCTTCACTCCAGTAACCAATGACCAATGGCCCAAACCTGCACTAGAAACTCAGACTGGATACATACTGGAAAAAATTCTCTATCATGAGGGCAGTTCACACCCCGTGCCTCTCAGTGGTCAAGAAGCAGCTGGATAATGCCGTAACTTTTGGTTAGCCTCAAGTGCTCAGGCAGTGGACTCAATGATCTTTGAAGGCCCCTTCCAACTGAACTATATTCTAACGCCAATTCTGAATATAAAAATGACACTTTGCTTTTCTGGGAGAAAAAGTTAACTGACCTAACACCTGGCTTCCCCTTGGCTGTTTAAAATAAATATACACCAACCTGAAATAAAAATGAGTAAGCATTTACTAGGCTAACAAAGTAACTGAAATCAATTTCATAAAGTTAGAAGTCAAACAGTACTTACTTGTGATACTGTTGAGTCTTTTGCATTAGCTTCTCTGGGAGCCCATCTTCATCATCAAATTGCTCCATTGGCTCTACAACAACAGGTCGAGGTGTTCTGGAAGAGAATTTCAATTGAGTAATTGAATAATGAAAGAAACAGTAAAATAAGTTATTTTGGTATTTTGAAGCAGCACTCTTGGAAACTAGCACATATATTATCGTACAGTCCTGTTTCACAAATCCTCCTTAAATAACAAAATTACGATTAACCCTGATTTTAAAAATCATCTTTGAAAGTGACAATTGGCTCCATACCCAAACCCAGCTAGCTATCCTGCATAGAAAATCCAACTTCGTGTAGTTTTGCCTTCTGTGAAGTATAGCAATATTTAAAGTCAAAAATAATCTCAAAAATGTAACAAATTATTCAGACAATGTGGAACCGTGATTATATTGCAGTAAAGCACCAAAGCCAAAATGTGCTAATACTCCTTCTACTCATATTTCCACAGAATATGAACAGATTCTAATTAAAGTTACTCTACAGTTAAAAACAGCTTGATATTTTGGCACTGATTTTTCAAGGATAATTGAAGAATAACTTCTATATGATTCAGAGAGCGTTCTTTTGAGTTCGTGGTATTTGAAGTGAACAGTGTCAAGTGTTAGCTAATGAAGGATAACAAAATCTTCGTTCTGGAAGCATCTAAACAACACCTTAAAATTACAAGAGCTAAAAAGCTACTATTGTCAAAATGCTAGCACGTTGTTTTTGTCCCATGCTTTTTGTTTTGAATTTCACAGATCATAGAAAGCTAAATGTTTGTATATTTTAAGAACACGAACAGCTGGAAAAAAAAATCTTTGGGCACCAATACAGATTGGGGGAAAAAAAAAACAACAGCCCAAATCATACTGCACAACAGAGCAAATATTCCTCCTAAATTTTCTCCTTTCTATTCAGAGACATCTCACCTAAAATATCAAGATTCAGATTCTGAAGCAAAACAAAACTATCACAGCAAAAATCTATCATAGCAGGAGATTCATATTAATTACATTTGCTTAGCTCTCCATTGTGTTTCCTAAGGTGCAGTTGGAAGACAGACATCAAGTGCTTTTTACTGACTAGGTCATAGTTAGAAGATCACTTCCATCCAACAAAGCTAGCCAGCAGCTATTAAAACAAGAATACCCTCCTTAGTATCCGAGTTTCTTTTTGCCTGCCACATCTCTCACGCCAAGAACAGTACTCATGTAACACTATAGCATTCACTGAGCTAGATTAGTTGCCTGGTTTGGCTCACCATGCCTCCACTCCAACACTAACACCAAGAAAATCCACAAGAAGTAAGAACAAACTGCCAGAGCCTACTGATAATAGCAGAGACTAAGACTGAATTTACTATGTATCCACTAGGTCAGAAAAACAGGATTCAGTTCAGTCACACACAGGATTATTGATGTCATTATCAGCAAGAGGGGTTCCAAATCCTTTCTCCACAGGCCATCTCATCCCAGCAACACATTCTCCTCTCTTACTCTCAAGCTGGACCTGGTGCTGGTAATACCCACATGAGCAAGTATCTTCACTTTCTAAAACAGCCAAAAATGAATGTAACAAAAGCAGCCACATAATTTCCTTTTGTTTCAGTAAGAACAGGTGGCTATCGGAAGTACGGAAATCAGTTCCCAAGCAGGTGAAAGCAGCCTGAGTCAGAGAACTGCAACTTCCCAACACTATGGCAGTAAGCCTTGATACCACGAAATTGCAACATTTTGCCAAATTATAAGGGTTAAAGAATGAAGAAACATTTCTGAACATCTGCCATTTCACTCAGCCTTTAAGAAAATACTTGAAAACGTCACTAGCTACTGTATGAAAAAGCACAGCAGTTACCAACTCTTTGTCATCGGGAGCAGAAATAAGAGATGGCAGAGAAGTACTGTAATTCACAAGCTTGCTTGACCTTAAAATTTTTCCAGAAATTTCCACCATCAACTAGCGCAAAATCTAAGTTTACATTTAAAAAGAGAAATCCTACAGCTTTGCAAGCTACAAATAAAACTCTCTTGAAGAAACATCTTCCAGAGTTTAAAGAAATTATCAGCAAAGTAATGCACTCATTTGCCAAGAAGAATATTCTTTCACGGCATCATTACAGGGATCAGGAAGACGGCAATCAGCGAAAATAAAGCCTCATTAAGAAAAGCCCCATTAAAGAGACTGGAATCCAACTTGGTGGAAATTACAAGACTTGTACGCAAAGACTGCCTTTATTATTTTTTTTCTCCAGTGCAGAGACGAACATATTTTGGGCATTCACGTAAAGCACCGTTACTTTCTGCCCTCATGACTTTAATCGTTTGAAAATAAGACCAATGGAATGCCCTCGAATTCTGTTTTCTTTCACATGGGGAATGCACACTCAACACAAATGCAAACAAAATCCCGTGAACTTACGTTGTTAGCAAGAATGCACCATCACTGCATCTTTCTAGAGCTTTCCGTGCTGGAGGTTTTGCCGCAAACTCTACGAAACCTTTTCCTGTAGCTCTGCCGCGATCATCTACTACAACAACAGCTCTCTCCACTGGTCCAAACTGAGAGAATGCTTGTTCCAGCAGCTCATTAGACACCACAGGTGAAAGATTCTTGACCGTTAGGGCAGCTCCATGCGTAGCAAATCGAATTCGAAGGGGTCTGCTCTTCAAAATAGTACCATCAAGTTCTGCTTTTGCTATCTCAGCCAGTGTCCTAGATTCCTTTTTCAAGATACAAAATATTTTGTATGTTTTATTTGCAAAGACAACAGACATGGCTTTAGTGCCATTGTTCCTCCCCTCCAAACCCCAGAAAAGCAGCATTTTTTATTTCCTTAATATGAGCACTCTCATTAGGGCCATTTTCCCCCCCTGTAATTTCCTACCTATTGACTGAAATGCGCATTTTTTTTTATCTCCTACATTTAGTCTAAAAAAAATTACTTAGATGCAAATTTTTCTTATAAAAAAGGACGTAACGTTCCCACCATCACAGACACATCTGCGCTGCGTTCACTGCAAAGGCTTTCAGCACAGCTGAGAATTTGACACCTTTTTATATTTACCTACTGAAATGCCCACATTCACACAATAGGGAATGATATTTTCGGAGATCACACTACGAGATCTAAGGTGCCGGGGCTTCTGTTTGTTCTCTGGGATTTTTTTTTTTAACCGATGAAAATATCCTTCAAAAATAACTTGCTTGTAGCTACCACTGGATGAACTCTCCATGGATGTTTAATTTCATCAAGAAATGACAAGACTACGTTGCTACTGCTGCATTAATTCCTCTCACACTTATGAGTTTTCTGCAGACACATCCATGAGACACGTCCATCTCGACAACCGCCTTTATCTCATTTATTGATTCTCAACTAGCTTTATTCCTGCAATCCCCAATATTTAAAGAAATAACTCTTTAGGTCGCAGACATTTCCTCCACACCTCAAGCAACTGCGTAAAAAGTTTAAAAAATATTATTCTCTTAATAGAGTGGAAGCGGGCCAATCCCTATTATACGCATACTTATATTCGAGAGCCAAAAAGATCAAAATATAGCAAAATATGCAGAAAAACCCTAAGCAGGGGCGGCACACAGAGCACTTCAAAGCTTTCCTCTGAACTCTGTGAATCAGAGCATCCCAGACACGGCTTTCGAGCTGATAAACGTCAGGGCAGCACGAGAAGCTTTGAGGACTTCTTTTTTTCTGAACGCTCGGCTTGAAAGAACACTGACAAACCTGAGGTGAGTGGGGGGGGGGGGGGGGAAGCCGCGAAGGACAAAACGAACGACAGCGGCGGTGCCCACGGCCGCCCCGCGGGGACGGCGGGGCGGGGCAGCGGCGGGCGGACCGCGCGAACCTCACCAGGCGGATGAAGCCGAAGCCGCGGTCCCGGTTGATGAAGACCTCGCTGGGTTCCCCGTAGCGCTCGAAGAGGCGTTTGAAATCTTCCTCGGTGATGTCGGTGGGCAGATTGCCCACGAAGAGGCGGCAGCGCTGCGTGTAGCTCTTCTCGCCGGGTTTGAGAAAGCTCTTGATGTCGATGGTGAACCCGCCCTCCTGCTCCTCATCCCCACCCTCCTTGCCCGGCACCAGCGCCATGGCCGCCGCCTCGTTCTCCGTCTCCAGGCCCCGCAGTCCCTTCAGGCCGCCGCCGCCGCCCCCCACCATCCCCAGCGGCGCGGCCGGGGAGCTGTTCTCGATCCGCACTTGCTTCAAGTTCCGATTCGCCGCCATGTTCGGCCCTCGCTCCCTTCTCCCTGCTTTCCTCGGGGGACGCGGAGCCGCGCTCGGCAGCCACCCCCTCCGACCCGCGGCCAATTCAAAATGGCGCCCCGGCCGCCCTCGGCGAGTTGTAACGTCCCCGCGGAGAGCCCCGCCCACCGCCGGCCGCGCTCCCTCCGCGGCCGCTGCGCCTGCGCGCCGCGCTCCCCGCGGCTCCTCGCAGGGAGGGGGAGCCGGGCTGCGCACGCGCGGTGCCGCGCGGTACGGCGGGGCCGCGGAGCCGCCGAGGCCGCCCGCGGCGCGCCCCTCTCCTTCGGGCGCCGTCGTTCCCGTTCGGCTCTGGGAGCCGGGCGAGCCCGCGTCGGGCCGCGGGAGGACGGCCTCCGCCTCTTCAGAGCCCTGCGGCTCATCCCAGCCGGGAGCTTCCCCTCCGCTTTCAGCCAGCGCGGCTCCCTCGGGCCTTACCCACCCGCCGCGAATCCGACCGTAGTTCGGCGGAGCGGTGCTCCGAGGCGCGTCGCGATCGTGCGCGCTCCGCTGCGGTCCGTAGCGACGCGGGGGGAGCGCCCCGCCCGGGCCCTGCGCCGAAAAGAGAGCGGCGGGCGGCGGCCCGGCGGGACCCGTGCGAGGCGCCGAGCCGACTGCGGGCAGCGCCGCGCCGAGAGGAAGAGCCGAGCGCTGTGGAGCGGCTCAGGAGGCAGAGGGAGGGCCCGCGGGCTGCAGGAACGCGCCCACTGTTGGGTGCGGGAGGCACGGCTGCGGGGGCAGGCCCTGCTGCGCGGGATGCCGGCCCTGCGCTGTCCTGCGCCGCAGCTGCCGCGTCGGGGGGGGGTGGCTTTGCTTCACACAAAGCTCTGCGCTCTGCGCGGGGCCTCGTGAAGATCCTGAGGAAAAAGGCGTTGCGCCTGGTTCCAGTTCCCATTGTAGCCTGAGCGCGACCTCGGGAGAAGATAACTGTTTTATTCATGCAGCTATAGCAATGTAAAAATTAAAAAATAAACAAAAAGCCCCAAACCTCTAGAGAGTCTTTTGTGGTTAGTATTTACTTAGCTACCTATGACGTGGGCTGTTCTGTTTTAAAGCAACAATAAGCGTGACTGAAGAAAATAATAGCCCCGCAACAGACATGAACTCTTTGCTGTGAGATTTCATAGAATCAGAATGTCCCGTGTTGCAAGGGACCTGTAAGTATCATTGAGTCCAGCTCCTGGCTCTGCTCAGCACCAGCCAAGAATCAGACCATCTGTCTGTGAGCATTGTCCAGATGCTCCTTGGGCTCCGGCAGCTCAGGGCTGTGCCCACTGCGCTGAGGAGCTTCTTCCAGTGCCTCTGGTGAACCTTTTCCTTATATCCAGCCTGAGCCTTTGCTGCCATAACTTCATGCCATTTCTATGGGTTCTATGGCTGGTCACAAGAATTCAGTGCCTGTCCCTCTGCTCTCCATTGTGAGGAAGCCAGAGGCTGCAGTGAGGAGTCTCCTCAGTCTTCTCTAGGCTGAACAAACCAAGGGACTTCAGCTGCTCCCCTCCAGACCCTTCGCCATCTTTGTAGCCCTCCTTCAGTAATTGTAGTAGTTTTATGTCCTTTTTATACTGTGACACTCAAAACTGCACACAGAACTTGAGGTGAGGCTGCACACTGCTGCAGCACAGACCGGGACAATTGCTTCCCCCAACCAGCTGGCAATGCTGTGCTCGATGCACCCCACGATACTGTTGACCTTTCTGGCTGCTTGATCACACTGCTGACTCATGTTCTACTTGCTGTTGAGCAATACCCCCAAATCCTTTTCAGCAGGGCTGCTTTCCAGTATTTCACCATCAGTTATGCATAATCAGGGTTGCCCCTCCCCAGGTGTAGAATTCAGCGCTGGCTCTTGTTATACTTATTGCAGTTGGAGACTGCCCAGCTCTCTTATTCATCTAGCCGTCTCGACAAGCCTCTACACCTTCAATGGAATCAACAATTTAGTATCATTATCAAACTTGCTCAAAATACCTTCTAGTCCTACATCCAAGTCAATTATGAAAACATTTAAAGAGAACTGACTCTAAAATGGGGCCCTGGGAAACCCTCTATTGACTGGCCATCAGCCTGGTATAACCCCATTTACTATAACCCATTGAGTCTGATCTGTTAGTGAATTGCTCACCCATCTCATTGTGATTTTGTTGAGACATTGCTTGACATTTTTCCCAGAGGATACTGTGAGAAACAGTTTCATTAGCTTTTCTGAAACCCAGAAAGATAACTGACTTCCCTATGTCAACTAGATATGTGACCTTCCTTGTCATAAAAGGTAATAAAGTAGTCATACAGGCCCTTCCCCTCATGAATCCTTGTTGTCTGTGATCAGTGACTGCATTGTCTTTCAGGCATTTTTCAATAACTCTCAGCATAATTTTCTCCATCATTTTTTACCAGGTAATGAAGTGAAACTGACAAGACCAGGGTCTTTTTTCTTGCTGTTTTGAAAATGTGAACATTTGCCAGCTTCCAGTCAAGTGGGACCTCTCCAGATTCCTGAGACTGTTGAAAAAATTATTGAGAGAGGTTTCATGGTGACATTGGTCAGCTCTCTGAGTACTCCGGGTCCTAACCCATTAGGCCCCATGGACCTCTATGCATCCATTTCCATGTTTGATGGTAATACTCTAAATTATTCTATTTTTCCATTTGAGGCACAAGGAAGAACTACGAAAGATCTCATTCCTTTCATGGAGCTTCTGGAAAAATAATCTGGAAAAAAAAGGTGAGTTCTCATACAGCAGGAATCACTTCCTCAGCCTACCTGTTTCTGAAGCAGCCTCCTGAGTTTAGCACATTGAAATAAACATACACTTAAAGCTCTGAAAATCAGAAAGTAGTGACTGGGGAAGGGTGTCCGCTGACAGCAAAGGCAGGAAGTTAGACAGCATAATAACATGGAAGGTAAGGAGTGGCAGTATTTGATCCGAAGAGGTTTGGTTTGTTGTACATTTAGCATTCAGTAATGAAAACTGAGTCAAAGAAAAGTAACTACTCAGAGAAAACCAGTATATTTAAAAAAAATGGTGTGTAAAGGGAATGGAAGATGCATTAGAAATGATGGGACAGTACAAGTGAAAGCTGAGTAGACTGGAAAAGGGAGATACATCACTAGTCTGCTTGTTATTGTCAACTGTTTAATAAAATTGCCATGATCTTCAGGCAGTTTTACAAATCACATAAAATGATTCAGTAGTCTAAACACAACCATTGTTTCACTATCATGGAATCATAGATTCATAGAATGGCTTGGGTTGGAGAGGGCCTCAAAGATCATCTGATTCCAAGGCCTCTGCTGTGGGCAGGGTCACCATCCACTAAGTCAGACTGTCCAGGAACCCATCAAACCTGGCCTTGACCACCTCCAAGGGTCGGGCATCTATCCAGAACTTCTTTAGGCAGCCTGTTCCAGTGCCTCTACACTCTCCGAGCGAAGAATTTCTTCCTAGCATCTGAACTAAACCTCCCCTCTTCCAGTTTAAATCCATTTCCCCTTGTCCTAGCACTATCTGCCTCCATAAAACAACAGTCTCCCTCCTGCTTATAAGCTCCTTTCAACTACTGGAAAAAAAACAGTGAGTTTTCTCCAGAGCCTTTTCTTCTCTAAGCTGAACAACCCCAACTCCCTCAACCTTTCATCTTAGGAGGCGTTCTCCAGCCCTTTGATCATCTCCTGGACAGCCCCAGGCCTGGACACAGTACTCCAGATGGGGCCTTGCGAGCGCAGAGTAGAGAAGGACATTCTCCTCCCTCTCCCTGCTGCCACCCCCACGTTGATGCAGCCCAGGATATTGTTGCTTTCTGGGCTGCAAATGCACACTGCTGGCTCATGTCCATTGTACACGCACTACAGTCCAACATTCTAGGTTGTTATACAAAAATAACCTAATTTCTCCTGTATTTTAACACTCCTTCACTTTCCTTTGCACTGTATCATTTAAGGCTTTGCTCATTGGTACGAGCAACCCCAGGGCTCATCTGGTACCTAACTGCCCAGAGTCTTTGTGGCAAGGTGTAACAGCAGTTAGAAAAAACAAATAACATTTGGAATGGGGACAGAATGGACCTCCTGAAGTTCTTGTTACAATGTTTTCCTTCTGTTATAAACATCCATAACAATTCTTATGGTCTTCTAGTTGCAACTTTTGTAATGTGAGAAGTACTGCCAAAAAGTTCTGCCCACCCTCCGTAAGTTTGTTATTATATTTGATGCTTTGTATGCAGATGAACAACATGGAAATCATTTTGGAAGAATGGAGGAATGACAGCTAAAATCACCCAGCAATTTGTTTTCCCTCTGTAATTCTTGAGAGAGTTTGGGTTTGGTTTTTATCCTTATTACTTGTTTTGTTTTTGAAACCTAAGTGTATTCAACTTGACATTCAAAAGGCCAGAGCAGAAAACTTTAATTGTCTACTAACAAAACTGGTTTGGGCATGGAATCTATTTTAAGACCAGAAAAAGGTTGCAACTTCTTGCATTAGGAACATACCACACTTACATGTGTTACTAGACTCCATTTTCTGCAGAATATTTAGCTTTGATACATGATCTAGCAAATGGTTCTGCATTTTATTTATTTAATTTACAATATTCTACATATGCACTGCTGTCCATAGCACAATCACTGTTCACTTGAGAACAAGACCATTTTAATAGTACAAAACAGGTGTAGAATTGTGAAAATCACCAGTACTTTTCGCTCTGTCTGCTTAGAGTATACTAACATGTTAACACTAACTAGAGGTTTTGTTGCATGACAAGATACACACCATCCAGCTTTGTGCCATATGAGACAGTCAGAAGCAAGTGTTCTGGCTTTTCATTTGCTGTATCACAGCATTAGTTCCCTACCAAATGTGAGAGTCCTGCTGGAAACCAAGGAGACACAGACATTGATCTGCAAATAAAAATCCCAAACTATATCTGTGTACCCTTGAAACAACTTCAAAGTGATCGATTGCTCAGGTAGCAGCACCTCAGTGATGATAGCTGTGTTACTGCTGTAGTCAGCTTCTCATCAGTGGCAATTGCCCTTGATCAGGTGGTTGGTAGGTTATTGCTCAACACAGTCCTCAATTCCCAAATTTCTTTCTTTTTACAGTCTGTCGTCAGATCAGATGGCTGAAATCATGACAAACACCGATATGGTTAAGTCATGCTTCCTTTATTACCTGAACAGCCTCGTGTTTATAGCAGTCAGACACGGGCATATAGAAAATATCACACAATCATTGGCAGAAAGCATTTAGAAAAACAGCTCTAAGAACACCCCCTGCAGTTAACAGTTCTGTGCTTATCTAATCAGGGCCATGAGTCGTTCCAAGCCATGCACTCTTCCTCCAAGTGGGGTCTCCCATCACACAGCTTACTTGAACTTCTTTTCCTTTTCTTCTGGAAGTGTCCTTGGTTCTCGGCCTTCCTTTCTCATGCTGTTTATCCTGTTCCACAGCTTCTGCTCTAAATATAGTTTCTCACATTCCCACAATTCCCCCTTTTTATTAGTGAACTATTAATATACTACAAAATAATAACACAAATAGTATTAATAACATAATCACACCTTGTACACAGCATCCCATCTGCCTGATTTAGAGCTTTCTTCTTCATTTTGTGTAACACTTTGTAACAGTACTGAAGGGTGCATTTAGGTTATCACAACTTAGTCAGGACATCAATTGTTAACACGCTGAATTTAAGAGAAAAGACAAGGCAATCATATGATAATGACAAGAGATACTTAGACTTATTAACAAACGAACAAACTTATGCTTCACCTACAGCTCAAGTTCCTGCAACCTGGAAAAGAATCCCTGAGGGTCCCATTCCATGTGTACCAGAATCTTCAATTTCTGTATACTCTGATATAGTAATTTTTTAATGTTCCCTAAGATTAACATAATGCATGCCCTTAAAATCCTCACAATCAAATCTTTGGTTAATAATAGAAGATTAATAGCGGCACAACTTTGTAAAGTTGCATGTCCAGTAGAATCAACATCAGTGGGTAAGCCTGCTAGGGCATCACTAGTGGTACTGCTTTCCTTTGCCAGCTAACATCCTGACTTGGTGAGTGTGGCTAAAGCTTGAGCAGTGCTGTTTCAGGGTATGTTGGATCTGAGAGACAGGATGTCTTAGAAATAAAGGCAAGCAAACAATGCATTCAGAGCAACACATAGGATTAGAGTTTTATTCAACACTCACATATACGCAAACATCCATTTTAGATAAGTGTAAGCACAAAGCAGAAACTCCCTAAGCAATCACATTATTAGCTATTAACCCTTGAGAAATGGCGAGTCACCAGAGAGTAGAGACAGAAGGAACATGCTGGTGGTGGATGCGATAGGCAGTGCCAACAGGGCGTCCCCGGCTTCAAGGTGCACTTTTCCTCTCTCACCCATCACAGATTCTCTCCTGCTTTTACTCTTCTCAGGGTCTGCAGAGTTTTTTCCATTTACACACTGCATCCTCATGGCCAGTGCATGATTCAGAGCCCAAGTGGAACACCGGCTTGCAAAACAGAATAAACTACTAAGGTCAGCTCCCTCTAAAAAACACTTATAGCCACAAATATCAGTTGCCTTAAAACTATCGATGATACATAGTCGTATTTTTTAAATTCTGATTAGTGGATGAAAGGGAGTGAATTGTTCTATAGTACAGGGTTATCCCTTTGCCTGAGATTCCTTTCCAGGTTTTATCTTGGCAAACTAAGAAAAGGCTAATTGATAGACTAATAACATCATAACTGATAATGAAAATGTAAAATTAAACTAAAAATGTTATATTTTCCCAGTCCTGCAAACTCACTGTTGAAGGTCAGTTCAATAACACGATCACAGAAGTTTCCCGTAGTCGTCTTGGTAGCTTGGGTTGCTCAGCTGAAGCAAGTTATGTCCTCCTTGTTGCTGCAAGAATTCTTCAACAGCTTCCCCTTCTTCTTTTTGAGCAATCCAAGCCTGATTAATCAGCTTAGCAATCAGTTTCTTAACAGTGCTTATAACAACACAACACACAATAACTATTAACTATTAAGAACTGTAACTATTAATAAGCAGAATATGCAGACCCTCCTTGATTAAACCTTGCAACCACTGGGGTATTGCTCCATATAAAACAGTGAGCCATTGATCAACAGGTGTACCATCACGTTGAATTTTCCCCATATGTTCTTTCAGAAAAGTAATCGACTTATGAATTGACTCACTGTGGTCCGAGAGATTCATACAGCACATACCATCAAAGTCACTACATCTGTGCCCTTGAGCTAAAAGCAGAAATAGCTACCCTATTCCGCAGTAGTGCATGGCACAAGCTGTTCTGATCCAATACCATCCTCAAGTATTTCTGTAGTAGCATTTGCTTGCTTTTTGGCCTAACATGCAAACCTCTCTAAGTTTCTCAGTGCTCTTGTAGCAGCAGCTCCTGGTACAAAAAGATAAAGTGCTACTCTGGCTGCTACGCTATGCAGTTCTACGTTGTCATTGCAGTCAGGTATAAATAATGCACATTTGCATCTAGATGCAGTGGACAAAGTTATATTACACAACTGAGCAAAGCTAGGAGCAAACATAGCAAGTTTCCCTAAATAGCATGGACCTCCTATAACATTCATAGATTCATAGATTCATAGATACATAGATTCATAGATTCATTAGGTTGGGAAGGACCTAAAAGATCATCTAGTCCAACCATCCTCCCACCACCATCCCTACCCACCAAGCTACTAAATCAAATCCCTTAGCACCTCATCTAAACGCTTCTTGAACAGCGCTAGGGACGGTGCCTCAACCACCTCCCTAGGCAGGCCATTCCAGTGCCGGACCACTCTCTCAGAGAAAAAATTATTCCTCAAATCTAATCTAAATCTTCCCCGGCGCAACTTGTGGCCATTCCCTCTCGTCCTGTCATTAGTTACCTGGGAGAAGAGGCTGACCCCCCTCCTCACCACAGCCTCCCTTCAAGAAGTGGTAGAGTGCGATGAGGTCTCCTCTGAGCCTCCTTTTCTCCAGGCTAAACAATCCCAGCTCCCTCAGCCGCTCCTCGTAAGACTTGTGCTCCAGACCCCTCACCAGTTTTGTTGCCCTTCTCTGAACACGCTCCAGTGCCTCAATGTCTTTCTTATAGTGAGGGGCCCCAAACTGAACACAGTACTCGAGGTGCGGCCGCACCAGAGCTGAGTACAGGGGGATGATCACCTCCCTGCTCCTGCTGGCCACACTATTTCTAATACAGGACAGGATGCGACTGGCTTTCTTGGCCACCTGGGCACACTGCCGGCTCATGTTGAGCCGAGCATCAACCAACACCCCCAGGTCCTTTTCCTCCATACACTCTTCAAGCCATTCTGCCCCAAGCCTATAGCATTGCATGGGGTTACTGTGGCCAAACTGCAGGACCCGGCACTTGGCCTTATTGAACCTCATCCCATTGACCTCAGCCCAGCTGTCCAGCCTATCCAGATCCCGCTGAAGGGCCTCCCTACCCTCAGGCAGATCGACACATCCTCCCAACTTGGTGTCATCCGCAAACTTACTCAATCCCCTCATCCAGGTCATCAAAAAAGATATTAAACAAGATGGGCCCCAGTACCGACCCCTGGGGGACACCACTCGTGACGGGACGCCAGCTGGACTTGACTCCATTAACCACTATCCCCTGGGCACAGCCCTCTAGCCAAATCTCAACCCAGAGAAGAGTGAACCTGTCCACACCACGGGCTACCAGTTTCCCCAGGAGAATACTGTGGGAGACCGTGTCAAAGGCTTTGCTGAAGTCCAGGTAGACTACATCAACCACCTTTCCCTTATCTGCCTCACCCTTTGCTCCAGCACAGCCCCCCTGGGCTCTTTACTGGAGAGCCCTGTTATATCCCCTTCCCCCATCACAGCTAGTTTAAAGCTCTCTCAATGAGTCCAGCTAGCTCCTGGGCTAGAATTCGTTTCCCCCTTTGGGACAGGTGTATTCCATCAGCAGATAACAGGCCAGGAGCTGAGTAAACTGCCCCATGGTCAAAAAACCCGAAGTGTCTGTCTCTACACCAGCCTCTCAGCAAATTATTCATCACCTGTGTTTTCCTAGCCCATTCTGTGTCCTTCACCACCCCAGAAGGTATGGAAGCAAATACCACTTGTGCTCCCTTGAACTAATCGTCCTAGACCCCTGAAATCTCTTTTCATAGTTCGTAGGCTTCTTTGAGTTATTTCACTGCTGTCTGCTTGAACTATGAGCAACGGATAGTAGTCAGTGGGGTGTATCAGATCTGGGAGTCTTCTAGTTATGTCCCTGACCCGGGCCCCAGGGAGACAGCACACTTCCCTACGGTTTGGGTCTGGTCTGCAAATGGGGCCCTCAGTACCCTTGAGAACAGAGCCACCCACCACGATCACCTTTCTTTCCTTCTTGGCAGCGGCAGTCTCAATGCACGGAGTCAACTGCCTTGCCATTGGTGACTTCCTGGGAGAATCTTCCCGCACTTCCCCCCTTATTTCTCCTTCAACGTCCAATGCTGCAAACCTATTGCTTAGAGGGACTTGAGGACACGAGGTAGGCAGAGGGGGAGATCGCCTACGGTACCGAGCAGGGATGTTCTGCCAGCCCTCCCCATCCCTCAGATACCCCCCCTCAACCTGACGGGGGCAGGTCAGGGAGTTCACCACCAAATTCGGGGTATCTCCCAGGTTCCTTTCTCTCTGGCACTCCAGGGAGCTACTCCATCAGTCAATCTCCCGCTCGCAGTCCCTCATGGCCCTCAGTCTCTCAACCTCCTCTTTCAGTTCTATCACCATGCTAAGCAGATCTTCAACCTGTTCACACCTCATGCAGGAGATCTGCTTGCCATCCTCCTCCAGCAGCAGCAGGCTCTGGCACTCACTGCAACCAGAGACCTGTGTAGCCACATTTCTAGGCAGACCTTCTGTCTGGGTCGCCACAGTCCTTTTACGGCAAGCCCTCTGTCTAGATACATAGATTCATTAGATTGGGAAGGACCTAAAAGATCATCTAGTCCAACCATCCTCCCACCACCATCCCTACCCACCAAGCTACTAAATCAAATCCCTTAGCACCTCATCTAAACGCTTCTTGAACAGTGCTAGGGACGGTGCCTCAACCACCTCCTAGGCAGGCCATTCCAGTGCCTGACCACTCTTCCAGAGAAAAAATTTTTCCTCAAATCTAATCTAAATCTTCCCCGGCGCAACTTGTGGCCATTCCCTCTCGTCCTGTCATTAGCTATCTCGGAGAAGAGGTTGACCCCCCTCCTCACCACAGCCTCCATTCAGGAAGTGGTAGAGTGCAATGAGGTCTCCTCTGAGCCTCCTTTTCTCCAGGCTAAACAATCCCAGCTCCTTCAGCCGCTCCTCATAAGACCTGTGCTCCAGACCCCTCACCAGTTTTGTTGCCCTTCTCTGAACACGCTCCAGGGCCTCGATGTCTCTCTTGTAGTGAGGGGCCCCAAACTGAACACAGTACTCGAGGTGCGGCTGCACCATAACTGAGTACAGGGGGATGATCACCTCCCTGCTCCTGCTGGCCACACTATTTCTAATACAGGACAGGATGAGACTGGCCTTCTTGGCCACCTGGGCACACTGCCGGCTCATGTTGAGCCGAGCATCAACCAACACCCCCAGGTCCTTTTCCTCCATACACTCTTCAAGCCATTCTGCCCCAAGCCTATAGCATTGCATGGGGTTACTGTGGCCAAACTGCAGGACCCGGCACTTGGCCTTATTGAACCTCATCCCATTGACCTCAGCCCAGCTGTCCAGCCTATTCAGATCCCACTGAAGGGCCTCCCTACCCTCAGGCAGATCCTCCCAACTTGGTGTCATCTGCAAACTTACTGAGGGTACACTCAATCCCCTCATCCAGGTCATCAGAAAAGATATTAAACAAGATGGGCCCCAGTACCGACCCCTGGGGGACACCACTCGTGACGGGACGCCAGCTGGACTTGACTCCATTAACCACTATCCCCTGGGCACGGCCCTCTAGCCAATTCTCAACCCAAAGAAGAGTGAACCTGTCCACACCACGGGCTGCCAGTTTCCCCAGGAGAATACTGTGGGAGACCGTGTCAAAGGCTTTGCTGAAGTCCAGGTAGACTACATCAACAGCCTTTCCCTCATCTACCAGTCTGGTCACCCAGTCGTAGAAGGAGATGAGGTTGGACAAGCACAACCTGCCCTTTGTGAACCCGTGCTGGCTGGGTCTGATCCCCTGACTGATCCCTGACTGTGTCTCAACAAAAGATCCCAGTTCATCCACACTGGCCTTCTTCCCCTCCAACTTGACTTACGGGACTCAGGGACAGGCTGCACCTGTGCCTTTAAGATTTCCATCTTGAGGAGGACCCAGGCTTCCTGGACCCCTTTACCCCTCGGGAGCGAGTCCCAAGGGACTCTTGCAACAAACATCCTGAGCAGGTCAAAGTCTGCCCTCTAAAAGTCCAAGGTAGCAGTTTTGCTAGTCACCCTCTTGACATCACCAAGAATAGCAAACTCTACCATTTCATGGTCACTCTGGTCAAGACAGTCCCCAACCTTCACATCTCCTACTAGTCCTTCTCTGTTAGTGAAGAGCAGGTCTAGCAGGGCACCTCCCCTGGTAGGTTCTTGCACCAGCTGTGTCAGGAAGTTATCTTCCACACACTCCAGAAATCTCATGGACTGCTTCCTCTGTGCAGTATTATATTTCCAGCATGTATCAGGGAAGTTGAATTCCCCCATGAGAACAAGTGCTGGCCATCATGCAACATCTATTAGTTGCTTGTAGAACACCTCATCTATCTCTTCATTCTGACTAGGCGGTCTATAACAGACCCCCACCATGATGTCACCCCTACAGACCATCCCCCTGATCCTTACCCATAGACACTCTACTTTGTCATTTCCAACCTCAAGCTCTTCAACATCAAGACACTCTTTGATATAGAGAGCTACGCCACCACCCTTTCTTCCCCGTCTGTCCCTTCTGAAGAGCTTGTAGCCATCAATCTCAGTACTCCAGTCATGGGAGGGGTCCCACCATGTTTCTGTAATAGCGACGAGGTCGTAGTTAGCCTGCCTCACAATGGCTTCAAGCTCATCTTGTTTGTTGCCCATGCTGTGTGCATTGGGTACGTTAGCAGGGACCCTTTGCCAGGCGCTATCTCAGCAGATCGAAAAAAACTTTTTAAGGCAATGCCTTAGCCACGTGGTTGCACCATACCACACCACAACCTCCCCTTGTTTCAGCACCACAGGCTCCTAAACTTTGGTGTCTGTTGTTTGTACTACAAAAAACCCCTGGCATTCACCACGTAGTATATGGACCTCCTACCATCACATTTGTCCATCCTGTGAAGTCCAAATTCCTGTAAGGATTTATGCACTGTAATGCATTCCCGAACACAAAACACATTTGAGTCCAGTTACGAGATGTATTCCCTACCATCTGAGAACCTAGCAATTGCAGCTCTTGTGGATCCCAGGGCAATGTGACATTAAGGGAGTTTAGTAACTTTGTCGAGCAGTTGGCCACCGGCATGTTTCCACTGCAATTATCAGTGGAGAATCAACTAAAGTAAAGTGCAGATCTGTGTGGGAACTGTTGAATCACAGCGTGAACCACTGATTGATCACCTGAGGCGAGCACTGAGTCAGCTGCAGGGGCACAGGTGAAGGTAATGTACCTGTGTGATTGGAAAGGGTGGAGTCTGGCTCCACCTCTCCCAGACCCCATTTAAGGGCTGACCACCACCAGGGAAGGATCTTTTCTTGGAGATCCCTCCCCAGTGGAGTTATTGGCAAGCCTCAACCATCTTAAATGGTGAGCCATTCTTTCCTTACTAATTGTCTGTATGTCATCTACTTGAGCCTATCTAAAATATACCATCTTCTGCACTATTCCCTGTGAATGCTATTCTTAGGGGTTATTTGCCCTACAATTGGTGAGCCAGGCAGCAGGATTTATAGGGTCACCCTATTATGGTCTTGTCACTGTTATTGAAAAATGGGGACCCCTGCGGGTTACAGGGAGTGTTTCTCCTTCTCCAGCCTGGCTGACGGATTATTTTCAAGGCCTGGATAAGGACATACTAGTTACAAAAGAACGTCGGCTAGCGGCTTCTGCTGTGGCTTGGCCTCTAATAATGGCTTTACATAAAATGCAAGTAACAAATACAAACATAGAATCTGAAAATCAATTGTTAAGAGATAAAACTGAGAAATTGGAGCAACAGTTGGGCACATTAGTAGCAAAAAAGCCTGGACTAGATGTGCCAACAAGACAAATACGTACAGTATCAGTGGAGGACACCCAGGTCCCTGAAGTAGCGGACCTGGATGTTTCAGAAGTCAAGATTCCTAAATCGGATCTCGAAGCTCCATCTATGGAGGATCCATTTGAGATCCGACCAATCATAACTCAAAAAACAAAAAAAGTGCAAGATAGACCAGCGGGGGTGCCTCCTGAGCAATGGCCCCCTGCTGAAACCTGCTTGCATGTGACAGCTCGCCCGTATACGGCAAGCGAGCTGATGGACCTAGTACAACGGTTCCATCAAAAACCAAGGGAAAGCATACCATCATGGTTCCTGAGGTTATGGGATGCAGGAGCTGAAAGCGTATTAGTTAGTGGGACAGAAATGTCTAAACTAGCATCTATAACTATACACCCAGCCCTGAGGCAAAGATTATGTGCTGCCATCCATTATACTAATGAGAATCATTCTATTATAGATTGGTTGATGGCAGCATGCCGCCTAGCATGGCCTAACAAATCTGACATTCCACTCAGTACTGGTTTATGGTCCTCTATGGAGGACCTCCAAACATACATCCAGGAACTGGGTATGAGAGAGGCCATGTATTCAGAAAACTTTGAAAGCCCGGATACAGAAAAATTTACAGCAGGTATGCGAGACCTAATACTACAACAAGCCCCCTCTCACCTTTATGGGACTTTGGTTTCCATACTAAACCCCTTAGTGGCTTCGGAGGCCATCGTCCAACAGGCAGCCCAGTTGGTAGCAGACCTTGGGGAAACGGAGCGCATAAGAACTAGGCGCAATATCCGTATGATAGAAGAAGCTGAGGCATTCCCGATTAAAACTAGGAAGCCTGTCCCACGGATACCCCGATCGGGCCCCATACGGGTATCCCGGAAGACTATGTTTAATGATCTTATACGGGCCGGGGTTGCCTTTGCTAAAATCGATGGGCAACCCAACCATGTGTTGTTACAGCTTTGGAAGCAACTGAGAAATGATCAGAAATTTCAGAGTACTCCCAGAAAATTGGGAGTATGAATAATACAGGCAGCACCAACAACAACCTGGAATTTGGCTGACTTTATAGTCCCAAATAGAAGGAAGAAACATCCACAAGTGTCACGAGCTACAGTGCCTGAACCACCTGTGGTAAAAGACTTAGACCTAGCGAACTTCATGGAGTAACGAAGAACTTTGGTCCCTTTAGGGCCTCCAGATGTGACCAGAGGCCCTATGTAGAATTAGAAATATTTTGGACAGATAGGAATATTCAAAAGGTGATGGCTCTAGTAGACACTGGTGCGGAAACATCAATTATATATGGAGACCCAACAAAATTTAAGGGCAATAGAGTGATGATTGGTGGGTTTGGGGGGCAGACCACTCCGGTCACCCAAACATGGTTGAAATTGGGGGTTGGGCATCTCCCACCCTGGGAGTATAAAGTGTCGATTGCCCCAATTCCAGAATACATCTTGGGCATAGACATTTTATGGGGTCTGGTTCTCCAGATGACTGTGGGAGAGTTCAGACTTCAGCAGAGGTACATTAGTATCCGGGTGATACAGACAGTATTGAGGGGCCATGCAAAACATGAGCCCATTTGTTTGCTGAAACCACACCGGATTACTAATGTAAGACAGTATAGACTCCCAGGGGGGCAGGAAGAAATATCAAAGACGGTGCAGGAACTAGAAAAAGTAGGTATTATAAGGCCTGCACATAGTCCATACAATTCCCCCATCTGGCCAGTGCAGAAGTCAGATGGAACATGGAGAACAATGGTGGATTATAGGGAATTAAATAAGGTCACGCCGCCCATCCATGCGGCCGTACCCAATATTGCTTCCCTAATGGACACACTTAGTAGGGAAATCAAGACCTACCATTGTGTCCTGGATTTGACAAATGCATTTTTCAGTATTCCGATCACCGAAGAATCGCAAGATTAATTTGCATTTACATGGGGAGGCAGACAGTGGACCTTTCAGGTCCTGCCACAGGGGTACGTGCATTCACCAACATACTGTCATAACTTGGTGGCACGTGACCTAGCTAATTGGAGGAAACCTAATAACATAAACATATACCGGTATATTGATGATCTCCTGTTAACATCCAACTCACTGGAAGCAGTAGGAGAGGCGGCAGATTCATTAACCTCCTACCCAAGTGAAAGAGGATGGGCTATCAATCCTCAAAAGGTGCAAGGTCCAGGCTTGTCTGTAAAATTTCTGGGGGTAGTCTGGTCAGGTAAGACCAAAGTGCTACCCAGTGCCATTGTAGATAAGGTTCAGGCATTTCCAGTCCCCACAACACCAAAGCAGCTGCAGGAATTTCTAGGTATATTGGGATACTGGCGTTCCTTTATACCTCATTTGGCGCAGCTGCTGAGACCTTTGTATAGACTCACAAAAAAGGGCTAATCATGGGACTGGGGGAGAACAGAACAGGATGCTTTCCAGCAAGCAAAACAGGTGGTAAAAGAAGCCCAGGCATTGGGTATATTCGATCTTAACCTCCCAGCTGAATTGGATGTTCATGTTACTCAGGATGGCTTTGGCTGGGGCCTGTGGCAACATCAGAGTTCTGTTCGGACCCTCATTGGATTTTGGTCTCAGGTCTGGCATGGAGGAGAAGAAAGATACAGTATGATTGAAAAACAGCTATTGGCTGCCTATACCGTATTACAAGTGGTAGAGCGAGTAACCCAGATGGCCAAAGTCATAGTTAAGACCACACTGCCAATTCAGGGGTGGGTAAGAGATCTGACCCACCTTCCTAAGACAGAGGTGGCCCAGGCACAGACGGTGGCACGATGGGTTGCCTACCTCAGCCAGAGGAGTAGTCTGTCTTCCTCACCGTTGAAAGAAGAACTCCAAAAGATTCTAGGCCCAGTGACATAACACAGTGATGCATCAAAACAAACCTTGGTTGCTCCGCTAGAGAAGAGTCCCATCCAGGAAGGAAAATATCCCATTCCTGAAGATGCCTGGTACACGGATGGGTCCAGCAAGGGCAACCCAAGTAAGTGGAGAGCAGCAGCATACCATCCCGCTACAGATACAATATGGTTTGAAGAGGGGGATGGTCAAAGCAGCCAGTGGGCAGAGTTGCGGGCCATGTGGATGGTTATAACCAAAGAACCTGGTGACAGTATCCTGAATATTTGCACAGATAGTTGGGCTGTGTACCGGGGGCTCACTCTTTGGATCGCACAGTGGGCTACCCAGGACTGGACTATCCATTCCCAACTGATCTGGGGCAAAAATATGTGGTTAGACATATGGAATACAGTCAAACACAGAACTGTCCATGTCTACCACATTTCTGGTCACCGACCCCTACAGTCACCAGGAAATGATGAAGCCGACACACTGGCCTGAGCTAGATGTGTTGAGAACTCACCATCTGAGAACATCGTCTACTGGTTGCATCAAAAGCTGCGGCATGCTGGACAGAAGACCATGTGGGCAGCTGCCAAAGCATGGGGACTGCCCGTACAATTATCAGACATTACTCAAGCATGCCGAGACTGTGATGCCTATATCTAAAATACACCATCTTCTGTGCTATTTCCTGTGAGTGCTATTCTTAGGGGTTATTTGCCCTACAGGGCCATAGCTAGAAACCCCAGTGAGACATGTCCTAAAGGGATCAGCGGCTGAGGCCATTGAAAGACAAAATTCTGGTGTGTTACCCACAAGTTCTGCCATGATTCAATCTTTGCCAGTACCATCAGCATCACTAGGATCATCAGCAGCCTTATCATCATTATTGTCGGTGTTCAGAGCAGCCTTCATGTAACTGCTTGGCACCCACACTGGGCCTGTACCTGATGAGACACAGACATACCCGCGACCAATAAACAAAACCGGAACTGGTCCTTTCCATACACCTGTGGCTGGATCCCAATAATGCACCACGATTTCCGGCAGCACATTTGGTGCTGCCCTGTTCACCATCTGAAAGTGGATAATTGCTGGGGGGTCTTCCTGGTCACCTGTTAAGCACAAGTGGTTTAAGACAACTTCTCATTAATATCCACGATGTCTTTCAACGTTTGCAACTGTCCCTTGAGTACCTGATGTGACAGTTCAGTGATCGCTTGTCCTGTGGGGGAACGTGGTGTATGGGAACTGTTGAATCACGGCCTGAACCACTGATTGATCACCTGAGACAAGCCCTGAGTCAGCTGCAGGAGCACAACTGAGTGTGATTGGAAGGGGTGGAGTTTGACTCCACCTCTCCCAAGACCCCATTTAAGGGCTGACCACCAGCAGGGAAGGATCTCTTGTTGGAGATCCCTCCCTGGTGGAGTTATCGGCGAGCCTCAACCATCATCAAGGTGAGCCAATCTCTTTTGCTATTTATTTGTATACCATCTACTTAAAGCCTACCAAAAATATACCACCTTTCGCACTATTTCCTTGAAGTGCTTTCCTTGGGGTTATTTGCCCTACTTGTGGTATGCCTGTAGTATGCCTCACTCCCCACATCTTTAGGAATTCACTAACCTTCTTCTTAACGTCTGTTGGACCATTATCTGTTTTAATTTGCTGTGGCACTTTCATCACTGCAAAACAGGCTGTTAGGTGACTACAGATGTGTAGAGATTTTTCTGCTCCCTGAGGAGTGGCCCACATAAATCCTGAAAATGTATCAATGCTGACATGCACATACTTTCTTGCACCAAATTCTGGGGTGTGTGTCACGTCCATCTGCCATAACTCGAGCGCCTTGAGACCATATGGATTGACTCCCAGGCCCAACCCTGGGCCATGATGACTACATAGGGGACATGCTTGTACTATCCCTTTTGCTTCTACCCAGCTAAGACCA
The DNA here is from genome assembly GCA_023055505.1 of Callipepla californica brunnescens. NCBI lineage: Eukaryota > Metazoa > Chordata > Aves > Galliformes > Odontophoridae > Callipepla > Callipepla californica. The sequence continues at coordinate 108,075,427 of JALIRH010000001.1, read as the reverse complement.
AACTGCCTCCCGAGACCCTTAACATTCTGATGAAAAATCTCATGAGATATCCATGCATGAATAAAATTACTTTCTGGACCTGCATTAGCTACACTAATCAACTTATCTGCAACTTCATTGCCTTCTCCTAATGACTATGGATATGTACAACACAGAAGGATGCAGTTCATCCCTTGACAGCATCTCGCAGCCACAAGAACAATGTCAACAACTGATCTTGCTTAGTCTGATGGCGTCTTCTTTCCAGCTAACCACATTAACTACATACAGCGAACCCAACACAACAGTAAAAGACTCAAACATCCAGTACTGGAAGGCCTAAACAACTGCTGCTAGCTCTAATGTCTGCAGAGACAAACCATTGGCAATCACATTCTGATAGAAGAATTGTGAAAAAACAGTCTTTTAGATCTATTATGAGCAAATGCCAGTCTTCCCATATCATAGATGGAGATGGTAAGCCTGCTTGAAAAGCTCCCATAATCGGCATTTGATCATTCATTTTTCTTAAATCATGTAGGAGTCGTCATTTCACTGACTTTTTGGGAATAACAAAAATGGATGTGTTCCAAGGACTAACTGATGACTGTATGTGTCCAGCCTGTAGTTGTTTCTCTACTAATTGTTCAGCATGCTGCAACCTTTCTGCTGTCAGTGGTCATTGCTCCACCCAAACAGGCTGGTCGAAGAGCCATGTCAATGCTAGGGTGGGTGGTTGCTCAGCAGTGGCCACTAATGAAAACCCTTTCTGTCCATGGTGATCATTACACCAAGCTGACTAAGGACGTCTCCCCCAATTAGCATCTGCAGGCCAGTGGGTAGCGCCATGACATACATCCTTATTGAGGCCATTTAACCTTCTAACTCAAGTGTTATGACCTCTGCACTAAGAAAAGTAGACGAGCTTCCCCCTACTCCTGTGACTTCACTATCTGGCTGCATCAACGGCCACTGCTTTGGCCACACCATTGTACTACAGATGTAACGTCAGCTCCTGAATCAGTCATTCCTAGAACGGATATTTTTTAGGCCCTTGAGACAATATAACAGTCATCACTGGCCATGAGGCCAAAGTCCTAATGAAACACAGTGTGTGTGACCTGTAGACCCAAAACCACCCTTGCCCTCCCCTTGGATCCCTGCACATGGCTGATGGTTTTCTATAGCAACAATTTGAGCTATTCTGCTACCCTTTGAAACAAACATTGGTGGATTAAGAGTGTAAGTTACTGTCCCATTTGTAATCAGAGTCAATTACCCCCGGTATAATGATTGAACCTTTGAGACCCGCTGAAGATCTGCCCAACAAGCCACCCAATGGTCTATTAGACAGTGGCCCCATAACACCTGTGGGGATTGCAGTCACAGAATTGTCTGCCAGGGTTACACTTATTGCAGCCACCAGATCCACACTGAGGCTTCCTCCTGTGTCTGGGGCATTTCCATTGAGGAATCCGGCTGAGCTGTGGCTACTGTTGTCATTGCATGGCCATCTGTGCTCTTCCTGGCGTTTCTCTGACTCCTACAGGACGCAGTACTATGTGTACTAGATTGACATTTGTCACACCACACAGTAATCATACAGCTTCTTTTCATGTGGCCAGGTTTACCACATCTAAAGCACATTTTATCCTTGGATGGACCCTTTGGATTTGTGCTGTTCCTTTTTACCGCTACAACAACTTGTGGTTCCTTAAGCGCCATCTTTATGGCTTGTGCAACCATGGCTGCATGCCTGCTCTGATCGGCTCTTTTCACCCTCTCCAACATTTCTTCTACTGATGCCGTTCTAGGCAATGTAACCAAAATACCCTGTGTTTTAGTGTTCGCATTGCCAAATGCGAGCATTTGAAACATACTATTTTTGGATTCTGCCGTCAAGTCAGGATGGGCAGAGATCGCCACCCATAACTGGTCAATAAATTTTGCAAATGGTTCCCCAACTCCTTGCTTCACAGAAGCGAAGGAAGGAGCTTTCTTTTCCCCTGGAAGACTAAGAAGAGCCCTCAGAGCAAGCTGAGCAGCAGTTTGATGGATAACTGCAGGGAATTGTAATTGAACCTGAGTACTGGCATATGGACCCATCCCTGTTAGCATTTCTGCTGTTACCCCACACAGTAGATCCCCTTTCTGTCAAGGCCTCCACTTGGGCTGATCTGAGCCATTCCCTCTCATACAATAGCATCTGCGACAGAGTTAACAACAATCATGCCAAATTTTTACAATCAACAGAACTCATTAAATCTGCCTGGAAAATCCAGGTTATGATCTGGTGGGCTGCCTCTGAGGTCAAACCATAATCCGAGACAGTTTTCCAGGCCTGCTGCAGAATCTTCCAATTGCGCGGTTGCCAGGTCCCCGTACCCTGTGCGGGATCGATGATGACCAGACAGGCTAATGATTCAGCATGCCATTGTCTATTTTTTGGCATCCTCTGTGTCTTTAGTTTTTAAATTTTCTAACTTTCCCAACACCTCCTGGAACATCTTAACCACAGATGAATGGCTCTCCGGTGGACAAGCAGTGCCCCTCTCCAGTGAAGTGTCTCTGGTGGAGCTCTGACTAATTAGATGTGATGGCCCAGGCAGTGGTGTAGCTGGCCACGGTGTAGTCTCCCCTGGGCTTTCCGGCGCAGGAGGTGGAGGAGGCAACAGCCATTCCTCCGAAGCTCACTGCTGCTCCAGCCCTTTGGAGATCTCCGCTGCCGATTTCTTCACTGGGAAGGACATGCCCCAAATTGGGAGGGGCATCAGGCAGTGAAGAAAAGTACCAAACTCCACTGCTGGAGGCCTTAGGCCTCGCACCAGACTCATTAGAAGTCCCAGGTGCCACCATTGGAGCTTGTGCCGCTGCTATAGCCACCCGCTGCTCTGCCCGCATGCTGTGCAAAGTGTTAATTACATCGTGCAATGTCCCACTTAAGTCCTTATCAAACTTTCCTTCCGAGATGGCCTTGTCCCACAAGCAGTCGCCTACTGCTCTCCATTCCTCAGGGTTAAAATAACAGAGGGGTCTCTTTAATAAATCCCTCCTTTTGGGCCCAAGTTATCAGGTCCCTCAGCTTCTCCAAGCTGCTAGATACACCTCTCTTGGAGAGTATGCTAAACAAAAGTTGGATTGGTGCTTCTGTGTCCATCTCTCAGCTGGTCAATCCTGACGAGCTGTAGGGTCATGATCCCCACCCTGCTACTGTGTGCCACTTGCCTCACAGTGCTTCTTGTCCCCCGTCTTCACCGAGTCCTCCATCCCTCCGCAGAAGTTTTGAAGTCTGGTTCATTCACCGAGGTCCGTGTTTGGGTGCCAGATGTTGTCGGATCAGACGGCTGAAGTCATGACATACACCGATACGGTTAAATCATGCTTCCTTTATTACCCGAACAGCCTCATGTTTATAGCACTCAGACAGGGGCGTATAGAAAATATCACACAATCATTGGCAGAAAGCTTTTAGAAAAACAGCTCTAAGAACACCCCCCTGTGGTAAACAGTTCTGTGTTTATCTAATCAGGGCCATGAGTCGTTCCAAGCCACGCACTCTTCCTCCAATTAGGGTCTGCTCTCACATAGCTTATTTGAACTTGTTTTCCTTTTCTTCTGGAAGTGTCCTTGGTTCTCAGCCTTCCTTTCTCACACTGTTTATCCTGTTCCACAGCTTCTGCTCTGAATATACTTTCTCATATTCCCACAGCAGTCTGCAACAAATTGTGGTTTGGATCTGTATTTGTAAGTCAAGCTGTATTGGAAGATCATAGCAGAATGTAGTGGGAAACACTAGAGCTGAGAATAGAACACATTAGGAAGAGAGAAACAAGGTGAAGCATGAAACTGTGCAGTGAAAAAGTGGGAAATGCTATAGGCTATGGGAGATGGCCAGAAGCTGGTGTCCTATTCAGAAGGGTGGGGTAAGGGAACTGAAGCACACCTCTTTCAGGTGTGTGCAAGACCAGTGCCAGCAACTCTGAAGGTGTAAGCACGACAGTGATGAGAAATAAATGCTGTGTGATAAAGTGACCGATGCAGTGTAATTGTCAGATGAACCCGACTAACATTCAGACTCAGGAGTGGTTACAAGATAATGTCACTGTATTGCCATCTGGCGACAAACTGTGGAATTATCAACTAGAATTTTAATGGAATACTTCAAATGAAAATAAATACGGAAAGCCTACAATAAAATTATCTCTCTGGTCCCAGATGGACAGGATGACTTGGATTTTCTATTTTTAAACCAGGTGGGCAGGCCTCCTTTCTCTCTTCTCTTCAATATTAGCATAATTCAGCAAGATAAATTTATTGCGTTGACATGAAGAGAAAAATGTATGAATCACAGTTACAAAATAATCTGCACAACATAACAGTTAGTAGCCACCTGCCTGCATACAGTTTATATATATTTATATTTAAATGAATGACAATCCAGTATTTCAGAACCATCTGAATATGATAAGTCAGTACTATTCTTTAAAAACAACACTGGTCTCGAGAACACAAGGACTGAAAAGGTATGTAAACATATTTGTCTGTGAAAATGTATGTCAGACCAACAGTTAGGCTTGACAAAATTTACCCAGACTTTCCAAAGCTGCTCTCCTCACTATTTATAATCAATGCACACAATGCAATAAGTTTTGAATATTTTTCATTATATAGGATTTACCCATTCCCCAGAAGAATGACAGTTAACTACTAATAAAAGTGAGAAGTTAAAGCCTTAGGAAGCATTCCCCAAATACATTCAGCCTTAAAGTTCTCTAAGCAATAATTTGGTGTGTTGTCAGCACATCAGAGACAAAGATTTCTAACAGGCCCTGGGATCAGTCAGCAGGAGCAGTTTGCAGGTGACAGAGTTGCTGTGAATTCTGAAAGAAAACCACACCACACCCACGCTTTATTCTGAGCAGCTCAAGGCAAATTCAGACAGTTGCAATTTGCCATAAATCTGGGCACTTGACCAAAATAGCCTGCAGGCCCCAGAAGCTTTCCCCTTTGTACTTCCCACTGTGCAAATTTGCCTTCCTATGGTTGCAAGAACCATCTCTTAAGTCCTCCTCAATCACTTGACATGGGCAGACCTTATACAGACTTTAACCCTGATATGAGCTGCTCCAAATCCCCAGACTCCCTTCTATTCTCTATTCTGTGTTTTGCACAGTATGAAAAGTACCCAGCATCGGTCTATCTGTGGTTATGACCTCTGCAGAACAGCTGCCATCAGAATAATCACACACTGTGGTGATGGAAGCCCAGTACAGTGACCTCTGCAGTGGAATAATTGCTCAAAATTGCCATTGGTACCACACTTACAAATGCTAAGTCCCTCACCCATTGGGTATTTCCTTCCTCAGTACTTGTGATGCTGTTTATGATGCAGGAAGAGTTTGTCACTGTGATCATTTAGGTAAAGGAAGAGCACTGGACTGAATATGGGGATTATGCTACCAGCCACTGAGAATAAGCCCTGTAAGTGCAGCACAGACCTTGATGCAGTTCACCTAGTAGGAGAGGGCTGTGGCGTTGCACTGAGAGACTGTGAGAAACAGCCTTTGGTCCAAAACATGATTAGGAGTATCACAGCAAATGTGTGAAACAACACAGCTGGGAATGGGGGAGGAAGGCTGGAGATGTTAGTAACAATTAATGCTCAAATGCTAGTTAAGCAGAAGACATAGCTGACAATTAGATTGTTGATGTTGAAGTAATGTAGTTCCAAGAATAGATTAATTCAGTCTGTTATTGTGAAGACTTACAGCGATAGAGTGCAATTCTTTTCAGTGCCTTCTCTATTGCCTCTATTGCCCTAGTGATCCTAAGTAAGATTTCACTGTGTTAGCTGCAAGAAGTAAGATGGGCTTCGAAAGAGCTATCTGTGTACTGTTTCTTTCATTAAGAGGATGGATTACTAGTCTGCACAATATGTTGATCTAGTAACAATGCTCACACTATGCTTAAGATACACATCCACAAGCAGTGGAGCTGATCTAATAGTTCATTGTCATAGCAGTAAGCAAAGCAAAGGGTTAGTAAACATTCATTTTCTTCCTCAACTGCTTCTCTTTTCCCTGCCTTCCTCTCACCCTTGGCCATACAGTGCTCGTGCTGGCTCATGTTCAGCAGATTCATCTACAAGCCAGTTAACTCACTAACCAACAAAAATCTGAATGCTGTTTTCTGCAGTTAGTGAACTAAATAAAAGAGTGGTGATTAGGTGATGATCAGGTAGGCGATTCTGTGCCTCTACTCTGCTCTCATGAAACTCTACCCACCTGGAGTACTGTGTCCAGTTCTGAGTCCTGCAATGCAAGGACATGGAGATGCTGGACTGGGTCTGGAGGAGGGCCAGGAAGATCATCAGAGGGCTGGAGCATCTCCCATTCGGGATCAGGCTGAGAGCTGGGGCTCTTTAGCCTGGAGGAAAGAAGCCTCCAGCAGGGCCCTTATAGCAACCTTACAGTAACTGAAGGGGGCCTACAGGAAAGCTGGGGAGGGACTTCTAATAAGGGCAGGTAGAGGCAGGATGAGGGAAAATGGAAGAGGAAAGATTCAGACTAGATATTAGGAAGAAATTCTTTACTGTGAGGGTGGTGAGACACAGGTTGCCCAGAGAAGCTGTGGATGTCCCCTACCCGGAGGCATTCAAGGCCAGGCTGGGTGGGGCATTAAGCAATCTGGTCTAGAGGGAGGTGGTCCCTGCCTATGTTGGAACTAGATCTTAAAGGTCCCTTCCAACCCAAACTGTTCAATGTTTCTAGGTAATGATTTAATAAAAAAAAAAAAAAAAAAAAAAAAAAGCAAGAAGTTCCTTCCAAGCACTGGGAAGTGCTTCTTTATGTGGGTGATGGAGCACTGGCACAGGCTGCCCAGAGGCTGTGGGGTCTCCCCCTTGGTGATCTTCCAAAGCTGCCTGGATGTGGTGCTATGTATCCTGCTCTGGGTGTTCCTGTTGGAGCAGGGGTTGAGCCTGAGGGATCCAGAGGTTCCTGCCCACCTCCACCACCCTGTTGCTCTGTGAGAACTGTTTGGTTTTAAAGGCCTCCATTTAAGTAAGGGACAACTCATTTGCTGTCTGGATGTGGTGGTGGCTCATGATGTCCTGTCTTTTTCTCCAATTTCTTTCTCTCACAGTCTGTAGAAATGTATTTCTCGCATTTGATTACTTACATCTTCTCTAATCTCTGATTAAAATAATTATTGTGTAAATTTTCTTACATGATTCATCTCTGTACAGTAATACCTTTTCATCTTCCTTTCTAATTGGGAATATTTCTCTGTGAATTGACTTACTCTTACTTCAGCCTCTGGGGCTGAAAATGTTCTGAATCTGAACAATCTAAAAACCTTTGCAATAGGCATTGACTACAATTTGGAAAAGTATAAGATACTCCTCTGTATACATTTTGTTCATTTTCAAGTCAAGGATTGGGTTTTGTGTTTAGGAAGAAAAGTAACTTAACCCAGTTTGAAACGTGTTCATTTGTCAGTAGTTTACCTAATGCTTTTACCCAAGTCTCTTTTATTTCATTCATATACACTGATTACTGTTACAGCTAGACAAGAAACAGTATGTATAATCTCTGAGCATTTTCTACAGGTCAAAATATTTTACTAACCTAAACATTCAATAACATAAACATTTTGCCTATTGGAAACTCTGAAATAGTGTGAAATTAGGTGAGCTGAAACATTGCTTTTATATCTAATAGTTAATTCCAATTTTGTTGAATTGTTTTTGAGGTAGGCTGTGGTTTGTAGTGTAGCACACAAGAATTCAGGTACTGCCATAGCTGAGAGACTCCAAACCTTGTTTAGTTCACCACAGTATCTTCTGCCAAATGTTTGAGAGAAAAGCACTGACCTATGGGGGACAGGGAACAGATGTGGGTAGTAGATGTTCAGTTTTACTGAGGAGGAGACAGAAAAGCAATGTATGTAAGGTTGCTAAACTCAAACTGATGTCAGAAAATTAAAGTTTTTTTCATATTGTGTAAGGTAGCGTTAGCAAGCCCTTTTCAATGTGCTACAGTTGGCTGCTATTCAGAAGTTCTTAATTCAGGTGTATGTCTAAAATCGTACTGCATATAGATCAGATTTGAAACTTCATCATTTCATTTCATTTTCATGAAACTCTTGAGAATATATGTCTTGTGTCTGTTGCTAATGCCACTTAAACACTGTTTTAAAGAATGCCTGCTCTATTCTTTCCCCTGATATTTCTTACTGGTTGTTTTTGTTGTTGTTTTTTTTTTTGTACAGATTTCTCAGCTTCTTATAAAGCCACAAATTAATGGGACTGGGGAACTAACCCAGCTAAAGAAATAAAGGAGTGGGGGAGATGAGGAGAAAATGGATGGTTGTTCCAATGGATACTGATAAATAAATGCTGTACCACATTTTATGTGCATCTGAAACAGCATTTGTCAAAGAAGCTTTGCCTTCCCTGCAGGCAAGGAAGAAACACTCCCGAAAGTAAATGTGCCCTCGGATGGAATGCTATCTGCTTTGAGATCAGGAATTCGGATGTATCCATCTGTCTGAGCACGACAAAGAGTCTGTCCCTGCAACAACTGCACCTGAGGAATGTGAGGAGGAAGCTTAGCACATCCTGCTGCAATTTAAAACCCAGAGTGAGAGCCATCTCTCTTCCAGTTCTTGCTTGCTTTCTGGTACACAGCTTGTCAAAGTGGACATGAGCTAAATCAGTCAGCTGAACTGGAACAAATGAGACACATATTTCTTGCTACCAGCTCTTCTTGGAATTTAGGTAAAGTTACCTTGGCAAGGAAGTAGCTCAGCCATCAGCCAGGCTGCAGAGAAATCTAACACACTGAATTGCTGTGGTAAAATTAACCAAAAACTTTGAGACCAATGAAAACATTAAATGTATACACACTCTTTTTTTTTTTTTTTCCCAGTGTTATAGTCCATATAACATAGCCCATATGATACAATTTTCTCTCTTTCCAGACCAGAACAAAAAAGATCACAAGTGTCCCAGTTAGCCTCTCAAGCAAGCTTTAATCACTAAATAAATGGAAGCACAGTTTAACTCAGTCAACAAACACAGTAAATCACCACTCTACATGCCTCCAGGTCAGGCAGCTTGCATTGATAGCCTGATCTAGAGTAAAATATCTTTCACTTTAAGAAGACGAACTAGCCAATTCCTATTTCTGTTGGGTAAGATATTTAAGCCCTCTAGCAAGCAATTGTTGCCTGGAGTGCTTCCCTGCCACCACACTACTTTCAGAGCTGCTCCCACATGTTCTTGTAGTGCTACCACACTGTACCACAGTTACTGTAAGTCACTGGTTAAATCAGCAGAAGAGCAAGACTGCTTGGCTGATCAGCAGTGAAGAAATCTGTTAGGAATTGTACTTAATGTCCCACATAGATCTTAAGATGTAACACTGCTTCCAGATCAACGACATAAATGAGGTCTTTTTTTATTTTTTTTTCCTTCTGGTATGTAAGCACAGTGAAGAATGTAAAGGGAGGGTTTCTGTTTGAATGTCAGATCAAGCGAAGGCAGACACTTCCTGCAGACACATTTACTGCATTACCCTGTCACCGAGGCAATTTACTGAAGTGAATTTTCAATAGCAGGTGACAAAAGCTAGAGGTTAATCTCAGTGGAAGCTGTAAGTATTCACTACCTTAAAAATAAGGCCATTTTTACATTGGTGTCTATAAGACATACAGTCTACAAAATCTTCATCTTCTTGACATCTCAGTTTCTGCACTGAGGGAAATGTTTACTTGCTCCACAAGGGTAATGTAATGTAATATGAATTAGTTTCTAAGCACTCTGAATCCTCAAATGAAAGGAACTCTTCCAGTATAAATTCCCATGATTATATTATATATTATCACACACAGAATCCCAGTTATTCTATAAAAGAAATGTGAGCAGGACAATACCCAAAGCAAATCTTGTTCATTAGGTGTTCCAATTCTGACAAAAACTGGGACACTGTGGTCATTTATTTATATATTTTTTTATCAGGCAAAGTACTGAATGTACTGTATGTAGGAAGACAAAAGAATAAAAAAAATATAGCCAGATTTCCCAATTGCAACTCTGCAAGTCAGCCCGTGTGATCACAATGCCTCACAATGAGGCATCTTTGGTGCAATTTACACTGCAATATGTGCGATGCATGTGAGGTACAGAGCACCACATGTATGCAAAACCAACAGCCATTACCATTTACACCACAGGATGCACAGGTGCCTCAGCCTAGTTAAGGATTTGTACTACAGGCTAGGAATCAGTGCCTAGTTTATAGTGCATGTATAACTGTGTGCAGCTTGAAAACTTGTCCTGATTCAGGAGCACTAGGAATTCAGAGGTATTCCAGGAGCCATCATTATAAGACTTTCCATAAACATCCTCAAACCAAACTGGAAGTACGCACAAAAACTCAGCAATTTAGCTTTTTACAGATTGACTTTCTTGGTGGATACTCAAAGGAGGGCTGTGACCAGGATATTGGAAACACTTTTTCTTAAGCTAGCTCAATGTTCAAACAATATGCTGAATATGCTAGAATGTAGAAAGAAGTGAGGAGACTTTCCTTGGGCATATTTCAAAGACAATCTTAAGTCAGTTCCTAAAGGAGAAAACAGCTGAGTTGGGAAAATACAGTGGCTGGAGTCCAGGTGTGAAGGAAGGCTGCTTTCTAAACCTGCAGAGGGACTAAAGATCTGGTCGGAGAATGTTGCTTTAGTTGGCCGCTAATAACTTGATGACTCTTGTCTGAGTTCTCTGTGGTGAAAATGTTTTCTGATTGAGTATTTAGTATGGCTCAGAAGAAAGTAGGAAACCATGTTCTTTTTAAAATATTACTGTTTTTACTTTTGCTTTCTTGAGTGATCAAGATCTTTATGTTACCTGGCCCTAGACAAGGTGACCCTCAGCCTGGCTGGTGACCTAAGGCAAAGCATGCTCTCCCTGTCCTTGCAGCAGACTTTAAATGGATTTGCACTGAACACAATCAGAATATATCCAAAACTGGCCATAAATAAGCTGTAAGACAATATTGAAACCTAAGCGGAAAAATGAAGCATTGATTTGGTATTTTAGAACCATTGGGAGTGATTTGCTTCTATCAGGAAGAACAACAAAGGAACCATAAATAGTATGTTTGAATTAGAAAGATAAGGCAAAGAAGACCTTCTGCTATGATCAGAGATGAAGATCTGATGGTACTACACACTGTTGACTTTATGATGAGGCCAGCCATCACCTTGTTACACTAAAAAGTGTCATACAGGAACTTTCCAAACTGCATTGTCACGTGAATTGTAAGAGGAAGCTACACAGGTCAATAATAATGAAAAAATGGAAAATAACTGGTGGCATCCAGCCCACCTATCAAGACAGATAAGGGCCAAGTGTAGAACAGTGATGATAAAGAACCAAATGCACCATAATCTGCCCTGATTTGTAAACATAGTAAACAGAATGTGCATGAACAGTGCAGGGTACCTAGATGTACAGAAGCTGGATGGAAGCGTTACATCTGACAGCAAGGGAATATTCCTCTCCCCTCTGTGTGGCTGCTGAGACTGGGGGACTCCAGAGATAAAATGCCTGAGGGACAAGGAGACGGTATGTCAAAATACCAAACTACACTGAAGGCAGAAGCTATTTCGCCTGACATGGGTTGTATCACAGTACCCTCTACACTGGAAACAATTAAAACTTCCATTAAAGACAGAAGGTTTAATGGGAATTTTCATTGTTACTCAACAACCCCATCACCTTTTATGGCATCACACATCTCTTACTCTGATCTCTTACCATCTTTTTAGCAGATGTACTACCATAAGTTGCCTTTTGAAATACTTATTTTGCGCTGATGGTCCAATTTATTTTTTAATTATTACTTTTCCCCCCCTGTAGCTGCAGGCTTATCTGTAGCAGCTGCTGGCACAAAAGGTCTGGTAAGGATCCTCATGAATTATTGATCCCTTCCGCTATGCCAACGCCTCCATTCATCTCAGCAGGCTGAGATCACAGGCTGACAGCTTTCTTTCCAGGACAGCCACCCGCGCCTTTGTTCCCCCCGGGATGAGGTCACCGCCTGGCCCTGCTCTCAACATGGCGGCCTGTGTGTGATGGCGGCTTCCTTCCTGCTGAGAGGGATGGGCACCAGCCACCATCTTAAAATGGGCATAGGTTGCAGATTTCAACAACATTGCAATCCACATTATTTTTGTAAAGGGGTAAAATTTAGGAGAGATGCACAGAATAGAAAAGGTAACGCAATTAATTTTAACTACTAGGCTAAGATTTACACGATCTTACAATTGACTTTGTACTCAAGAAGAAAGCACTGAAATCTTCAGAAACATATTCTCTGCTTTTGGGCAGTAAGCCAGTGACTCTGCCAGGGGCCAGTCCTCTCCGCCCTAGCTGCTGAGCTTCACCAAACTTGGTGGTGCCTTGTCCCTTGGCGTGCTCAGTCTTGCAAGGTACTGCTGAGGATATCGGTTGCTTTTGCAATAGGGATCGAAAGATAACAAAGTTATTTTGCAGATTCCTTTTTCATTTCACATGTTTTTCTGGGGAATGTTCCCTCAAGAGAGGGGTGCAGACAGTCCGAGCCTACTCCCTGCTGCCTTGCGCCCAGCACAGGCTGGCTCTGGGTACACTGACTCAAAGAAATGGTGTTGGAAGTGGCTGCAATGCCACGTTCCTAGCAAGCCAGTGTCCCGCCGGCATTGTCCCTGGGGGGGAATGGGAGTGAGGCAGGAACCATGAGCTCATTTTTATGGTGCTGCATGTTCAAGGCATCTTGTACATCGGACGTAGAAGAATGAAACACTTGGGTTTTATTCATTTAACAACAGCTCTTGAAACACACTTTTTTTTAAGTGCTACTAATCAAAATAATTTTAAAAGAAAGCATATTATATCAAGATTCATAAGGCAATTACAATCCAGACTTTCAACTGCTATGGGTTTTTGGTTACTGCTGATGGATCTCACTCAACAGAAGGGCACGTATAGGGCATGTATTGATACTCTTACCACATCTCTACATACTTGTGTAAACTCAAATGATTTTAAAGATAAAGGATAAAAAAAAGCTACTCAAACATCCACATTTTCAAAGACCATATAAATTGTAATGTATATATTCTTACTGTTTGATTTTTTGCTAATGAGACAGATTGAGGTGATGTTTTGAAATAAGGCAGAGATAAAAATAACATTAACTCTCTTAGAAAAATTATATCACAAACTCATTTTTCAAGTCTGTCAAAAAACATCGATTTAAATATATCTTTATACCACTGGGTTTACCTTGTTACCGATACAAGTACTGAATACTGCATTATAAGATCTTATGATTTACGAAATAAAATTACATTAAGTGCAGAAGTATGAGCATACAGTTATACCCTCTTATACTCTACACATAACATTGGTTACTAATTGCTACTTTTTAGTGAGACAGCAGTTGCCAGGATGTAATCTGAAAAAAGCTGGGTTTAATTTAAAACTTTCCTGCCAGATTTCACACTTTATACTTAGTAAGAACTGTTTCTTGCCAAATGAACTTTCAGAAGACCATACTGTGTAAAATGGGTGATGCTGCATTTGAAAAATAAGCAAAAATCTGTGAACACAGACTGCAGTCCATCCAGACAGTGTGAATGTTTAACCTAGGGAAGAGCTGCCTGTGAGAAGCACTGTATTTATTGTTATAAAACACTCCTTACGTATTTCAAAATCAATTCAGGGAAGCCTGTTCCAATATTCCCAGACGTAGATTGTTTTGAGAGTGTGACAAAAGTTTTAGTTAATCAAGAATTACTTGGCACAACAGAAATGTTTAAGGATCAGAGGAACAAACAGCACAAAAAAAAGAAAACTGAACACATTGTAGAAGTTTGGAAAAGGCTCATGTTATAGAGAGGAATGCTGTAATGACTTTAAAAGCAGCAAACATTCTTTTTCTGAAGTTGTGAAAAGAGACTGAAACTCCTTCCAGTACCTGAAGGGAACCTAAAAACAGGAAGGAGACAGACTTTTTACATGATGTGATAGTAATGGTTCAAAAGAAGAATAGCTTTAAACTAAAAGAGGGAGGTCTAAATTAGGTATTAGAGAGTGGTGGGGCACTGGTACAGCTGCCCAGAGAAGCTTCATCCCTCTGGATGCTCAAGGCCAGGTTGGATGGGGCCCTGGGCAGCCTCACCTGCTGGGCAGCAGCCCTGCCCACGGCAGGGGGTTGGAGCTCAGTGGGCTTTAGGGGTGCCTTCCAACTCAAACCATTCTGTGATGGTGTGATTTTATGATTTTATTTTTCTGTGAACTGTAAAACTTACTCTCCAGGAAGTTTAAATAAATGGATGAACGACACAGAGGGATTAAGATTCAATGAAGTCTCAGTGAAGGAACAAATTAAAAGATTATATAGGTCTTCTTGATATGCAAAGTTGTTTTATGTAGAATGACAGAAATTACAGCAAAAATTGGTTCAGAGATCATCACTACACAGTCAGCTACTTGTGCTACACAGTGAAATAATGAAGGGCATCCATCAGCCCACTGAGCTGCCATTCTTGGAGGCTAGAGCTGCTGCCAGTCTATGATTTTTATTGGACTGTATGTTCTGACTTTGCAATTTTCTCATTTCAGTGGATTTAATCATAGAATTGTTTGAGTTGGAATTGATTCCCAAAGGTCATCTAGTCCAATTTAAAGATTGCTATGGGCTTGTTTGGGAACTGGTCTCAAAGCTGTTCACCTACAAATACACACCTAGTATCCCACATACCAGATATTCTAGATGCGGTTTTCAAAGTTAAGCATTTCTTCTTAGGTGGAAATACAAATCAATTTCTGTTCATCTCCCAGATAAAGCTGTCAGAGACTGTTTGGTGGTAACTATATAGTAAAAAGAAATTGTGGTTATTTAATTGATTGTTAGAAGGCAGAACACTGTACCTCCATTTAATCATCTGAAGCTAGGATGGGTCTCCCATTTTCCTGGCTATTTCATTATAGTACATTGTTCTTTTACTGTTGAGAAATGTAAAACTACATTTTTAGAATTGTAGTCAGTACTATTAATGTTCTGTCTAAATTCTGTCTTTTAGTTTTATTTTAGTATATGTTTGGTCAGGAAAGTTTGACTGACCAGCTCTGGTGCAGCACAGTACTGACTTGTGTGTAAAGTTGCTTTGATCCAAAACACTGAAGATATTAAAATTTTTTTTTTTCACTGTTTGAGAAAAACAGTGGGACACAGACTATCCAGTAAGGTTCTACAGTACTGTAATGAAAATACTTTGATACAGAAGGGGAAAGCACCTTGAAGGAATCTTCTATGCATCTTTAACTAACTGTAAGGAACTGGTTGAAAGTGGGAAGTTAGGAGAACACTTGGGAAAGAAAACCTAGAAAATAGGAGTTAAAGATCTTTAGGAGAAAACAAAAAAAGGTCAAGCAGAAATTGGAGACTAGCTGCGTGTTGCTAAAATCAGTATTTTACATAGTCAAATGTGGGCTGTTTCATTGTATAGGAAAGAGAGAGTGTACAAAGAGACAAAGCTGGTTAAACCATGACTTCCTCATTCTTCTTAAGCAAGAAAGAACCACAGAGAGAGTGCAGAAAAGATCAAATTATCAAGGATGAAATGAAAATATATGGCACACATATATACATACAAAAATAAGAGAGGCCAAGACATACCCACAACAAAAACAGATAATGAACTAAGAACTTCAAGGTACAGTACGTGTCTATTTAACTAAATCAGTAGTAACTCAAATACCAAGAAAAGCATTAGCTCACTAAGCAATACAAAAGAAAATGATGAACAGATCTAACAGTTAATGCTTTTTTTTTCATTAGTTTCCACTACCAGCTGAGTCAGATGGTGGCACAGTGCTGTAGTTTATGAAGTACTCAGCCTAAAATTATAAAGAATGGATCAGAAAATATTTTAAATTGTGGATTCTCAAATAGTCTGTGCCTGAGAAATTTCAATCTAGGACACTTAAAGTTATCTTTGACAATTTGTGAAAAGTAATGAGAGACTGAAATGGGAAAACACTGTATTTACATTTGCAAAAAATGAGGAAAAAGATAAATCGGGGAATTCTAAACCAATCAGCCGAATCCATTTTTGTGTAAAGACACTGGAACAAACAACCCATAAAAACCAGAAAGAACAAAAGTAACAATGAAATCATACCAGTAAAGCAAATCATACCAACAGAATTTAATTTCTTTCTATGTCAGGTTAATTGTTCTTACAGGTGAAGAAGCAGTCAGTGTTTTCTGTGGTGACTTTAACATTTTTGATACTCCTGTAAGTGCAATTCTAATAAATAACCTACAGAAACATGGCCTAGATAAAACTACTGTAATGCAAAACTGTACTAATAGGGTTGTCATTGATTGTGGAGAGTGCATTGACTGGAGTTCTGCAGGGGCTGAACTGGCAATGGTTCACCATTTCAAAAAACACCTCAGTAGTTAAATAGAAAATACAACTTTGCGGGTAACACAAAAATTGAACAGATTTTAACTATGTTTAGTCAAGATTATAATTTTAAGAGAGTGCTGGTAAATCATAGAAGTATCCTTGGGGAAAAAATGGGTTATAGTCCAATAGGGAAAGTGTAAGCTGCTACCTATGGGCAAAAGTCATCAAATGTAGTACGGGGAACAATGACATTCTCAGATGATTTATCTACAGAGAAGGACATGAGACTCCTAATTCATTACCTACAGGTAGCAGTGGTGCAAAACAAAACCCACCACCATCAAAAAATACCAACAAATGAAAAACAAGAAGACACACAATACTGAAACAGATAAGCAGGAATACAGCCTACAAGACACATGAAATAACTCCACCTTACATGGCACTAAAGATTCTTCAGCTGGATACTGTGGCACTCAGAGAAGTCACACATCAATTAGCAAGTGTCCAGAGGACACCAAAAGAAGAAGTAGAGGTGTAGAAAATGTGATCTGAAATAAATTAGGAATGTAGTTTGGAGATTTTTGTTTTGAGGAAGATATATGTCATAAGATTTCAAGCAGATCAACGCACAATATTTGGAGAAAGGCAGTACTCCAAGTTTCGTTTCCATTTTTTCAAGGTGAGAAATAAATGGTCTTGATCTTCAGCAAGAAAGATTCAAATTGGATGTCAGGAAAAACTTTTGAAAGTTAGAGATGTTGAAATAAAATTATAAGGTTGTAGAAGTTGTTTAAAATCAAGCTGATGAGATTTAAAGAGCAGTTCAGGAATGATAAAGATATAAATAACTTTGCACTGGGCTGAAGTGATGGGCTGCATGACCCTGAGAGCCCTTTCAGCTTGAGTGTTCCTTGTTTTCTCTGCAACTTAATTAGTGCTATGAGATTTCAGCCTACTAAAGCAAAGGGACAGTCTCTGTCCTAATTACTCCAGTTTTTGAAATTGCTTTGGAATTGCTTTTTTTTTTTTTTTCATATGAAAACTGCTTGCTCAGATGTTTTTAGCTGAGACAAGTCAGCCATAATATTTATTTTCAGTATCCTTCTGTAGATGAAGGATTAGGACATCCTGGTGAGGCCATAAATTAAGTCCTATAAGCAGTAGCACTAGCATGTGTTCCTAGGGACGGGAGATGATTGTCTTGTAACTAGCTTGAGCTAGAAGCTTAATAGCACACAGGGATGGCACACAGATTGCTTTCTCAAATGACTGAACGAATCATTTCACTAATCCATTCATTGCAGGAGGGTAAGAGGCTGATGTGTCACTTTGATACCGTTCCCTTCAAAAGCAGCTGGAACTCCTCATATTTGAACTGAGCCATTGTCACTTACAGTCTGTTCAGGGAATTCTTGTTCTTAGGCCTTACTACTTTCCCAATTTCTAGTTCACTGTCTGAATTTGCATAAGATACTTACAACCACTTTTGGCACAAACCTTTTTGCATATAAAGGTTCAGCACAGTGACTGAAACTGAATCAATTGTTCATTCTCCAGTGAGTATCTGGAAAGTGCCAGGATATGCGTTTGATGTTCTAAAAAGGGCCAGTATGGCACAGTGTCACACGCTGACCCATCCTGATCCCTCACTGTGCACAGGCTGCTGCAGAGTAATTAGCCATTCCCAAAGGTGCAACACAACTTATTTTGCATGTCTTATGGCCATCATTCTCCTTGATCCTGTCATTTCTTCTTATTTGTGGAACATACTGCACTGTGCTCGTAATGATAACTGCTATTTTTACCACTCCCAGTGGTAAATTTCCCAAGAATAAAGTAAGTTTTCCCAGGAATAAATGTTCTGGTTCTTCTTTGGCATATACTAAATAATTAATTTTATGCAAATTAAGTTGGATTCAGTTCTACTCATTTACGTTGCACCCTATTTCTTATTGTAATACCATAAATGTTAGGCAATTTTAGCACATTTGGTTTCATGTTGCTTTTCACTGTTCCCACAGTTTGCGCTACATTCAACAGATCATGATGAACTGCTTCCAATTGTCCGTGTGCACTGATAGTCCATGTGCCATCACTAATGGAAAATGTGGTAAGACCACATTATTCTGCTGGTTGTTACTTTTGATCTCTGTATCTTTATCAGTAAGTGTCCCAGAACCATCACTTGTTTCTCTACCTGTACATCTGCCACTCCAGGTACTCCTCCTTTGGATTACACATCAGGGTGGAAGGTCCAAGCCACATCGCTCCCAGCATCCCTCCCAGCACTTCAGTGGCTGAGCTGCACTCTTCCCATCACATGGCATATAAAAGAGGGAGCCTGGACACAGCTCCCATTCATCACAGGAGCTGTCTCTAGCCATGAAAACCAAAACTTGCAGATGTTACCTACAGATGCAGCAGGTTGCTTCCTGAATCAGTCTGAGTGACACTATTCAAGTTCTCAGAATTTGCCAACACAAACTTGGCTGTTTTCTACAGAAAGAAGTTCAGAAGTAAAAGTGTAAACATTTTCAGCATCGTAAGATATACAAGGGCTGCTCCAGAAGTAATGCCTCCAGTTTTATTATGCTGGTCCACATCAGACGCAGATGGTATGGCAATAGTGGCTGAACCTTCCCACCAGTATCTCATTACATTTTGTTGCTGTGGGACAGATGGCAGCAGAGGAGCAGTGTAACACAGTGGTGTCTGACATGAAAGTGTGTATGTAGCAAAGGTTTAAATTCCTCTATGCAGAAACACTGGCGCCCACTGACGCTCATCATTGCTTACTGAAGATTTATGGAGACCAAAGCATCTGTAAGCACAGTGAGGTGGTGGGCGGTGCGTTTCAGCAGTGGTGGCAGTGATTGTGAGTCACTTGTGGTGCAGATTTTTACAAGTGCTGCATACATTGCTGGCAAAAATGCACAATTAATGGTAGCGACTGAGTCGCAGAATGACGTTTTGTAGCTGAGAATTTGCTCCAGCAGACAGAGTTATTGTGTTCTCTGCATCTGTTGTAGTTTCCATGGAAGTAAACAGGAGGCATTACTTTTGAAGAGACCTACGTACAAAAGCACTGCTTATCTTGTTTCCAGATGAGGATAACAATGTATATGCAAATATTTAGTAAGATATGAAAAAATTATTTTGGATTAGAGAAATGTAACAATAACTCAAATCTTTGGTCTGCTGAGACCAACTAGATTTTTCTTGACTGCGTAATATTTCATTTGAATTTACCTACTCTGTCTCAGTGTTAAGTAATGGAACTGCTGCAATGACTGTAATTCCCAGAAATGAACTGAAACAAATCATATTGTACAGTCAGAATGAGTGAAGACAGCTTGTTCCTGGTGGAATTCATCAATGCTTTTGCCACAGTCCACAGTGGAACTTTTGCTTTGCTTGAAGCCTTTTTCTTTGTTTGCTGTAAGACCATCCTCAGAGTACTACAAAACACATCATGGTGTTGAGAGGTGCTGTTTCTCACTTGTGCCACTGAGGAGTAAATGGTCCAAACAGCATCAATAGTTAAGAATGACATCCTGCTGTGCCCTGCTGTCAGATTACTCTGGGACTCACTTGGTGGACTAAAAACTCTGTAGCCGATCACAGCAAGTCTTGACAAGCTGACAAGGTAGAAGCAGGTCCTGAAGCCTTGTCCCCTGCATTTCAAGATCTCCCCCACACATTCCATGTGTCAGAATTCTACTACCCGTTCTTTGTTGTTTTAAGCGTTTTTCAGCTGCAACTGGGCTCTGACTTCTGCTATTGAGTCCTTACCAATTATATTCTTGAAATCCTCTTTCTGTCCTGTGTTCTTTCTCTTCCCACTCCAGGACCAGCACTTGCTTTTGACCAGATCACTCCTGCTCCCTGCATACACTGCAGCTTTTTTTGCTTCTTTTTATCTGTGTCGGTGGACATACTCTTAACTGACTCCTTCATTTGGCAAACCCTTTGACAGTTTCGGCTTCCTGAGTTCAGCTTCTGCTTCTTCATTTACAATGAAACCCTGTGGTTTTTGCTGTGGTCTACTTTACATGGTCTATTGCTTGCTGAGAAATAATATGCCCAGTTATTAACATATATATGGTTTTAATTTCAAAATGCTACTTTTATCCACTTGAGCTAGACTGAGCTTAGAATAACGCTTGTCAACAGCTAGTAAGTCAAATTTATGCAGCATTTTGGGCAAAGAGGGTTGATCTCAAGGCAGTATTAGTTAACCTTGGATATAAATCAAAAACGCCACAAGAGATTAAATTTTATGTCTCATTCTCTACAACACAAAATGTACTGGTTTAGCTTTGTTCCATATTCAAGCAGTATTGCATTCCTGTGTTTAAAATTCCTCTGCCACGCAGAAGAAAATCATAGTGATCTTTTCTAAAAGGTTAACTACTTCACTGCTGCTCTGGAGCCTTTTATTCTTTTGTGGCTCTGGAGTGTGTTCAGAGTAGGGCCACAGAAATGATCAAAGAGGCGGAACACTTCTCTGCAAGGATGGGCTGAGAGCTGGGGCTCTTCAGCCTGAAGAAGAGGAGGCTCTGGGGAGACCAGAGAGCGTCCTTTCAGTACGTAAAGAGGGGCGATAAGAAAGGAGATCAGACTCTTCAGTGGGTTCTGCTGTTGTAGCATGAAGTGAAAGTTTCAAACTAAAAGAGAGGAGACTTAGATTGGATATAAGAAGTTGCAGTAAGGGCAGTAGGCTCTGGCACAGGCTGCCCAGAGAGGTGGTGGGTGCCTCATCCCTGGAGACACTCAAGGTCAGGCTGCATGGGGCTCTGAGCACCTGATCGAGCTGTAGGTGTCCCTGTTCATTGCAGGGGGTTGGACTAGTTGGCCTTTACAGCTGACTGGCAGTCAGCCTGCTGCTGTTGCATTTACTGCAACTCTTTGAACCCAAACATCTGGCCATACTACTCAAGAAACTGTTTATATATCATGTTCTGTATCTGTACAGCTGTATGCTGGATGTTTATTCAAGATTCCATGAGAGATTGCATGCGAGCTTTCCAAAAGTCTGAAAACCCAAAATCTGCTGTCTTTCCTTCTTTTAATAAGTGGGTAACCTTGTCATAAGAGGATACTAAGTTAGTGAGGCATGCCTTTCCATTCATGAACCCACACTGACTTTGACCAAGGACTGCACTGTCTTTGAAGTGTTTTTAAATAACTTCCAAAACAATCTTCTGGAAAACAAAACTTGATAATTATTATGAACTATTCTTTATAAATAAAATGCATTTTTCCTGCTGTGCTTATTTTGGAATTTAACTATCCTTGAAGCAAGATCTGTCACCAAAATGAGTAATTCCTAGAAACTGGTCAACAAAAACCCATTGAGTGGAAAACACAGCATCATCATTAAGTTTCAGCAGTTACCCCAAGTTTGGGTCTTGATTTTCATAGATTCATAGATTCATTAGGTTGGAAAGGACCTACAGGACCATCTAGTCCAACCATCCTCCTACGACCATCCCTACCCACCAAGCTACTAAATCAAATCCACCTCATCTAAATGCTTCTTGAACAGCACTAGGGACGGTGCCTCAACCACCTCCCTAGGCAGGCCATTCCAGTGCCTGACCACTGATTTGTTTCCTCCAGAAGAAAAACTGCTAATAGAGTCTGTTACTTCTTGATGTCATCCCACGTACTTCCAAAGAAATAAAAAAATATATATTCTGATGAACATAACAACAATTCTATCTTCCATAGGAAGAGAAAATGTTGGTAACCCTTTTCTAGTAGTTTCCGTCTTCTAGATTCTTCGATCTGCAGTACTTTGATGTGATATACATATGCATAATCATATCTAAATTACGGAATCTCAGAATTGTAGGGGTTGGAAGGGACCTCCACAGATCATGGAGTCCAACCCTCCTGTCAAAGCAGCTCCCTAGCCCAGGTTGCACAGGTAGGCGTCCAGGCGGGTCTTGAACGTCTCCAGAGAAGGAGACTCCACCACCTCTCTGTGCAGCCTGTGCCAGTGCTCCGTCACTGCACTGTGAAGAAGTTCCCACACACATTTGTGCAGAACTTCCTTTGCAATGGTTTGTGAATAGTAATAAGAAACTCATCAGTCTTCCTTTGACAAACTGATGGGACCACATGTGTTTTAGGTGTCACCAGACATTTGTTCTACTTTTCTCCCTAACTCTCAATTCTAGTTAAACTACCTGGGCCCAGTGCTAATGATGAAAGTATAATTCAGTATGTCTTCCTTGGCCAGATGGCCAGAATGAACTGTTGCATCCCTCCTCCTGATTGATTCCAGAATAGATACTTGGCTGCCTTATCAACACAGACCAAAAGACTTTCTCAGAATTAACTCATGTGTGAGCTATGTTAGAACAATTAGGGGAAAAAAATATAATTGTGATTAAAACACAGACTTGTAGTGATGAGGAATCCATAACAAACCTTGATAAATAGTTCCAGTGCAATGCGTACCTTATTTTGCTCTAATAAGTCTTAATTCAATGTCTAAGGAAAAAACAAGGAGCTCTAGTACTACTGAATATAAATTTCCAATGGGAAACAGTTCACAGTCTGTATGAAGCAAAATCCAGCTGAGCTTCCGAGTACAATGGTGTATCCCACTACAGATTGTTTTTGCTACTTAAGATATTTAAAAGTTTGGCATTTAGAATAAGTGACTGTTACAACTACCTCTAGAGTCAATGGTGAGAGAAAAGGAGATGATGAAATACGGTACTGTTTATAGGATAGTGCAGTTTTGTGAGATGAAAACCACATTGTAAGGGCAGATCTGCACTCCACAATTTTCTCACTAATATCCTCTAGTTTTTCCTCATGTTTTGGACCACATACTACAGTACAAACAGTACTCTGAACAGACAATTGTAATAATAACTACACTACAACCTGTTAGCATTATTTTATTAATATGTTTAAGGATTACAGCGGTTCTCTTGCCTACAAAAGCATGCTGAAGGATCACATTTCCCTGTGACCCAGTTAGCACTGGCCAGCACAGAGCCACCTGCCTTCTTAAAGATCATCAAATTGCCACCAGACTGGTAAGCTTGCAAATAATAGTATTAGCAAGTGTATTTCTTTCTTGTATCCCCTTACTAAAGGATTGTATCATTCCGTATATAACATGCCCTTATAGTTTAACTGGATTAATAAACTGGCTTATAGTCAGAAAACAAAGAAGACTCCCCGTCACATTTTATAGAGTAGTTCAGTTGTAATGAACCTACAAAGATACACTACTGACAGAAAATGTATTATTGGATCACATTGTGCTGCACTTCCTCTAAATTATGCCATCAGTGTGAGTTTTGCTATTATCAGTAACCTAACAGGTATAGAGTAAAAAAATTCTTCATTCCTTTCCCATTCACAGATTCCTTATGTGATTTCCTCCTCCGCTGCCCTAGTCATATCCCTACTGGACACGGTCCCCTAACTTTCCCTAGACTTGTCAAATTTTGTATGTTGAAAATTTACTTTGTAGAGCAAAATTTCAATCCCATGATTTTTCTTCACAGATATCTTCATAGTTTTACTTCTCTTCCTTACTTTTGTTTTACCAACTCAAACAGAAATACACTCAAACGCTCTATTTCTTCAATCTGTAAAGTATCTGTGTTTATCCTTTCTCATTAAATTAAAGGTATATACAGTACAAAAAGTTAGAATGTATGGCCTTCAGCTGTGTTGTAAAGTAAAAGCAGGGAAACTGTGCTGGAATATGGAAATAATAGAAGGTAATCCTGAGATAATGTAATGATTCCTGAGACAAGGAAAAGATGGAATCTGGAACAAGTTTTAAAAGAGATGGGGACTGGGATGTAAGCCTCAGATATGCCCTTACACTGGAAGTCAGGACGTGAGAAAATGGAAGCCTCAGTCACCCACTGCATAGCGAGCAGTGACAGAGAAGAAAACAGAACGTATGGTTCTTTTGAATGAAGACTGGGATCCAGGAAACACGAGTTACCTGGCAAAGAGGCAACACAGAATGTTAGTTTAGCTGTCCATAATGACTGGGTTCCACAGAACTCAATGAGTTCTACTGCTTTTATTTGCTATTAACTCATGTCACCAGAATTTGTTCTGTGAACTCCTGAGTTTTGAAATTTTTGGATGAGCTTCAGAGATGTCAATTTGCTCCTGTAAAATAGAATTTCCAATGGTGGTTTTCTGGATTGCCTTTTAGGATGCTACCTCCTAAAGTAGTTTGGAGAATATAAAGATCATGAGAAACTAGAAATTCGAAAAGTAGAGAACACTAAAGCTCAAGCTGCTTGCAAAAACTCAATTCAAACTCCTGGAATATATGTACCATACTACAGTATTTCAATTGTGAGATCACATACTATTTTTACCACAGGGCATTCCTTCCTTCAGTAAAGAGGATACCTAGTTTACAAAGTATGAAGTCATGAAGTAGCCTGGTGTTTGTATGACCCTGAGCTCATCTAGTACAGAAACCAGATGGAGCAGTGACTGAGGCAGAGATTTCAAGAAAAGAAAGTTGGTCTTGTGCTTTGGACATCTCCTGATGTTTATAACACTACACTGAAGTTGCATGGGCAAGCAAGAATCATTGAAACATTAAGGTTTGAAAAGATCTCTAACAATATCTAGTCCAACTGTCTACCTACCACCAATGCTGCCCTCTAAACCATCTTCCTTAGTACCACATCTCCATGTTTCTTGAACACCTCCAGGGACGGTCACTCCCCCACCTCACTGGGCAGCCTGTTCCATTTTCTCACTGGTCCTTCTGAGGAGAAATTTTTCATAACATCCAACCTGAACCTCCCCCGTTGCAACTTGAGGCCATTTCCTTCTCATCCTACTGCTGGAAGAAGAGGCTGATCCACACCCTGCCATAGCCTCATTTCAGGTAGTTGCTTCTCCAAGCTTGTAAGCATTTAACTCTGCAAACTTATTTTTTCACATCCTTTTTCAGGTAGAATAAGTATTTATTTACAATACAGAGGAAAATAATAGTTTAGAGATCAAAATGATAAAAAGTTGGTGAAAGATTGACAGAATAGGAGCGAGGCATTGAAAGGAAAATACTTTAAAAGATAGAAAATTGAAAGGGAATCATGGAACATTGGAGGACTTCAAAAGTAAGGAGAAAACTTGCCGCAGAATCAGGGTCCAAGTTGATTGCACTCGAACGGGGAAGCACGACAGGACTCAATATGAGTATCAAGCAAGCTTTGCTTTTTTGTTGGTAACACACAGATTACATAGTTTTTCTCAAGCTAGCATTCCGGCTTATCATTGGTAGTTGCTAGACACGTTGCTACTACATGTTGCCAAGCATGGCATACACATACTGTTTAAGTTGCTAAGCAGAGTACACAACGAAGCAAGCACATTTTTCTTGAGCAACCATTGGACATACTCATTGTTCATGCGGATGCAGGTTCCGCCTTAGGCTGTTTACTACTTAGCCCAAGGACGCAGTGACCTTCTGCCAGTATCTAATACTTTTTCATAACTATACAGTCTGTACTACCACTTAGGCTATGCTTGTACATGCCATCATGACCTCCCTGCTCCTGCAGCCATTCCTCAACAAAAACTCAACAGATTCAGAATTTGGAATGGAGAATGGGGGAAATATCACCAGTGATGGGACTAAGCATGAGAACTGGGCATCAGTTAATGAAAAAAAAAAACAAGAAGAAAGCTTTTGTAGATGTGGAAGAAAAGGGCTTGATGGCAGATGTTTAAAGATTAATAATTTTCTGGACAGAAGTGAAAGTCTTATTTTATAGTCATTCTACAGGAAGAAATGGTAGGGTCAGTAAGGAGTCTAACAAGAGTCTAGGATGAGAAGTAAGGCTTTTAAGCTGCACCAGGAGAGGTTCAGTTGGATGTTAGGAAAAATTTATTCTCAGGAAGAGCGGTGAGGCAGCGGCACAGGCTGCCCAGAGAGGTGGTGCAGTCACTGTCCCTGGAGGTGTTAAAAAAACGTGGAGTTGTGGCACTCAGGGACATGGTAGTGGGGATGGTGGAGGTGGGCTGATGGTTGGACTGCATGATCTTAGAGGTCTTTTCTAAGCTCAAAGATTATCACACAGTATGGCCTTTGTGGAAAACAGGCCTGGATCCAATCCACTTGCAAGGCTGTATGTGGCACATGTTTTGCATCTCATGGCAAATGAATGACTGTTTAGCATACTCTCCCATCCACCTTGTAGTTCAATGTAGCCCTGGTGGAAAGATCCTGTAATAAATTTCCTGGCTATATCGTGCCCTAGCTGATTTTTCCAAATAGCCATTTAGCCTATAAAACAGAAATGCATTAATCTAATCTTGAGGTACGAATGACCATGGCACAGTTCTCATCCAAAAGGAAAGGACAAGTTGCCAAAAAAAGCAATGCTGTTCACTGCTAGAACAGGCTGAGACACTTTGAATGAAACTGAAGAACAATGGCTTTGCTGTGAAAATAAAAAGGTTTACAAAAAATTACCAATTTTTCCAGTCTTTTTCCATGAAATACACGTCAAAATATTGTTAAAACCATCATCACAACGATTTGTACTGGAAGATTTTTTCCTACAATAATTTTTAATTATTTTAATAGCCTACAAATTTTAAGCCTTATGAAGCATAATTAGCATAATAATTTCATATTTGTATTTTTCCCCACAGCAAGCTCTAAACAATATTAGCAGCTAATTAAAAACATAACTGTGGGTCCTACTGAGCTAAAATAGAAGCCAGATCACTAGTCAAAGACTTCTCATTCCTTTTCATATATGTAGCACCCCTTTGATTTGCACAGGCTAGCTATTCAATTTTGCAAACAGGATAGGCACCCTCTTACTTGGCAGTATCACTTGTCTGGTTGCATGTTAAGTGCACATCCCACTGAACATTGGACAGTTTATAGCCATGTGAATATTTCTGTCTGCAGAGAAAGGTGACAAAAATGTATAGCCAGCCACAGAGGACAGAACAAGACTGCTACTTCTGGCAGCAGCTTTATCATGCAGCAACTTGCCTGGTAAAGCCGCAGGCTAAGCTTCATGAAGCCTGATCTCACTCAAGCTCCTTAGTTATACAAATGTTGGGAAAATAAAGGAAAAGTATATGCTAGATCTAATGACAAGAAACAGCGTTGAAGGTTCCTATGTACTGACGCCTCCCCTTTCAACACTGCTCTTACAGATAACACAGGAGATCTTCACCCTGTTTGTAGGAAGCTCTTGTTTAGGAGGAGACTTTTATTTAAAAGTTCGATTTACCAAATCTGGTCCTTGATTTATAATAGTAATCAAATAATATTTGAGCTCCTCCAATGGAAACCTAGAAGGAAAAAATAATTTTCTTTGTAAGTGCCTACACATATACAGACGGCACTCCAAAGTTAGGTTGTGGTAAGATGAGAGGCAGGGGTCATGTAACAACTCCTCTTGCTGAAATGGAGTAACCCCATCTTCTTCAGGCTGCACTGCCTTCTGTGCTGCCTCCAGAGCCTTTGGTACCTGCCTGACATACATTTCATTTCAACATACGAAGGTGGCAAAAAGCTATTCACATCATCTTGTCCCTAATTGTTTTAGTAGGTTAGAGATTAAATGTTACTCATCACAGCAGCAGGACCCCAGATATAGCCAAATCTCAGACTAGCAGTTTTTCTCAGCAAAATGTCACAAAAACAACATGGAACAGTGCTATTTTAGAGTTGGACTTACAGTTTGAGGACAGTATAAAAAAGCAAGTTTGTGGATTATCCTGAAATTGATGCAGTGTAAAATGAATGGAAAGTAAACAAAAGCAAGTCTTTATCTAAGCCTATCCATTTCATAAGGCAAACTTTGGTATACTAAAAGATCTAGATAATCAAGTCAACTGGGCTGAGGAGGTCAGGGGTTTGAAACTGATAAGGCTTGCTGTTAATTCAAGGGGCATAGCTGATACAAAGTAGACAGCATGAATGGGATGAAACAAAACAAAACAAAACAAACAAACAAAAAGACTGCTTTGCTTTGCTAGATGTGCAAACGTGGGACAGTATTTCCCAGAGTAGAATAAAGGAAATGGCAGCAGGTAGAACTGAATGGGGGTGTCAGACAAGAAACTGCCTGCTAGCAGATTTATTCTTGGGATTGATTTCAGTGTTTGGTTAAGGAAGAGAAAACAAGCTCATTGCATTGGCTGGTTTCACAGAGTTAGGCAACAGCAGAGCTGCAGAGGTATGACATGGAAAAACAATGAAAGACCTTGTTGACTGAACTAATGGAAACAGAAACTACCACAACGTGAAATACAAGGTCATGCACCTGGAGAATAACAAAAATGTTGCTGTTGACTGAGAACATTCTCAATAAATGAAGAGTGTAGAAAAAAATATAGATGTTACTAGACAGTGGTTACCTAATGCAATTGTGCAAAAAGGCAAGTGAGCATCCAACACTGAGATATTTTCTGGAGATCTGGAAATATTACTGTATTGTACAATGTAGTAATTCAATTTTAAATACAACTTTATGGAAATTTTAACCCATATTTAAAGCAGATGAGTTTTGGTCAGAAGAAGGGCAAAGACTAACAGGGGAATGAAGATCTGTTGAGCAAGAAGAGACTAAAAGATTTTTGTTTGATCCAGCAAAAGGAAGGCTGAGAGGGAATATGATTACTGTCTATAAATATATCAGGGGGTCAACACTGGGGAGGGAGAAGAGCTATTTAAACCAGAGGACAAATACTGTCACAAAAACAAATGGATTGTTGAATAAATTTAGCTGGGAAATTAGAATAAGTTTTCTAACCACCATAACAATGAAATTCTGGAACAGATTTGCAACAGGAGTAGGGAGTAAACATATCAAACTACCATTAAGATGGAACTTGGACAGTTTTTGGAAGGGATTATATGACACAGTTTCCTGTAATAGCAAAGAACTAGACTTCGTGACTTAGGATCTCTCTACCCGTCTTAAGGTCCTTTATTCTGCTCTGCAGTGTCATTTCTTAGTCATAAAGACAATGCATTTATCCAACCAAAACACTCATTTGTTTAGAAATGAATAAAAATAATTTGCAAATAAAAACAATGTTGATTAAAGTAAAACTCAATGAAGTCATAAGATAAGTTAAAGAAAAGGATAAACAACACCTTATTGGGTATTACATGCTTTTCTGATATGACTGCTGTGAGGAGATCGCCCAGTTGCTCTTTATTTTTTCTAAACTGAAATGTGGGATGTGGCATAAAGGTAATTTCAAGACTTAGTAGTATATCATGCAATGAATAATAATCTTACAGGATATGTAAACTGTCTCACAATTTGACTTTCTGAAAGATCACTTTTGTTTCAATTGCGAGTTAAACAGCTGACTGCAAGTTAATTAAATATACATATCAATTTGTTTATAAATATTCTGAAAAGTATATGTAGCTCAAAAAACATAATGAAAACCCCAGGTAATGTTTTGTAGGAAACTATTTTTCTTTCTTTTTTTTTCTAATAGTATGAGGTCTCCTATGTGCTGAACAAACATACACATGTGCAGTCTCTTTATCTTAAGAGCTTTAATCTATAAAGAATAGCTGAAATACCAAATTAATGTCAAAAGTTGAAACAGCCATACAGGAAATATTATGGAAAAAAAAAACCAAACACAGAAAGATCACAATAATACTGATCACAGGTGTTCTAAAACAATTTTTTGTCTGTTTTGTTTTGTTTTTGTTGTTCCTCCTCCCCCTTCCCCCCCATCCTTTTTCCTTCTTCTGCTATCTCCTGACGTTGTGTTGGTGAATTAGATATCAGAGTAGAACTGCACTACGCGATGACATGAAAACGTGACATATTCTGCCAACAACTACACTTCTTCCAATTTTCTTTCTGATGGTGAAAGAAAATGTCAACAAGATTGAGGCTACATAGAGGTAAATAAGTAAGAGGAGGGACAGAAAATAAAGAGAAAGTAAATACTGTCAAAAATGATAGGGGGAGAAAGTAGAGAAAATAATGAGATAGATAAATAAAACTGTTTAAGGCAGAAAGAATAAGGTTTGTGGGACAGGACAGTAAAGAAAACTCACATAGAAGAAATGTTGGGGTCACACATTTTACAAAGGATTAGACTTCACTTTCATTTCCACAAGTGCTGGAAACGCACATTTTTATAAACCTACATTTCATTTGCCTTCAAAACACAAGTGTTTTC
This sequence comes from Callipepla californica brunnescens, assembly GCA_023055505.1. Taxonomy (NCBI): domain Eukaryota; kingdom Metazoa; phylum Chordata; class Aves; order Galliformes; family Odontophoridae; genus Callipepla; species Callipepla californica. The sequence goes on along the minus strand of JALIRH010000001.1, from coordinate 108,044,779 downwards.
CAAGCCAATATTCAGAGCAGCTGTAACAATCTGTGTTTCAGAGAGTTCCAGGAACCACTACCTTTGGAGTGTTACGTGAATGAAACGGTGAAAGACATCTCGTTCAAGTCTTTTCAGACCTCAGAACTCCATTCTAGAAACTGAGACAAATACATTGATGCAAACCAAAACAGCGCTCAGGCTGAAGAAGTCCTTTAGGAAACAAAATATGTTTACTCCTATTTCTGATATCAAATCCACTATTTTTAATCACAAATAAACACTGCTGATGGCAGGAGGTGGCTTTAAGTGCATTCTGATCCTACTATGTATCACTTGGAGGTTGGCTTGGTAGTCTTCGGAAGATTCCTGTGCAAACACCAACATTTTAAAATACCATCACGGAGTCATGTAGAATGACCTAGGTTGGAAGGAACCTTAAAAGACCAGTTTGAATACAGTTGACTGCTTTTTGAGACAGTTTTATTCCATGACAGATAGAAGGATGTCACTCTTCTCATAAGTGATCAAACATACTGTTAGTTCAGTCTTGTTGAATTTATCTACTGCCACTCAATACGTAAGACATTTTTAGAGAAGCTGCTGATATTAGGCCTTACCATGGAGACAGTGGTATGGAGCCTATAAATACATACGCTCCTGATCTGTGGCATTTGTGAAGAGATTTCATTGCTTAGTATTTGAGCTAATGTTAGCTGTCAAAACATAAAATAGAATGCCTTGATCTGATTTGTTCTTGAAAATTATCTACATGGTTTTACAGATGAGGGAGAACTCATCAGGTGTCTGGATATTTTTCTCCTTTCTCCTGATGATGTTTGGAAAATTAATTTAAAAAAATACATGCTGAATTTCACTATTTTCATCTACTTTTGAACATATAAATTAAAAAATAGGGCTATAAGTCTATAGGGGGATTAGGGTTCTCTAAAGTCATAGACCTTTATATATAAATACATTTCAGTGCAGCTCCAAAATTGCAAGCAAACCATTAACATTTCTATTCAAATGGTGTAACACAAAACATCAATGGAAAGGGTCTACATTGCTATATAAAAGTTTTGGATAACTTTCTGAAGTAATGTTTATCACTAGGGTGGTACTAGAAGGAAGGTGCTCTTTGGTTACTTCTTTGAGTAACTAAGAATAAGTAGCACTTAAAGAGCTGTGAATGAGAAAAAGCACTTATAGTTCACCATCTGTCTTTGTCCATCCAAGCTCTCAAAAGCTGCCACTTGTCTTCTTGCATTTCTTTCTGAACTTCATCAGAACATTTATGTAGAGGCATTATTGTAGAACAAAGATGTCTTTCTGCTACATGCCACAGGAAAGGCAGGAAAATACATAATGTGAAAGATGATTTAACACAGCTCTGACATTACAACCTACAATTCAAGGCTAATGAAGGATGTGGTCAGGAACCGTTGACTTGGCAGAACATACGAGATTTAGTGTTGAAATTTCAACAGTTGTCTGGCTACCATGATTGTTTGAGTAGTGCTATAACATGGAAGAAAGCTTAGGAATTATCTGAAGAGACCATCAAGTGACACCTCTCCTAGGCGTTTTTCCTTCTTTGCAGATGTTTTGTCAGACCTTTTCTCCTGGCAGTTCCCCCCTTTCATGAATGAGCACTGTATCTGCTACCCAACATCAAGCAGCCCTCAGAATTTCATCAGAGAGCTTGGGTGGCGTGAAGAAGTCATTCATTCCAGTCAACAACTCAGAGTAGTGTTGGGTGTTTGGCTTCAGCCATTGACTTGCCTGTGCCCCTAGATTGTGTTGTTGTGGGTAGAAACGTTCCGGTCTCTCCCACACACGAATACTGTTAGCCAAGCACACCATGAGTGGTGGTGAAGAGCTAAGCAAGCCCTTCCGTAACCCGGGGAGCTCGCTCCTCAGCGGGGCGGTGCGGGAGGCCCCGGCAGCCCGTCCCGCTCCTCACACACTCTCTCCAGGGGACACCGCGCCACGTGGCTGACGCGATGTGGCTAGGAAGGACGGGGCGGGGGCTCGCACTCTCTTTCTCCTTCTTCGGGGGCAGAAGGGGACCAAGGAATGGGGCAGAGCGGGGCCGGAGCGCCACACGGGAGGCTGAGCTGCTCAGGTCCTCGACGAAGCAGGCGTGGGTGCCACGGCCAGAGAGAGGGACGGCGGCGCGCAAGGGAAGTGCGCATCCTCCATTTTGGCGGAGGGCGTGCGGGGAGTTGGCTCCCGGCGCGGGATTCCCGCGGTCGCCCGGAGCGCTGCTCCCGCCCCGCGGCGCTGCCGGGGGCTCCCGCCCGCTCTCCTCGCCGGGGGCCGGGCCGGGTTGGCTCACATGGCCGTCCCACGTTGGGTCGCGTTGGCCCCAAGCTCCCCGCAGCGGCTTCCGACAAAATGGAGGACGCCACCACTGCTACTACCACCACCATCACCACCACCACCATCATCATCATCATCGCCACCACCAGTCCTCCGAGGGGCCGCCACGGCGCCCTGCTCCTCAGCGGGTGGTGGCAGAGGGCGCCCGCGGCGTGGAGGCGCTGCTCGGCGGGGCAGACGCGGCGCCCAGAGGACGCTCTCGCACGGGCGCTCTCCCCGCTGGGAGCGCTGCCATGATGCACGCGCCGTCCCTCCTGAAGGTGGCCCCAAGTTCCCCGCCGCCGATGGGGGAAGGCTGCGAGGCGGGACCGGCGGGGGGCGCCATAAGAACCAGCAGCCCCACGTCGGGGGGCGGAGGGGAAGGGCATCCCGTGCCGGGCGGTGCGGTGCCCGCAGGGAACGGGAGCGCGGCTGGGGCGGTGCGCGCTGCTTCCTCGTGGCGGTGGACGGACGGGAAAGCGCAGCGCGCCCGACTCGTGCGAGCTGTCGGGCGGCCGGCGCCGCTCGCGGTGCGAAGAGCGGACGCCACGCCGGTGGGCTACGACCGGGGCTCCTTAGACCTGATGTCTCGAAGTGGGAAGCGCTCGGGGCACGGCCAGCAGGGAGATTGGCAGTTCATAGGGTCAACCGGCTGCGGGCCGCGCTGACGGGCGGGCGGCGCGGCCAATCGGGTGGCCCGGCGCGAGAGCCCGTCCCCGGGGACAGCCAATGGCGGGGCAGGGGCGGGCCCTCCCCAGCTCGGTTGGCCCGGTTCCTCCTCCCCTTCGTTAGCAGCTGCGCCGAGCCCTGGGACCGGACCGAGTTAGAGTTGAGACACCGGAGGAGTAAGGCGGAGTGCGTGCGTCTCCCGCGGGGGGAGGGAGGGGGCTTCGGTGCCCGCGGGAGCCCTCGGGTGAGGCGGGGGCCGGGGGCGGACGCGAGAAGCTGTCCCCGGGGCGGGGATGGGAGAGCGTGGCGGCGCCCCGCCGGGCCGGGCGGCCCTCTGGCGGCGGAGCGGAGCCGGGGGCAGCGCCGCTGATCGCCGCCCGGAGGTGCGCGGCGGAGGCGGCCCGGGGGGGCAGTCTCGGAGGAGGAGGAGGAGGGGGGACCGAGGCATTTGGGAAGGGCCGGCGTTGGCGTAGCGCCTCTGATCGAACTCCCCCCCCGCTTTCCCCGTCGGGCCCGCGGCTGTTGTTCTGCCCCGGTGCCTCTCCCCTCCCCACACCCCCCCCCCGCTCCCGGCGGGTGCCTCCCTCCTTCCCCCCCCCTGCCGCCCCCTTCCCCCCCCCCCGCTGCCCGGCGCAGCGCCTCCCGCCGCCGCGCTCCCCCCCCGTATTGTTCGGCCGGGGCTCGCTAATGGCGGCCGGGAGGCGGCAGTGCCGCGGGCCGACTGCAGGGGGGCAAACCCGAGGCCGGGGGCAGATCGGTGGTGCGGGAGCGGGCTGCGCGTCCCCTGCCCCGCGCCGCCGCTTCGGGGCCCGCCGGGCCGACTTAGTGCGGAACGTGCCCTCCCCGCCCCGGCGCCTCAGCCCCTCGGGGGCGGCGAGGTTGGCTTATTGATTTCCCCCCGGGCTCCCGTGTTTATCGGGCGGGAGGCGGTGGGCGACGCGGGCGGTGCCGGCCCGGCCGAGGCAGGGAAAGCCGTGCCCGGGGCGCTGCCCGGTGCCCCGCGATAACCCCGTGTCTTTCCCTCAGGCTCCAGCCCGGTTTGGCGCAGCCTTGGCAGAGAGCGGCAAGGAGAGGGAGCTCCATTGTGAGTGCTATTTCTGTACCTATTTCTGCCCCCCGCCGGACCTGCTCGTTGTTCTCCAGGGGCAGGGGTAAAAGGAGGGGCCCCGGGGCGGGGTGGGGACATTCCTGGGCCCGGCAGCTGCTGCCCCGGGGTGGCCGTGGGGCGGCCCCTCGTCGCGGTGGGCGCCGCTCCGGAGGAGCACGGGCTGCTGCCGCTCCGCCCGGCACGGCGGGAGGTGGGGGGGGGGGGGGGCACCTCGCGGGTGCCCTCTGGAGGCGTGAAGCGGGTACTGAAAGCCACGGCCAGGCACCTTCTGCCATCTTTGTTTGTTTTTTTTGTGGGCGTTTTTTTTTTTTCTTTTTATTTTCCCCTTTTCCTCAGTCCTTCCACCCTTGAGTCTGGGGGCAGTGCGGCCGCTCAGTGCTTCCTGCCGGCGGCGGTTGTGTTGTACTCCCCAAGCACTTCTCTGTTGGGTGTTAGGCCAAGGGGAGGCTGATGCAGATCCGTGGAGGGACCCGGCTGTGGGTTAACCCTACTCCGTTCCCTTTTCATAACCTTTGTTTGCCGCAAAAGGGGGCTTCTGAAATTACAAAGTAGCGCAGCAGAGGAGACAGTAACAGTGTGAGTGGATAGAGGGGAAGCAAGCTGTTAGAACAAAACAAGCAGTGCCGCACTCGGGACCATGTGCGGGAGGAGCATGGTGTACAGCTCTTGCCACCGCATGTGTCTTGGGAGCTTTTTGTTCCCTTCTCGTTGTACTTGGTGGATTTCTCAGTTCTGCATAGGCCGCTGCTTGGTCAAAGCACGAGCATTTCACTGCAGAAACGTCACTTCTTAGGAGGAAGGCATCAGATCTGAATTAATTCCGGGTGTCTGAAATTATCAACCTTGTGAAAAACACAGAGTTTGCATGGCTCATTATCATCAGTAGTTTGTTTGTTTGTTTGTTTGTTTTAATTATTGTTACCATGCTTTGGATGCAAGGCTGCCATGTTTTCTGATTCATTGCACCTTCCAATCTAGCAGCTGCTCAGCTTTTTCTGGTGTTTCACGTTAAAAAAGCAACTTCTGAGATTGAGCAGGGCAAGTAATGCTTTGGGTGGAGGGAGCCTGTTGTGTTGGAAGGGAGCAGAAAAGAGTGTTGAAGACCGGAGCTGCTTTGAAAAATGTGCTGCAGCTTTGTGTGGCTGCCTCTGAGAAGGTGAGACTGCTGCCATGAACGGCTGTAGGGCCAAGATTCACCAAACCTCTGTAGTTTGTCAGCTGGTCTGTGAGTTATGCCAACATATTGCACAAGGGCATCCTAGTGGATGGCACATGGTCCTCCACCAGCTGTGATGGTGGTGGTACGGTCTTTCCTCTAGCATGTGACTGGAGGAAAAAGTGTATCCTGTGGCCATGCTATCATGTGTGACAGGCGTACATTCCATGCTCACTGCTGCATGGGCATTCCAACTCAGCTGTAATTTGTGAAATGAAGATGGTGGTGAGACATCATGAGATAGTTAGGCCAAATCACTTAGAAGTAAGGTTGTCTTAATTTGAATATATAGTAAACTTGCTGTTTGTTATTGCTACTGGTCCTCTTTGACCCTAAGTATGATTGCGTTCTACTGTTGTTTACTCTGGAATAATGTGCTAAGAGGGATTTGCATCAGCAAGAGTACACAAGTACCAGTGAATAAGGGAAAACAAGTTTCCTTGTCTTCTGCAGAGTTTGTCCAAGTTCACAGAAGAGTGCGGGACCAAAACTGATACAACTCTTGGAGTCTTTTGCTGGCTTTCTTCATGTTTTTGTCCAGTAGCTTCATGAATAGTCTTACACTGTTACAGGAGTTTTTATTTTATTTTGGTTTCAAGGAATAAACAGAGAATTACTGAAATTCTGTCTGTTTGTGCTAGGATTCACAAGCGATCAGTATTCTCAGCAGCAAAAGCAGAATGGTGAGTTCTGTTGAAGAATTTATCTAAAAGTGTTACTACTGATGGAAAAATCCACTGTTTATGGAGAACTGCTTCGTTTATTGGGGAGGATGTGCACATCACAAATAATAATGAAATTTGCTTAGCTAAAGGAAGGGATTGGGATAGGAAGTTCAGGGGCTTGATGAGATGAGTTAGATGTCTCTTCTGAGAAGTTTGAGGTAATGTTTGTCTCATGAGGCTGCTGTAGCCTTGTGTGCTGTTGAAGTTATGTTGTCTACAGAAGTTGTTGGATTTTTTTTCAACAGAAGCAGTTTTTTGTTCTGTTTTTTTGCAACTGGTTTTAATTTTTTTTAAGTGATTTAATCTTATTTGGTGGCTGTTTGAAAAGTTAACCAGATTTCTGCGAGGTTGGAGTTCAGAGTTAGCTTTTCTTATATACTTGTTGCTTACCCTACGTGCTATTGGAAAATATGTCTTCCAGGAAGTGCTCACCTGATATATGAATCATAGAATGGTTTGAGTTGGAAGGGACCCACCCTAATTGTTGAGTGTTCCTTATGTCTAACCTCTTTTAGGTTACCTATGCAGGCCGTGGTAAAATGATCTGCTCAATTTAGCTGCCAGTATTAAAATTCTTCATTTTGGAGCAACATGAGTGAACTTGTCAGTGTTCTGTACTTGTAAAAGAAAGTTTGGATAGAAGAGAGCAGTACATGAAATCTGAAATGTAGTTACATTGCATGTCTTCCTCAGTTGAGGCTTTGATTATATTGACTTCAGCTCCACTTATTGATACTTCTGCTGTTTTGGCAGTTCATACTTTATCTTTCGCAAGCTTCTGGAATTAATCAACTTTAAGACAAAACCATAATTATTCTGTGTAATTCTGTTCCACAAGAATTCCATGGGATTCATGTATGCAAAAATTGATGATGAATCTACATGGATAAGAATGTCGATGGTTGTGTAGAGATCCAAATCAGTCCTTTATTAGATGGGTTAGACAGTAACTTTATATTAACGAGTGCTTATATCTTCACCTGAAGTGTTTTATTAGTTGGACGTGGCAGTGGTAAAAGTTGTTTTTTGACTCTTGTGTGCGATGAGAGCAAGTTTACTACAGTCAGTGGTTATAGCACATACAATGAACGCGAATTTTTATTCCAACATAAATACTGTGTCCAACATAAATACTGTGTCCTATTTTTTTGTGGTCAATATTTGTGGTCATGTGGGAGGTTCTGGTGATATGGCTGCCACCACTGCGTTTTCAAATTTTCCTTGTTTGAAGGGTATTCATGCTTTGTAAGTTTGTCCTAATGCTTGAACTCTCCTTCTCTGTGGTTCCCAAGTGTTCTGAAGTCAACTTCCCTGTAACTTTTGTGCTTCTTTTACTGTTGGCCACTGGAGGATAACCTGCAGGGCAGTGGCGGTGCTGAGGCAGGGACACAGGAGCAAGTGTTCAGCTCTTCAGACAGGATAGCTGCAGTAGTGTCTTGACATGGACATGACTGGTGCTCTCCTCAACCATATTGAGTATCAGTAATGCAAAAAGATTATGGGTTCTTTAAAATGTTCTGTGATGTGATTACTTAATGTGCCATGCTGTTGTGACGAAAGAATAGCTTTGGATCTTTGGAATACTTATAATGTTACCACTTTACATAACATAAATTAAGTAGACATTCTGCAGTTAACTGTACATTAAGAACTGTAAACTCTTAACTCTTACAAGAATTACCAGCATTCTTCAATTTTTGTTAGCTTGGCTTCCAAAAGCCTAAATTCGTGTACTTAATGCCATGCGAAATTATTGAGGGATAGGACCTTTAAGATCACCTAGTTCCAGCCCCCTGCTGTAGGCAGGAACACCTCCCTCTAGACCAGGTTGCTCGCAGCTCCATCCAGCCTGGCCTTGAAATGCTTCCAGGGTGGGGAAATTAACAGCCTCATTGGGCAACCTGTTCCAGTTTCTCACCACTCTCCCAGCTCCTACTTATTAGCTTTATTGCTTCCTGACAAATGCTAGTCAGGAAGTCATTTTAATTCCATTTTTTTCCCTGGTTTAACATACTGTGTTAAAGTAGTGACATTCACATGGGTGAATGCTGTGTTAATTGAGAAGGCATCAACTGTTTAGATATTGTCACCATCAACTGATGAGGTAGCTCACTAATCTGTCTCCTAGGGAGGCGGCAATAAGGGGAATCTTTGTCATCCAATCAAGAAACTGTAGCATCTAGGAAGAGCTCATGTAGGTTTCAATATGGTATCCTTAGTTTTTTGGTTGGGGAAGATGGTCAAATATAACGTAACCCATAGAAGAGCAGTATACACGGGATTTTCTGATTTAGCCTAGTTGTGGTTCAGTCATTCTTGGAAAGGTGGACTTGTTTTTCTGCACCACAGACTTCTAGTAAGCATATTGTCATCTTGTGTTCCTTCAGGTTTTTTTTTGTGCAGTATACATAGGTCACCCAAAAGTAATGCCTCCTCTTTATTTTCATGGAAACTACAACAGATACAGAGAGCACAGTAACATGGTTCAATAGGGCATATTCTCAGCTACGCTGAAAAGTAGTGTTTTAGTCGCCACCATTAGCAGTGCATTGTTTCCAGTTATGAACAAGAGCTTGCACGCTGTAGTTGTAAAAATGTGACGTGGCCATCCAAAAGGCAGCATGCATTGTGTTTCACATTGCTTTTGCTGCTGCTGAAATGTACCACCCACCACCTCACCGTGCTCACTTCTTCTGTCTGGTCACCATGAACATTCTGCAAGCATCAAGGAGTGTCATTTTTTTCTTTTATCTGCATGGAGAAACTTACACCTTTGCTTCATGCACACTTCCATGTAAGATGCCATTCTGCCAGGCTGCCCCTCTGCTGCCATCTGTCACACAGCAACAATATGCAAGGGAATGTTGGTGGGAAGGTTCAACCTCTACTGCCGTGCTGACATCTGCCTTTGATGTTGTGGACTAACATAATAAAATAGGAGGCATTACTTTCAGAGTAGCCTTTGTGGGTGTACTAAACTTTAAACAGAGGCCCATTTGTGATGCATCCTTTTTTTTTTTTTTTTCCCAAAATATAAAGCTTGGTGAAAATTTTTCTTTTTCCTGGAATTCATTTGTTCAGATGTCCGTAAAACCTCTCCAGTTTGGTTTTTGTCTGCTGTGCTACACCAAGTTTCTCTAATATAGTATAATTCTCCAATATAATAATAATAATAAAAAAGTCATCTGTAAACTCAATATGGATGACTTTCAAATCTCTGTTCCGCACTTGTTCTCTCTCCCAGCTCAGTGCATCTCAGTGTGTGCTTCTGGCATGTTTTTATGGATACCTGACCTTTAGGTCATGCTTCTGTCCCAAAGGCAGTCCTTTCTCCCCAGGAGGAAGGTGTGCTGTGCTGTCTGCCACTCATAGATGGTGCGCCTTCAGACGTCTGCTTTAAGCCTGCAATCTAGCTATTGTTTTAGACACACAGCACGCTATTCTTCTAACTGGTAGTAAGCTGTATCTTAATTGCTAACAAACAACTAAATATTTATTATTTAGCTTTATTAATGGACCACGTAACTACATCTCATGCCTTGCCTTTGATCTCTGTATCTTGTAGTAATGCTTATTACTGTTTTAATAGCAGTGATCCTGCTCTGCTGTTGCGGATTCAGAACCCCCCAGAGCACTTTCCTAATTTTCTGCTTTGACTGCCTGGTCTTTCTGCCTGTTACATTTTATGGATGTAAAGGTAACAGGTTACCTGCCTTTAATTTAAACTTGGTGTTTAGCTGTGGAGGATATTATGATCTTACTCTGTTGTTAATGAGGTTTTAAGTGCTCTCTGGAAAGTGACATCACATCAGCACCTTTTTCCCTTCTCCTGTGATGATCCTTGTGTTTGGGGGCTTAGGTACTTGGACCCTCTAAAGCACATGCAACCTCTTAATGCAGAGGAAGCAAAATTCAGGAAACAGAGCCAACTTACAGCTAAATGAATACCTTTCGTGTTGTTCCTGAGTCCTAAGCACACCATCCTCAGAACAAGAATTCTAACCATTGTTGATGATAGTGCTTTTTTCTTGTATTCTCCTTTTTGTCTCTCTCCATCTGTTGTCCCTTATGTTTCGGCTGTTTGCTCTCTGAACAAACATTCATATTCTGTTTTGGTACAGTGGCTGACATTATGTGGTCTGTAACTTCAGCTCCTAGCAGCATATGATGAGTTGTAGTGTAGGGATGGGTGTGGTATCAGTGTCTTTCTTCCTTTTATTTGGTGGGAATTTTGTTTTTTTAAGATAGGAAAAGAAGGCCTAGTGTTCTGTTGCACCTGTACTAATAAATCAGTACATCTTTAATTAGGAATTGCTTCTAAGCTGGATGGATTTACCAAGCATCTCTTGAATTGCTAGTCACCTGTGTTTGTGGTGTTTGATATGTTAATGCTTGATCATACGGTAAAGTTTTATTCTGTTAGACGATTCCTCATTAAAGAAGCCAAATATTATCTAGAAAGGGCAGGTAAGATGTTATCTGTAATACTTATACACACACACAAAAAAAGGTTATTTGGAAATGTCAGAAAATGGAGAACATGATAAAGGAGTTTTTATTGGTGGGGAGTTGTTGTTTTAATTTACTGGATATGTTATGGAATTGTTATCATTTTCACTGTCTGGTGAAAGAAAAGAATTAACAATTAGAAACACAGAGTTGATCGACCAAATACAGTGTGTAGAACAGCAGTTACAATCTGAATGAAGTCCAGCATTTTTAATACAAAGGAAGTGTTGAGTTAGAAAAGATCTGCAAGAATGACATAAGGAGGAGTGGAAAAGATTGACACATAGAAATATGGTCATCTCTAGGTAGTTACCTTTGCTTTTTGAAGTTAGTTGAATTGTTCTATTCAATAAACGTGAGTTTTGGTAGCATAATATAACTCTTAGCTGGTCAAGGAGTGCAGCTGAGAAAACCTGGCATACTTGTAATGATGACTACACATTCTTGCCTTGGATCCCATTTCTTGTCAATCATACCACATCATAGATCTTGAGGTGTTTTGGTGTTTTTTTGTTTGTTTGTTTTTCCTTTTTTATTTTATTATTTTAAATTCCATTTGATGTGGAAATTTTATTTCCTTTCTTGGTGACTTTGTTGACTTTGGCTGTAGTCTGCATGGGTTTCTTTACTATATCTGACACATACTCTCACATACTCTCATATTCAGTTTTTCTTTCTTGAATTAGTAGGTGGATTGGATGCTGATTGCTGAAGGTAGATTGTATTCAAGAAGCTTGTCCATACTTGGTCAGAAATAGTAAGTTGTTAGCTGAGCTTGGGTATTCCTCAGATGGAAGTAATCTGGTTAAGGCTACTAGTTGATGTTGGTTATTGTTAAGAGGAAAATGAACTGCCTGTGAACTTCTTGTTCATTTACAAGTGTCAGGGAATGGTGCTTTTTCCCCCCAAGCACATGAAAAATAAGAACAATTTAATTTTAAAAGTGTTATTAAAAAGGATTTGTCATTTCAGTGTTTGATAAACCTGGCGAACTAGCAGGAATTATGTTTATCAGTTGTTCATACAGATTTATTTGTATCATGGGCAGTATGTTCTACAGCGTATGTTGAATTAAAATAATTAAGAATGAAAAACTAAAAGGAAGTACCAGTCAAGGATGGTATTAAAAGTATTGTTGGCAATGAGTAACATCATCTTCTGGAAACTGTGGGCCCAGTACTGGCTGAGCACTGATAGGATAGAAAGTAGCTTTGTAGAGAGGGTCTTGGAAGTCCTGGGGGACAATATAGTGAATGTGAGTAACTTGCTCTTGTATGGGTGAGGAGAAGCAGCATGCTTAACTGAAAGAAGCAAGACTGTAGCCAGCAGTTTGAGGGAAGTGTGATTGTTACAGTGATAGCTGAGCCCCAGCTAGAGTGGTCAGTCCATTTTTGGGTTGACCCCATTATAATGAAGATACTGACATATTGGAAGGAATCCAATGGAGAGACATCAGTATGCTGAGAGAGGTGGAATGTGTAACAAACAGAGGTTGAGAGGGATGGGTGTATTCAACTTTGAGAAGGCTAGAGGGACATGCTATTTGCCTCCAGATATTTAATGGGGGAGTGTCGAGAAGATGAAGCCAGGTTCTTCTCAGTGATGGAGGTAGGAGGCATGGGTTGTGACAAGGAGGAATCTGAATAGCAAAGATAACTGGCACTGGAAGAGGTTATCTAGAGAGGTTGGGAAATCTGTATCTTTTTAGGTACTGAGAACTGTTGAATATAAGCTTAAAAACCTGACTTCTGCCACTGGTCTTGTTTCTTATTTGACACTCCTGAGCTGGAGTGGATTTGCCAAGATGACATCTAGAAGTGACTTTCAAAATGAGCTATTTATTAAATTTGCAGCATTTAAGATAAATCTGATGTCATTTATTGACTAAGATGCTCTCTGTTGATAAGCGGTGCTTTATTGTTGGTCGTGTTGGACATTCACTTTTCATGTTGCACAAAAATAAAGAAAGCATGCCATTTAGATAAAATCTGTAATTAATGAAATGTACGTATATGACACATTGCTTAAGCTCCTTAAAATTACCTTATGCATTCTGAATTAGCCTTCCCAATGAAATAATTTTAACTTCTTTCAGAATTAACATTTGTTCTAGCTAGTAAACTGATCTGTTTCTGAACATGTAGTCCTACAGGATACAGTACAGATCTAGTAGATCTCATCCTTTCACTCTTCAGTTTTCTTGTCATGTTTTCTGTCCCTGCTTGCTTTTCCAGTTTTGGGTGGTTTGTACATGATTGGATGTACCAGGTTTGTTTGTAACGTTACGAACTCGCTCATCTTCGGTGATTTTTGTACATGACCTGGATGCAGGACACAAATACACACCAAGTACAGTTGCAGATGGTACTAAATTAAGAAGAGCTGTTGACTCCCTTGAGGGCAGAGAGGCCTTGGAGAGAGATGTTGACAAATGAAAGACCTGTGCAATCAGCAGGCAGATGAGATTAAGATGAGCAAGTGTAAGATTCTGCACTTGTGATAGTGTAATCCTGACTTGGGGTGAGAAGCTGGAGACTGGTCTGTGAAAAGGGATCTAGGGGTACTGGTTGTTTTACAACAAGTTGAATGCGAGTCACCAGTGTGTCCTGGGGTGCCCCAGGCCCAGCACTGCTGCCGGGTGAGGGAGAGGTTGTCCTCTCTGTTCTATGCTGTGCGGTCTCATCTCCAGCACTGCGTGGGCTTGGGTCTGCAATGTAAGAAGAGCCTTCAGCTGTTAGGGAGTGTCCAAAGGAGACTTGCAGGAGGCTGCAGAGATGGCAGAGGGTCTGGAGGACAATACATATGAGGAGCAGCTGAGGCCCCTGGTGTGCTCAGCCCAGAGCAGAGCAGCTGAGGGGAGGCCTGATGGCGGCTGCAGCTCTCAGAGAGCGGAGGGGCAGCGCTGAGCTCTGCTCTGTGTGACAGCGACAGGGCCCGAGGGAACGGCATGGAGCTGTGTCAGGGGAGGGGCAGCTCACAGGGCATGGCCATGAGTGCCAGAGTTCAGGGAGGGTTTGGACAGCACTCTCAGACATTGGGGTTGAATCTTGGGTGTTTCTGTTTGGAAGCAAGATGTGGACTTGTTGATCCCTGGGAGTCCCTTCCAGCTTGGGCTGTTCTGTGATACCATGAAAGAAAGTGTGCTGTATGTGTTCAGTATGTAATTACAGATCAGTATAGTCACTACAATTATAATACAGTTGTTTCAAAAGTATATCCAGTTCAACTCTTAAGAAAGATACAGAAATAGATGATTTGATTAGAGCATTCTGACTCATTGTTCTAGTTTTTTCTCATTAGAGTCTGTAAGACATCTAAATTTGTAGCACTCGCTACAGTTGCATCTACTCCCTGGTTACTTCTAACATGGCGCTTTCTCAAACCTGTAATAACTAAATGATATATTGAAGGGGTTATACATTGTGTATTACTATCTCAGTATCTTGTCATGAATACTGGCAAAAACTAAGCACTTCGTAGATTTGAATTATGAGTTGATAATCCTTATTGATCATTGTGGAGCAAGTGTAAGGAGTGTTCTTGAAATGTGTTGTGTGACTCACAGATCCTTAGTTATCAGTGGCCTGTGTTCCATTACCTACTCCAGATATCTAAATAATTTTACTATGCTCTAGGCTGTTCTATCTCTAAAGTAATCTATCAATTGAACATACGTACAGAGATATTTCTCTTTTATGTAATGCATGTTTCTTAATCGGCTTGTGTTGATTGACAATTTGGTCTCTGTGTTTTATTAAGGCTACTTCTATTCATTTTTCCTATTTTTCCCTGTGTTTTACTTGTCCTTTTTCCTATTTTTATATCTTTAGCATAGTGTATCTCTTCTGTTACTGTAATGCTCCCTTTTGACTAAGGTCATGTTTCAAGTCTGTTCCTTGGTTTAGTGTTACCTACTTTCCTGGAAATAAGATACCTGTTTGAATATAAGTAATAGAAAAACACTTAGATACAACTTCTTTTGTGGGTCCTTGGGTTCTTTGTCTATCTTTCTATTCCTCTTATAATGACATATGTGCTGAAGTTGGGCAGTACTGCTTGAATAGTGGAGTGAAATAATGTACTGTCTGCCACAAACGTAATGGCTTCTAAGTCTAGAACTAGTGCTGCTTTCTTGTTGATCTGCGCATTTTCATGATTGAGCAGTCATGAAATGTATTGAAAGCGCATATTTAAGGCAGGAGGGGAATACATGTCAGTATGACTGTCTTTAAACTTCATAGTTAGTCAACATTATGATTTTGATTTGCCATGACTAATTACACCAAGTGTTGCTTACTTTTTGTGAGTAATCTTGAAAATACGTGGTGTGTCTGACAATCTTGAATTCAGAATTGAACCTGAACAGAGTAAGGTTTGAGGCTGGCCCTGAATTTTCATTCTGTTCATGCATACGAGGGAATAATTGTCAGCACAGGTTGATTAGGAAGACCAAAGGAGGAGGCTGTGTTAAAGATATCCGAATGTTCTTGGAAGTGTCAGTTGGAAACCAGATGTCAGTAGTCACACATGTTGTGGATGGCTGCAGTACCATTGACGTACTCAGGGAACAGTGAAGTTTGCATTTCCCTACTGCTCACTTTTCATTCAACCTTAGGTTGTGTCTAAATAATTTATCTTCTGAATAAAAAAGAACTAGCTGATTCAACTACTTCAGAATGTCTCTTTCACAGCATAGCTTTTGCTTTCTTACTCTTTTTAGCTGCTTTACCGGTGTGCAGGTCTTTCCCTGCATACGCTTTTCAATTTCTTGAAATCTATGACAAGCACTTCTTGGGTGCTATAACAAATGTTAGTAAGATGTTTTCTTCATACCGATTTGAAATTGTGGATAAATAATGCATTTTGAAGCAGATCCAAGCCTACTGGAAAATAAATGCTTCAGGAATAGGGTATTTAGGCTGAAGTAGTAAGATTTCAGATTTTTCATAATGGTGATGTTGGACAATAGGTTCGTAAGTCTAGTCTATCCACAGATAACCTGTTCTTGAAAATTCCTGCTTGTGGTAAGAGGGCTGCTCCAGAAGTAACGCCTCCTACTTCATTAAGTTGGCCCACAACATCAGAGGCAGATGTTGGTGGTATGGCAGTAGAGGTTGAACCTTCCCACCAGTATTCCATTCTGTTTTGTTGCTGTGCGACTTGAATTCCTCTGTGCATAAGCATTGATGCCCAGTGATATTCACTGATGCTTACTGAACATTTTTGGAGACTAAACAGTCGATGTGAGTGCAGAGAGGTACTGGGTGGTGTGCATTTCAGCGCTGGTGACAGCAGCAGTGGGTCACCTCCACTGGTGCAGGTTTTTACAGGCGTGGCATACAGGCTCTTGATCTGCTGGCAAAAATGCATGGTTTGTGGTGGTGACTGTGCTGAAAAACAGCGTTATTCAACATAGCAGAGGGTTTAGCCTATCAAACAGCACTATTGTGCTCTTTGTATCTGTTGTAGTTTCTGTGGAAATAAATTGGAGGCATTATTTCAGTATGACCTACATATTTATAACCGTGTAACCAAGTTGCATAATATTTTAAGACCTTTATTTATTTATTTATTTTTAACTGATGCAGTGAATACTTGCAGTTGAGTTTAGCCCAAATTATGCAAGTACTTATGTTGTAGTCAGGAGCGTGATCTGTGTGTTAAGCTGGTTAACTGATTAAATAGTTGCCATTGTGGCCTCAATGTAGTTTGTTAGGTTTGCTTGAAGTCTTAGAAATTCTGATACTGATCACAAGCCATAAGGTGTATGTTTTAATAATCTCTTTGCTGCTGCTTGCTTAATCATCGGCTGCTGTGCATTTTTGAGCAGGAGTGTTTCATGCAGTGTTGCATGTTTATTTTCATCCATGCAGGTCAGTCTATGAGTGTTGGTTTGTCCTGTCCACAAAAATGATCTGGGTGCTGAAGTTCTAAGTTGTGGCACCAGCCCTGTTATATTCAGGCACAACTGTTAGCGTTGGATAGATAATTTCTTTTAGGGAACTGCTCTGTTTGGAAAGGAGCTTAGTCAGAAAGTCTTTGTCAGCTGGAACAACTTCTGTTTGGTTATGGCTGCAGAAATGGTTGTATGATAGGGCAAACTTGTGGACTAAATAATAAGGTGGCCCTTGTGTAGTGTTAGAATTGTTGGTAAGGTCAAACCTGTAAAAGTTGGCAGTAGATCAGAGCCACCCAATATGAGGTTGCCTGACATGCTTAGAGTTGATGAGGAGTATCCCTCAGGATGGGTATAAGGAGGAAACACAAATATGCTGAATGTTTACAGTAAGGATGATTAATGTAAACAATTTTATTATGTGGTTGTCTGTGGTAATCTTCTATTATATCTGATGACCTAGAACAGCTTCTGATCTCTTCCTCCCCCTCTTCTACTTGCATAGGTAGATGTCTGTCCATACACAGTATGTGTTTATATATATATAATACAGATTGAAGTTGGATTCAGTAGCAGCATTCAGGCTTAACCTTAAAGCTGATATGAATTGCAACCTTTGAAAAATGTTGGATTACTTCTGTTTCCATTCTTCATGAGTGGATATGGTTGGGCTATTTGACTGTCAGTTGAAGTGTAAAACAACCACTTAATTTGATTCTAATTGAAATATTTTACTTTGTTTTGTGGTGGCCAGTGGCATACTTGGTCAGCAGTGAGGGTCAGTTGGTGGTTCAGACCCCAGGAAGTTGTGGTATGTATGTTACATCTCGTTGTATACAGAGTATAACATTCATGAATTATATCAAGAAGTGACAGCATGCTGTTAAGCCAGAGAAATAGCTTCTTGATAGCTGTATTAGTTTGTCTTTACAATTGATTGAGTTTTGATGATTAGGCAAAAAGCCTAATGAAATAAAAGTCATTAAGGAAGGCTATGAACTCCTAGAAGTAGGAGAGTTAAAGAATTAAAATGGTGTTGTATTCAAAGACATGTCAGTTGAGGAATTGATCAGTAGATCCAGTTTCACAGAGCATCGTGATACTGATTATTTTGATTTAAAAAAAAAGCTCATCTGAAGTCAGCTTAACAGCTGTAGGCCAAAATTCAGGTCTTGGATAAATGGTTAAGACTTCCATGAGGCTAGTGATGTTTCTTGTGCATATAATACTATTCCTTTACTGGATTATAGTAATCGCCATACCAAGTTTGTTGTCAATTCACAAATCTGGTTGCAGCGGTAATGCCTGGGAATATAAACTTAGCACTTACATCTTCAGAGGAACTGTGTTCTATTCTTTTGCTTTTCAGCATCTGGCTGGATAAGTACTTTTGTAGAGTTGCCTTTGAGCTGCTGCAATTAATGGTTGTCCATATATTTATTCTGAACTTTGTCCAGTCCCTGTTTGCATTTCTGGCCCCTGCAGCATTATGCGATCATGATTTCCTACCATCATCACCAGTGGTGGTTGTTGATGGTTGAGTAGATTTGGTTTAAAAGGGTTGCAGTTGGGATCTTTTGACTTCCACTTTGGAAGAATCTCTATATATGTAGTTATCAGGGAGAAAAGGGTAACTGTCTTCTGTTCATCACAAGTCAGTTTTGCTTATCATGCTGTTGGTTCATTTAGCATTGTGATACTCTTCTGTAGTTCTTTACATTCAATTTCTGTGTTCAGCTACTGTGAAAAACTTTGTGCCATTAAGAAACTCACTTTGGTAGTCTGTCTCTTAAGGTTGATATATAAATGTTGACCCATGTCACTTTATTTTGGGAGACCCCAATGATAGCCTCTCTTTGTTGAAATAACAGCAAACAATACACGATACTCATGTCTACAAATAATGCAAATCCTCAAGAGGACCTTGGCTCAAATCAAACTATGTGTAATTTCTTCTATGGTGTTTAATCAGGAACATGTTTGAATATATTTTGGAAATCTTGAACGTACTGTTCCAGTTTAATCAGCATTGATCAACAAGTGTTTGTACCTTTCTATGAAGTACTGTGAGATGTTGCCTTTCCTTTGCAAAATTTGTTATTTATATCTTTTCTTAGTATATTTATTAAGCTGTAGTTTCAGTAAGTCTGTTTAGTAATAGATTTAGGACTGTAATCTGTTAATTATTTGGTTAATTATCACCTTCTATTTAAGTTATCAATTAGGGAAACTGTCATAAAATTACTGACTGTCTTTAGTAGTCTAAGTGAAAGTCATGTGGAGCTGGTGGTTTGTTCTAAAATGCTCTTTTAATAGCACTTTGGTAGGATGTTTTTCATTCTTAGCCCCTAGAAAGAGAGCTTTGATGTGGTCAGCCCTGATCTTTTCCTTGCTGAACATTAATGCAGACATCTTGCTCTGTGTTCTCCGCTGTGGTCAGGTTTCTTGGGTGCTCTGTCTTTTGGGAAATTGTACTGTTGTACAATAGGGATGTTAGACAAACCTTTGCTCTGACATAGCTCAAGATAGGTTACAGAACTATGCCTAGCAAAAGGTAAAGAATAGGACAAGTAGATACATGCCTTCCTTCACACATGTAATTCCATTATTCTTTTTACTTAGGAACTTTTTGGTAGTATCCCTCATAGTTTTGGAGGAATTTAGGTTAGTTGTGTACTTTGTGTTGAGTCTTTAAGTGTCCTTCATGCTTTCAAAAAGCTTTCTGTTCCTCTGGCTGCTCCATTTCCTTTTAACTCAATTCCTCGCACTTATGTTGCTCTTCCTTTCAGAAGTCAGAAGTTAAAGTAATGAACTATTTTTCTCATTTATTCCCTTGGGATAAATGTGATATTCTGGAGAGCTGTGCAGATAATTACATCTTGAACCACATTGCGTGGCTCAGAATTACCAAGTGTTGCTTTTCCTTCTGTTGATGGTCTTCCTGGTTGTAGGTGACTGTGTTTTTATGGTTTGTATTTTCCTCTCTGCCCTCTTCCCTTGATCTGTGCAGCAGTATGTGAAGCCTTCAGCTTACTGCATGTCTGGCATTTGCAGTCTCACTTCTTCCCCTTATTTCATCTGTGCTGTCACTGCATTATGGTATTACTGTACTGTTTCTCCTCTTTTGGATAAGGAATTAAATGTAGCATAGTACCTGTTGAGGTGAATGATAAAATGTCTGTTTTGGTGAGATTTCAGTGACTCCTTTTGAACCTTGTGACTTTGCTCCAAGGGTGCATAACCATGACTGTGCTTTTCCATATCTGTCACCTTCAACCCAGGTGTTACTAATGGCACTTAGTAAAGATTTATGGCTTGGAAAACCCAGCTTTTTGTAGATTATTTTTAGGTGTGTTCTTTCCTTCACAAATATCTTCGATTTTCAATAAAATCAAAACTATTCTGTTTTTCAAGTATAAAGACTTGGCTTAAGAAACACTCCCTACCTAGCTGGTTGTCTTAAAAGCTGTTGTACTTGTCATCCTTCTAGAAATGTACCTGGATTTTGCCTTTTATTTCTTCAGCAATAAAGCCCTGAATGTAGTTACAAGAGGATTTATTTTAGCATGAAAACTTTCAAACATCAGTGATGCAAGCTAATCTAAAAGGAAAACATAGGAAGCCTGGTTCAGGAAGGGCTGGTGTGTATTGGTAGCACCTGTGTTTCCATCCAGCTGTAATTTTGGTGCCTGTGTGGTACCACAAAGCCTTTAAAAAACAAACTCATTTAGCAACAAAATCGAACATGAATTCTCTGCAGAATTGATCTTGCTGGTCTGTGGCTTTTTGGGATTTGGGATTTTCTTTTCATCCAGAGCTTTAACAATTCATCCAGTGATCAGTCTGGTGAAATTTAGACGATTCTAGCAATCGTGTTTCTATGGTAGCAGTGAAATATGCTTAACAAGCTATGGAGTATGGAGTTTTTCATAGTTTCCTATTGTAAACCTGTACTTGTAAGTTATTCCTTCTGTTGTTAGTTTTCATTTAGAAATATTGAGTGCACAGTTGTCTGTATAGTTTTGGGGTTTCTTTTCAGTACTAGCATTTTTAGAAAACTTTGGATGTCATTTTGCAAATTGCTTTTTTTAAAAAAAAAGAAACAAACTTTAAAAAGTTTTATTTTATTGCTGAGTTTGGCAGAGAGAGAACCTGATATTTGTGTGGAAATATCAGCAGATATGACTGTGTACCAGCAGTTAAGCACATTTTTCTTGTTATATCATACCTAACACAGGTCACTACAACCTCCAAAGAGCCTGTATGACTCTATGTGAGGAAAAATAAGTATGCTTGTGCAAAAAGATGTCTTTCAGACTATTATAATATATGCACATAGTTTGTCGCAGAAGTATTATCTCCATCCGTATTTCTACTGAGAATCTTTAAGAACAGAAATAGTGAAGGTTTGATTCAGGTCTGAGGTGTAGTCCTGGCATATTCTCATTTCCTCTTTGCTCCCATCTGTTCAGGTATATTTAAAACTTCATTAAAAGCTTTATGTGCTTGTGATGCTTTTCTCCTTGTTGAGAAAGAAAATATATGGAATAAAACTAGGAAAAAATTAAGAATCGATGAACTGAATACATTCTTATCAGTAAAAGCTGAAATGTAGGGAAATCTGACGTTGAATTAATCAGCCCTCGAAGGGAAAATGATAGGTAAAAGAGAACATTGGATCAAATTAATCCTTAGTGTAACTGACTGATTTCCAGGAAGGTACAAGCCAGCAGTATTGATGAGAATGATATTTTTGAAAGAAAACTTTCCATTCCAATTGAATATTGCCTTCGTTGAGTTTCAGATGCTCTTACATAATGGCATTTGGCTGTAAGGCAAACAACATATGAAGGAATTAAAAGGTGGTTGCCACTCTTCTAGGATTAATCTGGTTCACAGCTTTGCTGAATTTCTCCCCCGTCAGCTCCAGTTAATGGATATGAAGGCTTGAGTAGTATTCTAAATGCTTAGAGGAATATTTGTGCTTTATTTTTTTCGTACCTCTTTACTGCCTGAGGATTTTAAGGCCTATCTTCAAACAGTAGATAACTGCACACATTGATACCCTATTGTAAAAATGCTGCCAAGCCTGGTAAACCTAATGACTGTTGCAAAACCTGAGGAATACAGACTTGAGCTTAGAGCATTTTCAGTCTCTTGTGTCATTGTGTTAATATAAGCTATGGATGCCTGAACTGGTGCTAAGTACTACTGCAGTGCATATATACAATCTGAAAATGATTAGCAATGTAAGGTAAGCCCGATTTGTGATGTGTGTCCTGTAGTTTTTCTTTTGTCATGTTGTGAACTTAACCTTGTATGTTCTGTCACAGGCATTGTGGAGCTTGACACCATAAAGAGCAAAGAAACTTAGCTGATAAGATTTCTTTTGTCAGTAGCTCAGTTTACTTGAATCATTATTTTCTTTACATTCTGTTACAGACAGGCTTCTTTAATTCCAGTATTTGATTTCGTAATTGCAACTATGTCTGTATCTTAACAAACATTGTACTTTTTCTGTCTGCCTAAAAAGCCCCAAACAAAAAATCCTAGAAATGGAATGTAACGGAGTAGAAAATTTAGAACAGCACTGTTGCTGCTATACTCAGGGCAACAGTGCTATAGGCTAACACTTTCCCCATTATTGTAGGACAACAGTGCTGAAAGTCAGGTTTTAGCTTGATCTATAAATTCCAAAAAGTCATTTTCACGAGCAGAGTTGGTGCAAGAGGTTCCAGCTGTTTTCAGGTATGCTCCATTTCAGGTATTTAATGTTTGTTTTAACCCTGTTTCAGAACACGCAGCTTTTGCAGAAGGTATCAAGTTGATACAAGAAGAGCAGGCACCCCACAGGAAGGAAAATAAAAGGTCTTGGAGCAACTTATTAAGGTAAACAGATTGCAGTGGATTTCTGGATGGGTAAGTATTTGAGTGAGATATTCAGCTTCCTTTAGTAAAGAATTTATAAAACATGCACAGAAATCTACTTCTAAAAAAAAACCTCAGTGATACCACACATCAGTGTGTAGTTGGATGTAACCTAATTATGTTAATTGTATATTTCCTGTTGTATGTATCAAGGTCAGCTTAATTCACTTTTTTTTGGTACAAATGTTATTTAGAGAAATTTTTAATTTCCTTAACAACAATCATATACTTGTTTGGAATTACAGAAGGTAAGAGGAAGTACAGAAGTTACATATCCAGTTTGCCTTTTATCAGTGTTTAATTCATGGTGAAATAGTTATAAACAGGAGACTTGACCAAACTGAACTAAATGCAAGCAGAAACCCACAAGCAGAGTAGCTGTTATAAGAGAGCCTGAAGAGCCATTTCTTGCTGTTAACAGACAGATAAGAGATCAAAGCTGTTGAAAGCTGCAGTGGAACATGAACCTACCAAGTCAGGAGCTTGGATGGGCCACATCTGATAGTGGCTAGAAATGTGAAGTTGCTGCAGACCTGTGATAATTTGTCTGTTCTCAGTGCACGTGGCTGTTCTATATTGGTTTTGCTTCTCTGTCTCAGTTATACTGGGACCACATAAGAAGATTCGTCTATGTGGGAGTGGGGTCTGCCAGTTGAACTTGAAAGTTACTAATCTGCAAAATGATTTAGCTTTTTTTGCTAAGCAAAAATGATGTGCATTGGTGTGGCTTCAGTCTTTTTTGTATAAGTCTGATGTTGAAAGTTGGTAATGTTTTTGATAGAAATGAAATTCATTGGGAATTTCATTTTTTTCTTCTGATTGTCTAAATCTTGACCTTGCTTTGCAGTCTAGCAAAAGAAGTGTTATGGGATCATTGTGTGTGTGGGTGGAGGGAGTCCCTCAGGAGAGGGACTGAGAAATCTTGTAATAAATACCAACAAACATCCAGTTCCTGATGTGTTTTTTGCTAAACACAGTGGTATGTAGCAGTTAGTGGGAAATGTTGGTATTGAGAATTTCTTTCTAGTTCAGGTTTACAAATGAAATGAACGTTAAGATATTCAAATAAGAGCATTGAGGAAACTGTGTGGGTTTTCTTGGTGTATTATCCCAGATAAGATGAAAACCAAATAGAAACTAAAACTAAATTCTGTAGTTGGGTGACTAGATGATCTCAAGAGGTTCCTTCCAACTCCATGTGATTCTGTGTAGTTATTTTTAGGAACCATTGTTGGGAAGTTATACCTTACTCTGACGTTTGTTTGTTGTTGTTGCTTTGTTTTTCTTCAAACAGCAGGTCTGGAATGGACACAAGTTCTCTGGGAGGTTTAGAACTGTCTGAACATACTCCTGACCTTCTCGCAAATACCACCATGGCAGCAGGCCTTGCAAATGTAGGAAATACATTTGCTGGTCCACCAAGTTCTTTAGTTTCTAGATCAAGTAAATTCCAGAACTCTACTGTAGAAGATGACGATGACGTAGTTTTTATTGAACCTGTACAAACGCCACAGAATTCTACATCACTGATAGCAGAGCAAAGGAACACTGCGTTTGCATTGTCAAAAAATGATGAACTTCAAGGAGATGATTGCAAAATGCTTCCTCCTCCAAAAGACTTGAATTCTCAAAAAGGGAGTATAAGTGAAACTATTATTATTGATGATGAAGAAGATATTGAAACAAATCAAGGACAAGAGAAGAATGCTTCCAGTTTTAATGAGCGAAGACTTCCAGAGTGCAAAAACAGAGCCAACGATATGGATTTCTCAGCTTCCAGTTTTTCAAGAAGTAAGGTAAATTCAGGAATTGGTAATAGTGGTATATCCACAGAACCAGACTCTGACATTCAGATTGCTAATGTAACTACATTAGAAACAGGTGCTGTGAGCTCTGTGAGTGATGGTCGTGTAGAAAATGCTGAAGGGCGTGACATGAACTTAATGATTACGCATGTAACTTCATTGCAGAATGCCAACTTGGGAGATGTATCTAACGGACTGCAGTCAAGTAGTTTTGGTGTTAATATGCAAACATACACCCCATCTTTAACTTCACAGACCAAGACTGGTGTAGGACCTTTCAATCCTGGTAGAATGAATGTGGCTGGAGATGTATTTCAAAATGGAGAATCTGTGACTCATCATAATCCTGGTAAGTCAAAATTTTCAGCGTTTCCCTAAAATAGATTGATAATTTTCGTGGGCAGTTGAGCTGCTTTAGTTTATAAGTTTAACTCTTGGTTCTTTTCATCCTCATCACAACTTTATTTACAACTCAGAAAAAAGATTGTTTAGTGACTTGATGCCTTGGTTGGGTAAAGGTATCCCAGTTCCTTGTGCATTGATGCTTCAGATGTTTTCGGACATAAATATTTATATCTAAAGAGCAAGGATTTGTTTATGACTTGAGTGTACTCCTTAATTCACACAAAGAGTGGTGAATCACAGAATCGCCAAAATTGAAAAAGACCTCTTAGATCATCCAGTCTATCTGTCCACCTATCACCAATATTTTTCCACTAAACCACGTTCCTCGGTGCAACAATAGAACGTTTCTTGGAACATCTCCAGGATCAGTGACTCCTCCGTCTCCATGGGCAGCCCATTCCAGCACCTCTCTGAAAAGTATTTCCTAATGTCCAATCTGAATCTCCCGTGGCACAACGTGAGGCCATTCCTTCCAGTCCAGTCACTAGTTAGATGGGAGAAGAGGCCAACCCCCCCTCACAACAGCCTCCCTTCAGGCAGTTTTAGAGGGTGATAAGGTGCCCTGTGAGCCTTCTTTTCTCCAGACTAAACAATTTGTTCTTTCAGCCACTGCTCATAAGGGTTGTGCTCCAAACCTCTTAGCAGCTTCTTTGAACATGCTCCAGGTCCTCAGTGTCTTTTGTTCAGTTTTGGGCCCTTCATTACAGTACTTGAGGTGGAGGGCTGAGTACAGAGGGATTATCACTTCCCTGCTCCTACTGGCAGCGCTATTTCTGATAGAAGCCAGTGTGCCATTGGCCCCACCTAGGCACTCTGCTGGCTAGCATTCAGCCAAGCATCAACCCCCAGGTCCATTTCCTCTGCACAGTCTTCCAACCACTCTGCATCAAGACTGTAGAGTTCCCTGAAGAGTGCAGGACATGGTACTTGATCTTGTTGAACTTCGTCCCACTGACCTCATCCCAGCTATCCAGCCTGTCCAGGTTGCTCTGTAGGGCCTTCCTACCACCAGGCAGATTGACACTTCCTACCAGCTTGGTGTCATATGCAGACTTAATGAAGGTGCACTAAAACCCTAATACAGTTCATCAGTAAGGATATTGAACAGGATAGGCCCCAATAGTGAGCCCTGAGGAACGCCACTTGTGACTGTTTGCCCAGATGGATTTATCTCAGTTCACCACTGCTCTCTGAGCCAGGCCATCCAGCCAGTTCTTTACTCAGCAAGGAGTGTTCCTGTCCAAGCCATGGGCTGCGAGCTTCTCCAGGAGAATACTGTGGGAGGCAGTGTTGAAGGCTTTGCTGAAGTCTAGGTAGACTATGTCAGCAGCCTTTCCCTCATCCCCCAGGTGGATTGCTCGATCACAGGAAATTAGGTTGGTCAAGCAGGACCTTCACAATCCCGTGCCATCTAGGCCTGATCTCTGAGTTGTCCCTTTCATGCCATGTGATTTCCCTCAAGGTGTTCTGCTCCACAGTCTTACCTGACACTGAGGTCAGGCTGACAGGCCTGTAGTTCCCCAGATCCTCTATACAACCCTTCTTGTAGATGAGAGTCACACTGGCAAGCTTTTAGTCCTCTGAGCCCTCTCACGTTGACCAGGAAAGCTGATAAATAATGGAAAGTGGTTTGGCAGTCAGCTTTGCCCAGTGCCTTAGCACCCTTGGGTGGATTCCGTCCAGCCCCTTGGACTTGTGGCAGACCAGGTAGAGTTTTCTTAACTGTTACTACCTGAATTGTGGATAAGTTTGTTCAACTCCCCATCTGACACTTCCAGGTCAGGGGGTTACATAGTCTGAGGATAGCTGGTCTGACTTCTAAAGACTGATGTAAAGAAGGCATTGAGAACCTCAGCCTTTTCCTTATCCTCAGTGATCACATTTCCCATCATGTCCAGTAAAAGATGGAGATTCTCCTTTGCCTTCCTGTTACTGGTAATGTGCCTATATAACTTTTGTACCCTTTTGTGTGGTTCTGTGACTAGTGTAGTGCATCAAAATTATTTAAATAAGGATTGTTTTACTATTCTGTTGTGCCATCTGAGTATAATTTGATACGCAGAAAACTGAATTGGAAAGTTTGAAGTAGTTGGCTGTTGCGATGCATCGCATACTGAGCAATTCTCCATGTTTACAGTGCTTAACAACATGGGTTTAACTTGTGGGCTCATATTCCTGCAGTAGGTTACACACACTATAATTGCCATCTTGTTAGCTGTGATAACATGCATTAATATTGTACAGTATTAGTTATGTTTAAGTTCATACAAGTATGGAATTACTTGAATTGGAAGGGACCTTAAGGATCATCAGGTTCCAACCTCCTTGCCACAGGCAGGGCTATCAGCCACTAGATCAAGTACTAAATCAGATTGCCCAGGGCCCCATCCAACCTGCCCTTAAACACCTCCAGGGACATGGTGTCAATGGCCTCTCTGGGTGACCTATTCCAGCATCTCACCACTCCCCCAGTAAAGAACTTCCCTGACACCTAGTCTAAATCTCCCTTTCTTTAATTTAAAACCATTCCCACTTGTGCTGTTGCCATCTACCCATGTAAAAATTTGATTTTCCTCATGTTTATAAAGTCCTTTAAAGATTGGAAGACCTGCAGCTTAAATATTGGTCTCCCTGCAGCTTTCTATTTTCCGGGCTCAATAAGGCCAGTTTCCTCAACTGGTCTTCATAGGAAAGGTGCTTCAGGCCTTGTATCATCCTCATGGCCCTCCTCTGGACCCACTCCAAAAGCTTCTTGTCCTTCCTGCATTGAGGACCCCAGACTTGGATGCAGTACTCCACAGTACTCTGCAGGCCTCACAGGGGCAGAATAGAGGACAGTCCCCTCCCTCACCCTTTTGGCCACCCCTTTTCTGGTGGAACCCAGGATACCTTTGGTCTTCTGGGCTGCAAGTGTATGCTGCTGGCTCATGTTAAGTTTTTCTTTCTTAAGTTCTTTCAGAACTCCCGAGCCCAGTTCTCCCAGTTTGTATACCTATCTGAGATTACCTTGACCCAGGTGCAAGACCTTGTGCTTTGCTTTGCTGAACCTCATTAGATTCACAGGGGCCCATCTTTTGAGTTTATCAGGGTCCTTCTGTATGGCATCCCTTCCTTCTGCTTTATCATCTGCATTGCTCAGCTTGGTGTCATCAGCAAACTTGCTGAGGGTGTGCTTATCATTTATGTCATTGAAAGATGGTAAAGAGTACCAGACCCAAGATGGACCACTGAGGGATACCACTTGCTTCTGGCCTCCACCTGGACACAGAGCCATTGACCAGAACCCTCTGACTGTGACCTTCCAGCTAATTTCTTATCCACCCTTCATATCTCTCTAATTTAGAGATACTGATGTGGTGGGTGAGGGGGACCATGACAAAGGCCTTGCAGAAGTCTGTGTAGATGACATTAGTTGCCTTCCCTTTGTCCTCCAATGCTGTCACTCTGTCATAGAAGGCCACCAGATGGATCAGGCACGGTCTTCCCTTGGTGAAGCCATGCTTGCTTTCTTGGATAACCCACATGTCCATCATCCTTAAAACGTTTTCCAGGAGGATCTGTTCCATGGGCATCCTGGGCACAGATGTGAGGTTTATTGCCCTGTAGTTCCCCCTGGTCCTCCTTCCTCCTTTTCTTGCAAATGGGAGTGACATTTCCCTCTTTCCAGTCCCTGAGTACTTCACCTGACACAGCAATCACCCATCATTTCCCTAAGGACCCTTGGGATGTGTGTCATCCAGTCTCATGTTCAGTCTCATGTGTCAGTCTTGGACCTTCTCTGCCCTTAAAGTGGAGGGGGTTTTGTTCCCCCAGTTCTCACCTAGAGGTTCAGAGATGTGAGAACCCTGGCTGCCAGTGAAGACTGAGGCAGAGAACTCACTGAGTACCTCAGCCTTCTCTGTATCTGCTGTAGCCAACTCTCCTTCATTTAGCAGGGGAGATATGCTCTCTTTGTCGTTCCTCTTCTGACCTATATAACTCCTTGTTGTTTTTAACATTTCTTGCCAATTTCAGTTCCATCTGTGCCTTGACTTTCCCAGTTCCATCTCTCTGAGTCCAGATGGCATCCCTATATTCTTCCCAGGTGGCGCACCCTTCTTTTCCCTGTCTGACCAGGAGGTCCTTGCTGGTTTCCCACTTCCCCTGCATGCTTTCTATTCTGATCGCTGAAGAGCTCTTGCACTCTCAGAAACTCTCAGAGCAAACCTGAAGTTTGCTCTCTTGAAGTTCAGGGTCCTGACTCTACTTTTTGCCAGGCCCACATTCCTTGAGATTGCTGACTAAATCACGGCATGGTCACTGCAGCCCAGGCTGCCTCCAGTCTTAATATTTTTTGTGAGCTCCTCCACATTGGTGAGCAGCAGGTCCAGCATCTGTCCAGTACTGGAACCAGAAAGTTACTGTCAGTGGACTCTAGGAGTCTCCTGGATTGCTTACAGCTCATTGTGTTGTCTTGCCAGTGGATGTCTGGGTGGTTGAAATCTTCTATCCAGATGGGAGCCTGTGAGTGTGAAACTTCTTGCAGCTGATGCAGGAAGACCTCGTTGTATGACTTTGTTCTCTCTGCGTAAATAGCAGTATATTGTCTCCTGTGAGCAAGTCTTGCTACAAAAAAAAAATTGACAGTTGTCAGTGATCTTGAAATGTGAAAGCTTAAATCCTATAGAATAGAATAGCAAAAATAAGTTAAAATATTTTGAGTTTGTATATCAATACTCTGCTGCCCAGTTGGAGTGGAAGTGTGTGTGTGTGTGTGTGTGTGGAGGGGAAGGGGGGTAGGAATTACAACTTCTGCAAAAGGCTTAGCTTCAGACTAGTTGTGGTAGATTAAAAAAATATTTTAAGTTAGAATCCTGGTGCAATAGGCACTAATTTAGCAAGTTAAGTAACTGTAATATACTTACTAAAGTACATGGATTTTTCTACTTATTTTTCAATAAATATTTAAATAGTGCAGTTCTTCAGTTTGGTCGTACATCACCTAATGTACTTTTGCCTAAGTATTAGTATCTTCCATATTCTGCTTTGGGAATGGCAGTATGAAGATAAGCCTTTAAGTTGGATGTTATCTTGCGTTCTTTTTGTTGTATTCGTGTTAAATTTAATGTCAGAATTCAACATCTGAGGTTGAAGTCTGGGGAACTTTTATTGTCTGGATGTTTCAGTGGGTAACTTAAATTCAGAAATTAATCTTGTAAAACTTATGTTCTCACCGTTAGTAGTTGATTCCTCAGATGTGGAACCACAATTACTGTGTTATCATGGACAGTGAAGGAGTCATTGATGACAACTTAAAGTATTCATTACCTCAAGGTCGCACCTGTTTCTTAATAAGAAAATCAACATTTGCATTCCCTGAAAAGATTTGAACTTGTGTTTTTGGTGTGATTAACAGGGACTGAACAGAAATTTTTCAAGTGTAAAAAGGGAGAAAGAAATAAGTTTGCAAGTGGATATGAGAGACTTATTTTATGCAAATACTGGATTTTTTTTATGCCTGTGGTCTTCATATGCAAAAACTAAAGAACATTAGACTCTAAAGTATAAACAAAAGACTGCCACAGGTGAAAGGGAAGAAGGAAAATACTATGAAGCAAAGAAAGGAGAAAAATGATCAAGAACATGAAGAAAAAAGTAACTGGAGAAGAAATAAGACAGCTATAGTGGGAATAGCTTTTAGTGCAGGAAAAAATCTTGAAAAATGGTGGGTTTATGTGTTCCTGTCCTTAGAATCATAGAATCATTTGGGCTGGAAGGGACCCATAAAGACCACCTAGTCTGACTAGGTGTTCCCAGTGAACAGGGATACCTACAGCTCAGTCAGGTACTCAGAGCCCCATCCAACCTGG
The DNA here is from genome assembly GCA_023055505.1 of Callipepla californica brunnescens. NCBI lineage: Eukaryota > Metazoa > Chordata > Aves > Galliformes > Odontophoridae > Callipepla > Callipepla californica. The sequence goes on along the minus strand of JALIRH010000001.1, from coordinate 108,014,326 downwards.
CCTTGAGCGTCTCCAGGGATGGGGCGTCCACCATCACTCTGGGCAACCTATGCTTGTGCTTTAATGCCTTTATCCTAAGAAACTTTTTCCTTACATCCAATCTGAATCTCCCCTCTTTTAGTTTGAAACTTTTTCCCCTTGTCTTACCACAACAAACCCTACTGAAGAGTCTGTCCCCTTTCTTGCTGCCCCCATTTAGATACTGAAGGGCCAATTTCAGGTCACCATGGAGCCTTCCCTTCTCCAGACTAAACAGCCCCAGCTCTTTCAGCCTGTCCTTGTGGTGGATGTATTCCATCCCTTTTGTCTTTTTTTGTGGCCCTCTAGACAAACTCCAGCAGGTCCATGTCTCTCCTGTACTGAGGACTCTGTCTGGACACAGTACTCTGGGTGAGTTTTCACCAGCACAGAGCAGAAGAACAGGATCGCTCCCTCACTCTGCTGACCACTCTGCTTTGGATGCAGCCCAGGATGTCTTTCTAGGTTGTGAGGGCTCATGTCCTGCTTGCTGTCCCCAAGTACCCCCAGGTCCTTTTTGTCAGAGCTGTTCTCTACCCTTACATCCCCTAGCTTGCACTGATAGTGGATGGGGGTCATCCAGACAGGTTTTGCGTTTAGGTTTGTTGAACTTCATAAAGTACGCTTGGGCCTGCTGCTTGAACCTGAATGGCATCTTGTGGTTTTCACACCCAAGGGACATCACACAGCTTGGATGTCATCAGTAAACATGCTGAGGGGGGCACTTGATTGCCGTCTCAATGTCACTGATAAAGATGTTATCTTGGAAGTGCTTAACAGGAAAGATTTTCATTTTATATTTTCCCTCAGAAGTTTCTTCCTTTTCTTCTAGAGACTTCTATGTGCTTCTCAGCATAAGTAGTAGTATGTACAAATATCTAAAGGAGGGATGCAAAGGGAACAGAGACAAGTTTTTTCAGTCATTGCCCAGTGCCAGGATAACAAGCAGTGGGCACAAACTGGGACACAAGAGGTTCCCTCTGAATAACTAGGAGCACTGGCACAGGCTGCCCGGAGACTGTGGGGTCTCCTCCTTGGGGATCTGCTGAAGCTGCCTGGATCTGGTCCTGGGCACCCTGCTCTGAGTGTCCTTACTAGGAGCAAGGGTTAGGCAGAGGGACCCAGAGGTCCCTGCCAACCTCAACAGTTCTGTGCTTCTGTGATTTCTTGCTTCCTACATGGAGGATTTGAAGCCTTGAAGATGCAAACATAAAATATTTTTTTCCTGATACTTTTTTTTCCTATTATTGAAGGAACTAGGGCATGTAACATCTACATATTAGGAGAACAGTAAGTCAGATTTGTTGATACTGTTGCTCTTGTGAAGTCCGCTTTATGTGGACACAAATCCATTATATATGGTTAGCAAGATTTATACTGAATTATTATTCAGTATAGTGTAGTAGTGTTACTCTGTTTCCTTGGGCTAAATGCCTCCACTGTATGGAAAGAGGTAGTTGCGTAATATGGAACCTTATGGCCTACGTATTAATTCAGAACTTAGTGCTCGTAATAAGCTTTGAGGGATGTATTTCAGGTGCTTTTGGAATGGAACTTAGGTCTTGCTGTTATGAATGGAATCCAATTTTTGTGCATCAGAGCTGCTCCAAAATGAAAATGAACGATTGGTAAATTAAATGTGACCCATGTTATTAATGCAGATGTTCCTGAGTATGTTTCAAGGACTGCACATGTCTACAAAACTTCATAACTATCTTCTACTTCTGCCTGAAGTTATGTAGGTTGTTTCTTCTGCTTTGAAAATAAATTCACACACACATATATATATATATATATATATATATATATATATATATATATATGAAAATATATTCATATATATATATATATATATGAAAGGCATCATTTCATTGAGCCAATTTTTTTTTCCAGATGACTCTACAAATGAATGTACTAGTGCAAGTGGGAGTAAGGAATAATTTTATAGCAATTTTGAGTAGAAATGAATGGGAAAAATAGTAACAGTTATTATAGTTAAGAAAGAATTGAATGTGAAACTGCGTGGTATAATAAACTTCTCCATTAGAGGAGAGAATTGGAGGTAGAAGCTTGAAGGATGGAGACATAAGGCCACTGGGGCCATGGAAACTGTTCAGAAAGCAGTTAAGGATGTGTGATGTATCTTCTCAGTTCAAGGACATGAAAAGCCGATTTTAGAGCTCTTCTATAGGGTGTGTGAACTGGAGTAGTTAATGTAGTTAAAGAATAAGATGTGGAAAAAAAAGTCATGAGATAAAAAATGTCTGGGAAGATGTGATACAGAAATAGTAATGATAAAAAAAAATGCTCCTGTGGTATGTTTATTGAAGGAGAAATGTAACACCATGTCAATTAGAGGAGGCAAGTCAATTTCTGGCTTGCCTTACATGTCTGAGAAATAGGACATCCTTAGCAGCAACAAAGTCACATTGGGAAATGATCTTCCACTTGCTGAGTGATCTTTCATTTTCTTACATCTGTTTATTCTTCACAGGAGAATAACTTACCATACAATATCTAATGTTATCTAATACTATGGTTATATCTAATATTCATACAATCTAATGAATGATTATGAACCAAGGTAATGCCTCTTAATACTAAGTTATAGGCAGTTACTGGTTAAGATCTTGTTGTCTGAAGTTGTAGAATTTGAAATAATCTTTGTGACTTGATAATGCTAGTTTAACAGTCCATGAACCTACTGAATTGGATGTTGAAGGCTTGAGTATTTCTTTTCAAACTTAAAAATAGTAGCAGAGCTACTACAAAGTAGAGTGGTAGCTGTGTGTGTGAAATAGTGTGTCATAGGGAAATAGTGTGTAGTAGGGAAGTAGCTGTGTAAATGACTGGAATAACATGCTTGAAAGATAAGTCCCAAGTTCTGTGAGAGTGCATGGGACAGCTGACACATACTATTGAAAATGTTTGTAAATGGTTTGTTATAGTGGAAAGAAGCTCTTATTCAGATTTTATTTCATATTCAAGTAATGTATCATTCTTGGCATCCTTTAGAAGCTCAGAGTTCCTGAACTGTAGTTATAGTTATTAAAATGAAATCTTATGTTCTGTTGAAAAGCCTAGAGTTTGCGTTTTAATAGAGGACAGAACTATGTATTTTTTCTTGTCCAAACTGTGTCTTTTGATCCAAGATACTGGATGTAATTTAACCAGAAGCATGCAACGTTTCCAGGTGCATTAAAAGAACTTGGGTAAAATTTGCTATCCAGAAGATAATGCAAATTATTCTGCAAAATGTTATGCTATAAAACATGTGCCAAAAGTGACATAGTTCTGTAACAGTGTGTAGCCCAAAAATACATGGAAGACTAGTGCTGTCTGGAGTAGAATGACATGGAATTGTTTATTGCCAGAACTTCATGGAATGTTGTTTTCTAAGGGCATGGATTTCTACTGAAAAAAAATCTTGAAACTCTCATGACTGCCACTTTGCAGATTACTTGTTGCGTTGAGAACACTATAAATATTTAAAACAAACTCTACAGTAATCAGTGACATAGGTGGAAATCATGCAGTACTATTCTTTGGCTGCATGCTAGACTGAGAGACTGCTGTGGAGGACCTCAGCTCTGTGATTTGCAACAGAGGCAGGACTAAGTAAACTTATTCTCAGGATCACTTGAGAATAAAATAACTAATGAAAATCTTAAGGTTTCATAGTTTAGTAGATAAATTTGGAAAGCTTGTGTCTTTAACCTTAGTATTGCAGTTCTGTTGGTATGGAGATAGAATTGCCTATTTGCAAACAGTGCAAGTGAATGGAGGTCTGCAAAACTTGTCATGAGGCATAGAATGGGACCACTCTGAGTCTTATTCATGTTCCATTTCTTCAACAGTGGAGAGTGGTACTGTGAAACTGATTTTTAAATCTGAATTTCTAAAATATCACTATGATTGTCAGTTCCAGGAAAAAATATATATATATTTTTGACCATGTATCTGTGGATATTATTCTCTGCATACGTTCATGTTTGCTCACTCAACTGTTTGTTTTTTTTTATTTCCTTTACTGAAGATTCTTGGATATCCCAGTCAGCTTCATTCCCTAGGAATCAAAAGCGACCAGGTGTGGATTCTTTGTCACCAGTAGCATCACTACCTAAACAGGTCTTCCAGCCTTCTACTCAACAGCCACCGCCTTCTAAACAGGTTAAAGTCACATGTGCAAACTGCAAAAAGCCTTTGCAGAAGGGACAGACTGCTTATCAACGGAAGGGATCAGCTCATCTTTTTTGTTCTACTACCTGCCTCTCATCATTCTCCCACAAACCCGCTCCAAAGAAACTTTGTGTCATGTGCAGAAAGTAAGAGATTTTTTTTTAACTTCAATTTTTATTAGCAGCTAAATTTAGTAATACACGGGATTCCCATGCATTCATGATAGTTGTATTGTTAATTATATAAAATTTGAGTACACGGGTACTTTATATAGTGTCAGTTTAATGTCATTTGGAAATGTTTAATTCAGTGTGCACACAGGAACAAAATAAAATGTCACTGAGTTCAGAGTAGGGCAGATTATTTCCATGGAAGACAAACTAGGGGTTTTGAGGATGGAGAAAAGGGATGGTGGGAGAGGCAGGGAAGTGAAGGTGTCTGAGTTATATACTGTGCCAGAATATATTCTTTAGGCAAAACAATGCTCATGAAAAGAGTTTCTTTTTGACAGAAATCATTCATTTAGGCAGTAGAAGATCAAAAAAGTAGAAGTAGATCAGTTCAAGTAGAAGTTGAGAAATCTAAAAAAGTAGTAACTGAAAACAACTGGAAACAATATTGGGAACTCTTTCACTCTTGATAACATGTGTGAAGGAGGAGAATTTTTGGGCTTATCCTGTAGAGTATGTGCAACTATGGCAATTTTTCAGGTTATAACTTAAGAGGGTAGTAGAAAGGGTGACGAGCATACTTAAAAGTGGCTTACTCTGAATTATTGGATAGGTTTGACATGTGATTTTTCATTGTTTCCAAAGCTCAAAACTGACAAAGGGAAATCTTCCATGATTCCACTGTCTGAAGGGGCCTACAGGAAAGCTGGGGAGAGACTTTATATGAGGACGTGTAGTGACAAGGCAAAGGGTAGTAATGGCGTTAAACTGAAAGAGGGTAGATTTAGCCTAGATATTAGGAAGAAAGTCTTTACTGTGAGGGTGGTGAGACACAGTAACAGGTTGCGCAGAATATTTGCGGATGCTCCTTTCTCTGGAGGCATTCAAGGCCAGGCTACATGGGGCTGTGAGCAACCTGGTCTGCAGGGAGGTCTCCCTGCCTAGAGCAGGGGGTTGGAACATAGGTGATCTTAGAGGTCCCTTTCAACCCAAAACATTTTATGGTTCTATGATTTTGTCTTCCTAGTGCTGGGTGTACTAGCTGTACTGTTTTGTCCTGTTGGTATACCAGTTCTGAGGTACTTGTACATTGCTGTACCTGCTTCAGTAAAATCTCTGTCTGGTACACACTGCTCCCTACACTGCTTGAATGATTAATTCTTACCAAACTAAAGAAGACTTATAGTAAAGACTACCTTTGTTAATGTATGTTCTGGAGAAGGTAATTGTAGCTTAATCACAGAGTTGTGTGTTTAAACTAATGGAAGCTTTATATTAATATACAGTGATGTGTATGAATTGCTTGTATTCATTCAGATCTGTCACTTTTCATTTCTCTTGAGACTGAGTGTCAAAGTATAGAAAGTATTTATACCCTTCATTTTCATACCTTGGTACACTGTAAATATCTCAAACTTAACATTGTTGCTCTTTTAAAATAGATGTAAAAGCCCTAATTCTCAGAGCAGTTACCTCTACAGAACTAGTTAAGAGCACTATACTCTTTCTGATGGTTTGTATGTTTGTGCAGAGATTTCTTTTTTTATGCACCTGTTTCTTTTTGTATGGTAAACATTCCACTGACTATCATAGATAAAGCTGAAAATTAGTTGTCTTATTTCTGACTGAAATCATGAAAACTCACAGCTAATTTAGTGTTCTTAAGAATTATTCTTTGGATGTAGTTACTAGTGCATTATAAGCAGCTACATGCAAATGAAAATGCTTTATTTTTGAGTAATGGGGAAAAAACTTCTAGCTTTTTTGTTTAAAGTAGTTTGCATAGTTTGATTTCTAAAGAACATCTATGAAGTCATATTTAGGCACTTCTTGAGGTGAAGTTGGTCTTTACTCTTCCACTAATATTCAGTGACTCAGTCATGCTTAACAGGAAAATGAAACATAAGTGGTTCTTCAGTTGCATGACTTCTTCAGGAAACTCAATCTTATCCATCCTTTTTGCTTTATTGCTGAGGTTTTGCTACCTGGTGCTAGCAAACCTGGTATTCTTTCAAGACTTGAATGTCTCCAGGTACTGTGCACATCTCTGGGCAACATGTTTCATTGCTTCACTACCCTTACCATAAAAACAGACGAACAAACCTTTTTCCTTATATCCAATCTAAAACTCCCTTAAAATAACAAATACTACTTTCTGACCTCCTACTCATCTACTTTGATGAGAGTTAATTGTGTTTATAAATTCTTAAAGGATGCAGCCAGAAACTCCAAAGATTCTCAGGGCAGGAGCTTTGGCTTTGTTTTGCTCACTGCAAGTGTATGACTCCTTAGCCTTAATTTCCTGTAGCTTGCTGAAAGGCAAGCCAAAAGCTGCTGTGTTTCCTTCAGCAGGAGGCAGACTTGCAAGTGGTAATGTTGAGGAGATGTTATGAGTTAATTTACATAAATGTTAAAATAGTTTGGGTTGGAAGTGACCTTAAAGCCCATCCAGTTCCAGCCACCTGCCATGAGCTGGATTGCTGCCCACCAGCTGAGGCTGCATGAGGCCCCATCTGTCCTGGCCTTGAATGCCTTGGGGAATGGGGCATCCAGTTTCTCTGGGCAGCTTTGCCAGTGCCTCACCACTGTATGATAAAATAATTTCTTCCTGATACCTGATTTAAATCTCTCCTCTTTTAGTTTAAAGCCTTTCCCACTTGTCCTGCCATTGAAATTCCTGTTGGAGTCCATTTCTGGCTTTTTTTGTAGGCCTGCTTTCAGAGGAGTCTGTCCAGGGAAGCATACAGCATTTTTCTCACTCATCCTAGTTTTAAGCTCCTGTGTATGAATGAAACATGTCTTCTACAGCTCATGATCAGCTATAATACAGAGCCAAACCTGGCCAGTCCATGTCTTATTTTCTTTGCCTAGTAGCACTTCCTTATGTTGATAAAATATTTCTTTTCATTAGTGGGCATAGGGGAAGACTTCTGTTTCTTCTCCTTTCTTCTTCTAACTTAAAGAATATGATAGTTTGGAATTAAGAGTGAAACTACCAATGAGATAGCCTTATATATCTGAGAGATCTGAGTAGCTGGCTGATAAATGTGGCCTTTGTTTTGTGTGAAGCATGCAGTGGAAGATCAAAAAAGTTTAAGGGTAACTTCAGTGGGAAAAGTGCAACTAGAAGTGGACTTGTTGTATTTCAGATTAACTTTATTGATGGTTATATGATTGGTTTACAGCGTTAAATAGGTGCAACCTTGTGGGCAGCTGAACTGTTAAAATAATTTCAAACTTTAGTGGTATTATTAACTATTTTTGAAATTGTAAGCTAGAAGACCTCTGGGCAAGTTTGTGGTAGAGTTTTAATTGTTTTAGTTAATAGAAAATATTATTTGTTTGACATGTGACTAACAACTCTACACCCACAAAACTGGTTTAAATTGAAAACATTAAAAGGAAGAGTAGATGTTACAAACTGTATTCTTGTCTGGGCATATATATTTATACACATACACTCTAGAGAATTTTTTTTGTCTTTCAGAGATATAACAACAATGAAAGGTACCATTGTTGCTCAAGTTGATTCAAGTGAGTCTTTCCAGGAGTTCTGCAGTACATCGTGTTTATCCTTCTATGAAGATAAACAGAATCCCTCAAAAGGAGCTCTGAATAAATCAAGATGCACTATCTGTGGTAAACTAACTGAGGTCTGTTCAATTTTGTTGTTCTTTTCTTATCCTCAGTAATGACAACAGTCATATTAATCTCAGTTTATAAAGAAGAGAACTGAAAATAAGGAGATAGAGAATATGATTCAACATTTTCATATGCAATGAAATAGACTTAATGTTCATGAAGAGAAAATTAAGGAGGAAATAGTTCCGGTGAAAATTACTCTTGTTGACTTTGTTGGACTGTTTTAAGAAAAATGGTTACTTTCAGCAATTTTTCTAGTCATTGAGGCTTGCAGTTGTGACCAGGGGCTCCTGAGTAGGAGAACTGTCATTTAAGAAGTTAATATTTACAAATGAAGGTTTTGGTTTTTTTTCACTGTATATTTTGAAAAATTATACAAATGCCTTGGAGTACATACCATGTATTTAGTTTTAAATTCTTATTGATGGTTATTTTTTTTTCCTTGATGCCATTACTGGACCTACTGTAGTTCAGATTAATACTTTACACAACTTTTAATTTATATATCTCTCAGCATTCTCTACAGGGATATATTATAAAATTTGCTCTCTGCTCATCCAATTATTACATCCTTCTCTGATCTTTTCTTGTAGGCAACAAGAACAAACGTCTGATTTTTTTTATTTTTTTTTTAGAACTTTAGAAATAAAAGGTATTAGTATTTCTATATGATATGATCTGTCCTTATATTCAGTGAGCTACTAAAATATTTTTAGTTACTGTGCTTGTAGTATTTCTGACTTTTTCTAAGGCAAATCTGTGCTTGTGTGATGATGGAGTACTTTCATTTTTGTTTTTTAGATTCGTCATGAAGTTAGCTTTAAAAATATGACTCATAAGCTGTGCAGTGACCACTGCTTCAATAGATACAGGATGGCAAATGGTTTAATAATGAATTGCTGTGAGCACTGTGGGGAGTATTTGCCCAGTAAAGGAGCTGGAAACAATACTCTTACTATTGATGGTCAGCAGAAAAGATTCTGCTGTCAGAACTGCGTTGGTGAATACAAGCAGGTAATTATTTCTTAACCTATGAGTTAAAATCAAGCAAGCATTAATACTCATTAAATTTATGCTGTTATTCGTAATGTGGTTTCATTAATCTAAAAATTAAATGAATGCAGGAATACAAATGGGGCCAAACTAACCCAAGTGGGTCTTTTACTATTGGCTTTCTATTGATGTTACTGTAATAACAATACCTATTTGTCATAAACCAAATATCTTTGCAATTAACCCTTCTCTTAATTTCTTTCTTTCTAATGGGTGCATCATTTAGGAGTGTATTAATAACAAGCCTGTCATGCAAACTTACTAGTTTCTAAGTGATCTTTTCTGAATAGAAAACCTGGCTTGTATGCAATTGAAACTTCGAAAAGTACCCAGGGCACGTAGTTTGTATGTTGCTGTGAGAATTCTCTAACACGCTGACTGTATACCTATACTCTGTCTAATCTCATTCACTGTACAGAATAAGATTTTGAAATTGATAATTACTTTTGTCGTTACGTGTGCTAAATTTTGGTTTCATTTTTACTTGGTTTGGGTTTCATTTATTCTTAACGCTTATAAATAATTCCAAATCAAGAAATCCTATGGTGAGTAATGATGCAATTTACATTTTACATAGCCAACTTAGCTCTGAACCACTGCTAATACTGGTTGGAAGGCTTAAGTGTTAATCACACTACTTGAAATATTAAATACTTTGGGGGATTATGTGGAATTTTGAGAATTTTGTTATTTTTTTTTCCTCAGTATATACTGGTTTGAGTTTCTATGAATAGTGTTGTCAAATCTGAAATTACTGTTTTACTATGAATTAATTTCTTAACCTGATTTTAAGTTTACGCTTGACTGTGAGTGACCTAAGTACTAAGCATTGCTCTGGGTTCGTTCTTCATCTCCTTCCATACTTTAAGAAACCAGTGACCCAAGAGAAACAAGAAACCAGCACTGTATGTTTATAAGTTCCATAATGTTGCATCATCTATGTTTGTATTTTCTCTTAGGAATTTAGTGTTGCTACTTTTGGGGTTGTTGGTTCTTATGTATATGCAGTGTGCAAACAGCAATACTGGAAACATGCATATGTAAATAGCGTAACTGAAAACATAACATGAGCATTGTTCTTTTGTCACAGCTAATCCAAAAGGGACAGAATAGGTTTCCAAGATACTAAAAACATAGGCATGCCCAGAAGCCATGGGAAGACTTGAAGAAACGTTGAATACTGTCTCTCGAAGAAACAAAAAGGCATGAGATTAACTTTGAACTTGAGACATTCCCACACAGCCAATATAACATGCACTGCATATGGAATTAAGAAATGAACGTGGAATTTTGAGAGGTTGAATGATAAATCTGTACTTCCATTACAGACTGTACTCTGTTCAGATGTTTTTGTACGTTGTTTAGATGTGTATTTGAGAATGGGAAGGGTGTGGGTAGCAAGTTGCATATTCTAGTTTGTTTTGGGGAGGAGCAGCAGTTTGCAGAACATTGGAGTCTTCATCAGTAGTGGTGGATATTGCACATTATTGTGTGGATCCTTAAGCTTTAAAATTCAGAAACACGTTGTTTTGCTGCATTCAGTTCTGACAGGAGGCTTTATTCAAACAAGTCCTTAAGATTTTTTTTTTTTCCCTTGTGAAGTTTGGTGCTGGGGAATTGTAACAGGCTGTGAGAAGCTTAACTCTAGTGCTCGTGTGCATCTTGTTTGGACTGGTGATTAAATGTAATTAATCACTGGTGGATTTCAAACATTCATGGAGCATGGGAGTTTCAGGGTGTTTTTGAGAAAACTAATTTTGAATTAGGAGTTTTTTTAGGATGTTGTTGTAGGTGTCGAAAGTGCTCAGGGTGCAGCAGTTAGTATTTCAAAGAAACTAGTTGTCAAGCGAGGTTCGTTTAAGCTTAAGCTTCCATTTTCATCAAGGTTTCTGAACTGAATGTATACAAGGAATTCTGTTTTTGAAAAAGGAATTTGAATTTTGGAAAATGTCACTGGAATCTCATTGGGCCATTATGGGTGAATCATAGGTTTCTTTATTCAGTAGTAATGGTATTTTCTTGGAAATTTTTGATTCAGATCTGGCAATTAAGGCAAGGAGAGAACATGGGAGTGTTGCTGTTACATACTGAAATAAACACACTGGAGTCAATAATGTAGGAAAAGTTGATGTCATTTGATTACAGCGTTGTGCTATACAACTTGTTACTGTGTGTCACATAAATTTCAGCGAATGTTTTCTTACGTTACTGTTAAATAAATAGGTTTTGCCAGTATGAGCTTTGTGTTAAGCAGTTTATATTGTAAATGTCATAAGACTATCACTATGCTTTACTTTTTGTAGTAGCAATAAACGAAAACTGGTTTTTATTACTTGTACCTATCTATATACTACATCCCTATTTTTTGAATAAATATTACACTGATTTGAAAAAACATTTTTTATCAACTTATCATGAACAGTTTTTCTTCCTGGAATGAAAAATTAAATTGTGCATAATAAAAGTTCCTGTGGCTATTGGAATGGCCGCTGAGCGCAAGTGACCCATTGTTTATGAAGAGTTTCTTTTCCCTGCTTTAGACTCTGTTGGTGGGAGGCAGGAAATAAGAAAGAGGTTTTCCTGCCATGGGGAGTAGGTCTTTTTCTCAAGTGCCTAAATCACATTTAAAAGTGGTGGATGCCTGTAGCTTTTTATGAGCTATTTTGGAACCTGTTTTAAAACTGTGAGACAAGTGATCTTGAATGCTATGTGCTGTTTTCTTCTTTCCTGATAGGAGGTGGCTATTTTCTTATCTACGACTGATGAAATTGCAGAGCTTAAGTTTCTTTCACTGTGGAAAATAAATAGAGAACACAAATTGTGTAAAAACTCAAGGTGGGAAAAAGCCCACAAAAATGTAAATTGTTATAGCCTAACTAATGATTACTGACTATATGTGAGAAACAAGGTTTCCTGATAGCAAAGTAGCAGTTCATGAACACTGCTAAGTTCAAGTCAAGCTGTGTTTAATTAAAAAAAAAATAAATAAAAATAAAAGCAAGAGAGAAAGTAACATTTAAAACCCATCCTCCCTAAAAATACAGTCACAATAACAGTTTAGATAGTATGATGTCAAGAGAAAATCCTTACTGGAAGCAGATGTATTTATTATTACTATTATTTGTAAACCTGAAAACTTATACTTTTTGATTGTGTAATGTATTGAGCTGATGTTCTGACTCTTCACATCTGGTGAGGCGAGGACTTAAAGATGCAAAAAGAAAACAAAAAAACAACCATGGAGATGAATGAGATTAGTATCTGGCAAGGAGATGACTATATTGCCCACAGAATTGTGCAAATGCTGTAATACTTCTGTGTCTTTGAGTAGGTGTCCCGTAATTAAAACAAGAATTTACACTTAAAAATCAGTATACGTTTAACAAATTGAAACAGGCCTCATATATGTTTGTAGTGAAGACATATTAACCAAAGCAGTTACATACTTTGTTTCAGTGTTTCTGCTGCAGACTTTATTGTAGATACTCTGTACCTTGAAAAATAAGTAGTTTCAGTCTTGTGCCCTGATTTGTTGGAGCAGCTATGGACCTGATCACTTGTTCCTTAGAACAAGGTTAATTCGATGACTTGGCTTGTGCTACCAGCAACACCGTCTGACTTCCTGCTGCATTCTTTAACTGCTTTGCTTACTGGCCTAATCAGTCCAGTGCTCTTGCTTTCTTGGCATGAAAGGTATTGGATGCTTAACTAATGTTCCTTTACTTTTTTCTTTCTTTGTTGCTTTTTGTCTTCTTGTTTCCTTAACTAAAACTCTTGTTGAAATATTGTTGGACTTCGTTGCTTTGAGTGCTTCTTAAAAGCAGTGGTCTTCTGAGCTGTCAAAAAAAAAAAAAAAAAAAGCACGCAGCACCGTTTATCTTGTGGAAATTTTCCTTCATCTCTGAATGGAAGTGTATTGGGTTGTCTTGCTTGCTTACAGAGACTTCTTGAATGTGCTTCAAGGCTAACCAAGCTATGCCACCCCTTCAGGCTGTCTGTTAACTTACAGAAAAGCAATAGAAAAGGCCCAACCTAGGCAGTTGTGTTTTCTTCCTTTGAATTCTATTCTTTACCTAACAGTTTTTTCTGTGAAGCTTGTCTTAAAACTTGTTCCATCTGCTTTAGGTGTACAGGTGCTTAGGAACCTTCAGTGTATATTATTGCATACACACCTGTTCTGCAACTTAGTATAATTATTAGTGTTCTTATTTACTCTTGCAGAAGGTACTGCTGTCTACTGTTTTAAATTTTATTGAATGCTTTGCTAAAATGTCTTGTTGCCTAGGATTACAGTCAAGTGTTAAGGATTTTTAACTTGTTTCATGCAGTGTCTGTGATTTTCCATGATTCTTGGGCAATAGGTTTGATCTGTACAGCTGTTTCTCTTCTTTGGGGGGGGGGGGGGGGGGGGGGTTGGTTGGGTGTTTGTTTTTTTTTGGTGTATTTATTTATTTTTGATAGTACAAATAGTTAACATAATTTGCTTCCAGCAGTTGTCACTGCTGTTTAACTTCTTGTTACAAGTAGCTGTGTTTCAGTAAATACAGCTTATAAAACTAGTTGCTGTGAGAGTTGAGCAGCCCCTAGAAAGACTAACTCCTCAATTTTTTTTACTACTCATTTCTGATCTCTTATTTTGGAAGAGACAGCGTTGTGGTTTCAGCCATTTCAATAAAACTGATTTAATGGTTGAGCCTCTTTCTCAGGTAGCAGACTACTTCTGTCTGACTGCATAGAATCTTAGAATGACTTGGGTTGGAAGAAGCTTCAAGGATCATCAAGTTCCACCCCCCTGGCGCAGGCAGGATTTCCAGCTGCTAGATGAAGTACTAGATCAGATTGCCCAGGGCCTCATTCAAGTTAGCCTTAAACACCTCCAGGGATAGGGCATCCACAGGTTCTCTGGGCAACCTGTTCCAGCACCTCACCACCCTCTCAATGGAAAAACTTGCCCCACTCTCTAAACTTCAGTTAATACTTAGTCTGGTATTAAGTGATCTCCTGTCTTAGCTTAAATAATCTCAAATCTGATACTGTGTATGCCTCTACAAATAGAAATAACAGTATGTTTTCTAATTCATCTCCAGTGGTTTAAATGACTAATTCTTAACAGATAAGACTAACATCGTTTCCCCTTCCTCCCTGCTCAGATTTTTTTTTTAATTATTTAGCTTTTTGCAGCTGCCTGGTTTTCACACCTCCAGTTTCTTGTGTCTCTGACATAAATCAAGCTGTTCTACAAAACATCCTTCTACCTTTTATTGCAATTTCAAATGTCTTTCTTCAAATGCAGAGTCTGTTGCTCTTCAATTAAAAAACAAAACAAAAAGCTCACTACATAGATATATCAGTAGTAACTGCTCAGGATATTTTCCACCTCTCCCGTGTTTTATAGTTAAAGTGAAGTAGGTACTTTAGAAGTCTGCTTCTGAAGAGAAGTCCTTACAACAGAACTTTGAGATGTGGTCTGCATGAGAGCCCAGGAAATCATTATTACAAAGAGGCAAGGAGGTGATGTGTCTAAGTATTGATGTTAGAATGGAAATAGCCACATCAGTGCACTGCAGCATCTGGGATCATTGAAGAAGGTTTAGAAAAAGTAAACTGCAGAGCTGAAACAGGAGAAGTTTTCATTTAGTCAATGGTTAAGTTTTTGTTCAGCTCTGATTTCCCAAAATGTTTGGAGTGGAAGTGAAACCGACAAAAAGAGAGGAGCACCAGCAGTGAGTGATGCCAGAGTAAAGTTGCTGCATGTGCTGTTTGGTTGTTCACCTTGTTCAGCTGAAACACAAATTAGTTGCTTCTGTTGCCCTTGAATGCCAACTACTTCAACCCTTACTCTTTAGGTTTGTGTGAATGCTTTTGAGGTGTTACTAATCTTAAAGTTTTTAGTTGTAGCAGGAAAGGGTTTGCAGTTGTTTTTCTTGTTAGAGTGATAGTTTGGGTGTGGTACTACAGAAGACTGAATAAATAACGTAGTTCCTTCTTTCTTTGCTGTTACAGGTTCTGCTGACATCTGGTTCTTTTCTTAGATATGTGTACTGCTTCTAAATCCATCTGGACCATCCTTCTTTCAAATAATCCTGGTGCAGTTTTGCTGCTGCTTTCTTGAATGACTTATAAATGCATCTCTGTTATCCTAGAATTCCATGTTGTGAATATCTATACTGTTCTACTTGCATAGAAATTTCTGTCCTTTACTATTCTCTTTGAACACAAGTTGATTCTGTTTCTGCACCAGAATATTTTCTTGATGCTTTCTCTATTTTTAATCTTATTTCTAATTCTTAACTGTTATTTCATAAAGCTACAGTATGTACAGATCTTTCTTATGTGGGACATGAGTTAAATTGTAAAGCACTTCTTTTATCTCTGAACAAATCTTTGTGCTGCTCTATAGCATTGTAGCAATCAACTGGTCTTCTAGTGTTCTCATTCTACTGGCCCTTGTGTGGAAGCAATTGTAGGAAGAACACTATTACACTGCAGCTTTCCTTCATCTGAAGGAATTTAAAGGAGATAATACTGCTCTTCTTAATGGAGAATAATAGCTAGTAGCACAGGTGCCTAGAACCTAGGCACTCATAATCTTTGAGATACTCTTGCAGCCAAAAGAGGAGGCTTCAGTTAGTTTTAGTTGCAAACAGAAGAGAGGCTTACTTTTAAAGAACTGTGAAATTGTAATGTTATTCTGATATTTACTCTTGATCATGTTTCTTTAGAATGTTTCTGAGAAGAGCTCTAAACCTGAACTTTTCATTAAGATATTAAGGAAGACAGTCATAAGGATTGTTGCTAATAATGGCAAGAACATGAATAACACACCTCCTAATTAAATTTTATTTTCAGAAGTTTGCATTTCTATTGCAGCAGTTCCTTTATTTCTGGCGTATATTCAGTTATTCTCTTTTTTTTTTTTTTTTTTTTGTCTTGATAGATTTCTGTAGCTATCAGTTTGAGTTGATCGCTGTCCTGGCTGATAGAATGAAGATTTTAAATGTATACTGAACTAATGAATCTAAAGCTGTGAGAGATGTTTTTTTTATATTTCTTTTCAGAAGTTACCTATTGTGAGTTACACATCATGAAATAGGCCTGATTTCTATAATATAGAGTAGGTCTAGAAGTCTAATAGGAAGTCTGATGTTTACGATCGTGTCATGAAATTAAAAAGTTTAGTTCAGTATTTAAACTTTATGCTTTGGGAGAGGCCAAGAACTAATGAAATGTAATCTAGGCAGATGAGTCAGGGAGAGATGTACTCAGGAATCAAGTTTCCCCTCAGAATATAATTGCCATTTACTAGAAAATTTGCCTCTATATTAGCTTATCTTTTTCTGTTTAACGCTCTAATTGAGGCTGTTTTCTTTACTAATTTTGATAAGTATTTTTATGTAAATTTACTTGAGCATATTTAAGGACTGTAATTCTACATTTTTTGTAGGTTACTGTAAAAACTCATAGGCATAGCATGGAGATACGGAGGTTTTTGAATTTGCAGGAAGTTATACATGGAAGGAGAATGCTTAGTACTCTGTCATGATGAGTGATGCTTAATTCATTCCACCTTTGAAGCTTTGAAACTGAGACTAATTCAATATAAATTTTTATCCATTTTCATTTTTGACCACTGCTGAGGTATCATGGAGGTGAAGTCAGTCTTTCATCTAGAATGAGAGATGACTGCCAAGAAAGCAACTTTGGAGGAAAATATTTGGTATCGTGATGGACAGGCTGAACAGAAGTTAGTAGAGACTTTCAGCTGCATCGGAGCAATACCACAAAATCACAGAATGGCTGAAACTTGGAATACAGCTCTGGAGAATTGTGTCCATCCCTCTGTTCAACCTAGGCCACCTAGGGCCAGGTTGCACGGCCAAATCCATAGTTTTGAGTATCTTGGAAGATGGGAACTCCACAGCCTCTGTAGACAACTTATTACTGTATTAGCAAGAGGGTGATCAACAGGCCAAGAGAAGTTATTTTTCCCCTCTGATCTACACTTCAGAGACTGATTCTGGTGCCAGGTATCCAGCTGTGAATTCTCCATGATGAAAAATATTTACCTATTAGAGTAGGTCCAATGGAAAGCTACCAAGATGTTTTCAAAGGCCAGAGAACACAACACAGGAGGACAGGCTTGAGATATGAGTTCAGGTTTGAGATAGGTAAAGGAGGTGAGAGATTAAATAGAGAATGGGCTGTTTATGGAAACGCACAGTGAAAGGATGAGAGATGACTATTTTAAAACAAAGAGATGTTTGATTAGATGCAAGGAGAAGTGTTTTTTTGTTTGTTGGTTGTTTTTAATCTGTGAGGCTGGTGAAGTACTTCAGAGAAGGTTTTTTTCAAAGAGAATGCCTGTCCTTGGAGGTTATTGAATTTGACTGAACAAGACCTGAGCAGCCAGCTCTGGACCTGCATTGAGCAGAGGACTGCACTTGCTCTCTGGATATCTCTGGAAGTCTCTTCCTGTCTATGTGATTCTGTGCTTCTGAAACGGGGAACAAAGCAGTGATGTTTAAAATGAAATCAGGAAGTTTTGTTTCATTTCTTTTCCTCTTAGTCAATAATGAAGATTTCAGTATCCCTTGTTCTGGTTTCTCTACCAATAAAGTTTTTTTTTTGTTTTGTTTTGTTTTGTTTTTGTTTTTCTCTCATGACCATTAAATACTAAGTGCTGGTACAGCTTTGTTTTAGTTTTCTTTCTTTTCTATACACTCTTTTCCTTGTGATTGGCATAAATTATTCAAGTTCAATTAAAAGGAAAAATATTCCATAGTAAGAGATGAGAACAAGTTCACATCAGAGATTGTGACACCTGCAGTGCATGGAAGTGGGCATTTAGGGAAGAGCGAGAACGGGACAAGTGTGTTGATTGTATTTTCTCCTGAGCTTCTGACTTTCAAGATGAAAGAATCCTGTTTACTCTTTTTAGAGAATCTTTTGTGTGCTTGTAGGACTCCCAATAAACACACACACCCAGTGTTAGAATCCATGGCATTCCTCAGTAAGAAGTGGTGGTGATCTTGTTCTGTGAAGAGCCATCCCCCTTTGTCTTCAACATCTTTCTGTTGAACTTAAGCGAATTCTCATCTTAAACAAGACAATGAATGATTGATCTGTAGTGCCCCCTCATTATGCTGTTCTTGGTACTGTAGAACTGTCGTCATCATCTGTCTTGCTTCTGGGCCAGAAACATGCCTCATGAATGTTCTTCTACCCTACGTGCTTATGTGATTCTGTGGTTCTTCTTAGCTTTAGCAGATCATGCTTGCTTATTGCAGCTTTGAGAATACTTTTAGAGAAAGGGTTCTCAAATTTTGCTACTACGGGATGAAGGATGCTGCAGATTGTCAGAGATGAAAGGCGACCTATTGTGATAATGTGAAAGTACAAATGTAATGGTACCTGAGAACCATAAGAAGTACTGTAAATAGGGAAGTATTTGTAGGACTATTACAATATTTTCAGTGCAGCTATATAATGCTGATGGATTAACAGCTTCAGATGCACTTGAATCTCCTTAACATCATTGATCTACTTGTTTTATTAGTATCATTTTAATATTCAAAATTAGATGTTTGGGTAATGCTGTCAATACTAATAAAAATATATGAAGTTCAGCTTAAAGGAGATGATGACAAGTCTTCAGAAGCAACTGCTTCTAAAATACAGTAAGCACTGAGCAGCTTGCTGTAATTTCTTATATAAAGTATTTTTGTCTTGCCATCTCTTGTAGTCTGTTTGATTTTTATTTCGGACCAAGAACTTGTGGAAGTTCCACTTAACTCTGTTATTTTCTGGTTGTATCCTGAATGCTGCTTGTTAAGCTGTATCATATTTCCCAGGACTTGTAGATTTGTATCATGTTTTGTTCTAGAAATACTAAGACATGCATGTAGGTTTCTCATGTTCATTGTTCAGTGAACTTTTTCAAAGAAATGAAGTTCAATGTACGTGTGATCACCTGTGTTCTCACTGGCATAACTTAAAAGTATTCTTTTTTCCAGCTTTGTCTCTTCAGCATGCCAGAGGAGATAAGAATGTATTGACAGAATAGCTTCAAGTTATAGGTCAATGGCTGCATTTTGATATTGTTACCTGATATGAATTTTTCCAGTATTGTGTCTGATGAGGATTATCAGGTACTAGGTAGTATTTTTAAAGACAAAAAATTAAAGCAAGATGGGAAGGCAAGTTACCGGACCTGTGTAAAATACTCTCCCATAGGTAGAAGCTTGATATCTTGGCACAGACTCCTTTTAGGAGGAAATACGCAGAAGAAGTTTCATTTAAGTGGCATATACAAATCTTCAAGTTGCTGTAGTATCTTGAAATATTGTTCTCTGCAATATGCTACACCCAGTCTGTGGAATAAGTGTCAGTAGGGCATTTTCTTATTTTCTAACTTAATAAGCTATCTGTCTGCTTGTCAGATGTGACTCATTGTAGTTAAAATTAGCAGTTGTCTTACCTAGGAAGGTGTTTAGATATTTATGATGCATGAGATGCCTACTTCACTGATAGGTACATAATGCAAGTAGCAGGTTAGAATTACTGACTTTTGTCTTCTTGCTTCGCTTGGTGGTATTTTTCTTTGGTTTTTATAGAGCATTTATCCCCTTCTGTGGAAAATTGTTCCTTAATTGACTGCAGTATTGAGAGATGCCATAATTCAGTGTGCTGTGGGGCGCATGGAATTGCGGTTCCTCACTGGGTCAAATGAGGTGCACAGGAGCAGTGTATGTTTTCTATGTGGCAGACCAGACCAGAACTGAGAGACTTGAGAAACTAGAAAAGTTCTCCAGTGAGTGCTTTTATTAAGCAGCGTCTTCTGTAATATCAAGGAAGATGAAAAATAGAATGCTTTTTCCCAAGGTTTAGCACCGTTTTTTACATCATATCAAGCTGCTATTTGTTGTCATACAATCATTGTCCCAGCAGCAAGGAGAGAGAAATTGTTGTTTCAAACTCTCTAACTCATCAGAACTTGTATTGTCCTATCACAGTTCACAGTTGGTGGGTGGTTATTTTATTTTTTCAGAGTTCGTGGGTTTTTTTTTTGCTGTTTTTTTTATTTTGTTTTGTTTTGTTTTTTGTTTTGTTTTGTTTTTACATAGAAATTAAATTTGAACCGTTTTCCCTCCAAGAGAGAAAGACCCAACCATAGTGCCAACGGCGCTTGAGAAGATGGTTGTAAGAGTCATTTAATATAGCGAGGTTCTGATGGGGGAGAGAACTGCAGAAGTAAATAAGTTTTCCTCTGTGTTTTTTTATACTAAGATGTTAAACTGAAAGCCAAACATAGTTTTAACTAATGAATTGTTTTGCTTTGTTTTATGTTTTAGAAATATGGCAAATTAACATCTTGTACTGGCTGCAGAGCTCAGTGCAGGTTTTTTGACATGACTCAGTGCATAGGACCTAATGGATATTTGGAGCCATACTGCTCAACTGCATGCATGAACACACACAAATCAAAATATGCAGAATCACAAAGTAAGTGACAAGGATGATAGATTTTCATCACTGATAAGTGTAGACCTGATTTTTTTATTTTTTATTTTTTTGTTTGCTTGAACAGTTGGAGTGGGTTATCTTGTTTTAGAATGATTCTATGAAGATGCTTAGTTACTTTAGGTTTTAAATGAAGATTTTACAAAAAAGATTATATTATATTTAACACTAGTAGAGATTCCCATGGAAGATACTTCTCCTTATTGACCTTTTTGCATGATTTCTGGAACTCTTTAGCAGTTTTAAGGCTTGTGGGTAGAAAAAGGTTGAGGCATAATGTGTTCTGGTCTGCCACAGAATGACAGTATAGTTACCATGCTTGTGAATTAATATTTTCTTGTGTAGAGGCCACTCCATTTTATCTCCTCAAGAAGTTGTCAGTGAATTTTGTCCTTGGTGAAGGATGGAGGTAGTTACAGTGTGTATAGATATTCTCAAGAAAAGGTGTTCAATCTGGGTGAAAGAAATGGATAAGCAAGTTCAAAACTTGTGTACTTCAATACACAAAGGATACCTAATCTTGGTTCATCAGACTCTTAAGTTCTGAATGCTCTACTGAGTGTTGTAGTATGTGGTACTGCTTCACATTTAGTGCTGAGCTTTAATGGAAGAGTTCAGCCAAAAAAACCTCCAAGACTTAATCTGTTATGCAAATTAAAAGCTGTCTGGAAAACAGAAAATTAGCTTTTTACGTTGAAAAGCTGATCTGTAACCCAGTATTTCTTGCATTACTATTTTGTATTAATTTTGTTTGTAAACTACATTTTTCTTTTAGGTATGGAAATTATTTGCCACTTTTGTAAACGAAACTCTTTACCTCAGTATCAAGCCACAATGCCTGATGGAAAACTGTACAACTTTTGCAGTTCCAGTTGTGTAGCTAAATTTCAGGTTAGCTGTTGTGTTAAATATTTTTCTCCCTTAATATTTGTTTACCTGTGTTTGTGTTAAGTATTTGCATACTAAACTAATTTGCTTTTATGTATGTGTTTATGACTTTTGATTAACATAGATGCTTATAGCTCATAACAATTTCTTTTTAAACTACTGTTTCATAACAACACTGGCTAATATCCTAAAAGATAATAATACATTTCTCCTTGATGCTATAAAAGAACACAAACCAGTTTCACTGCCCAACTTATTTTTCCCACTCCAGCCTCTCTATGGAGGTGAGCTTTCCTCTTGTGCATTGATAATTAACACATTTCATCTCGTTTATGCTAACTGCAGTCACAAAACTCTCATGTTGAATTTTATATATAATATATTTTTTTTTTTGCTAACAAAGGTGTGTGGCATCAGGAATAGTGACTCTTTGAAGTGGAAGGTAGAATCTAAGTCATTAGAACTTCCATGGATGGAACTAAAATGATGTTTAAATGATGTCGAGAAACCAGTGTGGCAAGCCTAATGGCAAGCGTACTGTAGGAGGCTGTTGAGCATTTTACAAGTGCCCTATTTAAATGTGAATTAAAGCATATCAAAAAACACATTGTAGCGATTAATCTGTAGGATATCAAAGATGAATTCAAAGATGCTTTTAATTTTCTATATGTTAAAAAAAAAAAAAAAAAAGTATTATGTATGATTGATAATTGTTTAACTTGTGAAGAGATGGTTACACCCATACGGGGGTTTGCCATTTGTTGGTAAATTTTGCAGTTTTCTGCAAACCAGTCTCTTAATTGCTTCCTTAACCTCCGTCATGGAGCACTGTTATTGTATTCTGAG
Organism: Callipepla californica brunnescens; assembly: GCA_023055505.1. NCBI lineage: Eukaryota > Metazoa > Chordata > Aves > Galliformes > Odontophoridae > Callipepla > Callipepla californica. The sequence goes on along the minus strand of JALIRH010000001.1, from coordinate 107,992,010 downwards.
CATGTAATGTCAAATCAGTTGTAGTTGCAAACTCATTCAACCTCTGTTTAATTCTGTGTGGTCTTACAATTGTTTGCAGCCCAGAGAGCTCTCAGAATGAAAACTTTTTGTTATTTGAATGAGAAAAATAAAGGTAGTGAATGACAAATACAGCCGGGGCCTTCTTGGATTTGCAGAGCATTTGGGAGCAATATTGAATGTAATTGTGGATCTCTTGGTGCTCTTGTGGGTTCTTGATCTTGCTAATGCTTCTCATGTGGTTTCAGCACTGTGTGTTGGTTTCGATTTAATGTTGTAGCGGAGTTCAGTTAAAAAAAGTTGTACAGTCCATAAGTTCTCAGTAAGACCAAGGACAGGAAGGTGGACTGTCAGATTCTAACTTTTGATAGTTTCCATGTATCCAATGTCTAGAAGAACAAAATGTATTTGCCAATAGGTAAGAATTGATCATATGAAAAGAGCTGCTTCTGTTCATTTAGTATTTAGGTGGTAAGGGAATTGTGCAGCACAATGTGAGCATTGTATGTGTGTTCTCATAGGAAGTCTGATTCCTAAGTGACACACTGGGGACTGAATCTAAATTTAGTTCATTCCATTCAGTCATGTTGGAATACTTTCTACAATGAACTTTTGAAAAAATAACTGTATTGTGATTCTCCGTATTTTTCATTGTTCACTAATGTGGATAACGTTTGTTTTTCTTTTCTGGTGTTATATTAATCCATTTCTCTTACTGTGCTATTTTTTCTGTAGTCTTCAATCTGTTAGGAGTTATCCTTCTCACAGCAAAGTAATTGCTATTCAAGTCTGTGCCTCCCTTCTGCAAAAATTTTTAGTCCTTTTGGTTCACAGATGGATTGGAATATTTAAATTCATAATTTTGACTGCAGAGTTTTAGGATTGGTTATTTTATCTTATGTATAACCTTATTTTTCTAGCTAATTGTTGCTTTAATCTATTAAAATACTTGTAGATTCATCCAAACTGCTTACTGTGCAACCTATGTCCGTATCTGTGTTTCCCTCTATGCAGACAGCTTGCAGTAGCGTTCATTCCTGTAAGAAAAAGCATAAAGAAAAGGAAAACAGTCTGACTGATGCAATTGTTGTTCAGTAGTTGGCAGCGGAATAGTGTGACTGTATCTTGCTTTTTTTTGTGTTGGAGGATGGTGTTGGAGTGCAAAGTTAGAACTGCTCCAAAGCTGTGTTGTTTTGCTGTCAGTAACTTTACCGGGTCAGCTGGAGATCTTGTACTGACCTTATCTCTTAAGGAAACATAAAATTGCTAATTTATTTCTTGTGAACATGGAGACAGTACAAATGTCTTACCAAAGTCAGCAAAAGTAAAAGTATAGATGGCTTGAAAACAAGCTGTCTTGTCAAAACCTAGGAAGTTTTCAGAAAATGCTTGCTAAAAACTTTTATTTTTCAGTTTATGAATATATTTCAAGAACTGTAGAACCTGATGTGAAATAATTAAAAGTACTTTTCTTGTGTATCTGTGTGTAGCTCGTTGCTCATTCTGTTTTCACAGTTGGGTCATGCTCTCACTTACTAACACTGTGATGTCTGCAAGTGATCCTTACATTTCTCTCACTTACTATTCCTCTCACTCAAAAAAGAATTTCTTGAAGTGGAAGCATGTTTCTGGTGCTTGACATGCATGTTATAGAAATAATGTTCCTAATGTGATTGTGATAAAAATAATTGAGGGTTCCATGCTGGGCTTGGAAGGATTGTGAATGTGAGGGTAAGGAGGATGTTTGGTTCTTCCCTATTCAACTTGTTGTACCTAATTTTGCTTGTGCACAGTCTTGATGGGTGACGTTATGCTTCTGCATAAAACATTTCTTGTATGTATTTGCTTCTCTTTCACGTATCTTCTGTATTGCTATGAGCAGGGATGACCCTTCAATCACTTAATGCTGAGCTGAGTGGGAGTGCCAGGGGCAGGCCAGAAGCTGTACTGCTGCACTGGTCTTAGAACACTCCTGCACAGTGTCTGCATAGTGTTCAGTTGTGATTTGACATCTTAGAACAATTTTAAGTTGGTTGTATTGAAGCCTGAAAAGGGCTTTACAGTGGTGTTTAGGTTTGCTCAACTCTTCCCATGCCCTTTATGTTCAGGACAGGCTTAAGAATTTAAGATTGAATTCAGAGATGTACATACATACATGGTTATGATTTCAAGCATGTATTTGATAAAGCATAATATCAATGAAGTCTTGCTGATCAGGGGGGTCTCTGAAAGATTTAAAGGAACTCACAATGTCAGTGGTTCTGTGTGTGTAATAATGCTTCCAGATAATTCCTAAAGATTGTCTCTGTTCTAAATATCTGGTAATGTAGGGGGAAGGCAGGATGATGAAAATACTGTGTCTGCCATCTTGACTCATTAAAAGACTATGCAGAAACAGTCCTTAATAGTAAGCAACATAATAGGAATTTCTTAGATACTAAATCACATTGGGATCAATTATTGGTTTAACAATTAATTTTGCTTGTTTAAATGTTGTGAATTCAGTTCTTTACTGATTAAAAAAAAAAAAAAAACATAAGTGTTCATAATTAAAAAAAGAAAACGCTTAACAAACCAACCCACACTTTTTGTGTAAGAGCCATCAGTGCTCAATTTGTATCTATACTTATAAGTAAATATTCTTTAGACTGTTTAAAGAATATTTAAAACAGTCTAGATCTCCATGATTCTCGTATCTTCAGCTTTAGTTTTTCAACATTCTGTCCTCTAGACTAGTTAGGGCTTGAATTTCCACTCAAGTAAACAGATGGGAAAAGGAGATAAAAAGTGCCTCACAGCAAAAAATAACAAAAATCAGTATTTCATTTTTTATGCTATAGCCCTCTAGATAAGAGTTTTTGGGTGCCATATTTAATGGTAACTACAGACATCAAAAATGCATTTACTTTTTTTTTTTTTTTTTTGGTAAACACTTAACTATATTTGGCCTTCATTCCTTCCTTTTTCTTCAGTATTTTTGTATGGATTGTTACATCTACTATTTCTTTAACATTTCCTTAATTTGTGAACTAGATATGGTAGGTATGTTTGCTTTCTGGTTTCTCTGTTTTCAGCCAGAACTTAAAGGGTTTTCGTTGTGATTATGTAATCCACACGGCAGCCTGTGTTGAGAATGGTGTTTGCGTTGTGAGGAAACCTGCAAAGGCACAAAGACACGTGTTGGACCTTAACCTCAGAACGCCTTTGTGACTCCTGCGTTAGTACAGCTCTTAAGCTTCATGTTTAGAGCAACAAAAATCCAGTAGGCCTCTCACAGCTGCATGGAAGTTTGCTGGAGATGGAGGGATAAATCTGGCAGTACTATATGTGTACACTAGACTGTGTTAAAGTTGTTGAGGGACAGTGGACCTCTGGGATAAAGGTGATGTTTTTTCAGTGTCTGCAAAGTGCTGATACAGAAGTAGCCCATGTGTTGTGTGGTGCTGTAGTCACTGCCAGGTAGCACTCAGCAGTATTGCAGGCTTATTGCTAAGGGCCTGTTACTTGATTTTATTTCTTTATTGAAGTGATATTATTGGAGAATGTAGTGATTATCTGTTATGGATTTGAAAATTTTGTTGTAGGTCTTTATCTGAAATTCTTTGACCAAATACATGAGGGTTTATGTCAGTAACCACTCCTTTTATTCGTCTGGTGAAGTTTTGGTAACTGAAGCGTAGTGTTCTGTTCACAGATGCCTTTCATGTTTTCACTGCTATGAAATAGAGAGGTAGTAGTAAGTGTGTATAAAAAGGCCTTGTTTTTAAAAACATGTCTTGTTGAGAATAGTGTGGGGAGACTTGTAGAGATAATGGATATAAGAAATCTGTACTCTGGATTTTTCAGGTATACGTGATTGCTATTAATTCAGACCTTGTTTTGAATGTTCCATGAGTAAATATGTCAGTGGTTGGTTGATCTAGGAGCATGCAAAAGATTGCCTGGGGAGTATACGTAAGACTTACTGGAAGACTACGGGTGCTATGAAGTAGAGTTTTCAACCTACTGATTGCTGCAGAAATGCACTAAGTGAATTATCAAGTTACGAAATTAAATTGTTCTTACATACAAAATCTACAATATTTCTCTCAATCTGAAAACCCAGAATTGTTTAGGGCCTGGCTATCTGTAGAGTTGTGTCTTCCAGACATGGTCATTGAAGTCAGCTAGGACTATTAGCTAGTTCTCTCTTATCTGAGTGGATGCAGGTTTATCACTAAAGGCCTGTTACTTTATTTATTTATTTATTTTTAAGTGGTACTATTAGGGAGGGCAGTGATTGTCTGGTTTGGATTTGAAAATATTTTTGTGAAATTCTTTGACCAAAATAAGGCAAGCAATAAGGCAAGCATTTTGTGATTAACATAGTCACTTTGGGAAGGGGCTATTTTTTTTTTTTTTTTCTTCTCTCAAATAACAGGCACTAGAAATGTAAGACAAAAATATGACCTAAAATGCAAGGGTAAAGGTTCAAGTGTGGAAACTCTAAGATGAGAAGAAAAAGGAAGATGACTAACCTGCTGTGCTTTCGCCTAGAAATGCTGCTGTGTTTATCTATTAACTCCCAGATTTTCAGACAATGTAGGCTTAATAAAAAATGCATTTTCAAAGTAACTTTAGCAACCTATATGTGTATGCTTTTGTTTTTCAGGCTCTCAGTGTTCAGACTTCAACAAATGGTCAGTTTGTGTCTCCTGGTGATATTCAATTGAAATGCAATTATTGCAAGAGTTCTTTTTGTTCAAAGCCAGAAGTACTAGAATGGGAGGTAAGGTTCATTCCCCTGTTATTTTTTAGAGTGGTGAAATGTTTACAGAAGTTTAAACCTGTAACTGCGATATGTTTTTTCTAGGTAGCTGTTCTATAAAGCATGAAGACTAAGTTAATAAAATCTGTGGTTCTGTAGAATGTAATTCAACTTTGGCGTGGATAACATATTATCGTATTATTTGTTCGTGTAATAAACAAAAATACATCTGTGGAATTTAAAGACGACTAATTTTTCATCTCAGCTGAAAATTTGTAATCTGCTTTTGTATTCGGTTTTTGTACTACCTATTGTAAGAATAGACCATTGTTATGCTGCTCTCTAAACAGAAGTATCTGAAGAGAATGCGCTGTGTTTTTCTGTTTGGCGTTTTCATATAAATTGATGACTATTTGTAGCACTTGAGTAAACAGTGCTAATTTTTAGCATTAGAAACCGTGCCCTAATTGCATACTTCCATGTTTATTTACACAGCATGTAACAATCCGCAGTTGTACTTGCCGGATTTCATGTTAACCCTCTTTGTGATGCTTTGTAATTTTGTGTTTAGAATAAAGTGTATCAGTTCTGCAGCAGAGCATGTTCTGATGATTATAAGAAACTGCACTGCATAGTTACGTACTGTGAATACTGTCAAGAGGAGAAAACACTGCATGAGACAGTCAATTTCTCTGGCATCAAAAGACCATTTTGTAGTGAAGGTATGTATGTACTTGAGGTTTTTTCTTCCTTTTTTTTTTTTTTTGTTGTTTCTATGTTTCCCTGGGATATTGATCATTATAGTTTTATTACAGTTGACTTACTGTACTGGTATTTAATGTTAAAGTGCAAGTTACCAGCTCATTCTGTTGTACCTGAGGCTGAATCAGAATTTTTCTTAATTATTTGTGTATATGTGCCTGTTAGTTCATCTGAGCTGCTTCTGTGGTCTCCTGTTGAGTCTTTCAAGACTTACATGTTTTGAAATGTATGCTGCAGAAATGTATGCAGCAACATGTTTTGAAATATATACCCACTTTTTACTAGACTGAGTGATACTAAGATTTCTGTTTTGTTAGTATCTTTTAAATTTAATACAACAATGAAAATTCTTTCTACATTAACATTGGAATTATTCTTTAAACAGCCTTTCTTTGATGTAGGTTGAATAGTATCATTTAATTTTCCTTACTGATTATATAGATTTTCTAAAAGAATGCAAACATTACAAAGACAAAACTACACAAATTGCATAGAATATTTTTTTTAAGTTGCATCAAAATACTGTCTTAATAGAAACAGAAAATAGTCTTCACTTTTCCACTTGTGGTGAATTGTTCTTTGATAACTGGCATTTAATCCTGATCTTAGAACTTTAACTACGAGTTTGGATGACCTGTCTTGGGAGGATGTAGTAAATTTTTTTAAGTAGATGACACAATAATGCTGTCACTGTCATTTGATAAGCTGTAACAAATGTGCCAGTTTACTTGTAGAAGAGTCCAGTTTGCCTGGAGAGGAATAGAGTTTATGGCTGGAAGCATCTTCCTTCCTATATTCCTTATAGCTCTGGACACTGAATTTTTTGTTTTGTTGAATGGAGTGTTCTGGTAGTGTAGGTGTTTTCACCATCACTACTTTGTGTTCTGGACTGCAAAGTGATAGCTGGAGAGGAAAAAGGACAAAAGGCCCAATTTCACAGTATGTTGCAACACTCAATAACATCCACAGGATATGTTCAAATATGAGAACAACTTTGTTTTGAGCCTGTAGGTTACAGAATGCACCAGCATAACTGTGGACTCTTTGGACTTCTTCAGATCCCAGCAACTGTCACAATAGAGTCAGTAAGATTCATAAAGCCTAACTGTGAAACATTACTGCTTCTATAGAGACATTTCTTTATGAGGAGGCTTAGAATGAGTAGAATGGTAATTGTGTCTCCTATTGGAAAATTTGGGGAAGGAATGAAACATTCTCTCCTGCATAAACACAGTTACTAGATGAGGGGAATCCGTTGTTGGAAGGCTTGGTCCTGAATCTGCATGTTCTGGACTACAATCTGGAGAGCAGGGATGATCTTAGAGGGTGAATACATCATATGTTACCATTAAAACAGAGTTTAGTGGCTTACTGTGACTATCAGAACCACTGAATAACAGAGCATGTAGTAAAAAGCACCACTAAGTAACTCAAATAACTGTGGCACAAAACTGCTAGCTTGTAGCTTAGATCTATTTGTGATTCATGCAAAAAAAAAAAAAAAAAAAAAGGCAAAAAAAAAAAAACAAAACCTGTCTAGTTCCTGATGAAAATGAATTGCCGACCTGTGCAAAAGCTCTGTAGAATCTATTTGCACCCTGATTTCTGTAGGAAAACTAGTTAATTGCCAGAGGATTGTGGTCAATAGCTGTATGTCCAGATGGAGCCTGATGACAAGTGGCACCCCGAAGGAGTCCATTTGGTGACCTTTACTCTTTAACATCTTTATCAGTTACACAAATAATAAGGTCTAATGCACCCTCAACAAATTTGCAGACAGTGCCTAACTGAGAGGTGCAGTTGATACAACAGAAACAAGGAATGCCATCCTGAGGGACCTGGACAGGCTTGAGAAGTGAGCCCGTGTGAATCTAATGAGATTTAGTAAGGCCAAGAGCAGAATGTTGCACTTGGGTTGGAGCAATCCCAGATATGTGTACAGATGGGGAGAAGAACTCACTGAGAACAGCCCTGCGGAGAAGGACTTGGTTGTCCTGGTGGATGAAAAGCAGGGCATGAGCCAGCAGTGTGCGCTTGCAGTCCAGAAGGCCTACAACATCCTGGGTTGCACCAAGAAGAGTGGCCAGGAGAGAGAGGGACGAGATTGTTTCCATCTACATGACTCTCATGAGGATCCATCTGGAGTACTGCATCCAAACCTGGAGCCCTAGGCACTAGAAAATTTTGGAGCTATTGAAATGGGTTCTGAGGAGGGCACCTCCCCTACGAGGGCAGGCTGAGGGAGCTGGGCTGGTTCAGCTTGGAGAAGGCAAGGCTGCGAATGAGCCTCACTGTGACCTTCCAGTACTTAAAGGAAGCTCATATACAGGAGGGAAACCAACTTTTAATGTGAGTAGATAGTGACAGGACAAGGGGGAACGACTTTAAACTAAAAAAAGGAGATTTAGACTAAATGATGGGGAAATTTTTCACAGAGAGCAGTGAGGTCATAAGGCAGGCTGCCCAGAGAAGTTGTGGTCCATGCTGGTTTTGTTATTGCAAACTGTTCAAGAAACTCCAACAGAAAGATAATTTTGGTGAGCATGTAGTTATTCTTCACCAGAAGATATTGTGTTATGGTTTGAGATTAAATACAAAAGTTGTAAAAGACTCTGCATTTTTGGAAGAAATCATACTCTTAGTAGGAAAATTCTGGCCAATTTCAAATGTGTATTTGTAGAAAAAGGCTTCTAAGTAAAATCAAAAGAAGCTAAACAGATGATGTTGAAATTCCTTTAAGAGTGCTAATTCATCTTCAAGCAAACTCATGGGAAACCACAGATACAACTTGGCTGCTTATGTCTGCCTAGTGGAGTACTAAAGATGCCATCATTCTCTGCTCACAATTTTTCAGACCTGACGTTTTATTACACATACATGCATTTCTGTATTTCTGCACATGCATGAAATGAGTAAACCATGACACCCACATTCAAGTCTCTGGATCACTGCTGCTGTGCAGTTTGATTCCAACTCTGTTTCTTAATACATTTCTGAGATGCTTGAAAATATGCATAGTAAATAGCTGAAATGTCCATCACAGTAAGGTATAATCGTGCTAAAGGTGGTTATTAATCTTTTGTGGTGGATAATATACTTTCTCTGGTTTTGTCTGAAAATTGGATACTGTGTTGAAGATGAGCAACCTGAACTGACTAGTTGAAAGTTTAACCCGGTTCTTTGACTGAAGAAATTAAACTATTCTGGTGTTTTACCATTAGGGAGGTGTACCAAAATACGGTTATCTAATTTAAGTGAGATATGCTGAAACAGGATGATCTAAGATCCTTATGAATTTTTATGTATGTGTAGTCACATGATACGCAGTTGAGGATAGGAGCCTTTCTGTGTGTCCTAAAGAAGTTGTCATCAGTCTTTGACAGTCCAGCAATGGAAATGTTTTACAGTGAGCATCTCCATTGCTTTTTTTCTTCATAGACTTATTTGGCATATAATTTGTGTTTTCCATAGAACTAGTGCTATGATTTAAATAACACATACATTTTAATAATTTATAGTATTAATTTTAGTAACACTGATTCTCATGCAATAGTCTGCTTCTTGGAAAAGGGTCAGTAAGCTGTGGAGTAACACTGTTCTTTTAAAAAGAGATAAAGCTCAACTAGAAAACCAACAACAGTATGATAATGTTAATAGTATGCTACTATATCCTTGGAATTATGTGCATCTAAGTACAAGATTCTTCAAGATCTGATATTTCATCTAAATAGAATACAAAGCTTTATGAAATACTGCAGAGTTGACAAGTGGAAAAAAAATAAAGGAAATTGTGAGTTAAAGCATTGTGGATTTTAGGTTGGCATCTTTCAGACATTTCTGCAAAGTGGTTTGTTACGTATGTTATTGAATACTTAGTTGATTTAAGATTTATATGAAAATGCTACAGATACAGGGAAGAGCCTAAGCACTACTGTTTTAAACTACCTAGAAATGCTTATATATCGAAGTTTCACAACTACTTAGGAGATTCCCCAAAATTAGATGTTAAGAAATTACAGCCAAAATGAAGTTTACATTGTCAGCTATCTATTTATAGAGATACTGATGTATGAAGTCATGCATAGGACATTTTGAAGGTGGTAACAAAGCACATGTTTTTATGGCCATTTTTTGTCAGTTGCAACTTCCTAATTGCATGCTATTTTGCAATGGGACATCATAAAGTTGTCAAAGGTTGGTAAGCAGCATACGATGTATTGACAGGAAAAGGTGATGTTTATTTAGTATGTGTAAAGTTTTATACTGCAGCTAACTACTTTGCATAATAAAGTTTTTCTTCGACAGGCTTTCTGGTTTGTACTCCTGCTCTGCAGCTCTGACAGTGGCCTACCATATTAAATTATGGTATATTTTCAGCTTTGTCAGCTATGTTAGTGCTTTTGTTTTTGTCTGTATCCTTTGGCAACATGCAATGCATCTCTCTAAGAGCTAACCTGAAGTGTTGGCTTCCCTGGGGCTTTCTTTTGAGGATTTATTTAGTGATGGATTAGAATATTGTGGCAAAATGAAACAAATGAAGGGCAAAATTATCTTAACTGCTGTAGAGTTTATGATCCTCAAAAATGCCCTAGGCAATTTTAAGAGACATATTGCTAATGAGGGAAAATGTTTCTTTTCCACAAAGCAGGTTGGTTAGTACAAGATGGAAGCCATCTTAAGAAGGACTTTGAGGCGCTTGAGTTTTCCCGTGAGAGAATGTGCTTTGACAGTTACGAACAATATTTGTTATGGAATGTCCCTGATATCATATGGAGCCATGGCAGTGTTTGTTAATGAGCTGCGATTGGCACAGTGCAGTTGTTCAGGCTATGTTGTTTTATTTAGTAGTTTGGTATTATATTTTTGAGCTGCAGATGACTATTACAAATTCTGTTGTGGTAAGATACTCTTTTGCTGATTAAGGGGGGAAAGGAGAAGTAACATAGGAAAGAACATATTAAAACCAGAGAAGTCCCTTATGAAATATTTAATAGGCTGTCTCACTGCAGAAGCAGCAAGTGAAGGCTGTTGGCTATCCTGAAGGAAAGCAGATCCATGTTTTCCAGAGAAATGCATGCAGAAGAGCTGAAGAGTCAGTTTTTGTGGGATGGCATGAGTGGGAGAGTCTGGCTGTGTAGATGTAGTTTCTAATTAGGGCTTAGTTGTATATGTATTTTATTTTCTGGAATTACTTTACAATTTTTATGCATTACTGTGAATTTTGATACTTCTGACAGCATTTCTACAGCTGAGAATGTTGAGTGCTAAAGATGCACTAAGGAGGAACTTACTATGTTTATCTTATGTCTGTGTGTCTGTAGAACATTGATACTGTTTGAATTTTGAGTACAGGTTATTCTGAATCTGAAATCTTTAGTTGATATAGGGCTAATTTCTAGCGTGATAAAAATATAAAAGTGAAATGTGAGGCTTTATCTGTTGTTTGACAACAGTCTTCATTAGATTTGCCATCTTCCGTATTAATTATACTATTATTTCTTTGAAGAGGTTTCAGTTCTTTATACAAAGGCAACGTTGACTATTTCAAATATGGGATGATGTCAACTGAAGGTGCTGAAATTATGAGCACAAGAAGAAGAAAGCTGATAAATATGCTTCTTATTAACCTGAGAGAATAATAAATTTAGAACAAGCAGAAACTGACTAACTGAATTGGGGTAGGAAGGAGAATAAAGAAAAGAACTTAAGATCTGAAATATTGACTAGGATAAGTTTAGAATATGTAGAAAGTGAGCTGTATTTGCATGATAAAATAATAAAAGTTTCTTCAGCAAAAGACATAGAAGGAAGCAGGATTCACAACCTCCCTGTTACACAGAGAGAATGGAGTCTGTTTTAATGGTAATCCCAACAGGACCCAATGCTGGATACTTTGCATCTCTTTTCATAAGGATAATGATGCTTATTAAGAAGCCAGAGACTGGGGGTGATAGAAGCAAGGTGTGGAAGAGGTGACTATTGAACTCAAATCAGTGAAGAGGACGGGAGTTGAGGAAGGCAGCATAATGACATGGATGGAACACAGCTTCAGAGTTTGTCAAAGCCTCACTTGTGGTATTACAGTTCTGTTGTTATTCATATCTAGGTGAAGTTGTTATGAATAACAGTGAAGTTATTACAGGATAAGAGAACAGTGAATCTGCTATGTTGCTTGAAGGAAGAGAGAGGTAATCCAAGTACAGCCTTTCAGTGGCAAAAAAAAACTATTTACTTCTAGGATGGAACATTTACATTGTATAAAAGATGTTATTATTTGAGGTAGCAAGAGACTGGTGAAGATTCTGAAAATAATTCTATTTCACAGCTTCTTGATGTGTGAGTGTACTGAACTTCCAGTAATTTCAAGTAGCTGCCACTGGTGGAATAGGACCCAGGTTCCTGGTGTCTTGCTTGTGTTGGTCTGCAGGCAGTCAACTGAAGTATGTTTTCTGCCATGAATAGCTCTGTTGGGCTGAACCTGAAAGATCTGGGAAGTGTTGAAAGAAAGGAAGCTCTGTTGACATTTAATTTGTCTGAGGTGAAGGCTTGGAAGAACTACTAATGTATCACACTGCCAGTAAACTGTTGCACATGCTCAGATGCTTAATCTCCCCTTCCAGTTGGATCTGGGAAACAGAAGTCTAGAGTTTAAATAAAGGATGGATTTGAGTCTGGATTTTGTTTGGCAGCCATAATTTTAGTAGCCTAGATGAGGATGTGTTATGTTGATTTAGCAGACTCTAGCAACTTCTTTTATGTCTGGTTCAAATTTTGAGTTGGAGAAACATCATAAAATGCTGTTTAAGTGATTTCTCGTAGAATATTGGTCTCAAGGTAGGTCTTGTGTGAAAACCTTGTTAAAGAATATAATCAGTTGTGTGTATAGCTGTAACCAAATGATCTGCACTTAATTTTTCTTTAAAATGACTAAGAGTTAATTTCTTAGGATCACTTAAAGCTCCAGAGGCTTCCATCTAGTCATGTTTGAACTGGTGTAGCTTGTGTTGTAGCAGAAATCCTGAAGGGCTTGGAATTTACATGCATCGTTTCATTCAAAATGATGGCACTGGCAGCTGTTGGCATTAGGCAGTGCTTATTCATTAACCCGAGGTATGTTGGCCAAACCTGTATGATTCTAGTGTTGATATTGGACATATCAAACAACTAGTGCCTTTTGTTTACCCGTCCACAATGTTCTGTCAGTTAAAGCCTACTTCTTGTTCACATCTTCAAAGCTAGCATGGATGCTACTGCTCGGTTAATTTGGGATTTCTGTGAAGATCGAATTGTTTGAATGAACTCAGTCTGTTTTGCCAAAGGAGAACTTATTTTCTTTGAATAATGGAAAAAAAAGAATAACAATCCAATCAAAACCATAACCTTAAGATAAAAAGTAACATTCTAAGTATGTACAGAATACCAATGGCCTAATTAAAGTATATCCTATATGAAGAGCTATAAAAAAGCATTTTGTTTTCCCTTTGTCTGAATCAATAAGAGCTTGAAGCAACCAAAAGTTCTCTAATAAGTGGATTGTGTTACATATTACAAAGACATTACAAATAAAAAAAAAAACCACATCAGACATCTATTTCTGAAGAATTTTGCTTATGATGATGCAGAAAGACAAGCCTGTGCTTCTGTGGTAGAAGTCTTCAGGGATGTTACAGTCTTCTATCAACATCTGAAGTTTTATGAAGATGGATTTTCTATACTTTGTAGAGGCATCCTTCATCCGGAAGTCCTGCCATTGGTAATTTAAAATAAAAGCAAATAGAAGATTTTCAGGGATTTATTTTCAAGGGCTGAATTTAGGACTTTTGTCTCTTCCTGCTTAGTTTTCACTACTCATTGTTTTTCATCAGTCACAGAAAGGTGTGACTGTACAATGGAAAATTTCCTTCCTGACTTCCTTTTTAACTTTAGTGTAACAACAGTGTCTTCTTCAATTTTAATCTCTATAACTTAGCAGACAAGAAAAATGTAAATTTTATCCATTCGTTTTGTAGGCTTTTTAGTCAGCTAGTTTGCCTGATTGGTGGTAGAGTACTTTTACTAGCTTTGGTCTTAAAAAGTGGATGCAGCAAAGGCTAGCTCTTCAAAGGCACAGCTGAATAGGAGAAGCTGTGGTGCTAAGCTGTCTCTTGGACTGTAAAAAATTTGGAAAGACTCTGATGCCACATGCAGTAAAGAGAAATATGGCCATCAGAGAAGACACTAAGAAGAAATTTTCTGCACTTTAACCAGTACTTTGAAGTCATTGGTTGTGCATACTGGTAACCTTCAGAATTATTATTTTCTTCCAAGCAGTGTATTTAACTTTCAGATAAGTTACACTGCAAGGGTGGTTGCTTGCTTTAGATCCTCCTTTCTGTATGGCTTACTATGAGTTAATAAAATATTCTGTTGTTATGGAATCTGAGTTATAACTTAAAAAATCAACTGAAACCCAATTATATACAATGTATTTAATTTGTATGATATTCTGTAATTTTGTCACTTGGATATTGCTAGCAAATTTAATTTTGATCAGAAATCGTAGCATTGCAAGTTAAAATTCTCAATAACCTTTTGCATTGAAAAATGTTGTCTGCTGCAGTTACTGCTTGCATACACATTTTTAGTGATTTTAAAATTAGTATCTAATTCACCGAAATTCAGAATACCAAATTCTTCCCTAGTAGACAACAGCACAAGGCAGATAATTGAAATTACTGAATTGTATTTTAAATGATATTCCAATATTCTGTATAACAGAGGAAGTACATATTGCAGTTTCTTTGTTTATCAGAAGTACAGAAATCTTCACATGGTAGACAGCGTGCCCCAGCAGAGCAAGTACTTGGAAGACTTGAGTTCTGGTCTTGGTTCTGTGATATTTGGGAGATCATGAAAACAGCTGTGGTACCTTAGATTAGTAGTCTGTGTAGATCTTGTCTTGTCTCTCCACTATTTAACATAGGCAGTTGCTTCAACTTATCATACTGTTCTCCTATGTGAAAGTAGCACGATGATAGAGATGTGTGGACAAATGTGCATTAGTGCAATTACAGAGATTTAAGCATCAGCTTGAGCTGACAGTAGATTTGAGATAGTTTAAATACATTATGTTCTCAAGTAGCCTATGTATTAGCTAGCTACAGTATTCATCTTTTAATGCATTTAGTACTTCAGAATGTCTTTTCCAATTGCTTGAGGGAGGATCAGATTATTGAAGAGTACAGCTCTCATTATGATGACCTTGGAGTTACAACTTCATAGCAGATGCAAATAAGAAAAACCAACCCACCTAATGTGAGCACAGAAAGATGCGTTGAATACAGATCTTACACAGATTTAATTTGTAAACTTACAGCGTTAATGTTCCTAGAACTTGTAATTGTTTACTTTGTAGTTGCATTTTTATTTTTTTAGGAAACACTTCAGTTCTTAGATCTTCTTGTACCTATTTGTGTTCTTAAAAATGAATGAGTTGTCAAGGTGGCTTGTTGTACTAACATGAATGAAAGTAGTAATAGAAATAAGAAACTTGAAGATAGGTATTGTTGTAGTGGATAGTGTTGGCTAGCTTACAATTTCTGCTCATCATTGTCAGGATAATCTAGCATTCTGAGAATATGTAACAGAATGATTTAATCCTGAGACAGTGTTTCTCTAGGGGTCTGTCTGAAAAACATGCAATTTTTTCTGACTGTTTATTCAAGGATTTGATAAGCACAGATTAAGCATAGTGTTTTGTGAGGGATGCAGATATCACATGAAACCACATTGTTGTGCAGGAAAGATTTTCAGGTAAAAAATGTCTTGAAATACAGTGTATTATGCAACCTGAATTTTTCTAAAGCCCCAATTGTTAGCTGTTGTTTTCAATATTTAACTCTTAACTGTGATATCTCTCTGTAAAAATTACTTTGTTCCTAATATTTAAAATCTGTTTCCAGGCTGCAAGCTGCTATATAAACAAGACTTTGCAAGACGGTTAGGACTGAGATGTGTTACTTGTAATTACTGCTCACAGCTGTGCAAAAAGGGAGCAACTAAGGAACTTGATGGTGTAGTGAGAGATTTCTGCAGTGAAGAGTGCTGTAAAAAATTTCAGGACTGGTACTACAAGGCAAGTAACTCAGAATTTTTGAAAAGAGCTCCAAAGTTAAAAAATAAAAATAAACATTAAAAAATTACCAAATATGCACATGTGAGGATATCTCAAGGACTGTGCAGCAAGTATGGCTTACTTCAGCAAAGCATTTGCTACACAAAAGGTAGATGTATTAATTTCATCATTTAAGTTTTGTTAGAAATTAGAGCAGCGTTTCTACCATCTGATTTATTAATTCATTTGGCAAGGAAGTCTTGAGGTACAGAAAAAAGTCTACTATGTACTTTACAATCACAATTTTCCCCCTCAATTGATACCATATTTTTCTTGTCAAAATTTCTTAAATGTGTATTCAGAATGTTGAAAACACTGTTAACAGCAGCTGGATGATACCTTGAGTTGAATGATGATAAACTAGTCTGGCAGATCTTCATCTTCCTGTTTTTGCCTCCTTTTTTGCCTTTTCCCTTCTCCCCCAGTATGCACTGCAGGGCCTTTGATTCTTTCATTATTTCACAGTGAAAAGGATGGCAAGGGGAAAAGCAAGATCAAATGGAAGTCAAATGTGATGGCACCTGTTTCTAAATCTCTGGAAGTTTAACTACCTTGTGAAGCACAATCAGCAAAGAATTCACATTTAGTAGTGTTCTGTTTTCATTTTTTGAAAGAAAGAAAGGTGAGATTGGACTGGGTTTAACCTGCGATTAGAAACATGGATAAAATATTTGGTCTCTGATGTGAACATCCTGGAAAGCTACACTGCTAATATCAAACCAAGGACAACACTTGCGAATGCATTAGCAAAAAGGAACAGTACAAAGTTCGTCACCTTACCAAAACACTGGGCACAGCCTGAAAGGCAATAAAAAGCTTGAAATGTTAGAGGGCTAGATTCTAGTCCTGTAATTCAAGATGATCTACCTACCGTAACAGAACCGAATCTGAAGATGTATCTGATACTTTGGAACGGCACATTCCAGAACTGTTCCTACCCAACCTTGTGAAGTCTTCATTTTGAGTTATGTATATAGAGTCCTTTTAGAAATTCCTGAAAGAAAAACTACTGAAGACCAGAATCTTCCATCTCATGTGCAGGGTGACAACAGGGTCTTCTCATGAACAGGGTGACAAACTTGGCTGCAAAGTTTTTAGACATACTGAAATGTCGTTCCATACAATAATAATCATTACGCCTTAAAACTTGAGGTGTGGGCTGAAATTTATCCCTGCATAAAAAGTGCCTACTAATAGGGAATCTCATAAAGCTAAGGTATGCTTTAGAGATCTCTTAGGCATTCAACGAATAATAGTCTGGGGGTGAGTGTACCAAAATAGTGTATGTAAACTTCAGTGGAAGTTTGTACTGTGATTCAGATTTTCAAAAGAGAGTTTAACTTCAAATTATCCTTTAGATCTGTGGGATAAAGCAGTATCTTAATTGGCCCATAAATGTCTGCTTAAGAAATGCTGCTGGTACTCTGGTACAGAAAAATCAGACGTGCCCTGGAAAGGTAATTTAAGCACACTGTTAACTAGTGACTTTTGATACTCTAGGGGATACTGAAGTGTTAAACGTTTTTGTGCTTGCTAGTGGAACTAGTGTTGCATGGTGTTGAATTGTTGGTTATTTTTTTTTTTCAAAATATTTCTTAGTTTTTGCCTAATTCAGTTCTGATGTTAAGAGTTTGGGATTTACTACATCAAGACAGCCTGTAATAAATAAAAGTCACTCCAGATATCTTGGCTTTTGTAGTACATTGTTAGTGAACATTCCTACCTAGCTATAAATAGGTAATGATTAAAACGTAGGAAACAGACAAGATACGGATCCTTCCCTCAATTTGTACTTCATTTGCTGTTTTGTCTGTTAGCTTCTTAAAAGAATAGATATCTGTGTATGAACTTTGTCTCATTTATACAATGTCTAGTGTTATTTTGGAGTTGCAGTAAATGTGTACACAAAGAGAAATAAGTAGTAATAACCTAGTAATGTTTTAACATCAACATTGTGTTCATTAAACAAGTGTTTGTCTCCATCTTCGTCTACTTTTTTTTTTATGGACACATTTTTCTCACGTAATTATCTGGAAAACATCTTAACTTCTAAAAATATTTTATTATTTATGGGAGAGCTTCCCTGAGTGCTAAGTTCTCATCACAGAAGGCTAGGAAAAGGTAGCAGTGGTAGAAATACATCAGACTTTTCTAGAAGTATTCCTCAAGCTTAATATGAGTGATTGAAATGTTGAAGAATAATTCAGTTGTCACCATCTGGTGAATGACAGCTGAAATTATCAGTTGGTGGCAAATTCTGAGGAAGTGTCTGTAGTGTGGCATCCAGTGCACTTCTAAGAAAAGAATAAAGACTTCTGATGCCCCTGTGCTATGAGAGCTGCTCTTGTAAACTCAAATTGCATGCTGTGATGAGGATGGTAATTTCTGTCATTTTTCAGATGTCAACATTAATATTTTAGTAGCCTGTTTGATGGTGATTTTGATCGTTTGATGATTCTTGTATTAAAGAGCTGAAGGTACACTGAAAAATAATGTTCTGTATGAAGAGAACAGCAGAAGTCTGTTTCTTAAAATTTATATTGTGAAGTATTGCTGAAAATACCACAGCTGAAGTGCAAATATAGGTCACCTAAGTTGACACTGGAATAGTGATTGGACTGGGCATGTTTGTTCAGTGGAGGTCAGATGTCTGTAGCTGAGACTAAGTGTGAAGGTGGGGAGCCACAGTCTGAGGCATAAGCAAAATTATGTTAGCTTGTGAGCTGCAAAACCGTTGTAAAATCTGAAAATATTGCAGCTGGTATTAATCAAAATGGTAAAAGCAACAGGACAACCTCTTGGAATTTCTCCTGTCAAAATTTAGCCATTATATAGTTAGTTGTCTCCATTTCAATGAGATACGCTTACAGAACAGTTGATCTCCTTTCTCCTGCAGTCACTCTCTGGAAAAACCTTAGTTCTTGCTTAGTGTAGATTGAACCAAAGTAGCTCAAAATGGGCAGCTAAAATAAAGTCAAATGAGTGCCAGTCCAAATCACTGAAGAACACTGGGAACAGGTCAGTTCCCATAAAAACATGAGGAGCTCAACATGTGAAAAGTCAGCTTTTAAACCAACTCTGGCACAAACAATATTGATTTATACATTTTTAGATTGGTGCTGGTAATTTGAACTTGTTGAAGTCAGACCTGGAGAAAGAATTGGACCAAAAACTAGTCATGAGTGGAGAAGGAATTAGGTGTGGATAGAGCACAGAATGATAGAAGGACTTAGAAGTAGGGATTTAGGGGTTTCAGCTCATGGTTAGTGTTCATATCCTAAGTGAAAATGAATGGAAAGGCTAACGAAGGAAAAATGGAGAACATCCTGAATTTGGTTTTTCTTTCAGCAATTTCACGGTTAGGGAATTGGACAGAGTAAGCAAGCAGTAGGAAATGTCAGTGCGTGAAGAAGCTCATGGTACTAGCTACAGAAATGATTATGTTAATATTTAGTACTAGTCTCATCAGAGATGAGAACCGAAGTATCTGTGCAGAGGAATATTGGGCTTGCTAAGAATGGTGATTTACCATGTTGAAGCAAAATGATTTTTTTTCACCTAAATACCATAGTTGCAGCCCAGGAGAGACAATAATTTGCTTATTCAAAAATTTGAATGGAGGAGCAAAAAAGGGAGAAAGCAGTTAGTAGCTACAAGCTGCAAGTATTTCCTGCGTTTTACATGGTTTGCACCTTTTTTCTATATAGGACAGAGAAAATGGAGAAGTGGTGCTTTGACAGTGAAGCTGTGTGCAGCAGTTTGGAATAAGTGGGCTTTTCCATATGTGGGTCAGAAGTCATTCTTAGTGATCACTGTTAGATGGGCTTGATAAATAAATAAAAATACAGCAAATTATATAATTTTACCTTTTTGCCCACCAGTGTTTCAGCTTTTTGGCAGCTTTGGAAGGCTGCCTTTGCTCTGAAGGTGCAAATTCACCATTTCCCTAACTGATAAACCTGAGCTATTCTGGCACCACGTTATACTCTTGCTTCCATGAATGGAGTTTACTTGGTCTTTTGTCCTTCTGAGAACATCTTATGCTGCAAAATGAATTGTCTCAGCATCAGCAGAAAGTCAAAGTGACAAATGTAACAAAGTGAGGGCGAAAGGGGGTGATGCAGGTCCCTGACCTTGTACCATGCAGGTGCGTGAGAACTGCTAGCGCCTGCACCACATTAAGGGAAAAGTGCCACCTCCCCTTCCAGTGGCACCTTTAATTGCTTTATTTTCTTTAATTGCTGTCAGACAGGTTAAAACATACGTACTTCCTTCACGTAAACATGTTATTAAGTATATAAATATATATAATATGTACTCAAAGCTTTTTATACTGTTAGAAACAAGTCTATCATTTTAAATATTTGAAAATGACAATTGAGACCTGAATTTCCTGTATGGACAGAGAATGGGGCTGAACTGGTCATGTGCAGAGAAGGAACTGAAGTTTAATTAGTTTTTAAATGTGAAGCAATTGGCCTCTTGATACTTACTTGGAGTTCCATGAACTACAGTTGGACCACTTTTTCAGCCATCGGAGCCTTGTGCCTAACTCCAGTGTTGTCTGTGGTTTTACATGCTAATGTTTTGTGTTGCATACTACCATAATTTCCCTCTTCCTCTCCCGGCTATACTATTAGATTGAATTATTTTGGATTCCTAAGCATCCATAAAGCTTTTATTCTTTTTCTACTTAGTTTTAAAGACTACTTTGGGATGGAGGTTGAAAGCAAATACGAAGGGGAGGAGTAGTGCAAACAACCCTTCTTTACTGAAGATGGGGCTAGTGCTGTTCAGATAGATTATATCATATCCCATTAAATTCAGTGGAACCAATTTAGTAGAAAAATTTCTTTATTAGTGATGCCTCATGAAGTTATCCTCCTGCCTGATGAAGCATACATTTCTTAAATGTGTAGTTAGGGATGCAGAAGAACATGATTTTGAATTTCAAGTTTTTTGCTAATGGAAATCCCTTTTAGTTTGGAGCTAGTTTTGTTGCTAACAAATAATGAGAGAAACTTGGAAGAAATAATTAATGGCCAGAATCTAAAATTGTTGTCAAAAGTACCAAAATAATGAGAACAGAAAAGTTCTTTACACCAATGGGCCCTGATTTAGTCCCTAGAAAAGTGGTTTTTGTTTAAGTCATTAACAGAACAAAAAAAAAAAAACCAAGAAATACCACTTTGCTGGGGGGGAGGGAGTGGGTGGCACATAACGAGGGTTCAAGCAAGTCATAAAGGAATCTCATTTCTTTCTGCTCCTGTTTTGCAGAATGTTTCAGTGGAATTAATGAGAACAATTGCATACAATTTTTATTTTACTTCTGAATGTGTAGAAATGAGCAATTTGTAAGGGCTTAATGTTTGAGTGGAACCAGAATACTCACTCTAGGCATTAAGCAAACAATTGAAAATGAAATGACCAGTGTGTTGATCTACACGAGCTAGAGGGTCATGTAAATATCGTAGTGCCTGCGCAAGTGAGAATTAACTGTGTAGCAGTAACAATGCTTTAGTACTTTTAAAAATGACATGGTTTTTTTCAAGACTTTTTAAAATTTCCAATTTTTTTTTTTTTTTTTTGCATGAAGGCTGCACGGTGTGACTGTTGTAAGTCACAAGGAACTCTCAGAGAGAAAGTGCAGTGGCGTGGAGAAATGAAGCACTTCTGTGATCAGCACTGTTTGCTCCGTTTCTACTGTCAACAAAATGAACCAAATCTGGCGACCCAAAAAGGACCGGAGAACTTACAATACGGTTCGTGCTTCGTGGCTGCTAAATGGCAAACAGAGTACTTGTTTTAAACCAAAGATTCAAAACTGCTTGAATTATTTAACAAACCTGCTTGCATTAGAGACTGCCCTTTTTTATTTGATCTGTTCTGTATTTCTTATGTTAACCTTTACTGTGTTACTCTTTCGAGAGCTGAAAATGCTATCGGTGATCAAACTCGTTTGTAATCACTTCTTATAAACAACAAAGCTCTTTGGGTTAAGCATAATTCTGGTGATTTACCATCATGGGAATACTGAGTGTTTTCCACTCTCATTGTGCACTAGTTTGTTGTTGCTCTGTGGGAATGTTTCTCTTCAAAGTATATTTTGGTCACAGATAGCAGATATACATACCTGGAATTAAAAGGAAATAAATGTAATTGTAAACAAAACAAAATGGAAGTATCTAGGTATGAGCAGTGTATTGGTTTTTTGTTCTCTTGGGAACAGGTACCTTTAGTTTTCTGGTGGGAGCAGAATGTGTTTGCATGAGATCTTAAACAGCACATCAGCATGCAAGTAAATCAGCTTCTCATCTAACTTAATGATATTAACACAGCTTTTTGTTTGTCTATTTTCATATTTGAGTATTTTAGTACTTATCTTCTGAATCAAGTTTTGGTTACAGCTGACTGTAGCATTGATTTGACTTTTGGCTTTGTGTAAGGGTTGGTGCCAGAGTAGTGAGGTGCCTGAGAAGCATCGAGCTCAGTTCCTCACCTGCGATGCAGTGCTGAGTAGCACTGTTAAATATGGTACTCCGATGATACATGTTAACATTTGCTCTGATACTGAAAGAGGGAGAAGAAATCTAAAAAATGTTTTCTTGCATTTTTAGATCAGGGCTGTCAAACCCCCCGAACAAAAATAACAGTAAGTACATCTGTATTGTACGTGTATATAGCCTTATTTGATGCATTTGAAGTGGAGGTGCTGGTGGCTTCAAGTGATGCTATTAAAAATGCCACAAACGAGTATCTGTTTAACTGTGGGTTTTGTTAGTCTTTGTTACATCTGTAGTTGAAATTAACTTTTTGAATGTTCATTTTTTTCTTTTCAACATCTTCTGGAAAAAGAAACCAGCAGCCACTAGTTTTATGTCTGTACTGCATGAACACATTGCTTAAAAGTTAGTTCACCAACTGTGTGCATCTTTTTCTTTAGACTGAGATGAGCTTATTGAGTGTAGAAAGGGGAGAGAACTTCCTTGGCCAGTTGGAATCTGGAGGTTGTACTGCAGATTTGAAAGGCTGAAAGAAAAGCTTTGGTTCTTAAACTGTCGTTCTGAAGTGCAGAACAGTTAGATACATAGGGTCAGATTGGTGGCAGAGTGGGGAAGCGTGAGCTCCTTGCAGGAGGGCTGTCTGTGAAGGTGAGTGGAGCAGCAGCCTTTTTTTTGGAGTCCATCAGTTTTTGACAGCTTGTCACAAATCTAGAATCACAGAATGGTTTGGGTAGGAAAGGACCTTTAAGATGATCTACTTCCAACCCCCTGCTATAGGTAGGGACACCTCCCTCTAGACCAGATTGCTCACAGCCCCATCCAGCCTGGCCTTGAATGCCTCCAGGGAGGGGGCATCCACAACCTGTCTGGGCAACCTGTTCCAGTGTCCACTGTAAAGAATTTCTTCCTAATTTCATTATTAATAATAATTTTGAATATTGAGCTTAGTGTACTTTGTTTAAAACCTGGCTTTGTTTTCTCATACAGAAGATGTCAATAGCAGCTACTTCTCAGTGGAAAAAATTCTCACCTGAAAACAGGCTTCTGTAAGCTAAATCTTAGTCTTAAATGAAAGTATTTTGGTGGCATTTTAAAATACGTTAATGAAAAACAAAGAAGATTGCTTGGGTAACTGGAGACATAATATCATGTTAAACCATCGTGTAAAAATATTTAGTATTTTAGATTTAATACTTTCCAATGATATTAATAATGTTTTTTAAAAATTACGGACTGTCAGATAAAGACTGTGATTTGGTTATTTGGTCACCTTTTAGAAGGTGCACTGCCTGTTAAATAAGTTCTCCTACCGTTCTTGTGACTTCACATTCTTTCCATGTGAGGACATGTGAGGCTAGTCTTAATGTGAATGATCAAATAAAAGTGGCAGTCTTGGTACCAGTGGTTAAAAAACGTATTTGGAGCAAAATATTTTTACCTGTCTACTGTAAGAGCGCTGTTTGAGCATTATGTGGTTATTTCCAAGTGTGTTGATGCCTTCATGGAGGCAGCAGAGGGAGCTCACCGTTCATACTTTAGATAGTAAAGAGTGTAGCAGTAATGTTTTATTTAGAAATACATTGTTGGTTTTTTTTGGTAAGTGATTTTGGATTGTGGCCTACCAAGGAAGATCAGACCTTGAGCCAAAGGTTTGTTTTGCTATTCATAGTGAATTATTTTTACACCTAAAGTTATTTTTAAATTGAGATAGTTTTAAGTTGTACTTCCACGTAGACAAGGCATTTAAAAAAAAAAAGTGTCAGAAGTTGTGAATTGGGATGCTAGGAATTGAAGTGTTAGCCTGGACTAAGCAAAACACAGCTATGTAACACTCCTGGAAGTGGCAGCTCATTGCTGGAGTGCAGAATTTCTTGAAGTTGAAGAAAGAAACAGTGCTGTTGTGTGCTGTGATCTTCTTCAGTATCTTGTGCATGGAGAGCATTGACTGATACATTAAATTTAAAAAAAACTTTGTGTTGAAATCAATGTACTGCAGCAGCAACCAATGTACTGCAGCAGCAACATGTTCTCTTATTTGTTTGTCTGTAGGGGTCAGCACCACCTCCTTCCCCAACACCCAACAGAGAGATGAAGAACAAGGCAGTTCTGTGCAAGCCTTTGACAATGACGAAAGCCACGTACTGTAAACCTCATATGCAGACAAAATCTTGTCAGACAGGTAACTCCAGAATTGTGCTAGAGCCACTTATTTCATCATTGCAGGCTTTTTTTTTAATACTGTTGTTTTATTGGAATGTATTGCAAATGTATGGTTTTTTTTTCCTCTAACCTGAAGGTGTAAAATTATTTCAGTTTCTTCAGCATTCATCTCTTAATTTTTTCTTTTAATAGAAGATGATTGGAAAAAAGAGTATGTCCCAGTGCCTATTCCTGTACCTGTCTATGTCCCGGTGCCTATGAACATGTATAGCCAAACTGTTCCTGTTCCCACGTCGATTCCTGTTCCTGTAAGTGAGACTTCAGCCTTATGTTTATATTGGTGTCCATTCATATGCATGCTTTGTATTACTGACTGTTCTCCTCCTGCTCCACCTAAATGACTGCAAGGATACCACTGCACTGCTTACTGAATTAGAATCAGAAATCTGACTGTGACACATGATTTCTTGATTGCTCTTCAGGACCTGTTTGCCTTCTTTGAGTGAGAAAATCTTGTGCTACTGAATGTGTTTGAGAAAATTCTGGATGATCCTTTTGTTGTCTGCATAAGCATTAAACAAGATTTGTTCTTGTTTATAGTGGAGAAGCTGTGCTAGAGAGGGCTGGCAGAGAAGGATAAAGAAAGAAAAACAAGAAAGGAATCTTGTGCTGAGAAAATAACTCTTAAGTTGATTTTTTTACCATTTACATACCAAATCTTATCCAAACAGTAGAAGGAAACCCTAAATTCCCAAAGTTCCATATTTCATAAACAAGTCACTAGAACAGGATGTTGATTTCTCCAAGTTGTTAGTCTGATGTTACAGTTACATAGAGGTGGAGAGCTCCAAAATCATTTCTGCTTTTGCTATGCCTACTTTATTTTGTTACATTTCTTTTTTGTCCTTTACTGTGCTCCCTTCTGTTCTGAATCCGTTACCCTGTCAGGTTATCACTGAAGTGATAACATTTTAATGTGTTCTAACCCTCTTTTAGAAGAGGAGCATAGTCAGTGTTTCTGTGTTGATTGCTGTTAATTCTTTGTTGCAGCTGTTTTTTCTTTTCTAACTATCTCTCTTCCCTGTCAACACAGGTGCCAGTTCCCATTTTCTTGCCCACTACTCTAGACAGCACTGAGAAAATCTTTGCAGCAATAGAAGAACTGAGGGGGAAAGTGCCCTCAAATCCTCTGGAAACGGAGCTACTGACCTTGTCAGAGATGGTGCCTGAACATGAGGGGAAAGCAGAAGTTTCTGATGCAACCAGTGAGTTAGTTATCACATCTTTGGTTCTTTGGAGTGCTGGGATGTGTGCGAATAGGGAGAAATACTGTCTGATGTTTAGGAAGATTCTTTCCATACAATGCTACTACTAAGCTCTTAATATATTAAGTTGAAATCTTAATTGTTTAAGTAGTTTTAGACCATTTTAGCACAGTTAAAATACAGAAAGCTTTCTGAAGTTTGCTTGCTTGTCAATCATTTTCTCCTTAGTGTAACCTGAAACAAGCCGTAACCAGACCACTCTTCTTTCCAGAAACTCTCCAGGCAAAACTTTAGGGGAAATGTTCTTCATACTGAGACTTAAGGGTGTGAACACAGCTTTCTCTGAACACAAAAGGGACCTAGTCTCTTTGTGGTAATACTTTATTAGGCACATTTTACATTGCACGTAGGCTGCTAGAACTTAGAGGAGCGTTTATCTCAAAAGCGGTACTGTGGTCAACAAAACCAAATTACGTAATGTTGCTTTGGCTCTTGATTAATCCTCATCTACATTTGTCATCCCCTTTAAAACAGTAAGACATCAGCTGTCACATCATTGAGGTTGTGATGGTGAAATAATTTTCTAATTCCAGCAGCTCACCTAAAAAGAGAACTCTCACTGGGACAGCTTTACAGCTGAAGATCAAACAATCCTGCATGTCCTGTAATACTGTTTTTGCAATGCACATGTCTCTTTGTCCCTCCTTCCCAATTCTGCTTGCTGATATCGTCAAAGCTCTTCTGTATCTTCTCAGAAGAATTTCCCTTTTCATCAGTAAATCAGACTAACATTTTTTCTGTGATTTGGGTGAAGTTTGTTTTCAAGCTTTTTCAACAAATGTCTCAATGGGCACTGATAAATAACACAAACTTTGGACTTGGGCCTAATACATAGGAGGTCATCAGGGCTGTAGAAATTGCCAGCACCAGGAGACTGCCGTTCTTTCACTAAAGCTGGATATTTCTGATAGCACTGCAAGGTTTTGGAGTACTGTGTCCAGTTCTGCGCCGCCAGTGCAAGACTGACATGAACATACTGGAAAGAGTCCGTCAGAGGGCCACCAAGATGATGCAGAGACTGGAACATCTCTCCCATGATAAGGTGCTGAGTGATCTGAAACTACTCAGCCTGATGGAGGCTCAGGGGGATCCCATCAATGTCCAGAAATACTTGAAGTGAGGGTGACTAAGAGAACGAGGCCAGGCTTTTCTAGAGGTGCTCAGTGCCAGGACAGGAGGCAGTGGGTACAAACTGCAACCCTCTGAACACCTGCACTGCTTTGCTGTGCAGGTGGCAGAGCGCTGGCACAGGCTGCACAGAGGCTGTGGGGTCTTCTCCTTGGGGGGTCTTCCAAAGACCCCTGAATGTGGTCCTGGGCATGGGAGGTCCCTGCCTGCGTCAACTGTTCTGTGATGTTGTGATTCTGTGAAAGACTGAAATGCAGAGCATTTGAAGAAATCTGTCCTTGCCAGAAGCTGTAAAGAGGTTAAGCTTTTGTTTTCTGTCAGCCTGCCTTGCTTGTTTCCTTCTGTAGGATCTGTTTCACAGACTTGAAAGTCCATTCTATTGCTGGCGAAATCATGTAGAAAAATAGTTAAAGTTTTCAAGCTAATTTGTGTTCTGTGATTGGTTGATGTGATTCAGATTATCTGCTGTACACATATTATGTACACTGAAATTCATCTTAATGAAGAAGGAGAGATGGGCTTGTATCTTTTTTGGTTAGGAAAGTCAGATTGGAGAAGTAGATCTGATATCCTAAGAACAACAAAACCAAGGATGGTGATGAGCAGAAAAAGCAGTTTTAGAATAACTGAGGTTATAATGCTTTATATCTGCCCACTTCTTATAAATCCATATTAGTTTAAGTACAAGAATTTTTCCTTTTTAATTTTATTTTATTTTATTTACAGGTGTAATAGTTGAGTCAAACCTACTAAATTCAGAAACAGAAGCACGGACAAGCTTGCCAGATGTTCCATATGAGCCAGACCTTGATATTGAAATAGACTTTCCAAGAGGTACTTTTTCTATCATTTTAATAAACATTGTGAAATATTACGAAATAGACATTATATGATGTATTTGAAGAAGGTAATATTTGAAATATGAAAATCCCTACTTTGAGACCCTTCTTGACTGCTATTTCTACTGCTCTCTGTATAGTGCAGTCAAATAGTCCTTGTTGCCTTTCACTGTATCCTAATCAATCTGAGATAAAAAATAAAAAATAAAAAAAAACCTCTCAGGTATGGTTAGAACCTCCCTTGACATAACTTCTCTTGAGCATATAGCTCATAGCTTCCCTGGCTAGCTTCTGTGTCTGCTGTTGAGAGCCTCCTTGTGCTGTAGATAACCACGCTACTTGCTCAGAGTGAGCAGCTCCATTTGCTGCATGTCTGATTTAAATGTTGTCTCTTGGGATTATGAAAAAGGATTGACATTGCTCTAAGGAAGTTTACAAGCAAGATGGACAATATGCATTTTTTAATCCTATTATAAACAAGACTTGATACATGAGAAGGAGAATAAAAGGAAGAAATGACAGTGGAGTAGTAATTTATATTAGTTTATAATATATTGTGAACTTCTAGTACTTAAAGAGAGCTTATAAACAGGGCAGAAATCAACTTATTACATCGATAGAGAGGGAAAGGACAAGGGGGAATGATTTTAAAGTAAAAGAGGGCAGGTTTAGATTCGATGTTGGGAAATTTTTCACTGAGAGAGAGGTGAGGTGCTGAAAAGTTGTGGATGCCCTATCCCTAGAGGTGTTCAAGGTCAGGTTGGATGGGGCCTTGGGCAACCTAACCCGGTGTCTGATAGTAGTAGTTGGCAACCCTGTCTGCAGCAGGGAGTTGGACTGAGATGATTTTTGAGGTTCCTTCCAACCCAAGCCATTCTGTGATGTGTTGAAGTGTTTCTGATACTAGATAGCAAAAGAAAGACTGGTATTTAGTGTGTAGTTCTTACATCTTTTCATTTGTGTGCTATTTTATCTGGACCAGTTTTCTTCCTTGTGGCGATTAAACTTTGTAATACTTTGAATGATGTCTTGAGTAGCAAGTTGGTGAAATAGGAATAATCTTCAGAAGAGTATTGTTTTTAGTGGAGTCATTGTTTGATAATGTAGTCATGAGCATCTTCAGTAAATAAATTTGGAACTTGCAGAATTAAATCTCTTCATTCTGCTTGGTTCTCTGACATAATAGTGCTTCATCCTAAACCTGAAATATTAAATGGCAGTATATCAAAATAGTATGCACCTGTTCATCTATATTATTATAACATCTGTCACAGACTAGGCCTCTGCCTTTGTAAATATGGACTAAAAACAGTTAATCTGAAAGAGTCAATGCTCTGACATGTTTAACCAGGAACAGTTGCTGTGTAAAATACTAAGAATGAATACCAGTGATGCCATTCCATGAACAAAGTACTTGTCTGAAGCTAATTTGTAATTATTTCTATTAATGGCTTCACATTTTCACTGTAACTTAAATATTTTCCTATTAAAGACTGCCCAGGCAGGAATAATTGTGTAAGGATCTGGAGGAAGAAATGCTGACTTAATGATGTGACATGGTTTTTGAAAATATTCAACATTGTGTCCTTTGCAACTTATGTAGAAAACACACTTGGATGGTTTTACCTTACCTTCAAGATACAAATATATTTATTCCCTCTTGCCAAAATCCTGTTGTTGTTAACATTTCATGTGTGTACTTTTGTGAAGAATCTTTACATTAATGCACACTGATATAATTCATTGTTTCTTCAAATCAGTATTCAAAAGGAGTTTAAAAATAAGTTTTTCATAATGTTTTTTCAGCAACTGAAGAGCTTGATACAGAAAATGAGTTTTTATTGCCTCCTGTTTTCGGGGAAGAATATGAGGAGCAGCCAAGGCCTCGTTCCAAAAAGAAGGTAATTATATCATGCTATTAAAACATCACAAATTTTAAGTGGATGAAAATATGCAAGGTTTTTCTCAGTTCTCATACTGAACTAAAATGTGTAATTTCTTTCTAATGCCTAGTTTCTGATCTTTTGTGTTGTAAATTGGTATACATAACGTAGTTAAGTCCTGTGTCTGTTGCAGTTAACTGTTGGCTTTAATTAGGAGTGCAGTTTCTAAATTTTGATCTTATTTTTGCTGTAGAGGACTCACAGTGGTAGAACTGTTGCCATGTGTTTTACCCACTCTGTTTTATATACTAACTGTGCTCTCAGTTATGCTTCTCTACCTTCTACATGGATCAAAGCTCTCAATTTCATTTCATAGTGAAGTAGAAGAATGTTGGCATCACTGTAGCTTGTGAGGGAGCTATAGTACCTGATGTATAAAATGTTTTTAAAAGTCCCTTTTAATTTGATTGTAATTTCTCTAGAATTTCAGTCAAAAATGTTAGACATTGCAAACAAATTAGCCATATTCTTTCATTTAGGAGGGAAATTAACAGGAAATACGGTATTCCTGGCGGCCGACACAAAACTGATACTAAAACTTAGGAAGAATGAATGTGTCTTAATGTTGCATTAACCACCCTGTTTCAATGGCAGGGAGTGAAGAGGAAAGCAGTGTCAGAGTACCAGTCTCATGATGATAGCTCTGAAAACTCAGAATGTAGTTTTCCGTTCAAATACACATATGGTGTGAATGCATGGAAGCACTGGGTAAAGTCTCGGCACTTAGACGAAGAGCTTCCAGAATTAGAGGAGCTGAAATCAAGTAAGTATTTCCAAAAATCTGGCATCCAGTTTTTCACTTCGTAGTGAGAATTGTTGATCTTGTCTGATTTTGAGATGGAATTTTTAATAGAAGTTTTCATACTTCCCTAGTGTTCCCACAATAACAAGGATTATTTTACCACAGAGTTGCCATGCTCTTTTTTTCCTAAAAGAATTTTATTTACTCAGTGCAGTGGCACTTTCATCTCTAGTGCAAGCCAAGACAAAACTTTTTTAGCTCTTCTGACTTATAATGACTCTTTCTATTTTTTTGTTTGCATCCCAATTCTCCTTCTATTCTAACTCTTCTTGGAGTGTGCACTTTTTCTGGGCTTCTTCTAAATTGTGAGGGAGAGGCATCCTACTTTTTGTAGGATGAAGAGATCTCCATCAGAGGCTGGCATTACATGGCTTCGGAGTCCTGACATAGTGTGGCCTCCACTCCTGTGGGGTGTTCCTACTCTTTCTGCAAAGCTCCTCTGTATGTAGAGTAATTTACACTGAGGGGAAAAAGAGGGACTGCTGCTGCTCTTGCTGTTCTTCAGCTCCCACATGTCTTAGCACTGTTGTGTTTTGCTATTGGATCTTTGGAAACTGCCATTTCTTCTGAAGGTTTCCCTCTGCCACTCTGTTCACTTCAGTATCCTGGGCTACTTCCTGTCTTTGTGTCATCCTCAGCTGTGCATGACTCTAAGTTCTTCAATGAGTGAAGCTACGTTTGGTTATTTAGACTTCACTCCGGTAGCTTTGTTTATTTTAATATGGACCTAACATTTGAACTACTTGTTACATACATTTCAACTCATTCATTGGTTAGTGTAGAGGACATAAAACTTGAGTTTCCCCTACTCCAGTCCAAAAATACCCCATCCCACCCCCACCGTGTAATAATACTGTTGTATAATGTAGCATTTTTTCTTTATTTTACAGCAAAGTCTGTGAAATTAAAGGAAGATCTATTATCACATACTTCAGCTGAGTTAAACTATGGGTTGGCCCATTTTGTCAATGAAATTCGAAGGCCTAATGGAGAGAACTATGCACCTGACAGCATCTATTATCTGTGTCTTGGGATTCAGGAGGTTAGTAGAGGCTGTAGAGATGGGAAGTGGAGCTGTTGATTTGGCTCTAATCTGTTTCAGTGGGAGAATGGAGATAATGTGAATTTGTTGAATGAAAAGAGGCTAGGAGCTATTGTTAATGTAATTGGTCTGGTCTGGAACACAGAGAGGTTGCTATATAAATCACATTGCAGAGAGTTGTCTGTATAGTAGATGAGTTTGCAGGCCCATTTTGAAAACCTAAATGTAAGATGGTATGCTCTTAACATTTTAAGCTTCTCACTGGGTTAAAGGAAGGAATTTGTAGTCTATAGTGATGTTTTCCGTGCTGTGCTTCATTTTGATTGCTGGAGATGAACAAAATGAGGAATGAGATGTAAAGTTTTTCCTGACTCTGTTACTTAGCAGATAGTGGAAACGAGCTACTTGAAGTGTCATTTTGAGAAATCTCATTTTAGTGAAAACTGGGGACAGTCAGTTTTCTTTTCCAGAATGTAGGAAACTCTGCTGTATTTGTTGCCTTCCATTCCCCAGCTCCCTTCATTTGCAGTTCTGTTGTATTTCAGAGCAAACAGGAATCAGTTTAGATGCATGTGAAAGCAATAAAATTAGATATTTTAAAAAGGTTTTATGTAGTTTATCTTCTAAGCAGGGGATGTTTTAATTTATAATACGTAAGACAAGTCATAGATAGAATAAACTATATTCAGAACTCAGAAATAGAAAATTTTGTTTAAGTTAAAGGATAAAAACTGCATGTGATGTGAAAAGCCAGACATTCACAAGCTACTTCTCTGCTGTTAATGAAAATGGTATTTAAAAAAACAGTGCCTCCAACATCTTTTCTGTATTAAGAATATACAAAATTAAGGAGTTAGCTGATATTTCTTCCACCTGGTTGAAAATTAGAAAGTAAACATCCATTGTCATTTTAGTCAGTAGTGCTGCAAAGCATGTTTCAATTCAGCTAGCTTTCTGCCACTGCACTCGCATGATCTACTGTCTCTGTATCCTTCTGTTGAATTGAAAATAGTCTTATTGAGCTGATAAACAGAGAGAGCTCTGTGTTTAGAGAATGGAACGTAACTAATAGCTTTTCTCTTTTCCCCTTTTTCTTCATGCCTTTGACATTGTGTGTTTTGTCTATCGTGGTAACTAGCAATACATAAAATTTGATTTTTTGCTTCATCAGAAACTGTGCGTTTGGTATGACACAAATAACAGGACTCTTAACACATACAC
The DNA here is from genome assembly GCA_023055505.1 of Callipepla californica brunnescens. Lineage (NCBI taxonomy): Eukaryota > Metazoa > Chordata > Aves > Galliformes > Odontophoridae > Callipepla > Callipepla californica. The sequence goes on along the minus strand of JALIRH010000001.1, from coordinate 107,959,367 downwards.
ACAACAGTGAAACATTAAAGGAAGAACTTGTATTCCTGTTATTTTAAACATTGTTTATATTTAGCATCCAGTGTTTAGTTCAGGTGATGTTATTGGCCTCATTTCATTGCCACATGTGCCCCTGGCATTCAGGCTGGTTGGAAGATTTTCCCTGTTCTGATGAGTTTGCATTTCACAGAGGTGAGAGGAGCAGAAGCATGTAAGCATGTGATCTGTCAAGGGTTGCAGTCAACACCTGTGTGCTAAAGGCAGACTGTGTCTGTGGAAAGAGACTGAAACAAGCTAATGGTACACTAAATGCAATGTAATCTTTGCAACAAAACTCCACTGCCTTCCAGTATTTTCATACTCCTTTCCATCTGACAGCTCTGACGTAGGTACTCCTGAAAGACAGGATAAGTGTTCTGTTGCTGTATGAAGGGCGTTGGTTCTGTTTAACTCAGAAGGGGCTCAGAGAAGATCAAATGATAACAAGATCAGCAGTATTTTACTTAGAGTAATACATCAAAGAAATAGAATGTGGAAGACGTGGATTTGAAAAAGAGCTCTCCTCCATCAGAGTGACTGTACCCTCAGTGGTGAAGCTGTGGCTCAAGCTGGGATGTTTCCTCCTGTGTATACCATGGTTAGAGCCCAGTAGAAGTGCTCAGGATACCCTCAAGCCCTAAGCTGTCTTTCTGACTTTGTACAATAATCGTTTTTTTCTTAAACAAAGCGCTTGGAAAACCTTCTACAGCATGATAGTCCCCAAATGAAACCAGTAGCTATTCTCAGTTCAGGTTCATTTGAAGCTGAAATTATTCTGCTTGCAGATGGAATAGGTTCAGTAATGGTTTTGATAAACCCGAAGTACTTACTATTCTTGAGAAATATTATGCCTAAAATAAAGACTGTCACATTATAAGGTGGGCATTGAGTGGAAAGGGTTCCTCTAGAGTGAGGCATTACCCTGCCTGGCATCATGGCCTTCCTTCTTTGTACCAGCACAGGCTGATTTTTTGCACATGGCATTGAGGGCGAGGGTCTGTAGTGTCTGCAGCAGTGGGAGAAAATTGGTCTGGGTGCACTAGGAGTGGGGGAGTTGAAGCCTCTTCAGCTGCTCTCCTTTTCCTTTGTCCCTTAATCTATGCCTGCATATGCTCAGCAAAATGCTAATGAAAAAAAGAGTGCATAATTTAATAATAAGTGTAATAGCCAGGGTGATTTGGGAAAATTCTGGCCAGTAGGGCTTATTGGTATTTGAATGTGCTGGGGGCAGCTCTGTCTGCTCCCCATCCAAATGGTGGAAACTTCTTGGAAATGTATCAGTTAGTTTTCCTCTTTTCAAAAACTGAGGTGCGGAGATTGGAAAATCAAGATGTGATGAACTATTCAGTAAAAATGAGCACTGTGTGATGTTATTTCAACTACATGGACAGAAATAGATGCCATTTCCAGAACTGAGTGCATTTTTTTGTGTCTGTCACTTTTATTGTGCTCACTAACGGGCTTGTTCACTCAGAGATAACACTGAAGTGGAAATGTTAAGCAGCCAATCCTCTATTTCTTAGACGTGTCTCCGGAGAGGATAACATCAAACACTAGTACAGCCCTCAGCTATTAATTCCTGGTTCAAAAAATTTGTTTGTAATGTCAAGAGGGTGAGGGTAAATAGACTGCTCAGTAGGCAGGTGCCTCACCTCAACCTGTTTTTTCTCTTCCACTGCTGCATAGCATTACCACAGATATATGGGATTAGGTTTTTTGCTCAAACTTGTTGGAAATGCTTTTGTTGTTGACCAGACTTCACATATAAATGGCAGCCTCTTCCTATATGTCTTTCCTTTTTTTGATGACCCACCTGTAGGAAAAGATAAATTAGTATATACATATATATTTAAATTACTCCTCATTCACTGATACAGTGTTGGATACAAGAACATTTTAGAGAGAATTGTTAGAGCTGTAATTAATCTATGATTCACATCTAGTTAGCATATATTGCATTGGAGTTTAAAACTTTTCCAGTACTTAGCAGGATTTCATTTTACTTTTAAATACTATTTTTAGTAGCATTGTGCTGAAAAACAGTGCTGTAGCACATAATTTGTTCTAATCTGATTTTTAAATATTTTCTGTTACTTTCTTCTCTGTAGTATTTATATGGAAGTAATCGAAAAGACAACATATTTATTGATCCAATCTACCAGACGTTTGAACAAGAATTAAATAAAATCCTTAGAAGCTGGCAACCAAGCATACTTCCAGATGGTAATTTTCTTTTTGGTCATGTATGTTTTTCATCTTTTAATAGCTTTATTTTTAAGCATGTAGCTACACAGGAACATTCTATATGTTGAGGTAGTAATTGATTAAACATCATAAAGATTTCATGTAAGAGTTCAACTAAGACTGTACTTAATAAACATTATTTTGTTTCTTGGTAATCCACATTGCAAGAGTTGCTTTTGCCACCACCTGTTTATTTAAAATTGACTATTGATCTTCAGGAGAGAAAAATCAGTAAAAATGGCTTGTTTTTGACTTGTTTGTACCCAAGCTGAGTTAATTTTTGCTCGAATGACTCTCCACTTGGGAAAGAATGAGGCAAATGCTGGACCAGCTTGCTATATATTAAGTCTTACCTGTACTGAGAAAACTGTTTGGATTGTTTTACTCAGGAGTGTTGTCAGTTCATAGAGAAAACAGAAGTGTAGTATACTAGGAAATTTTTCCCAGCAGATCCATTTTGATACTAAACTACAGAATCCATTCTTCCACCTCTGTCACAAATGTCTTGTGAGTGAGAGCTCCTCCTTACCAGCTCTTCTTCTCTTTACTTGGTATGGTCATTTATCTGTATAGCTTAGGAGGGCTCTGTTTATGACCAACCACATAGCCTGAAAGATCTTTCCAAGTGAAATACCCATGAGAAAGAAGGTGTACCTATGCAGAGGCCTTGCCTGAGCAGAATAAATAAAAGTCAGAAATATGCTTTTTTTCTGTAAGGGACTAAGAGATTAGGCCCTTGAACATTTGCTTTTATGTGATAATGTGAGGGAATTGCATGTAAGAAATACTTCCTGTGTGAGATTGCATATATCCCATTGTCTGTCTTTTCCTGAAACTGAGTTCCAGTGTCTTTACATGGTGGTTTTGAGAGGTTATAGGCACTTAATTAAATATGCTTGTGAGAGGCTTCTGTCATGAGCATTTTACTAAATTTTACAGCAAACAGAAACTTGACTATAAGTATTATTATTACATCTGTACAGCTTATGGGCTAATTCATTATACTTTCTCTAATGTTTTTTTTTTCTGAAGGATCAATATTCTCTCGAGTGGAAGAGGATTATCTGTGGAGGATTAAACAGCTAGGATCGCATTCACCGGTTGCTCTTCTGAATACTCTGTTCTACTTTAACACAAAGTACTTTGGTCTGAAAACAGTGGAGCAGCACTTAAGACTTTCTTTTGGCACTGTTTTCAGACACTGGAAAAAAAATCCTCTAACAATGGAAAGCAAAGCTTGTCTTCGATATCAAGTGTCTTCCCTGTGCAGAGCTGATAGTGAAGGTACTATGACAGTTCCAAAATAAGTATTGCAGGAACATCCACGTTTCACTCATCTGAGGGACATCTGGGCAGCTTGCCAGGAGCCAGAGGTCTGCCATTGCGTAAAGTTCAGTTCTTGGCTCTTGGGTCTTTAATGGGAGTGTGTTTGTTGGGAATACAGTGTCTCTGCATTTAATGATCCCTTTCAGCCCTCTAGTCTCCGTGGTATGCGCTGAGACTCTGATGTGGCTATGGGTTGCATTTCCAGTGCATAGGTAAATGAAGATGTGACGATTGTGTTGCATAGGTTGAATTTTTGTCAGTCCACTCTGGGGTATTTACTGAAAAATGTGAAATAACTTTGTTGTGGCTTAGATGTTGTTGGTTTTCTTCTTAAAGATAAAATTACTACTGGGAAAAGGAAACATGAAGACGATGAACCAATATTTGAACAAATTGAAAACACGTCTGATCCAGCTAGATGTCCTGTGAAACTGTTTGAATGCTATCTGTCTAAAAGGTATGTATGATAAGGGGTAAAAAGGGAGAGTTCTGGAGAAAACCTGATACAAAAGGGAAATGTTTTGATGACACATTAAATATCCTCAAGCAAAAGGAATGTATTGAATTCTTCTAGAAATATGTATATAAATGAAAGCACTGAAATCTCCAGTCCTGTAACTGGACAGCACCTGCACAAAGTATGAAAGCAGGCAGAGTACTGTCAAAAGTTTCATCTGGGAATAATTTCTTACACAAAATTCCCAAGCATCCTGCAGAGAAGTACCAATTAAGAATTACCAACAAGGAATCTGGTAGATTTTGCTGCCAGAATGTTGTTTGTGATGTCTGTGTCCTTAATGATTTTCTGATTCTGGAAATAGATTTGCTTCATGTTAAGTCATCATGAAAATCAAAGGTAGATGCTTTGGAGTTATATTTGACAACATATCTAAAAATATTTTGCAGTAGAAAAATATAATCATCAGTAAGAGATTTGTTGAGAAAATTTGCCCCTAGAACATATCCAGCGAATGATGGTGAAACTGTGAAAGATCTGGAGCACAAGCCTTATGGGGAGTGGCTGAGGGAATGGGGGCTGTTCAGTCAGGAGAAGAGAAGGCTCAGGGGAGACCTTATTGCTTACTACAACTTCCTCAGGTTGTGGTGAGGTGGGGATCGGCCTCTTCTCCTGGGTAACAGTGATAGGACGAGAGGTTATGTTGCACCAGGGGAGGTTCAGGTAGGATATTAGAAACTTTTTTTTTTTCTCAGAAAGAGTGGTGAGGCATTGGCACAGGCTGCCCAGGCAGGTAGTGGCATCCCTGTCCCTGGAAGTGTTTAAGGAAGGGGTAGATATAGTACTTAGGGTCATGGTCTAATGGGCAATATTAGTGATAGGTGGATGGTTGGACTTGGATGTTCTTAGAAGTCTTTTCCAACCTTAATGATTTTCTGATTCTGGAAACAGATTTGCTTCATGTCAAGTCATCATGAATTTCAAAGGTAGATGCTTTTGAGTTATATTTGACAACATATCTAAAAATATTTTGTAGTAGAAAAATATAATCATCAGTAGCTCTGCATTTAGAAATAGCTTGTTTCCTTCCTATCTGTTTAATTAATACACTAAAAAGAAAATATTAGGAAAATCTTACACAAAAAAAAATTAGCAGCTAAATGTCTTAGAAGTGTTTGAGAACAGGATTTCATGGGAAATATTTTTTTTAATTGGAACAACCACTACATCAACTGATTTTAATAACAGACAATGTATTTAAGTCTAAGTAGGATATAGACGTGATACAGAAGGAAAAATACCTTGTGCGTGCAACAAAGTAAATCAAATGAAGTATGAGATCCAACCTGTGTTGGAAAGTAGTATCTTATTATTAAAAGTGAAGAATGATGTAGACCATGGTTGTCCAGCTTTTTGGTTTGCCTGAGCCACTTCGATTGAAGATAAATTGTCTTGGGCTGGACAAAATATATATAAGTAAAGTACATAAGTAACAAAACTTTTTAAAACATATAATTAAGGGCAACAAAAACTTAAAAGTAGTGGGAGATTTGACCTTGTTTTAGTGAAACTGATGAATTTTGATAGGTTTCAAGATTTCTGAAAAACATTGTTCTCAAGTTCCTGTATCAAAATGGAATTCAGGGCTGCATATTTTTGGCTATTCATAAGGCTGCGTTTAGCCAGTGTATCAAAATGCATACCATTATTTGCCTTTACTTGAGCTTACCATAAATTAATTTTCATTTTGAATGCTGATAGGGTTTGAAACACAGCGCAGATAAGTAGATTTTTACCTTAAAGTCATGAAAAATTGCAAAATATTACAGCACTGCTCTGCAGCTCTCCACAGTATTATCTTGTTGCCTATACAATCTGAGCTCAAGCTATACACTGTCAACTCGTGAAAAATATTGCTAAGTATCACACAATTATGTTACAAGTTTGATCTTATGGGGTCACAGTTTGAGCTGCCCAGGGTTGCATGTGGCCTGCAGACTGAAAGTTGGACACACCTAAGGTAAAGGTGCATAATAATACTTGTGTATGCAAAAAATAAGAATAAAATAATTTGTTAGTGGGTTAGAAGATATGCCTGAGTTGGATTGGGCAAGTGTATGAACTGCAAGATGTAACAGGTCGAGAATTAAGGAATTTTAAGATGTAGTGACCAACTCTTTGTGCAAATAGGAAGAAGAGGGATTTTAGCTTCTTGTTGCACTTCCATGCACCTCAGAACTACCATCCTTGATTTTCAAGGGAAGCCTAATCTCTGCATTCAGAAACAGAAAGTATTTTCTGTTTCAGCAAGTCCTAGAGTTGCAAAGTTTTTCAAAACTGGAAGAGCCTGCAGTCTCATGTACTCTTGCTCAGTCCTAGGCATCTGCTTTGGGCTGTCCTGAGGGTGCAGGACTGGCTGGCTGCACAGCTCTATGTACAAGGTAGCATTTCTCCACAGTAATGTTCATTTTGTAGCTGGCCAAAGTATAAGTAATCTTTTGATGGCATATAATGTCAGAAATATTAGCATATTAATTTATCCTGTAAAACTGTTATTCTAATCTCCCTTATTTTTCTTCCTTGTAGCCCACAGAATCTGAATCAGAGGACGGACATGTTCTATTTGCAACCAGAATGCTCTGTCTCCTCAGATAGTTCTGTCTGGTACACTTCCACCTCACTGGACCGCAACACTTTGGAAAATATGCTCGTACGGGTTCTTTTAGTCAAAGATATTTATGAAAAAGACAATTATGAACTGGATGAAGACATAGATTAAAACAGACTTCCAAAAACAGTCAAGAAAACGAACAGCATTAGCATATAGTCATGCTGCTAGACTTTTATTATGGAGAACATTTCAAGTTTACCCTTTGTTTTATGAGTTTTGTAGCATTGTGTACCCTCACCTGGGTATTAACATGTAAATAGTCTGTGAGTGAAAGTTTCCATTATTCTGCGTAGTGATGCTAGGATACATAACAGACACATTTCAGATTCTTTTTTTTTTTATTATTATTTATTTGATTAGGTATGTTTGTAACTTTTTACATTGCAAAATATGAATGAGAATGTGCCATGTGTAATTTTTTTTCTTGTAGTAAGAGACATCCATATTGCACAACTCTACTGTTGCAAGCTCCCTTGAAAGGACACTCTCTTTTAATGGGCTCTTAAACCGAATGGTTGTGTATGGGTAGCACTACTAAAGTTTAGAACTTGCTGTGTCTTGGAGAATTTTTAAATAAATTGTAAACTAATAGGTTTTTTACTTTTTAGTTACTGAAGCCTTATAAGGTTATGTAGAGAGATTCCATCTTATGTACCAAAAATAGACAAAAGAGAATGCTGTCAATATTGGTGTACTGTAATGTGAATCTATTCTGGTGAAAACATTTTTTTTGTTGCCCTTATTAAAACCTTAGTGTCCTTTCCTTATTTGTGACTCTCTCTCAATTGCCCCTACAAATAATATATATATACATGTATAAATAAATGAACATAAGCTTAAAGCATGTGATCATCATGACATGTATTTTGTTTAAAAAATGGAGACAAAAGAAAAAAAAAATCCAGAAGAAAAAGTGGGGAAAAAAAAGAAAAAGAAAAATGTCTGATGATAATGCTATATAATTCTTTTCTGTCTTTACTTTTCCAACCATAAATGCTGGTACCTCATGTCACTGTAAATCTGTCCTTTGTAGCCTTAGCGAAATGAATTTTGATGCTGTATTACATAAAGTAATATGGTATACTAAATTTGAACTTGTTTGTTCTTGCATTGCTGTACTTAAATACAGTCAGTACTTGACAATGGGTGGGGAAATTCTTTTAACTAATGCCTCCATACAAAAGCCATATGACATGTGATGTTGCGGAACGCTGATAAATTTTTGAAGAAAACGCCTTTCATATGTTCTGTATCCTTTCATTGTGCTTATTCTGCATAAGGAGTCTGATTTCCAGATCCGCTTAAGTTTTGTTTCTTGCTTTTGTTTAACTGATGCAAGCAATGCAGTGGCTCATGCAATGATTTTGCTATTGTTATGAAAAAAAAATGTGGTAAAATATTATCCTACAAAGTAGTCATTAGTTTTGCTTTCTTAAATGACTTCAAGTGTGTTGAGAAGAATCGTTTATTAAAGGGGGAAATTTTCTGTCTGTATATGTGTGTGTATATATATACACGTGCATGTGTTTGTATATATATGTACACATACCACCTTAGGGCTCATTTCTTGCAAGGGCTGCATGACTTTTTCATTTTCCTTAGCTTGAGAAGAGTGCACTTGGATACACATCTTTCTATACAGAGAAATAAAGCTTCAGTTGCTTTGTTTTGTAAAGTAAGTTCGTTTAAACTTCTGCTATTCTTGTATGTCTGCAAATATGTATTGACTTTAGATGTACCACTATTTCAAAAGTAGATGGAGATGTATATGTTTTATTTTTCATTTCTTGCTGGTGGCTCTATCCTTCCTGTGAAATCAAGAAGTAGCACAGAGAAACACTCTGTAGATCACTTCTAACTTCAGTACTCTTTTCCTCTTGTGAGTGCATAAGAACTTAAGTGAGAGGGTGGTTTTTGGTGTTTTTTGTTGTTGTTGTTCGTTTGTTTGTTTGTTTTTAATCAACAGCCATAGAATGTGCCCATGTAACACAGAAGTTAACACCATTTTGTTGTGACCACTCCAGTTGAACACCTGACTTGACTGTAAGTTGAATTTTAAGTACAGGAACAATTTAATTGCTTAAGATGCATTGTGCTTAACATGAAATCTTTCTTTTTGAATCGTAGAATCATAGAATCACCAAGGCTGAAAATGATCATCCAGTCCAACCGTCTCCTTCTTACCAATATCCCCCACTAAACCATAAGACCTGTGCTTCAGGTGCTTCACCAGCTTTGTTACCCTTCTCTCAGAAGGGCCTCAATATCTTTCTTTTAGTGAAGGGCCCAAAACTGAGCACAGTACTCAAGGTGTGGCCCCACCAGATCTGAGTACATAGGGATGATTACCTCCCTGCTCCTGCTGGTTGTGCTATTGCTGGTACAAACCAGGATGCTATTGGCCTTCTTGGCCACCTGGGCACACTGCTGGTTCATGTTCAGCTGAGCACTGACCAATACCCTCAGATCCATTTCCTCTGCACGGTCTTTGAGCCACTCTGCTCCAAGCCTGTAGCATTGCCTGGGATTGTTGAGGCCAAAGTGCAGGACCCAGCACTTGGTCTTGTTGAACCTCATCCCACTGGCTTCAGCCCAGTGGTCCAGCCTGTCCAGATCCCTCTGTAGGGCCTCACTGCCCCCACGCAGATCAACATTTCCAGCCAACTTGTTGTCATCTGCAAACTTACTGAGGGTACACTCAGTGCCCTCATCCAGGTCATCAATAAAGACACTGAACAGGACAGGCCCCAGCACTGACCCTGGGGAACATCTCTCCCGATTTAGTATTGTGTTTAAACACAATCATAGTTCTGTAAAATTATGTATTTTAAATGTGAAACTTCAGTACCCTGAATGAGAACTAAAGTTAAATGTGTGTGTGTTGAGTGTTTAGTCTTAAATAGAACCTAAATTGTTGTTCTCAAAATCAGATAATTGTTATTCCTTAAATAAGATCAGTTGTTACTGTGGTATTCCGAACAATGTATGCACATTTTCAGTGTGACTAGAAAATGATAAATACTTCCTGAATTTTATCAGAAATCATGCTATTGTCCTGAACTCTTCACTTTTTCTGCCCAGGATTCACTTTCCATCAGTGGAATATTTAAGTTAGGACTTGAAGTAATTTTTAAATATGGATCCAGGTTGGAAACATAAAGATGGTCGACAAGAAAGTAAGTTTTATTCCAGTAGATGGAGCTATTCCATCACCAGCAACAATGTTTTTCATGAGTTTATTTTGATTAGACCAAATGTAAACTACTGAAGTACTGCGGTCAAGAATGAGTCAAGACTGAATCTATACCTGGAATTCTTAAATTTGAACAAGAATGCAAAAAGCAACAAAAAGCCTTCTTTTCTGGAAGAACAAAAAAAACCAAAAGACATTAAATTTTGTAATAATTAGAACAAATATATATATATACATATATATATATATATATATGTAGTATATTTAGTACTGTATATATAGTAAGAACTGTCAGCGGCTGGACTAGAATCAGGCCAGAGTAAGGTGTTACCTGACAAATTGCTGTACAGAAAAATGTGCAGTGTCCTTCCCTACACAGAGCTCCCTAGCTGGTGATGTGTATCTGAATCCCCCCTTCACTTTCCACCTTTAGACGGAAGTGTGAAAGGACAGTCTAGCTGTTCTGCACATCTCTGTATGCTCTGGCACAGCTTAACTTAGAAATGCTCCTGGAAAGTGCTTGATGTCTCCTCAAAAGAGGTGTCTCCTTCAAAAGAAGGCAGCTTAGGTGTTGTAATTACTGAACTAAGCATAAATTACTGAAAAGAAAGTTGTTTTTGTGGAGTAATTACAATATTAATTGCCTTTAAGATGCTCACTGTGTGAATCTATGATTCTATAATGCAAATAAATCTGTTTTCTTAGTATCTATGACTTTGTCCTGTCCTGTGAGAAGCTATGTAAGTAGGTTGGAAAACAGGAGGCATGGCCCATAAAGCTGGCAATCCCTATAGGATGTCAGAGGTGTCTTCGGAGTGGATTATCAAAGGCATGAGTGGAAGTAAACATACACGGCATTTCCTTTTTATCAGATTTTGTTTTAGTATATAAAGTTTCTTCTTGTTGTAATGTTCTCTTTCCCATTTCTGTCTGTTGCCATTAGGAAAGAAAGTTAAATCCATGTTCTTTCTATTACAAGTAGGATGGAGTATGATGAGCAGGTCCTCCTGGAAGAGACATTTAGCTGCACAGGAGATGAAGAAGTGATCTGAGACAGCCACTATGGCTTCACCAAGGGCAGATTGTTTCTGTCCAAACTCGTGGCCTTCTGTGATGGAGTGACAGCATCAGTGGGTAAAGGATGTCATCTGCCTGGAATTCTGCAAGGCCTTTGACATGGTCCTGCACCGCATTCTTTTCTCTAAACTGGAGATCTGTTTGAAGACTGGACTAGTTGGTGGATAAAGTATTGGTTGGATGGTTGAAGCCAGAGAGCTGTTGTCAGAGGCTTTGTCCAGATGGAGGCTGATGATGAGCATTGTGCCCTGGGGGACATCCTGGGACCAGTACTCTTGCAGCATCTTTATCAATAACATTGGCAGTGGGATTGAGTGCACCATCAGAAAGTTTGCTGATGACACCAAGCTATTTGGTGCACACCACAAAAGGAATGGTTGCTATCCAGAAGGACCTGAAGAGGTTTGAGAAGTGGCCCAAAAGAGCTTAATGACATTTAGCAAAGTCAAGTGCAAGGTGTTATAATCTGGTTTGGATGATCCCAAATGTGTTACAAACTGGGAGAAAAGCTCCTTGAGAGCAGACCTGTGGAGAAGGACCTGGGAGTCCTGGCATGATGTGAGCCAGCAGTGCTCTTGCAGCCTGGAAGGCCAGCAGTATCCTCGTCTGCATTAAAAAGGGGAATGGGAACAGGGAGAGGGAAGTAGGTGATTGTCCCCCTCTACTCTGCTCCCATGGGGCCACGTCTGGAGTACTACAACCAGGTCCAGTGCCCCCATCATGAGAAGGGTGTGGAGCTTTTGGAGCAGGTCCAGAGGAGGCCGTAAAGATAATCAAAAGACTGGAGCACCTTTCCTGTGAAGGAAGATTGAGAGAGTTGAGCTTGTTCATCTTGGAGAAGAGAAGGCTCTGTGGAGACCTAACGGTGACCTTCCAGGAAGGAAGCTATTATGCAGGAGGAGGACCAACATTTTCTGCAGTCTAGTAGTGGTAGGATGAGAGGAAATGGCTTTAAATGACACGAGGGAAATTAAGGTTAGATGTTAGAAGAAAAATCGTTACTCAATGGCGAGGCACTGGAGCAGGTTGCACAGAGAATTTCTGGATGTTCGGTCCCAGGAGGCATTCAAGAACAGGTTGGATGGGGCCCTAGGCAGCCTGATCTGGTGGGTGGCAGCCCTGCCTGTCGCAGAGGGTTGAGACTACATGGTCGTTAAGGTCCATTCTGACTTAAATCATTCTGCGACCCTATGAATTAAGCCTGGACATAGAAGGAACTCTAATGATAATTCTACCTCTTACTTATCTTTCAGTAAAGCATAATTTAACGTTACCTTTGCAAAAGGCTCCATTGTCCCCAACTCAGTTCTCGCAGGTGTAATAGCAGAAAACATTTGCATGAGACACTGGTGTGGTGAGGAACTCCAAGGGTGTGTATTTGTGATATGACTGGATAAGCTATTGCTAGTTCACAAGGAAAGTGAGCAAATGGAGAAAGGACAGAAAAGGTTGGTTGTATCCTTTTTGAACACGTAATAGGAGTTAGGAGTTCAGGTCTAGCTTGTACTCTGACACAGTCTCTTCAAAGCTTATGCTTCCTGCATAGCCTGTCTCAAAGGATTTCACCCAGCTTCTACTGTATGCCATCAATGAATGTAGAAACAAGATTTAAGTGTTTTGAATGGCTAGTTGTATTTTCAGGATGTCTGTTCTGGTGTTTCCAAATCTGTTAATAATTTCATACATCTGGGAAATTTTTGTATTTCCTCTCCTAGGAATCTCTTGCCCTTGATAGAACTGCCACAACACATTTGCATTCAGTTAAATCGTTGGATTATATACCAGATATCAGAAAGAAGTTGCAACTCTTAAGTTGTTTAATCAGATATTTTTCTATATCTCCAGCTGCTTTTTTTTTTTTTCCGCTATTGTTGTTTTCTTTGATTGGTATTGCAAAATGAAAGGACGAAATCTGTGAATAGAGCCCTTGAAAACATCCCTGAAAAACTACTCGGTGTCTGCTGCCACTGTGAAGTGTGGCTTTATGCAGTGAGACTGGTGGAAACACTTCAGTGAGGCTGCTCACTTCACTGCTGGGAGCCCTCACAGTCATCCCCCAGTGTGACTCTTCACTTTACTGGTTTTGTCTGCCCAGAACTGAGAGTCTAGCTGAAGGATGAATACCAAGAACAGGCCTCTGCCCTTGTGGCCCGCCAGATACAGGTGTGCAAGAAGTGAAGGCTTCTGATAATGAGGTTCGGTGATGCCAGAAGAGGCAGCAAGCATCTGTATCTGAGAGGTCTGAGAAGAACAAGGCCTAGTGCTGAACCACTTCCTTTTATGAGCTGTGACTGTAGTAGGGGAAAAAACTCAAATGATGCTTTCGTGGCCTATTCTGACCTGCCCACCTCCCCATCGTGAGCAGGCTCGTTCAGTTCCCCTCAGAAGGGCTCTTCAAGGGTTGGCCTTCTCCCAGTTACTTGCAGCTAAATAATTCCAAATCCTCTATTTTGTGCACTAAAATTCTGTTTCATAAAACATTAAACCTCCATGTCCATTTTTAGAAAAGAACAGGCACATCCTTGTCACCTGTGTAATTTAAACTGCTGTCGCTTAATTTGTACCAAAATACTCCAAGTGCTTTACTGGTTTAAAATGCAACATTTTATTTCTTGGTGTGTTTGCAGAGTAAGCAGTATACTCCCTGCAGTCTTGAAGATGATGTTTTCTGTTTCCAGTATTCATTACGCAAGGCAGTATAAGTTTAGTATTTGCATTTCTACTCTTAAGAATTCCTGCAGTTCCTTCTGGTTGAAGAGGAAGCTTTCCAGCTTGGGACAAAGCTGTGTTGCTGCAGCAAGTGAAGGTGCTAAAAACATTTTTTTTTCTATCTCCAGACATGAAATCCACATTAGTATGTAACATGTCAGATATAGTAAACAAAACAATAGATACTGAAAAAATTATGGTCTGATTTCCATTAGCTTAAGAAATAAAGAATATTCTTCTATTATACGTTCTTGTTGTACCAGTGATCTTTCAAGATTAAAGATGAAAAAAGTTTTAAAAGAGAATGAGAGCAAGAGCATTACAAGTCAGCTGAGGATGTTATAAAAGACCATTCAGATTCTCCACAGCTATGTCCTTCAGTTCAAGCATGCTGGACAACAAGAACCCGGGGACCTTTGGCAGTGTGAAGACTTGTTCATGTGCATTTTCTTGTATCTTGGACGATTTCTGTAGTCACTGTAGTTGAAGTTGTAGACTTTAAAGAAGTATCTGTGGACTTCGCTGTCTTTTTACATACATACTTCTCATTCATCTGAAGAAGTGGTTATATCTCCCTGATCCTCAGGCAAAAGGTGTTTCTTTTACCAAAATCCCACTTCATCTCTAAGGATATGGTCCACCATTCATTTTCATGTTCCAAAGAAGTGTACTAACACTCAGGGAAAACATTCTTATTGGTGTCATCCTCATGGTGAAGAAATACGGTTTATCTTCCAGCTTCGGTGGAGAATCCCATAAGAGAAGTTCCTTGGAGAGGAGGAGGCTCAAAGCGGCACGCTAACTTCTCATACCAATGAAATCCCCAAACCACAAGAAACAACTTGGGTGAATGAAGCTTCAGGACATCACCTAAATAAAAGTGGATCCTCTACAAACCTTTAGTTACTCTGCAGTCAGAATTCAACAAAGGGGCAGATTTTGTGGTGTTCTAGAGAATGAGAGCCTGGCAAAGATATTGAAGGACTTCATGGGAAAAAAACTATGTAGTCTGTGTAAACCCACTGGGAAGTGATGTGAGAGGGAAGCAACAGGCGTGCAAGAAAAGCAACAGAGAAATAAGACCAACTGTGGGGTGTGCTGTGCTCTGTCTTCCCAGAGGCATAGCAGTTCCCAGCCCAAGGATGGAAGTTCCTGCATTAATAGGCAGCTGCTCCGCTCTTCTGTCTCTTCTGAAACAGGAGTTAGCAGGAGGAAAAAATGATTTCTTGGTGCCATTGGTATGCTCATGTCTGACATGGGCTGCATTTGTTCTGGTTGAGGAGGCCTGGCACCACTATTGGCCATGGAGAACCATCCTGGTTCTTGGGAAGAGCTCCTCCAACCCACTCTTGGGTACACTCTTTTTGGCTGCTCCTGTCTGTTTGCTCCTTCTCACTAATGAATGACTGTTGTGGTTTTATGACTTGCTGGAAAAGGTCCACATTCAAAAAAGCAAAGCAATGGTAGCTCTGCTGCGGAGTACAAAAACACTTTCACATTTTTAGAAACTATGTTTCAGGAGGTGTGATGGCATCAGCTATCTTCTGCCACAGTTCCTCTCCATAACAAGATGGGAAGAATGTATGAAGTTGCATGTATAGAAAAAGAGAAAAAAACGTGAGATAAAATGAAAAGAAAAAAAAAAGGATTTTATTTTTTTCTTTTTTGAAAAATACTTTTCAGTGTGTGTCTAGCATTTATAGAAATATAAGAAGAATGCCTGTTGAGATTTACTGCTCCAAGAAAAAGTGACCAGACATTGATAAAGGAGCACAACCGCAGCAGGGCTTCGGGTTGGAAAGTTAAATCTCAGTTTAGTTTAAAAAGCATATATATGTATTGCCAAAATGGGTGTTAGTGAGAAGAACCATGAGTGAAATATTTTCAGAATCACACTGGTGCTGCACTGTGACCATTGTACCCTGCTTGCAACCAATGGGAGCCGTGCCTCATGCAGATCTCGCAGGATTCATAGCAGGAGTCATATGAGACTGTGTGTCTGGGAGGAGGGGTGAACTGAGACACATGTAAGAGTTGTCGCTGAGATATGTTATTTTGGCCTTTGTATCTTCAGCAGAAGCATGTCAGCCACAGTGTTTTTGGTGGACCCTTTAGGAGTACCTATATTCAACATAATTTTCAACTGTTCATTCTTCTAAGTGTTGTAAAAGTTCCCAGCCAAACAGAAATCTCTCTCACAGTGCTCATAACAGATGCAATACTGACGGCAGATCACTGTCTGTAGAAGTTGGTGATGGATTTCTTTGAAAGTGGGAATTCAGGTGATCAAAATTGCTTACTTGAATGACATGCTGTCAGCTTCTAAGTTAAAATTGCATTATTGCATAAAATGGGAGTTGAAACTTAATGATCTTAAAGAGCCCTTCCAACTCAAACCGTTCTATGATTCTATAAAATAATAAATAATGCACGAGAGCTATTTTTACTAAAATACATCCTCTTGCAACTGAAGGTAATCCTTTCTTTTTTACTCCAAATTTGTTGTTGCTGACCAGAAGAGAGCCTTTTTATGCCATTGTGTGAGGTTTCTGAGACAGTCACGTGAGCGAGCACACATTTGGTGCATAACAAAGGCTGCAGTGCATAACTGAGACCACATACAATTAAATGTTGATGTAACCACATTTCTGTTAACTCTGTGAAAAATCAGGCATGTTAACAATGCAGTTTCACAAAGTTTCATGTTAGCTTGAAAAGAAATATACTGAATTCATGTTAGTATTAACAAGCAAATGGTTTTCATCATTCTTTATTTTTCTCTAATAGAGAAGGGGAAAACAGTAATTTAGTTTCTAATCTATTTTTTTCTGAGTTTCCATTCCAGCATATAATGTGTCCAAACAGTTCCAAGGTGACATAACTGAAGCATGGACTTTCTTACACTGAATAGTGTGGTGTTACCACTGGGTTTGGGGAATACGGATGTGCTACAGTGAAGCACACATGAAAGAGCCAATGCTAACCAGACAAATTCAAACAAAAATAAACAGTTGTAAACCAGTCAGGGTGAATTTCACACTGCAATTTTATTTCTTTTTCCCTACTTGACAGATCAGAGATAAATGAAGCTTCAGAGTGCAGCAGAGTGCCCCAAGTCCCTTGATGCAGATGTTTCCACCCTTCCAGCCCATATATACCTACAGAGCTGACCTCACTAACTCCAGACACAAAGTTAGAGCCTTCAGCCATCTGCCTAACAAGGATGACACCTCCTGGAGAGGAGATAGCTACCCCTGCTTGGCTAGAAGCCCTTCAGGCTGGTCTTTCCTCCTGGTCCCTGAGATGTGGCACCAGGCAGTCTCCTGGGATGGTGGTCCTGGTGCTTGGGATCTCCACGAGGGAAAGCCAGGATTGGATGTTGGTCTGACATGGTTTGCACTGCAGTTCCCCAAAGTCTCCCAATGGATGTGTATTTCACAGAATCATAAAGGTTGGAAAGACCACTGAGATCATTTAGTCCAGCCATCAACCCGTCACCACGACACCCACTAACCATGTCCCTCCATGTCACATGTAAACGTTTCTCGAGTATCTCCAGGGATGGTGATTCCACCATCTCCCTGGGAAGACTGTTCCAATGCCTAACCTCTTATTGAGAAGAATTTTTTCCTAATATCCAACGTGATACTTAGGAGAGTCTATCTTCCTTGTCCAGAGCACAACCACAGTTGTGTGAAGATTTGAGATGGCAGACACAGGAACACCACACTTTTTCGGGGACTCAGTGCCCCACTTCTTGTGTAAATGTGCCTGTGGTGGACATCTATAGTCTTCACATCTGAGAAAAAAACCTTCTTTTTAGACAGGCAGACTGGCATCTCTTGCAACCACCATTTGCAGATGGTACTTGAAGACTGGAAATACAGCCATGGGTAAGTGCAGTCTCATTGTTTTCCTGGCTGCAACACATCTCTGTGGAGCTGCCTGTTGCAAAGTACCATTGTTGTGAGTCTGACACCTTGGCCAGGAAAATGGACTCAAGAGACCTTCTGCACTTGGAAGATGAAGTAAGAAATGGACGACAAATCAATCACTGCTTTCCTGATACCTTTGAGATGTGCTGGGATAAACCTGCTCCAGCAGCAGCCATCAGGTATGTGGGCTTCTGGATGCTCAGGGCAGAGTAAGGTGCACCACTGGAGTGATGGGTCCCCCCTGAGGTACTGGTGAGATTTCCTCTCCCAGGATAACAGAGGAGTCCTGTGGCCCCTCAGCTGACAGAGAGGAGGTGTAATCCTGGTGTGTGGGTACAAGGCCTGAATGAGGGCTGATCCAAACAGCTGATTCCCCCTGGTATGGAGGTAGCCTAGGAGAGGTGTCTGGGTCTGAGAGGAGGAAGGAAAGCTGATAGCAGCTAACATTTGCAGGCCAACAGATGCCTGTCCATGTTGCGTTCTAATACTTATGAAGAACATGTCTTGTTGGGGAGTGTTTTTCATCAAAAAAGAGGAGCTTTATCACAACAAAATAATAGCATACGTACAGCTGGGATCCCTCCTGTGGCTACGTGTTGTTTGGTGTCCTGAGCTCCAGTCACACTGTAACTAAGGAATAGGGTCTTTCCAGCAAAAACATTCAGTCTCAAGCTCCAAACTATGTAGTTTCTTCCTCATCTGCTCCAGACATCCTCTGGTCTGAAGAGCCAGATGCTTGGGTTACAGACACTTTTCCTGTCCTAAAGGTACACAGAAATGTCATTACAGTTTTATCCACAGTATTGAGTCCAACCCCTGGCTCCACACAGGACTACCTGGAAACAAAACTATATGTCTGAGAGCAGTAGCCAAACATTACACCAACTCCAGCTGCTCAGGGCTGTCCTCAGGCCTCCACTCAGCCTGCTCTGCTCTGGGCTGAGCATACCCAGGTGCCTCAGCTGCTCCTTACGTGCTTTGCCCTCCAGACCCTTCACCATCTTTCAGTTTGGGACATTCCAATTCTGTGATTCTACCATTGATCTTTCCATGACTACTTCCACAGTCAGTATGAGAATAAGCAGCTTTAAGGCACAACACTTCATGCAAATCTCAGTATGAGACAAAGGAAAACAGATAAATCACACTGCAGATGTGACTGTCTCCTGCCACCAATTCTAAGACAACATATGTTCATGCTCATCTTAACTTAGATGAGTTGAATCCCCATTCCCAACATGCTAAAGTGACTCAAATAACTCTCAAATTCTTTCTTTTGCCTCATCTACTTCATTTTTTAGATATAAAAGTTGTAAAGATGTAATCAATCATAAAATCATAGAATGGCTTGAGTTGTAAGGGACTTCTAGGATCATCAAGTTCTATCCCCCCTGCCACAGGCAGGACTGCCAGCCGCTAGGTCAAGTACTAGATCAGATTGCTCAGGAGACAAGAAAGAGCTTCTGTTCTGTGGAGAGAGAGACTGAGTTGCACGAATGCTCACATCAATTCCCACACCAGATCCTGTTCACAGCTTAGAGCTCAGAAGCCTGACAGCAAGAAGAAAGAAATGGCTGATGGACATCTGGCCTGACCTAGGGAGGAGGACAGCCAGGAGGCAACAAGACCTTTCATAAGCAAAGGAAAGCCAGGACATCATCAACCACAGTGCAAGAAGAAAAGAGATCCACTGTATGACAGCCCTGAAATCTGCACTTCAGAAGACAAAATGACAAATATATTTATATCCAAAATGGCTCAGTCAGGATAACCAGCCTCAGAAGAATGAGAGCAGAAATTTTCGTCTAATTTTGAAAACCTGAGCAATTTTTTTCAGGGGAAATGTAAAATACTTTGGACTGTAGGGTGTCCCATGGTTTTCTGTCTACAGGACCTTGTGCACATCAATTTTTTGAGGGCTTTGGAAAATCTGGGGGAAGCCTGAGTCCATCCTGATTTTGCTGAGAAAAGAAACCACTGGAACAGACTGAGTCTGTGGTGTGAGAGGACAACAGAAGACAGAGAAGATTTGAGCACTGTGGAAGAGGGTTTTAAAATGGAGAAGTATGTCTCTTTATTCATATGTTTTCATTACTCTGTATTATTTTTCCCCTAGGAAGAAAGTGCTGCTGCTTGGAAGAACCTGTCCATCATTGCACACATGGATATCAGTAAAGCTGGAGAAGATTTAATTAAGGAGATGAATTAAGTTAGCTCAGCTGTGGGTGTAGCTTGGATGTGTGCAGGCAGATGCATGCAGGAGTGGGGTGACGAGGACAGAAGGTCTCCAAACACACCATGAACCAGCCCAAGGGCTTTCATTCAGACTTGCTGCTCTCTAGGGCTCTCCTTAAACAAGTAAAAAAAAAAATAAATTAACAGTCCACATCAAATCCTCAGCCCTGGGTCAAAACACAAGAAGAGCTCTCCCTGGTACTACACCACCATGCGCCCAACACTGTGGGTTGGAGGGGATGTATGTCCTCACCTCTGCCAGCACCCCAGCTCAAGCACATCTTGTTGTCATTTGACTCATCTTCAGACAGTGCCTTGCTACCTTTTACTTTCACATCATTTTGATATTAAAATAGCTTGTAATGTTAAGAGAAAGAGGAAAAAAAAATAGACAGATGAATTTTGGCTTGTGTTGTCACTCATTGGAAATACGAAAGCTATTTTCTTGATGTTAACAGCAGACTACGTGTAATAAATTTGAACCATGGAGGTAAACTTTGAACCATAGAGGTAAACTTCTGCTCTTGATTTATTTCCTTAGCAAGATGCTAATGCTGCATTACCTGTATAATCAGTATTCTTCAATTTTCTGATAGTTATCCTCAGCATATATTACCACATTCCTAGAAAGAAAATAAATGCCATGAAATAATGGAAGAACTATGAAGCTGACACCATGTTAAACCAGCTTGTCTTGAGTGGAGTCCTGTATTTCTGTGAAAGAAGGTTCTTGCTCGCTGTTTTAGTTATTACAGTTTATTTTAAATGCATCAGGACATTTTTTTTGGAAGATGGAGATTTCTATTAAGCAGTGTTGGCCAGACTCCAGATTTCTTCTATTCATCTAGAGCTATAATAGTACTGAACACATAGCTGTGAGTGTGAAAGCAATGTTCACCCCTGCATTTTTGTTTCAGTTCAGTCCTCTTGTCCTTTTAAACAGCATAATAGAAGTGCTGCAGTAAGCAGGGTCAAGTAGGATATGCCAGTGAGAAAAGTTAAACTGAGACTATAGGCTGCGATTATGGGCTCTAATGTGTGATGAATCCTTTTTAATCACATGATATGAACAGATGTCACCATTTATTATAAAACAACAAAGTGTTCAGCTACAGGAGGAATAGAATGGATGACAACTGCATTTTTAAATGTTTTGTTTAAGCAAGTACTGTGTGGTCTTTTTAGACAACCAGGAAAAAGTGAAGTTAAAATTTTTTTAAGTGCAAGTCTTTCCAGCCAGTTTCAGTTAGAACAAGGATCTTTTCAGAGGATGAGGACTCAGTACTCTTTATGATTCTCATGTACAGTTAGTATCCGCCTCCATATCTCAACTCAAGTTGGAAGCTAAACTTGATTACTAAGATAAAATATTAACTAAATATTTAATGAATTTTTATGTATGTAATTTACAGCCCAATTCTCTTCCAAAATTATTTCTACTTGTTGCTTTATTATCATTTTCTTAAAATTTTGTTTTATGCCAAAATGTAGAAAAAAAACTTTGAAAATAATATTATCAATTTTGACAAGTCTACAACTCTCCATCAGATCTTGTTAAAAATATCACAAAATATTTCTAGTGTATGAGACAATTATGAGGTATGATACCTGAAGAGACAGTGGGGACCACTGAAAACCCTGGCACCTATGTGGGAGCCAGTGTACCCAACCATCTCTCTTTTCTCTAGACCCAGGAGTTGACTTGTGGAATATATCCATATGTATGTGACTAATTGAGTTCATTCCTTACCTATTTTAAGTCACAGCATCAGGAAGAGGCAGTAACTCCAGCAGGGGTTAGTGAGAGTAGCAGGGAAGCAGCCACCTGAGCTGCCAACAGCTGGGTAAACAGTTTAATCATGAAACTGGGGACACCCTCTGAATCACTTTTAAATTCCTTGGAAGTTTTAGACACAAGAATGAAAACTGTTGGGCTTTCTGGTGGCTTCTGCCACCCCAAAAGAGGCTGTTATGCTGCCCATCTGGGCTGCACAACAGCTATAATTCTTCAGTTTTCTGGAGCAGGATGACCATTTGATGAACCTGAATGTCCACAAGTTCATGAGATCTGATGATGTGCATCAGAGCACCCTAAGGGCACTGGTGTCTACTGAGAGCAAATTGTTTCTGAAGAATCTGGTGCCTTTCTGTGTTACAGCATTTGAGGGTAAGGGAAGAGCAAGTTGACATCATCCACCTGAACTTGTGCAAGCACTGACACTCCCACAGGACATCTCTGTCTCTAAAATAGAGGAACCTGGATTTGACGGATGGGCTACCTGGTGGATGGATGGTCACACTCAAAGAGCTGCAGTCAATAGCTTGATTTCCAAGTGGAGATCAGTGACAGAAGTGTTTCTCAGGAGGTCTGTACTAGGACCTGCACCGTTAAACATTTTTTGTTGGTGACATGGATCCTGTGACTGTGTGTACCCTTATCAAGTTTGTGAATTATACCAAGGTGAGTCATGTAGTTGACATGCAGGAGGGAAGGAATGTCATACAGAGGGATCTTGACAGGCTTGAGAAGGGGACTGTGTGAACTTCATGAAGTTTAACAAGACCGGGTTCAAGATTCCTCACCCTGGTCAGGGCGATCTCAAGCATCAATACAAGCTGGGAGACGAGTGAATTGAGAGTAGCTTTGAGAAGAAGGACTTCAGGTATTTCTGGATAAAAAGCTGAATATGCAACAGCATTAGATGCTTGCAGCCCAGAAAGCCAACTGTAACCTGAGCTGCATCAAAAGAAATATGGCCAGGAGGGAAAGGGTGGTAATTCTCATTAGCATCTCACACACAAAAAAAATTCACAGGAAATTATGACATCAGCTCTTCTTCTTGTGTCCAACACAACAATGCCCAACACAAGGAGCAAGAAGAATGTAAAATCATAGGTGAAACAATGAAGGCAGCTGCAAACTGCTGTGTGGCCACAGCACTTTCTATTCTTGCCCAGTTTCTACATTCCTTTACAGATGACAACAGGAACTCAAGAGGTGGCAGTTGGATCAGAAACCTTTTCTCAGAGCTCTGGATTGAGAAGCAGCAGGGAAGGAAAGGGAAATTAAGGTCAACAAGAAAGAAATGCTACTTCATGTTATCAGAAATCATGTCCACGGTTTCCCGTGTCCTGGAGCTGCATGATTTACTGCTGAACTAAAACAATAATGCCAGACCACTGAAATACAGAGCTTTATCTAAATTATCAACATGGAGATTTTTTATGTTTTAAAAGTGCAGAGTTGAAAAGAAAAGTCAGCTGAAAGGAAGGTCAGTCAAGGAAAAGCATGCTGGAAAGGATTCAGGCTGGGACTACGGCACAATATTAGAAGCACCAAATTGACATCAACAGAAAACATCCCTAGGCAATTCAGAGTTCTTTCAGATTACAGCAACAGTTTGTTCTTCACTGGGTAATGATCACAGGACATTGCCTTCCATCAAAGTACCCAGGAGAATTAACGTTCAAGGTAGGGTGTTGTCCTCTGAAGCTGGAGGAAGAGAAATGTCAGAGGACAGCAGGCTATTTAAGCTTGCTACCTCCTCAAGAGCAAGGGTTATGTTTTCACATGTGATTGGAGCTCACAAACACAGACACTCCCAGGGAAACCTGTAAAGACTGACCTGATTATTGAACACTGGCATTCTCTCATATTGGCAAATACTGTTCTTAGAGAAAAACCTCTCGCTGTTCCAAAAGTAACTTCACAAGTATATCTGTAACATGGCCATGGCCTCCACATCCAGCTGGGTCTCTCTTGACAGCTGTATTCTGCTGACGTTGGGTGTGGACATTATGTGACCGCAGTGCCTTTTTCACCTCTGACCTTCATAGAAGAGTAATTAACATAATCCATACGAATACCTTAAATAGTAGGAAGGATGCCTATAAAGCCTCATGCAAAGTGCTAAAACTGGAATCGCTGTATGACAGTAAGCAAGCAGGCACATAAGATAAGTGAATTATTTCATTAGACGTGTGTACTCAGAAAGGCGCTTTATTTCTTCTGGCAGATGCTAAGGTTCCACATCATTGTGCTGGGAGCTGAGTGAATTTCCTGCCTGTGGTTCAGCAGCTCCAGGACATCCCTGCCCACTTCTTTCCTGGCTTTTTTACAAAAGTATTCAATTATGGGAGAAATACAGAGTTTGTCATGCGGTGGGGAACTGGAGGAATTTCCCCATGGAAATATGCTCAGCCCCTCCCTTCAGGAAACCCGCTGAGCACCTGGCCTGAGCCCCTCTCCCAGAAGCTGTGGATATCTCATCATTGGATGTGTGGAAGGTTGGACTGGGCTTTGAGCAACCTGGGATAGTGGAAGAGGTCCCTGCCCAAGGCAAGGTGTTGGTCTAGATGGTTTCCCTTCCAACCCAAGCCACTTTATGATTTTGAGACACCAATTTATTTCAGCAGAGTACCAGAAACAACTGTTCCTATTTCTGTAGTTCCAGTCCTCATTGCAATCTTCCCTGCCCTTCAGTGGGCATTAACAGTCCCCAGAAGTGCTTCCTTCAGAATTTGCAGCAGGAGTTATCAGCTGTGCAGAGGGAGAGGAGAGCACACAAAATTTCCAGGAAAGTGGCTATTGTTGTTCCTTGCCTTTATCTGAGAACAGCAGACGCTTAGGCAGTCCATGTGAGAATACAGATGTGGAAACTGAAATATCTGGAAAGTCATGACTGCATTTCCGAGGTATGAAAATATGAACACACAATTCTGCTGTGTTCATTTAGAAAAGACAAGTATGATCAAAGCTTCACAGAGTTTTCTCGCCATAGGAAAGCTTGCTTGGGCACTTTCAAAATTCAGAATTGTTCTTTATTTTATTGGCTATGTGAGGAAATATAAAGCATCAGGATAGAAATGAAAGAATAGAAATCAGAATGTGGAAATGCATGTAACAGCTGTATTTTAAAAGGAGATTCACTCTTTTAGGATATTATCTTCAGTTTTGAGCCTAAGCTTGTAGAGAAGTATGAAACCTGGGGGATCAAACCCATAAACTGTATGCTGTTTCCCAATTAAAACAGTTCACAGGTGTCTAACCGAGCCTTCCTCATGGTTAATTCCAATTTTGGAACTTCCCATAAAGGAGCATTCTATGAAAGGTATTGTTTTGAGAAGCAAACTGTCCTCGTTAGGAATCACTTTCTTCTGTGATAAAAATCTTATAGCCATAGGAATACTAAAATGGAAAGGTTTGGAGAACCATTCTGTTCTTGAGTAGGACAAGAGGCAATGGCCTTAAGTTGCACTAGGAGAGGTTCAGGTTGGATAATAGGAAACACACTTTTTATTTTCAGAAAGAGTGGTGATGCATTGGCACAGGCTGCCCAGGGAGGTGTTGGAATCACTGTCTCTGGGGGTGTTCAAGAAATGTGGAGATGTGGTTCTGTGGGACATGGTTAGTGGGCATGGTGATGATGGGCTGATGGTTGGACTAGATGATCTTAGTGTTTTTTTCCAACTTTAATGATTCTATGATTCTATGATTTTATAAAGACATCTAGACTTCTAAAGGGAAAGGCCTTAAGCCCTGGATTTTCAAACACATTGTCCTTATGCAGGTAATTTTTGAAAGGAGAATCAAGTCCAGGAACTTTGCCTCACATTTTTTTTGACACACTAAATGAATGTCTCCTAGAATTATCTGTCTCTGTTGGTTCTGTAAGATACTATGGGATTATACAAATTCAAATTCTAAATTTTACGTAAGCCCAAATACTAGTAAATTAACTTTTTCTCCAGTTTTTCTGTTCCTGGTAAATCAGATTCAGTGGCACCAACAACTGAATCCCTAGGAGGCTGGATTGGTAAGACTGAGGAATTCAAGGCGTAAAATTAAACGCAGAAGACTACACTGAAACAAGGTTGATCTGAAGTTGTAGCTGCCTCCTTACAGAATCCTGACTCTCTGGCTATAGAAGTCATTTTCTGAGTGGGAGTTGCTCAAGTAACTCCAACATGCCTCTACCTAGTAGTGCTGTATGGAGACACAAAAACCCTACTGTAGCTGTGCATAGGCTCATACTCTTCTTCAAGCAAATAAGAATCTGGAGTTTTACTGAGGAGTTGTTATAGAGTATATAAGACAATGAATATATATATATGTCTGTGAAGCTGAAAAATACCAACGGTTTAGAAAAAGGGGCTTAGGTACATTTCTCAAAAAAATCTGGGACGATGGGATTGTGATTTTGTTGTTCTGGTTTTCTTATTGTTCATTTGTTTGCCACTAATTTCATCTAAGACAACAGTAGCTTTGTCCACTTTGTGGTGTCTTCCTGGAAACACAGAATCACAGAATTGTAGTGGTTGGAAGGGACCTCCAGAGATCATGGAGTCCAACCCCCTGCCAAAGCAGCTCCCTAGCCCAGGTTGCACAGGTAGGCATCCAGGCAGGTCTTGAACATCTCCAGAGAAGGAGACTCCACCACCTCTCTGTGCAGCCTGTGCCAGTGCTCCGTCACTGCACTGTGAAGAAGTTCCCACACACATTTGTGCAGAACTTCCCATGCTTCAGTTTGTGGCCACTTCCCCTCATTCTATCACCACACACTGCTGAGAAGACTTTGACCTCATCCCTTGACCTCCCGCTCCTTAGATATTTATAGATGTGGAACGTATCTCCTCTGAGTCTTCTTTTCAGGCTGAACAGACCCAGGTCTCAGCCTCTCCTCGTAAGAGAGTTGCTCCAGGTCCTTTATCATCTTTGTAGCCCTCCACTGTACTCTTTCCTGGAGATCCTTGTCTTTTTTCAACTGGGGAGCCCAGAACTGGACACCCAGGTTCCCCTCCTCAGAGTTTCTTTCCATCAGGTCATCCCCCAACCTGTACCAGTTCATGTGGTAAATACCCTGTACAATATTTATTCACAAAAATGCACCGGTGCTAATGTTTAAGTAACGAAGTTCACAATGTCACAGGTAGCCCGAGTTAATTTCTCTAATGACACTGCCTGCTTTGCCTCTAACAGATACAGGCATGTATTTTGCAACCTGCATGAGGGCAATAGTAGTTAAATCAGCAATTTTAAGTGAGAGTCAAGTAAAATGATAAAAACACAACAGCATCCTATTTTTATCTCACTGGGATTGTTTTTCTATCTTTTAGTCAAAATAAAACTGAAACCAGAAACTTCTTTTCTGGAAAGTAACTGCAACAGTTTCCCAACCTTATGTGCTGACAGCCAATTTGTCACCTCTCTTTGTCATAGTTCTCAGTACATTCACAGCTCTCAGTCTTTGCATTATCAGCTTTTACATATCTAAGTCTCTCTTTGTATTCTAATATCTTATCTTTCACATTGACCTGTAGCTGCAATACACCCATGTTGCAGCATCTACAGCAAGTCCATTCTATCAGAAATCACCTCCAATTCCCTTTGTGTGGCAGAGCATAAAGGAAAGGCACCAGAATCCAATACCAAAATCATTTCCTAACAGGACACTGAAAGCATTGCTCTGTTTTTATATTCTCCCTGTAAAAGCTGAATGTTACTCTTTTTGGAAAACAGCAGTTTGGTAATGCTAAAATTCTCTTCCTCAACAGATGAGAGGCATCCTGTTGCCTCCTTACTAGCCCCAAGTACTTCCAGATGAAGTTTCAAATGCTGGTGTACCTGAGGAGAATGAGTGAAAGACTGAGTGCATTCTCAGGGCTTGAGCTCACTGCTAGCACTGTCAGCAAGTTGTGATGGTGGCTTTTGGCGTGTAAACATCTGTATAGGATAGGGAGATTGAGAGCTAAGCACTGTTACTGTTTCCGTCACTGCAGGCTGGCTGAAGTCATGTCCAGAGCATGGAGGCTTCTTCCCATTACCATCACAGGCTTGTCCAAGGCATAATGCACATCCCAGCCTACTCACTCACAGCTTCCTGCAGTCTACCAAAACTGACTGTTATCTATAACTGCCTTCCAAATGGCATTACAAAAACAAATGTCTTAGCATTGCCATTGCGCAGAAGAAATCCCATAATATGTTTCAGACATCACTTCCCAAGACATGACTACAAGCTCCTCTTGCCTTTGTTAGCTGTCCCAGTTTTGTAAAGACTTTTTGCACTTGGGTTTAGCCAAAGACACAATGCTCCGTTAAGAATAAAATCTCACTGCTTGGAAGAGCCCTCAAAGTGTGATATCTCAAAACCTAGGAAGTCTCTTGTCATTGTCCAGTGTACAGAAAACCAGTGAACACAGATAATTAGTAATATCTGTTAAGCCAGGGGTTGGACTCGATGATCCTTATGGGTCCCTTCTACTGAGAGTATTTTATGATTCTATGATTCTAAATAATGCTTGCTGAATTTTTGCAATTATTGTGTATTTTTTGTAGAAATTGCTATAATCTGTTCTTGAAAATATACCTCCTTCCCAGTGGCTGGAAAACTTTTCACCTGTGATGTGAAAGCACTTCTTAAAGCATGTGTAGGCCATAGCCCCCTTTTGCAGATGGAGAAAGGGAGGTTTTGGGCACTGGTGAGACTTTCTGAAAGTTAATGCAAAGGTAATGCTAAGAGACATGCTATTTCATGGCTGTTGGAGTAATATTGAGCATAGAAGCACTTAAATACTGCGAAAACATTTTGGAAAGAAATGAGCACAAAAGTAAGCTACTGCACGTAGTTTACAATAGGGGCAGTGAGAGCCAGAGTTTGCCTGCTGTGTGGATCAGTCCTGGCAGGGGTCACTTTTAGGTAAGGTTACTCCAGCCAGCTGGCCTTCCTCAGGGATGCTGGGCTGACACATACAGTTTGCAATTCGTTACATTTCTAAAATGAATTTAGAGGTACAGAAAAAAAATTGATCAAGATAACGTATCAGTTGGATTTTTAAAATTCGGTGTATGTTTTTTGGCTTGGTGTCCTGCATTTTGCCGTTACTCTTCCAAACAAGCCAACCAAGCTTGCAGGACTACAAGACACGAAGCTGATTGCATTGTTTGCTTCCACTTCACTGTGTCATTCACACCAATCTCTGAGCAGCACAGTAACACAGTGTTGTATACAGAAGTGAAAATAGTTGCATGACAACTAAACTACATTTTAGACTTAACCCTTTAGTTCTGCTCTTCAGGGTTACCGATGTCTAATGTGTACTTAAGGACCATCCATGGATTACAGCTTTGACACCAATAGATAGAATTCTACCTCATTTTCTTACCTGCAAAATTCAGGTGTCAGCCTGAAAAACAGAGCTCCAAAAATTCAGTTGACCACTCTTGGCAAAAGAGCAGCAGCACACAGTGCTGGTGATAATGCACAAGGAAGGTTTCTGCAATACTGAAGAGAAAAATTCCTGGTGAGGAGTTCAGCTGGGACTCCCTGTGGCCAAAAGTTATTATTCTTGGTAGCTGTAAGCATAACTGAGTTCCCTTTGCATATCATGGATTTTAATCTATTATTTTTCTAGTACAAAACATTGGTAATTAAAGCATGGATGCATTCTGCAAGCATGCTCTTTTTGCTCCATGGAGGTGTTAAGATCCCAGCTGACCTGCTCCACGACCAGCTGTTCCAGAGGGCAGATGTAAAAAGATGCAACACACAGCAGAAAATCTGAACAGAGACTGTTGTACAGGGTGTCTGTGTGACTGGGCTCCTGCTGAAGCCAGACAGCATCCTGAAGTGAGCAGATTCCAGTGTGTGGGCATATGTCAACACTGTTGACTGAAGCAGAGTTTGGAGATGTCTGAGAGCGTTAAATGAAATAACCAGAACCAGGATAAGAGTCAAACCAAAGACTCAGGTCTTGATGGAATATTTAATTAAAAGAGTATTTACGAGCTACAAAGAAGGCAAAATATATTTTCATCCTGCCACATCTGGGTAGCTCTAGCCGATATATTAGAGAAAAATCATTTTATTTTACAGGCAGAGCTCTCTGTCTGTCCTTGGAAGTTGTCTCAAAATTACTAGTCAGTTTTCTATGCCATATCTCCTCATTGTGTGAGTTTATCTGTCAGATAATACATTTGCATGGGCCTGTTTAATTT
Organism: Callipepla californica brunnescens; assembly: GCA_023055505.1. Lineage (NCBI taxonomy): Eukaryota > Metazoa > Chordata > Aves > Galliformes > Odontophoridae > Callipepla > Callipepla californica. Next base: position 107,929,496 of record JALIRH010000001.1, on the reverse strand, counting down.
TTCATGATCTACTTCACAGTGTAACCTTTCAACTTTTCATCTTTTATGCTATCTTTTAAGTCTGCCTCAGGAAATCACCTTCAAAACTGCTTACAGTTAGGCTAAGGAAACGTTCACATTAGAATTAAGCAAAATAGGTACATTTGCATTAGTTAGTTTAAGAAAAATGCCAAGAGGTACCTGATCCTAAGTGAAACAAATTTCTCACTTTTATAAGTAAATTGTATTTAGGTGTTGATAAGCAGACAAAAACTGGAGCACAGGATGTTCCATACAAATATGAGGAAGAAATTCCCTACTGTGAGTGTGATGGAGCCTCCTCTGGAGATACTCAAGACTTGTCTGGATGCTTTCCTGTACAGCATACTTTGTCAGAGAGGCTGGATTTGATGATCCCTAGAGGTCCCTTTCAACCCCTACAATTCTCTGATTTTGTGACTCTGTAACATTTAGAAAACCAGAGGATATCACGTGTGGGATTGCCATCCTTGAAGGTACTTGGTAATAATTCTGATTGCCTAAAACACACAGGCCATGTGTCCTTCTGTTAAAGCCTGAACAGAATGACTTTCAGAAGACCCACAGTTCTGAGTCTGGCTTGTTTCAGCCTTCACTTTCTTCAACACTTAGTCACTTTTGACGACTGTTTTGCAAGAGGATTTCAATCCCTTTCTATTAAAGAGGTAACTCAATTAGAAGTCACGCATTTCAGAACTGGTGAAATGAGCATACTGTGTCTGTGTTTGGTCATAATTTCATAGGTGCACAAATGAACTACATGTCCTAGAACAGCCCTGTCCAGCAGTGATAGTGTCACTGCAGTTTGGGAGACATTTCTGCTGTCACTAAAATACCTCAGACGTAGCCAATTGAACAAAATGGCACTGTCTAAACAAACTCACTGCACAATGGCCAGCTCCTAGCTCAGAGGCTCAGCAGACCAGCAATGTTCTGGACAATGCTGTTTGTTTGAAGTGATTACACTTTTAGTTGCGCGTGCTTATATATGAATTATTGTAAAGTTGCTGTGAGCTAGATTTATCCCAGCTGCAGCACCACTGAAATGAGTGCACTTACAGCAGAGATTAATTTGTCCCATTATGTATTAAACTTGCAGATCTTTCTTTAAAAAGGAACTATTCTTTCTGCAATTGATCTTGTTCACTGCAGTCATTTTAACACAAAAGAAGCCCTATCTGTGTTACACCAGTGTGATGGAGTTATACTGGATTTACGTTGTTGCAACTGAGAGAATTCTTTCAGCTGAAAATAAAGACAGTCACCCAAATTACATGCAGATCATTGCACTTCTCCTATACGCAGAAAAAAAAAAAAAGAAAAAAAGAAAAAAAACACCTTGTAATGCACATTTCAGTGTCATGCATGACTTGCTATAGCAGCTGTAGGGAAATGGAATTCAGAGTAATACACAAAACTGTGTTAGAAAGCTAGGTCTCAGCTTTGGCTGTAACAGATTTTCACACCTAAGCAAATACATTGAAGCTTTCCCATTATACATGGATAACAAGCAACCTGTTCTCTCTCCAGTTTGCTCAGCAGCAATGGAACTATTAATCCATCTGGATCCTCTGTGAAGATGGTTTCCATCACTCTGGGTATAAAGGGTTTGAAAACCAGGATGAAGGAATATGGTAACAGTGAAGTGTTTAAATCCAAGGTGTTTTGGAAAAAAAAAAACATCTAAAAGAGACGGAATTTAGGTGCCTCAAGGGAAATGCTCACACTCTGTTATCACCACTTTTGCTTTAATTGGCTTGACATTACATGAGGTGCAGGTACCCTTCCTATAGAAAGTAATCTGAAAATAATGCAAAATGTGTGTGGGGGGGGGGGGGGGGGAGAAAAAAAAGAAACAAACCTTGAATTCCAGAATGATATGAAAATACATTATTTCTTGGCTTTGTTGTGAAATGGAAATTCTGACTGTCAGGTGACCTCAGTTTCAAGTAATGTCTTGCAATGATGAGCTTCAGTTTCACAGACCAGATCAACAAAAGCAGGCAGAGCCCTCTTCCTCAAAGCATTTTTCTGATTACTATGATCTGTGAGAGAAAGAAGTGCTCAGAAAGTAGCAGGTGGCAGGACAAAGCCAGGCAGGGAGCTGAGGTCAGTACCAGGAAGGTGACTGTCAGCAACAAGCCCACGGGTTCTCCCTTTCCTCACTAACAATCGGCTCACTGGTGAGAACAGTGGTGAAAACTCAACTCTTGGCAATCTTTGTACATCCAAAGCTTTTCTTTGAAACACAAAGACAGTAACAGGAAATCCAGAAGAGTCCATTTAGTGGGCTCAGCATTCAATCTTTAGCCCTGAAATACAACTGGGCAACAATTTTCTTTGTTACTCTTCAGTCTCAGAGGACCAAACCTCTAGGAAATTTCTAGCTTGCTGAGGACTCTTCAGATATTTTTCCCTTGAAGAAATGCTGAGGGTGCTGTGTCCGGCAGCTGTGATTGTAGAACACTGCAGAGGACCCTGTGCTAGCTGGGACCTCTGACCTTTGGTCTTCCATAGCAAGGATGTGAAAAAGCAGACCGTGGCCATCAGGCAGGTCCCTGACACTTGCATGGCACTGCTGGAAGAGTGAGCTCACCTGAGCAGGAAAATGTAATGTAATGGTCATATATAAAATTGGACAAATCATGTTCAGCATCATGACAACTATTTATGACATAACTTCAATCAGACTAAGCTGTGGTTAATTTAAATAACTTTAACTGATGCTTGACAGAGAATAAGGAAGAAATGTAACCACTTTATGATTCTGACTTCCCTCATCTTCCACTGCTTATAATGAAGAAGCCACTTTCTCCTCTGATTATCCACGACTAATTAAAACAAGTTTGCCTAGTCAAATCACCTTCAGCTGCTTACTTCTGCATTTTGTGCTCCATTTTCATAACAGACCCCACTAAATAAGCCATGCAAAGCAAACAGTAGGCTCCTCTGTGGGGCTGGATAACTCAACCACAATTATCCCTTAATCTCTGCTCAGAAGAGCACAGAATTCCTTTAAGCCAAAATCTTCAGAAAGTTTAATATTGCCAAACTGGGAAGAGAGAACATGCAATAGCTCATAAGTGCCTGCCCCTTCTTTTTAGTTTTTATTTAATTTAGGAGTATAGAAGTACAAGACATATTTTCACGTAGAAAATAATCTTTTTATTTCACTTTCCCACCATTTACTCAATTACTTTGGTGGATCATGTAAAGCAGACACAGCATTGCCTGATTACAGAGGGCACCAAAAAGTAGTGTACTAACACAAGAGGGAGAAACACTTAGTTCTGCGGGGCAGAAATGATCCTGCCCTCCCAGGTCCATGGCACAACGTACATGAAATAAAGTTTTACAAAACCTCCGTACCTCTATACCTCTAGAGCTCTAGCACTTCTGTAAGAGTCACTTAACCTTGCCCACATCGCTCCCTTTCACAAATCAAACTTCGTGGAAACCTGAACCTAGCCTCTCCATGGGGTTATGTGACACTTCAACATAACTTGTCATTTGTACACTGTCCATTTTCAGTACAAAATTGAGTTATGCTTCTGTGTGCTAAACTGTGAACGTTGCCTACAAGGGGCAGATTCACAACACAGTGGGTGCTCTGCGTTATTCCCAGTAAGGCCCCATTTCCCCAGCACTAAAATCTCTTATGCATTTGTAATTAACAGCCTTATTAGACAAGTCAGCCAGATAGCTAATAGCTTGTACAGGTCAAAAGTAGTGAATTTAACACTTGATGAAAAGATGTAAGTCCTTATTAACACCAAAACAGCATGAGACAAACACGTACGTCAGAATAAGAGCCAAGGATGAAACCTGTATCCAGTAGAAGGCAGAGGAAGACCTCCCACTATTTTCAAGGTGGTCAGCACTTCACCCCTTGTAATTGCTATGCAGGTCCTGATGAGCTGCATCTTCTGAACTGTGAGCTTCCTTGGAAGCCAGGAGTTCTGCATGCAGAAGGGTCTCAACATCTTGTGCTCCAACAGTTTCACTTCAGCAAGCACTTCATGTGAAGAAGGGAAGCAGTAGAGCAAGTGAATAAAAGGAGAGAACTCACTGACTTTGCTTAACTGTTCAGTCACTCCCATATTTTGAAAGACCATCTACACAGCCATGAAAATTTAATCTAAAAGAGACAATACTGTGGTACAAAAAGTTTATTTAGTCACAATTTTGTAAACATTTGAGGTAAATTAACATTTACATCAACTTGTTTCTTACAGAAATTAATACACAAGGCACTTCTTTGAAGACAGCACTTTTAATTATTTGCTACTTTGATTACTGGAAGTCCATGATGGTCCAGAAAATTCTTTATGTTTGTTGTCAGGTTCTGTCATGTGAAAAACAAACATCTGGTAAGCAACAAGAATGCTCTGAGTAAGCTTTCTTGTACTTCACAACCTTTTAATTGTGAGATGTGGTGTAAATGGGAATAGGAGTATATTCTCCATGTTAAAGCACGTTCACATTTCTTGCATATCACTTCAAGGACTGAAGCTTCTGGAATTTGACTGGGATCTTGCAACAAACTTAAAATGTAAGTCTACATTATTTTTTTTCACATATAGTCCCACTAGCTTTACTGGTCTTATTAGCAAGAGTGAAAATGACAGATGAAATTGCATTTGCAGGCTCAGAACTGTACTGTTAGGTAGAAAACAAAGCATTCATCTTTTTGGTAAAATCTTATACAGTGCAGTATTTCTCCACACGTATATTGTCTGGAATTTTAAACCAGGCTGCAAATTTTGCTCTTAAAGGACATATGCCACAGCTGATTTCTGTCACTGAACCTCCACACACAGAAAGGCACATAAACAACAGAGAACCCTAAATTGAGCTGTAGTAATTTTTTGTGATGAACTGTATTTTTCCATAGTGTGCTCCCTACATAACCAGGTCCCATAGTTTAAATATGCAGAAAAAAAAACTTGTTATGATAGGTCAGTGATTAGGTTTAATTTCATTTAATGATACTGCCTTATATCTGAACAGTTCCCGTGTTAGAGTAATGTTCTCTTTTAGGTTTAGCGTATTGCTTAAGTCATTCTTTTAATTCTTATACAAATGAAAACTTAGAAAACAATTTCATCCAAATGTGCAATCTGAAATAAAAAAACTGAATGCAAGCTTCAGAAAATTAAAATCACAAGAGCACATTTTTCACAAGAAAAATCAAAGTAAATGAAACAAAAATATCTGGGAGGAAAAATTAAAAAATAAAAAATCCAGCCTGTGCATATCCACAGTGTTAGTGTATGCACTGAAAAAATGATATAGGACCTGGGGGCTCAATGCTCTCCTTTTGCAGACTGCTGTCACTCCCAGGAGCTCAGTGAAATGCAACAGTCTGCATCAGCTGAGGTGGTCCCATGAATCACTGAAAGGGGACCTAAACACTGATCTGAGTTTTAAAGCTTGCACTTTGCTACACATCCTACAGTTAGGCATTCATACTCAAAAATTATCTCAAGTGCTGCAGAACGTCAGACATTTCATTAGCTCCATGCATCTTCATAAATGACAGATAATGCTGTGAAATACACCGAACCAGATCAATCCCTGGCACCATTTTGCACACCACTGGCTTCTGAATTACACCAGAGAAGAACACAGTTCATCTACTTTCTCAGAGCATGCTGGCTGTTTTCAGAAAGATAAGATTTTTCAGTGGCAGCCTGGATCAACAAATTCAAGGAGCTCCTTTTTATCTATGAAAAAAACAATAGATGAATTTTCATAGACAAAATATACCACTTCAATAAAGGGAAGGCTCAGGCAGGCTGTTTTCATTTAATCAAAACACAAAGGGACAAATGTGTTGTTTTAAATTGTATTTCACTTCCTTTCCTATTAACCCACAGCTGCACTAATTCAAAAAGCTCAGTGACAGAAAACAGAACATCTGTGCCCATGGCAAAGAAACTTTGCATTTATGTACACTACAGGTATATTTTTCTTGTATCTTTTAAAACTATTGTGAAAAAATGTACTACTGCAACCAGTGATTTGGGAAATATGCTCCATGCAAAAACCGTGGTTGGAAGGGACCTCTGGAAGTCAACTAGTCCAACCCCCTTGCTGGAAGCAGGGTCAGTTAGTACCAGTGAGATGTCTCACTGCAAAAAGAGTAGCACCTCATGCACCTGGTAACTTCTTCGAAGAGTATCTTTTTTCGTCACTTTTTTTCTTCTCATCTTCACAGTTCACTTAACCTTTTTCTTTATTATTATTATTTTTTAACTTTGGTTAAGGCAAAACAATCTTCCCACAATCATTCTACTCAAAGAGAAAAAATTAGTGGTTAACTTTTTTCTACTTTTCTTAATATCAAGCATGACTCTGTTCCACTTCTGCAATAACTGGCTTTAAGTTATGGGTGTGAATATAATCTTTCAAGATTTTGCTTTGACCCCTTTGCATGACCAAGCTAAATCAGCTGCTGCCAGCCTTTCCTTAGAGTTAATTAATGCATAAGAGTAAACAACTTGAAAATTATTGGATATTTTTGCAGTCTGTTCTGCAAGTTAGTTTGTGTTTGTACATTTTTCCTAGAACTATGGAAGGTGGCAAATTAATCTGTTTTTAAGAACAAAACAAGGCAAATACCTTAAATCACTGTAATGCTCACCTTTTGATACACCAGCCAATACTTCTGTACTGAAAATGTCTTATTAGACACTAAATATTTTCTAACTGTAATCCTTATTTGGGAAACAAAAACGCAAATAATTAGATTGCATCCTAAGTTTTCCATTAGTTCCAAATTAAGAGCAATAGTCCTATGTTAACACTGCATTAGACCAAATCCTCAGTTTGGTCCTTTTGCTTTACTCTTGTACATGAGTGAGTGTAGTGAAAATTCCAAAGTAAATATTAACTAAAGTACTCAAATTCTGACACATTAATAAGTCTTTTTTCAACAAATCTGATCTCAGATGTGACACAGCAACTAAAGAGAGTGGTAAGCACTGAAGGGGAGCTCTGCTCAAACAATTACCTGGGCTTCAACGAAGAGCAATTAGTGGACTCCAAATGAAATAGTAGATAACCAAGAAGCTTGACAAGGTAGAAATATTTGGTGGAAAGTAAACAAGCTGATTTTAAAAGCACAACCTCTAAGCTGTAGCTCTGCTTTCTCAGACAAGCTCTGCTTTGATGTGGAGGCTGCTCTCAAATTTCTCTTGGGGGTTGTAGAAGAGTTACATATCTCCCCCTGAACCTTACAGGGAAAAAGGGAAAAAAAAAAAGAGAGAAAAAAGATCTTTTACAGCTTTCCAGTAATTACTCTGCCTGAAAATACCATATATTCCACAAAAGCATCTGTGCTCTGTGCAGGTCTAACCACAGATTAATTCACAAGGGCAGACTAGGAATCTGTTGATCGGGAGTTAAACTATCTCTGTTCTCACTTTATATATACAGTATGGATGCATGACTTACTCTGTAGGGGCTGCACTAAGTTAAGGACTGCAAAATACAGGGCTCCAAAAAACAGAAAGTCAGTTCTGCTCTCGGGCCTCAATATTTAAAAAAAAGCAACACATTTTCCAGGTGGTCTGGAAAAACACTCCAGAAAGACTCGGACTTTATTCTTCACAAATAAGAGAGGAAAATACAGCCTATGAATTCTGATGTACTAATATGCAGAGATGCATACTGCATGATTTCAGCAGTCTAATTACTTGGTATTTACCTAAACTTAAAAAACTTCTACTACAGATACTAATTTAGTCTAAAAATTTTAAGTGCTAAACTCTGCCTTTTGTTTGACAACTAGGCAATTTCACTAACTTTCATCAAGTCCATGGGTACAACACAAAGTGGGATTCAACTTTTGGCTTTCTTGTAGAAAGGGTTTTTATGGCTTATAACAGAAAATCCACATGTGAATGCCTGAAGCTGAACACCTAGCAGTAGGTACTTTTACTGTACTACTGTATACTGACTCTTACTGCAGTGTCTGCCCCAAGATCAGTGGCACCAGAAAAGACTTCTCACCTGGTTCACTACAAGCTGGTCAATGAAGCCATGAGACAGCATGCCCAGGGGCTGCAGAACAGTACCTCTGACCAAGAGAAAATCCTTGTGCCTATTCAAAAGCAGACCACTTCAAGCTTGAGTGGTGGGAACATTTTAACTGTCGAATAAAATGAACACATTCCGGAAAACATTTAACAGTACAGTAACTGGCAATTTAACTGTTTGCTACAGGATGACCCTGCTTTGCCTGAGTAAGAGTTGCACGGCCAGGCCAAATACTTCCAGCATGTGAAGGGCTATCCCAGTGTGTTTGATTGCTCTTCTCCATTTACAGTACTTCCAATTTACAGCAGCAAAAGGACTGACTCTGAGCTTCAGTTATTTTGGATTTTGCTTAGAACAGAAGTTGAACCTAATCCTGAGTTGCTTTGTACCCAAACTCCCAAAAGCCTGATCAGGCATCCAAAATTCTGCCTAGTTTCTGTAAGAGTATTTGTTACAAAGAAATGAAGGATTAAGTCAGTTAAAAGGAAAGCTGCACCTTAGAAAAAAATACCCAGTAGTTTCCTCCACTCATTTTTAAGGGAAATTCACAATTTTCAAAAGCAGGATTTTAAAGTCTTTACAGAAGGCTACAAATCTACGCTCGTTCTGGCTCCCAAAACTCCATGTGAATTTTAGTTCTGATTGAATAAGGCCTGCAAGCTGCATCACCAAACCTTGCTCCTTGTTAAAATGAACGGAAATTTTGCAAGTGACTTCAGTGGGGCCAACACAGACTCACCAGCCACCAGCATGTTGCCCAGATATTTTAGCCACCTTTTCTGCAACACAATATTGTCTCAATCTGTTTTCACAGACTTGTCAGACACTACACAGATTGCTGTTACGGGACAGGGTAGATCATAACAGGAAATAATGCTGCTCTGGGACTTTTTGTCACCATTAGTTAAGTTTCCTTCCCCTTACATTTTCTTGTAAGATCAAAACTCAAACTAAAATGAGTAAGTACACAGTCAATTAACTTTAAATCTACAGATCAAAATTACTCTAGAAATGTTCAAATACTTAAAAATATGCACTCAAGTTTACTTCTAAATACCTGTCTTCCAACAAACTTAAGCTGGTAACTAATAGTCTAAAATGCAGAGCTCTTCTTCATCCTATTGATTGTCCATGGGCAACATATAGGGCCACAATGTACTGAAACCATTATCCTTGCTTTCTGAAGAGAAATTGTTCTGTGTAATCATTTCTGAGGTGAGTGGTTTACATTCCTGTCCTCTTCTAAGCAATTTTAGAAGTCATCTAAAATTATAATCAAGCATTGTCAAATGTATTTGTGGGCTTTAAAACATGATGTGATCATGGTTGGCAAACACTGGATAGAAGGTCAAACCGAACACTTCCTAACAGGTCAAGAGTTAAAAAAAGAGAAAGGAAAAAAAAGAAAAAAAAGAGAAAGATGAACCTCAAAATGATAAAATCTATCACAGGGGTTACCTAAACTTTGCCCAGCCAAGAGGACCACGGTGTTAATTTGCCAAAGCACAAAGGCTTCCTTAAGTTGTGTTATATGGAAGAGACTGCAGTCACCTTGGTCTATCATATGGCAAGTTGGTCCAGAGTGATGACAGGTGCCAACAGGCAGCGTGCCATCCTGATGTTTGCCATTGGGCTATTAGGATTTAAAAGGAAGAAAGTAAGTCACAGCATCTGCTCACATAGAGCTTATGTGAAAAAGGCTGGAAGTGAAGACAAGGGCATGAAGGAGATGATGGGCAGGCACATGGGCACTAGGGATAGGAACATTTTGCTCAAATGAAAGTCAGCCTCAGGGCACATGACCAGCTTCCATCACCACCTGTTACCTCTGCAGGCCTCCACTACGGCTGCCCTTGGGAGATCCGCCATGGACATTAAAGAGAGCAGGATTGGTCCCCTGGCCTACGGGCTGCGCTTCGGCCACCCCTGACCTATTAGAAAACGTTGCTATTTTTCCCCACTACAACTCACAGAGTGCAAAAACAGCAAGCATCAAAGTTTGAAACCCAGGCCTTCCCACCCGTGCCAGGCCTGGCCTCCCCGGGGAAGGTCCCCTGCCCGCTCTGCCTTCAGCCACCTGCTCCGCTGCACAGCGGTGATCACGCTACACGGCCAGGTCATCTGACCTGGCTCTGCTGCTGCTTGACTTACTGGCCCTGCTCAAACGTCGCGTGTCTACAAGCAGCGGTGGCTCATGCATCTCCACGGTGGTGCAGGTGGCCGAAATGGGACGTTCCTCCGCCAGCTCCTCCTCGCCCTCCACATCCCACTTGCTGCCACTTGCTCCACTCAAGCTGGTGCTGCTGCCACTGTTGGCTGTGGTGATGGGTGGCCCCGCTGGGGGTGTGAGAAGCTGCTCCAGCGGCTCTTCCTGCTCTGGAAGGGGATGCCGGACACTGCTAGGGGTGGAGGAACCTGCCGAGCTGGAGGGTGCCTTGCCTTGCTGCTCAGTTGCCATATTGACCCAGTTCTGCTCAGCTGCCAGGGCATTGCTTTTGCTGTTAAAGTAGTTGATGACCGCCGGTGTGGGTGTGGGGATGGGGGTTGGGATGGTGACAGGAGTGGAGACAGGTGTAGGGGTGACAGCACGGTGCCTGTTCTCTGGAACTGGTGGAGCAACAGGGTAGCTTGCCATGGAAGCAGTGTTGGAGGGGGGTCGTGCCCTAGGAGCAGCCGCAGCATAGTAGGGTGCCATGGTCACCGGAGCCAGCAGTGGTGTGACAGCGCGTGTGTCAGGCAGAACAGGAGCAGGTGCAGTGGTTGTTACCACCACGGGTGGTGCTGGCGGTGGCAGGGAAACTGGTTTGGATTCCCCGGTTACCATGATCGGTGTCAGCGTTGTAACAGGCATCTCAAGGCTGTACTGGCTTGTCATGCCCTGCTTAAGCTTCTTCCACCCCAAGTGATATATCTCAAGCATGTTCAGCAGCAGGGAGACAGAGGCCACCACCAACATGAAGATGATGAAAATTGTCTTCTCAGTGGGCCGCGAGATGAAGCAGTCCACAGTGTGTGGGCAAGGCGGACGGCTGCACTGGTAGACTGGCTTTAGTTCAAAACCATAAAGAAAGTACTGGCCCACAATGAAGCCTACCTCAAACAGTGTCTTGAAAATTATGTTGAAGATGTAGGTACGGAGCAAAGCACCTCCCATTCGGATTCTACCACGTTCATCACGGATCGGGAGCTTCTCCTTTCCCATTTTGATAGGAGGATCCTTGAAGTTATTGCCACCTCCACCAGACGATGCTGTTCCTGGGCAGTTGTTGTCTTTGACACTTCCTCTCTTTTTCAGCTCTACTTCTTTTTCTTTCCTCTTCTCCTCCATGCGTACAATATGCAGCACGTGGCCCAGGTAGATGAGGGTTGGAGTGGAGACAAAAATAATTTGCAGCACCCAGAAGCGGATATGAGAAATGGGGAAGGCTTTGTCATAGCAAACATTTTCACAACCAGGTTGCTGAGTGTTGCACGTAAAGTCTGACTGCTCGTCTCCCCAGACTTCCTCAGCAGCAGCCCCCAGCACCAGTATCCTGAAGATAAACAGTACTGTCAGCCAAACCTTGCCAATAACCGTGGAGTGCTCCTGCGCATTCTCTAGCAGCCTCCCCAGAAAGCTCCAGTCACCCATCGTTTCCGATTTCTAACCTGCGATAAGAACATTAGAGCAATGTTAAAAAACACTGTAATTATACAGTGCTGCAGCAGAACAGCTTGTTCTTCAATCATGACATTTAAATGTACTTCCTTTTGCAGAATATTGCACAAATATGTTCCAAATGATGAGGGCTGTTTCAAAAATAATCTGTCCTAGTTCATTTTTTTGGCTCATAAGATCAGAGGTGGATGTTGGTGGGATGGCAGTAAAAGCTGAACATTCCCACCAATACCCCATTACATTCTGTTGCTGTGCAACTGATGGCAGCAGAGGGGCAGTCTGACAGAGTGGCATCTAACATGGAAGTGAGTATGAGGCCAAAGCGTGTAACTGAATTCCTCCATGTGGAAAAAGCATGGCGCCCACTGACATTCATCAATACCTGCTGAATGTTTATGGAGATCAAACCATGAATGTGAGCACAGTGAGGCAGAGTGCTGCATTTCACCAGCTGCAGCAGCAGCCATGCACATTTTCCTGAGCAGCATGAAGGTTCTTGGTGCATCATTGGTGAAAATGCATAGCTAATGGTGGTGACAGTTGAAAAATAGTTTACTGTAGCTGAAAAAATGCCCTATCAAATACTGTTATTGTGCTCTTTTTATCTGTTGTCACTTCCTTGGAAATAAATAGGAGGCACTGCTTTTGCAGCTAACCTCAGGTCTCACGTAGCTGTGGGCTTTGGGGAATGCAAAGAAGGACGTTTACTGCTTCCACTAGCCAGTGCAGCTGTAAACATCTGCACACAGTGGCAGATGAGCTGGATTCAGAGCTAGAATTTCACCTGAGATGCCCCTAACTGCTTGTCTATTTTCAGGAAAGAACTGGTGAAAATCAGTTCAATTAATCAGAATTTTCTAATTATAATGTGACTGCACTTTTACTGTGGTGTGATACAAAGTCACTTATTTGTCATCAGGACTTAATTATTATAGCACTCAAGAGGCCACTAATGTCTCAGGTCTCTGCTATTTTAATAGTGTCCAAACATAAAAATTCTGATTCAAAATATATAGAGTTTACAGTATAATTCTGGAATGTGCACACCAACAAGCATGCTCTCCAATCTACTCATGTTTATTTTTAGGAAGAGAGAATTACTGAGTAACTAGAAATATTGGGGAAAATGATAAATATGAAGAGGAATGGTTGAAAGGTTTCTATACTGTTCTTCCCCTGTCCTGTCATTCATGGTTTCTGAGCCACATGTACTGAAACATCAATCAAATTCTTTAAAAAACAGCAACTCAGGGCACTTCAGCTGCTGTGCATAGAGACATGAAGTATGATCTCAATTCCATGAGCAACAGCTGGTACACATTCATAGTGGTTTCTATCAATGCATGCATGGTTACCCATGTTCACTTCTAGGTAGTGATGTAATTATTGTTTGGAAAGGCTCAAAATATAAGATTATATATTTTTAATAAGATTCTTGTTAGCTGTCTTCAGTTGAGAAACAAGCTATAAACTGCTGATATCACTTCTGTTACCCCTGGCCTGTTTCTGATTAGAATATATGTAAAAAGTGCAGTTCATTCACCTAACAAACACAAATACACTTTATTCTTGGCACTTTCAGAAGTGCTTACTATTTATAGATCAGATACAACAACCTAGATGCAAAAAAATAAATAAATTAAAAAAAAATCACTATCAGAAAAGATTATGCTGTTATTTTCCTTACGAATCTCCACATATTTTTATTCACATAATAGAATTACACTTTTCACTTGCATGCACTTTTTGTCTTTTTGTCTAAGTACCTGTGCACTACAGTTCCCAAGAAGAGGAGTTCATCATTGCGTGTAGCAAATCACCGGTGAGAAAAGTCACTATTTTTGGTATTTAATTTACTGTGATTTCCAACAACAGTGTCACTGAAATTCAAAAGGGAACATTTAGAAAGTCAGTACTAAGCTTCTTTACTTCTTTCAAACCATCTGTTAAGGTAACTACAGTTATTTTGTTATTTTTATATATATATATAAATTAATTTTACTATGAAGAAATAAGATGCTTATAACGACAGAACAGTATTTTTCCACACACACAAAAAGCAACATTTTTGGAAATTCTAGAATGCTAATGCACTTTTTATCACCAAAAAGTGAATTCAACTCTTGTTTTCCACAATAAAATATATATCCTGCAAAAACGTTTTTTTTTGTTTGTTTGCATGCCTTCCCATCACAGCATGATTTAGCAAGCACTACTGGTGATAGGTGGACAGTGGGACTGGATGACCCTGTAGGTCTTTTCCAACCTTGGGGATCCTATGATTCTACGATAAATTGTCAGTTATGGAATCAACAAGGAAATACTGACTTTGTGCAGTAATGTTCCTAGTCCTAAACTAAATTGTACTTTATTTTAATATATTCAAGGTGTTTTTAAAGAATGTATTTTTGCCCTTCAAAATACTAACTGGAGAGTACATAAGCATACTCTCATTTCTTTAATTCTAATGTAATATTTATGTATTTTTCAATTTTAATTTTATGAGAGGTATAATATTTTGGATGGAGAAGGAATTTTAACCTTAAGAAATACTAATTTTTTCAGGGAATTATCAATTCATTTTGTAACTTTATGTTACTCAAAACTGTTTAAAGATACTCTCAGTTGAGCTCTACCCTAATGTTCTTGGGGAACCTTTTTATTTTGAGTACAAAAGTTGCAATGTAAGAATAACAAATACTGTGATACTGTGTGGATTAAAGAAGTTTAATATGATCCCAAACTCAGCACTTCCTTTGTTTTCTATCTTTTGCATTACTCTATGTCAACCAGTTCCCTTTGCCTCATTCTTTGTTTTCTAGTCACATCCAGCAAAGTGGAAGGTTCAGAAAATATGTAATCAAAGGTTTAGTCTTCAACTACTGATATCTGTAATAGAAAGATCCTGAGTCAGCAAAAATTAGCACACCAGATCTTCTTTATCTTGTTAGTTGTGGTCCATTTTTAGCATGGTTACCAATACATATGCTTCTAATGAGAGAGCACAAACTATTCTTTATAAAGACAGATACTACTTTCTGTTCTTCCAAAAAAAAAAATGAAGTCAACCTGCCCTTATGAAAAAAAAGGATAAGTTTAACGTGAACAGAAATAGCAATCTTTTTTTGTATAGGCACACTGTGACATATCTCTTACAGAGATCAATAAGCAGTGTTGAGTACAATCAAAGCAAGAGCTGTTGTGCTTTTTGGAAGAATTACCTAGTGTCTAGTGAAAGAAGAAAACCAGTAATTTGTGAAAAGCAAAGAAATCTAACTTATGCCAGTCTTCCTCTACTCACAAATACTACTGAAGATGTTCGGGTTGCTTTTTTTCCCCTTTTTGCTACAGAACATTAACGCTCAGCCTGGAGCAGGACACCAAAGGTGTAGCACAATCATGCAGTACATCAACAAATACACTTAAAAAGCTATTCTAATGTTTACATTAATTAAATGACTTCCTCCAGAGTCTGAAGATTCATGCAGTACACACAGAAAGTGTGTAAGCAGTGTGCAGATGCTTCATGGCATTTAAACTGTGCAGAGGAAACATCCCTATGTACATTTTATTAGAGGCTGCAGCAATCACTGCCTTCCCTATATGCCTATCACCTATAATATGGGAAGGACATCATTTCCAGGGAAGGACATCATTTCCAAAGGCAATAAAAGTATACTTATCTCCAGTGGCTGGAGAGATTGCAGAGATCCAAGTCTTTTATCTTCTTTCAGTGTTAATATACTCTCCAGTAAGAAATTCTTAAAGCCAATGCAAATCATACAAAAGTAACAGCTACTTTAAAGGGGTGCTTTGATATAAAAAAAAATACTAAATGACACTGAACTAAACCCAAGGGCTCACAGAGCTCAGTTTTATTTGAGTTGTCACTATTATTTCCAACAACAAAACACCTACATCTACATTTGAACAGCCACAACTCAATATTTCAGCTAAGAATGCTTCCCAGCTAGCTTTGTAATACTAAACTTTACCTGGACAGTACTACTTCCAGCACTGCTGATCATGCTTTCAAATACAGAGACAAGAAATTTAGCTCTAGTCTCATACACTGTTTGCAAAAGGAGAGCTCTTTTTCTTTCTGTAGTTGGAAAAAAATACAGATTAATAAATGAAATCCAAGGAAAAATACTCGCAAGGGAGTGACAGAACATCTGATTCAATCATATGAAAAACAAGGAGTTGATCTACCTTGGGATCATTTCACAAGAACTAGGAGTTATATGCATTTTTTGTGTCACTTCAAAAGTCATTCAGTTGAGACAAATACTGAAAAACAGGCAGTTCATGGAATTATGTTTAAGAATTAATTTTCTACCACTGTCTAACAAGTTCAGTATAAGTAAAATTGGCTTTGTGGATACTGTGTGCATTTGTGAGTGTATGTGACAAAGAGAATGAGCAAGAGAATACATTTTAAAAGTTGTTATGTTAAATACATCTCTCTACAGGAGATAAATAACCTGGTATCTCTAAACTTGCCAGCTATTATTTATATTTGCATTTCTGATCCTACCACAGAAGAGGTCTGTCATCACTAAGTATCAATTATATGAAATATGATATTTTAATTACTTATAATTTTACTAATAAGTATGCTTATGTATGCATATATATATACACATGCATGCACATACATATAAATAATTACATAGCTCTGTCTCATACATTCCCTTATTATGACACCTGTTCCACTTACAATTTTATAATACTGTCAAATCTAGAAAAATGTCCTATAGCAATTATTTTGAGACTAATGCAGAACATGGTTTCTTAAAATCAACCCATGTTTCCTTTTATTTCTTTTGATACCCTATAACACCTTGGGCTTTGCTTTTTTTTCAGAAGTATGTACACTTAACAAAGCAGACTGAGGAAAATAAATGCTTCTGAAAGAGAAAATCTTACTTGCAATATTTCCTTGTTTTTACAGTAAATTATCTTTTATAGTAAATAGTAAAGTAAAAGTTATCACCTAGCACAAAGTTGCAGTGGACCATGTCTGGAAGATGTGAAGGGAGAGGATGAGCTACTGTAATTTTCAGTGAAACCTAATGGCATTTGGTCTTGTACACATACATACATGAAGTAACAGTTGAGGTTTCATAATTGGTTTTATAAACTTGAAAAACACCTTTCTCTATGCTCACTGTAACACTTAGAGGCATCTACAATCACCTTCATTACACTTGGAAAATCTGTGAGAAGTGATCCCCCTATCTCAAACCAAATGGAGCCTTCTTCTTAAATCCTAGGCAAACTCTCTTGACTTCAGCAAAAGTTTGGCTCGTGTAAACGAAAAGCACAAGGACTCAAGCCCAGGAGGAGAGCACACTCCACCTGCAAAACGGATCCCTGGCACAGCAAAGCTTTGCTCTGATTAACTGCTCACAGGAGAAAAACAGAACAAAAAGTAACCCATTCTCTTTCCCAGCATACTAAAATGCCACCTTAGAGCTCTACTTTGGAATTAAAAGGCAGTGACTTACCAATAAAACACCAAAAGGTGACGAGAGTGTGGAGTTACCAGGGCACTAGGAATCGCTGTCGAGCATGAATGGGACAGCCCCTACATTGCGAGTGAGTGGAGCATGAATGAGACAGATCAGTCAAGTGTCCACATACCATCGGACTCATGGATCTAAAAACTGCACAGTAAGGAGCGTCCCACCCCCCTGCCCCAGAGTTACGAGGGAAAGAGGAGCTTTGCTGCCAGTTCAAAGATTCAAGACCCTTTTTCTGTACAGAGCAGCAGGCACCCCTTAGTCAGGTTGAAGCAGGAGAGCACCTCATGCAAGTTACATTAACTGCAGGGGAGACAGTGCCAAACTTCAAACTTCTTAAAGAACTCTTCTGCACTATCAAAATCAATAAAATGTTGTGGGCTTTCTTTTTTCTTTCCTAGTTTAATTCTGGAATACCTCAGCCGGATTTTCCCTTCTCCCTTTAAAGGGAAACTCAAGCAGCTTTGGCTACTCAGTTCAATTCCTTCTTCCTGTCCGTGCCAGACTCTTCTACAACTCCCACATGCTCAGCTGTTGGGAGTACAACATCCCGGGCTAATGTGACTTCCTCAGCAAGTCAGGGATGGACTCATATACCTTTCTGATACCTTTTTGTATCTGACAACTATTCTTTCTGCTAACACCGGTAAACGTTTGCCTATTCAAATTCTCAAAGAATTCCAAAGAGCGTTCACTCATTTCAATTATTTTCCATCCCCTCTGAGCCCACCGCATCCTCCCCCAGAGCGGGCACCCGCCCGCGGCGCTCTACTTACGCGTTGCGGGAGCGGCGCTATTGGGAGAAGCAAAAGCTCAGCTCGTTCGGGTGAGTCCGGACAGCGTTCGCTCATAACTCGTTGAACTCTGGGGAAAACGAGCCCCGCAAAGCTTCGCTCGGGAGGGGGAGGAGGCTGCGGGTGCGCGGCGGGGCGGCCGCTCCCTGCCCGCAGCACGGCTGCTCTCGGGCGGGCGGCAGCGCGCGGCGCGCCTCGGCCTGGGAGCTCCGGAAAGGGCGCTCCGGCGGGCGCCGGGCACACCGCCCGGGCCGAGCGGGGCAGCGCCGCCCAGTGGCGGCCTTGCGTACCTGCGCGCAGGACGTTCCGCGAGGAGCCCTCACGCGGCTCTTCTACTGCCTGTAGGCCTTGCAGGGGAGAATCTGCACCGCCTTCCGTGCGGTGTTAGATATATCTTACATCTTAGGTATTCACGCGATCCAGTGGGCTTTTTTTTCCCTCAGATCACTAGAGCCCACAGGGCTGCCAGTCCTGCAAGCTGCCCTTCATAGTCTATTAATGCTCCCACATCAGGCCAGATCCTTCCGTAGGTAGGATGAAAGAAGCATTGCAACTCAGTCCCTTGAGTTATTTGAAGAGATCCGTCAAGTTCTACCAATGACAAGAGTCTTCTTGTTTTCACAGAGTCACATAGGGGTTGGAAGGTGACCTCTGGAGATCCTCCAGTCCAACCTTCTGCTAAAGCAGGTTCTCCACATCAGGTTGCAAAGGAGAGTACTCAGATGGGTCTTGAGCATCTCCATAGAAGGAGACTCCACAGTCCCCTCTGGGCAGCCTGCTCCAGTGCTCTGTCACTCCAACAGTAAAGAAGTTCTTCGTGCTTGTACAGAACTTCCTGTGCTCCAGCTTTTGCCTGTTGCCCCATGTCCTGACACTGGGCACCACTGAAATGAGAGACTGTACCCTGAATGAGAACCTTTACCCTTGATTGAGTCTATGATATGAACAGAAGACATTGTGGGCAATATTTGGAGTAGTGTTTTCTCCTCAGGCAACAATATCTGTCATCTGCTGTGCAGAGCATTTGAAGAACTTGATTTATTGCAACAGTGCTCAGAATAGTCCAAATAATTTACAGGTGGCTCTTGGTATTTTTGGCATTAGTGCTCAAAAATATCATCTTCTACATGTTGGTTCAGCTTTTGTGTGTTAGTGCCTGTAGCTGAGAAAAGAAAACATTAGGCAGAACGACTTTATCACCAATAACATATAAGTTTCACTTGGCAGCTACTCTACAGTCGGAGAGCTGAAAACTCAGCCACACAAGGTCGTACCAAAAAACTGTTTCTCCATTCAGCCCAGAGGAGAGAAGGCTCCAGTGTGAACTGATAGTAGCCTTCCAGTATCTAAAGTGGGACTGTAAGAAAGAAAGGGACAGACTCATCTGCTGTGATAGGACAAGGGGAAATGGTTTCAAACTAAAAGAGGGGAGATGTAGAGGCAAAAAGGGTTTTTTTATGATAAGGATAGTGATGCCCTTTATCAGGTTGCCTGGAGGTGTGGTAGATGCCCCATCGCTGGAGACATTCAAGGTCATGCTGGATGGAGCTCTGAGCAACCTGACGAATCTGTAGGGGTCCCTTTTCATTGCAAAGGAGTTGGACAAGATAGTCCTTGAAGGTCCGAGATGTGATCACCTTTGTCCCAAGGTGATCTTGGAACAAGTATTCTTCAGCATTTTCATCAATAACACAGATGATGGAATCAGATGCACCCTCAGCAAGTTTGCAGATGACACCAAGCTGAGCAGTGCAGTTGATACATTGGAGGGAATGGAAGCCATCCAGACGGACCTGGACAGGCCGGGGAAGTGGGCCCATGTGAACCTAATGAGGTTCAGCAAAGCCAAGTGCAAGGTGATGCACTTGGGCTGGGGTAATCTCAGTTATTCATATAGTCTGGGGGAAGAACTCCTGGAAAGCAGCCTTGCAGAGAAAGCCTGGGGGTCTGGTGGACAAGAAACTGGACATGAGTCAGCAGCGAGCACTTCTATGATTCTATGACTCTGAGTCTAATAAATTCCTGTCCAAGAATTCCCTTCTGGGTTCTAACAAGAACAACTTTGGACTGTTGACAAATCTCTGTGAGTTCTGAGAAGCAGAATGCAGTCTGCCTCTGTAGAAAATTCAGAGGCAGAAAGGTAAAATGACCCAAGAAAAACCTAGAAGGAGAAGTTTTAAATGTAGAAGGCCAACGATGTACTGGTGCAAACCCGAAGATGAAAGCATGCTGAGCAAGTATAACAGACTATTTGTTAGTTGTGTACTAGAAGATGAGGACCTGAAGCAAAACAAAAGGGGGAAAGAGTAAAAGTAGGAATTTTCTCCCCAAAATATACTAAGATATACTAGTATATAGGGGAGTTGGACTAGATGATCTCTAGAGGTCCCTTCCAACCCCTACAATTCTGTAAGCTTTATAAAATGATGAAAAGATCTCATAAGTTAAGGAGATATGTATTAATCCTAGGCTGAACCTGAGCTGATGCCCTATAAAAAAAGAGAGATCTGCAGATCAGTACTGATGAAAAGCAGAGTTTTTCCTCATGCTACTTCTACTCTATGCATCTGTTTTCCAGTATGGAAGAGGATCACTTGTTCCTTATCAGTGCCTCCAAATGCTGTTAATGAAAGCAACTGCAGTCTGCATTCCACATTTTTAGTCATAAACAAGACACATCGAAGTGGTACATGGCTTGGCAGTGCTGATTGCAATTGTGTCCACACAGCCTCAAAAGGAGCTAAAAATGCTTTCAGTTCAGTGTGCTGCTGCAACCACCCTGCACGGTATGCGAGCAGGAACTTGCTCGATATGCCGCTGTGCTACAGAAGATGGCACTAGAGATATTTAAATGCTGAGAAAGACTACTGCCAGAAGGCACAGGTTCAAGCAAGAAGCACTGAAATCTTTTCTTACTTCGTCATTTTCTTCATGGATTAATCGGAATTAAATACTTAATAAATGGGTAA
Organism: Callipepla californica brunnescens; assembly: GCA_023055505.1. Taxonomy (NCBI): domain Eukaryota; kingdom Metazoa; phylum Chordata; class Aves; order Galliformes; family Odontophoridae; genus Callipepla; species Callipepla californica. The sequence goes on along the minus strand of JALIRH010000001.1, from coordinate 107,908,489 downwards.
TGAAAAGACTGTAGTAAGTGGGTAATAAAAAGACTGTAGTAGTAGCTTAATCTCATACTACAAAGCTATTACTGTACCAATTAGTGTTTATTTTTCTTCTCTGTTAGGTACTACTGGCAAGCACATCAGAGAATGCAGAATATTAACAAGAACTGGTGAGAAGTTATTAAGATTTATAGTTTGTAGGAATAGGGGCACAAATGAATTATCCTAGATTATACAAAAAATCTGAAGCAAGGCTGAGAATGGCACTGACATCCTAGCCTGGAATTTTAACCAACAGAGCAGGCTTCCTCTCAAAAGAAAACTGTGGGAAAACTCCTAATACAATGAAAAGTCAGATTACTCTGGGATATGTAGCAGTGAGACCCAGGACATGTAGAATCTCAAGAGGAATGACACTTTATCATTTGGTTATAACACAAAGATTTTTTTCCACGGTACTGTTGGAAAATTGAAGAAATAAGGCAGAAATATTAGTATTTGGCATACATTAATGTGAACCAGAATCCTGTCAGAAAGATGAAAAAAAAAAAAGAATTAAAAATAAAAAATAAAAAGCAGAGTTCAGTGAGTTCTCTGCTGAGTTAGTGAGCTAAAACAACTCATACAACTGTTGAGGGGAGATTGTGTTGCAGCAAGGGAGAAGATGGCCAGTAGAAAGGACTGTAGCACAGGGAAGGTACACCAGTGAAAGAAGGAAAAGGTAGGAAGACTTCTGCCTTCTGTAGCAACCACTTAAGCTACACAACCACTTAAGAAAATACAGCCAGAAGCTGTGATTTGACATTGCGGTGTGTGCAGTTGTAAATGCAACTTAACATGTTGCTGTTCCCTTCTACTCACTCCCTACAGCTCTTCTTGCCCTACACCATGGCCTGCTGCCCCACAGTCATGTAAACATAAACATTTGTTCACGTTCTTCCCCTGTCAGCCAGATCAAGGAGTTGATCCTGCTAAAAATCAATCCAGCAAAATGCTTGTTTTCATACCAGTTAAAACAGTCCCTCAATCCAGTGCTGACTGCAGCTGTGCAAACAACTATGCAGCCACAGTAAAGGTCCTGTTGTGGAGGCACTGTGTTGGGTGGGGTGGGAGAGAAACACAGATAGGACAGGAATGAACAGGAGATGATTTCAGTGTTAATACTTTAAACGAGTGCTACTAGTGAGTACAGTGAACAGTAAGGAATTGGCTGAATCTTCACACTCAAGGAGTTGTGGTCAATGACTCAATGTCCAATCAAAGACCAGTGATGAGTGGCAGTCTTCAGGGGTCAGTGCTGGGACCAGTGTTATTTAACATGGACACTGGGATCAAGTGCACCCACAGCAAGTTTGCAGACGACACCAAGCTGAGTGGTGCAGTTAACATACCGTAAGAAACAGATGCCATCCAGAGGGACCTGGGCAGGCTTGAGAGGTGGGCCTATGTCAACCTCATGAAGTTCAACAAGGCCAAGTGTAATGTCTTGCATCTGGATTGGGGCAATCCTAAGCACAAATACAGGTTGGACAGGGAATGACATCAGAGCAGCTCTGAGAAGGATTTGGGGGTGTCAGTTGATGAAAGATTCAACATGAGCCACCAATATGTTCTTGCAGCCCAGAAGGCCAATTGTATTCTGGATTGCATCAGGAGAAGTGTGACCAGCAGGCCAAGGGAGATGACTGCTCCTCTGCTCTGATCTCATGAGACACCATCTGGAGTACTGTGTCCCCCCAACACAAGAAGGACGTGGAGCTATTGGAGTGGGTCCAGAGGAGGGCCATGACAGCGATCAGAGGGCTGGATCACCTCCCTTATGAGGACAGCCTGAGAGAGCAGGGATTCTTCAGCCTGGAGGAGAGAAGGCTTTGGGGGGACCTTATTGTGGCCTTCCAGTACTTGAAGGGTGCCTACAGGAAAGCTGGGGAGGGACTTTTTATAAGAGTGTGCAGTGACAGTAAGACAGGAAAAAGCTTTAAACTGAAGAGGGTAGATTTAGCCCAGATATTAGGAAGTAATCCTTTACTGTGAGGGTGGTGAGACATTGGAACAGGTTGCCTAGTGAGGTTGTATATGCCCCTTCCCTGGAAGCATTCACAGCCAGACTGGATGGGGCTGTGAGCAACCTGGTCTAGAGGAAGGTGTCCCTGCCTATAGCAGGTGATTGGATCTAGATGATCTTAAAGGTCCCTTCCAACCCAAACTATGCTATGATTCTGTGATTCTGTATAATGCCACAACCAAAGCTTCTAAACAAGGATCTTCCCTGACTGATGTTCTTTTCCATTGTATTCGGGGTAAGAGCAAATAAAACGTGTTTCATCAGGAATATACCTTACTGACACACATCATGAGTTTGTCAGGACCTCGAATACTGTATACTTTCTACAGAGGAACAGCAGCAGGTCACCTATTTTGAAATAGAAAACCAAACAAAATTTATATATGGGAAAATATCTGTGCAAAATTCAACCTGTTGCACCACCTAATGGTTTGTTTTTGCACTGAAAGAATCCCATAACCCAAAATGGCATGTTATTCCTCCGAATCTTCTCCTGAATGCCGACCATACTACCAGGAAATCCACCAATGTATAGTCAACTGGACAGCAAAACTTAAAATATGACTGGATTTTGGTCTTCCTCTAATTGGGAGGCAATTGGGTAGAAAACAGAGGCAGAAGGAGCTTTCTATCCACTCTGCTGAGGAGAAAAAGAAATCCACTCCTAACTTCATTAATACAAATTACAATTTTATTTACTCATAGAGCCACTGTATGCTTTGTCATAGAGCCATTGTATGCTTTTGTCAAGTGGAATGTGTTATAGTCCAAGAAAGTATTTGCATGGTTGTTAAAAGCACAGAGGAACTGTGCTGATAGAGATCATATTGGGTAGGCCTTGCACTGACATGCAGACTTGAATTCATATGAAAAATAAACTTATTTAGTAGGTGAGTTTGGCTCAGCAAAAAGAAGCTGTACAACTTCACTCCTTAACTGGGCACCCCTCCCGCACAGATTTTTTACAAGTTCCCTCTGTCCCATAGAAGAATTCTATATCTAGACCATCCTCAGCATACCGTGGACTAAGCTGCCATTGAACAGTCTTCAGTGATGAAGAGTCCATCATCCGCAGAATGCTTTTGGGAGTGATTAGCCCAAATCTCATTGCAACATAATCCTTTTCTTTCTTACCCTGTTGCCAGCTGATATAAAGAACAACCTCATCTTTCCTGCCACAATCTTTTACACATTTGGAGAGTTCTGTGGATCTTTTTTCAATCTTTTCCAGGCTGACCTGCTTCTTTCAAGCTTTCCTGTTAGGTTCTGTGTTTTCAATATTTGGTCATCTATTATTCCTGGCCCATTGACTTCTCTAGTTGATAAACTTTCTTTAAAAGAAGGTGCCCCTAAGTAGGTTCCATAAAAGGAACTGCAGGTGCTAAGGAAGAGTGGAATCATTATTTCCAACACCATATTTTGGCAAACCTTTAATGCATACCAGAATTATATTTTTCAAGTAAGTAACATTATTGACTCATATTCCACTGATGGTCTACTACAAACATCAACTATTTGCAAACCCGTTCTTTGCTTCAGAACAGTTTTCCCTCCTACAGTCTTGCAAGTGCTTAGTGTTTCACAGCCCCATCATTTACTTCTTTCCAAAGGAAGTCCCAAACTTTTTTTGTTATACCATTTCTTCCAGTGATAAGGATCTTGTTGACTTCCAAGCTTATCTTACCAAGTATCTGCAGTTCCTCCCAGGTGCAGAGAGGTTATCCTATGTGGTAGATCTTCACACTTTGACAATGAATCATTAACAACTATTTTACTGCTATGTAAAAAAGCTTTTATCATGGCAGAGACATCAATTATTCCTGACAAATCCATGTTGCAATGTCTCAGTCTTCTATCAGATGACAGTGATATAATGATTTAGTCAGTTTGTTACACCTGCACTTTTGTGTAGATGGGTATGTGCAGGTTTGGGTTTTGTTCATTTGTACTGGAGAGATTATGGAAGCTCTTTACACTATATATTAAGCACTCAGTCCATGGAAAGGATGCAATATGTAGGGCAGGGATGTGATTAACCATAAGCAGGTATTATGGTAATGATGCAACATACAATAGGTTTGAAATGTTTACCACACAATAATTATAAAAATATTTTTTCTGGCACCTGTCATTGCACTGACCTTAACTAACAATGATGTTTGGTTAATCAATCCTGCTCTGTCATGTTTGTTTTTCAGTTGGAGAAACTCAGAAATGAGATTAAGGGTTAACTCTGTACTAGGACTGCCATAATACTTTCAGGTCAAGGGAATGGAGCCCTGTGACAAGAGAAATGTTGATCGCTGGATACCAAATAGACAACAGATGTTACAGTCAACCGACCAAAAGAAGGTGCAGCAATCCTGCTGATGTGTGGATCACTTGGAGGAGGCAGTCTTGAGCTGTCTTAAAGATTCACCCTCAGTCCTGCAAATGACCTGTGAAACATGTGTAACCAGTTTTTGTGATCCTGAATTAAGCAGTTTTTAAGATTGCTGGTTTTTGTCTGTTTGTGTGGCTTTCTTTTTTAACTACAGCTGGCTGTAATTGCCATGAGGACAGCAAAGATATATGTTACCCAAGCAAGACAGCCTGCCCAGCACAGCCTGTCCTCTGAAAAATGCTGCCTGCTTAGAACTATTGTCACTGCATTCACTCACTGCTGTATTTATTTTTCTGGGTCCTGTGCTGCACTTTGAGTGAAATGCTCTTTGGTTCTCAGTAGTGTGAAAAACACACTGCTGTTCAAACAGCAGCCTGAAACCAATGCTATATGTGAGTGGCTTCAAAGATACAATGAAAAAGTAAATACCAGTTGATCATAGTATTTCATACATTCAAAACCTGTGGTGATTCATAGGCCTGCTGTGTATGTTCTCCACTCTACACATATTTTCTTAAACCCTATGCCCTACTGACGTGCAATTGGTTCCTTATCAGAAAGGCTGATGTAAGCATCTGGCTACCTGGCAGTATGCTTGGAGATTTTCTATTATGAAATGTCTCATTCAAATGCATTGGATTGCAGTGAGCATTGCACAGGAAGATGAAAAAGTAAGTATTGTGTTAGTGTTGGTGATCTACAGGGCAGAAAGGGAGGAGCTGTGTACAATTATGTGGCCAGTTGTGAAGATGAGGATAGCCCTGGGGGATCAGCCATGATAGATTTCAGTGACAGTAGGTGTAAGCTGAGTTTTTGGAGGTGGAAAGTCATAGATGTAACTTGTTTCATCAGTTGAGCCTGACAATTAAATCTCCCAAACCTCAGTTTTAAATATATATACATACAAATATACTTGTTTGTTTGTTTGTTTGTTTGTTTGTTTGTGGCTTGTTTGTTTGTTTGTTTGTTTGTGGCTAGGCATGTGTATACAGAAAATACCCAGGTCAGAGCTGGGACAACTTTACAGAAGATAAATATATTCTGTTAAAGAAAATGACAGCAAGCTGAGTTGGTGGGGAAGAAAATACATGTAACTCCTGAAGTATCTTGAAGATAGTTAGTCTTGGCTAAGACTAATGGTCTTAGATAATTAAGTCTCAGTTATCGTAGTATGTTTATTAAGTTTAGTTTCAAGGCTTTTGGATGAAAATTTAGCCTTGATGGAGCCTCTGGTGATTTCAGACCAGAGGTATAATTCTAGCCTGTTGCACTCCAACAATTCCCAGTTTGGATAACACATCATTTGACATTTCATATCCTGTCTGTGCTGTACCCTAGAGTAAGGAATCAACCTCTTTTACAGTCAGTACTTCAGATTTGTTGCTTCAGTCTTCAGCGTTCTTGTAACCTTCAGTCTGCAGTCTAGGATCCACTTGCAAAAGCATACATAGACACTATTTCAAGAAAGAACACACATAGTTCCAAAACAGCATCGTATTTTAATCTGTATGAAATATATTATTTGTCAACCATGCAATGCAGCACACAGAGATAGGTGTAGAGGGCTGAATTCCTACTAAGTATCTGAACAACTTGTTTATTTTGTTGTCTTACAAAGTAGCTGTTTAGTCACATATAAGCAGAAATCTCAGAGACAATACGCATCTCCTGGTAGAGCTATTACATCCAGTGCTACAGCTGGATCAAAGTACTCTCCTGGTCACTTTCAGCAACTTTCTCAATTACAGTCTTTTTCTCCTTGTATGATATCTTGTTGCCCAACTACTAGCTGAAGATAATTAATTAATCTTATCTTGGTTGCCGGTTTGGTGCGCTGTATTCCAAGTTCCAGTTACAGGCACAATGAAAAAAACTCTTTCCTCAGTGGAGAGCTTATGTTGTGCCATTTCCAGCTGAAGTTTCACTAGTACAACACTGATTTACACAACATATTTGTTTTCTAACACAGATCACTCATATGTCCTTCCACTATAGGCTCACAAGGTCTGCAGGACATAACTGATAGCAAAGGCAGCGCAACAGATTGAAAAACAACCTGCAGCAGAAGTAAAAAATGCTTACAGTAGCTCCCAGCTATTAAATGTATTATTGCTGTATTTGGTTTCTATTACAGTAAACAGATTTTCATTAGGCACATGTAAGTAATACAGAAAATGGACACCACAAATGTCCTTTAATTATGATTTCTGAAGAAAATAAGACACGCTGTTACAAAAGAAATGTAATACTAGAGCACCGGGAGTGTAGATAGCTTGTTCTCTTTGTACTTGTACATGGAACAGTGCAGGAACTTCACCAAGCACAAACCCAATACGTGCCAAGCTTTGTTATTTAGAGTTGAATTAAGGATGTTTTCACAGAACAAGTTCCCAGTTCAGCTCATTATTAATGACTTCATATTTTTGTTTGTTCACGCTCCTAAGGATGTTGTTCCTTTTTCTTTTTGTTCTTGCTACCATGTTTGATGAACAATTTCCATCTGCAGTCAGGTTCCGGATAAGCACGTGAGCAGTGGCAGCCTGTGCTCCACTTTCAGTGCACAGTGAGAGGTCACGAGTCTTAATTCAGGCAGCTTAGTCTATCCAGAAGTGATAAAAATATTTGAGGAGATGGCTAGAAAAAGAGAACCTAAGGTAACTTGCTTTCCTCCCAAATGAAGGAGCATTATTAAAGCTGAAGAGGAAGAGTCATTTTACTAAAGGTTACTCAATGGGCAAGCACTATGGAGGTACACTCCACTGGCGCATGTGCTGGTATAGCTGCCAATGAGAGGCACAAAACAGAACACATTTTGAGACTGCTCTGGAGACATAAGACTGACTCACATAGTTCAAGTTAATAATGTACAGTTCACAACACAGCAACGTGGACATCAAATTTTCAAGTTCCCCCTGACTTCTGATTGGGAAACCGCTATTTCAGCTGTGCAAGTTGTCTGCAATTCTTGCTGATCCTATGGTAACAAGAAGAAAGTTGTTTCAGGCTCGCAGTGTAGAATGTCACAGAGACCGAGAGTGTTTGATGCAGCTACTTAAAAGGCACCAAATCAGAACTGAATGTTTTGTGAGGATAAAGCTATGGAAGATGAACAAGTTAAAAAAAAAAAATAAAAATGACAGAGTGCCAGTAGGTATGAGCTGCTGCGTATCATGCTTTAAGTGTTGAAGCACTTCCTCTGGAGAAGAACCAAAAGAACTAGAATGAAACAAGACAGTTTTCTGAGATTTTCTGGAAGAAAAAAGAATATATAAAAAAAAGCACACACACACAAAAAAAAAAACACCACTGAAGGAAGCCCAGTCAAGTAAGAAGTCTCATCAAATAAAATCTACTTCACTGAGATTCTTCACAGAATGCTGGGGAGAAAAAGAGCAGGAAACAAAAGTGCCCTGCCTCATAGGCAACAATCATTCGATGCAATATGTGTGGCACTAGACCTTCTCATTCCCACTTTTCAAAAAAGGACCACCGCAGCAGGAAGCACACTTGGAAAAGGCGCAGCCAAGAAGGCTGACCTCTCTGTGGATATAGGAATACCAAATCAGTTCACAATCTTAAAACGTGCCTCAGTGGCAGCTTCCCAGAGAGGCTATCATAAAAATATGCCCTTTTGTTTTTAACCTTCTCCTCAAGAGTGAAAATATTACCAATTTTTTTTTTTTTTTTTCTGATCCTTAAGTATATTTTGAGGGGACATGGGGAGCCAAGCAATTGTGGAACTGGGGAGTTATTTTAAAACTGTTGTTTTCCGAGATCGTTTCAGGAAAATTTTTATCACTAAGTAACACAACTCAGCCAGATTCAACATCATGCAGATCCCAGATACAGCAAGCATGAAAATAGTAAACATGGTTTTCTCAGTAGGCCGAGACACAAAACAGTCCACTGTGTTGGGACAGGGCCACGCATCACACTTCACCAGACGAGGCATCTGGTACCCATCGTACATGTAGTAGAACACGTACATGAAGACTGCTTCAAAGATGATCCTGAAGAAGATGCTGCAAGTGTACGTCCACCACAGGGGACCGCGAATGTGAATCTTTTCATTTTTCAGCTCTTCAATATTAATTTTCTCACCATTTCTGAAGCGCCTTTTCTTCTCATGCCTCCTGTAAGCCACGTGCATAGCCACCAGCAGCGCAGGGGTGGAAACGAAGATCAGCTGCAGGGCCCAGAGTCGGATGTGAGAGATGGGGAAAAAGTGATCATAGCAAACATTCTTGCAACCAGGTTGAAGTGTATTGCAGACAAAATCTTGTTGTTCATCTCCCCAGACTCTCTCTGCAGCCACAACCAGGATCATGATACGGAAGATGAACAGAACCGTGAGCCATATCTTCCCAATGCTGGTGGAGTGTTTATTTACACCTCCCAAAACGGCCTGCAGAGTTCCCCAATCCATCTTCTTTTCTGTGTTCTTTTACCTGCAAGATGACATAAAATACCAAATAATCACTTTCCAAGCAGCAAAGAATCATTTCAAATGTTCTATAAGCAAGAGGATTTCCCAGCACTCACTGAAGTCATAGGCAAATGCAAGTCACGTTCATTAATTCTATCTCTGTATTTGTGGATTCAAACAGCTCGCTAGACCCTCTCCTTCCATATATTTATGATGAGAGAAGCATAATCTGATATTTTTCTAAATAGGTTTTGGGTAGGAAATAAGGTAATGCCTTCAAGTGTTTCCGCCCTCCATCCCCCAAGCCCTCTCTCCCTTTCTGTGGTAGGCTCTCAGTGCACTTTCCAAGGCAATAGAAAATGATATAATCACATGAAATAATCCTGACAAAACAAATTATTTTCATAGCATTTCTTTACTAATGTCAAAGCCTTAGAAGGCCATGTTGTGCTTGCCTCGCCTTCAAGATAAGTACTACTTGTCCATCTCCATCAGAAGCCCTAACTCCTCCCAGCTGCCTCCAGCAGGCCCCTAAAACCCTCTCCTGCAGCTCAGACATCCTTTGCTTAACACAGCCTTCATCTCTAGGAGAGAAGCATTTGATTTCACTGTTGAGAAACAGTGTCAAGTCAACTGAGCCGGGGCTGTGTGCATACACAGTACCGACCAGCAGGCACAGGACAGTACTGCAGAGCCTGCCCTTCCACATTCATCGCTACCTCATCCAAAAAGGAGATCAGCAGAGCCAGAGGGCTGAGAGCGGAAGAAGCTGAAAAGTTTACGTTGATTTTCTAGATGCTATCACACTCCAGATAAATAAGAGGCCAAACATCAGAGGAGTTCAATTTTTGCTCTCATCCCTTCCTCCTGCTCTTGAAGGAAATTCACTGTTCACCCTCTGACAATCAAAGTTTTGCTGAAGGCAGAGCTCGATCTCAGGACTCGGCTTTCACTGCTCAGCAGCCATTTGGAAGCTATCACTGAACCGGACAAAACGCTTCAGATCCACAGCCAGGAACCTGCATAGCTGGTCCAGCATCTTCCAGGGGGCAGAGCTCAGTCTGCCATTCAGAAGAGCTACACCGGCCTTGGATGAGAGCTCCTGCTCCTCTTGGCACAGGGAGCATGCTTTATCGTGCTGGTAAGGTCTTTAAGTTTGCTAAATCTCAGGTAACAGCAAAAGAAAAAAAGAGAGAACTCCTTCACCCCACCGCAGTTACACCACCAGCGAGGGATGCACACACCCGTGGTGCGAGGGCCCAGCCTGTACAGACAGGCCTCCAGGCAGGAGGGAGAGGTCACGTCTGCTGTCATGAGGAAAGGTTACGTTGGGTAAGGAAAAAAAGAAAAAGAAAAAGCCTCGAAAAGGCGGCTGGAATTCCTCAGGCTTCTCGTGTTCTCGCTGCAGAACGGCAGCATTCTGCGCAGCTTTTTACGCTGATCCAAACTCAGGGCAGCGATCAGATAACCGCACTCCCTGTGAAGCATTTCCCCTCACCTGTCCACGGCCACAGAAATCAAATGACCAAAACGGGGCTAACGAAGACCGAAGGAAAGTAACCGCCTGAGGCGTACCCCAACGGGACCAACAACTCGTGGGCTCGTACCGCGGCTCTGGAGCCGTGAGTTGCGGGGGGGATAACGAACACAGAACACGATGGGACAGCCTCCTGCTCCTCCCTGCCGCAGCGATCGGCTGCGGGGCGCCCAGCAATGCCCGCTCCCTCCCGCGGCCCCGGGAGCCCACGGTGCCCTGACCCCCAGCCCTCCGCGGCGGAGCCTCACCTGGAGCGGCACGGCACGGCACGGCACGGATCCCGGGCTGCGATGCCAGCGGACGGCCGGTCCCAACCTCGCCGCCCCGCAGCTCTCAAAGCCCTCCCCGCTCCACCACCGCCGCTTTTAACCCGCCCCGAGGCCGCCTCTCTCCGCCCGCGGGCGGGGCCGCAGTGCCCGTGGGGGGCTGTTGGGGCCGGCCCGGCGGCCAGGTGTGGGTGACGAGCTGCGTGGCAGCCCGCGGCCCACGCCTCGCACTGAGGGCCGCTTGGATCACGGCGCGGGGAAGCTTCGCTTCGGACAGCGCTGCGTTACACCGCAGCGAAGCAGCTGAGCTGGAGTGTGCCTTGGGCTGCGGATGGGGACGCGAAAGCACTGCTGGAAACGGTGCTCGTGCGTTGAGGTGAAGATCTGTTCTGCACTATGTGGCGTGTCTGGAAAGAGGAACGCTTTCATCAGGGGTGATTTAAACAATAAGCTTGTTCTAGATAGAAATTATGGAAAACCAGCTCTTGCATGGGTCTGCAGATGCCCACGTGAGTTTGTTCTGGATGTATAGGAAAGAGAGTCAAGTGTGTAAGATCTTTAAATAGAGAAGAAATGTCTGGAAGAACCAGCTCTGTTTTATATAATAAAAGCAAAGTTTGATAGTGGTAAATGCAAATGCTTGAAAGAAATCCACAGCTCGGTGCTGCCACAGTGACTTTCATGTACAGCCAAACAAGTATGGTAAAGCTGAGGATTACTTTTATTTCCTTTCATCTTTTGCTTTTCTTGATGTGGGAGGGAGTGCAGAGTGCTTAATGTGGGAAGGAGAGGGGAGCCCTGGCTGAGCACACGTGCAGAGACACAGCCGTTGCACACCCTTTGTGGGGAAGGGTCGTTGCAGTGGCAGTGAAGTGATGAGAGCCACACAGTGTGTGTGTCTGTACGGAGCACACATTCCTCCTTTGTCCCCACCACTAGGAGTAGCAGCTAACCCCTGCTCATCTGCTCCGTGCACTTGCCAGTGCAGAAACTTGGGTCAAGTTTCCATCAATCCATCTTTAAAGCGTCATTTGCTCAATATTTGCCATGCAGGAGCTGCTCTGTACGTTCATTGCACTCGTCACAAATTTTTGCCCCTCAGTACCTTGCAGTATCCACAGTTTACATGTGCACAGAGCAACGCTTTCTGTTTTGTTCTCTGTTGTTTTCCTATTCACTATTCTCAGAGCTGTGAGTTGTGTTTTTTTTTTTTTTGTACTCAGTCCAAGGATCTTTCCTGCAACATTCTAGCTAATAAAACCAGTTCTTCTTGGGGTACATATGTGCCTATACACTTGATTTATTTTCTTAACTGTGTATTGGCTTACACCAGCCGACACTGAGGTTCATTTGCCATTTTCTATGAGTAACTGGGAAAGATCTTCCACCATTCCTCATGGCCAAGTTTAATTTTAACTACCACAAAACATCAGTTTCTTAATGTGCTATTCATATTATTTTTATTTTTTCCCAGTCGATTGTAAGGCAGACTCCTTATCCTTCACTTCTTAAAGCAAGACTTTCAATACCTAGCAGCTTCCTTGCTAGCTATCTCATGGAATTATTTCTGAGCTGGAAATGTAGCTATAGATTCAGATTATATTTTGGAAATGGTACTGTGGACATTTTATGAAATGTTGGCAATGGACACCTACCTGTGCAACCTGGGCTAGGGAGCTGCTTTGGCAGGGAGGTTGGACTAGATGATCTCTAGAGGTCCCTTCCAACCCCTACGATTCTGTGATTCATTTCTTGAAGGCTGAGCCATACATCTGTTACACCTGACATTTTTTCACCAACATCAGCAATAAAAGTACCTTCACAGTTCAACTCAGTGTGTGTAACCAGTCTGCTTCTGCATTAATTCTTCACTCACTCACGTTAGTCACGCCACCACAATTTGGTATCCTTTGAGCAAGCTGTTTTTAGTCCTTTGATATCATTACACACATGTTAGTGTCAGACAGACCCCAGAGAAAAGAAGCTGGTGCTGCAAACATTGATTTTTTTTCTGCTCAGCGCAGACATCACTGCTTCTTTATATTCATGTCTATTCAAAGTATCTAGGAAGTTCCTGGAGAGGGACGCAGCACCCTGCTCTCCTTCCGTGAGTTAGATCTCCCTTCTACCAGACTTTTACTGGAAATAACTGCAAAATCATCACATGAAACAGCGTGGGCATCTTCTATTCTGTTGGCCATGCAGGGCAGCAGGGAGATTAAGCGAGTTTCAGTCAGCTGTAAGCCATAATACGTATTTTGGAGGAGGGTAGCAGGGCCCCTTCTCAGAGAGGGCCCCATTCACTTCCAGCTTCATCATGAGGATGCCCAAGCACTCACAGACAGAAGAGGGTTTGTGAAAGAGAACTGTGATTTTCTTTGCTTCTGGTACCACTGTCCTTCGGAAATAATCTCCATCAGAGGAGAGCTGGGTGCAGGGCACAGGGCAGAGGTAGGGGCAGCCCTTACTTCGGGCTAATTGCTGTCCTTTGCTATGCACATTTCTGTAAATGCACTGTTTAGGCAAAGTTTTATCAGGCTCACCAAGAACACTTTAATGCTTATCTGAGGAGCCATTGTTCTTCCATATCTCTTGGAGCACTCGGAGTTTAGAAGAAGCCCACATTATTTACTTATTCAGAGATAAGAATAGGATGAAACCAATGGGCAAGCACAGGTGACGAGGAGAGAAGTCGCCAACGGGAGTGTTGATGGAGCAGCAATAAAACTGCGAAGAATAGAAGGGTGGGCAGTGCAAGAGCAGTGTGGGGACATATGCTGAATGGCAGCAAGGGGTGAAGAACTGGTTCTGTACTCCCCACAGATGGGAGGGAAAGAGTGGGAGGAGAGCTCTGGAATTAAAAGTTCTTTAAATCACCAGAGTGAGTGACAGGGGCTCAAGGGAAAGGGTGGGGAGAGCAGGCAGCATCCAAGAGTGATGGGTGATTCCTCCGTGGAAAGTAGGCTGGATCCACGCTTGGCTTTGTTTTAATTCAGTCTGAGACAAGCACCTTCTCTTGTTCCTTTTGTCAATGTTCAAATCACTGACTGCGTGACTAATCCAGCAGTTTGCTGAGGTCTCAAGTGCAAGTCCTGAATCAGATTAAGAACAAGAATGGTATGATTCAGTAACGGCTTGGTTGCACCTTTGTGTGTATCATACTAGCCAAGTCATTTCTAGAATACAAATATATGATGGGAAGCATTTCCTCTTGCTCACCATATCAGCAACAAAGGAACTGAACTGGACTGGGGAAGAGTCATGAGGAACTAAAGAGTTATGGATATCATGCTGTTGAAAAAGAAAGAAAGTGGGGGGGGGGGGGAAAGAAGAAAAAAGGAAATAAATGGCTTTTACAAAATGCTTTCTGGGCAGAAGCTGCAGTCGAGTCCATACTAAAACCACCAGATCTGAGCTGGGTTACAGCTGTGGCCTGGAGATCCCATGTGTGTGTGGCCCTCAGAGTTGGCTTTTTGATACCCCAAGTCTAGTGCTGATCCCTGGTGAGTGCCCCATGTGAAGCCATAGGAGATGCATACTGGCAGTGCTGCAGGAAATAAAGACAGGATAAATTTCAAATTCACGTTCTTTTTGTGTTTCCCAATTTTAGACCTTTTCTTTTATGCAGTTCTACTAGTTGTCAAACTTCCACCCATCCCATCAGCTGACTCCTTCACAGCTCAAAGCGAAAGTTCTCTGTGGATATTCAAGAACGGTCTCCCTCACAATTGATAATTTAGCTCTCTGCAAGGTGGTTAAGTACATAATTTGGAGAATGCTTAAAAGCTGTTAACTTCCGATGGACATCTGAATTCAGCAGAATCCGGAGGAGCATAGCATGACAGGGCTACACACTGATACTGGTGGAGAGCAAATACCCGCAGAGCTTTTGAGTACTGAAGCATGCAGAGCTATACACAAAACTGGAATTAGTCCTGCAATGCAGAGACATCAGGAGAGCTCTAGTGATGACAGAAAACCAAGCAGGCAGCCGCATGCTGCAGCTTGACTGATGTTAGTCAAAGGGCAACAATTTGGAGCTGAAAAGTCAACAGAAGTTATGCAAGACTGCAAGGCTGTGCATTGCACACAGTAACAAAGGAAGCTGAAGCAGTGGGGTTTGGGAAGAGGTGTTTGACCAAGGTCCACTGAGTAACTAATGAAGAAGGATATAACATTTGCAGATAATAGTGTACTGGGAAAGTGATTGAAAGCCTGCAGCATAAGGTAACAGGTTGCACTTGGAAAATGTGCACCTTGAAGAACATAAAGCAGGTGAGGTAGCACAGTCTGCCCAGATCCATCCCTCCTCTCCGGTAGCAGTCTGTTTCAGGTGGTCACCATGGCTCATCAGTGTCACTGCTGCACACCAGACAGTGCTGAGGAAAGATTCAAATGGTATGTACTCACTGATGTTCCTCAAGCTTGAAAAGGTATCCACCATGGTCTACACCTACCTAAGAGGGAAACATTATCAGCAGAATGGAGATGGAATAGCTCTTCTGACTCAGAACAACTAGACGCAAGAACAAACAGCAAAATGTGTGCAAATGCTGTGGAGCAGAGGGCAGCTCCTCTTGTCAGTGGGACACACAGCCTGCTTCTCCGAGCTCAGGGGAATTGGTGCTGTGGAGTCTTCTGGATTCTGTGGTGTGCAAAACCCCCAAACTAGTAGCACACATCTCAGATCTGGTATGTAAAAGCTGTTAAGTAAAGATAAGAGTAAAATCAGAGGAAGTATTGGATACCTTTCTAACAAAACTAAAGGAAATTAAACAAACAAACAAACAAAACAACAACAAAACACAACGGTTTTTAGTGAAAGAATTTTTCTGCAGTTTTACTAAAATGTTCAGGGGCCAGTAAATGTGACCAGAAAGGTCATGCTCTTTTTTGGGGGTTGTTTTTGTAATGTTACTTCCCTACGTTTTTGCAGATGATAAAGAGATGTTCAGTATAAACAGGCGGGCTTTAAGTATTTGATAATGATCAGCACTGATAAATTTGGTCTACAGTAAAGGATAATAACCAGGGAGTGAATGAGCCATTCGCCAGAAGAGACAGTAGTTAGTGGCAGTTTAATGCATCATGAACAACGCTGGGAAATGGGAAGCTGTTATTGCTGTGTATTGATCACAGTTTCATTGTCCATGTCTGTAACAGATTGGAAAAGGACAAGGCGTTGGCTCTTTGGCTCTGTGCGATAAGAGATGAACACCTTGAGCACTTTGAGCAGTGTTCTTGGGGTACAAAGAGTGAAGAAGTCCCAGAACTGAACTCATCAAAAGAGGGAGTCCTTCCCGAGGAATGGTGGAGCCCCAGGGAAGGTCAATTTGCCAGGCACCAACGTCTCACCAGTTTACTGATCCTCACGTTGTTCACTGCAGAATTCAGTCCAATTCAGCAGAGTCCACTGCAGTGACCTGTGGGAAGGGATCCTGCAGGCACAGAGGAAACGGAGCCATAACACCAAGCAGTGCCAAAGGGCCTCACAGCACCTCCTTAGACATACACTGCAACTGCTGCTGAGCAATGCATTCAGGCTTACAAAATATTCAGATGGGGACAAGGAGTATCACTCTCAACAAGCACCCCAAGAGAAGGAAAAAACGATCTCCCTTGAGTCAGGAATGTTTCTGCCTCTGCTCTTCACTATATTCAAGTGCATCATAAAGAGATTTGCTCCAGGTAGGGAAAGGTGGATGTCCAAGAAAACTACTGTCTTTTGCAATGTTTGCATTACCTGTGTTCTAAGAACACTTACTGCTAGAAGCCAAGGGCTCCAGCTAAGCAGGAACTCAGTGTCTTGCTGGGGTATTTTTATGGGTCAGTAGATCATTTCTTTAGTAAATAAACATGTTGCTGGTCTCGTTTTTATGTTTTTTTCCTCAGTTTGAAAATGTTCCTATATGACCTTACATTCTTGACAGTAAATGGTGACAGAATAAATGGACTATGGAAAAACAAATGTATTCCTTTGTTACTGACCATATTTTGAAAGAGATTGGATTTTGGGAACCCTGAAATGCCAAAATTGCACTCATCAATGACGTCAGCTTTGAGTGAGCGGGATCTTCCTTCCCAGAGCTCCTCTTGGCTCCACCCCAGGCTCACCAGATCCATCCTGCGTGCTCCCATGCCACCAAAGCCCCCCTGCCAATGCTTCCAAGGCAGAAGGAGACCAGGCAGCACCAGGAGGCTTTCACTGGGCTGGTATGAGGAGCCTGGCAGCACTTCTGGCATACTGTGCTGCCAGGCACAGGCTGGCTGATGGTCTGGGATTTGTGTGAACAATAGAAAAATGGGATTAAAACAACTTTACAACAGCTTCATACACGTTTAGAGTGTTGAAAAAAAAAACTGTAAAATAAATCAGGACTAAGCCGTATAAGAAGTGTTGTTGCTAGGTATATTATCGTTATGAGTAAAGTGTCAGGCAAGGGTGCTCATAAATCTATCACAGTAGTTTCTATTATTTCAAAAGAGATATAATCTAATGGAAATTGTTTGATGGACCTCTGTGTGGAGCAATAAGGAAATTCCAAACAGGATTAGCACATGTAAAGTTTCCCATTCCCACCAGGGATTGCTGTTGAAACACTTTCTTTCCACGCTGCTGCTCGCAGTCTCAGGTGTGGACATTCTCCCCCACGTCAAGACATGCTGCACTGTAATGAAGCCTACTGTACAAGCTGGGAACAGGAATTCTGCATGTAAATCAGCAAAATACACATGCCTGTCTATAGCTTCAGGGGCATGAAATGTTGGCATAAAACAAGATTGTTCTTGCCCATTCTGCTACACACTGCTCCAGTTTGCTTGCTTAATTGGATTTGCATCTCTTTTCTTTTCTGTGGCACTCAGCACACAGCACTTCAGCACTGCTCACTAGAACGTTCATCCTGCCTCCGCATGTGAAAATCATAGCTAGATCAACACAACCAGCTACATTATTTTTGTTTCCTGCTGCTCATATAAAATTGAAGAAGCCAAAGGAAGATATGGGGAAAGTTGCTTAAATGCTGTTCAGCAAGCTACAGGCCAAATGTTTTTATATCCAGCACTTTTTGGTGAGCAAAGCATTTCTATACCATGCTCCAGGACAGCTAGGGAGGCTTGTGAGCCATGGCACTGGGAGATGTGCTCTCACCTCTCAAATCTGCAGTCAGACCACCAGTGTTCCTTTGGAGTTCAGAAGTCCCCAGATGTGTGGATGTGGCACTAAGAGTCATGTGTAGGAAAATCCTTAGCTTCTCCCAAAGTCATGCAGATTTGGAGATACAGTTTTGCTTGACGTGGCCAGAGTCAAACTTTTGTCTCCTATTCCTCGCACTGTGTCATAGTCACTGAGCTGCAGTTTACCAAAGGCTGGTGTTGCTCTCCACTTCTGCAGGATTTATCCAGCTGAACAAAAGTCAGCAGGACAAAAGGATAGGGGACAGAACAAGATGACTTGTGGGAGATGCTCTCCTAAGAACTGGGGACAAAAGCCCTGGATTTGGTCTCTGCTCCTGTTCACACATTTTGCATTGAACACTGAACAGAAGACACCAAACAAGATTCAGAAGCAGAGTCAACCTTTTCTAGCTGCCCGTCTTAACCTGCAGATGCGTCAGGATTTCTCTTACACAGTCTCTGCTTTCCAGTACATGGTTCACAGGGACTGAGAGTGTCTCTTCTTCCTTCCTTCCCTCCACCCCTGGTCAGCAGCCTGGGAAAGAGTTGTGGATGGCAGCCAGCAGTCAGAAGAAAATAGAGATCTGGATCTCCTCCTTGTCAGGAGGAGGCTGCACCCAGAGGGATGGACAATAAACTAGTCAGCTCCATTTGAAAGGGGGTGTTTCCAGAGGTGCCCAAGCACACACATCTGTCCACAACTGACAAAATCCTTCATGGGAAATTGGTGGTTCCTTGCTTACTGATCCCAGGTGGGTCTATGGTGCAGAAGGGATGGTGTTGGAGTTCTTACTGACCATGTTCCTGGGTTCTGCTGGTGCTGACAGTGCATCCATTTTCAAATTGGTTTAACAGTACTGCTGACTTACCAAATGAAGCTTGAATAATGTGTACCAGGAAGTTTAAGTTATGTGCACAAGCTTTAGATTAATTGAAGCATATCTGCCACAAGAGTTTTGCAGGAATTTTATCAAGATAAATAAAAGTTTAGTTAATCCAAACAGCTTTTCTGATATAGACTGCCCAAGTGAAAACCAATGGCCCTGATCTTTGGATGCCATCCACCAAGTGCACCTCAGGGATGACTCCAGTGAATCTGCTCCTGCCTCAGACTTACAGACCGGGCCGTGTGACCTTCTGAAGTCCCTTGGCCCATCCATTTCTGGTATTTACTCTTTAAGTTGGCTTCTGTGTGTAGAAAAAAAATACAAAAAAATTCTTTTTGCTCACAGCTCTGTTAGGAAAAGATGCCTTTGGCAGTGGTTCTGTAATGCTGTTTAACATGTGGTTATCATCCAGTGATTAACTTTTCAGTGTTTATCTGAGTAATGCCTTCCAGGTCTTTGGTGAAGGAAGCAGTGTAAGACCAGAGCTGTTAAAAAAGCCAGCAGCCAATAAAACAAGCTTGCTGAGCAGCGTTGGGTTGGTGAGCCATGTGTGCAGCAGGCAGTGATGCAGGGCCTTGAGGCCAGGCCACATTCCCCTTTGACAGAGTCCAGCTTAGGGGACGTCTGAAGGGGTTTGTGAGCAGCTGCTGTGCGGGCTTCCATTGCCAAAACCTTCAACTGACGACTGAGTCTTTCCTACATAGTGATAAAAGGGTTAGATAGGTTTGGGATGAGAGCCAAGAGACTATCCAGGTACTTAGGATTTAATAAACGCCAGACACCTACGTTCAGAGCTGCAACAAAGAAAAGCCCCACTCAGCTTTCACCCAGCCCTCCAGGCATTAAATTCTCCTGGTGCTTTCCAGTGTGACCTACACATTGCTGGGCACCTGCTGCTCCTCCTCCGTGTCGCCTGGCGGTGCAGTGTGATGGCAGCTGTGTGTCTTGTCCCGTGGGTTACTGACCCTGGTGTCACCAAAGTCCCACCCACAACCACCAGACCTGGTTTAGCTCCCAGGTAGCCCAAGGGACTTCAGATGGGAAGTACCCACTTTCCCCCAGATCCTGAATGCCCTAAGATCCTGGTTCCATTGTCTCACCTTCAGTGGTAACCTATAATACATGAGTCAGCATGGTTAGGTGATGCGATTATCAATTTCATTATTAATTTTCTCCTTCATACATCTAAATATTTTGATTTGCTCTGTCACCGCTGGGCTCAGAGCACAGGCAGCCTGGCCAGCTCTCACCTCAATTCAGTTCACAGGAGATTAGGGACATGGATGATGAGTTATAATTTTTCTTTAAAGTGCCTTCTGTTATTTTATCATCGTGTTGCTGCTAAAGTGATCTTTCTGTAAAGTTCCTCAATTCTTCTTTTACCTCAACTAATTCACTCTTGTGGTGCTGTCTTCTATCAGCCTCTTTACACTTGTAACACTTATAATAATAGTGGATACAAAAATAAAACCCAATCTTCAATCCAGTTTTTATAGTGTTTGCTGCTGATTTATTCAGTGTTAATGCAAAATAAACTCTGCGTGTCATATACATACACCTGCACAAATGTCTATAGGTATACAGCCATCTTTTTATGAGGCTAAATCTACAGCAAGATGCCAAGTGACACAGGGCAGCCATGCTTTCTTGCATATTGAGCAAGAAGAGAGATGTGCGGGTTTACGTTTCATCAAGGAATGAGGAAACGATGTCTGATACACCAGCATCTGGCAGTGGCTCTGGCTGATGGCCCTGGTGAGGCTGTGTGGGTGCACCACACCTCAACTCAGGGTCCCCGGGAGGCTCAGATCCTCATGGCTTTGAGTGTTTCAGATGTGAGCATTCCTGCTCCAGCCTTATCTGTGCTGGGAATCTTCATGTGGACTGGCAAAGTAGTTAAATTTTGAGCAGATCAGAAAACAGATATTGTGTAACCAGAAAAGCTTTTTCAGATTGTCTACTAAAACTTCCAGTGGATTCTTTTAAACTGGTATTATCACCAAATGAATGCATCCCGTGCCTGCCTGGAAGTGTTTTACTAAACCCAGCCACTTACCACAAGATTAAACTCAGCTCTCCCTTTATTGCCACCGGAGTCCAGTGAAACACTGTGAGGGTTGATCTGGGTGACATAAAATAGAATCATAGAATCCCTAAGGTTGGAAAAAAACACTAAGATCATGCAGTCCAATTGTCAGCCCAGCCCCGCCATGCACACTAACCATGTTCCTCAGTGCCACATCCCTATGTTTCTCAAACACCTCCAGGGGTACTGACTCCATCACATCCCTGGGCAGCCTGTGCCACTGCCTCATCATCATTTCAGAGAAGAAATGTTTCCTAATATCCAACCTGAACCTCCCCCGGCACAGTTTAAGGCCACTCCCTCATCCTATTCTTGTTACCTGTGAGCATAGGTGGACCTCCATCTCACCATAGCCTCCTTTCAGGCAGCTGTAGAGAGCAATAAAGTCACTCCTGAGCCTCCTTTTCTCCAGACTGACAACCCCAGCTCCCTCAGCCACTCCCCATAAGATATAAGCTGCAGACCCTTCACAGCTCTGTTGTCCTCAGGAAGGGCAGTGCGGACTTTGGCTCTGGGTGCAGGTGAGGAATATTACCTTGACCACAGGCTTACCAGCTGCTTTCCCTTCCAGCCTTCTCCTGGGTTGTCCGTGGCATAGAAAGGATACAGTATGGCCCTTCCTAGAGGTCACTGCCACACTTCACGTGAAGTTGCCACTGTGGTCTCCACAGCCACCAGCAAACTGAGTGAAAATCACAGCTCAGTGATTTAGTGAATGTGATGACAGGTGAGTGCAGGCACGCCGTGCTGCTCCAGCACTGCCTTTGGTGGGAGGACAGGGACCACAGAGAGGTCTGCGTGGAGGGCTGCAGTGCACGGCCCGCACGCCCAGCTGGAGGAAGTGCTGTGGGAAGGTCGTGGCTGCAGCATGCCACGAGATCTGATGTTGCAAAAGGGCTGTGCAGAAAGCAGCTGGGCGGCATCGAGGCGTTCTTTTGTTACACCCCTCCCACAGGCCTGGCCCAAACCCGGCGAGATCAACAGGGATTTTCTGAGTGGCAGCGAGGAGCTTTGAGTCAAGCCCTGAAACTTCTGCAAGCACTGAGAAAACATCAGCGTGGCTTTCACAGCACCGAGCAGCAGTGGGAGGCTGTGGCAGAAATTCTAAGGGGAGGGGGGACGAGTCCGCAGCATAGGCAGGAGGTGCTGGGTGGGGACGGGGTGCGAGGAGCAGTCGTGCTGCCCCTGCTCCTCCTGGCACGGACGAGGCAAGCAGCCCTGGGAAGGTTTGGTGGCTGAGTCAGGACCTTGCCCGGCCTCTCCCTGCCCACTCCTCCCACGGACCCACCTGTCGTGCACTGCATCATGCTTTGGGGAAACCCACCCAAAGCTTCACACTGGAAAGGTGGCTGTGCTCTGTGGCCACCATCAGTTGTGTGGGATCTCCAGGGTTTGCTGGGTGAGCCTCTGCTCCTAGGTAACATCTGCCCCCAGGTAACAGTGATAGGACAAGAGGGAATGGCCTTAAGTTGCCCAGTGGGGTGGGGTTCACGTTGGATGTTAAGAAGCATTTCTGCTCGGAAGGAGTGGAGAGGCCCTGGAACAGACTGCCTAGGAAGGTGCAGCATGTTGCATCACGGTGAGATGGGTTGATGGTTGGACTGCATGGTCTTAATGGCCTTTTCCAATCCTAATGATTCTGTCAGTGTTTGGGTGGAGTGGGGTCTTCTCCCAAGCAGGCCACTGGGCACAGAGTTTCCATGTTATGCTACCTCCACAACAAGAAGCAAGGGGAAAAGCCAGCAGGGCAAGGAGTGTTCCTTTATGAAGAAGATAAATAGATCTATTCCAGAAGTACAGCAATAAAGCCCTGGTTTAGTGAAGGAAATAGAGGCAACTGTGACATGAAGAAAACCAAACCATACAATTGAGAGCAGAGGGCCACTTCAGTTTGGTGGCATGCTTCCCAGCCTGCTGCAGTGGGGTCTGTGGGTGATACAGTATGATGGTGTTTGACACAACGTGACTGCATCTACAGCGTCCCTGCTTGGCTGGGATGCCTGTGCTCACTCTGTTCTGGTGAGAAGCCACAGGTGAGCATTAGGCCAAGGTAGTAAGCTCAGCTACACAAAAGGTGGAAAGCAGTTTCAGAGCACCCCACCACTGGTCTGTTCTGTGTCTTTGGCATCCAGGGCTGCTGGGATCAGGTCAGCAGACAAACAAAACCAAGGCTGGAGGGGGGCTGGGCTCAGAGGAAAGAGAGATACACAGTGGGGTTGGAGTCTGGTTGTTTTGTGTGACGGGAGCAGAATCTGCCAGTCACAGGGCTGGTCAGGGCCCTTCCTTGTTTGATAAGAAAGCAAGAGGGGGAATTTGCAGGAGAGCTTCTCCAGAGGCTCTGAATAATCTTTTGGCACCTGGGCCAATTTAAGCAATCTTTGCCCCAGGCATAACAAAGGGGAAAATCGCAGGGTGGAGATGCTCAGTCAGAGATGGGCAGGGACAATTGAGCCAGGTACCAGCGAAGAAACTTGCTGAACTGCCATGGGGTGGTGGCAGTGTCAGCACAGCACAGATTTATGGTCACTGGTGAGACAGAGACTTTAGGAGACCCTGGCTGTGAGTGATGGAATGGGAGCAAGAGCAAGCACAGTGGAAGGCTGTGAGCTTGTGTGCTTTGGGGCCAGGAGCATCCTCAGCCAGCTTGCAAGGGTGCAGGACTGGGAACGCAACTATGAGGACACTGAGAATTCCAGGGACTTCTACTAGGCAGTCACAGAAGCCAGATGATGTTTCAAGGAGAGTGCAATCAAGGATTCACAGTAGCGTGACAAGAAACATCACAGCCAAACATCTCAGTCACAACTGGTCCTCCCTGCTGAGCCAATAAATCCGTACAAGCACAGCCCTGGATGAGCTCTGGCTCCCATTCACACTGCAGGTTGGACAGGAACCAACACATTTCTTTCTGACTCACCCAGCTGCCAGGACACTCCAGCAGTGGAGAAGGGCTGTTTGTGCCTACACTGTATCAGGCGCTCCTGATCACACGTGAAGCGACCAACCAACCCAGACCCACTTACAGCACAGCCACGCATACAGCCATGCTGACGCACAAAGCAGCACGTATGCTCAATTTCTTCATTTAAGCTTTGCCCACTTATCCAGGCTTAAACTTGCAACAGACATGGAACTGGTAATCTTGAAAAAGCACTATTTGAAATATTTGTAAGTGGACAATGAAAATACCATATACATAGTAAGGTTCGTTTTGGGGTTTAATAGGCTTGTCCTTCATAAGAAACCAAGCAAAAGTACCCACCCTCCACCTGAGAAGAACATAATTGCCTTAAGATGTTTTCTAGATTTAAGGACATCCAGCACAGGTCTATTTAATTTTGATCACTAAATGATGAGATGAGGCATGATCAGATATAATCATTAACCAATCTCCATTCCAATTCCCTATAAGGTACGTGATTCACAACATGATCTAGATGAAAGTCCGCAGCTAAGGTTGCTCTGTGCAATACAACTCCGGACCAAATGTAGCCTCTTTGCACCCTGAGCTCAGCATAGTGTGAAGCCTGAACTCTGTCTTTGTTCTTTAAAAGAAAGGGGGGAAGGAATTTGGTGGGCAGGGGTGGTGAGGCACTGCCCAAGCCTTGAACTCACCTATTGTAAAGAAACAGAGCCATTGAAGTAAATAGGTTTAGACCATTGTCTCAGCCGTGCATGGAACATGCACTGCTTGGAGAAACCACGAGGCCATGAGAAACGATACAATCCACACAGATAAAGTTTCGTGCCCGCTGTCTTCCTCCTCTAGCTTGCTGGCAAACATATCCAGAAGACTATCAGTAATTTCTAATCGTTGTTTATGAGAAGATAAGAAAGTACTGTGAAGGCAGGGAAGTTGAGGAGTGCGCCAGTGGAAGAGAATGAGCAACCAAAATCCATTACCTGAGGACAGAGCTGACTCCAGCTGTTTTCTCCCTCCGTTGCTTGGCCCTGCACCCTCTCAGGATGTCAGAGCCTATTGGGCTCCACATACAGCAATACCAAACTTGAAGCCATTTATAGTATGGACACATGCACACAAAGTAAAAGAAAAAAGCAACTCTGAGGACAGTGCTCTCATGACATACTCTTGTGAAAAGTGAGGTGCAAAACAGAAGCATACACAGGACAGTGTAATTAGGGCCCTCTACTATACCCACCTCTTTGACATCTCAGGATTCCTTGCTTTCAACAGCTCACCCATCCCAAAACCCCATCCTCATGAGCAGACAAGTTATGTGTGCACCCCTTTACAGAGGGCAACAGAGTGAGGGTATCACTGCTCTGGGTTCCCACAAGCAGTGTACAAACCATGCACGTGTCAGATGCAGAGTCCCTGCTCAAAAGCAACCTTTCATAAGCACTTGTCCTGCTTAGCTCTCACTACCACTCACATATAGAATCTCACTTCACTGCCAAAGTTTAAAGTGTTTGCCTTTTATTCAGAAGACTTTCTCCACTTCCAGTGTTAAAGACACTTTCCCATGTCTTCCAAAACAAAGAGCCCCTAGTTTCATAACAGCACCAGTCTACCACAAAAGAAAAAAAAAAAGACAAAACCAAAAGGTTCAGTGACGTGTTATAGCATAAAGGAACAAATACAGCAAATACATCAGACAAACACGTGCTAAGTGGTGTATTTACATCAAATTAAGTTCCTATAAAATCAGCAGCATGCAATGAAAAGATTAATAAGAATACTTATACCAGGTTTGCTAGTTGTTAAAAGCCAGCCTACTGCATCCGTATTGCTGTGCTGCTTTTAGGCACAGCTCTGCACACAGACGCTGGCTGCCCCATACCAAGCGCAGCAGGGGAGATGAGGTGCCTCAGGCTTCATATTCAGACTCCAGCAGTGCTCGCAAAGCTGTGAAGATGTGCCTACTGCTCTTTCCTCTCTATGAATAAGGCATTGCAGGGTTCATCTGCACGCACCTACTTCAATAAAGCACAGAGTCACTTGCTGACGGTAACACCTTAAGTAACATGGAATCTTAGATTTTACAAAAATATTTAAATTTTCTGTTCACAATTAAAAACTCTCTCTCTATTACAAAATATTTTGAAACACTAGAGTGTCTAGCTTGGAAAGACTTTTGTTCTTATTGCTGTTTTGCATAGCATTTTCAGGAAGCGTGTCAACATGAAGGCACTAGTGCATTTGTCATAGTCAACTTGTAAGGATATCCATAGGAAAATGCACTTTCCTATTAAATCCTCAAAACTTCCACATGTTTAAGCTGCCTTTTTTTCCCCCAACAGGTGCATGATTGACACCTGTCACTACGTATCTAAATGTCCCCCAACATAAGCTGTTTAGTATAACAAATTTTACTTGCAGCCTATAGAAAAAGAACACTCACTCCAAAAAGAGTGAGTACCTGCACTGACACCACCTTAGCTACTTGTGAATCCTATAACTGTGTTCTGACAGCTATCAGATATTAGCTCGTTCATTTCGTTTTGTTTGGTTTCTTCTTTATTCTCATGGTTGGGGTGTTGCTTCTGATTCCCAGCTTTTCTAGACCTTCTGAGAAAAAATTTTGTCAGTAAATAACATAACTCGGCTACATTTAAAAGAATGCAAATGCTGGACACAGCAATCATGAAAATAGTGAACACTGTCTTTTCAGTGGGCCGAGAAACAAAGCAGTCCACTGTGTTGGGGCAGGGCCAAGCACTACATTTCATTAAGCGAGGCATTCGGAACCCATCATACATGAAATAAAACGCATACATGAATACTGATTCAAAGACCAATCTGAAGAAGATGCTGCAAGTGTACGTCCACCACAAGGTGCCCTCAATATGAAACCTCTGGCTTCTGATTTCTTCAATGTCTTTATACTCGCATTTCTGGTCTCCCTTTCTGAGCTGCCTTTTCTTCTCGTGCCTCCTGTAAGCCACGTGCATGGCCACCAGCAGTGCAGGGGTGGAAACGAAGATCAGCTGCAGGGCCCAGAGTCGGATGTGAGATATGGGGAAAAAGTGATCATAGCAAACATTCTTGCAACCAGGTTGCAGAGTGTTGCAGATAAAGTCATCTTGTTCATCTCCCCAGACTTTCTCTGCAGCCACAACCAGGATCATGATACGGAAGATGAACAGGACCGTGAGCCATATCTTCCCAATGCTGGTGGAGTGCTTATTTACACCTCCTAAGATGGTCTGCAGAGCTCCCCAATCCATTGCCTCGCTTTAAAGGTATGACCTAAGACAAGACAAAAAGATTAATCAGGGTGGGAAACAAGCACTATTCAGCATACAGTAAAAAACAAAGCTAACTCCGTAAACATTTTCAGTACGTTCATTGGCTGTGGTAACATCTTGTTGACACAGTGGTCTGATCCGTAAGCAGCCAAGGTGACACAGTAACCACTTATCAGCAGGTCACATTTTGTTACTTGATTACACAGAGCGAGTGGTCTGACTGCTAGGTGCACTGGGCAACTGGAAGTTCCTACCCACATCAGCAAGTAGGCAAGGGAAATCAACAAAAAAAGGACCTTATTTCAAAGCTACAATTTCTAGAAGCTTTAGTCACAGGAACAAAGAACAGAAGATGATATCAATAGTCAAAAGTGAGGTAGGTGTTATGGTGAAGTGTAACCAGAATGAGAGATTCCTCAGAGCCTCTGGAATGCTCAAGGTAAACCAAAAAATGCTGGTGGTGAGGTGGAGGCCCCATTATAATGTTACAGAAAAACAAAGCCGCTGAAAAAGAAAGCCTGCATGGTCATTTAGTTACTTTATTTGAGGAAAAAAAAATAGCTAAACTCATTAGGAAATTAAGACGAGTTTGCCCATTTTTAGTTAGTTAGTAGAACATTAACAACATTTTCACGGGTGTTATTCCAGCAGGAAGACAGACCTTGGGGAGCTGCTGTGGAAGCTCTGTACCTTACATGAGGTGTGCACAACCTGCCTAAGGAAGTTTTAAGGACGCAGATGTATGACTCCCTGCTCTCTCTGTTCCTGGAGAAAAAATCCACAATTTCATGAGGGAATGGAGGGGAAATCTTGTCACTATCTATTTTCCCACCCCGATTAAAATCGGAATTATGAGGTTCATCCAAAACTGTGTTTCTCTCCACTAATTACAGAAGACAGCCTAGGGTACTTAGTCAGATGCAGGACATAGTTCCATGCTCACCCAGCTGACCTTCCCTTGTAACACAGAATACACTACTCCCCAGACAGGAGATCAATTTCAGAAGCCAGGAGAAAGTAAAAGTCAGCATTTGAAGAGCTCAGACAGGACAATGGGAGTGCAGAGGCTCTTCAATAGAAAGAGCATTTCCAGTAGCTGAGAGTCAAAGCATCACGACTGTAAAGATAAAATCCTTTCATTTGTTCTCTGCCCCATACCTCTCCAGGACCGCTGCAGCTGTTCGTGGAAGCAGAGGAAATCCACACAGCAGGCATTTGCAGACAGCGAGAAGAGGCATTTCACACCCCCTACTCCCTTTCAGATGGATTTACTGAGAGGTAATTCGCATGCTACTCGGAAATTAAGGAAACATTTCTTGTGCCCATCAGGCAGAAGTGCTCCTTCAACCCCTTCATTCTGAAATTCCTCATCAAGAGATTTATTTTTCAAATTTCTGAATTTCATCATCTCTCAGAAACCACCTTTCCTTGGTAGTCACATCACAGGGCGCTTAAAAACAAGCAACATTTTTCCAGGGGTCCTAGAGAACAGTTCCATTGCCACTGGCAAAGACAACTACACCTACCACAATATTATGATTTTTATCAACTCTGAGATATACCTTTGCACAAGGAAGACAAGGAAGACAGTTCCAGTGTGACCTAACTTCTGCATCACACTTCCATGTTGAGCACTGACAAAACCCTCCCTGCTTTACTCCATGAATCACATACAGTAATACAAAGCATCAAAGAACACGATAGCTCTGTCAAAACAGAGAAGCCCACTCATGATATCAACACAAGTTTTTTTTTTCTTTCCTCACTTATTGGAAGGCTCTGTTTGCAAAAAGCACGTTTTACCAGATCATCTTGGCTGTCCCTGTGGGGTTACTTCAGGAGCTGAAGAGGGGGAAGGTGAGTGAAGGGGAGGACAAGATTTTCCTGAGGCTGTTAGAAACCTCTCCTGATTCTGACACATTTGAAATGCAGTGAGGGATATTATCTCTGCATCTATCTGAAAACCCTGGAAGCAGAGCTACCTTCCTACCATGTTTTGTTGGTTTTCCTCCCAAACACAAACTATATATTTCATCAGCATATGGATATAGAAAAAGTCTCTGCAGGTTAACATGTGAGAGCACAGGAAAGGCTCTGAACACCATAGATAAGCACAAAACAGTCATTTTAAAGTTTTGTCTCTATCCTTATTTTTGCCATCTTATTTTAAACTGATTAGATCAGCTTTTTTTTGTCCCAGAATTTGATTTGGAAATCACCATATAGTCAAACTGAAGCAGTGAAAGACTTACTGCTTTACTACTGATATCCTTACTTGTGTTCCTTTACTAATACACACACTGGAACTACAGAACTAACGTGACAACTCAGCATTGATTAGAAATACCTACACACACCACAGTTCTAAGTCCTGTGGAAGACAGTTACCACATGTACTGCAGCATCACATGTATCATTTGAATCATGCATTTCTTCTGCCATTGTTCCCCCTGCAGTCAGCCCTCTCCACAAATATGAAAGGCTGAGAGGGGGGAATTGCATACTCCCTCCTCATAAGCCCCATTTCTTATGCTTTCTTGTTACACTGTAAACCAATACTGCTGCTACAGCTTCCCAAGAACTTGCTTCCATGTGCAATTGCACCTTCCTGTCTCCCTGAGCAGAGGAGACTCCAAAATAAAAGTGCCTCGGGGGGTACTTAAAGGATATCGTGTCATTAGTGGCAAAGCCAGATACAGACACCGCCCCACCACTTCTTGATCCCAAGGTCCCTCTGCAGCTCTCCATCTCCTGCAGCACTGTGAGGGTACATCATAACCCAGAACAGCCAACTGGTTTGTTCAGAACTTACTCCCAGTATTGGTACACTTCTCTCCAACCTGACCCACTTCCACAATCTGCTTTAGCACACAGCTCCACAAAACATTTGGAAAGCATGTCGTTTTAAAACAAGCTGCACATTGCAGAGCATCAGAATGAGCAGCTGGAGAAGAAAAGCCCTTAGCAGGGATGCTTCAATACGTTGTTAAGCTACACCATCTGACTGTTCCATCTCCATTGAGAGCATATTATGTTTCAACCCTAGCAAAAGCATGTCCGTACCTGGATGCAGGCAGAAAAAGGCACTGCAGTTTGGAGAGGCAGCCAATCCTAATCAGACTTGATGGGCAAGTAAAACAGGACAGCCTCCCAGGGCCATA
Organism: Callipepla californica brunnescens; assembly: GCA_023055505.1. Taxonomy (NCBI): domain Eukaryota; kingdom Metazoa; phylum Chordata; class Aves; order Galliformes; family Odontophoridae; genus Callipepla; species Callipepla californica. The sequence goes on along the minus strand of JALIRH010000001.1, from coordinate 107,878,307 downwards.
TCCACTCCTTCCCAAAGACTTGACTTTCATATCTGCCCAAACCTTCCCCTCTTCGTCATTCCCATCCACCTTCCAACTCCTCCAGCTATCAGTCCCACTCCTCCTGCCACAATCCTGCTCTTCCTGCTGCTTGCTGAGCTAGTCACCAACCTTTGCCCCCTCCTTGCTCTACCCTCATAGCCAGACCTGTTTTAATGCTGGCAGAGAGGCGCGTGACTTCTGAGGAGTTCAGGAGATTGATATAAGCATTGATCATCAGATACTGCACCCAGTAAAGTTCTTGAAGAGCAGCACAGATGAGACTGTAGGGCCATATTAAAGTGGGCCAAATTCTATCCAAATACTCTGGCCTGGTGTTCCCTGACTTTAATATTAGATTCTCTAAACTGTGTTGCGGAGAGATAAAGGCAATTCAAAAACCACTGAAGTGCCCAGATGTTATCCAATAAAAAGACCAAAGCAGACTGTAAGCCCCTCACACATCACTCCGTCCAGACATCAAGTTGGGGCTACCTGTAGTGATGCAATGCCTCATTTACTTCTAATTTACTCTGTAGTGATGTGATGCCTCATTTACTCCTAATTTACAAAACCTAGGATGCTTACTCCCAATTGCAGGTTATCTTTCTTTCAAATACTTGCTTTCCAGACCTTCTTACTGGAATTAAAATATTAACTGTCTGTCTGAACAAAGGTGACAAAAGCAGGAAAGCTACTTCCCTTTGACAGCTGCTAACTCTCACAGATAATTGAGTGAGCCAATTTACCTAAATGCACACAGAAATCACAGCATATAGTTTGCTTATCTCATAACTATAGCACTGGACAAGAATATGGAGAAGAATAAGTTAAGAAATGAAAGCCTGGGTAAAATCAGGACAAAAAAAAAAAGTGTACAGTGGGAATAGTGGCTGGAGATAAAGGAGAAAGGTGAGAAGAACAGGAGATAAGCCAGTAAAGCTGAGTAGCTGAGCATTTTGAATTCATCTTAACATGAGAGTTAGTTATCTTTAAGTACTAAAGTTTCCCAAACAAATAAATGAATCCATTCTGCTATTGGCTGAACCTTCTGCTCCTCCATCTGGGAAATCAGAGGAGCAGGGCAGCACAGCACAGCTCTTACAGTAGGAGATAAAAATGATCCCAAGAGCTGATAGTGTGGGAAATGGTTCTACACGACCACACAACACATGGAGAAGCACACAAGTGTTCTTCCCACAGCGTGCTCAGGCACCATTAGAAAGCTGGACAGCAAGACAGATACAGCTTACGTATTTCTGCAGTTCTCCAGATACTGGGCAGGTTCTGAGCCCTGCACGGCCATGACTGCTTACTGCTTAAACTAGCTCCTACCAGCCCGCATTAAACAACCATCACAGCACTCTGTGTGCACCACTAATCGCACCATCACCGAGCTCTTCAGGCACAGAGGTACTTTGATGTTGTTTCCTCTGCTCTGTTAAGGACTGGTATCCCAGATAATCGTTAGTCAGTGGTTAAATCCATGGCTTCATCAGACTACAGAGTGCAAAGGTAGAAACAACATAAGCTGCATCTCTCACATACACACTGTGGAGCTTACTGCGGTAAGATATTAATAAGGCAAAAAAAAGAGTTCCTACAGTGCTTCCAACATGACATCTGAGTTCCAGTGAGGAAGTGGTCCACAGCATGTATAAATTCAAAGACTACACGCCTCTCAGAGCTGCAGACATTATATCAATTATTATTCTAAGGGAATCAAACGAATGCAGAGGTTGTTCTCAGCATTCCTATCAGAATTCCAGTGTAGGGTACCAGGAGTCACCAGTCCAGTGTGCACTCCACCACTTACAGTAGTACCTCTAAATACTGGCATAAGATCAGCAGTGAAGACAGATGGCAATTCCTCCAACCTAGGAATACATTAGCTGAGATAATCTTTAAGCAAAAAAATACTGGTCCTGATCAGAGCTGGGGATAAAGAAGGCACTCAGAAGCCTGGGAGTGGCAACTTCAATGCCGAACAGTATTGTCAGGATGGAACCCAGGAAGCTTCTTCTAAATACATAAAGAGATCAACATCTTCCAAAGACAGCATCCCTTCACCTCAGCAGGTACACAGGCTACAGCACTTACCTTCTGTCTCTCCTGGACTGTCTACTTAACTTTAAGCCTACCCCACAACTTAGTTTCACAGACATTAACTGGGATAACAAAATCTCACTTTCAGAACAGGGTTGTTCTGAAGTGCTCCTCTACAGCTGGAGAATTCAGAGATTCATACTTCATTATCAGTGGACCAAAACAGGCAAGCACTAGTTCAAAGTTTAAGTACAAAGCTTAAATTGAACCATTCAGGACGCTTGTTACTTAGAGAGAACACAGCTCCTCCCATTACGACAGCTGCGGTGTAGAGTTCACACTAAGATGTGGCTTTGAACTCTGACTTTGGCAAACTGAAATCCTTTCATTTCACTACGATAGGAAGCTTCCAGCTTTTTTAATTTTACTGCAGCATACTAAAAACAGGAGTGTTCCAACTGCGCGCTCCTTCAAGGATCAGCAGCTCTTGTTAGAAGTTGAATGTGGATCAAAAGATCAGTTTAACAATCCCAAAAGCCCATGCAGCTCTCAAGCTTTGTTCTGAGCACCTATCTCCACATCAGAGTGGAAACCAGAGAGCAACAGAGGAGCCAAGACAGATAGGAGTTACTGTATATCTGATCTGACTCAAGAACAGGCCAAGACTAATCAGGAACAGGAAACCTCTGACAGTTGCAGGTCTGAACACAGCAAGCATTGTGTTTTCTTCTACTCAAGTTTATGGCAACAGGATATGTTCTTTGATCTAAGCTTTTTTTTTTTAAAAAAAAAAAAAAGAAAAGAAACAAAACAAACAACACTGTATGTAAATATGTGTGTATATATACATAGATAGAGAGAGAGAGAGAGAGAGAGAGAGACTTTAAAATAACTAATTACAACCCAATATGCATGAAGTTTATTGAAAACATATGCTAAGTAAATAACGAGCATTGAGGATTCAGCCCCACAGTGACCCCATTACGATTGCACCATGTTCATGCCCTTACAGGCTTCCAAGCAGGTTTAGAAATATCCATGGTTATTTCACCAGCCCACAGCTGGGAATGGAGAATCACCATCCTCCAGAACACCTCTGCACAAAACATATTCCACTTGCGGAAAACAAGACATCAGAAAAGTTGGTTATGCTTGAAGGCGTAACAAGACAGAATTTCTACTGGAATTTGCCCCCTCAGCCATTCTTGAAGGAAAGGTTTACAGAGGGGGAAGAAAAAAAAAAAAAGTGCTTAAAAGCCCCTGCTTTGAAAGGGATTAAATTCCTGAGGACTGTTTCTTCACTGATGCACTGTCCTATTACCCAAATTCTAAATAGAGTGTCACTTGCACTTCGCATTGCCCCAGACACAAAAGTAGCAGTACTATTTGTACAGGTTTGTAAAAGACAAAAAAAAAAAAATCACCAGGTCTAGGCATATGCCCATATTCTCTCTACAAATTCACTATGTGTTCCTTGAAATACACCCACTCCCACCTCAAGAAAATATTTCTGACTAGCAGGTCAGAAATTCCTCAGAGAGGACTTGTACCCTATAGAAACGCTATGACTTGATAGTGAAAAGCAGCTTTTTCTTCACTGTATCCTTTGTCAGCATGTCTTTCAATTAAATTAGAGATAAAAATCAACTTTTTATTTTTAAAAGCATCAGTGGCAGGAAGAGCTACACATGAGATTTGAAAAAAATATATCATTTTCAACTTCCCTTTAGTAACTAATTGCTGCATTGCCATTTTCTACGTATTCCTTTCGTTTTGACAACACTTTCTCTCCTCATATGACGTCACTTCAGATTTACCTCTATCAAAAGCAGTGCTTAGCCAGACAAGAGTCAGGTATCCATTCAGATAAGCCATCAATCATCACTAATAACAATTAAGAGCTGTGAGGAGCAGAACAAGGAAAAAAACACGAAAAACAAAATTTAAATCCTTGCTCCTGTTTACTGAAGTTTGAGGCCTTTTTTTCCCCCTGTTCACATGAATAACAAGAGGCACCATTTGTAAAGTGACCATTTTGATGAGAGGAGCCACGTGAATCCATGCAATAACTTTTTGTAGTAACTTCTGTATACCTCAGAGTGCTATTTTCCTAGATACTAAGACATTCTACTCCGTCTTTTTCACTTTCTGCACCAATTCAGAGAGGCTGCTAAGTAGTCCCACTTGGGTTAGACTTCAAGGGATGCAAAACAACAAAGGCCCAAGCTTCAGAAGTTTGAAGGAAGTGGCCCTGTCATGAAAAAAATGGATTCTTCCAGAGGCGCATCAGAAGCCATGCCTTTTTATCGCGCCATTTTAAGCTCTGTGACACTTAGTCCTTCCGTCAGTTCCCAGACGGGCAGTCCTGGGGACTCAAGTCCCCCAGGATGCGCACTAGAGGAACACGGCTCTGCAAACGTACGGCAAACCCCATCTGGAAAAGTCACAGTGCAATCCCTAACCGACCACAGAAGTACTTCCTTCAGCAAAAGGGAAGGGGAGCGGCAGGAGCCGTCCGGAGCAGCGCCGGGCTCTGAGTCACGCCTCAGCTCGCATTCCCCCGTAGCTGTGAGGAACGCTTGCAGCCCGCGATGGCCGGACCTGTCAGTTTGCTGCAAGCTGTTTACCCCAGCGCAGCTCTCCGGACGCCCGTAGGTGTGCCGCGAATTACCTGCAATTGCGGAAGCCTCTGTTTCTCTCGGCGCCGGAGCTGCTCGGGCGCTTCACATAACGCGCTCGCTGGGAGAGAGCGGGGATGAAAAGAGTTGTTAGGCACTGAATGGACAGCAGCGACCGAGAAGAGCCGGGAGACCCGCTAGGGCCGGGGCTACGCGCTGCCCCGCACGCTGCGATGAGAAGCGAGACGGAGCTGATGGCGGGACAGCGTCCTGCCGCCGCCCGCTCTTTCTTACCCTCGCTCTCCCCCTCACCTGCTTCAGCGCTGCCGGGACCCCTTCGGGGCCAGCACGAGGGCTCGACAGTGCGGTGCCAACAGAGCGGCCGGCCCCAGGCTCCCGGCCCGCAGCTTTAAGGTCCCTCCCCGTTCACCTGCCGCCGCTTTTAACCCGCCCCGCGCCCGCCTCCACCCGCGCGGGGATCCTTCGGCGGAGCGCCCGGGGCGGAGCCGGGAGCGCCCATCCCCGGCGGGGCCCGGCCCGGCTGTGCGGGGCCAATAGAGCCCGCGCTTGGGGGTCTCGCCCATTCCCTGAGCTGCCCCTTCCATAGTCATCCCGCCTAGAGAGGCATCGAGGGCAGGACTGTGAGCAGATGTGGATTTTGTAGGGTAAATGTGTGTGTAGGGTAACAGGACCGGATGCTGTCTCGTCAAACCTAGGTATTTGGAAGGCCCTGTCTTAGTGGAAGTTGTAAAGGAGCTATTGGCAAATGGCAGCAAAAAAAAAAGCCAGTGGGTGCTGGCTTTGTGAGCATTCAGAGGGCTCCCGGCAGCCTGCACACCTACTGCACCACAGGTCCATATCCACACATGACCCATTTCACAGTGTTCTGTTTACAGCTGCTGGGGAAAAGCTTTGCTTCTGTAACCTTGGGATTCAGAAATCTCCACCTGAAACCTTGAGTTCTTCTCTTGCATTGCACATATCTAATTAGATGGTTGCTAATGCTCTACCAGAATTTCTGAGGAGATAGATGGCACAGCAGCAGCAGCACATCTCAGGGTCGGGCATGTGTTTGCACTTGCTGAGGGCACAGTGATGGATCAGGTAACAAGCCCTTTCCAGCTAAATTCTTCTGCTCCTTATCTTCACTTTCCGGAATAAAAACAATTCCAGTGAAAAATCTTTGGCAGAAGTCAATGGCTCATTTGATTATCTAGCACAAGCAATTCAATCCTTGCATACAGTAGATAAGAAATTGCCATCAGCTCTGGTTTAAGTATCGCCCTCCATCTCCATAGCACTCATCTTTCATCCACCACTCCTCACAATGCTCCCCGCAACCTGCACATTAACACCACAGGCACATTCGTGTTTGAGGGCATCTCTGCAGGTCTCTAGCCCAGACTGCTCCCAGCAGGCCCAGTGCTCCTCTCAGACCACTCAGCACCCACACTCCATCCGCAGGAGATGCAGACAGAGCCATGTCACAGCACAGCTGCAAGGCCCAGGATGTGCAGTGCTGAGCCAGATGGGCAGTAAATACCTGAGGCCTGAGTCTTCCTGGCTCACTGACTTCCGTGGGAGTTGCACTGGGGTGTGTTCAGGGTTCACGCGCACAGTGTGATTCAGGAGGGGAGGAGGCTCAGTCAGCCATGCTTTGCTAAAGGAAGCCTACCTCCTTATGGGAGAAGAGCTTTGGAGGAGACATCGGGGACCTGTGAGTCATTGAGGCCCTGGAGCGTGTTCAAAGAAGGGCAACCAAGCTGGTGAGGGATCTGGAGCACAGGCCTTATGAGAAGTGGCTGAGGGAGCTGGGATTGTTCAGTCTGGAGAAGAGGCTCAGGGGAGACCTTGAAGGGAGGTTGTAGTGAACTGGGGGTTGGGCTCTTCTCTCATGTGGCTAGCAATAGGACTAGAGGGAATGACTTCAAGCTGTGCCAGGGGAGATTCAGGCTGGATGTTAGGAAATACTTATTCTCTGAAAGAGTGGTCAGGCACTGGAATAGGCTGCCCAGGGAGGTGTTCAAGTTACATTTGAACGTTGTGCTGAGGGACATGGTTTAGTGAGAGTTATTTGTGATGGGTGAATGGTTGGACTGGATGATCTTACGGGTCTTTTCCAACCTTGGTGATTCTGTGATTCCCTTACCAAGTTCCAGCTCAACTCAGTGACCTTGAAAAAGCCATACCTGTGCTCTTTCTATCATTCCCAGGTCAAAAAACTTGCAGCTGAACATTGGGTATATTTAGCTGCAGAGAGGATTTTGAGCTTGCACTGTTTTGCAAGTCTGCATTGGCTGCCAAAAAAAGTTATTCTACAGTGAGAGAAATATGATGAGGAACATGAGGAGTCAAGACTGTTTCTCACTGCGCAGTTACCTGCAGGAGAGGAGCCATGGGCAGGGCAGCTCCTCCTGGCTGCCCCCGGGGGGATGCTGCCCTCCCATACCAACACCTGGACTTGATTCTGGAGCAGAAACCCACATCTGTGGCAGGAAAAGACAACTTCTTTGATGTTCTGCTCTTCCAAAAGGAGATAGTTCTGAAGTGGTTCTCTGTCTGTATGGGTGCTTGGGGAGCCAGGGGCCAGGCTCTGCTCCACCAGGCCTTTTTTCATCTTCCCACATGCTTACTCGCAGTGCCAAATGCTGCCTCTCCAACCTGGTAAGGCCAACATGCTGTTGAATTGTAAGTAATGATGCCAGAGCTGCAAGATGTGTGCAAGAGGTATTTAACTGCTGGAATTTAAGGAATACTAAAAAGGTTTCCTAGTTACAATCTTCATGTCTTCTCTTTAATTGTGAAAAAATTTTAGATATATTTAGTTATTGTCCACTTATTAGAATTAAATTGTATTTGTCTCTTCACAGATGAGAAATGTTTTAGAAGAAGCATGACTTGATAATCTGTGAAATAAATGCATACAAATTCACTACTTATTTTTTAAGTTAAAAGGGAAGGAAGAAGATAGAAATCATGTATTACCAACATATATTCAAGGAGGAAAAATAAAGCTAGAGGGCTCAGACATTCCATGCCAAAGGATAAAAAATAATCACCAGGATATTTCTTTTCTGTTTCCCCAAGCAGTTTGCTGTTCAGAATTTGCAATGAGCACTGGAAGTAGGAGTTTTTCTACCGGCACCTCTCTGGTTCCTCTCCGAGCCTTCACATCTCCAGTTACTCTCTTGCAGCCTTCTGCAATGTTACAGCCATTCAGAGGGAGGGGGGAAACAGAAGTAACTCAAGTGCTTCAGTGTGAAGGTGCCTCGCAGGTACACCTCAAAGTGCGTGCTCCCCTGTGACATGTTTTATTAGGAAACAACAGGCTGATAACATATATGCAGTCTTGAATCCAGCACGGTCCCTGTTGTACACTGATCAAGAATCTGCTCTTTTTCACCATTAATTTGCAGTTTAATTTACAGGCAGATATTCACATAGGTATTATATTAGCTCTGATTTACATGGACTCTGGAATTCCCAAGGCCTCATCTATTCAGAAATGAAACTCAAAGAGTCACTTCCTTTCCAATGTAATTACTTTAGTGACGCTGTGTAATATCATAAAGGTTGCCAGTGTTATATAGCAGCTCATGAAACCACCTCCTCAAGCATTTGTACTGTCCAAGTGCCTAAGTCCTTCTCCTGCCAGCACAGACCTCACAGGTACTTTTTCAGAGCCGTTAGGATTACACTCTCTTTGAATAATGGTGCAAATAACCGTCAATCATATCTTTTTCTCCTCTGATTTTTCTCACTAATGTGACCTTCCCTCTTATTTTCAGCTAACCAATGTTAATGAAATATCTCAAGACACATAGTGGAATGGGTACTTTCTTGTAAGGTAACTCAGTGAACTCAGTGATATTCTCTGCTTGTACAGAGAGGAGGCACAGAAAAGGCAGAGAAGACCAATGCTCCAAAACCAAACAATAAGGGAAACCACTGAAAGGGGATGGACATGGTTCCTAGTGCTGCCAGTATGTGAACAGCCTGGCTGAGGCCAACCTGCATCATTTGTGCCTCAAAATGGATAAGCACAGCTGCTCTAGTACAAGTGCCCTAACAGCCATGCCCATCGCTGGAAAGCACATCTGCTGTGCACCATGGGTAGGGCAGCCTAAAATCACCAGTAGACACCCACCTCTTAGGTGCTTCCTTAAGCTGACAGCTCCGGATATCCAGCATCACCCAGATTTGAAAGGCAGGGCTTTCTCCATCCTTAGCAGCCCAGTAATTTTCTCTGTGCTAATTTGGAAGCTGACAGCTCCTATCTCCCCACCTGTTTGGGTCATTACAAACATTTCGTCAGACCAGCTTTACACTGCCACGTCCTTCACTCACATTAGGCAGGGGGGGATGAGGAGGGCTGTCAGCCACGATGCTCAGTCTCTGCTGTGGTGTTTCTCCTGAAGCAGGCACTGCAGTCATTCCCCCTGCTCCCATGGCTTCTAGCCCTGGCTCCAGATGTACCATGGCGGCTTCCAGCTGATTTAATCAGTTCGTTGTTCCCCGGTTTGATGTAATAAGTTCATTGTTCCCCAGTTCAACTTAATTGAGTAATCGTTACCCGATTTAACTGACTGATTGCTGCCTGACTTGATTTAATTAATTATCGCCTGATTTGCTGAATAAGCAAACTCCTTACGCTGTCTGCCTGCACGGCTCACTGCTCATAGCCCATACTATCTCTTCTCCTTCCCCTGTGCCAGCCCACTCTTCTCCTGGGACCTGATCTCTTGCCACGGCCTCTGTTCCCTTTCTGCTTCTCCATTTTCTCCCTGTAGATTTTCCTCAGCCCAAAGAGATCATCCTCTAATACGCCCCATCATTCTCCTCTGTTTTTTTCCTGGCTTTAGCCCTGGACTGCCTCCAGTATTCCTCCTCTTGCCAGTTTGTTCCACAGGAACCTTCTCTGTTGCACCTAATCATTAAATTGTTAAAGGTTGGAAAAGTCCTTTCAGATCATCTAGTTCAACTGTCCACCTATCACCAAAACCATGTCCCTAAGTACTACACCTACTCTACCCTTAAACACCTCCAGGGACAGTGACTCCACCGCTTTCCTGGGCAGCCTGTGCCCATGTCTCATCACTCTTTCTATTCATTCCTGTAAAGCTGTTTCAGATCTTCCACAAAGACTTTGCATTTTGCTTGCTTCATGCATCATAGGAATGCCCTTTCTATAGTAGATTTCTATTTTTATATCCTTTTCTGCCTAGCACTCTTACTCAGTAGCAGCACTTGTCCGGTGGTCTCCTTTTCCTTCACTTCCACCAGCTGCCAGCACAGGCTTTCCCTTCCTTTAAGGCATCTCCTAGAAGCTTTCCCTCTTGCTGCCAGCTCCCTGGCAACCAACGTCCAGGTTCTTTTTCTTACTTCCTTCCCTGGCCTGGATTTATTCAATTTTTTTGAGATTTCTATGTCCATTGTAGCTGCTCCATTTCTCTGTTACCTGTTCAGTCACTCTATAGTTTTCACCTAACATGTTCTTCTGGTGATGGTTCAGGTTTCTCCCTGACCATTCACTCTCCGGCCCTCACTTCATTCTGCTGTCTCCCCAGATCTACCTGGCTTATCCCTCTGTGTGCCCCTCTGTGCCCACTCAGCAGAAAAATGAGGTGTAGGTATTTCTTGCCCTTTTTTGTTCTCTATTCCTCTCCACTCTACATCTAACATCCATGCAAGGAGTAAATACATGCTTTTGCAAGCAGGGTTGCTTTTTTGAAGTAGGTGTGTCCAGCTGTAAGCCTGGTTTACAGTGAAGATCAGTGTGAGTCCAGGCTTCCCCTTGGCCACCTCAATTCAGTGTGGGCAGGTTAAGTCAGCTCTGCCCGTGCTGTCAGCCCAGTGCATACAACATTCTGTGTGAGCACACATCCCCACTGGTTTCGCTCTGATCAGCCCCTCAGGCCACATCACTCTTTCTGGCTTGAGTTCACTCTCTGTATTTACCCGTTTTCTCTTTTTTCTTTCCCTCTTAAGTACCTTGGAAGAAAGTCCAGGCGGGTCTGCTTGTCTGTACTGTTTCCATATTACCAGGATCAGGTTTGGGATGAGTTACCCATCCTTCTTATGTTTTTTTGTTTGTTTGTTAGTATGTTTTCACTAATGTGCCAATGTTTTCTTCAAGAAAGAAACTCACTGTCTGCAAAGACACCTCTCCAGCCCATTCTTCTTACACTTCCCTCTAGCCTGCAGATCTCTGCTCATCCTACACCACATGGCTGATGTTCTTCAGTTTTAATTGCAGAGAATTAATGTGCCTCTGGGTTGCTTTGCATGTGTGCCAAAGCTATTGCATTCCTAGGTTTTTGTTCTGACCCCTCTGATCTTCAGATGCTGAACTCCCTTGATGTCAGTTAGCCAGGAACCGTGGATGATGCTTTGGGACAGATGGGTCTTTGGCAAATCAGCCACTCAAGCTTTATTTTCAGCAAAAGGATGCATCTCTTTGTTTCCTTCAGGTACGAATTCACTTTGGTTTATTTCTTTTTACTGTAGGCTCGTACAGAGGAATACAACTCTCCAAGGGAGAGCCCGGCATGGTAGACCAGGTAGGACACACAAATTCTGTGTACCCTTGTTAATGCAACCCGCTCACATCCCTGCTGCTCTAACATCTGTTCTCTCCCCTGTATAAGTGACCCACTATGAATTTATCTTTGCAGGTCCTCCTGTTATGGGCTTCAGCTCATTTGCTTAATTTACAAAGGTCGTCTGTCTTGCCAGAAGATACAGATACTGGCAATCCTTCTCCCATTACTAGTACATAGAGGTATGACACCCAGCCCTGTTCTCATGAAAGGTACTGCCAAATCAATCACAAAAATGTTATGAGAACAGGACTGGGCACAGACACTTAATTTCATTGATCGTGATGATAATTAAAATAACATTAAAATGAGCTCTAAAGTTAGGGGGTGTCAGATTCTTCTTGACATATTCCAAATTGGTAAGGCATCTTTCTAGGAGTGATTCCATTAAAAATCGCCACTTGACTGAACTGAAACATGTAAAAGATGGATGCTCTAGGCTTTTCGAGTATGGCACACGCAGTAAGGAAGACAGTGATGGGAACAACTGCCCTTGAGTGCAGGGCCAGGCTTATCCACTTCTGTACCCAAAGCACTCCTGTGGCAAGAGCAGCAACATAAAGAAAGTATTTATGGCCATTCACCTTTATTTGGTGTGAGGCATTTTGTCCTTTTCTAAAATGTTAATGGCAGCCTAAAGTTATTCCCTTTCTCAGCCCCACCCTATACTTCAGAGACTTCTGTGTTTTGGGAAAACACTGATATGGAGCACTAAATGCTTCCTTCAGAAGCGACAGATGAAGATAATCTGCAAGTCATTTCACTGCAGTGTTATCTGAGGTTTTTGCTGTTATCGTTGCATTGATGTTACTATCCTGATGTCAATACTTTTTAATAAAGAGAAGGCAAGAGATAAAAATTTAACTACCAAACAAACAAACAAAACCTTCTACAAGACTATTTATGCAAGTGATTTTGTCTCAAACAGAAAAACAAGCAAGTTCAGATATAACCGCTCCAATGGATTCATGTCCAAGTTATTGCCTGCTTCATGGTGACATGGTTCTCCCTTTTCCATGGATGGCGAGTGCAACTTGGAGGGGTCACTCTTTGACTTGAAAGAGTTGTGCTACTTCCCCAAACAGACAGGCACAGTACTCTCAGTGTGGACTGAGGTATGGGATGTTGCTTCCCCGCACAATGTGTTGTGAGATGGTGGTGGTCATACTACTGCAATGCAGTACTGGGGATACAAATAGGTAGGTAGCTGAGATTTTTTCCTCCATCTGGAAATCCGAAGACTTATTTCTCTTTCTCTCTCTTTATCCTGTGATTTCCCCTTCTCTCTATTTCAAATTACAGAACTGTAGCAAAGAGCAGCACTTTTCTATAGATTGCCCTGATGGGAGAGGATCACTGGGTGGGAGCATAGCTTCACCCCATTGCTCCAGGGCTATGGTGCTCATTAGCAGCAACATTTGCCACAATTTCCTTTTCCATCACAGCATCCTCTTGTGTTTCCTTAGTAACATCCATAGGAGAAAATCTTTAAGAATGCAGGACACCCAGCATGACAACCCTTAGCTAACAGATATGCATATTAACAAAGAAACACATTCCCTCCACAATGTATTTAAGAGTTGAATATTTTCCTCTTAAATCATGCTGGTAATTACCTTTTCTGCCACAGAATACCCCTCATTTGGAAAGTATTCTTAGACCTGACTGAAATAGGGCCAATTTCCAAGGGACAAGAGGGGCCTTGCTGGGGAGCCCTCTCAGAGGAAACATTTTTGGGGTTAGGCCAGGGTTTCTATATGGGTCACAGAAAACTGAATTAGCTTGATCTCACATTCCTTACACACGCACGCACATGAGTTTGCAAAAGCCAAGAAGCCACATCTAGATGTAGATAACAGAAGAATTTGGCCAAAGGAATTTAACCATTTGTGTCTGCTCCCATTTTACAGTTCGTAAGAGACATGAATTTTGGAAAAAAAAAAAAAAATGCAGTGTTATATAAGCACATAGGCTGCCTATTTTCCCTACTGGCTCAGTCAGGCAGAGTAAATATGTATACCCCTCTGTTTCAGCCACTTCAGTTTCACAGTGTTCAGGAATACTGCAAAAAATTGTTCTCTCTCTGAAGATCTGTCTTACTTCCTGTGCCATCACTACGTGCTATTTAATGTTTGCAACTGTTTCATGCAGGACAGATGCTGTGTGTATTAAATGTTAAATGTGAGTTGACACGGGCTTGCAGGATTTCTCCTCAGAGGCACAGCATTTGCAGGAACTTATGAAGTGCAAAGAAAGAGCCCCAATGAGTTAGTCACACAGTTCTGGAGTCACTTAACTCCTTCAAATATTTTGCTCTCTTCTTCTATGATTATTTCCATTGTTATTTATAGGAACAGCCTGATTACATGATCTCACTGCTTTCACGTGTGTTTTATACATATATTGCAGTCATGGAAGACCATTCTTACTTTTGTTAAAAAGGATTGTTATGTAGTGTATTTATAGATAGTCGTAAGAACTTCAAATAGCATCTACTACCTTAACATTTTTACTTGGTAAATGACCTTATCTAAGAAATATCACTCCTGACCTTCCAAACAACTGACGTCTATCTTCAGATCTCCAGCTGGTTGTTTTCACTGCTGCCCCAGTGACGTGATGGTCTGGTAGATGTTTTTATACATCCACAAAATCATTCTGAAGGTCTACTTCCATAAGCAGGCATTCACCTGCTTACATGTCTCATTTGTCTCAAGTCATCATGATAGAAATGCAGAAAGTCACTGCTGTCCTCAGGTGTCATATATTCCTTAGCATCTTTAGCTAAAGAGTGAAAGCAAGGCTCCCTACTGGTGCACTGTGGTGCCAAAGGGAATGTTCACTGTTACAGAATCCTAGAATCATAGAATGGTTTGGCTTCAATGGGATATTTAAGATCACCTAGTTCCAACCCCCTGCAATAGGCAGGAACACCTCCCTCTAGAGCAGGTTGCTCACAGCCCCATCCAGCCTGGTCTTGAATGCTTCTGGGGAAGGAGCATCCACAACCTCTCTGGGCAACCTGTTCCAATGTCTCACCACCCTCACAGTAAAGGATTACTTCCTAATATCTGGGCTAAATCTACCCTCTTTCAGTTTAAAGCTTTTTCCTGTCGTACTGTCACTGCACACTCTTATAAAAAGTCCTTCCTCAGCTTTCCTATAGGCACCCTTCAAGTACTGGAAGGCCACAATAAGGTCCCCGCAAAGCCTTCTCTCCTCCAGGCTGAAGAATCCCTGCTCTCTCAGGCTGTCCTCATAAGGGAGGTGATCCAGCCCTCTGATCACTGTCATGGCCCTCCTCTGAACCCACTCCAATAGCTCCATGTCCTTCTTGTGTTGGGGGGACACAGTACTCCAGATGGTGTCTCATGAGATCAGAGCAGAGGAGCAGTCATCTCCCTTGGCCTGCTGGTCACACTTCTCCTGATGCAATCCAGAATACAATTGGCCTTCTGGGCTGCAAGAACACATTGGTGGCTCATGTTGAATCTTTCATCAACTGACACCCCAAGATCCTTCTCAGAGCTGCTCTGATGTCATTCCCTGTCCAACCTGTATTTGTGCTTAGGATTGCCCCAATCCAGATGCAAGACATTACACTTGGCCTTGTTGAACTTCATGAGGTTGACATAGGCCCACCTCTCAAGCCTGCCCAGGTCCCTCTGGATGGCATCTGTTTCTTACGGTATGTTAACTGCACCACTCAGCTTGGTGTCGTCTGCAGACTTGCTGAGTGTGAACTCAACCCCACTGTCCATGTCACCTACAGAGATGTTAAATAACACTGGTCCCAGCATTGATCCCCAAGGAATGCCACTCATCACCAGTCTCCACTTGGACATTGAGCCACTGACTGCAATTCTGAGTGCAACTGTCCAGCCAGTTCCTTATCCAGAGAGAGGTCTATCCATCACATCCATTTTTCTCCAACTTTTCGGCCAAGATGTCATGTGGGACAGTGTCAAATGCTAGTCAAACAATGTATTTATTATATGTTCACAGACATCCAGGGTTAAGAAGGGGCTTGGTCACCTTGAATCACCGTGAGGTCTGAGTAAAGGAGGCTCCAGGGAGCCTCACAGCTCTTAACTTCTTCCTTCACACAACTAGCTGCTACTCACTTGGAACTTGTCACTGTGCTTGACAGCTTTTAAGCCAAAACCAAGAGTTTTTACCTTTTCTCACAACCATTTTGATTGTTTAAACAGCTCAAAAGCAGTGGCAAGATAATAGTTTTGCACAAGATACTCCAAATAAATCATGACATTGAAGGGATTATTTGAAGTAGACTTTTATCAGGTGCAAGATTTGATAAATCAGCCCTTGGATTTGAAGAGGAGCACTTCCAGCACATGCTCACAGATGCATCTCAAAAGTGAAACACCAAGAAAACACTCCTTGTAAAGCTGAGCAACCTGACTCAGAAACGCAGCTATGGGCTGAGCAGAAAGCCAGCATCATCTTCTAGCTCAAGCTCTATTGTCCCCAGCCCCTAGCACTTGCTCAACTTCAAGAAGATCTAATGTGTACAGATGCGGTGACTAATGAAGGTACTGACAGACCTCCCCTCTTCCTCTCATCTGAGAATTACTAAACTGGGCTACCAGGCTCTGCAGGAAGAGAAAGGAAGAAGGGGATTTCCCAGCTCTCACCCCTCTGGTGATGATCCTCAGTCTGCATGAATCAAAGCTGCAGATGTAGCTTCTTCAGGACCAGGATCCCCAAGCAGAATGGCTCAGGGTAACAGAGATTCTCATCAGAATCAACTTGCTTAAAATGATAGCCTGTCCTTAACATGATCAGGTACAACTGACCTGACCACCTGGAGTGGTGTCCCATAGGCATCACTGCTGGAACTGATGCTACTTAATATTTTTTTATCAGTTATATTGACAGTGGGCTTGAGTGCACCCTCAGCAAGTTTGCTGATGACATCAAGCTGTGGGGTGAGTCAAGATGGGATGCCGTTTAAGTTGTGGGGTGAACTGAGATGGGATGTCATTCAGAGGGACCTAGACAGGCTTGAGCAGTGTGCCCAGGTGAACCTCATTATGTTAAACAAATACAAATGCAAGGTCTTGCACCTGGGTCGAGGCAACCCTCACTACCGATTCAAGCTGGGGGATGAAAAGATTGAGCACAGCCCTGCTGAAAACGACCTGAGGGTACTGGAGGATAGGGAGCTGAACATGAGACAGCAATGCGCCCTCACAGCCCAGAAAACCAACCGTATTCTGGGCTGCATCAAGTGCAGTGTGGCCAGCAGGGTGAGAAAATGATCCTGCCCCTCTGCTCTGTGCTAATGAGGCCTCACCTGGAGTACTGTGTCCAGATGTGAACTCCTCAGTACAGGAGAGACATGGAGCTGTTGGAGCACATCCAGAAGAGGGCCACAGAAATGACCCAAGGGATGGAACATCTCCCTACTAGGACAGGCTGAGAGCTGGGGCTGTTGCGTGTGCAGGAGAGAAGGCTCTGGAGGTGACCTGAGATCAGCTTTCAGTATCTACACGGGAGCTACAGGAAAGAAGGGGACAGACTCTTTAGCAAGGTCTGTGAGGGCAGTGAGGTACTGGAACAGGTTGTTCAGAGTTGCAGTGGATGCTCTGTCTCTGGAGACGTTCAAGGTGAGGCTGGATCAGGCCCTCATCTAGCTGTGCATGCCTCTGTTCATGGCAGGGGAGCTGGCCTAGATGACCTTCAAAGTCCCCACCAACTCTAAGAGTTCTATGATTCTAACTCAAGCATCACGATCTCAGTGAGATCCTACCTGAAGAGGTAAGAAGCATATCTGCCAACAAACAGGAGGTAACCACAGAAATCCCACGGAGTGTCTTGCATCTCCTGCCGCATGTAGGCTTTGGAGATAGGGCGCTGCAATCAGCCAGGGACTGTTAGCATCGTCGTGGCATTCTGTTGAGTGTGTTAATATTATCTAGGAGTTTTAATTCAAACAATGCTATTGATTGTCAGTGGCTGGTGAATGCCTCTCATCTAATGCCTGCTCAATGCTTGGTGATAGTCCCCCTCACCAAAATCGTGCTGGGCCACAGCTGCTCCTACTGAGCCTTGGGCAAGCACAAAATGCTCCCTTACCCTAGCACCGAGCCTTCTTGTCACATCTCTCCAGCACCATTGACTGAGTGGGCAGAGGTTGGGCAACACAGGAGTCATGCAGGACCGTCACACCCTCTGCTTTACCAGGTTTGGGGTGATGATGTTATTTTCTATAGCAGCAGGAAGGCTTGTGGAACACCCATGGCTCCTGAAGGATGCAATCTCCAATTTTTTCGGCTGCTCTGGGTGCATGCCTGTGTGGTAATCTGTGTGGTAATCTGCAGCAAGGGGATTACAGAGCTGACTCAGGATGTGGGAAGGCTTGTTATCTCCTGGCACTTAAAGGTCTGTGCGTTGGACACGTTCAGGTTACAGGGAAACCTCTCTCCTTGTCATCCAAAAATCTGGTTTGCCCCCAAGGAAGGACTCTCTCCACTGATTCCATCCTGGTCAGTGATGGATGGGCTCCTGCACTTTGTCCTGCCAGTCGTGCCCACGGGACTGCATCCCCTTTGCAGTACACACCGGCTAACACCTCTGGGGCTGTCACACAACAGTCTGTACAGCTAGCAGTAACAGGACCTCCTTCCTGCCTTGCTGCATAGAGCAAAGAATTGAGGGGACCCTTTGCAAACTACTTTCTCTGCCTTTCCTCATCCCATTCAGCAAAACAATCCCAACAAGTTCAGGATTTCTCATGTGTGACATGATTTTTCTTCACCCAGTAAGAACAGAGCCAGGAGCTGACATTCGTTTGGAACTACTGAGCTCAGCTTCTCCAAACAAGATTTTTGACTGCTCATCTCTGCTGGGGCTGGTGAGATGGGCAAGAGGGAAGGCAATTGCTTAAATGTGCATCCCTGACATAAGACATGAAGCAAAATCCATATGAAAGCCAAGGGAAAGGCAGGCCCAAAGACATGTTAGACTAATGTCTGGTATGCAGGAGCAAGGACTGGAAAAAAAGGGAAGGGTGGATATGACATGGGATTGGCAACCACCACCAGCTTAACCAAAATGGGCACTTAATAACGTGCAAAAGAAGTGACTCAGATTTTGATGCTGTCTTTTAATTTGGGATCGATGCCTTTGTAGATTGCATGGCAGTGGGTAGGAGGAGTGGTGGGAGGACACAGGTGACATTAGAGCAGGATAATTGTTCACATTTGGTGCCAAGCCAAAAGTCACATTGCAGAATCATCTTAAATGAAAGTTTAACAGAACAGTCCAGATACAGAGAAGGGAAAGCTGGATCAGTGCATGAGGACTGACTCCCACCTCGCTCACACTGCTCCATTTTTGCGTGTGTTGCCTTGAAATTAAGTAAACAAATCCTGTAGGAGCAGTTGTTTTAGCTGGGGCAGGTGAATTCAGATGATGAGAAACCAGCGGTCTCCTGCACAGAAGGAAAATGTAAATAATCCCCACGGGGAGTTTCTGCGGGCAGCATCTGGCCGCACTCACCCACCTCTGTTCTCGTGTTTCTTTGCTCTCCCAGCAGAAGACCGAGCCACAAAAGCAAACCCTTTGATGGCTTATTTCCTCTGTGCCACAGGGCTAATGCATTACCCCGGTGTGTTCAGGATATGAAAGGGAAACCACAGTGCCCAGGAAGCCTTTTAACTCCTTGCAATTATAAACGTTTCTGTTTAACTTCTAGAATCCCAATTCCCCCAGGGGAAACTGCTGCTTCTTCTACCACCCGATGTGAGAGCAGACCTGTTATTACTGGCACTCCCTTCCCATGGATTTTTATTGGTTCAAGAAACTCTAGTAAACTCTGAATTTTAAAGGGAAAATCCAAGTCTTGTTTTGTATGCAAATGTGTTCTCCATTCCCATAACTTTTCCATCACCAGAATCCTGAGCTTCAGGGATTCCTTCTTTATTTTATTTTATTTTATTTTTATTTTATATACAGCTCTGCCCTTTCCTTGACCATAAAATAACTGCACCAGCAAGAAAATAAAAATCACTGCCTACCTGTGAAACAAAATTATACAGTAAATCAGTGACAGCAGTGAATAGGCCAGAGGTGATTACTCTTCCCCTGCCTTCACAATACGTAAGTCCTGAGCATTAAATCCTCATCCCAAATGCAAGTAGGAAGGAGAGCTGTGAGGATGTCATAGGGTTTCAACCAGTCCAGGTGCTGCTGTGATGCTTCTCAGGATAGCCAGTACCTCCTGGGATCAGCAAGACCTGGGCTGCTGCACCCAGTCAAGATCTCATCTCAGGAGGGACATTGTTTTCTCCTCTACAGAGGGACGTGGGGCCATAGCTTGCTTGGGCACTTGCTGGGCCAGCGGCAGGACCAAAGCCTGTGTGCTCTATGGACCATGCCACCAGCTGAGCAGGGGTAGAAGAGGTTTCCTCATCTTGCAGGTTTGCTACCTGGAGTCCAGGTACCAAGCAGTGCCCAAGATCTCCCACCTGCTGGGAGATCTCATTTGGTAAACGTTTGCCCTGAAAACTACCTTTCTGAAGTGGATACAATTCATATACAGCCCGAACTCCAAATTACCCAGATTACTGAGGGCTCTCAGGTCCTTTGTGTCCCTGAGTCAATCTCATAAGCATGGAGTAATGCATGTGGAAGGGAGAGAATCAGACCCTTACATTTTCTGTGCCTCCGTGGCTGTCATTACACTTGTCTTCTCCTGCTCATTGACCCTGTCATGAACGTGTACCAGGTCTTCCAAACCCTCTTGGGAAATCAGACATCCTCTTGGCTTCCCCACTCAATTTCCTCACCCAGATCCAGAGAACAAGGCTTCCCCAGGTCTTCTCATCTGAGGGCCCCCTGGCATATGGCTGGTGTCTCAAGAAGGAAAACCTGAGCTACACAAGTCCCACCTTGATCCAGCCACTTCCCTCTTCACAACATCAGGGAAATGCTTCCAGCTTGGCATCAGCTGGCTAGGGGCTGCTGGCATAGAGCTTCATGTATTTACCTATTTGCAAGCTGCTCCAGAACACTGACAGTGCTCAGCCACAGCTTGGGTCCTGCAGATTGTGATCTCCTTGGGTAAAACATGGTGCAGAAGACCCAGATCCCTGCGGGCTCAGTAGGAATTGTGCAGGAGTTGAAAGGGTAATAATAATACACAACAGAAGTGCACAGGCTGGTTTGAGGAGGTAGCAAAGGGACTTAATGAAAAAAAAAACAAATCCTAACAAGCACGGGGTACTAATTTTAAGAAGTAATTCACATACATATTGCTTAAGGGAAAAATTCATGCTGCCTAACATACTTTCCCAAGTTCGCATTGCATGCCCTTTGCAACACAATAAGTAGGTACTTTTTAACACTTTCTGTGTCTGTGAAACTGCGTAATACATGCCACAGCAGATGTTTGCAAAGGAATAACATGATTTCAGGATGACATTTTCGTATCGTAAAGAAGATCCTTGATGGGACTTGTTCCTGCTCTCCCTCCCTGAATAGTCTGGGCTGCCACACAACTACCCTGAGCAGAGAGGTGGAGAAGGTGCTTATTAACCCCTTCATTAAGTGCTGAGATGGCAGTCACAAGGCAGGGTGCGTCCAGAAGAGACAAACAAGCAACTTTGGCAAAAAAAAGAAAGCAAGACCAGAAATCCCACTTGAATTCCACAGGGCTATGTTCAGTACCAACAGATCAGCTCTGAGCTTTGGTGCAGCTTTCCATTTCTTTGCTCAGAGAAGCCCACAGTGATTAACCATCCAAATCTACACTATGGGAAGCAGAAACTTATGTTTCAGAGCTGAGTAACACTGGAGCAAGTAGAATGTAACCAGAAAGTCCTAAGTTCACACAGTTGCCACCACGGGACAGGGTAACAGGCATATTCAGTAATAGGGACAGTGACAGATGATGATGACCTACTAAGCCATCCTCTTATGGCCTTCTCAAGTTCCCACCAGGACATGGGAGAACAGTCAATATCAGCTGTCCCCAAAGAGTTTGGTAGAAGGACATTGGTCACTGAGATGCTCTTCTCAAAATCATGGCCACAAGTGTACCGTAGTTCTCATACAAAGTTTTCTCAGATAAAGACTACCAGGCTCTGAGGAAGGGGTATTCTTCAACCCCATGGGTGGTGTTTGGGTTTGGGCACCTGCACACAGAGGACCTCAAATGTGCGGTAGAACCTCTGCTCAGTGATCTGTCCCCAGATCTCAGCCATCTGCTGTGGTTCAGAGCCAAAACAAAATCCCTTACTAGGAAACTCTGAGAAAGATTTAGTAGGTGGTTATTAAAAAACACTAAAAACGTAGAAACATTGTCCAGACCTGAACTTCTAGCATTCCGGCTCTTCAAAATCCTAATTCTCTTAGGTTCCACACAAGCAACTTCCTTCAACACAAACAGGAGCTGAACATGTGGCAGAGGAAAGAAACAAAAACCTTATCAGTCAAATTGCCGTATAGACCAGAAGGTTAAGAATGCATTGCACAAGATGTCTTCATGTATAGAGCCCCCAATGTGCAAGAGCAAAACATATTCATCTTCAACAGCAGTATGTACTTCAAATAAAATTGGGCTTCCACTTTCAGTTCCCTTATCCTTCCTCATTTTTCCCCTCTAAGTTGCATGTTGGTAAATATTCTCCCTGTTGCTCTGATAACCATATCTGATTACAGAGATTCGTAGTGTAACCGATGATGAAAGATGACCTGAGGGACGCTGGAGTGCATATGCCACAGGGGCGTGGACATAAACCCCTGAACTATGCCAGCTGAGTGACCAAAGCCGTTCTACCTGTAGGTTAGCTCAAGCCAGGAAAACGCTCGCTGGTTGCACAGGAAATCAAACCAAACTGAAATCCCTCGTGGCAGTGAGAAACCACAAGGAGAGATGGCATGAGAAGGGGCCAAAACTGCAGGTGGGGAATGCAGCAAGGTGCTGAGCCCACCAGCACCTTCCCCAACACAAAAGCTGCTGGTCACACTCCATCCTGCTAGCACGGCCCCAGCCGCAGTAGCATCAGGACAGTGAGGGGACACCATGGTGGGGCAAAGGCAGGACAAGAGAAGTGCCTGGGAGTCTGTGAATGGGAGTTTTTCCTTCT
The DNA here is from genome assembly GCA_023055505.1 of Callipepla californica brunnescens. Taxonomy (NCBI): domain Eukaryota; kingdom Metazoa; phylum Chordata; class Aves; order Galliformes; family Odontophoridae; genus Callipepla; species Callipepla californica. The sequence continues at coordinate 107,855,912 of JALIRH010000001.1, read as the reverse complement.
GTTTTACAACATGAGAGGGAAGTTTGTAGGATTTTTACAGATGTTGGTGAGTGATTCCCTTTGTGAAAATTCAGAGCAGCTGGTTAGCTGGAGAGGGTGAAGGTCTTTGTGAAGAACACAGCCAATGAAGGTCAAATCTAAATCAGCTTCCCACAGTCCTGACTTAGCTCTCCACCAGCCATAACAATATCGGGAAAATATTGCTGTGCTTCCCTAGACTTCTGGATCCATTCTTAGTGCCATGACAAATTTCTTGACCCACTGCAGCAGGGTGTCTGCCTTGGCCTAGTGCTTGTGCAGTGGTGGATGTGAGGAAGGATGGAATTACTTTTTCCTGCCAAATGTGTGGCCAAGGAAGAGGGAGGAGAGAGGGCGACCTAGAGCCCAGGCCAGGCTTCAGTCCATGCTGGCTGCAAGAGCTGTGCACCAGATTTTTGGGAGGAGGAGGAGGAGGATGTAACCACTCATCATCCACTCCCTGCCTCCACACACACTGCTCATTGGGGCAAAGCTGGAAATGGCAGTGTGCAAGAATGAGGACAATAGGTACAGGCAACTGTTCTGCTTGGGGACATCCCTGTGCCCAGCATGGGTCACTGTGATCACCAAGGATGTCTAATTAGGAGGGGAGAATTGTTGTTGTAGTTCCTTTAACGCAGAAACTCGTGTGTATTATTAATGGATGCTGAAACCTCTGGATGAGTTAATAGGAGTAAGGGGTCCAGGTCTGCATGTGGCATTTTGCAGACCTTGAGAAACAGGAGAAGAGCACAGGGGTTACAGGGTAATGCATCCCAAGGGGTGCGAAAGGGAAATCTGGGGAAAGGTAGCTCATTTAGAAAAGAATACTGGGAGTAAAGATGGAAACACCCCTCTAAGCATAAAGCCTTCTTAGGGAGTTGACCATTTGATATTAACTGCTGAGACAAAGACATGAAGAAATCGGCGTTCCTTCTGCAACAAAGAGTGTTTTGTCTGGCTGGGGAACATCTCCAAAATGCACAAGGCGTGGAGCATGGGGAGAGGCTGGAGGCTCCTTTTTCACAGAGACCTTCTGAGCCCTCACACAACCCTGCTGCCATGCCTCCCTCTGGCTGTGGGCCCACAGCCCCCGTGCTGCCCACGGCTGGTGGCAGTGGGACATCGTGGTGCGAGGCCCGAGGTCAGCAGTGCTCAGGTCCTTGCCTGCTTTATGCGGCGTCACCTCACTGCTGCACTAACAGTTGTTGGCAAGGAGCTGTGACTTGGCTTGAACAAGCGCTTGATAAGATCCATGAAGCTAAGCAAGGATTACTGCTCTATAAGAAAGTGTTGAGCACCAAGTATGTCCCGCTTTCTGTCAACTAAATCATGTCAAGTCTCTAAGCGTCACTCATAACACATCTGGCGCCAACTATTTCCATCTACTTATAGGCGATGCTAAATGAGATGCTGCTATAAGTTTGCTGAGCCAGACAGAGATAATACCCAAGGAAACAGCTCAGGTTTGTAAAAAATAAAAAGCATGGTGTAGGTTGCTAAGTGATAACCATTTGCAAAGCCCAACTACTCACACAGAAGGAAGTGATTAATTCAGGACATTCCTTACATATCACCTCTACAATTTCCATCTGCAGCCCATTATGTACCTTTATCTCACAGTCTGCTCTCTTTATTTGTTTTACCATCAATTTTAATCTGTGGGGTTTTTTCGAACTTACCCATCTAACACCCAGCCCTCTGCTTGCTGCAGCCATCCTCAGCCCATGGAGCAATGCCTATGGGCCCACTGTGCTTGTTTTGGGGCACGCTGGAACTTTGACATCAAAGAAAGGAGCAGTTTCACTAACAGGCCAATCCAACACCCATGGCTGAGACATGGCTCTGTTTGCCACCACCCGCAGGGGAACTGGTGGTGCCATTTCCACCTCCTGCACACAGGGTATTTGCTCCTGTTGCTGCATGGCAATGTTTTGTCCTCTTCCTTAGAGGAAGAACTTGTGGATGAGACAGCTGTAAATCCAAGATGGCAAAACTGAAGTTTGCAGGGTAGTATGAGTATTACCACTACCTAAAATGTGATTGCTATTCATGCAGTGCAGTAGTCAAGGAATCTTCAATGGGAATACACCTCCTAGCCTCGAAATGCTAAATCTTTGCTCAAGAAAATGGTGAAATCACAAGAGCTCCACTCCTCCCACATCTCCTGGACTGTCATTAGTGCTTTACCTCAATCAGTGGCCCAAGTGGAGTTTGCCAATTCCCTGAGAACTGCAGTCGTCTGTGTGAATTCTTTTACAACAAGATTGCCATTGGAGTATCTGTATGATTTACTGCTTGCCCTGCAAGTCCTTCATCCTGAAGCAAATGCCTCTGGCAAAGAGCAAGCATGGCCATGGTTTCCCCCAGCTCCCATCTGTTGACAGTGACTGTCCTGTCCTCCCTCACTGCTGCCTTTGAGCTGATACGAATCCAATGACAGCTGTTCTCACCAAGGCTTGCAATACTGACTCCTGTTTTAACTCTAAGGAAGTCTTGAGATCACCCTCTACAAAGTCAGAAAAAGACAGTGGAACCTGCTGCTCAGTATCCCTTTGTGCTCTGTCTGCTTTTGGAGATCATCTCCAATGTTTCAGGAGCCTTTTCCTGCTATTTGTACAGCTATGTCCTGCTCTATTTGATTTTCCTGTCAACCACGATGCCAGAAGTAGCAAACCCCTCAACTTTTCTATTTGTTTCTGTTGCTGTTCATGTGCTACAGACCACTAAGAGCCAAGAGCAGATGGATGCTGTGGTGCTGGTCCGTTGGGAAGCAAGACAAACAGCCCCATCATCCTGCTGGCATGAAGCAGGGCTGTGCACACCAAGGAGCTAAGATGACTGGACAACAGATTCAGATTTCATACCAGTTCCCTGATCCCCCAGAGCCAGCTATGCACTGAAAAGCACAGGGAAATCTGCTCCACCACGTTTCCCCATGACATAAAACACCTGCATTATAACAGTTCAGTTGGAAGAGACCATCAAAGATCACCACTTCTAAATGCCTGACCACTGCAGGGCTAGCCAGAAGTTAAAGCATATTAATGAAGCCATTGTACAAGTGTCCCTTCAGCAGTGACAGACATGGGGTATCAACCACCTCTCTAGAAGCCTGTTCCAGTGTTTGATGAATGTTCAGTTTAATCTTCCCTGGTGCAGCTTTGAGCCATCAGTGACCAGGGATCAGAGCCCGGCACCTCCCTCTGGAGCCTTCTTTCCCTTATGACTACTGTTATTGTCTTACACTGTACCTTGACCTATTTCTCATTTCCTTTGTGCCTTCTCCTTTCTAAAAGGTATGAGTATCCACTCTTGGTGATTTCTTCATTACTTTGTGCAATGGCCATGTCTCAGCCTTGGCTTATTCATACCTTTCCTGCAACAATGTTATTTTACTGCTGTGTGGCTTTGCCATATTTGCTTACACCTTTCTGCAGTGCCCACTGTGTCCTGGATCACTTCCTCGACTACTTGTCCTCTGGTTTACCATGAGCCTTTCTTCTTACAGACACCTGAAGTGCTCTCCAATACCGATTTGGAAACCAACTTCTGCAAGCTGATCCTTGCTCGCTGTGATCAAGTGTCACCTCACCTTTTTCTTGGTCTTCCTCTTGGTCTCTTTGTTAGATAAACTAATTGTTAGCTGCAGGAACACTGGGTGTATGCTCACATTAAGCATTAGGCAATGCTTTAATTGTTTGTAATTTGCATGTTTATGGGGATGAAGGGTTTCTGATTTGTGCTAACTATGTCTGCATCATCTCTAAGATGCGTATCTAACCTTCCCTGAAAGACCTCAAAAACCTTTGCAACTGCTCTAAGTGGTTTGTTTGGATGCTTATTTTTCTTCTTTCCAAGTTGCAAATCAAAATCATTTAATGTTTTTATTTTCACCTAAGACCAACTTTGTACAATCTTGTAAAATCTTAAAAAAAAAACCCAAACATTTAAATGATTTTATAGAGCTCAAGAGTGTAGGAACAACACTGATGGCCAGTTATAAATTAGCAGGAAATAGATGATCAGCTAAAATGATGGACATCAGAAGGAGATGTGGCAGTATGAGTGGCAGGTGATAGACCTGTCTGGTTTATCAGTCAACCAGGCAGGCTTTTCCAGCTTGCCATGCTCTGGGGTGAGAATGTGAAACTCCCTCCACAGGAGGATACACCAAATGGGGAGATGCAAAGATGCAGCTGAACAGTGGGTGGGCAGCTGAAAAGAAGGGGAAACTGTAAGGAACACCCAAACATGTGTGGATTTGGGAGTGAAAAGTATGAAGATGGTGTAGAAGGGCGGAAAGTGTATAAGGCTGCAGATGGAAATAACAACAAAAGACACCAAAACCAACAACAGTGGCCCAGGATTGTTGCCCATTCCTGGTCAGTGGGGGAAGATGATGGCACAGACCTGAGAATGACAACACGTAGCCTTCCTCCTCCATCCTGACCATGCTCCAAGCTGTTGTGTTGCCAGTTAGCTTATTGCCAAAGGTGAAAACATATTGTCATAAAATTCTCTCTAATACGTCTGCCTTAATTAAGTCATCATGCAATTTAGTTGTGGAGACGACACTTTCTCCACCCAGCTTCTGTGGTTTTCTTGGGTCTGCAATAAGGGGATTTTGACAAAGATTGGAAGATACTGCTAAGTTTTGCAACTGCAGCTGGTCCCGTGCCCAGACTGAGAATATAATGCTTTAAAAGGAGAAGTATATATTAGGAGCTGCATAATTCTAGAACAAAAGTGGAAAAAAAAAAGAGGAATGGGTGTTATGGATTTGACAAAAACAGTTTTCTCTGGGGGGGATATTACAGGGGATACCATAAAAAACATGGGGAAATAGTAATTGAAGTTACAGAGAACGTTAAGATTTCCTGAGGAAGGATCATGTTTGGAAGGACTGTGCCGGCAGAATAGGAAATCACAGAATCATTAAGGTTGGAAAAGACCTCTCAGATCACCCAGTCCAACCATCAGCCCGTCCCCACCATGCTCACTGACCATATCCCTCAGTGCCACATTTCCATGTTCCTGGAACACTTCCAGGGACGATGGGCCCTGGGAGCCCAAATGGGCCAAGACTTTGGCTGGGAGAGGAGTAGGCTGGAGGGGGACACCATCAAGTTCAAGAAAAAAAGTGAATGCAGAATTGTTCTTTAAATTCCACACTATTAGAACAAAAGGAACTGGCACTGAACTTGGCAGAGTGACAGTTTAAAATATTTCACAGAGCTCAGTGAAATTCTAGAAGTTCAAAGCCATGGGAAGCTGATAAGGTGGAGCACTGGTGGATTCAAACAGGGATGAGCAAAACTCTGGGACAACAGGTTCAAATCCAAATACTGAATGGCATAGGCGGGGATCTATGGCTGACATCCCTCATCCAGCAAGTGATGGACTGCAAGTAGCGGTTGGGTTCACATATTGTGCCTCAAATGATGCAGATTCCTGGTGGAGAAAAAGACCAGCAGCCTGACTTGAGGGCACTTCTCAAGCAGAAAGGAGGACACCAAAATCCCACCTGATGAGTTGTCCTCCAGGAGGACAAGGACATGAAAGTGGCAGGGAACACAACGTGGTCATTAGTCAACACCTGAAGAAGTGTGAGACGGATTGTGGTCATCAATCACATGAAAGGGAAAATAAAAGCCCAGAAGTGATGACAAGCATTCTTACCAGAGCCTGATGGAACAAGAGAAGATACAGGCAATATGATATGCGTTTGGAACAACACTCCCAATTACACAGGCCACACTTGCTACCAGGGTCCTGCTTATGCCACTCTATAGCTACAAATATAAAATACTCCGTGGTATAAAAAGGCTTTGTGCCAATTACGTTATTTTGAGGCTCATAGAGCAGTCATTCACCAATACTCTCAGCAGCCACCAAGTCAACAGGTAAGTACTGAGTCAGCCATAAAAAAAGGGAGCAGCTTAATCTCGGAACATATCACAAGATAAAACTGGAGCAGCCAAACATTACTGTCAACAGAGAGGATTAGGAGAAGACTGTCTGCTTACCACCAGCAGTATACTGCGCTCTTGCAGGAGGAACCTGAGTCAGAGAATTGCTACCAATGGGCACCTGAGCTGCTCCTGGGAAACTGCAGCATGCTGCCAGGAAAGATCAAAAAGGGCCCTGAAAACTTCAGGTGAGATTATGCGAGGTCCATGTGGCCAGAGTTCTACGTTTGGGCCCCATGTACTGAGCGAAAAAAAGAATCAGTAATCACCACAAACAGTTTGCCTGCAGACAGTGGAGTAGGAGGGTAGCACAACATCTGGGCACCAATTAATTCCCATGTGTAGTTTTGAAACTAAAGATGATCCTCTAAAACACTAAGAAATATAAATAAAAGGGTCACCAAAAGAGAGTAGTGTGAAAACTGGGCTATACGATAAAGGATGATTGGACGACTGAACGGAAGGTTCAAAAATGGGGAGAAGAAGATATATAAGGAAGGGAACTTCATAACCTTATGGGTACACGAACTCAAGTATCATGAAAAGGATCGTATATTAAAAAAGGTTTGGAAAACACAAAGTCTTCCTTTGTCCAAATAAACTTTGTGGGGCAACATACCCAAGAAGGAGGATTCATGAGATGCAGCCAGAAAAACGCAGAGCCAGATCCTACAGTTGAGAATAAACTTAATCTTGTGTTCCCAAAAGTGAGACGGCAATGATCTCAATGATAAGCTATCCACACCACTGATGGTAACTGAGCTTTATACAGTTCTGGTCTTTCTGCTTTCATATTATACTATTAAGTCCATTAAACTTGTAAACAAGATGATCATATATTGTTCTGGAAATCTCTCAACACTGACTTAATTAGGCAACTTCCAAATTATCACCGTCTTTTATGCCATATTACCCACAGACCATGATTATGGTCATATCTAGCCCTTTTTGTAGGCTTTAATTAACAGTGGTGATCACTTGTGCCTTTTAATTAGGCACAAAAAAAAGCGCAGGTTTCTGAGCCTTTGATATGACCACCTGAAGTAGGTTCTACAACTACATGTCCTGGCAGAAGAGACACATGCTCCAGATTAGATGAATATTCATCCTACAACAACTTCTTAAGCTTTCCCTACATGGAAATAGTGCCATCATATGGGTGGCAGCTGGGGTAACCTGCACCAGGGAAAGTCCCAAATGCTGCAGCAGGTATCATAGAAGAGAGAACCTGGAACAGGATTCAAACTTGATGTCCAAGAGCGCTGTCCAAACTCTCCCTGAGCTCCGGCACTCGGGGCCGTGCCCACCGCCCTGTGCATCCTGTTCCGTGCCCACCGCCCTGTGGTGCAGACCCTGTCCCTGACCCCCAGCTGCCCCTCCCCTGACACAGCTCCGCTCAGCGCTGCCCCTCCGCTCCCTGTGAGAGCTGCAGCCGCCATCAGGCCTCCCCTCAGCTGCTCTGCTCTGCGCTGGGCACACCAGGGGCCTCAGCCGCTCCTCATGCGTCTTGTCCTCCAGATCCTTCACCATCTTTGTAGTCCTTCCAATCTGGTACATTCCAGTTCTGTGATTCTACCACTGGATCTCTCCTTGGCTAGAGCTTTAGAAGAAAATTAAATATTTTCAGTAACAGCCGGGAGAGAAACCGCGCAGGAACTTCACTCTACCTAAAAATCACCAGGTTTCCATTGCGGTAACCGCAGCAATGGAGTACAAAGGTAGATCATTCCCACTGGTGCTGCCAGCTTTAATTAATGTATAAACCGTTATTAGGCAAGAAAAGAAAAAGAACCAGTTTCAACAAAGCTGTTCCCAGCACCTCCTTGCTGAATGACAATCTTATTCCTTCAGTCATGTCAGATCGCCAGCAAGGATTTTGCAGCCTCCTCACTGTCTTCTTGGACTGCACCAAATGCTCCCATTGTGTTACTGCAGTGCATTATCTGTGTGAAGCAGTCCAAGAACAGGCAACTGTGGCTTCATCTGGAAAGTATGTACTGCTGCGCTATTGGAAAAATAAGTGAGAGACCTGATGTTAAAGCACATCAGAAATGCAGAGGAAGGTTTTCACAATGGTTTAAATTACAGAGATTTCTTAATGTCTTCTTTTGGAAAAAAATCTCCTGTCCTTGTGCCAGCATAGAGTTGATGGACTCCTATGGCTTTGTGTGCACAGTACCCGTCACCTAGCTTTAAGCTAAACACAATGAACATCCCCTCTGGGGCAAATGTATGGCTTTATTTTCATAGAACCTTAATTTATTTTTTTAAATGTATTATTAAAAAAAAAACTGTATTATTTCAGGAAGTGAAAATGCTGAGAGATGTGCAAACCCGTGGAGAATTTATCTGCGTATAACGTAAGGAAGTAAGTCATGTGGTTTTCCTGCAAATGATAAAAACCCTAAGTGGTCTGATATATGGCTAAACAGACCTCTGAATTTTGTGGAAACAATGCCCTCAGCAAAGCTCTCCTCTAGATACGCTCTGTTCCTGTGTTCTGAGATGCTTTTCCTCACAGCCCCCAGAACATCAAACCAGAGTTTGATGAGCAAATCCCTGCTGGTGGGGTCACAGCCAGCCAAGGCTTCCCTTGCTGGAAGCTCCTCAGAATGTCAGAATATCCCGAGGCTTTTGCCTTTTTGTTCACTTTGATTTGCAGTAATCCATACCCACGTGCACACACAAGAAGCCAATGGCACATAGCAGAGGACCCCGTTGGCAGCACAACCACGTGCAGGATCTATGGAAGGGCAGCAGGTGAGCTCACAGCCCGAGCAGGCACAGCCAATTGCCCTCTGTTAAAAAGGACCAGATCAATTTGTGAAACTTCTCCTCAGGACTGGTAGGCTGTTGAAAACAAAAGACCATTTTGTCTTCCTACTGTCACTCTACTTGCTGTGTTGAAACCTTCCAGGCTCCTACCCACACTCCTGTCCTGTGTGCCTCTGTTCCTACTAGCTCACCACAGCTGCTAGCTGCACACTGTTAATTTCCTGACAGTGTCAAATCAAAGGCTTTGATGTGACCACATTGCTCTCTGCTTCCAGTAAGAAGCAGTGAGATTGTAAAATACATAGAACAAGGAGATGAATAAATAACAAAGAATACAGAGCAACAAAGAAATGGTTTCAGAAAGACATATGGGTGTAACGATTAAAAACAATACAGGGCTTAAAAATAGGTGGTCATGTCAAAAACAAGTCATGTGATGAATTCTTCCAAAATACCTCATATTTTACTATAGAACAATCACTTGAACCAGCTTCTTCAGCTGATAATCAAACAGAATACATATCTGACAATGGCTGGAGCAGCTCTGCAACTTTCTAGGACTGGTAATGTTAGAAGTCCTCATAACACACCAGGTGCACTCTATCACAGGAAGTCTATTGCATTAGAGGAAAAAATAATAATGGGATAAAAGGAGTAACAGGAATCTGAAAGCAATTAAACCAATTAATTTAACAGAATCGGGATTCATATCTAACAAGCAATTTGCTGACAAGTTGCTCCCCAGAAGGGATTCTTCAGCACCCTATTAGCAGACCAATTGCACAGACCTATCAGCAGGTCCCTGCAAATTATCAGCTACATACCCTGGATGTAGTTAGTGATGGATTGTTGTAGGAAATTAAGAGGAAGAAGGGAAAAAATGAAAAGGGAGAGAGGATAGAGAGGAGGGAGAAGACAAGAATGAAGAGCAGAAATCAAGGGAGAAGAAAAAGGCTTTTAGCAGGACTAAGACCTAGGGGTCTGTATCCTGAAAAGCCAATTCAGACCCTGAGAGCAAATCCTGCGAAGAACTCCTGTGACATCTTCCTGCCTCTGGAAAGAGGTGGAATCTGCCCTGGGCAGCCCCAGGCAGGGGGAACACTGCCAAACACGAACACAGCATTTATCCCTCATGGGGCACAGTGACCCTGAGATTTCTGGTGGGTCCAAATTTTCAACAAGGAGTTCCCTACACACGAAAAGTTGCTCCAATTTAATGCCATCTTGTTTAGCTTGCAAGGAAAACTCATGAAAAACAAAACATTCAAACTGTCTTAATTTCATTTACAATCTAGGATATAAAATCCTCAGTGTGATAATTTGAACTAATCCATACATACTCTTTGGTATTAACTGACTTAAGCCACAGCAACATTTCAGATACAACATAGGCCAAAATCAAAGGAAACTCGAACTGGGATAGCTGAGGCTGGAAGAGAGCTCAGGAGCCCTCTGGTCCAATCTCCAGCTGATAGAGAGGGATTAATTGAGTACAGGGTACAAATTCTTAGAAGAGGAAAGCCAACTCAACCTCTAGCAAGCTTGACATCCTAATGTTTTCCAGTTATTGCATTTATCAACAAATCTCAAGCAAATGTCAGCTAGAACACATTTCTCTCCAAGGCTGTCCCAGACCCACAGCTGTGACCCCATGTAGGAAGTGGTGCTCCAAGGTGAGTTCTGCCGTGCACCTGACCCAGCGAGGGGCTCCCACTGCACACCATTGGTCTGGCACTGACCTGTGCCTTTCCAAGGCTTTGTCCCAGACAGAAAACCACTCCCTTGCAACAAGGGAGTCTGCAGCAAGCAGTCACCCACACCAGAACTGTAGGAGGGTACACATTATTTCTCTCCCATTTACTCCCATAGTGTATTTTATCAGGGCAGTGGTTTCAGAACATGTAGATGTATTCTATCACAAAGGATCACCGAGTTTAGTACCTTGCTCATTAAAATCTTTTATTCATAAGCAAATAATAAAAACGGAAGCAAATCTTTCAAGTCACAATCAGGTTTTAAAATATCTCAGAATCAACACAAGCAATGTGAGCTAATTAGTTATGACAATGCCATGTGCTCATAACGAAACAAGTTCCATCTTGAGAGTAACTGGAACCTACTATAGCCCCAAATACAAAAACGTACATAATATGAGGAAAGCACTCTCATAATTAATTCACTATTGCTTAAAAGGGCACTAACTGTGTTGACCTCCCCAACTTTAGATGGTTACTGAGGATTGCGCCAGTCACTGTGGCGATAAAAAGCAATAGAAGAAACCTGACAATTTTTATTCTATTTTGGGATAAAATAGAGTTCACAAATCTTCCTTTCTCTCCACAAATTATAAATTAATGTAGCACAATCTCTACATCATGCCCTCCACTCCATGCTTCAGAGACCGGTGTGCTCTTGGCCCACCATATGCATAATGGAACACAACTTATCAAGTCTTGTTTGTTGTGATTTACGGTAAGCTGTAATGGTGTCATCCTGCAGACATTTCTGCTGTTCAGCACTGTAACTAACTGAGCTGCAGTAACACGTTTCTGTGTCTGCACCTTCTGTAAAGAACAAGACTTGAAATGCCCCTGAGATGAGCATTAGCAAAATGAGCGCTGAACGTTTCAGAATGTGTGCTGTATCAGAAGCTACGCGACCAGCTGGCACAAATTCACAAATGCTGAACCCCCAGCGTGGGTGCAATGCGTTGTTACAGGTTATTCTTATTATCTGCATAATAACTATGCCCCAAGGTGCCAGCCAAGTTCAAAATCCAGCTGTATTACATGGTACGTACATTTGTAAGACTACTTCGATGTGGGCTGAAGCACACCAGTGCAGCTGCTGGAGATACTTCCAGGCATACACTCCATTCTTACACAGACATTGTGCCTCCTACTGTAGGGAGGACAGCAGTAAGGCTTAAGTGCTACATCTAAGTCACTGTACCTTTCCCTCAGCAGCGCAGCAAAGTATCAGATACCTGTGGTCCACAGCAGAGTGCTAAGCAAACAATCACTGCTGTTCTGATAACGTACAAGGAACATAGAGGTGAATTCTCTTCCCGAAGAGAATTATACTGTCTCCCAAAATAGCTGTAATTAAATTACTTTATTTCTCATAGGCAAGCCTTAGAATAGAGCATGCCTATGCAGCAATGCCTACTGACAGCACCAACCACCTGACTCAAATTCGGGCAAAGCCATGGGGTATCAAGTGCATTGTCTGAAGAACTAAGTATCTGGTCAGTCTTACTGAACCAGGGGGAGGGGATGAGGAGAGATCTATTTACTCACATTCAGTTCACCACACTAGTACAGAATTGCCAAAGCAGGGAAAGGAGGAGTAATCACAGAATGGCTTAAGTTGGAAGGGACTTGAAAGATCATTGAGTTCCAACCCCCTGCTTCAGGCAGGGCTGCCACCCACCAGATCAGGCTGCCCAGGGCCCCATCCAACCTGGTCTTGAAAGCTTCCAGAGACGATAATTCTTTCCCCTGCATTGTGGAATGGTTTCAGAGCTAATCTGAAGTGACCCTTAGGGCTGCTGAGGTCTCAGCTCACTGGCCAAAAAACCTACTATCTGCTTAGCACAACCTCCTATCTGCAGTCAGTGCTTTACAAATTAACCTCACTGCCACACTGATTGGCAATGAGGGCTCATTTTCTCCAGTGACAAACAACTGATGTTTGCCAATTTCAGATGCCTGCATAAGCAAATATTGTTCAAGTGCTGAATTTCAAAGCAAGCTGAAAAATGCATTACTTAAAATATGATTGTGTTCCAGCATTGCACAGTATTAATATTGCTAAAGCTACTTAATGCTTACACATCCAATGCATATATGTAATAATCTGATACAGTTTTAACTGAACTTCTAGTAACTGTTTCCAGTTATTTGTTAATTATGTCATGACAAATTTGGACCAAACATTTCATTGGTCTTTACACTTGTGCATATCACTGCTTGAACATTCTATCTCCTCTTCAGCATGACCAAAAATTTCCATGTTTTATGAAGAACTGCTCTTTGTTTGGTCTGTCCTGTTAGATGAGGAGCTCCTCAGTTAGATTTCATTTGTTTTTTCAGTTTGGCAAGACCAATGAGACATTCATCTCTCCATTCCCTTCTGGCACCCAGGTGTTTTGGAACAGCTGGAACTTTTTCAGACATTGCCTGAAATAGAAAATTTGAGAGATAATTAGAACTTGCTTTGTGAGTAATAAGCAGTTTTCCTGCTTTTGGGAATCATCAGATCAAGTAACCTTCAACACAAGGTGCAATTTAATCTATCACAAGCTGTAGGCCACTAATTCTTCACGTCTGACTGGAAACTAGCCAACAGGGATGAGAAAAGTGCTCCCACTTGGAGAAGGTTGATCTGAATGTTGCAATGAAGGTGCCTACAGAAACATCACTCCTTCAGCTTCTTTTCTCAGTATACCCCACACAGTCACTGTCTCATCTTTTTGATAACAACCTTTTATTAAGCAGGAAGGAGGCCACCTGGCCTTTTATGTGGCTAAATACCTGCTCTAAGCCAAATTCATTACATGTGTTTAACGCTGTGGCTTCTCTTCTGGCTCCTAATAAATGTAACAAGGACTATCACATTTGTGGCAAACATTCATTTTAGAAGTGCCGGTAGCAATTTAAGTGGCAGGGAAAGAGTTGCAACAAACCTAGAATTATGATTTTTGCTGTTAATTGGAAAAGGAGGGAGAGAAATTAGAGCACTATTTCAGGATCCAAACATAAAAGCCTGAACAAATCAGTGGGGAAAAATGTTTGTAACTAAATGGGTAAAAAACAAAACCGTTTCTGAGTGCATAAACAAAGCCACCAAGATGTCCCTGTTATATGCATCACCAAAAGAAGAACAACAGGCATTACACTGAGGCCAGACAGAACATCGGTAACAGATCTTATTTCAAAGAAAAAAAGCTGTTTCTGACAACGGAGGTAGAGAGCATAAGGACATTTTGGCCAAAATAGCAACCGAGGTCTTACATGTGAAAGTCAAATGTTGAGAAATGGAAGAAAACCTGGTGCTGTAACCAATGCCTGGCAAGCTGCAGTCACTCCAGAAAAAAACAGCAGGAGGGTAAGATAAGAGATGCTTCATGTTACACTGCTATTCTTTTGCTACTCTTGCAAACCCGTCTTTGGTTCTGATGACTTTACCTAATAGACACAGGAACAAATGCTGATAGACAAAAAGACAGAAGCTAATCTGGAATCTTGTATTCCATACAGAAATCCAGACTATTTCATTATAATCAAAAGCTTCTCCTTGTGAGTAACTCTACAGTTGTCACTGAATGCTGTTACAAGTAGACAACGTTGTTTGAGCACCAAAAAAAAAGAAAGAAAATGGGAGAAAAAAGCTTGGAGTTACACATGTAACAGCAGAGAACATAAACAGACACAATAAGAAACAGTGTGAGGGATTTAATGTCAGCAACTCACAGCTGTCTCCAGTTGACTCCTCAGGGTAGTAATAATGTTACTCACCTGATCATATTCCTTTGATGTATTTCAAAGTGCTTTGAAAAGGGACTTAGATAATCACACACTTTGTATTGATCTTTTTGCTCAAGGTGCACATTCAAACAGGAAACGGAGTACAGATACATCTAGCAGTAAATTGAAATTCTACACACGTATAAGCTAACATCCTTTGTTGCGAATGTCACCGCACCTATTGTCTCTATATTTACCTGACTGATCTTCCGCTCAGTTTCACCTGAAAATTCCGGAACCGGTCCAAAGGTGTTCAGAACAAGTTTCATACCTTCACGGTACCTTTCACAATAATTTGAAATACCTAAAGATAAGAGTGAAGGGTTACATTTGATCAGAACTTCCTACTCTAAGTTCAGTGACACTACCCGTGCTTAAGCCTTGTCTTAACTTAGAATCCAGCAAAGGTGCGCTCTTATCGGTAACACGCCTCATTACCACCAAGGAAAAATGGGTTCTATCTGCTGCATTTTCATTAAGGTTCATGGAAAAATCATTTAGGACACATCTTCACTGCAAAGCCAATAAATGTTACACACCAGCAGGCAATGCTGGTACCCAACCACAGTTATACTTGTGCTTCATTCCCTTAGACCAGAAAGCCTCCCCAGACAGTGTATGCAGGGAGTGCTCTCACCTCTCCTCTTCTCCTGCTTGGTTTGTGCTGTATCACTTGAAGCATCTCATGGGTTTTATTTTATGACCTCATAACAAAGCTCCAGGGGAAAGAGTCAAAGGTAAGGAGATCACCATACAGTGGTCTCTAGTGAAGGAACAAGGCTTGAGGAGGAAGAGACAGATTCTTGCAGATCAGTACTCTGTTGTGCAACTGCGGATAACCAAAGGGATTTGGCTTTTATGATCACAGGACTATCTCTGAAGGTTGAGCAGTGCCAGGGGAAAACAGGATTCACCTGACAGAGTAGAGCAAATATATATTGCCATAAAGCTGGCTAATCTGGTGAGAAAAGCCTCATATTAGGAACACCTAACCTAAATACCTTCTCTTTTAGTTTAAAGCTATTCAATTTGTCCTATCACTATCAGACTGTAAAATAGTTGGTCCCCCTGCTGTGCATAACCTCTCTTCAAGTACTGGATAGCTGCAATGAGGTCTGCCCAGAGCCTTCTCTTCTCCAGGTTGAACAAGCCCTGCTCTCTCAATCCATCTCCACAGGAGAGGTGCTTCAGCTCTCTGAGCATATTCATGGCCCTCCTCCAGACCCAATCCAACAGCTCTGTGTCCTTCTTGTGCTCAGGGCCCCAGGCTTAGACATGAGGAGCCCTATGGAGCCTCACATGGGCAGAGTAAATGGGGACAATCCCCTCCCACCCTCTGATGACCACCTCTCTTCTCCGTGTAGCCCAGGATACTGTTGGCCTTCTGGGCTGCAAGCAGACTGCTGAATTATGCCCAGCTTTTCATCCACCAGGACCGCCTAGTCCTCCACAGAGCTGCTCTCAAGGAGTTATTCTCCCAGTCTATACATAAACCTGGGACTGCTCTGACCAAAGTGCAACACTTTGCACTTGGCCTTGTTGAATTTCATTAGGTTCAGGAAGACCCGATTTTCAAGCTTTTCCAGGTCCCTCTGCATGGCGTCCCTTTCTTCTGTTGTGTCAACTCCATTACTCAGCTCAGTGCAGTTAGCAAATCTCCAATTTAGAGATAAGGATGTGGTGTGGAACCATTAACCCAACAAATACACTAAACTTGAGAAGGGAAGCTCTGAATATCCTTTAGAACCTTGTGACAATCTCCCTTTTCTGAGAACCTTGGAGATGGAAGAATTTTTACCCTTCTTTCTCACTGTTAACTAATTAACAAAGCAAAGAGAAAGCTTCTGAAGACAAAGGCAAGTAGTGATGGTCACCAACTCTCTTATGAGTGCTCAGGAGTTGGTATAAACTGAGAAGCATGAGCTTGAACTCACCATGGTCTTATCCAGCCACAAAACACAAGAAAAACTAAGTGAGGTGGCCTGACTACTACATGAAAGAATGTATCCTAGGCCAAGTCACTGAATAGTCTCTTTCCTGAACAGCTTGCAAACAGTTCCCTGGAATGCAATTCTCTGTGATATCAATACCATAGAAGTCATACCTGCCTAACCCTAAATGGTTGAGCTTGAAGGTGAATGAAGGAATAGAAACTTCCAATTACTGGCAACTATGAATCACAAACTATAACGCTAGTGCTCAGCATACCTCATAGCCTGAAATTGATGAAGTATGCACATTACAGAAGGCTTCTGAGGTCAGGAGATTATGGAGAACACTTGTTTCAGGACCAATGGTGGAAGAACTTTCAAAAGACAGACAATTTCATTAGGAAATGGGCACTGACATTGTGATGACCATCATATAAACAGCTGAAAGGACAGGCTGGGAGAACACATCCATTGCCTGGGAGCAACCTGGAAGAATCTGAGAGTACTGAACCATCCTCAAAGAATGGATTAGAAACATTCTGCAGTGTCAGAAGGAAACTGAGAAAAAGAGCAGTGTTGTTAAGTAGCTTGAACTCATGCCTTGTGCCAAGAGCATTCCAGTCAGCACTTCCTCAATCTGTTTCCTTGTGTTATCCACCCATGGAGCACATTTGTTCCTAGAACACGCTCTGGCATGTTCTGGCTTTTTCTTAGAAAAATAAAAGAGAGGATATCTAGTCATATAGGTGTATCAGTGCACTAGTTATCTGTAAACTTTGTATTTTGTTCAATTATCTTGATTGACACACAGCCAAAAACATTCAAGTTGTCTAGTGGGCTCCAAAATATCACTGATAGGAAGCGTCAAAAAGATTCAGGAAGAGAAGTGTTAATTGCAGGACTGTTGTGGTGCAATTCTCTCTTCCATTGAGAGAATAAGCAAAGATCATCCTCCTTCCTAAAAACTCTGCGAAGGACCACTGGTTCTTGGAATAGCAGCTATACTCTGCCACTGTGTTAAAGGGCTGCTCTGTTACCTCCTAACAACTGGGCTCACAGACTGGCACCTGCAGCCAACCTGGAATCACTTATAGGGACATTCTAGATGATACTCATGTACCGACCACAAGAAGGTAGTATCTACATTCAACCTTGTTCATGTAAGCTTTGCCTTCTAATTTTGAACAGTTTGAGCAAAACATTTGCCCCCACATCATGCAATACCGTAGAAAGTTCCCAGATACAGAAAGTAGCAATGACTGAGGATGGAGGGCAGAACTATGTGGATAGCTTGCTAACTCACTCACTAATTGCCAGCTGGACAATCCCAAAAGCAGAAATGGTTATTCAGTCAAATATGGCAATTCAAGCAACTCCACACAAGCAATTACTAACTAAAGGAATGGTAAACAAAGCAGTGTCAATTACCAGTTATTCTGGTGCTCAAACAGCTGACACAGGTACATGACATCTAGATCAGTGCTGAAAAGTTTGGGATTGGTAATTTTCCTCAAGCCAACAGGATCAAACCTCTCGACCACTTGGTAAGCCTGTGCACTAACACCATACACTGAAGTTCTGATTCTTGTGTAGTCAGGAGAAGGTAGGTGAGAAGTCTCTGTGCCATGAATGTATTTCAGGAGCTTCAGTCTAAAGAGATAACCTTAGTACCTTGGGTAGAGGAATGCTTGGACTTGGTTGATTCATTTACCAAGTAGATGTGAACTCCTGAGCTAGAGATGGCTTCCAAAAGTTCACTCAGCCAGCTAGTGCTACAAATCAAGCTCCTACTGGCAACTCACAGCTTGAATGAATCACAACAGCTTCTGGGCAGGTGTATCTCACCGAGGCAACAGAGACATGCCAAATGCAAGTTGGTTAATACAATTCACTCATTGCATGCCGTGTATGAATGAAAAGAAGCCTTATGCAAAGTCAGCAAAATAATTAAACGTATAAAACCAAAATGTTACAGATGTAGAAAAGAGCAGCAGTACTACAGTTCATCTCAACACTGCGGCTGAAGTGACAACATCCAGGCATGTGCACTGCATGCCAAGCAGCAGCTCTGCGCAAGCACCTTCCAGCCTTACTTAGGTGAAAGAAACATGATGAAAGTTAGAATACATTCATGGCTTCACTCAGAGGCAAAAAAAAAAAGAAAAAAAATCAGTTCAAAATAGCTAACTTGGGAGAGCATTCCCAGTGTGAAATCTCAGTGGAAAAATGCAATCCTTGACTTGATATAAGTAAAAATCAGCCCTACACTACTAGCTAAGAACCACTCAAACAACAGACAACACCGCTGGAAAAATCACTTTGCTTTTCAACTGCAAACTCAAAAAGATAAATATTTGACTCCAGGCCTTCAGGCTTAGGAGTTTCTTCATTCAAAGGTCAGGGCTATAACAAAGGTGGATGTGAAAAGCACTTGACTGGAGCATAGGGACAAGAAGATGGAAAACACGCATTACAGAATCCCTTTAATCCTTGCTGATACTCCCCAGGAAGCACCTTAAGCTTGATGAATTAGATTCAATAGACAGTATGAGACAAAAACAGGGCAGTACCTGGGAGCTGGAAAAACAGGAAGAAGATGGCACATGAAGCTAACAAAAACACCATCTTTCCGTGCATCTAGTCCTGTGCCCCACTATCTCCAGCCAGGAAAAAAATAAATAAATAGCACCTCCATCAAAAAGGGGAAACAACTTAAAGCATAGGAATAGTAATACTTTCCACTTGCCCACATGATTTGCCATTCCTCTGTCTAAGCCTCTGTTTTCCTTTCACACTCACCTCATCCATGACAGAGAAAGTGGGCTGGAAGAGAAGGCAGACATTTTGCAGGAGACACCTGAGAACCATAACCACAGAAAAGAAATACCCCTGGGGACAGCAGGAGTTCCCTGAATGTTCCTCTCACTACATGTGGGAACTATGGTGAAGAGGGGAAGAAGAGGAATGAGTAACAAAGTGTTACTCTAAGGAAACAATAGGCATGGATTACAGAGCTGAAAAGGGGTACATCCCCATGCCACCCAACATTTTTTAACTGGAACAGCATAGTTACAAGAATAGATTATCACAAGCTAGAAGAGATCATTCACTCAGTTGCCCATACCTATCCTGCCCAAGAGGAAATGCAAGGCTCTTTTGTATACAAAGGAAGAATAAGCTACACTGCTGCTTTGCAGGACCTCACCTGAAGGACTTCCACTGATGTGGTGCAAATATGGGTATTAGTCAAACGCCGCCAGTTGCATCGTCAAGATGAACAGGGCACTCAAAAATGAAAGGGAACTCTCAACATTTAGTTTAGAAGAATGCTAAAATACGCTTTGCTGCCTTTAGAAATCCTCTTCAGAGGTGGGGTCCTAAACACCAAGTCAATGGAATAAATAGGAAAAAAAGAAGGGCATACATGACAATATAAAAGGTAGATTTGTTCAGGCATTACTGTATGTAAATATCTTCAAGTAACAGCTTATTGTATGCTAAGTCTTCTTCATAAGAAAGAAAACAGACACAAAGGCTGAAGGATGCAAGCAAATGAACTTGGTAAACCAGTCTGGCAAGGACATTACACATGGGGCAAAACGAGGAAGGCACTGAAATATCTGTGGGAGAAAAAAGAGACAGGAGCATGAACTTGACTACTCTCAACCTGAACAACACAGTCAGAAGATGCATAATGACTCAAAAATAGAAGGAAAGATAGTCAAGTCGCTGATGCAACAGCATCAACAATTTGAAAACACTGGGGTGGGGTGACTTTAGCAGGTAAAACTTCAGAAGTGGTTGCAGTTGGTAAGGCTGAAAATGATTATAGGTAAGAACAGAAGGGGTGTATTTCAGGAATAACATGGAGGAGTTTGTCATGATGAGGGTGTGTCCAAGTAAGTTCTAATATCTCTGTTTTGCTGAAAGAGAGATTATGCTTCTAGGCAGTCTTCCTTTTCTTTGATTTGACTGCCTTAACTTGGAGAATTTCACACCTCCTGTTTACTTGCTTGTAGCACAGAAGTTCCTGAAATGGATTAAAGCTTGGTTTGTTCCAGAGGATATGACAGTGAAAATAATCCATGCTTTAGAACTAACCAGCACATATGTCTACAGTGATCATTAAGATAAACATTTGACTACGTTTAGCCAAGTCAGGGGAGAAAAATTGCTTGCTCTGAATTAGGACTTACAATTCTCCCTCTTTTGATTTGATGCTTTGTGCTTTTTGCACAAAAGAGCTGCACCTTTAAGGATCATGCACATCCATGCCTACTTCCATACTCTTCATTTTCTAGACAACTGCACAAATTTCACAGTGAGCGCTGGGTAGAATATGAACCTGGAATGGTGTTTTGATAAATGCAAGATAGAAAACAGCAACAAAGACCCTTCAGCTTCCTCCATCCAGCTCTTGTGCTAGTATTAGCAGGTTTAGACCAAGATTAAATTGCAATTATAGCTCACTAAATAACACACTAATAAAGTAACAAAACTAACTGAATTTTGTGAAGATTGTGTGACAAATGCAGATGAATGTATATTCTAATTAGACTGGCACACATGCAGAAGGACATTGTGTCTGCTAACATAATCCCACAAAAAGTAAACAGGTTGAGTGACACTACTCAATCCTAAGGCTGTTGCTTGTAGAGGAAGTTAACAGCATTTGTTGTGATACTGCCATGTGAAGCCACAAGATGACAAACACAAAAGACAGTTCACTGAAAATTAACACTCAATTGGTAGAAATAGACAATCAATATTATGATGTTAAGGCCTGCCCTCATGTCTATTGCCATTCGGTTCTCCAGTTGCTGCTTCTGCTTCTTTTAGTGACTTGGTATTGTCACTTTATTCCACGTTGAAGACAGCTGGCTAGTATTCAAAATTCCTATTACTCATGCAGGGACAAACTGGTAATCTAAGGTGGCCTAGATGATAGCTTTTGATAAGACCACTTGTGAGTAAGCAGGAAAGGACATAACAAACAAGAAGGAAACCCAGCATTAGCACACAGGTGGTTCACAGGAAGATTCCGATGCATGGCATCTCACATGAACATGACTTCAGAATAAATCAATTAATCCTTGGAACATTATGATTTATCTAAAACAAAACAAAAATATCACACAACACAAAAGAAAAGTCTTCCTCACCTTCCAGTATCTGGAAACAATGGGAAGGGACACTGATGTGCTGATGGACAGTCAGCTGATTATAGGCCAGTAGTATGCTTGGGGGGCAAGAAGGCCAATGGTGTCCTGGCCTGTATCAGGAACGGCATGGTGAGCAGGATGAGGGAAGTCATTCTCTGCCTGCACTCAGCACTGATGAGGCCCTACCTCAAGTACTATGTTCAGTTTTGGGCACCTCAATACAGAAAGGACACTTGAAGCAGGTCCAAAGAAGGGCAACAAGGCTTGTGGAGGGCTTGGAGAATATGTCCTGTGAGGAACAACTGAAGGAACTGGGACTGCTTAGTCTTTGGAAGAGGATGCTGAGAGGAAACCCTATTGCCCCCTTAAAATACCTGAAAGGTGACAGCAGTGAGAGCAGGGTTGGTCTTATCCTGTCACCAGTGAGAAAAGGGTAAATGGCCTCAAGTTGTACCACTTCTTTATGTAAAGAGTTGTTAGGCACTGGAATAGGCTCTGCAGAGAGTTGGTTGAGTGAGTCACCATCCCCAAATATGTTTAAAATTTGCTTGGATGTTGTGCTCAGGGACATGATTTAGTAGTGGGTTGTTAGAATTAGGGTAGTACGGTTAGGTTGAGGTTGGACTTGATGACCTTGAAGGTCTTTTCCAACCTGAGCAGTTATATGATTCCATGATCTCTCACAGATTTTCCTCCCATGATTCTTGAATCCCTAACACCTTTCCCACAATGATTAGCAGTGAGGATAAGACTGTGAGAAGGCTAGAAAGCTAAAGATGTTGGTGAGGCTAATAGCAGTAGAGAAGGAATACCTATCCCCATTTCCCTCTGCTGGTCAAAAATAGACACTAGTTACTACAATTAATCAGAAAGGGTTGTCCTGGGCAAGTGAGGTCCACTATTCTGTACTGTGGAAGAAATACTGGACAAAGAAGTTGGCAGTGGTACAGAACTATGATGATAAGCCACTGTGTGTCCTGACATCAGCAACGTTGACAATTCTGAATGACTCTGATGAGAGCAACAGCTTGAGTCAAGCTGCCAGCACATAAACAGGAGCAGCTCTAGACTCAGAGACTATGCAGCTGCTAGACTGGGAGAAGCAGTATTTTTCAGGATCAAAGTTACTGAGCATACACAAAAAAGCACCTTGTCAGTACTAGTAATTTCAGGGTCATTTTTAATTGAACGAATCACAGAATGGCTTGGGTTGGAAGAAATCTATCAAAGATGGAGTTCCGATCCCCTGCCACAGGCAAGGTTGTCACTCACTAGAGCAGGCTGCCCAGAGTCCCATCCAACCCAGCTTTGATCATCTCCAGGGATGGGGCATCCACAGCTTCTCCATGCAGCCTGTGCCAGTGCTTCAGCAACAACACAGTAAAAATTTTCCCCTACACCTGATCTAAATCTCCTCTCTTTAAGTTTAAAACCATTTCCCCTTGTCCTGTCACCAACAGACAGTGTAAAACGCCTGCCTCCTTCCTGATTAAAATCTACTTTTAAGTACCAGAAAGTTGCAATGACGTCTTTGCAATGAGGTTTCCCCAGAACCTTTTTTTCCTCCAGGCTGAACAAGCCCAGCTCCCTCACCCTGTCTTCATAGGAGAGATACTCCAGCCCTCCGAGCATCTTTGTGGCCCTCCTCCAGACTCAGTCCAACAGTGCCATGTTTTTCTAGTGCTTGGCATCCCCAGCCTGGACACAGTACTCCAGCTGGGGCCTCAGGAGGGCAGCACAGAGGCAGCTCTCCCTGCTGCCACCATGCTTTTGATGAAGCCCAGGGTGCTGTTAGCCTTTCAGACTGCAAGAACACACTGCTGGTTCATGATCAGATTGTTGTCTACCAGGACCCACGGGTCATCCTCCCCACAGCTGCTCTGAAGGAGATATGTGTACAGGCTGGGAGAATATCTGGGATCCCTGTGACTCAAGAGCAATACCTTGCACTTGACTTGGTTGAATTTCATTAGGTTCACGAGGATCCATTCCACAAAAACTTATCCAGGGCAAATATCAACTGTACCACTCAGCTTGGCATTATCAGCAAACTTACTGGGGTAACTCTCACTCCCACTGCCTGTGTCATTGATAAAGGAATGGAAGAACAGCAGTCACAGGATGGACTCCCTGGGGGGGGGACACACCATCCATCACCAGCCTCTACTCAGACAGAAAGTCATTGACCACAAGCCTAAGGTGGCAACCATCCAACCAATTATTTTATGCGCCAAATAAAGTATAATATAAAATACAATAAAGGATTCCCAGGAATGATTCAATCAACAAGTAGACATAAAATAACACTCCTAATTGCACGCTACTCTTTCATGACTCTGCTTTCTTATCTTTATTATTGTGTTGTTACATACTGCAGCAGTGCATAAAAGATCCAGCAGCAGAGCATGGTCCTACCATATCAGAGAGCACAGGGAAACAGGAAAAAGATACAGCACAATGCAAAAGGCAAAAGATATGTTCCGTTGTGAAGTAAAGATCATTCATGCTTTATTAATTTGTATCACAAACCTGTAATTTTGATTACATTTTAACTAGTCCACTTTTTCTTTAGTCTGGACTCATATACACAATTCAAAAAACGTACAAAAACAGTTTTTATTATTCAAGATAGAAGTTGGACTACTACCTGATTGCTTCAACTGAATCAGTTTTGCATACCCAGTTTTCTGTGGACTGAAGTAGTTCCACTCCATACTAGCCAGCTTAAAGCAAGCCAGCTCCAGCTGCATTCACACTGGACCTTAACATAAACATTCTGCTACAATACGAAGTCATCTACAGAAAGCAAGTTTCACTCACACTGCCTTCCTAACTTATCCAGAGGTGCTCCCCCTACTCAGGGTCTCTTGCCCCACAATTCTTCTGGAGAATATAAGCATGTATGCTCATCTGCCTGGCAGACGAGTAAGTTTTAAAGTAAGTTTTCTGTTATATTTCCCTCCTGCACAACCAGCTCTGACATGCTCCTTTCTATCACGCAGCAGTCAGAACGTTGCTATTTACACTGGACTACCAGATTAACTTCTTAAATACTTTCTTTCCCTGACAGACAGTTCTGAACTATGTGTACAGCAATGTTGGCAAAGCACTGGGAGAAATCTTGGAAAAATAAAGAACATATCTGGTGTTTCAATTAGATGTCAATTTTCATCCAATCGCTCACAGAAGAACAGCCAATACTCATTTTCTTCTGACCTTAAATTTTAGACAAGTCCTCCTTTTTTCATCATTAGAGTAAAAAGATAAGAGAATTCATATTTGCAGCAAGCCTAACCCAGTTTGTTGTATGACTTTCCCAGGGTCTTGCACGACGTAAGCCCTTCCCCCTGTTCGTCTCATTTTAAACCACCTACCTTCTGCATTAAGATGCATGGTTTCCAGAGGTCCAATAAATGCGTATCGCATTCCCAGTCCATCAGACATCACAATGTCTAGATCAGTGGGAGATATTACTCCTTCCTAAGTATCAGGAGTAGAACAGGAAAACTTGTGAATGTTGAGCCTTAACACAAAACTGGCTACTTCTTGTATATAATTTAAGACTAATTTTTAAAGGAATAATAAAAACGGAGGCTAGAAGTGTTTGCCAGAGATGTGCACCTGTTATACAAGTTGCCTTATAGTTCAAGATAAACATTAATTCACCTTTTAAAATACATTGTTAAGATCACGGTACTTCATAACCCAAATAGTTGTTTGGTTTTTAAAATGTACTGCATATACGCTTTTTATTTATAATATCAGCTGCCTGCACATACCAGTTTGCCTAACACTACTTACAAAAACTCATGTATTAAATACCTTTTTCTTAAATCAGAGGACAAAATAGCACATGACCACACACATTTTATACCAAAATCCAAGTACTCTATCTACACTTTTGAATACAGAAGCTTTGGCTAAATCTTGCACCTCCCCTTGTGTTTTCCTACCTCAGGACTTTTGTACAGACCCAAAATTAGCTGAAAGGGGGTGTAGCATCAGTACTACCCCGAAGCCTCCTGAAAAAAGGCTGGGACCAAGCATGCAAGTAAAGCAGCTGCCACTCCCTCCCAAAAAACTCACTGAACATTGAGCCTGCCCAGCCTTAACCTGCCCAAGTTCTTGGGTTCATTGCCAGGCTCAAATCTTGGAGCTGGCAGGACAGGGAGTATGTAAAATTTATCCTTTTAAAAACTGAGCTCCATTGCTCCACCCACACCATGTCATGTACAGGAAAGCCAACGCCACCATCAGGTTAGGGTAAGCAACATGAAAGCTTATAAAAAACATGTCACTGTTTCACTGCTTTGCAGCTCTAGTTAAGAATATCTATCGTATGAAGTTGACTCTCCACCTACTGGAAAGGTCTGAACAAACTAAGACCCATTCTAACTTACTGAAACTAAGCTTTACCTGACGTAAGAACTCAGCCTCTCTATTCCCAAGGACAGAAAAGCATTTCCTTCTGTTTGTTAATGTGAGACAGATGTTGAACTGCTTCTGCTTTGTCTTTCTAACCTTCCTAGAGGTGTTCCCCCTACTCAGGACCTCTTGATCCTTTCAGAGATGCAGAATACAAGTACACTAATCTGCTTGGCCAAGACAGGACATTTTCTGTTAACTTTCCCTCCTGCAGGACCACATCCGACATGCTCCTTTGCATCACTCAGCCATCAGCTAGAGTCCTGACCTGCTGCAGACATCTGAGATAGACATCTAGGCTCCTTGTGATCACTAGGGAGAGAAATGAAATCATCATTCTAAAGCATATACCTAAAATAGGTCAGATGAGTTGTGTTCCAGAAGCATCTAATTGTCCTCCCTCACTGAAAAATGAGTAAGGAGCTTGGAACTTAGTTAACATCTACACTGTAGAAATCTCATCTTAAGTGAGTTGAACCTCATCCACACAGTCTTCCTTTGTTTATCAACCACACCATTTACTGCTACTTTAAAGTAGCAGTAACCAACTTAATTTGTGCAGCTGGTCAAAGAAATCAAGTTTTACCACCTCAAGTTGAAATACAGCCTTTTATACAACTCAATCCCAAGTCTTGATCTGCAGTAGACACTGCTTCTAACAAAACTAACCCTGGCTGAATCACTGCCATAGGTGACTTTTGAAATCTATCTTGAAAACAAAAAAATAACATAATTATTGCAATCAACCCACTATATTTGCAACATACAGCTTAATCAGGCACACAACAGCAGGGATAAGGAAGTATTATTTTCTTCAACTCAAAAGTAAGACACGGGTATAGTAGTATAACCTCTTTAGATGAAAATAAGGTCTGTGTAAAGACAGGACTAAGTGCAAGTCTCAGCATTCAAATTACAGAGCCAGCGTTCATTTCACAAACATAAAACTTTCACAGAACACATGGTATCCTTCTCCTGCAACACAACTTCTCTGAAGATAACAAAGTTAACAAAAGGAGTCTTCTGCTCAGAGTGCTTCATCCAAACCATGAGTTATGCTGGTAAAGTTGTTCTTGACAAATCATTTTTTTCTTTGTTTGACATGAATTCAGAGAAAAGATAAACCATAAGTTCCAGTCAAGCACTGAACCACAGAAGCAGTCAGTATAATGTTTACAGGTTTTTTTTTTTTTTTGTTGATGTTGTTATTTATTTATTTATTTTTAAGTTAACAGGGTCAAAACAAAACTCTTGAAACATTTTAGAATCAATGTAAATTAGTTTTCAAATGAAAAAATGCTCTTTTTCTGGTAACAGTCTTCAGCTTCAGTACCAACATTTGAAGACCAGGTGCCCACTGAGCAACTGCTTTCCTCGTAGCCTTTTGCCTACAGCTGCAGTTTTATGGCTACAGCTACTAAAAGGCAAAAATCAGCACTAACATAAGTGAGACAGAACCCTCCAGTTGAGGTCTCCCGTTATTCTTACAAGTGAGGTCTCCCCCCTCACCCCTCCCCACATAGATCCTCTTTAAGAAAAGTCTTTTACTTTTCTGTTCAGAAATGAAAAACACAAACGAGAAACAAGTTTGACTGTCTTTCCCCAAGGGATAACTACTCCCACTTATGTTCAGGAGATCACAAGTTGGTGGAATGATTCACCAGGGTGGGTGCAAGGTCAGCAAGGTGTCTTCCACAAGAACTGGTGCTTATGCTAAGAAGTAAACAAGAAAGTCTTCCAACCCTGTTTCAGTAAATCTAGGTGTGAAACAATCCTCCTGAGGGGATTTTTCATTCTCTGAACCGTTCTTGTAAGCCTTTTAAGCACTGCTCAAAGGAAGGAGGAAGTACACTGAAACTAAAACCTTGTTCACCAAAAGCTTTCACAGCTACAGAATTAAAGGACTTAATTTAAACAAAATCATCAGCAATTCTAACCACGACACCAGTCAAGTGTCAGTATCCAGATTATATCAGGATAACTTCAGGCTGCTTATGGCACTGCTTATATTCCACAGTCTTTAATTCCTGGAGATTTTAATCTACTGTGATGCAACAGTATTATCCTGCAGTATTTTGCTAGTGCTCCTCACAAGGCAGGGACCCCATTCTCCTTTCCAGAAGCCTGTGGTGGTTCTGCAGTCTCCACCTCAACTTTGGGCCTTGACCAACCTGCTTGGTCTTAAACAACAGCCTTAATATCTGTGAGTCACACCTGCATCTCAACTTCTGACACTGTCCTGGTGTGCAATCACACAAAATATGACATGGACAAAAAAGTATTCTTTTTTTTTCCTGTTGCTACCAATTCACCAAGTTCTCCAAGTAACTGCAGCATGTCTGTTGAGTTATCCTGGACTCTGCTGACCACAGCTTTTGTCTCCAGATTTGTCATTTTATCCTCTGAATCTCTGAGATGCAGTCCTTGTTCTCTGCTTGCTACTCATACATTTCCTCTCTCTCAGAAGCACCTGTTACACCCTTTTCTTCCCTATCATTTCAATCAAATTCCTTTGATCCACACCCTGATCAGATCTTTGTCCAGTCCTGTCATTCTAGCATATGACTTCTCTCCCAGATCCCTCTACCAGGTCTCTCCTGTTTCATCATGTCTGAGGAATCTGCTGTCCTGAACATCACATCTCCTTACTTTGTTGGCCCTATGATCTTTCATGACACCCTCACACACTGCACCCTGTAAGAACCCCTTATGATCAACACTATTTTTCTCCCAGGGCCTTGTAACTTCCTTTTATGATATCTCCTTTTTATGGAACATCATAACTACATCTTTAAACACCTACCTTACATATGATTTCTGCAAAGGTATTCTGGACAACATTTATGTAATTAATAATAAAAAATTTAGAACTCTGAAATTTAGAACATTCAATTCTTGCCAGTATTTAAGGACTGCCAAGATAGTCACCTGAGAAGGAAGTACTTAAATTAGGCACTGAAGCCAACACACATTCTTGCTGTGAAAATGAACAGAAATGGACACACAGCCAAACTGTGACTACCTATTTTCCAATAGAGAAAAGCCTTACATAGCAGTGCTGCCTTTTCTTATCATCTATAGTCTCCGTTATTATAACTTAAAACTTCCTCCAGAAAGTTCTCAGACACAAGAGCTTGAACAGACAGACATGAAAACAGACAACTGAAGTCTTCCTAATATCTGCATTTTTCAGGGAATAAATGTGAAGCATAAGACAAATAATCAACGCAAAAAGTTTCTGCCAAATACACTGGCACTGTCCAAGTGTTTGTAACTTGGGAGTCAAAACAATGTTTTGACATCTTTCCAGACAGAAGCCCAACAGAGATCCAAAATGAAATACCTCATTGCAGCATTCTTGCTTCAAAGGAGAACATTTTCTTGAATTTCTACTTTTAGGCCTATAAATTAATCTAAGGCTTTTGTTACTAAGTTCCTGTGAAGTAAAACTTCTGTATCCTTAAAACCACTTTTCAAACTACCTACCTAGCCACAGTTCTCAGCATTCAACTGCACTCTTTTAATGCCTCCAAATCCATCTTCATTCTTTTATTCTCCTACAATTGGTATCCAAACTTCCAGGCCTTCCATTTCTCTCTGTTTTAGCTCAGTACTTCCCATTCCCACATTTGTCCAAGTCCTGCATTCTCAGCACTTGATTTGGGCCCAAGTTCAAAATCCCAGCCTGTGTATGCTCTTGGGGATCTCAGCACCTTCGGCTAAGACAAACTGTATCCTAATATCCAAGTTTTTCATTGCTAATTCAACCACCAATGTTGGAAAAGACATCTAAGATCATCCAGTCCAACTGTCCACCTGCCACTGATATTTCGCACTAAACCACGTCCCTCAGTACACCAACTAAATGCTTCTTGAACACCTCCAGGGATGGTGACTTTGCCAGCTCCATGAGCAGCCCATTCCAGCACCTGACCACTCCCTCAGAGAAGTATTTCCAAATGTCCAACCTGAATCTCCCTGGTACAACTTGAGGCCATTCCCCCTCACCCTATCACTAGTTACATGGGAGCAGAGGCTGACTCCCCACTCACTGCAACCTCCCCTCTGTCAGTTGCAGAGGGGGATAAGGTCACCCCTGAGCCTCCTCTTCTCCAGACTGAACAATTCCAGCTCCTTCAGCTGCTCCTCATAACATTTATGCTCCATACCCATCACCAGCTTCATCACCCTTCTCTGGATGCACTCCAGGACTTCACTGTCTTGTAGCGAGAAACACTGCCCTAAATTTTTCTGTGCTCTCTGCTCCAGCATCCATGCCCTTGTGCAATTTGATCACCACGCAGGGGCTGAGACTGATCCCAACCTGCTGACAGGGCTCCCTCAGATTTCTGTTCATAGGCCGAAATGGCAGAAGTTAGTGAGTCCAATGCACAATCCAGCAAGCAGTTATATTTACTGCACGAATTCAGAGTAAGCAGTAAAGGCTTTAGAGCTGTACAGAAAACAAGCACTGCAGCCCTGCATTCAATCAGGCCTCACCATGCAACACAATTGTAGCTTTGTATCAGAGCCTTTCTCCTGCCGTGTGACTCCTGTCCCATGCCTTCCTCACACATCTCATCACAACACTGCTGAAGGACAGAAGGACTGGCTAGCTGTCAGTTCCAAGCTACAGTTAAGAACTAAAACATGTACTGAAGAATTGCAGGGTATTCTTGATAAAGATTTCCAGATAAATGCTATTAGCACAGCTGTACCTGCATGTCTATCACCAGTACCCTTTTAACAGGGTATAAATAGGCTACCAGAAGGTTCAACTAGTTCCTAGGATGAAGCAAGATCAGCTGACTAAAAAACAAAAAGGAGAGAAGGACTGTCATGAAAGCAAAGCTGTGTGCACATATGTAAGACTGTTCCCCTGCCATTGCTGTAAATATTTGAGTGGACTCAGATGAGATCTTTCAAGTTCATGTCTCCAAGTCCTCACAGACAGCTGCTGACATAAACAAGCTGATTTAAGATCACTTCAAGTAGCTTCAAAACACTTAAAGCCACTGCTGTGTTTCTCTCCTGGTTCATACACGGCATTTATTTCCAGACTTATGTTCTTGTTATGTAACAGCGAATTGATACAGAACAGTGCAAATGTAACAGTTCTCCATCAACAATGTGTATTTTTCCCCAAATACTCAGCACGTGAAAAATAAATTCTAAGACGACTTCAAACAGAAATACAAACACTGATCAGTTTATGAAAAGGAACTGTAGGCACAGTTACTCAGACAATTCACAACTAGTAACAAAACAAGAATGCTTAAAGTTAAGTTTTATGGTTCAGTTTCATTGTTCTTTTACAACAGTCAAAAGCAGTTTACAATTAATTGCTCATGAAAGTATTAAAACCCCAATACTATCTCTCATAAGAATGTCTTTGTTCTGCACTCAGAACATCTCAGATTGCCAAACCTAATACACACGATTCACCTATCTAACCACAAAAGGATTAATAATAGGGTCATTTCAGACAAGCACTGTTTATTACCATTACTACTGATAAGATTTGTAAATTAACTTCCACCCACAGTTCTTAAACTAGGAAAAACTTCTGCTACTATAAAGAATCAGTGTGGACTTCTACAGCAACAAAATCAAAACACTGAGTAAAATCTTACTTTTAGGAGCCTCTCAAAAGGTTGCAAAAGGCTGAGATATTTTAACCTCCAACGATAAGGACTAAAAAGTGACTTAGAAGTCCAAACATAGAAATGTATTTTTCTTCACACCAAAAGCAGAAACCACCAAAAGAACACAACTTAAAATGAAAATGACTAAGTTGGCATTGGAACAGTAGGAACATGAACCGCTTCAGGCCTGCATCTCTCACCTACCTAGGGTGACTTCCCTCCATCAAAGGGGCTCTTTAGCCTCAAGTCATGCAACTGAAACTATACACCTTTGGTATCTGTTTTCTCTCTAGACTTCTGTCATGAAAATGAAACTAAAATTGTTACAGTCGTAATGGGTTATTTGCTTGAAATGCAATAAAATTAAACAAAAACAGAACAACTTGGAAACCTAAGATGCCTATCACTACCTGTCAGTGCTTGAAGTACTAATCCGTTGCTATTAACACAATACCACCCACACAAAATCACCCATACAGGTTTATACCAAAGGTACAAGTTCATACTAAACGCTCACCTCAAGTCAGTACACCCTTTTTCCTGATAATAGCCCATGAAGCGTGCTTATCTTTCTATAATTAAAGAGCAAATACAGTGACACTTTCAGCCATAAACACTGAATGTTAGTATTACCTCAGTTTTAGGATCTTTATCTTCTAAACAGCTTGAAAAAAAGTAAACAGAAACACTTAAAGCCAGCCACACTCATGCCAGTTCAATCTCTTCCCAACAGCATACCAGTGTCATAATTCAGCTACTTCTGATGAAAGATTAGACTTTGAAGCACAAAACATGCAATGTGGGAAAAGATGAAGTGACACAAATAGATGTTACTCAGCTAGAAGTCAGAATGGAAGGAGGAGAAATCTGTCTTTACCTACCGTTGAACCTAAGAGAGTGCAGTTCTTTAAAGAACAAAAAGAAAACCATGTAAAAATTTCATAATCACTGTAAAATAAGCCAGCAACATTCAGGAAATAACAGGAAGTAATGAGACAACTGAGAAAAAATGAAAATCAGTATTTTGACTTCCAAGCTTTTAACACTGTTCTTTTGATTGTCCTGAAAATCATTTTAAAAAGAAAGTAGGATAAAGGACAGATGTTAAGATCTTATGAAAAACAAAGCGATATGCTTTGTTATTTATTACCAACATCAGTTCTTACTGTTTTTAATTTATATGCTAATTTTCACTTTCATGTACATAAGGGACAGGTTGAAAAAAGACAAATTGATAGGAAATTTTAATTTACAACCCCACCCGTCTCCACAAAAATAAGAGTGTGTGTGTAGAAACTGGAAAAAATATATACATACACCCACAAGTCTCCAGGCTTCACTTATCACTGCATACTGGAGTCTGTTCAGAACAAACCCCTCAATTTCTCTGTTTAATCTGACAGGTGATTGTCCAATCTTCTTCATCAAAGCATATGTTTTCTCTGTAACAGAAGGATCTGTTTCTGGATGTGGCACAATTTCAACCAATGGCACAAAGTAAGGTGGATTTACCTAAAGAAGAAACACAAAAGAATGTCAGCAATCGACAGACTAAGACAGCAAGTTAATGTAAAACATCTTTATAGCTATCTTCTAATATAGATATTTTCCAATAAACAGAGCAACTCTGACCTTTAGAATGGAGAGAATTCACCAATTCAGTTAAAAATATAATAATAAAACAAAACTGATCTTCTATAAATTAAATCTAGCAAAGTTTATGGAGCTACAGTAAGAACAAGAGCATCCAAACAGAACTAGAAGACTTCATACTGTCTTGAACTGATAGTTCAGTTCATAGATACTCCCAGTATTCAGGCTGGCTTTTCTTTGGTGTTATGAAGCAACCACCACCTGCCTTCCCAAAAGAAGCAGGGTGTTTCCTTTCAGATATTCAAGAAACTTATAACAAAACTATTCCTATAAACCCATGTGATTCCATACTTAAGCTGTTGGCAGCCCAAACCCATAAATACACACCAACTACATTAATAGATATCACATAAAATACACTTTCCAAAAAGCCACAGAATAGGCTACCTTCAAACACTGCACCTGCTATTAAAAAGAAAAGCAAAATACCAAGTTCTGTCCCTTCCATAACTCTTCCCAAATTTAATTTCTCATTAGGTCAAAGCCTGCATGTAATATATTTCTGAAGTTATAAACAATATTTCCAAATAACATCCTAGGAATGCCTCTAAGTTCTTCAGATCTGTATTACAGGAGGTAGACAATGCTCCTTTCAGAGCCAGCAGACCTTACACCACCACCTTAAAGCTTTAAATACATTGATTTCCAAGTAACAGACAGATGTAACTTCCGATTAAGAGACTACCAGAAGTAACATTCCCTTTTAAAGGAGGCAATTAAGCACTGATTATTTTGCCACGCTCTGGTATGGACCACTGCTCTCAACTGTGCTTATGTAAATACAAATACAGGACTTGATCACAGCATCATGTGAGCAGTCCTTACTCTGGGTTGTTGGCTTTATTTTCTCTCCTCTTTTCAGTATTTACAAGTTTCCTTTAGTGTCTGACTGATGCATGGCTGCTGTATGGTCATGTCTGCCCTAACCAACACACATTCTTCATTCTCCTTAGCAATGCCACCACAAAGTGGTGTGACAGATGTCATTGCAGACAGAGGTGCCGAGCAATTCAGTAAGGCCTGAAGCACTACAAGCACCAAGAAGCTCTCTAAAGGCTTTTCTAACCCTTAGGGAAATCACAGCGTCTCATCAGAAGGAAGACGGGTTAACTGTTAAGCAAAATTGAGGCTAATACAATTCTCTTCCAAGATTACTTTTGACAAAGATCTTATTGAAATATTCTATTTCATGGACTTGGCACAGTGAATGCATGGGTGTGTTAACAAGCATGCTGAGGAGACTGAGGAGGACAATTTTTATAAGAGTAGATAGTAGATGTTGGTAAAAACCAGACATGGTAAGACAGATGAAACACGGGAGGGAGGAAAAAGTTTCTAAAAATTAGAAGGGGATTCCAGAATTTGAAGCCATTCTAAAGGGAGCAGGAGAGTTTACCTTACTCAGCCTAACAAAATGAAAGCTAAGAAGGGATGTGGCAAAGTAACACACAGAATTAAACAAGAAAAGTGGCACAACTACACAGTCTATAAAAAGAACAAATGAATTTTAATGGACTGTTAACAAGACCAAACTATAATAGAAAAACAACCTCAGATAGAAGCAGTTGAGTAAAATAATCATAATAAAGAATGTAATAGGGAGAACTTAATATCTTAAGGCCAACTGATACAGTTTCCTTTACAGCAAGGAACTTCACTCAACAGCTCAGTCTCCTCCAGCTCCATGTTTCTTAGTTATGTGACCTAGCAGACTTACAAAGTACTCAAGAAATAAATGCTGTGAAAAGAATGAGAATGACTGCAGACCACAGCTGTGCCTGTAAGGATTGTGTACATTTCTACCATACAGCTCTAAGATTTTTTTTCCCCCTCTAATTCTCAAGCCTATTACAAGCAAAGTGATGAGCTCCTCCTGCCCTCAGGGCCTTTCATTTCATTTCCCCTAACAATCTCACCTGTGCCAGAGCCTTTACAACTTAAGGTTTTTATTTTTTAGATATCAGATTCTCTACTGTTTGTTTTCACAGCATCTTTCTGAGCTGCTAACTTCCTTCAGTCATCATTCCCCAAATCCTACTGTAGTGCCTCAGGATATCATCAAGGCCACAATTAAAACAAAACCACCAAAACTCAACTACAAAGCAGGTATTTTTCCTGAAGCAACAAGCAGAGAAGCAGGAATTATATACTGGCTCCCAACTCCCACTGTATATTCTACTTGGAGTGAAGCAGAGGCTACCAAGAAATTGGTCTCAGTCAGACTGCAAAGCCATTTCAGAACAATTAAGAATTTTAAGGCACTCCAAAATATTTGCTTTGGAAAATACATATACCCTTACAACAGCAATCTAAAAAAGTGTTCATGCAGAGACTAATGGCTTTGCCAGATCTGATCAGAGATGGTTTCAGAAGTAGCTCCTACAAAGAATGCAGCTCCAACTAATTAGACCATCCAAAAGAAACTCACCTGGAATGATAATAATAATTATAAAAAGAGTTAACTAAAAATGCAAGGTTGACAGAATGGACAACATAAGCCTAGGAAACAGCAATAAAGAAACTCAGTTATCATTCATCTATACATTAGTCTAAAAAAAAAAAAAAAAAAATTGTTTTCTCCTACACTACAGGAAGTTACAATTTCGGAAATATGAAGTAAGGAACTTCTGATTTTATTTATTTTTTTACATAGGCACACATCCAAACACTCTATCTTCAATGGGAAACATCACTTCCAATTACAAGAAAGGGAGAAAGGAGGACACGGTCAGTGAGCCTTATCTCTGTGCCTAGGACAGTCATGGAACAGATCCTCCTGGAAGGTAAGTTATGGCACCTGACAGATGAGCAAGTGATCTGAGACAGCCAGCATGGCTTCACCATGGGAAGATCACGCCTGACCAATCTGGCGGCCTTCTACAATGGAGTGAAGAAGGCACTGGTCAACAAAGGGAAGGCAACTGATGTCATCTACCTGGACTTCTGCAAGGCCTTTGATATGGTCCCCCACCTCTAAATTGGAGAGATACAGGTTTGAAGGGTGGACTATTCAACGGATAAGGAATTGGTTGGATGACAACAGTCCTATGTCCTGGTGGAGGCCAGTCATAAGAGGTGTCCACCAGGGATCTGTCTTGGAACCAATACTTTTTAACATCTTTATGAAAGACATAAATGATGGGATCAAGTCCACCCCCAGCAAGTTTGCTGATGACACTAAGCTTAGTGTTACGATTGACACGATAGAAAGAAGAGACACAATCCAGAGTAGGACCTGGTAAACCTAATGAGGTTCAACAAAGCAAAGTGCAAGGTCCTGCACTTGGGTCAAGGTAATCCCATAGACGTATACAATTTGGGAAAACAACTCCTTGAGAGTAGGCCTGCTGAGGAGGACTTAAGAGGTTCTGGTTGATGAAAACTTAACATGAGCTGCACTTGCAGCTTGGAAGGACAATGGTATCCTGGGTTCCATAAGAAAAGGAGTGACCAGTAGGGCAAAGAAAGTGATTGTCCCCCTCTATTCTGCCCTCATGAGGCTCCAGATGGAGTACTGCATCCAAGTCTGTGCCCCCCCCCAACACAGGAAGGATGTGGAGCTTTTGGAGAGGGTCCAGAGGAGGGCCATGAGGATGATTCAAGGCCTAGAGCACCTCTCCTATGAAGACAGGCTGAAGGAACTGCCCTTGTTCAGCCTGGAAAAGAAAAGGCTGTAGGGACACCTCACTGCAGCCTTCCAGTATTTAAAGGGAGTTTATAAACAAGAGGGAAATCAGCTTTTTACATGAGTAGATAGTGACAGGTCAAGAGGGAATGGTTTTAAACTAAAGAAAGGGAAATTTATATTAGGTGTCAGGGGAAAGTTCTTTAATGATAAAGTGGTGAGGTGCTGGAATAGGTTGCCTGAAGAGGCTGGGGATGCCCTCTCACTGGAGGTGTTTAAAGACAGGTTGGATGGGGCCTTAAGTAATCTGATCTAGTACTTGGTCTAGCAACCTTGCCTGCAGCAGGAGGGTTAGAACTTGATGGTCTTTGAGGTCCTTTCCAACCAAAGCCACTCTATGACCTTTGTCTTTAAAAACAAAAAACAACAGTAAATTATATGGGCAGAAACCAATCCTTCTGCAGTCACCCCGAGGCACAATGGCAGTGGTGGAGGGGTGTCAGAAAGGAACAGCTCAAATGTTGTGACACTGCAGCATTAGGCTACAGGTTGCTCTAGAGATATCACAGTAAAGCAATGCTGTGAAAAGAGCACAGGGAATTTTATAGGTCAGTCAACAGAACACAGACTCCCTGTATTCTAAGAGCCAGTAATTGGAATAATACAGCAATATCAGCTGTACGGAAGTTATCTTGAGCTAGCAGTACAAAACATGCACACATATTCTCAGTTTAGTACATGCTGTTGCTCACAGAATGATGAAACTAAAGCATTTCTGAAAATCTGGGCCCTGTATATTGACAATGGCATAAAAGCACTCAAAATATCCTTCAGTCTCTCTCAGTCTGCAGGAAATAACTTCAGATGCTATTTTATTCAATACCTGTAATACCACTATAAAAAACAGTTCACTCCATCATACTTACAGGATGCGACACAATGCACTGCTTAACATGTTTAAGGCCAGTGAACAATTTGCTGGGTAAGAGACAAGAGGTTGAGCTGCTCAAGATAACACCGTCATCAACAATAAGATCTAACTGACTGAAAATCTTCTTTTTCAGTTCCAGGTTCTCCGGAGTACATTCCTGAAATAAAAACACAAAAAACAATATCAGTAGACTCCCATTAATAGCACTTATCCATGCCTTTCAGGCTTCAGTAATCCAATCTCAAAATATAAGATCTCCATACAAATCATCAGCTCAGCACAGGTACACCAGTAAGCCACGACACCAAAATACCTTCCTACATACAAAGAAAGGGAATGTCCAAGAGGACTACAGCAGAAGAGAGATGACCACACACTGTTGGAGACTGAACATAAAACAGCTTGTTCTGGTTTGCATACAGCACAGACTTCTACCGATGCACAGATGTAATGTAGGGAGGAATAAGAGCTGTTTTTCGTCGCTGTTTTAAAGAGAACATCAAATGAAGTAAGTCAGGATTCTTTTTCAGACAAGATGGAAATTAACATATGTAGCTCAAAAGAAGACAAACCTACAGTTTCCAGAACTACGGCAGAGAACACCAACTGGAGGAGTCTGCACTAAAATACCTGCCACACTCAAAAAGCTATTCAACCTATTTCAGCCCAGACAGAGATTTCTGAAATAAAATGCATAGCATCAAAACCTCCCCCAAAGCTACTGGACATGTCCAGCTCTGCAGAACTGCAGTGTGAAATTTCACATGTATGAGGCAGCAGCCAGAATCTACTACCTCTAGAATGTTAAAAGCTATCCCCAGGATCTGCCTGAAAGAGAAATCAGGGAGCAACGAGGGTATGGGAAAACAGAGGAGCCTAGAATCAACAGGAAGTACTTCAGTCTGAGCAGGATAAGGCCAGCCTGCTTAGTTTCTTTGGTTTTGTTCGGTTGGTTTTTCACCCCCTAAAAGGGTTTCAAAAAAATCTAGATAGAATTCCAAACTTTCAAGACTTCAGCTTTCCCATTAAAACACACGTACAATACCTACATTTTTTCCCCCACCTATCAGCCTTCCTATTATGCTGAACCAGGCAGGTAATGCTCAGGGACAGAGTTTCCATCAGGACAGACATAAATGAGTTAAAACTGATTTTAAGCATTACTAGGGTACAAGCAAGTTGCATGGAACAGTACTAAAAGTTCCACGATGCAGAAAAGATAAACAGGGTCGTTTAAGAACTCTAGATAGAGCCCAAAGTAATAGATGGCCTTATCAAAACAAAGTGATACTCTGCTCCTAATTCCAGGATCCCTGCTTGTTAGTTATGTTTAAATAGTTTCTTTTAGTGAAGCCAAAGATGAAGAGAATTCTGCAGATACTGTTCAGGCTAATAAAAGGGTCACACTGAATAGGCTTATTGAGAACTTGAAACTCTAAGCCTCCTCTCACATCAGATGATAATCAAAAAGGCAAACTCAAATCTGCTGGAAACTCAAACCTGCCATGATTACGCAAGGTTTCTGAATGGCCCATTTGCTTGAAGTTTCTCAAATAGCATCACAGTTGTATTCATGTTGTTGGACCACTGCAAAGAGGTTTCTATCCTCATCAAGCATGCAATTATTTTCTCAGAGAAATCAACTCCCTTAAGAACAGAGGGAAAATAAAGCTCTAAACAACCTATTAAGCAGGAACCTCACTCACTGTCAGTTTTGGAGCCCAGAGAGCTCTGAAGCTATCCTATTTACCCTGAGAAAAAGAAGATCAAACAAAGATAAGATACAGTTTTAAAGCCACCACAGTCTCTCAAAGAATCAGCGCTAAGAAGGTTAGCACACACCTCAATGCATTTTAAGCGACACTGAATATTTCTGTGCCCTTTTTGTAGGCAGGATGGCACTTCTCATGTGCAGCAAACAGTGCACCT
The DNA here is from genome assembly GCA_023055505.1 of Callipepla californica brunnescens. Taxonomy (NCBI): domain Eukaryota; kingdom Metazoa; phylum Chordata; class Aves; order Galliformes; family Odontophoridae; genus Callipepla; species Callipepla californica. The sequence continues at coordinate 107,816,318 of JALIRH010000001.1, read as the reverse complement.
TTATTCTGAGGCTTGAGCACCTGAACAAGGCTGCTACTAACCTGACTTTGACTTTATCGGACATCTTTAACAGCCTGATCAGAACACAACAGCCATTAATTTTTAAAACACACCTCCTGGAATTGTTGTGTTGTATTAATGACTTAAAGACAGCAGGTATTAAGCTGTTTAACTACATGTTCAGCAAACACTCAGCAGCTGCTTGACCACCCTATGAACTCTGAAGGCACTGCACAAAGATAAGCATACACCAGACCACATCCACCCATACCCAGACAGAGTCTAGCCACTGCTAAAGAGAATGTGCCCTCATATGACACAACCCCTTGAATGAATGCCAGTACATATAAAGCTTAAAACTTTTATCTGTTTAAGTCAAGTGGTTTTGTACAGGCTCTTCCTGCCATGCCATCTGCACTCCCACACACACCCATGCTCATCTGAGCCACAGTAACTCCATTTACTTCCACTAAATGCTGGCATCTTCCCAGGTTCTTCCCATCCACTCTTGGACATGCCAAGGAAGCAATCCACCTCCCTCTAGGAAACACTCCCCAAAACACTTCCTTGCAGAACATCTTCCTTCTCCTTACACTGGTAATTAGAATTGCTGCCAAGTCTGTGTGTTTACCAGCCCTTTGCGGTTAAGAAGCAAAGTGTTGCCTGAAGCAAAGCACTGCAACACAATGGTACATAAATGTACCAAACGCAACACAATGGTACTAAAATAGTAGTATAATTGTAACAGCATGTGCTGAAATCCCAAGATTTAATCTGGCATGAAGAAGGTCAAATAGTATCAACCATTCAACAACATGTGAGCCACCCTGTTACAATTGCACAACAGTGTCGCTGGGAGCAGCACTGAGCCACATGACAGCTATGAAGCCCAACAGCCCAAGCCATGACTAAGGTAGAAAATTGCTCTCTGGATTTCTGCATCTTCTCAACCTCCACTGAACTCAACAGGGCTCCAGCAGCAGGTGAACTGCTTAGGGGCCATATCCACTCTGACTGCTACAAACATGCTCTTCATCTTGAACACTTAAGTGAGGATCTCCAAACGACAGCAAACTCTGGCCCCATTGCTGTATTTATACACATCACTTACAGCACTGTAAGTGCTCTGAGTGCTGTGATGTAGCTGTCGACTTCGAGGCACTTCACAAAACACTCTCCAGGGCCATATGACAGCAATCCTTGAACACGGACATCACAAGAAGCCCTCAGGGCACTGAGCTGTCCCACAGGCCAGACCCAACCAGCACTCCTGGGACACAAAGAATACCCACTGGGAGAGACTGTCAGCTTTTGGGAATATGAACATCTTCTCGGGATTAAGAAACAAAGAGCAGACAGACTTCTATGTCTCAGAAAGCTGCTTTTCAGTGCCTAATCCCTTTATGCAAGTAACTTCATTATAACCCACTAAAAAGAAGACAGAAAAGACTTTAGGCAAGTTCTTTTATTTCCAACCTATCAAATCACTATAAAGGGATGTATATTTAACACAAAGCCTGATTTGCATACAGAAAGGATGAAGTTATACGGATAAAGCTAAATACTGAAAAAAGGACAGAAGTTGAAATTGATACAAAGATATGAACAGGAGACCTGGAAAAGTGGTTAAATGAAAGAGTTCTTTTAACTACAAATGCCTGTACAGTCAAATGCCATTATTCCATATTATTTAATAAATCTAAATAATAACAATGAAAATAATATAAATAATGAAAAGCAACCACTGACTTCAGAAAGAAGCTTAAAAGATGAATGGTCTAAAATTTTGCAGGGTAATATCCTCCCTACACCAAATAACATGAATACATCTCAGAAACATGAATTCTGTCTAATTCCTATAGGAATTCTCTAGGTAACCTACTCTAAGGAACCTGCTTTAGCAGAGGGTTGGACAAGATGATCTTCAGTAGTCCCTCTCCAGGCCCTATGATTCTGAGAATTCATTGATATGAACATAACCACAACTTCCTGTGGCAGGAAACTTGAGCAATTCACTACCCACAAAGTAAAGTGGTGCTTTCTTTGAAGGGGTTCCAGCCCCTCAATCATCGCAGCTGCTCTTCTCTGTACCTTCTCCAGTTCTCATCCACCCATGTTGATACGAGTCTCCCTGCAGGTTTAGCTCCTACGAGATTAAGGTACATCAACATTTTATATAGAAGTAAAATAGTAACCCCCCACTCACTGCTCACCCCATCCCAACTGACACTCAGTATTTTGCAGATGGTTTTTTTGTTGTTGTTTTTATTTTTGCTGCAAATGCATACTGCACTGATGACTTGGGAGAACTGTTGGACAATTCTAAGTTCTTTCCCAAGCTGAAACTGCTGCTTGGAACTTCTGAATCACATAGGCATGATTTAAATTGTTTTACCCCAGCTATGTTCTTTCACACCTATCTGAATTACCTGTTACTATATTTCTGCTCAGGCTTAGAAGGTTTATGAGGAATTCTTTAGACTTGCATTGCACTAGGCCACCCAACAGGACTTACTGTCACCTGCAAACTTGAGCACAGAGGGTTGTTACTGCCATTCCCAGGTCACTGATGAAAATATTGAGCAGTTCCAGAAACAACCTTTAAGCTTCTTCAAGGTTTGTTTCCATCAGAAAGCTTAACAGCCTCCTCCACAGCCCAGTTCAGGGCATACACGTTTATGCTTTGAGGTGAATCAATTCCTCCAGCATGGAACAGAGGGGCAAAAAAAGTGAGGAAGATCATGGAGTTGAAAGAAACTATTTTGACTCCTGCCCTAGCACTTCCAAAATCAAATTCCCATCAGGTCTTTCCAGCTCTTTGAAATTCTTACACTGACTTTTCAAAGCATTTGGCCTTACAAATGTGGCTAAAGTAAGTACTGGGATTGCCTACATGTGTTTTGACTTCACAAATCAGCAAAAAGTGGAAGTGGCAGCAGTGACAGGGCATTAACACACTGCTCACAGAACAAGCAGAATGGAAGAAACAGGACTGCACATGCACTGTTACAGAAGCAAAAAGAACCAAATCATTAGCTCTGTTTTAATCTCTCTGCTTTGAGGATGACAAAAACCAGGAGGGTTCAAGTGCTTCACAGCTTTAGATTTCAAGGTTATTCCATACTTAGCTCTGCTACCCACAAATAGAGAGAAGTAACCATATGATTAAGTATATTAACTACAACAAGGTGTCAAATGAAACAATTTCAAACTGCAAAGATGGTGTAAGGGGAAAAGCATTTACTTCACTCTCCTTTAAGGAAGTACTCTTAAGCTCACCTGAGGATAAAGGTAAGGACTGCCATTGGAGAGGAGATTCACACACACCACCACTTGGGTTTAGGACATGGTACAAAGAGACACTCACACAGCTGCCACTGAGGGAGGCCCCAGGCTATTGGCCATCTTTCAGCATGGTGTCAATATCCTCATCAGTTAAAATGAAGAAGATTAAAAAGAAAAACAGACAGACTCTTATAACATTGTTATGTCAGAGCATAACTACAACCTGAACCTACAGCCACTAAGACCACCAGGGAATACCTGGCTCTGCACAACTGCAAGGGGTGAGATCAAGGAAGACTGACCCTGAAACCTGCAGGGAAGGAGCAGGAAACCAGACAAGTGGGATATTAAGCCTGGGAACAAAACCCCAACAAGCTGTCAGCCCCTACTTCCCCTGCAGTTAAGCATTCTGCACACCTGCTACACAACTTCCTCCAAAATAGGTTTTAAGCACGTTTTGTTAGTGATCTGGTGTTTGAACACATCTGGAGACAAAAAACTCCAGAGATATGAAACAATTCCAGTTAACCTCAAACATGCCACACAACCTGGGCAACCAAGTCATTTTCTTTTCCCCCCCCCTTCTTAAGCTTAACCCAAACTGTTATCCCATAAACCCAGAGTAAGAGAAAGTTAAGGACAGCAGGGCCATAACTGAAGAGCCAACAGGTGAGTCACTTCTGAGGGGCACACACTGCTACCAGTTGAGATACCTATAAAATGGTAAATAGAACAGAATGGCATAGTCATGAGTGCAAACATCTGGGGCTCCAATCACAGACTCTGTCAGAGTAAGGGTAGGTATGCAGTGTAAACAAGCATTTAACACAGAGGAAGGAGAAGAAATCCCATCACAGCATCATCTGAGAACAAGTTAAACCTTCTGTGGCAGACAGTTCCAGTATGACTGCTTTGGGACAGTGATTGGACTAAGTAACCTCTGAAGTCCCCTCCAGACAGATTTTAGACGAGTAAAGAGCTGGTATGACAGCAAAAGTGCAGGTAAATCTTCTATTAAAGGCAAGATCCTCTCATAGGCTCTGCTGTTAAGGTACAGAGACTTAGAGCCTGGGCAACCCTTATGCAAACTTAACTCTGATTTATATTGTTTGGATTTGGTTCAAAATACAGTTACAAAAACATCTTACAGCAAATCCACAAGTGTCTGGCTTTTAGGACTGTAATAAGCTCATATTCAGAAAGGCTTTAACAGAATTTAAAGCCATCAACTAAATGGCAGCAGACCAGTATGCTTGTTACTTAGCAGTTGTAAAAGCCCCAGTTAAAACATGTACATTTCTTGGTTAACCTAACTTTAAAAGCAAATTTGTGGCTGTAACTCACCTCAAATCTAGTATAATGATAACTTCTTACGTGTCTTGACTGCATGAGTTCATACTAGGGGGAAATCTGATGCTTCCCAAATCACCAGCTCTTGACTGACACAAAAGACTGCCACATGATACCGTACAAATAAGTACCACTACAGTGAGGTGAAATCCAGCATTTAGATGGAAACATTTTGTACTTTCCTGCGGTTCAGAAACATGCTCTGTTAAGGAACTGGAGCAGCATAATATCAAATTACTGCCATTGTACACTGCTCAGGACAAATGACTGAATTACAAGTGTCTGTTCAACTTTTAGTTAATACAAAACAGAGAGCAAGAGCGGGAAAACAGAAATACATTACCTAAATCAGAGTCAAAACATTTGTATTTCAAAGCTTTTTTTGGGGGGAAGGGGAATTTTGCATTCAGTTGCTCTTTTTTTCCCTACACGCATACCAACAAAGACAAGTTTTGCCTCACGAAGTGTCAGAATCACACAACGAAGACAACCACCACTTTCCATGAGGTTGCTTTCAAGAGATGGATAGACAAGATGATCAGGCTGCTATAGGAGAGATGAACACCTCTTTTACTCCTTTAGGGAAGGGCAACAAGACCTTAACATAAGATTGATGATCAGTGGACAACCTCCTGCCTACATCCCATTTCAAAGAATCAGATCTTCTTTCTTCTATGGTGATCCTACCCAACCTGAAATACAGGGAAAGAGATTTCTTCCTACAAGGGGAAGAAATCTAGGAAAGGCAATGGAAATGTAGCTCTTGAAAGGAGACCATGGAACATTGAAAAAGAACACATGGAGCAGGGTTAACTACTTGGTAAGATGACAATTATAGCAGTGAAGACTATTTTCAAGTCTGCAATGGTCAATAATGCCAGCTGATACACACACGGGCTAGATGGGAGTGAATGTTAGAGCTATTTTGAAGAGTCCATTCAGTAACAGCATCACAGAAGTGACACTAGCAAGCTGCTTACTCACACATTTTTCAGTTCAACTCAAACAAGGACAAGAAAGTATGTTACAGCAGATCTTTGTCATCAGACTCATTCAACCCCTAAAATCAAGAACAGTTTTCCCCCCAACATTCACAGAGATGGCAAGATGGTTAAAACCCCTAGAACCAGTTCCCTCAGAAGCTGAAATGCAAGCTCTGGTGCCTCGAGAACAGTGTTTAAGCTAGATAAGGTAAAACCAGGCCTAAGGTTATATTTGCCCAATTACTAGCAAACAGACCCACTTTTTTTTTTGTCCAACACTCCAAGCTGACCAGATAGCAGGCCCAAAGAAGTTGTGTTACTGCAATGCTTGCACACTCTGCCATGCAGTAGATTTTCATTTACATAGGTTTTTCATTAATGCAGTTTCCAAAAAAATATTGTCTTCTACCCTACAGGTTCAGGGCAACTGAAAGCATCTCTGCACATAGCTGTGTGCAGATAACTGCTCATTACCAGAAGTAGAAAAGGTTCTTGGAAGTCATCATGAAATATGAAACAGACACTAATGGTAGAAATTGCTATCAAAGATAAATTTATGACAGGAGATATGAGACACCTACTGTCAAGACTCCCAAGTCAACACTGACAGCCCATTCTGAGGCACCTCAAGGCTTTCTGAAAGTTATTTTTGTTTGTTTATTTTTAAGGTGGAAACACTGTTTTTCTAACCATGTCTAACTGGAAAGGATAAAATAGCCAGGAAGATCTAAGGGGAAACCAGGCTAAAACATCTATTAGTGTTATTGTTCAATATCTGTTTAAAAGAGTTTACCATGTGTAAGGGGGAATAAGAGGAGGCCCTCCCTTCTTAAAACAAACCACAAAAAACTTCCTGCATTTGATACAGAGCTCCATTAAAAGGTAGAAGGATAAATACCTCATACTGTGAGGATTACAAATCCTTTCCACTGGAGTAATCTAAGTTTAACTTCATCCCTTTGCAGCCTGCTTTGTCCCATGGCTCAGGGAGCACCCCTCTGCAACCCTCCAGCCCCAGCAACGACCCTGACAAGCCCTACAGCTCACTGCAAGCACTGCCCTTAGAGCCAAGTCACTCTCCTGTTTGGTGCCAGAGTACACAAAAGCTCAAGTATCAAACACAAGATCTCACCAACAACCAGTCATTTCATCCTCCTATGAGAGTTAATAAACTTCAGAAGGGTTCAGTAACAGAAAAATGGAGCAAAGGATAAAAAGTTGTATTTTCATTTTAATAGCACTGCAGTAAGAGACTTCCACCTGCTTTCTAAGTAGTGTAAGAAAACTGTTGAGTGAATGCTCATGTTTTAGAGAGAAAAAAAGATTGATTTCCTTCTGAAGATGATGTCAATCACACCAAATCATCAAAAACAGTTGCTTCACAAAAACATCCACAAGTGGGAAGATAAGCTAACATACAAATCATACCTTGCTTCCAGAAGGTCATGATGGTACTGTTCTGAATTTTCTTCTCAGTCCTTCTAATTATTCTTTGCATCTTTTTCCACTTTCGTATCTTCACTAATGCTACTCAAGATATTCCCTATTTTTTAATTTATTTTTATGGGGCATTCCATTTGTTTTAAGATATGTCCCACCAAAAAAAAAAAAAAAGGAAAAAAAAAGCACAGAAGCCTCTGTATAAGAATTCACTCAATGAGCACAAAGCTCGAGGATTTTTTATTTTTTTAATTTTTAATTTGGGATGGACTTGCTCTATTAAGGTCAAATTTAAAAATAAATTAAGATTTAACCAACTGAGATCTAGTGCAAGGAAATGCAGATCTCATGGAAGTCTTCTGACAAGTTAATCAGTAGGTTTTTATCATCAGACCAGAAAATTAAGCCCTCTACATTCAACTAAGATTAACACAAATGATTTTTAAGTAACCAACAGAAAGGTCAATACACTTTGCTACAGAAAGATGAGAAAAAAGGCCTTAAAAAGCATCAATTTACAGAAGAAACAGTTAAATATATTTTCCTTTTTCAAGATGCATGGATAAAAGGAATGCATAGGGCTAGAAGAGGATGCAAGTATAGACAGACTACCCAGGAAACGCACACAGAACAGAAGTTTCTTTGCTACTTGTGTTTTTCCTTTCTAATCCTTTCAGACACTGAAGCCCTGCTTTCAGGGACGCCCAGGGTCTGTATCAAATGGGAAGAAGCAGAATAAATCACAGACAAAGAACAAGATACAAGAACATGCTACCCAGTTTGGGTTTAGCTGCAATACCCAACCCAGTAACAGTGATATACAGCTGCTGATTTGAAATAACTGAATATGTGTTTGGGTACCAAAGAGGAAGAAAGTGGCAAAAGCATCACATCTCTTCTAAGGAGACTCAGGGAAGATCTGTACACTGAGCCTGTAAGACTTATGTCTCTATTAAGCAATTTTTAAAAAGGGTAGCACTGAATGAGCTTTAAATAAAGGCAGGAGAATCAAAGCAGCTTTTCCAAAGGGAAGCCCTTGCTCACAAACCTACTTGAAATCTCTGAAGTAGGCAAGCAGCAGTCATGCAGCTGATCAAATCAGTGTGCATTTACAGAACTCTTGTAATACAAAATAAAGGCATTTTGGAAGTTAGCTAGTTACGTGAGAAAGATCCAGTAACAGACAGTAACTGCTAGTCAGCTCTTACTCAGTGAAACATGCTGACCAATGCTGTTTCACAGAGGTGAAAAGACCTGCAAGTTAGCCCACAGAATTAAGTTGATCCTTGTCATTACTACCGCAAACATCTGCGTAAGGACTCAATGAGACTCCCTCCCATTCTTCCCCCTTCAACTAGCCAGCTTGGTAAGAGGGAAAAGGTCTGGAAATCTGTCCTCTTGATTAAAATTACAATTAAGGATGTGCTGCAGCTGATCAAACTGTGGTATTTACACCCTGAGACAGTATGAACTGCAAACTTGTGGGTGCAGCACATGAATGTGTGGTGACAAATAATGAACACTGGAATAGTACTGGGGAACCCTGTAAGGTAGAGTGTGTCAAGTCCAAGCTAACTAATTCATGCTTTACTACAGGAATTACCTCTACTGCATCCACTTATTTAACTCTGCCCATGTCAGTGAGCATGGCAGCAGATAAGCAGCATGGACTGCCAGGTCCAGTAATTAAGCTTGTTCCTCAGACAAATTTTACTTAGCAGCACAGATTCAGTGCTGTCCTTGCTTTTAATACTCTAAAGCTATAGATAGCTGCTTTCAGCTAGTTTCCTCTCTTTGTGCAGGGCTCTTTGCAGCACCCAGGACAAGCTCTTGTGACAGTTTTTGCATGAGGGCACAAGCAGGAAGAGGCCTGCATTCCAGAACAGTAGAAGAGAAATTACCCTTGGGCATAGCCATATTTCCTGCCCCTAGATACCTAGAAAAGAAATACTTTTCAGTCCTAGCTCTAGGATGCATTACATTTGTCCAATAGATAAGCTCTCCCCTGAGAATCTCCTGCCCCATATTCCTCTTTCTAATAGGTATGGTCTTTGTTACACACAGGTAAGCAATTCCCTCACAGCTTAGCCAGCTGAGAGTGTCTTCCATCACAACCCAAAAGAAACTTGTAAAGATTCTCAGACAGGAGAACCTAAAAGAAAGAGTGATTTGTCCTGGCTGGAAAGAATTTTAATCATAACGAACACAAACCTCCCTACAGGGTCCGGGTGATGAACTCTTCACAGTCCACCTACAGCACAGCAGTTTTTCATCATCTTTGTTGTTCAGCAGTTGTTGTCAAGCATTTGCTTACCTGAATGAAAGTAGCACCCTCTACTGCCGCCTTCAGGTCTGTGCAGATGCTGATGAGAGCCAACTGCTTTTCAGCACTCAAAGTTCCTTTCAGGAATCCCGACCCCTCCAGCTCTTTCATTTGTTTGCTAACAGAAATAAAGCACATTTAGCTACACTATCATTTTTAAGCCACTATTATTATTTTTAAATAAAAGCTTCTTAATGACACAGTAATAACACACTATTTGACATGCCACTGTAAATACGTATGCTCAAAATTAAAAAGGTTAATTTCAGCCCTTTATCTCAGCTTCTCTCTCTATTCCCCCTCGTTCCTTCAACAAGATTTTTCTTCTCTTCAGACAGGGGCTACAAAGTCTATTCCTAGTGCCAAATTTGTCACCACCTCATATTCGTTTTTACGAGTGCAGGATCAGAAAGGATTTCTATTAAAGTACCTTTTTTTCATCTAGTTTTACAAACAACAGACCTTTTGTTATGACATCTCACTGTAGGATCATCATTTAACTGTAAAAAATAAAAAATTAAAAAGGAACAGATACATTCCATGCAGCCAGAAATTGTTTAAAAATGTAAAAATAATCCCCCTAGCATACGTAATGACCACAGAGAGTGCCTGAAAATTCCTGTGGTTACTAAATTGAGTGGCCAGAGTTTCAACTGAACATTCACATACACATCACTGCTGCATTTGGACATGTCACCTGAGAAAGTTTCTCAGCTTGAAACCCTCAGAAACAGAGAGCAAGCAAGCCATTTTCAAAACTGTTCAAGAAAATGAGAAGTGCAATTTCCACAGAAGTTATGTGGGATTAAACTATCTGATCACTACCAATCTGAAGCTCTTTGATACAACCATTACTACATTTAAACTTAACAGTTGCCTCAGTTCAGAACTCTTCTATAGCTTTGTTATTACTCAGCAAAAATTGCTCATTCTGAAGAGAAGAAATTCAGCTGATAGTTATCAGTCGGGGAAAAAAAAATCCTTTGTTATTCCTACCAAGTTACTACCAAAACTTCGGCTTCAATTTGTGTGCTTGCTTACACAATAAGTAAACTGCCCCTGGCATGCAGCTGGAGGGTAGAAAAGCCACAGCAAATAGAAGCTGTACAGCCTGGGCAAAAAAAAAAAAAAAAAAAAGTGTATTCTTGTATTACAAAAATCCTACAGCTGAATACAGAAACAACTAGTAATCACCACATGTTCTCTAAGTTGTTTTTCAACACCTTTGTTAATACAATTATTGACATTATGATTGATTAATTCCACAGGTGAACTCTAAGTTTTCCAAATGCTAAACTCCACATAAATTCCCCTTGGGTCCTACATTGCCACAGAAGTGTAAACAATGATGGAGCCTCCCCAGTAATTAACGTGCATTAAACACAACAGCCTGGTTTATGCATGCAGCAGTGCACCACTGACCTCTACTGGATGAGGTTTCATTCAGTGCAGCTTCAACTTCGGGGTGATTGTCCCCAAAAATGAGCACAGACCCTAAGGCCACAGCAGTCACTGCTGTAGGACACACCACATGACTTCACTCCACAGCTGTACCACATACAAAGCTTGAAAAATTTGACTTAGTATCCATAAGGCCTTCAGAGAATTATCAATTCACATCCAGAAGAAAATATTGATTCTTCTGAGAGCCCACGCTTTGAGACTGCCTGTCTCCAGAGATTCACTGTCGTAGTGGACTGCCCATGTCAACATTATTCTGGGAACTGGATCAGTATTTATTTCAAATTAAGGTACTCGGTCTATAGCAGCACTCAGGGTCCAAACTGCCTGTGGTGCTCTTGGTTACGGTGTCTTCTCCAGAAGGTTTTAGAGAAGCCAATAATTAAACAGTCTTTTTCTTAATATTATTACAGCAGGGGAAAGGACTGGAGAGAATAGAAGCAGGCACCGTGCCTAAAGGGACTTGGCCCTACAGATTCCGAACAAACAGTTCAGCACAAGCTCAGACCACGAATACAAGTACATGATCACCCAGACAAGACTGAGCAGACAACTGCCAGAGCACCCCTTAGTGCAACCACCCCAGCCTTCACATCTTAGGTAACAAACATTTCTGAATGCAGAACTTCTGAAAAGCAGAGTTACCAACTCCATTACAGCAGTGACCCAGCTCCAGGCTTCACAGTTCCTTAAAAGAACTTGGAAACTCTTTTCTTCCATAGCGACTGGAAGAAACTGCTGTTTAAGACTGTCCCAGGGTAACGATTAAATCAGTCTCAAACTTCCCATCTACTTTTTTCCATGCTGTATTCTTCCTATAGACTCATTACCTTATTATTAGTGCAACATTTCCACTGTTTCATCTTTACGAACAGCATAACTATACTAGGTATGGTAGCACAGTAACTATTTAAAAGAAAGCTACACAGAAATCAATGGGCAGTGGGGTGGCATGCACTCCACAGTACATTTTAGGTTTATTTTCAGGAATACTGCACTACTTGTTTTTCTATTTTTCATTATTTTAAAGATTAGCAATGTTGCAGTCAAACCAGAATCCCCCTAACTCAGAAGAAAAAGTATCAGACATGAGAAGTTACACTTTCCAAGGCAGGTTATTACAGGTTTTTTTAGTAGGTCAAGTGGCACAAAGCTGTTCAATCTTTTTTTTTTTTTTCCCCTCGCTTTCCCCCGGAAAAAAAGGTTGTTCCATTAGAGCAGACACCAGTTAATAATGCTACTGATACACCCAGTTCAATCCAGCATGAAGTCACTTTTTGTGTCAGGGCACCAACTACCATGTGCACATCAGGAGGTGGGTAGGCCATGAATCCACCATGCCAAACTAGGCCTCAGTAAACACACTCTCCTTTCCACATCTGGTCTACTGCTATTGTGATAACCTGTTACACATTTCTACTTGCGTCAGTTGATGTAAATTCCACAGTTTGGTCTCATTTTTGAGCATGTGTTCTGGAAACAGTACAGAGTACATTTCAGAGTTTCCACACAGATATAAGCAAGCTCTCGTCTTCAACTGCAAGTCCATCCTACTCTCCTGCCCATACTCCTGCAGGTCTGTGCACCTGCTGTTTTTGTGAGACCTACATTCACTAGGTTAAGTAAGTGCACTTCTTACACTGCTTATACAGATTCAGAACAGTGAGTTACAAGTCAGTGTACCAAAAGTGAACCACATAATAGGCCATTTCTACTCCTTGTAGAAGTTAAGTGCTGTGCAATACTCAAATCTATTCCTTTTCAAACTAAGGGAGAACAACTAAGAGCATACCTTTGTACCCATCAGTTTAATATTTTAAAGTAGCTCCATACGTTAAGTCAAGGAATGCCAACTACAGAACAAAACTCTTTTCAACACTAAATTTAATTAAAAAAAAAAAAAAAAAACACCAAAAAAACAAAAACCACACCCACACAAAAACCTGCAACCAATTTTAAAAAATTTATCAGTAAACAAACTCCAGAAAGTTCAGAGAGGTAACTGCCAACTGCTTTGTCATGCAGCTTCACGAGGCGTACCCTGCTGCTCTCCTCTATGAGCCTTCAGGATCTGTTCAGGTTCCAGCTCTTTTGTAAAAGTATCATCCCAGTAACACAAAGGGATTTACTGCCGGTTGTGTGCTATGAAATCAGTGCCAAAAGAGTGTTCAAGTTTAACCATATTTTCACAGATTCAATCATTAAAATATTGGCTGGAAAAAAAACAAAAAAAACACAAACTACTGCATAGCTTTTGTGACAAGAACACAAGCTTTGTTTTTTCTGTAACTGAACATTTTAACTAAGATGTTAGAACAGATAAGATACTTCAGTTAACTATCTATTGAGTTAAGAACACCTCATACAAAGGGCAGAACCTGCCTTGAACTCCTATGGAATAGCACAAATGGGCAAAGGACTGTACACTGACACACCCAAATAGCTCTCTACCTGGCTACACACAGTGATTCATGTTTCTCTTCTCTGAACTGAAAACCTTAAAAGACTGAAGTCCTCATTCTGCTACTAGACAAGGAAAAAATAGGGATGAGTGCCGGCTTTACTAATGTAGCATGGAGAAGTCCTCCCAATCTCAGTAATCTACAGTCTTATTGTGGATACTGCTATGACAGCAATTCTGCAAAAAATGAAAGTGTCATCATATAGGTGCAGTAACAGATACGTTATGTTAGACTAACATCTACCTGCAGACTTTTAAAGGAAGAAAAAAAAGACTTTATTTTTTTTTAAATCTCACTAGACAATGCATACTGCTTAACCTCCAAACTCCAAGAAGTGAACTAATTCAATGAGGGGTTCCTGAAGTCTCTCCCATGCGATATGAGCCTTGTTACTCAAAATAATCAGAGCTCAACACACCATAATCCTCTTTCAGGTGAAACTTCACGTCTATACCAGCTGCCGCATAGCATTTACTATTACATTATAAGACAGCAGGAAGGGAGCACTGAAACATTTAGCTTGATACTTACAATGAAACAGCCTGAACTTTACAATTAAATGCTGATAAAGTCATATAAGGCTGTGTGTAGAACCAGTCTATCAATTCATGACCCCTCTCACACAAGCTAGATTTCCAGGACTGGCAAGAAGAGGGTGAAAAGGACCAATCAGTCACTGATCCTTCTAACTCGTGAACGACAGGACAAATAAAGCAGCTGAGGAACTAGGTTCAAAGCAAACAAAAGGGAATAGTTCTTCATGCATGGAGCAGTAAACCTGTACATCACAAAGTCCTTTGGCAAGGAGGTTACAGAAAGATTTACACAAGTTCAAGGAAAGGTTAAGAGAAACACTTGGAAGTAACATGGTTAGGAGTCACTCGGTACATAAGCAACTTCAAGGCACTGTAGACTCAGGGAGGGGAAGCAGACTGGCAGGATTTAAACTTACAGCTCTCAGACATTCCCAAAGAACAGGACTTTCACCACAGTGCATCAGGGTTATCAGATAAAAGGGCTGGGATGTACTGCTCTGAAGCACTGACTGTTCTCATGCTCAAGCCCTCAAATTTGCACTTTCTAAGGTGCTTCCAAACCTCTACTGTAACTGGTCAGTAGTTGTGTCTTCAGTAGAACTACATACCTCTTCTCCTAGGATTCCAACAAAGTTACTTTAAAAAAAATTAAAGACATCTAATTACAGGAAACTAGTAATTACAGTAGAACTCCTTAGCAATCAACATTAGCTTCTTTGCATCTTGAAACACTCTTTGTTGTATTTCTACAAAAAAAAAAAAAAAAAAAAAAACAACAACAAAGCAAAACAAAAAACCCTTCCAATCCTGTGTTTAAGGTTAGTTTATAGACAACTTAATCACAGAAAACATGGTTTTGAGAACTTGGATCTAAACTTAAGCCCTTAAATCATTATTTAATAATTGAAGTGTTGTTCTTCAGAAGAGTCGTTGAGAGATTTGGAAACATGGCTCTTCTGATATTAACAGTAGTTGTAGTTTTATGCTAATGCCTTCTTTACTCCTTAAAATCTATGCTCTCTCAAATAATGAGACTGTTAACTCAGTTACAGAAATCCCACAGATTCATTACAATGTCAGTCACTTACACAGTCTGACAGCGACAGAACAAGGGAGAATGGTTTTAAACCAAAAGAGACGAGGTTTAGGTTAGATGTTAGGAGAAAATTCTTTACTTGGAGGGTAGTGAGGCATTGGCACAGGCTGCCCAGAGAAGCTGTGGATGCCCCATCCTTGGAGGTGCTCAAGGCCAGGCTGGACTGGGCCCTGGGCAGCCTCAGCTGGTGGGTGGCAGCCCTGCCCATGGCAAGGGGCTTCAGGGTCCTTCCAACCTAAGTGACTCTATGATAGCAAGTCAGGAGACCTACCGAATGTTTTCCAGTGCAGTTGTTAATTGTTGTTGTGCAATATCATAAAGTTTCACTTTGAAGCCTCCAGCAGCAAACACCATGGCCCAGCTGCGACCAATGAGTCCACTGAAAAGGAAATAAATATTAACTTATTAATAAAGAAGTATTTTCTTCTTGGGGTCCAATGAGCACTCCAAGAACTAAACTAGAGTTTGGATTCTCCAGCATTTAATCTTAATATCAGTTACACATTAATAAGAATCTAATCTCTCTCTGTAGGAAAGAAATATCCTTTACTAGTTGTATTGAAGCTTTCAAGAGCAGGGAGAAAGATAACAAGAAACTAAAGATAGAAAAAGGACAGCAGAACTCGTAAGGAGTAGGAACCACTACTTTGGGACACTGGATTCAAGTGTCAATAGTTTTACCAGCTGTAACTCTTACCTAGGAGCTGCTGGTGTGAAGAACCACATTACTTGTAGTCCACTACTGAGAAAGAAAATCTGAAGTAACTAATAATTGTACCACATCAAAGCAACGCTTGCTTTAACTGAAGCAGTTTTATTACCAGGCATTAGCTTCTTCAGACAGAAGCACTGAGACACAGTGCAGTAAGATTAAGTAACTTCAGATTACATTAGAAAAAAAATAATCCAGTAGTAATCACCCCAGCAACAAGAGCACCACAGCCACGACTGTCACAGTGACAGCACTGATCATTACATGCTTTTTCTGCCACTTCCCACATCACTGTCCCTGTAACACTAAACTTAAACAACCTCTGGCATTTGGGAAAGGGAAAGGCCAGAAAGGGAACAGTACAGGACAGCGGGGGGTGTAAAAAACAGAGACAAGGCAGGAGACCAGATGCAAAAAGAAGGAAGAGAAAAAAAAGGAACACAGTCAGGCTTTATCTAAAGGAGAACAAAAAGAGAATAAACAGGAAACTTTAGAAAAAAAAAAAAAAGTAGGTGTCAGAGGAAATAACAAAGGCAAAAAAAAAAAAAAAAAAGTGAAACTTTACCCTTTAGTATTCTTGAAGGAGAACCTACTACCCACTTAAAGCATACAATTTAAAATATAAAACAAACACGTCACAGAAACCCGGAGGCTGGCATCTCTTGAGCAAGCCACAGAATAAGTGCGCTTACACAAAAGTGAGGTACAGGCCACAGCATGCAGCTACAGCAGCTCCCAGCCAACAAGCACTTGTCAGCTAAAAGCACTGGAGTACCTGAACCCTAAACAAGCATACATGGGCTACCAGTACCCTTATAAACTAGTATCACCAAGCTGAACTGCACTTTCAATAAGGATTATTTAAATCAACATTTAACAACAGCCAAAAAAAAAAAAAGACAGTTAAGTTGCATCTTTATTCATATACAGAGTTTTAGAATGGCAAAATTTTCTTCCTCTGCAAGTCCCGAGCACACAAAGCTGCTCGGTGGCAGGCACCAGCCTCGCACGACTCCTGCACCGTACAGGACAGCCGCACCACGACGCGCTGCTGCCGCTGTGACCCCAGGGCCGTCCTCCCGGACACGAAGCGCGGTCACCCCGGTCCCCACCTGCTCGCCTTCGAGGCGGGCGGCACGCAGCGGGGCCAGCGGGCCGTGCTGTCACATGGCAGCGCCGGACACGTGCTGCTCGGCTCCGGCCGCGCGGCTGCGGTCAAGTTAACAGGACGTCAGCTTCAGCTCAGCGAGACGGTGAAGCAACGCGCTTGGAAGTCACAGACACCTCCGTACGATGCGAGAAGCGCCGCAGGAGCCTACCAGGGAAGCCTAGCGGTTCGATGACGCTCCGGGCTCTTAGTGCCGCTCTCAGCCCCCTCCACCGGCGCTCCATTTGTGCAGAAACAGGACGGGGCACAGAGGCCGGCGCCGCCGCGGCCCCGCAGGAGGGCCGGCTGCCGGGGGCCGACCGTTACGGAAGCGGCACCGGCCGCCCCGGGGCGCACGGAGGCCTCCCGGCCGCCGGCAGCGCCCGCCCGCAGCCCGCCGGGCCCCAGCCGGCAGCCGCGCTCCCAAGGCGCCGCTCGCAGCCGCTGTCATCCGACGCGGTGCGCGGTGCACGGTGCGGCGGCCACCCCTCGCCCCGACGCCCCCGGGCCGCACCGCCCCGCGCGCAGCGCCCCCCCGCGGGCGGGCGGACAGCCCTCACCTGCCGATGATCGCCACCTGCGCGGGCTCCATGCTGGGGCAACGCACGACCACCTCCACCACGCGAGCGGGGGCGCCGCCACCGCCTTAAAATACGCCCGCTCCCCACCCACGGCTCCCGCCATGTCACGGCCGCCCCCATTGGCTCCTGCTACGAGCGCTGCCATTGGCCGCGCCCCTCAGCGGCCGCTCCTCGAGCCCGCTCGCCCTCGCTCCCCCGACGGGAGGGAGTGCGCCCCGACCCGTGGCGTCGGACGGCGGCCCTCGGACGGCCCGAGGGAGCGTGCCCGCGACGCGTCGTGAGAGCGGTCCTGCCCGGACGGTTATGCGTGGTAGCCCACGTGAGGCAGCTGTCGGGGGCCTCACCCGCAGGACGAGAGCAGCTTTCACCAGGATGAAGCCTGCCCGGCCTTCCTCCGAGCAAGTGTGGTGTACCTCGGCCAGCGCTGCTCAGTGTTACTATAAATGGGGAAAAGTATCAGGGCCACAGCTTCAGGTGTTCAGATTCTGCATCAGCTCCCACTGAAAGTAAACAGCTGTGAGACTCACGGCCTCGGGATCTGCAGCCTTCTCCGAAGGAGCAGCAACCCCTTCCCATCAGGCTGGGCTGCAGAAAGCACCGCATTCCAAGGTGACATGCAAACGTAAGGCTAACTCCATGCTTTATCTATTAGGGAGGCACCGTGATCATTAAAAAAAAAAGAACTTGAATTCTGATCACACATTTTTGTTGACCTTGTTTTTTGCACAAGAACTTTTCTATGTTCTGAAAAAAAATGTGACTTTACAATCTCTATGTAATTAATTGACAGTGCTGTAATTTCTGTTGGAGTGCTGCATTGCCCACTTTAAGTTCTCTGAAGTTCACGTTCATCTGTATATTGCTCTGTAATCACGCTAGATATTCCTGGAAAGAAATAAGATTGTAAATGTTTACTTGCTACCAAAGATCTGTACTCCTCACATAGCTGAGACCCAAATGATGTTGAAAATAAGTTTTTTTTACCCCCAGAATAATGATTTCATAATTACTGAAAGTCAGTGAATCAATTTGGCTGTCATCTCTTCTTGTTTCCAAGGAAAAAGCAAACTACGTAATCATTTTCAATATCCGTCCTCCTCATTAGCACTTCACTAATTCCAACCACACTGAACAAGGAGGCAGATGCCTCAGAAGTATAAATTCCTAAAGGTGATGACCACCCATGGCACAGCAGATAGAAGAAAGTCAAACTCTCTGAGCTCAGCACCTCAACACTGCATCTGTAACATGGCAGCTACCTGAAGGTGGGAAATGGAGGAGCCAAGTGGAGGGCACTGGTCCTAATGATTGTAGGAAGTAGGGCAGCAGCATGCTGGAAACCTGGCCTTGCTAGTTTGTGGCTCACAGGCATTATTTTATTATAGCATTACCAGTTTTGCCCCTTTGAAGACTAATTTGAAATTCCATTCCTTGTCACATATTCCAGAGAACTTTGTCTAGCCAAATAAGCTTTGCATATTTACTTTGTGTACACAAGTTTTTACTTAAAGAGGAAAAAAGTTCCCTGATAAAAAGAGATGTATTTCGGACTTTAGAAACATGGTTTGAGAACAAGATTATTATCACTCCCACTTGGAGGTACTTACAGATTATTTCAATATACATTAACATATTGAGATGCATATTTATACCTGAAGTTGCCTTAAGAATGACTAGTCTTTGAGAGACAAAAATAAGACTTGGTGATAGACAAGATGATAAGAAGCCCTGTGGAGAAGGATATGAGTCCTGGTGGACAACAGGCTGACGGTGAGTCAGCAGGGTGCCCTTGTAGCCAAGAAGGCCAATGGTTTCCTGAGGTGCATTAAAAAGAGCGTGGCCAGCAGGTCAAGGGAGGTGATCCTCCCCCTTTTGAGGCCACGTCTGGAGTACTACATCCAGTTCTGGGCTCCTCAGTTTAAGTAAGATGGAACTTTTGGAGAGAGCCCAGCGGAAGGCCACAAAGATGACGAGGAACCTGAAGCATCTCCCTTAGGGGGAAAGGTTGAATGACCTGAGGCTGTTCAGCCTTGAGAAGACTGAAAGGGGATCTTATCAGTGCTTAAAGGGCAGGTGTCAAGTGGAGGGAGCCAGGCTCTTTTCAGTAGCGCCCAACAACAGGACAAGGGGCAAAAGTCACAAATGGGAAGACAGGAAGGTCTATACAAACATGAGGAAAAAGTTATTTTCGGGTGACAGTGAACTGGAACAGGCTGCTTAGAGAGGCTGTGGAGTCTTCTTTGTCTTCTCCTCTGAAAATACTTAAAACCTGTGTGGACACTTTCCTTTGTGACCTACTGTAGGGAACCTGCTTTAGCAAGGGGTTGGATGTGATTATCTCTAGATGTCCCTTCAAACCCCTATGATTCTGTGATATAGGGAAATTAAGAGCTCAATCAAACAAGTTAGGAGGAATTACTGCAGGGGTCTGAGAACAGTTACACGGCCTATAAGTTCTGTTGGTGACCAAAACAAAAGATCTATGGGAATGAAATCTGAACTGTTCTATTACCACTGATGTAGCAGTGACAGTGCCACATAACTATACATTAGTTATTTCATTAGGACATAACAATAGCTTTATTCCCCATTGGTTTTGAGAGCCAGATGCACTAATGAGCCCAAACTGCCAACACATTAATAGATCAGAAGAGAAGACAGATTTACAAGAAAACAAAATAGAAGTTGTAAGAAGTATATGTCAAGGAAAGACAATGTGGTTAGGAAACAACAACATTAGTTTAACTTTCGTGTAACAGCATAAGAATTCGTAGGTCTAGTACTTGGAGCCTCCAAAATTTAGAATGGCAATTCTCCTCCCTCTGCTGCAGCTCACATAGGAAGGACAGAAGACACCTGTGGCCCAGAGGCATCAAAAACCCGTAACCGAGAAATGGTGAAAAGTTATAGGTTCCGTTAGGGGCTGAAAAGTAAGGCTTGTATTGACAGGAGGAGAAGCCCAAGTGGAGCAAGTATACACTCACCACCCTCTATATTCGTTTTTGTTGTTCAACAGCAGTAGGAGCAGATTTGACTTAACATGTTGGAAGCTCCAATGTTGCCTCCTCCATGTTTTTAATCTGTATTGAGCATGCTCAAGCACCTCACATAGGAGGTGAAAGCCACTATTGGCTGTGGAGGGGAGGTGGGATTAGTGTAGGGGAGGAGCAGGGCACTATAAGAAGGCCTGGGAAAGACAGGAGGGGTGTTGCTAGTGCTTGCTGGGAGCTGGAGGGGTTGGAATGTGGTAGAGATGGGAGTATGAGCCCATGTACAGGAAAAAAAAAGGAATCACGTGTCTCAGATACTGAGTGTCCTATCTGAACTTCTGGCAAGGGATGAAAACAGAGCCACAGTTCATCCTTGTTAAGTATTAGGTTGTTTTAATGTGTTACTTGTTCACCAGCAGAACAGAAAGTACGTTTATTTTGTAATTGATTATGGTACGTTTCTGCTATGATAGTAATGTCTCCGGAAATAAAATTTGCTTAAATTTTCATTTAATAACTTAGTTCCTAACCTGTGAAGTTCAAATAATGTCTTTCACGGTAATTATAACTAAAGTGTTTTAAAATTATGCTGAATTGAAACTCTAATTTTGATTATTGCTAGTAATTTGAGCAGTTATCTTAGGTGGCTGTTTACAGTGTAAATGGTCTGATGCAATTATTACAAATAGTACTAAAATGCTGATTCTTAAATCATCTGTAGGGCTCAGAAAGCTCACAGCAAAAAACTATACAAACACATAGTTTAGAAAAGCTAGATAGAATGGTATTCATTAATGGTAGAAATACTCATCAACAAGATAGGGTTTAAAAGACACCTACATCAGGAAAACTAACTACAATATACGCAGTGTTCATAACATGGACATTATGAGGTTCTTCCATTGATCCTGTTTTCAAACTGAACGTAAATTCATTTGCTTTAACAGAGAGTTTACATAGTAAACTGATGCATAGAGTGGGATTACAATGATTGTTTTCCCCTTTAGAACTATTTTGAAATACCTGTATTAAAATTATTCAAATAGTTTACCTAATTGCTTCCTCATTGCGAATATAAATTTGAAAACTTTCTGATCCTTATACTTACCACTGCACCAAGATTAGCTCAAAAGATTTATCTTCTAATTCACTTAATGTAGTTTATGTGTACATTTATGCGTGGCAATTCAGTGTTCACAGCTATAAAGCTGACCTTTAAGTTTCCTAGAAGAGACAAAAAGCTTCTTTAACTTAGTTTCTATGCTAAGGAAACCTTCACTGGAAGTATATCTTTGTGATCTCCTTAAATTTTCACTGAAAAATATCAGATTTGCAGTTTGCTTTAATTGCACAAACAGCTAACATGATGCAAGTCAGAGGACATCTGGGGCATGGATGAAAATCTGAAGGTGGCAAAAGAACTTGACAACTTCATTTAGTAATCACTCAGCTTAAACTGATCTGGAATTCACAGCATACAGTGTTGTCTGGGCTGCTTGCTACATTTGAGGGCATCAGCTGCATAACCCAAGTCACTCTCAGGATTTAGCCAAAAACTAAAACTGCAAAGAGCTTTTTCCCATGGTGTTATCTTATGAGGACCCTGAAGCTTTGAGGTTTTGTGTTAAATCTTCATGCGTTTAGGTCTACTTACGCTTTGTGGGTGGATGGATGGATGGATGGATGGATGGATGGATGAATGAATGAATGAATGAATGAATGGGATTGATACAGTTTTTAGAAGTGTAAACAAAGCCTATTAAGACCCTCAAGTTGTTATGCATGGGCTGAGAGAGGAAAGGAGCTGAGCTAGGGAGTGCTCTTGACCTCAGAGCTCACTCTGGTGCTGGAGCCAACTGTTACACAGTGTTAGCTAATTGTTATTCTCACAACAATTCTCAGAATGGACTGTGAATTAATAGAGGCCAGGAACATCTTTCAGCTGCTGGTTTGAATGTGTACACACTGTTTTAGAGGAAGCTTAATATGGTCATGGTCAGATTCCAGTTATGTCCTGGCACTATTTCATTTACAAGATAGATGCACAAACTCCTCAGCATCGTTCCTCCTCTCTAGTGCCCTAAAGAAGTGCCCTGAAACACCACAGTATGCTGAGCATCGGTATGCACAGATGGACAAGCTAGGATTGCTGCCACAGCGTGTACCTGCCACTATTTGTATTCCAGAAGTGCCAGTTATAAAGATTCTCATGTCCAAAGGTCTCATGTCTTAACTTGCAATGTCAAGGTGGTTCATGCATGGAACATGAACAAGTTAGTGCAAGAAGTGATAATGTGTTAATACTACTTGATGTTATCTTTGTTTCTCATGTTGGGAGCTGGAGTAGAAAGAACTTTCACTGATACCCTTTGTGCCTTATCTCTCCTGAAAGGACTTTGAGGCTGAAAGGTGAGCAGCAGAAAGCCCCAACATTGTGTAATGCTCACAAACCTTGATCACAAATAGGATACTCTGACTGTGTACTGTGCAGTGGTTTAGTTTTCTTGTGCCCACCAACATCAGCCAGCAGGCGGGGCAGCCAACAGTTGACCTCAGAAACCTTTTTCTCTCAAAAAAAGTAGAACACTTTAGTCATTTTGAGGGGTCTTCAGTCTGCCTTGTTTCCCATGGAGCCATGGATCCCTCCTGTCCCCGGAGTCCAAGGATTTGCTGTGGGCAGAGGTCCCTTCCAACCCCTACAGTTCTGTGATTCCAGGTACAGGAAAGCAACATCCAGCAGATAAGAGATCTGGTTTCCATTTAGTTATCCTTATCCCATGGGCTAAAGGAAAGCTGTCTGTTGAGACCACCATCACTTGCTGTGGTTTTGAGTTCCTCTTCCCGACGCTGAGGAAAGTACAGGGGTAAACAAAACTTGCTTGTATGTCCATCGTATGATGCATCTTTTTATTACTTCACAGATTCCCAACTTGGAAATAGGCACAGCCTAACTCAGTAAATTAAGAGTATGTGTTAATTAAGAGTATGCATTAACACAGGCTATATGAGGAGAGGCTGAAGGAGCTGGGAATGTTCAGCCTGGAGAAGAGGAGGCTCAGGGGAGACCTTACTGCCCTCTATAACTTCCTGAAGGGAGGCTGTAGTGAGCTGGGGGCTGGCCTCTTCTCTCATGTAATTACTGAGAGGACTAGAGGGAATGGTTTCAAGCTGTGCCAGGGGAGATTCAGGTTAGACATTAGGAAATATTACTTCTCAGAAAGGGTGGTCAGGCACTGGGATGAAATGTCCAGGGAGGTGGTGGAGTCGCCGAGCCTGGGGGTGTTCAAGGAACGTCTGGATGTTGTGTTGAGGGACACAGTGGGAGCTATGAGTGATAGGTGAATGGTTGGACTGGTTGATCTTGTAGGTCTTTTCCAACCTTAGTGATTCTATGATTCTATGAAAACGAAGAACAGGACGATAAGAGCAGTGCAGGCACACAGGACGCGTCGCCCCGAACCCAGCGGCCCTCTGCACCGCCATTTCGGCGGGAACGCCCCCTCTCAGGGCGCAGCGCCTACGCAGGGGCACTGCTTCGGTAGCGGTTCTGCGCATGCGCCAGGTTTTCACGCATGCTCGAATCCTCGTTGGGCTGTGTCTCCGCCCCGTGCGTCTCGTAGCAACGGGGCCGGCCCCTTGGACGGCGTCGGCGGGCGGGGCGGAGCGGAGCGGAGCAGAGCGAGTGAGGGTGGTCGCCGGCCGATCGCGGTGATGCCCTGAGCCCCCTGCCGCTCTCCTGCCGCGCTCTGCTGTACGCGGTGCTGCCGAGGAACGCCGCAGACGGGAGCGGTTCCTTCGTGGGGCGCGGCGGGCGGAACCCTGCAGCCCTCGGGCAGCTGCGAGGCTCCGCGGGAGGGCTCGGCCTGCGCCGGGCGGGAGCGCGTCCCTCTGGCGAGGGGCGGGGGGTCGTGTGCTGAAGCGTCTGCCAACAACGCGTTTGTCACGTTCGTGTTCTGAGGAGAAATGATGCAGAACGTGCACCTAGCTCCTGAGGAAGATGAAGACGATCTTTACTCTGGTTACAACGATTATAACCCCACTTTTGACACGGAGGTAAAAATGTTTGCTCTTTCCCGCTCCCTCTGTCCAGAGAATCAATATTTAAGTACAGGACTAAAGCACAGAGTGTGGAAATGCGCAAGGATGCTACAGGTGGAACATTCTGCATTTTGCATGAAACACAAAACTTCACCAGGGTCTCTTTAAATATATTTTTTTCTGATAGTTTATCTGTTCCAAGAAAAATGTTTTTGTGCATCTTGTAACAAATCTAATATGCTATAAAGATGAGGAAATCCTAATTATCTGAAGGCTGTATTCATGTTCATCATCGTGCTTCTCAGTGTGCAGCAGCAAGTTTTCTGATACTTATCGATCCATAGCTCACTGATCTCTTAATGCCCTACAGCTGAAGGGAATGAGAATGGGGTTCTCCACTCTTGTAGGTCTCTGCTCACCTTGTATAGCACCTGGGGTAGCAGAATAATCCTGGAGACCAATTACTGGAAATCTGATGTAGTGGAACTGGAGGAATAGAAGGGAGTTTGGGAGGGGTCTCATTTGGTCCAAGTCCCACAAAGCTGCCCGAAGTAGGGCTAGTGTCACAAGACTTTTTTATTATCCTGCGTGAAATCCCTATACCAGAGTCCATGAGAATTTTAGTGTGACCTCAAATAGATATCTTAATGTGCGTGACAGACGTTGATGTCAGTTAAAATTCAGAAATAGCACTAATAATAAGGACAGAAGTCATGTTATACTTTATCACTTAGTCTCTACTTCTCAGTGTTACATATTTTTAAAAGGAATAATTGATTTTTACATTTATTAATCCGAAATACCCAGGAAGATAGAGCAGCTGCAATCATTACCTATTGTCAGTAAAATCTGTTGTTCAGTTCCAGTTTTAGTATTTTTGGAAGAATAACTTTTTATATATCTGCTTTCAGTAGTCATAATATTCTGGGATTGTGGCTTTGGATGTTGTGATTTAAAGTTTTTATTTTATTCTTTACAGGAATTAGAAAACGATATAGCTTTTCAGCAGGCAGCAAGAACAAGTCATGGTAGGAGACCCCCTGTAAGTACTTTTAAAAATATAGATGGCATAGAATGGTTTGGAAGGGCCTTTAAATACCTCGTTCCACCCCTGCCCTGCAGCGGGTAGGGATAACTTCCACTAGACTGGGTTACCCAAACCCCCATCCAGCCTTGTCTTGAATGCCTTCAGGGTTGGTATGTCTACAACTTCTGTGGGCAACATGGTCCAGTTCCTCGCCACTCTCTTAACTGAAGAGTTGCAATTACCTTTAGTCTAAATCTACCTTCTTTCAGTTTAAAATCATTCTGCCTTGTCTTGTCCTTACAGTCCCCAATAAAGGGTCTCTCTCCTTTAGGTACCACTCTGTTAGGTACTGGAAGGTTACTATAAGGTCTCCCCACAGCCTTCTCTAGACTGAACAACCTCACCTTGCTCAGTCCTTCCTCACAGGAGAGGTACTCCAGCCCTCTCGTCATCCTTATGACCTCCTCTGGACTCACTGCAACAGGTCCATGTCCTTAGACTGGAGGTCTCAGACCTGGCTGTGGTACTGCAGGTGGGAACACTTGAGAGCAGAATAGAAGGGGACAGTCACCTCCCATACCCTGCTGACTACGCTTTTTTTAATGTAGCCCAGGATACAGATGATCTTCCAGGCTGCAAGCATGCATTGTCACCTCATGGGTTTTTTTTATATTTTTCCCACCCAGGTGACAGCCAGAATTCCTGGTACAGCAACTTCAAGACCTCTGGATACTGCATTTGGGGTAGGTGTTTGTTTTATTGTTTATTTAACAGAAATGAGGTATCCACAAAAAAAGAAATCACCCACAGATTATCGTTTAATCCTGTCTTGGAATGTACAAAATAGGTTCTTTCGAGTGCAACTAAATGAAATGATGCTGTCTCAAAGCAGAGCTAGCAAGCTGCAGCCAGAAATGGATCAGTTGTCCACCCCAGAATTAGAAGCCTCTGAAGTGCTGTCCAGTCTGTGGTACTGCCTGTTTCACTGTGCAGATTCACTTCTGCACCACAATCCTTGTTGTGTAAATACAGCCTCAGCAGGAAGGGGGGAAAATGGAAAGGGAAGTGATTATCTGTGATGGGTGGTGGGTAAAATGGTTAAACATGGGCCTTGTGGGTGGAAGTTAGGGGAATGATTTTTCATGGCCTGATCCTTTGTCTTTTTGCGTATTTCTGTTGCCTTTAGCATTTACTACTATTTCATCGATTTATTCTTTTACACTTCTAACAGTAATTCAAAAGGACAGTTTGTGGCATGTCAGCTAATGGAAAAGATACCCACCAGCAGTTTCAAAGTTTGTGTGTGTTTATTGTAAAGTGATCTACATATGACTTAACTATGGTCTGTATATGACTTAACTGTGAATTTCGGTGAGAAATTTTAAGTGCACAAAAACCTTTCATAATTTGCAGTGAAAATGGTGGTGGGAGGATGTCCAGAGTGTAATAAAATAGAGAAAGCAGGCAAATTATAGTTTCTAGTGTTATATCAGCTGTACTCAGAACTTTACTGTAGAATTTTACACGAATTACTTGTTCAGGACTTAAAATACATAAATTGTAATGATTAAATGTCATTTCAATATTCCAACAATGGTTAATACTGCTCTCTTGCCTTTATACAGTTTACATTTTCTTAAAGGTTTGGCAGAAATATCCAAATATATAAAAACAGTGTTGTGAATTTGTGCTAACTGAAGTGCTCCACATCTTCAAGTCTGCCAGGCTCAAGTGTATTCTACATTAATAATGTAAATGGGAATTTTGCTAAGAACTTCTGTGAGTCTCTTAAAACTTAAATGTTGAAAAAGCTATGTATGTGTAGCCTTTATAGGCTTCTAATGCTTTGTGAATGATGCTAGTTTCAAACAAGTTACTTATTTTTGCAGTCAAAGGCAACTTTGACTTCATCCATGGGAAGACCAATGACAGGAGCAATGCAGGTAAAAGTTTCAGTACTTAACATTTTATGTTGACTCAAAACAGTGGTATTTTCTGAGAAGTGTATGGGTTGAATGCAAGTATTTAACAGTTATTTGAAATAAGAATAAAAGTGATGACACTGTTTTAAGTTTTTACCTTTTTGAAAACGTGGCACAGTAAGTGTAATGGTTTGGTTGAGTATGTTTTGGTACATATGGTTGGAAACAGTGTTGCTGTATTTGTTTATAACACTTTCTGATAATTTTTCTTTGAAAAAGGAAGAAAGGTAGATTCTGTTTTTCATTTTACTTAAGTATTTATACCCTAATAAGAATCTACGCAACATACCAATGACTTTCCACACCATCCTTAAACATACTGGCTTAGATAAAAGAGAGGGGAGAGTTGCCAGTTTATTCCCTCGCGTCCACCCTTGGACACAGGAGATGCTAGGAAGCGTTGGGAATGGGGCTGTTCCCCAAGGGAAGGGAAGCCAAGATCCCAGGGGAAAATCACTTGGCGAGCAATGCAGGAGCATCACCAGCCAGACATTGTCCACAGTATCTGAGCAAACCAAGTAGAGTCCACGTAGAAATGGTGCCCACATCCAACCTAAAGTCCAGAAAATAAGGCAGTGCTATGGTAATGGGGCAGGTCAATAAAAGCAGTTTAATAATACTCCATTTACTGATGTGCTACTAACTGCCTTTTGCACCTAAAGGTTTCTTAGTATGTAACTGTTGCCTGTACTGTCTATGATATGTCTTTTAATATCTCTTCCTTCTTATTTAAGGATGGGGTGGCTCGACCAATGACAGCAGTGCAAGCTGCAGGTTACACTAAGGCAGCCATGAGAGGTACAGTTTGTAGAAATGACCTGCGGAAGGAAGATGCTATTTAAAAGTTTTCAGTACTCTGAAATTTTCAGCACTCTCAATGTTGCAGGGTCTTTATTTGATCCTCTTGGCCAAGGAAGAGGTCCTGCTCCACCTCTGGAAATGCAAAGTCCAGACAGGTTTGTTCAGTTTTGCTCTGATTTCAAAGCATTAACGGTAACAAAGAGCAGCTGACAGCAGAGGTTAGAAACATACATGCAGTTATAAAACCTCAAGAGGCCAAACTTTTCTTTGTGGAATAGTGCCACAAACATTTATGTGCATGGTTACCTGATTCTCTGGGGTAGCTGTACTGACTGGAAGGACAGTCTGCTATCAGAGATTTTGGGTTCCAGTTGCAGTCTATCAGCCTGCACCTGGATGTTGCCACATGAATGCTGTGATACTGAAAAGGATCACAGGGGGTTCTGAAAGAGTGTATCGCAGGCAAGGAACACCATGATTCACACAGCTTGGGAGGAGTTTGCCTGCTCTTTGTCCCTGTTAACTGTCTGACCTCAACACTTGAGTTAGAACTGAAGTCGTGAAAGTTTTGCGGTCCGCTGTGAGTGCTGGTGAGCTTTTTCACAAAACTTGTGTTCCTCAAATGCATTTAGAAGTAGGGAATCCTACTGAAATGTTTATTGGTTTAAATGAAAAAAATTAATACTGACAAATAAGAACTTTAAAGCAAAATCTGCATGTGCAAGCTGTACTTTAAAGTTCTCTATGCAAATGAGTTTCAATTAATTGCTTCTAATACAATATTTTGTTTCACTAGATGTTAGATTTGAAAGTTTCACCAGTTCATCTGTTTGAACTGTAATTATTTCAGCTCAACAAATTACGTGTGTGAAGTTTACATGCCTGTATCTCTTTCATAAGAGAGTTTGTTCTCTTAGGTCTCTGTGTGCATGAATCACGTAATATCTTTGGAAGTTCTTTGGACACAGTTTCACGTTAGATTGTCTTTGATGGGAAAAAAAAACCAGTTAGTAGTGATAATTGATGTATCATTGTCTTGTTTTACTGAGAATGTGCTGCATTAAAGCTTAAGTATTTACCAGCATGTTACTAATGCTTGTCAATCGTCTTCTGTTGTTTTTATTTTAGCTCAGAAGAGAAGATTAGGCAGTTAGAAAAAAAAGTGAATGAACTGGTTGAAGAAAGTTGTATTGCCAGCAGCTGTGGAGACTTGAAATTGGTATTTATTCTGAATTTATTTTTTGTTTTGGAAACACACTTTGAAACACAAAGTGCAAAGTGTAGGAAGGCAATTAGTGGAGGTTCAGCTGGAGTACAAGATGAATAAAGCATCTTTCTGAGCTGCTTTATGTCACCCAATATCAATCCTGGGCCAAAAGGCTTTTTTGTCTGATCAGATTCTCATGTTCATTTGAGAGGACTGAGAGCTGCAAGTTTCATGACAGACTACAAAAGTTCTGTGCTTTACTACTGCTCAGGAAAATGGCGCTCTTTAATGTACATGATGTCTTTATTTGTGAATCAACCCATACCTGAGCTCAGGTTAAGATGCTTACTGTTACAGTTTGGTCCAGGCCATTCTTCAAAAGGGATCTTAAATATGATTGAAGATTACTATGTAACAACTTCTAGGAGGCAGTTTGAATGCGTTTGCCCTGTTGCAGATGCAACATGTCATCCCAGTTATTAGTGGCTCAGTAACAACCCATTTATTATGGATATAGTTAGTGAGTTTAAGCTGTTTGGGTAAGTTAGCATTTTTAATACCTGTTCTCCTTTTGTCTGACACAAAGAAATGTTTTCTATCCACAGTCTAATTCAGACCATTTTGAATCTCTTTAGATTTTGTCAAGCGTGGTGGGTAGATGATCATTTAATCTTGCCTCAGCTGTCTGAATGTGCAGGCAGTAGTAGCTATGGTTTGGACCTGCTAAGAAGCACACAGCCCTGCTCTTTGTCTTGAATCATGGGATAACTGAGGCTTGCAGGGACCTCTTGAGGTCACTCGATCCAACCTGTGCTCAAACAGGGACACCTAGAGCAGGGTGCCCAGGGCCAAGTCCAGGAGACTTTGGAAGATTTCTGAGGAGGAGGAGTCTTTACTGCCTCTGGGCAGCCTGTGCCTGTTACATCTTGCCCAGGTTCTGGGCACCACTCAGCAGCAGAGCCTTCATCCTCTTGGCACCTCCCCTTCAAATATTTATGGACATTGATGGGATCCCCACTGAGTCTCCTCTTCTCTAGACTGAACAGTCCCACATCTCTCAGCCTGTCCTTATAGGAGAGATGTTTCAGTTCCTTAATCATTTTTGTCACCCTTAATTTGTATGCAGTATCTATGATTCATACAACATTTCTATGCTTGGAACATAATATATATATTTGTGTATATAAGTATGTACTATGTAACTCCATAAAAGTATTGCAGCTAAGCTAACTTAGGTAACTGTGTCTGCTTATTGCTAATTAACACATTTCTGTGGGTTGTAGTGCTGCTGTTCAATCACTGTGTACAGTTGTGTGTCTAAAGAAAAGGGACGTGAGTGTATTATTTTCATACTTGTTTTGAATGTTTTTTTTGTAGTAAGATTTGAGGCAGTACTAAACTTCTATTTCTAATTTAAGGCACTGGAAAAAGCAAAAGAAGCTGGAAGAAAGGAAAGAGTATTAGTGAGACAACGTGAACAAAGTGCTACTCCAGAAAGCATCAACTTAGATCTCACTTACTCAGTAAGTACTTAGAAATCTTCAGTTAGTAAAATATGTTGGTAGCTAATGTTGTTTCATTGTTTGCTATGTGTGTGTTGTAATCATTAAATTGGCAAAGACTTTCAAGATAATGAAATCCAACTATCAACCTGACCTACCAAGTCCTATTGCTGAACCATGTCCTGTAGTGCCACATCCACACATAGCTTAAAATACCTTCAGGGATGAGGAATCCATCACGTAGTTAATGTAAAGTGAAGGACACCCAGGGATGTTCAAGCTACCTATCAAATTTAAAAAGTGCTTATCAAAATATAGCAAATGTAAGCTCCATACTTCAAAAATAAGTAGGCTGGGAAATGTAATGTGTAAATATAAAGGAGAGGAAAACAGGATTAAACCTTGACCTTATCTTGAAGCATAAAATAACAGGGAGCGTATTGCATGAGAAGGGGTAGTTATGTTAGAATTCTGACTTGCTGTAGAGAAAATGGTAAATGCATCAAGTTAGGCAGATTTAATCACTTATTTTGCAGTAAAGCTGAGATAAATATTGGGGGGAATTTTACCTGACACCAACAGAACTTCTTTTTTGAAATAGCAGTTCAAAACATTCTCTTCTTAAACTGAGCAGGACCGTTTCCCACATGTTGGCAGCCATAAATTACCCTGTTTCTGAGTATTATCTTAAATAAATTAAAGATGGGAATCTTAAAACTGGTAGAAGCCATACTTATTAGGTAAAATTTGACTGAAAGTATCTACTATGAGTTCAGTGTTGTTACGACATTCATTTCCTGTACCTATAATTCTATTTTTCTATAGGTTCTTTTCAATCTGGCCAGTCAGTATGCTGCTAACGAAATGTATGCGGAAGCACTGAATACTTACCAAGTTATAGTGAAGAATAAGATGTTCAGCAATGGAGGTAGGTTGCGTACCAAAGTGAATTAAAACTGGTAGTCTTGCATTCCAAATCAAGGCCTCATCTGCATGAGTTAACTTAGAGATCTCAGCTCTTCTGTGCTGGAATGAATGGTGGGTACTCATACTGTTGGCTTGGTATTATTTAGTGTGGTTAACACTCCTTCAGCTCACGAAGTCTTTTCTTTCTATAAACTAAGCATAGAGAGAAATACATCACTTTCTCATGGAACACACAGTATAGTCTACTTTGATATTAATTTTTTTTCTCCTGTCTGAGCCAGCCCCTTCTGAAATCTTCCTCCAGCATTTTGCACATCTTTGAGACTCGTGCAGGTCTTTCTCTGAGATGCTTGTTTACAGCTGCCTTCCTGGAGAATGGCATCAAAGATCTCTAGCTTATCCCTCGGTTCACAATCAAAATGAGATACATGTCTTATGCTGATAGTCTTTTTTAGGTTTTGCTATTATTTTATCTCCTGGGTGAAGTTACCTGGAAGCTGTTCCTTGCTGTGCTTCTTTAAAGGATGACTGATAACCTGTAATGAAGACTGATTTTATTAAGAAGTTGTACTCGTTTCCCTTTGAACTAGTTCTCAGAATTGCTGTAAAAGGTGTAACCTGTTCACTTCTCATGATAGGCAGACTGAAGGTCAATATGGGAAATATATATTTAAAACAACGGAACTATTCCAAAGCTATCAAGTTCTACCGCATGGCTCTAGACCAGATTCCTAGTGTCCACAAAGAGATGAGGTAAGCTTATACTGTTAAGCATGGTTCTGAAATAAAAGTTTGGAGTACAGCATGATAGTTAATAAAAATATAACCTAGCTCTGATTTCTTTGCTCAGGATTAAAATAATGCAAAACATTGGAGTTGCGTTTATTAAAACTGGCCAGTACATGGATGCCATTTCTTCATTTGAACATATAATGAGCATGTCCCCAAACCTGAAGGCAGGCTTCAACCTGATCGTATGTTATTTTGCTGTTGGAGACAGTGAACAAATGAAAAAAGCGTTCCAAAAACTGATTGCAGTTCCCTTGGAAGTGGATTATGATGACAAATACATTTCACCAAATGTAAGTTTGAACAAAATAAACTTGTTTTATGTGGCACATCAGGAGGAAGAGGAAGAGATGTTGAGTGCTTGGGACTATGACAAATATGTGAACTGATGTGTATATACATCTCTAAAGTAACATTTTTTACTGGGATGAATTTAGCATGGCAGTACTGCTCAGAAAAGTAAAAAGTTGTTGAGAATATTCAAAAATTTTTTTCCTTAAATAATACAGTCCACTTAAAATCCATTCCACAAAATTGCCTGAAAGGTTTTGTTGAAATTCATCTAGGCTGACTTAGGCTCACTCATTGCTTTGCATCCTTCATTTACTTAACATTTTAATAAATTGTAAGTTGAAACAAAAGAACTCATTTGCTTATATAAATGCTACTAAAACTAGTTATGCTGTTGCCTGTTTAGCAGAGGGAAGGTTTTAGTGAAGTGTAGAGATATTTATTCTGGCTAGCATAGAATTTGTTGGAAACTGAACTTCCTTTTTAGCATGAAACCAGCTGTTCATGATAGATAGGAAAAAGTAATGAATATTTTTAGGATTGCCTATAGAAAAATTAAGACAAACACTTTATATTCTCTTAGCAGTCACTTCTTTAATGTTGCTTAGCTTCTTTTTCAGCCTTGAAGATCAGGGATATAGTCTTCAGACTATTTGCAGCTCAAGTATAGTTGTTGCTTTGTAGTACTGAGCATAAGCAAATAAAATTTACTATATGAAACATATTTTATATTAGATATATTATTGATACATATGGATGCAATTTCTTAAGTTTCTTTCACATGTTTGTTTATTATATAGTTGGTAACAGTTTCTCATATTGGGAATTATGTATCAGTAGGGATCACTACATGTTTGCAGGGTCAATTGAAGACTATGTAAGATCACTGATTGGTAGAAAAGCTCTAGAATCTGGACGTTCTTTATAAAGATAGGCTAGTATAGTTTTGATGATCATTCCAAGTTTGTTATTTTGTTATGAATAGTCAGAGGAAGACTTGATGAAGAAGTTTTGTTCTCTTCTGTGTTTTGTCCAAATCTTTGATCCTATCCCTAGCAAGTGAGGAAGGAGTGGTTGTGCACCTCTGTGTATTTCTGTCTGAATGGAATGTACAAATGTGAGGAAAACCACAAGATGATTGTGTGAACTGTTGTGAAGACAAGGTACTGCAGTTCTTCCATCTGCTGCGTACCACAGCCATTCAGCAAATGCTTAAGCATGTTCTTATTTTTAAATGTGAGAATTCTCACTGTGATATGCAGATGCAAGCTTCTCAGACATCCTTCCCAGTCTGATACACGGGACACTGACTGCACCTATCAACAACTGTAATGTGAGCCATGACCCACATGCCTGGGCTCTGAAATGGGATGAAAGTAGCTGTAATATCAAACTTGAGATTTTGTAGTTAGCATTAAGACCACTTGAAACTGAATTCAGCTTTTGAAATGTGAAAAGTAAATAACTGATTCTATAGATTATGTAATACGCATACATTGATCAAATTAAAGTCAAATTAAAATGCATGTATGCTGGTGTAATTATTTACAGTTTTTGTCCCCATCCAGGATGATCCACACACAAATCTACTGATCGAAGCCATCAAAAATGACAGTTTGAGAGAAATAGAACGTGAGAGGTAAGAGCAGAGTCTGTTCCTTCTTGACTGTGATGCTGTAAGTTTTTGTTTCTGAAAGTATTATAAATAAGCCATCTACCTCAGATTTGGTGGGTTGTGTTGCTTAAAGCTTGCAGCTTTGGGTTGTTGTTTTGTTTAATGAAACTACAATGTGCAGGGAAAGCAAAGCCTAAACTGAGAGCATTGTCAAGATACAAGGTGGTAGTAGTAGTAGCAGCAGGGGACTGGTTAGATTGAATTGTCAGATTGTCTCCTGAGTGCAGGGAAGGGTGGGTACAAGGTTTAGTTATTTCTTGTGCGTGTGATTGTTGAACTGTGCTATGTTTGTGTGTTGGTTTGGGTTTTTTTGAATAGTGTTTATTTGTGTATTTTACCTTAGGAAATCCATGGCAGAGGATTACATCATGACAGCTGCTAAACTGATTGCACCAGTAATTGAGACTTCTTTTGCTGTGGGCTATGACTGGTAAGAGTTCAGC
Source organism: Callipepla californica brunnescens (assembly GCA_023055505.1). NCBI lineage: Eukaryota > Metazoa > Chordata > Aves > Galliformes > Odontophoridae > Callipepla > Callipepla californica. The sequence goes on along the minus strand of JALIRH010000001.1, from coordinate 107,781,270 downwards.
AAGGCTTCTTTTTGTCTAACCTGTGTGCCAGTCTGGTATTGGTTATGAAACATGAAGACTCTGGAGAACACGGTTTGTTGCACATCTCACACATATAGGGTCCAGGCTGTACTCAGTTTGACTCTGTGATGTGCCTGAGAAAAAAAGACATCAAGTAGTGTGTTTAAAAAGAAATTTATTGCACCACTGAAACTCAGCTGTTAATTGTACGTTTTGATCTGCTGTACAGAGCATGGAGAAAGCTTTGTAAAATTCAGTGTAATTTGAAAATTCAAGAACTTAGGAAAAGTCTCAGCAGAAATGCTGTACAGAACAGGATGATAATGAATCTTTAAGTTAGAAGATAACATAATGAAGGCTTGTCATTATATGGAACATAGAGATCACGATGTTATTAGGAATGTTTATTTGCATTCATTTGTAAACTTAATGTGTCCAAGTGTGTGTATATATATAATGTGAAACAATTTTTTTTTTTTTTACATCTTAGTTTTTTTCAATAAAGAAAGCATAAAATTTATTAGTGGGATGGATGGACTGGATGATCTCCAGTGATCTCTTCCAGTCCCTATTACTCTGTGAAATAAGTTTGATGGGAGAAGGAAACTTTCCTTCTTTTGCCTATTGTTTTCCAGTTAGGAGTATTTTCAAAAATTGAATGTCCTGTAATTCTAGTTCATTAATTAAGTAACTAACATGAAATAATGAAATAATCTCCCACACTAAAGGCATGCTTTATCTGCCAGAGCCCACAAGGTGGTGTTTGATGATTTAATATCACATAATTCAATCATTTCCATGCTTCTGGCATTCTGACTTAGCAGAACAGTTAAGTCTTGTGAAAATTGTTTTGTTGCTTTGTGACTTAGCATATGCTTAGTGAGGCCAATTTGTTTGCCCTGTGGCTTGTGGTTGGTTGTTGTTGTTGTTCAAGAAATCTTAACGAAGTTCATTTATTTCAGAGTTTGTCAGGTGCTCAGTTCCCTTCATGCATTCCACAAAATTTCATGAAGTAGAATGTAGTCTTTCATACCTGTTCTGGATAACTAAACGGGTCAGCAGTAAGATGTGTGGGACTGTTGGGTGTATGTCAGGACAGATTCTCTTCCCTCTTCAAGACTGGGGTACTGAAGTCCTGTAAAGAAGTTGTAGATCTAGTTTAACCAGCATTTTGAGCTTGGTTTTCCAGATGCTAGTTTGAGTACTCTGAATCTTAAATGTGCTTCTCTTCAGATGAATATTCCTTACAAAAACAAAATAGGGATAAGTATACTTTGGATTTACTAACTTATTGCTTAGTGTTCTTACAGTGCAATATTATTTTGGGATTCCAGAAAGCAGTCACTATTACATTGTTCAGTCAGTGCTGGAAAATGACACGATATTTAGGTAACTGACTTAAGAAAGCAGAGGCAGTGTTATTGAGGTAGATTATGGGAACATAGTATGTCTTAAAGTATTTTTAAACAATAAAAAAAGGGACAGCTAAGAACTGTTTTGGGAAAATGAATTGACAGAAAGAGTATGTACCTCAAAGTGGCATTTGCAAAGATGCATTTTATATATTGGATTTCTTTCTGTTGCAGGTGTGTTGAAGCAGTAAAAGCTTCCCACTATGTAGAGTTAGCCAATGACCTGGAGATAAACAAAGCCACTACTTATTTGAGACAACGAGATTTTAACCAGGTATAGTAGATTTTCATGTCGTTTTTTTTTTTTTTTTTTTTAATCTGGTATTGTCAGAAACATTTTACATGGCCACAGCACATTTTTCAGCAACAGTAGGAGTAATTCATGCAAGCACAATGATAATATTGATGCTGCTCAGTAGGGTAACTTAATAAGGGAGAGAGAGCAGTTAATCTCAATGAAGCTTCTGCTACAGAAGTTGCAATGAATGCAGTTCACTTCAAAATTAAGACACCTGGTTCTGTTATCTTTCCTGGCTGTCCAAGTTGTTCTTACAGTTAAAGCAGATGGAGTCAGTGCAGTCAGTGGAGCCTTAAGAGCGGTTTCTGCTGACAAATTTTATGCTGAACTGATCTCATGGCAAAAACTGTTACCAATCTTCCAACGTATGGTAGGATTTTAGCTATATCTTTTCTTTACCATGCATATAAATAGCCAATGGAGGCTATAGGTTAATACCACAGCTTACCAGGTTTAAGCTTTTGTTATTGTCTAATGGTGTGTGCATTTTTCTTATGAAGTGTTAAGTCAAATGCACTTTTTGCTCTTAATCAAATGTCTCATAGGTTTCGGTGCAATGGGTAAGAGCAGGTTTTCATCATTTCTTTGCCTACGGAAGAGACTCATTTTGAAATGATAGCAGTTAAAAAACACCTTCATCAGAACATCAGGAAACTGGGATCGGATTTGCTCAGTACCGTGTGTTGTAGGTTGCTTCTTATAGTCAGTGACAGGAATTGTTACTAAAGGAGAATGTGGCAGTCCAAGTTTGCACAAGTGGCAGGGAATATGAGAGAGCATATAGAGCAAAATTCCAGCTGAATCACAATACCTCTGTCACCATGTAAGGTCATTCAGTTCCCATCACTTAGAAGGATGCACAAAAAGTACATACGCTTAAGCTCACCTTCCTTTCTCTGTATTTGAGCTCTTCAGTTTCTGGAGCTCCTCCTCTCCTCCATGTTTTCTCCCCTGCATGTCTGCTTCTCAGTGCTCAATGTGTACTTTCTCAGTGCTTTGCTGTTTGGGAATTAAATAGTTTCTGAATTTCTTCTAGGCGCTGGAGACTTTAAAAATGTTTGAAAAAAAGGATAGCAGAGTAAAGAGCGCAGCTGCGACAAACCTTTCATTCCTTTATTATTTGGTAAGTGTGTGCTCCAGCAAAACCAATTAAAGAAATCACTGCATTAGTTTTGGTTCTTATCTTTGTAGCAATTGTTGTGTTTATTTAAATCCATGCAAACAGCAAGAAACTGCATGTTAAAAGAGCAAATCTGGAACACGTTCCCCTGGCTGTAGTTTGGAGCATATCCCTTGTCTGCTGCTGCTGGGTGGAGCAGTGAGTTTGATGTCCAGGCTGCAAAGGTATACCTAAAGTGTGATCTGTGCTGAAGTTCACCACCTCCATTTAAAACCATGTCTCCCAATGCTCCTGTCTGAACTTCAGGGATGTGTGCAATCTGTAGGCTAGTCATATATGATTGCGTATGGAACTACAGTGTTTGAGGGTTTGTTTTTGTCTTTTGTTTTAAACAAGTTTTCCTTGTTGCAGCAATGAGAACTTCCAGACTGAATGGAAGAGAATGGCAGGGGACAGGTCTCAAGTACTGATTTCTCTGAACTTTTAAAGAGATTATTAAAATACATAATAGATTATTTAATCTGAAAATAGTCCTTTTTTTTTCATCCTTAATCTTTTGAAATTCCACTGTAGTAACCATGAGAAGCCAAGCCAGAGCCACAAGAAAATTGACTGAGAAATGACTAATACAGTGTTGGTTTTGTTCATATAGGAGAATGAACTGGCACAAGCAGCAAACTATGCAGATTTAGCTGTCAGTTCTGATAGATACAACCCAGCAGCTCTAACAAACAAAGGAAATACTGTTTTTGCAAATGGTGACTATGAAAAAGCAGCTGAGTATTATAAGGAAGCTCTCAGGAATGATTGCTCTTGCACTGAAGCACTTTATAACCTTGGTAAGCCAAACATGCTTTTGTGATTGAGCTTTTGTCTAAAGGTAATACTAGTGCTTACGGGGGTCTGGCTTTTACAGTTTTCTTGTGTATAAATATGTACTAATTGTTACTACTTTATTCAGTAATTTTATATAGTAGTAGTATATTGACTTCCTATCTTTTATACAAAAAATAGTGTTAGCTCATCTGTAATTACTAGTTGGTGTAGGTAAGTTACTTTGTATATAAAAATTGATGTAAATATTACTATACCAAAATCTATTAATTTTATCAGTATTAAACCATTACTATCATTCCATTCCTGGAAGCCATCTCTTTTCCTCATTCAAATTGTTCAAAAAGTGAGATGACTTATGTTCTTGGTCTGTAATTATCTTGCCTTTATCACCTTATATCATAATAGCAGGAAAGAATTAAAGAATTGTAAGGATGATTCATATAATAGCAATCATCGGTGTCATGGCAGTTACACTGCCATTGGCTTCCACGTCCTCAATTTATTTTCAGTTCTCTTAATTAATTAGCTAAATCCATCTTTTTCTCATTGCACTGATATTTGAGAGTTTGTTGTTGTGTTTTTTTGTTGGTTTTTTTTTTAGGTTTGACATACAAGAAATTAAACAGAGTAGATGAAGCTTTAGATTGCTTTCTGAAACTCCATGCAATACTTGGAAATAGTGCCCAAGTCCTTCACCAAATAGCAGACATGTATCCTTTTCTGTGTTAGGATAAAGGATGGTGGTTTTAGTAAGCTCATTTCAGCTGAAATACGTGTTTCAGCCATGTCAAGAAGACTAAGAAATTTACTGTAGTGTCTGTTATAACTAGGATGATCACGCATAGACTGCTTCTCCAATGTTTATAAAAAACAAGGACAGAACTTAAAACCTTCTTTGACATTTCCAGTGAAGCAAGTGGAGAAATATGTCAATACTACTCATGTTGCATTAATCAGTGTGTCAGGGAACAGTTAAACATTTACGGTCAGTATCCTGGTGTATTTAAAATGCTGCTGATTTAATTTTGAAAATAATCTCATAGGTGTAAGCACAGTTGAGTAAAGCCTTAGAGAAAAAAATAACCGTGTGTAAATGGAAGCGAAGTTCTGCAGGGAAAGCTGTGTTCAGGTTAGTGTATCCGTAAGAAAATGATTGTCTCTCGGCACTCCAAAAGCAGAAACAGATTGAAAAGCCAAACGTGGGGTGGGTTTTGTTTTGGCTTTGCACAGTACCAGGGATATTCTGCAGTACCAGTTTATTTAACTGTGTTTCTGAGGATGTGCAAACTGTAATAAAACTGTCCCTACAGCAGAACAGATTCCAATTGCTGTACTGCACTTTTAAGGATAGTAATAGACAAGACAGTAAGCAACCTCCAAAAATGCCCAAGGGCTGTGGTTTGTATTCCTTGCCTAGCCTATGTGCAAACGCATACGTGACCCTACAGTTCTCACCTGGGTCTGATGGACAACTTCTGTGCTCCACAGCTATGTGAATTAGTTTTCTACCAGTGATTACAGACTTCTTCCATGAAGGATAGGGTTCAGCAAAAAACTTCAGCGCGTTGTGTTTGGAAGTAGCTGTAGCTCAGACTTAACAGATTGGAGCTGCTGTGCAGCTGAGGAGTGGAGAGCATACTGTAGACCTGATTAAAATCAAAGTTCCATCTGTATTCAGGGCAAGAATTAAACATTGCCTATGCTGTCCTAAGGTATAGAACAGATAATTTCTCAGTAGGCAAAAGCCTATTCTTTGCCCAGTCAATTACTTAAGGACAAAATGATGTATTATGAACAATAAACTCAAGTGTTAATGTTAGAAATAGATTACCTGATTCTCACACTTCAGCCTTATAAACAAAAAGGTTAAATTATTGGCTGACATGAAAGGCAACTGAGCCCAATTTTTTTTTTTTTTTTTTTTTTTAAGGTAAAAGAGTGGCTAAAGCCTCTGAACTGTTTTTCCTTTTTTCTGACAAAAAACACTTGCTGATGATAAAGAGAGTATCATAGAATCATATAATGACTTAGACTGGAGGGGACATTAAAGATCATCCAGTTCTAACCCCCCTGCCGTGGGCAGGGTTCCCAGCCACTAGATCAGGCTGCCCAGGGCCCCATCCAACCTGGCTTTGAATGCTTCCAGAGATGAGTCATTCACAAACTCTCTATAAACAATCTATTCCAGGATCTCATCACCCACAGTAATTTTTTTTTTTCTAGTATCTGACCTAAATCTCCCCTCTTCTAGTTGATAGTTATTCCCTCTTGCCCTATTACTATCAGAGAGTGTAAAAAGTCAGTCCTCCTCCTGTTTTTAAGCTCCCTTCAAGCACTAAAAGGCCACAGTGAGGTTACTGTGGAGCCTTCTCCAAGCTGAACCCAGTTGTGCCAGCCTGTCTTCACAGGAGAGGTGCTCCAGCCCTTTGATCATCTTTGAGGCCCTCTTCTGAAGCCGCTTCAGCTGCTCCACATCCTCCCTCCTCCACAGGCCTGGGCACAGGTACTCCAGATGGGGCCTCACGAGGGCAGAGCAGAGGGGGACAGTACCCTCTGTTTCCCTGCTTGCAACCCCTCTTCTGATGCAGCACACGTTGCTGGTGGCCTTCTGGGCTGTGAGTGTACACTGCTGGCTCATGTCCAGTTTTTGTCCATCAGGACTCCCAAGTCCTTCTCCACTACGCTGCTGTCAATGAGTTTTTTTTCCCAGCTTGACCCAAGTTCAGCACCTTGGACTTGGCCTTGTTAAACCTCATTAGTTTCTTGCACACCCACTTTTTTTGCATGTCCAGATTCCTCTGGATGGCTTCCCCCTGGTTTTGTGTCAGCTGCACCTTTCAGCTTCATCATAAAGAGATGATAAGTCTGTATTTAAAACAAAGAAATATATTTCTACACTACAGTGTCTAGTATATCTGTCTAGCATATGGATTATATTATATAAATTAGTTGGAAATCTGAGTAAATTTAAAAAAATAATCATCACTGTTCCTTAACTGAAGAAAACTTAGCTATGAAATCATGGAAGATCCCAATCAAGCCATAGAGTGGCTCATGCAGTTAATCAGTGTAGTACCAACTGACCCACATGTACTTTCAGAGTTAGGGAAATTATATGACAGTGAAGGTGATAAATCCCAGGCCTTTCATTATTACTATGAGGTATTTGCTTTCTGTTACTTTCTCATAATTAAGGAAAATATTAGCATAGTCTTCTAGATCAAGTTTTCAACTGATTCATTTAAACTGTTCAAAATGACATCCAAAAGAAGAAAGATTGACCTTTGTAGGAGATGTAGGGGTTGTAGATAGTTGACAAAGTTTTATTTTTGTAGTTGGGTCTCAAAGAAGCACTTAGTCTGTGTTTCCACCTGGTTTGTGACCTCCAACTTTTGTTTGTCAAGTGGTCATTATTTACATTGGTCCCTTGCAGTTTTAAATTAAAACTCCATCTGAGACTCAAGATTAAAAATGGATACAATAAATGTGATTTTAAGGGTGCTTAACTGGACAGCATTAGTTGGAAGGTATACCTGTGTGATGGATATGGAGATAAATCTGTGTGTCTTATTGCTAGTACACAGTTGCCTAAAGTGAGGCATCCTCTCTCCTTTCAAACTGTCAGTGGTATTGGCTGTGGTTTCTGGAGATCCTTCAGTTTCAGAAATGGGAATGAGACAGGAAGTCACTTTGCAGTCCAGCAGTTCTTATTTATTTACACATAAAGTGAGGATGACCAACGTCATCCAATATTTTACCTGAGTACTAGTAAAGTTGTGCATGATTATAATTTTGGTGCCTGTTTCAATTGAGGTTTCTGAGAATCTGGAATGTTATTTACATACATATGCATTTCATGAAAAAGAATGCTTTTAGGTCAACTTTCTATCAGACTGATTTGAGTGAAATTGTATTAGATGGCATTGTTTCACATTTTAGGTAATGTTTTCACACATAGATCTGATCTAAGTAAACACCTTAGCTGTTGCAGGCTGTTTAATATAGTACCTCACGTAGGGCTAGATGGAAAATGTGACAGACTTATCTCAGGTAACTTCTAAAATGCATTTTGTAATTAGAAAACTTGGCATGCTTTTTTTTTTTTTTCCTCCTCAGAATTGCTTAGCATAGTACACTGCTTCCATTCACAAATAACATATTTTTGGCATCGAGGGAATGAAACACTTGAGTAAGATATTCCAGGAGTAACATAAAGATGTTGTTTATCACTACAGTTGTGTTTCTTTCGCCTTTTCTATTTTGTCAGTCATACCGGTATTTCCCTTCAAACATTGAGGTCATTGAATGGCTTGGAGCCTATTGCATTGACACCCAGTTTTGTGAAAAAGCCATTGAGTACTTTGAAAGAGCAGCACTTATCCTGTAAGCATTTTTTATTTTATATCTATTCAAAAATTCAGTGATTAGACATCCATAATTATGCTGAGAGATAACTTAACTGGATAACTCTAGTATTGTAAGCAAGTATCAGAGGGTTTTTTGGAACATTATTTAATTTTCCCAAACTTCTGTTTATTTACCAGTTGTTGTTGTTCTTACTGTGCTATTTCAATGTTAAGTGAGGGCCCAAGATGGCATTATCTGTTAGAACCTCTTTTTCTCTATTCACTGTCATTAAGTGCAGCAATGAAGTAGGGAACGGTTTTACCAAGTCACCAACACTTCCTTCTCTGTGGCTTTATGTAAAATATTCTCTTTCTGTTTACCATGCAGTCAGGAAGTGATGGTTTAGATAAATGTATATTTAAATGCTCTTGCTGAACGTTTCCTTTTCATTTAGGATCTACTGCCATAAGAAGAATGGTATTACAAATAAGGTGCATTAGACAGCAGAAGTGTGCCATACAGAATTAACAACAGCGTATGTAGCTTGGCAGATCAAATAGGTTTTGACATAGATATTTGAACTGTATTGACTTAAACTTACTTGCTGGAATTATCCTTTAGTAGAATATGATGTACTCAAGAACGTGAGTCTGTAGGCTGTGCTTTGTATTCTAAGTTAGAAAACTGATCTTGTGAGACAAAAGCAGGGGGGTTGAAACTAGAGGATCTTTGAGATCCTTTTCAACCCAGGCCGTTCTATGATTTTACGATTAAATAATCAAATTAAGACTGTATTCCTGATCTTAACTGTCAGTCTGACTCACAACTTAGGGAAGATAGACAGTGCATCGGTGCAGCCTTTCACCATACCTGTTTTTCTTAGCATGATTGTCAGTGTATGGATCCTCACATTGAAAGACTGCTTTCTTCATGCTTGGTGGTCTGTGTTAGGCTCCTTTTTTCCTCACGAAAATGTTTTTGAACTCTTATCTCTGTAAGAAGCAATCCAGCTTTTCATTTAAAGTAATTAAACTTGAGTTCATGTTGTATATAGGGAAGGATAAAAAACGTGAAATTATAGTGAAATACTCAAGTATGCAGTGTTCTTTAATTCTGCAACCAGTTGATCCAACAAACAAATCTGTGCAAATTGCAAAGGTAACATGAACAGCAACCAGTATTCAGTAGTTGATAGTTGTAAGGCATCTCGTACCATCGAAGAGATGGAAGAAGCTTAGTCAAAATACAGGACTTTGTTGCTGAGCGTATGTTGGCACCCAAGCCTGGTTGTAGGCTTCAGGTGGATTTTCACTGGCTGCTCACTTAGTGTCAGGAGATGCTGAGCAGTTTCTGGTATGTTCCTGTCTGCATGCTACCCTTACTGAAAGGTTTGATGGCCTTCCCTTCAGGATGTGTATACTGCCCCACCATCAACATCTGTATTTTAGTCAAGCTGTTAGGTCAGATATGCTGGCACTTGCAGCCCTCTTAGGAAGCTTGGGAAAGAAACAGCTGAAACTGTTTTGGGAAATACTTACATGTTTTAGGCTTCATGTAGCAGTCCCTGCATGAAACATGAAGAATGTGAACTGCAAAGTACTTCTGGATAATTGTCATCTCGTAACTTGGAGTCCTGAATACAAGAGCATGACATACAAATGCACTCTGTGTGAACTAACTAGGTTAGCTGCTTCCTAGGAAGAGACTATCCTAGGGTGAAATAATGAGGTATTTAATAGCAGGTTTTTACAAATACTATGCAGAGTGTGTTGCCTGTTTATTGTGTGCTTTCTGTGTGCACAACTTTGTTTTCTTTCTGTGCAGACCTACACAAGTGAAGTGGCAGCTGATGGTTGCTAGTTGCTATCGGAGAAGCGGTAAGTTCTGTAACATTTTTTGTAGTTAGTTGAAAATATTTGTTTTGATTGATGTTTTGATTTTTTTTTCCTTTTGATCTTTTGTCTCCTGTGAGTACTGGTCCTAAATTTTGTTTAGAAATTTGGTTACGTATTATTTTGTTAAGAATTTTATATGTCTGTGCAATAAAATGTTACTTCTCTTTAAAGTCTGAGAAGTATGCCTGTATTGACTTATGCATGAAACATTCCTTGTGCTCTTAAGTAATTAAAATAAAGATGTAACAGCATAAATTATTTGCTAGAAGTTTTTAAATGTAATTAACCTACTGTCAGATCTAACATAGTCATTAAAGTTGCTTAATTCCCATTCATTTTCAACAATAGGTATATTTTTTTAGATATTTAAGTAGTATATGCACTGCACAAACAACAAACAGTCTTAATGTGCAGCTTCTTACTGGGAGTATTATATGTCAGTAAGCAAAATGGAAGGAGCATAATCTTTATAGCCTTTTTCATCACAGAATTGTGTTAATGATACTTGCCTTCTTAGCTGTCCCATTTTGTCGCTCTTCTTTCTGCCGTCCTAGATTCCTTAATAAGTAGTTTTGTCACTCCAGTCAGTTGTTTAATTCAACGATGGAAAACAGAAGAAGACCTGGGGAAGGCAGTGATTTAATAACAGTCAGCACCACTGAAAAAGACAGATTTGCTTTCCCAGCAAAGAAAAACTGGCTGTTTATTCACCTCATTCATAAGTCACTGTGGAAGCTCCCAGCTTATCATGTTAACGCAGCAGATTTGATAGTTCTCTACTTCACATTAGGAAAATAAAAACAATTATGTCTGAATAAACTTCTGTCAGTTATATTATGAATGTGAATTTTTGCTCTTGTCAGTCCTTTCCGTGCTAATCAAGCTGAACCAAATTAAAGGCTAATTACTTTGCTACTAGATTGGTGAAAACTGCTTTTTGGGCGAGAGAGAGAAAGAGAGAGAGAGAGAAGCAGGTGTTCTCATTGAAGAAAACATGCAGAGCTCAGTAGTTCAATTTGATCAGTAGTTTCTATTTGATCAGTCCATTTATTTGCAGCCTTGGATAAGCACTAGATGCATTATCTACCTTATGTGGCACATCTGTCATAAGATAACAGGGTCCTGGCAGGTAGAAAAATGGCAAAAATTAGGAAACTGTCACAGAATAATTTGAACTATTTTCAGATCCTTTTAATTTTTGCTGTTGTGTAGTATTTAATGAATGTTACGATTGGTTTTCTCAAATTTGGTCTTAAATTTATTAAAACTGAAAAGATGAAGTGATGTAGTTATATCAAGCTGTATAAACTCCTCATTGGATATTCTTTTTTATTTATTTGTTAATGTTTGGAAATGTTGGTATGAATTGTCTGTTTTGTTTGCAGGTAACTACCAAAAAGCTCTAGAGAAATACAAAGTCATTCACCAAAAATTCCCAGAGAATGCTGAATGTAAGTTGTTTCATTGAGTGGTGCAACCATCAAAGAAAACTGTTATTTTAAATATGTTTGTTGGTTATCTGTATGATGTAAGTACCTTTTGAACTCAGATACTGTTCTGAACTAGCATTTTTATTCATGCTCATGCCCCCATATTGAGTTCCTTTTTTGTGACAGTACAGAAATGTGATTTAAGAAGTCCTAGGGTAATGCTAAAGAAGAAAATATGAAAATGAACTAACTGTAGCTGACTGGCTGAGCTCGATCTCTTGCATACTTGCTACATTTTATAATTATGTTAATTGTTTTATCATGAGATTAAAGCACATGTATTTTTACTTCTAGTCCCCCGATATTTCCAGATACAAATAAATGATCTAGTAAAATTTTTGCCAAAGCTTGTCCTCCTGAAAGGAGGTAGGGAGTTGCAAAGTGTAGTTGGTCATGTAGTCTCTAGAAAATCCTTAGAGAGTTTCAAACTGCACTACAGGAAACATCTTTAAAGAGTAGGATGTTTTACAGAAACTGTCATAGCTGTAGTCTAAATGAAGAAGCCGTATGGGAAACAGGGCCTGTTACTGACTGCCAGGACATCCTCCTACATCTCACACTGCTGTACTAATTCCAAACTAGAAGGTTGTCACCAACAAGCCTACACTTTTAAGTTTTATATGGGAAGAGTTTCTACTTTATTTTAAAATGGAAGTGTATCATTCTGCTTTAACAAACATCGTTTTTAAAGAGGAAGCATACAGTTCTGTTGTACAAGAAAAATTCAATACTAGGACTTCTCAGGGTTGTAGGAAAAATATCACTTTCACATTGGTCACTTGGAGTATACGAAAGCCTCTTAGAAATGTTTTTCTGAATGGTGTTTCAACAAATTACAAAGTTGAGGCAGCTGTTGAACAAGAAATTTAACTAATCTAAAAGTTTTCCACTGCTGAAATTAATGGTTCTTCACTCTCCCCTTCCTGGCTGTATGCTCCCAACCTTCTTCCTTATGCTGGTTCTGATGCTTACCTGGTCCCTCAGTGAACAAGTGCAGCTCCCTTACAGCAGCAGAAAGCTAACCTAGCACAAAAATGATAATGATTAAAAAGCAGAATTTACAAAAGAAGTCAAGAGAGAAGTGGTTTGTGTCATGTTTATTTTTGCCTCAGAGGGATGTTGACAAACACATGGGAGTAGCATGAATGTTTTCAGAGTTTGGTCCAGCATCTCCACTGACTGATTTTAGTGCTCCTTTTGTTTCCATTGAACAGTTACATTTGATCTTTGTGTTTTTTATTCTATAGAGTTAATACTTAGGAAAATCAACTAGACGAGCAACAAAAAACAAGAAAAAAAAATAGAAGCCACAAACTATTGTGATTCAATTGGCATTTGTAAAATTTTTTTCAACAAAATGTGGTTGATAGTGGTTCCTCAGGAATAAATTAGTACAATTATTATAGTTTAGTTTCCAAAACGTTCGCCAAGCATTCTGAGACAAAAGAATTCAGCAAGTTTTGCATCTTCAGCATGTGTAAATGATGTTTGAGCTGTTCATGGGTATAGACAGTGCATCACAGAAAGTGTTGAATTTTTCCACAGTATCATAACTTGCATAGTGATGTTGGACTAGAATCGCCGTGTATTCGTAGCTGTTCACAGTGTTCTGTACTGCCATTCAGTATGTCCAATTTGGGAAGGGTGCACTTGTGGATTGAGCTGCTTGTAAGCCTTTTCCTCACAGTGTTTTGCTTTTCAATTAGGCCTCCGATTTTTAGTTCGTCTCTGCACAGATATGGGACTGAAAGAAGTCCAAGAATATATGACAAAACTCAAGAAAGTGGAAAAATTAAAGGAGATAAGGGAGCAGGTAAGCCTCTTTCTTTCTGCAATACAGACTGTATATTGCAGACAAGGCTAAGACAGTGCTGGTGGTGCTTCAGAATAAAATATGAATTAAATACCGGGTTTGGAAAGGCTCATGTTTTGTGGTTTGGGTTTTTTTAGTTTTAAATTAGTGGTCAGCATTAAATCTGTCTGAATGTTTGTTGAGCACTGGATTTTCTGTGATTTTAAATATTAGTGAAAGATGGGTTATGTGCGTGTGCTGGGAATGCTGGAGCCACACACATAATTCAGCTTCTCTGGAATGTCGTCTTTCCTACTTCTTTGCCAGACTGTGTGAAGTGTATTTACCAGCCAAGTAATAATGCAGCTACAGAGAGAGAGGGGAGTGCAAGAATTTCTCCATGTTGTAGAATTCCTTTTTGCTATTACAGAACTGCAACGTTAGCAGGTTACATAAGTATGAAGTAAATCATTTACATTAGTGGCAAAGTTTAAACTGGAAAAGAGTTTCCATGGAAAAGCTACAGGCTGTGAAAGGTATGAAATCACAACTTGTGTTGCACTCAGAGTAGTGTGTGTTCATAATTTTCTTGTCATTCCTGTGATAAAGTAAGATTTTAAAATTAAAATCAGCTTCTTAATTGGAAAGTGTTGTCTGTGTTACGGAGCTGCAGTATTCTCAAGCTTGCTCTTTCTGTCCCAGTGAATTGTCTGAAGGCTGCATCATCACGTTAGGCCTCGTGAAGTCTTAGCTAAGTTGTGTTGTGCTAGTAAGACTTACTGGCTCCCATTCAATGGCAGATAATGTATAAAATACATCCTTAGTTACTGCAGTTTTCTTTCAATTCCAGAGAGTCTTAAGTATGTACATGTAGACTTGGGCATTTCAAAAATGAAAAGAACTCAGATGGGGGAATGCTGATCAAAGGATTCCAGCTTTATGCTACAAGCCTGCTTTGTGGGCCATTGGAATGATACTGGTTTGGGTTCTCTGTAAATGTAAAATTTAGTCTTTTTGAAAAATGGACATGAGAAGGCAGACTGCAGATGTTGTGGGGCTAATATTCATCCGTGTCTCCCTCATAATTATATCAGTAAACAAAGCAGATAACCAGATATTTCTATTCTATATAACTTTGAATTAACTGAGTGTGTTAAACAGGCTTTCCTTAGTTTCTAGACAGTCTCACTTCGATATCAGTGATATCCAGAGTTCTTTGCAGTAACATCCAGTACCTCAGTGCTGTATGCAGGAGAGCTCAGATGTGAAACCAGTTAAATACTCAGTTACCTTAGTTGGTGAGAGAGAGAGAGGACCCTAGAGATGCAGAAGTAATCTCATGCTTGGCATAGAATTCCACTGTTTTACAGTGAAGATTTTAATTATGCACTTGCAGTTGTTGATGATTCTAAGGACAATATATTTTTCTCGTAAGAAAATTGATAATTAAATATGTGGAAAAAGAAAATGTCTTCTCCAGTTTCTTCATGCTTATTTCCTGCTGGAAGCTGGAGACTTCCTGAATGTACTTCTGTGCTATCTGGTGGGGGGGAAAAGCTACCAGTAAATATTTAAAAGATTAAATTGTCAAAGTTATTTAGGAACTGAAAGTTTAGTAGTGCATGAATTATGCTTAAAGTGTTGGATTTTTTTTTTTTTTAATTTTGACTACATTGAGTTAAGGGACTTCACTGAGTAATAACTGAACGATAGAGATCTTAGTGGAATTCAGCAGTCTGAGACAGAGTCTCAGCGCCAGTGCTGTTTTGCAAGCAATAGAAATGCAGTTCCTATTTGCTGCTGGGATTTCATCTGGATTTCCATCCCCCAATTTAGTTTTGGTGGGATTTTTGTTGTTCTGTGAGGGTGGAGGGTGGGAGGTTATTCTTCAGTCTGTCATCTGGCTTTGGAAATGACTAGGTATTTTTGTCCTAAGAAATTCCTCTGTCATTTGTGCACATATAAACTGTATTTTCGAGCTCTAAAATTATCAAGTGTTAATATTTCACCACGTAGCTTTCCAGTAGGAACACTGGTTTCAGTTAACAAAACCAGATACAATTCAATTCCTGCTCCCAGTTTTTGACTAACACGTGGTTTCCCAGTTGCGCCCAGTAAAGACCTAAAGGGTGAATGCCATTGTCATATACCTGCTTTTCAAAGTCTGCACACTGACTCTGTGTATAAATTTATCAAAATTTGCTGTTCTGGCACCGTTTTGCCAGAATAAGTATGTCCACATGGAGTTTTTACCAAAATAAATATTCTGGAGTACTTCCTTCATTCGGTTCTCAAATACAGGCAAGTTGTTAAATACTTCCAGCCAAGAATCTGGGAACATCTGTGGGCTTCATTCACTGTAGAAGCTTTTCTCCCTGTCTCTCACAGCATTGGATTTTTGCTGTAACCTTCATGTCATTTTTTTACTGCATTAATATTTCTTTTTCATGTTTCAGTTTAATAAAAAGACAGGTATTAGTGTAAAAGTTCGCACAACCTCCTTGGCTCCCATGTGTACATACATTACCATTTATTTCCTTTAGGTGAGCTTAATGACTGAAAAAGTGGGACTGATTGGGTGTGGAGTGAAGCAGTGATGATTGGTGCAAACACCACAGGGACTTGCTGTGTTTACCTTCAGGCATCTACATCTGGGCTCATCATCCTACTTTTCTTTTGCAGTCTGAAGAGGGAAATAGGCATTTCTGGGGTGGAAAAAAATGGACCTATTTTAAGTATCTGCTTTTAGTATGGGTGGCTTGTAAGCTACTCAGTTGGAATGGGAATTAGTCATACGCTTCATCTGTGGTACTTCTGCAGCACTGAGGGAGTGAAGTCCAAGAATGTAAACATCACTACAGCACTATCATATAGGGACCTCTTACCCTCTGACAGACAAAAGCTGAACTTGTGCTGATGGACTCTTGTCAGTCCTTCATAGTCTGCACAGTCTGAACATTCTTCCAAAGCACTGGACTGCAAACAGCATACTTAGTCCAGAACTGAGAGAACATATTCTAGACTTGAAGGTTTCCCAAAATAAATACAAAGTATGAGAGTACTAGTCCCAGGCTGGAGAGCTCAACACCATTCCAGGTTTCATGCGAGGCATGCTGCTTTCCTGTCTGACTCTGTGAATTTTGATTTAAAGGCTCTTCCTTTTTCTTTTGGCAAGAAGCTTGGAAGTTCTTTCTTGTCTGTGTCATTCTAACTTTGCCAGACTCCTTGTTACTTTTCTGGTGAAAAAGGAGTGAAGAAGCTACAGTAATTGTACACGTGGTTAAGTAGCATGCACACATTTTCAGCAGAAACTGAATTCTGTAGGACGCAGAGATGACTCCTATTGACAGCTGAGTCAATTTGAAATGCCAGCTGTTTGTACCTGTCCATAAAACGGTCCCTTTCTGATATGTGCCATCTTATAACTGACAGTATATTTGCACAAGAACTTTGGTGTTTAGCCAAGAGAAGCCAATTCTGCCATGCAATGCAGAGGTTTTGCTTTGATAAACTGTCTGAGTTTTCAACCAGCCCTAAAAAAAAAAAAAAAAAAAAAAAAAAACACAGCTGGAAGATGTTTATGGTACCTTCCTCTGAGCAACAGAGCTGAATTTTTGGGCATACTTTTTGAAGTATTTGCCTTCACCTTTATCTTACGTTTAACACTCAGCAGCAAATTAAGTTTTGCTGTAAATTACAGTGCCTTGCCAGGTATTCAGAATTTAAGATCTATGGGGTGAATAGTTCTTTTCATACATTTCCCTGCTTCCCCCCTTCCTTGAATCTTTACAATAATAAAACGCCTGTGGGGTTTGCAAGATGTTAATGGGCAGAGGCTACTTTGAACTCATGCAAGGAAGGCTACGTTGCCTGTTTTTTCAGCTGTACTTCACAGAGATTCATCTAAACTATTTTTATGCATGTTCCTTGTATAAATTTTATCTGAAGAAAAACTATTTATTGAGATAGTTTGTTTGAATTTCAACTCTAGTTTTACATAAACATTGGCTTTAACACTGATTTGGGACAGTTTTGTGCTTTGAGAACGTAGAGTTTATTAGTTACAGTAGGACAAATGTAATTTAACTTTCTTCTGTTATAGTAATAAACTAGGTTGAGGTTTTAATAATTATTTCTAGCATACATAAGTAAATGGAGGTTTTGTTCTGTTCTTTTTAAACCTGTTTCACTGTTCTGCAGCGCATTAAATCTGGCAGAGATGGCAGTGCACGTAACCGCAGGGAAGGAAGTGCTGGTGGTGGTAAGTACTTAATGCCTTTGCTTAAATATCAGGCTTGTCGTGATTTGAAAGAAAATAGCTCTTCTTAAAGTGTTTGTAAAACCTCCTTGCATTTATAAATGCACACAAATAAGCATTGAATAATAATCAAGTACTGTTTGTTGCAAGTTCAGGAGTCTATTTTGTGCTGCCAACCCTGTAATTGGAAGACTGCTGTGTTACCTTCTTGCTCTTTTTCCCTTGTTTACCAGTGTGGCAGAGATAAAGTGCTGGAGGCTTCCATAGAGAAAAGCCCATTCTCTTGTGTTAAGTCTCTCTGCTCCCATAGATCCACAATGCTGAATTTCTTAAATGTAAAGCTGTAGGAAGGTAAATCTGGAAGCTTGCCTGCGTTGCCTTTTCTACACTAGGCAGTCTATATATTGCAGAGCTAATGATTTTTCCCTTCTATTATTAAATCCACGTGACATTAATACTGTTGAATCTGAATGTTCCCCTTTGCTGTTCTAAGGAAACTACCAGGCTTGAGGCTACTTTGGCCACGTGGGATAAAAAATTCTGACCCGAATAGGAAACTATTCCTTGGTATACTGCTTTCATTTTTCTTACATCATTCAGTGTCATAGAAAATGTCCCCTAGAAATTCTTGCCTTTATTCTCTCCCTTTTTCGGTGAAACACTTCATGCTTTTTTTTTTCTTAACTGATAATTTTATTTATCTATTGACATAGCAGGAGTTTTACTACATTGATCCAATTCTATAGGGTCATGAACATTAGTAGCATCATATTAAAAGGACTTTAGAATGCTTTGGCATTTAGGAAGGCTGCTCTCCTGAGCTCTCTAAGGGTTAAGAATTAGTACTGGATTCTCATGGGTTCTCATTCCTTTTTTTAGCTCAGCAGTTCCACAAGAGGAGCTTTTAAATCACTTCTTGTTACGTAGGAAAAAATATAATTTGCCTAGAATTTAATTTTACCTGTTCTGGGCCTTAGGCCAAATTATTCTCAGGGTGAAGTTCCTTGTTTTTGTAGCAGAAAGAGATGGAAATGTTTGGGTTCTCTTTTGTAACATAGGCTCTCTGATGAGACAGTCAATTAGAGGTGCAAGCAAGACAGCAGTGTGAGAGAGCTTCAGGACACATTTTTATCACAGGGCAAAGATTCACTTTGGCTTACAATAAACAGAAATGGAGGGTTGGTAGAGGTAGTCACTGCTGTGCAAAACACTGTGACAAGCATCCGGGCAAGTGGCACAAAGGGTCTCTCTTCTTACAGATATCTTTTGTCATTATATCTACTTGCCTTAGTTGAAAAAAAAAAAAAAGGGCGAATGCATTAGCATCAGTAATTTAGTAATAGAGAGCATAAATGATAAGCAAGTGAATCCTTTCTTTTAAGACAGAAACAATTTATCTTAAAAATGTAATTGAAAAGAAAAAAAGAAAGGTATCACCCCCTAAAAAGGCACATCAGGAACTTTGACTGCAAACTCTATTAATTCTGAGGGATTACTTCCCCTCCCCGGTCAGAGTAACTGGAGAAGAGCAGGTGCAAACATAAAGAGGACGAGAGGATAAGCAAGATCAGAAGTGACCTAGAACTTGTCCTATCAATAATTCTTAGCGTGGTGCTCAAGATACAGTGTCAAATTCGTGAAAAAATGGAAAAAAAAAATTTTGAGAACAAGCTTGTATAAGAGCATGTTTTGGAGGCCTCTGTTGAATGAAGTTAGTGCCAAAGACCCAGCCTCTCTGGCAATGACTCAGAAAACAAGCAGAGGTACAAAGAAGGTCCTGTATTGAGCCTGGAGTTAACTTTTTGTTGAGATTCCTAATTAAAAGTTGTGGTGAGTGTGTATATATGTATATCATATAGATAATAATTATCTTCTATGATGTATACACATTTATATATACATACCTCTCTCTCTCTCTCTCTCTCTCTGTAGAGAGTTGAGTCTGGAAAATGTGATGCCCATCTTCAAAATGGGCCAGAAAGATGATCCTGGTAGCTACAGACCTATCAGTCTCACGTCTGTGCCAGGGAAAGTTGTGGAACGGTTAATACCAGGAGCCATCATGGGTCAGTTAAAGGTCAACCATGGGATCAGGCCCAGTCAGCATGGGTTCATGAATGGTAGATCCTGTCCGACAAACCTGATTTCATTTTATGACAGTGTGACCTGCTTAGTGGATGGAGGTGAGAGTGTTGATGAAGTCCAGGTAGACCACAGTAAAGCTTTTGACACTGTCCCCCACAACTTCCTTGTGGAGAAGCTGGCTGCCCATGGTTTGGATGGGCATACACTCTCCTGGGTGAAACACTGGCTGGATGGCTGGGCCCGAAGAGTTGTGATCAATGGAGATAAATCCAGTTGGTGGCCAGTCACTGTCTTTATAAATGATAAGGGGATCGAGTGCACCCTCATTAAGTCTGCAGACGGCACTAAGTTGGGAGGGAGTGTTGATCTGCCGGCGGGTAGAAAGGTGCTACAGAGGTACCTGGATAAACTGGATTGATGGGCCAGGGTAATCAGTATGAGTTTCATTAGGGCCAAGTGTTGGGTCCTGCACTTTGGTCACAACAACCCCAGGCAACTGTACGGGCTTGGGGAGGAGTAGCTGGAAAACTGCCTGATGGAAAGGGGCCTTGGTGTACTGATGGACAATTGGCTGAATATGAGCCAGCAGTGTGCCCAGGTGGACAAGAAGGCCAACGGCATCATGGGCTGTGTCAGGAATGGTGTGGTGAGCAGGATTAGGGAAGTCATCCTCCCCCTGTACTCACACAGAATCACAGAATTCACAGAATTGTAGGGGTTGGAAGGGACCTTTAAGGATCATTGAGTCCAACCCCCCAAAAATGCCCTCCAGCACTGGTGAGGCTCCACCTCGAGTACAGTGTTCAGTTTTGGGCACCTTAATACGGCAAGGACACTGAGGTGCTGGAGTAGGTCCAAGGAAGGGCAACAAGGCTTGTGAAGGGCTTGGAGAATATACCCTATGAGGTACTACTGAAGGAACTGGGGATGTTTAGTTTAGGGAAGAGGAGGCTGAGGGGAGACCTTAATTGTTCTCTTCAAATACCTGAAAAGGTGATTGCAGTGAGTGTGGAGTTGGGGAGGTTTAGATTGGATATCAGGAAGAACTTCTTTGCAGAAAGGATTGTAAGGCACTGGAACAGGCTCCCCAGGGAGGTAGTTGAGTCACCATCCCTGAATGTGTTTAAAAACCATCTTCATGTGGTGCTCAGGGACATGATTTAGACGTGGGTTGTTAGAGTTAGGGCAGTATGGTTAGGTTGTGGTTGGACTTGATCTTGAAGGCCTTTTCCAACCTGAGCATTTCTATGATTCTGCGCATCTCAATAGAGCCAAAGACGTTACATCTTTTTAGTCTGGGGAACATTATCAACCACGAAGTCATGGCAGCAAACATTAAGGACTTCACTGTAGCTTGTCTACGCTGCACTGAGGAAGACTGAGGGAAAGCCAAAGACCCAAACATCATTTCAGCCAGTGGCATTATTCAGCTGGGTTATGAATCTGTATTTCACAGACACAGAAGTGTCTGCATACAGCTTGCATGGAGACACTCACGAAATATAAACAAAGATTACTTTATTTCAAGATCTTAATATACATTTGAAATATGACTGTCTTTATTACAAGAAAAGCAAGATTTGCATGCATTTTGAGTTTCATCTCTTCCAGTGCTGTTGCCAAGACCAAAAGGGATCATTTTCCTTCATTGTATGGGATATTTGCCATCATTACTGAATCCAGTGAGGCGTGGAATCGTGCTTAGTTTATTACTTACTAGCTAAATGGAAGTACTTACTAGATAAATGAAGTGTGTATGCATTCCCTGTATTTTAGGCATGATGCTTTCATTCTTTGCTCTTACCAGCCCCGTGTCTCTATACTTAACTGGCATCCCTAAGATGCATTTATGTTTTTGTTAATTAAAAAAAAGGCAAAAAAAAAAAAAAAAAAAGAGTTCTTTAACAGCACATCTGAGTTTCAGCAGTTGTCAAAGATTTCCTTTTTAATAATGTTGTTCACACACTTCTCGTCTTTTGCAGAGATGTGACACTAACATGCAGCGCTTGGAAGTCTGAGCATTGTGGTTTTTACTGCTGTAAGGGATTTTTACTGATCAAGACCATAGAGCCTTTCATAGATAAGCAAAAGTATGACCTTAAGGAATTCCTTACCATAGCAGTGTTTACTTGGTCTCTGTGTTTGCCCTGCTCTCTGAATGGGGAGTGTTGTACCAGATGAGAGGGCAGTTGTGTGTATGAGGAGTCGTGAAGTCTCGGACAGGAGCCCAGAGAAGCAGTGTAAGGTTCAGAAGATGAAAGGCTAAGCATTTTGTACTCTCCCTGTTACCTAAGCCTATCCAGATGAATATGGGAAAGAAAAAAAAGCCACAAGAAGCCTTAAGATGTCTCTTATTTCATTCAGTGATGATAGCAAGCATGCTATATTCAGACGCTCTTTAGTACCTCATAGGAATCTCTTCATACTAATATGTAAGTATATTATGGATATTAGGGCACTAAGCATCCTGAATAAACTTCACTGTGGTTGAGGCAAGAGATTCTTCCTGTTTCTGCAGCATTACATGCAGCAATAACTGCATGATTGCTATTATTTTCTAGGTTTTGTGTTCACGCCTCATTAATTTCAAATTGTTATGGGATGGTTCTGTTGGCTGTTTACTGTGCATACAAAAAAAACAACAATGTTCTTTTCTATAAACAGACAGGAATTATCTGAATGATGTGAACATTTTCACCTGTTTGCTGCATGTGAACTCGCCTAAGGAGATGGCTTGACTGATAGACCAGAAACAAACTTCTATCCAACAGGGTTTCAAAGCAGAATGAGCTTTGATAGACTTAGATGGGAATCAGGTGTATTATTTTATTTCCTCAATTTTTACATACTGTTCTATCTGGGTACTGTTCTTCTGGGTCACAGAATCACAGAATTTTAGGGGTTGGAAGGGACCTCTGGAAATCATCTAGTCCATCCCCCCCTAGTTAACTGCAGCCAAAGCCCTTTCTTCTCCAAAGATGGTGCCTTCATCCTGAATGTGAAAGGTGCCAAGAGCTGGATTTAAACACATTCTGAATTTAGTGAAACTTGTGTAGTCTTTAAAAGCATTTGCTAACAGTGTGCTTTGTTACTGAAAGGTTTGATGAGGGCAGAATACCAAACTAAAAATTCTACTTGACCTTTATGTGATGTTCAAACAGTTTCTGGTGTGTTAATCTCATCATTGCAGTTGAAGGTGATGGGATTCTTTTAAAATATAAATATCTTGGGTTTTATGGCTCATATTGATATATACACGTGGGTATCTTGCGAAGTTGGATGTACAGAAACATAAAACTTTAAAATCATCTTTGCTAGAGATATCAGTGCTTGAAATAGGATTATTCCAAGATAGGATTTCTTTTGCATTATATTGTTTTATTAATTTTTCTGCCATGTAAATCCAACCATTTAAAAAAAAAGTTTTGTTTTTGTATATGGAACTGGAACACAGAAAGTTCCATCTGAATGTGAGGACATGATTCTTTAATGTGAGTGTGACAGAGCACTGCAGCAGGCTGCCCAGAGCAGTCGTGGAGAGTCCTTCTCTGGAGATACTCTGACCTCACCCAGATGTTTTCCTTTGCAACCAACTGCAGGGAACCTGCTTTAGCTGGGGTTGGACTAGATGATCTCCAGAGGTCTCTTCCAACCTCTGTGATTCTGAGATGCTGTTACACAATAAGTGGGAAGGCACACTGATGTCAGTGTGATAAGGTGTAAGCATTTTACAAACTAAATATTTATTCCAAGATGTATTGATGAGCTCTGTTTAATCAGTTTGTGATGCTTTCTCAACAAAATCTTGAGGTTAATTCCTACAGTCAGTTTAAGTGCCTGTTTCCATGTTGTCAGCTCAGAGTGGGTACGCTGAGTCTGGCTTCCACACAAACTACAGCAATAATGCACCTTCTAAAGAAAAGCACAATGAATAAATAATTGGGAGTATGTATTCATTGCAGTGAAGGTTTTCTTGGATAAAGAAAGCAACATGGTTCAGCACTGATTTTCCATTCTTCAAAACTTGTTTTTAAGTAAGAGTATTTGTTCAGATACTGTTCCTGGAGTAATGCAGATGAATTTGTTTACAGTTTGAGAAATGTTTACCTGCAGTCCTTTAGTGACAAATGCAGTGGAGACATTAATACTCAAAACTGTGCTATCAGAAGTGAAAGTCTTTTTAAAAAAAAATTATCAAGCCTTTGAGTCAGAGCTTTTATTAATATCCTTTGTTCCAACGTTAATTCTTGTTTTTCCTGTGTTTGAATTAAGTGAAGGTTAGCTTTGCTTCCCTAGAGGGGAGCCCGAGAAGAAACTGTAGAACTCGCCCCTCCAAAGTATGCATGTTTGTGATTAACTGCTTTAAAAACAGTTTCTCTCTTGTAGTTCTATTTAATGTAGGACATCAAAATCCTGAGCTCTACATGGCAAGCCTGGACTCATGAACTTTAACCAAATTATGCACTGAATAAAAACATACAGAATTACAAAAAGTAATTTCAATGTGAAGTATAAACTTCTGGCAGATAATGTTGTATGGTCAGCAGAATTTTTAATAGCTACCATATTGGCAGCCAATTTGTGTATTCCGTGGCAGAGCTTCAAGAAAGGCGTTACCCCAAATGGCAGGAAGTGAGGAAATGGCCTCAAGTTGCACTAGGGCAGCCTTGGATTGGACATTAGGAAGAATTTCTTCACAGGGAGCTTGGTTAAACGTTGGCTTGGTCTGTACATGGCAGTGGTGGAGTCAGCATCGCTGGAGTGTGGATGTGGCACTAAGAGATGTTGTGGAGTAGTGGGGCTCAGTAAGTCAGGTTGATAGCTGGTCTTGATCTTGAAGGTTCCAACCTAAATGATTCTATGATTCTCATTAATGAAGTTCCTCTGACCAGCTTAGTCTTTCCTTCTCGTGTTTCCTGCTGAATCTTTTCTATCTTTACAGCTCTTCACTGCTTCCAACAGCTTTCTTAAGTTTGTAAATTACTTGTTTTCTTTTTCACAAGGTTCTGAGTGTACTATTATCTACTCTCTTCCTCTCCCTGTAAACCATTTGACGTTGCCCTCTGGCTGTACTCAACACCATCTTTGAAGCTCAGCTCTCCCCTCCTGTTACACAGGCCTGTGTTTCAAAGCCCACTGAAATCATGCTGTAATTTCACAGCCCTTCGAGTGATCCCCTTCCAGTCGAACCCGCAGGTTTCTTCAGTTCCTTCAAATCCTTTGTTAGGTATTCATTTCTTCCATGGCATCTGTCATGCAGAATTGAGCTAGATGAGGTCAGTGTTCAGCACAGTCCATTTTCCTTGCTTTGAAATTTCAACCATAATCAGATCTTCTAAATACATTTAGACCGTGTTAGATCTTTTTCAGAGCAGAAACACTGTCTTCCAATTCAGGGTTGAGTATTCTGAGCATTCTGCAGTAGTACCTATAAGGAAATAAAGGTCTGTCACCTTTGTGGAAGATCTTTTTAAATTAGTAACAATTTATGAAAAGAGCATTTGTAGTAAATAAGACAATGGAAAAGCGTCACCAAGTCCAGACTTTGTAAATAATATTTGCTGAATTAAACCCACTTTTCTTCCTTACAGATGGAGGATTTTTAATAACATCTTTGTTTTATGCAGTAAATGAGCATGCTTGTATTTGGCTGCATGGCACGTCCTACCTCATAAATACACCAAGCCAAATGTGAAGCATTTTCTCGTAGGAAAAAAAGATAATTGAATAGAAATGGGTTGTAGCAAATGAGATTGAAAGCTTGCCATGAACGTGAAAAAGAGATTAAGAGGTGAACAGAATATTTAGAGCGTCTGGAATACTGCTGTGGCAAGAGAATGTTAATCTGACGTTGTCTGGGCACGAGGCAGCCTCAGAGCCGACACATTCCTGGGGGCCTCACTGCAAACTGAGCTGCCAGCGCAGTGTTTACAGCAAGCTGCAGGGCCCACGTAGGCTGTATACATGAACTCTGCCTGCCGACCACACAGACAACGCATGCCAAGTGTACTCTTCCAATTTAAAGCAAAGCAAATGTTGTATTTAACCTTGACAGGATTCAACAGGTGTCAGCACAGAGACATACGAAATGTCAAAATGCGTTGTGACCGAGCTTACGTTTATCGCACTTATTTTAACTCCAGAATGTGACTTTAACTTGTGAGCAACTGAGCTGTCAGCATTTAAGTAGAAATAGTTTAAGATGTTTACTTCAAAGTTAAAAAAAAAAAGTGCATATTTAAAAAAAAGTAATTAAATCAGAACACACACATGCACAGACACAGTGTCTGTTGTGTTTGAATAATTGCTGTTACAAATGAGTACTGATTCCATTATGGAAGGATGGTTTCATCCAAATCTTTTTTGATAGAAAGTAGCTGAAGTTACGTTGTTCTTATGTCACAATTTCACAGAACATGACAGTGTCTTACTGGCCTTTTAACTATTTTTCTTTGCCTTCCAGATACTGGTGGTACCAAAGGGGAACGATTGAGTGCCAAACTAAAAGCTTTGCCTGGAACAAGTGAGCCCTATGAAAGTAGCAGCAGTAAAGAAATAGGCAAGTGGGCATCTTACACCTTGCAACCTCCCAGATCCTCAAAGAGAGGGGAATTAGAAAAACTACATTATTGGAAGAGCAAGTATAATTACACAGTTAGGAAAACATTTTCCCCATGGAATCAGTGTGATGGATGACGTTAGCTTCATTGTTCAGAGCTCACTTTAAAGGATCTGTAGATATCAAGGAATGTGGTCCAACTAAATATTTATTTATTTTAATCTTTGTCTGTTGCAAGGTTTGGTCAGTTCTTGTGGTTCTGTAGTCATAAGTTCTTCACTGAGGTTGAGTTTTCAAAAGGGTGCAAGGGATTTACAAGCCCTAATCCTTATGGAACGTGTTACTTCCTAGAATGCCCTCCCTTAACCATCTCATCAGTCTTCCTGTTCCATTCACGTTTCCTAAGTCTTTTTCTCACTGATTGGCTGTAGTAAAATAAAGAAAAAAATAATGTTAAAAGTAGTATCACTGGAACTCAGGTGCACTGCTCTTGTGCCATGCCTTACTTCCCAGATGTGATATCTTGTTCTCCTTCAGTGATCTTTCTAGTCTGCATTTACATTACAGATGTGTCATGTTAGAAAGCAGGCTTGTGTTTGATTAGGTATGTTTAAAACAAAGCTAAAAGTACTTGCAGGTAACTGTTTCAAATGTACTTGTTTAAATCCCAGATGCTTCCTACATAGACCCACTTGGTCCACAAGCAGAAAGACCTAAAACTGCAGCAAGAAAACGAACCGAGGAAGATGACTTTGCTGATGAAGAACTAGGAGAGGATTTGCTTCCGGAATAATGTATGGTCCACTCATAATCTTTTCTCCTTTTAAAATTTTTAACAAAAAATACTTCTTTGAGGTGATTTTGTACCAGGTTTTAATGAAACAATTGTTGAAACACATTGTATTTATGGTTCCATATATGAAATGTAGGAAGTTTTGTAGTGTATTTTACAATTGATGAAAAATAAAACACGTTATGTTTGGGTTATTTTACTCCTGCAGTTAAACTGCATAGGCGCTCAAACTCACTGCTATCTACACCAAATGAAGAATGAAATTTTAGAAATTTCAGAATTTTCAGAAATGATTTCAGAAATACTCAGGGTACTGTGAAACACGGCAGTCTTGAAGTTCCACCTTTCAATGTGAAATACCTCAAAGCAATATTACAGGAGAGAAAGTCCCATATCCCTTATTCAAAGCCAAGGTTTATTTAGGGCGTGTTGGTTGACTTCCTGAAAATGTGGGGTGTGACCTTGGTCATCTCTAAGGCCACAATTCAGCAAAGTACTTACACTGATAAGGAGAAAGTGTCTTAATACTAAAAGTCCACATTTAGCTGAACCAGGGCTGTCTCCATGCAATGTTATCTCCTTATGGTTGCAATTACAACACTAAGAACCTTTCGCATTTTAAACAGATTGTGGGTAGGATTTCGATCTTAAGACCTTAAGAATGGTTTGTTAGATTTCAGCTTTTATGTTTTTAATGTGAGGGATTGTGGCACTGATGAGAAATAGAGTATGAGGAATCACCATTTTGCTTATAGACTAAATAAGTTTGATATGAAGTCAGTGATGTCTGTTATTTGGGAACTTGGGATTTCTGATTTTCTTCACTTTTCAAAGCAAAGAATATTAGTCAGCAGTTCAACGTCTCCTAACAAATACTTTCAGATCTAGAAGACTGTAGTGACAGGGGTTTGGTTTAATAGTGAGACTCTGGTGTGACACTTTGAAATACAAAGGTTACTATTGCTTTTTCTGAGTGCTGGTGTTTAGGCTATTTCCCAACTAGTGATACTGGAAAGATCGTATCTTCATGAAGTGTTTTTGGCAGGTTTCAGAAACATCTGCCTGGTCTCATCGGACATGCCTCTGCAAGTGGTCTGAAATGCTGCTGTAGAGGCACTCGTGTAGGAACGTAACCTTGTGAATGTTATGTTACAGTCAGTTCATGAACTACATTACATGTAATGTGTTTCCCATGGCCCTCAGTGTAGGGACTGCAGCAGCTTCCAGTTGGTTGCAAGAGCACAGCACATTAAGTATGGTTCTAGAACATCGTGAGGAGAACCAAAGGAAAAAGACAGGGCGGGTTCTGGAGTGTGATCTCCTAGAGAAAAAAAAAAAGGAAGGAAGGGGAAGGAAAGAGGAAGGTGTGGAGGAAGGGAAAGGGAAGGAAAGAGGGAATTGAATGAAAAGGAAGAGGGAAGGGAAGGGAAGGGAAGGGAAGGGAAGGGAAGGGAAGGGAAGGGAAGGGAAGGAAAAAGAGCATAAGAAGGAAGTCAGTGCTACCTATCTTATTTCTTAAAGTCTTTCCTGTGCTGCAGTTCTTTTCTAGCAGCAGGACAGAAAGGAAATAAGATAACTCTGTCTGCTTCGGGTTCAACTTAGCTGAGGAAGAGACCTTCCATGTCTTCTAGCATTAGTAATACAGAAAAGTGTGGTCTCCACTGTCTGTTGTGAACCCCAATTTCACTGCAGCCTTTACCGTTTTACTTTCCTCTGCTCGTTGACAGTAGTCCAAAGACAATACATGCTTGTCAGCATTGAGACAGTGCATGTGGTACGCAGTAGTTCTCTTGTGTAGACTTCGTCTTGTAAGACCTGGGCCTGCAGGATGTAAGGTGCCAGGCAGGATGGAGCGTTTGCAGCTGCAGGTGGCAGTGGAATGAAATCAGTAGTGAATTCATCATTTAGTTTACCTAGGTGCACAGCTACATTATGTGAAATTCTGTGCTTTACAATGAAGAATTGCACTTTTGTTCCACTGCTGCACAAATTCCCTGGAACTTCTGGAACACGTTGTTTCTTGTAGCACGAGAATCTGATGATAAAATGGTTTGGGCTATGATGCATTTGCACATTATTTTGCATGAGCTCACTCAAAACTGAGAGAAAGTCATGTGACCAAGTACTGAAATAGTAAGTCCTGTGGATGGAATGATTTAGTCCAAGTTCTGCTCCTTCAGAGCTATGTTAGCTATGGCTGTCTCTCTGAACGAAGTGGGCCTGGAGCAGAGGAGCTGATGTGTAACTACCCGTATTGTAACACCGTTAGCACTCTCGCTGTACAGCTGCGGCCTCCGAAAGGCTCCATCTCCAGAAGTCACACTGCAGGTATGTGCTTCTGGCATCAGTTAAGCTCTGGAAATAGTAGATCATTTACAATTCCTGAATACAGTTTTGTAAACGCCACAGGGCAGCTGTTATTTATTCATTTATTTAATCATGGGAAGGTGGCAGTATTAAACCTAGGAAAATGTTAATCCTGTTGAGAAACTGTTTTAGCTTGTATCATCTTGAAAACTTGGTCACAGAATCACACAACTGTAGGGGTTGGAAGGGACCTCCAGAGATCATGGAGTCCAACCCCCTGCCAGAGCAGCTCCCTAGCCCAGGTTGCACAGGTAGGCGTCCAGGCGGGTCTGGAGCGTCTCCAGAGAAGGAGACTCCACCACCTCTCTGTGCAGCTGTGCCAGTGCTCCGTCACTGCACTGTGACGCACATTTGTGCAGAACTTCCTATGCCTCAGTTTGTGGCCATTTCCCCTCGTCCTATCACCACACACTGCTGAGAAGAGTCCACCCTCATCCCTTTCTCTCCCACTCTTTAGATATTTATAGACATGGATCAGATCCCCTCTGAGTCTTCTTTTTTCAAGGCTGTACAGCCCCAGGTCTCTCAGCTATTCCTTCTAAGAGAGGTGTTCCACGCCCTTTATCATCTTTGTAGCCCTCCGCTGGACTCTTTCCGGGAGATCCCTGTCTTTTTTCAACTGGGGAGCCCAGAACTGGATACAGAACTCCAGGTGAGGTCTGAGCAGGGCACAGTAGAGGGGGAGGATCACCTCCCTTGACCTGGCCACGCTCTTTTTCATGCACCCCAGGATCCCATTGGCCTTCTTGGCCACCAGGGCACAGTGCTGGCTCATGGTCAGCGGTTCATCCACCAGGACACCCAGGTCCCTGTCCTCAGAGCTCCTCTCCAGCAGGTCCCCCCAACCTGTACTGGTGCATGCAGTTATTCCTTCCCCTTGCTCTTTTTAAACTGCATCCAGACACAGATGAAGCGTATCTATGTGTAAAGAGATAAAATTTGTGCATATTGTATGCCCTTCCTATGCATCCAGGAATCTCTTAATTGTTATAATCACATAATGAGCTCTGAGATCACAGAATGACATGGGTTGAAAAGGACCTCAAAGCTCATCTAGTTTCAACCCCCCTGCAGTGGGCATGGTCACCAGCCACTAGAGCAGGCTGCCCAGAGCCACGTCCAGCCTGGCCTTGAGTGCCTCCAGGGATGGGGCGTCCACAACCTCCCTGGGCAGCCTGATCCAGTACATCACCACCGTCCTTTGAGTGAAAAACTTCCTCCTAACATCCAACCTAAATCTCCCTTGTCTTAGTTTAAAACCATTCCCCCTCATCCTATCGCTATCAACCCGTGTGTGATGACAACTTTCATCCACGGCCATCACGGGAAAGCATTTCAACCTCTTAACCCGTTTTCTCTCAGAAAACATCAGTTATCCTTACAGATTCGCACTGATTCAAGTTTCCCCCACAATAAAGCTCGGATCCATGAACCCATTGGTTGGCTCCTCCGCTCTGTGCGCTCCTTATTTCCTGAAGAGCTCAGGGCCGGGCTCCCTCCCGCGCCGCAGCGCTCGCCTCCTCCGTGAGCGCCCGCGATCCTCCTGGCACGCGAGGCCAGGGGAGATGCAGCGAGGCGCGGGGCGCTCTTCCAACCGCTCCTCCGCCGGGAGACAGCCCGCGGCACGCTGCCCTCGCCTTCCTCGAGCGGCCCGAGCGCCGGGCGCGCCGCCGCCATGCAGCGAGGCAGGGTGAGCAGGGGCGGCGCGGGCGGGACGGGGTAGTGCGGGCGCGGGGCGCGGGGCGCGGGGGTCGGCCCGGCTGACGGCTGCACGTTGCAGGTGCTGACGGCGCTGCTGTGCGCGGCGCTGCTCCCGCTCCGCTCGGACGCCGCCAAAGCGCCCAAACGCCCTGCCCGGCCCCGGAGCTGCGGCGAGCGGCCCGAGGAGCTGCTGGAGCAGCTGTACGGGAGGCTGGCGGCCGGCATGCTCGGCGCCTTCCACCACACGCTGCAGCCCGAGCCGCCCGGCCGCCAGCACAACGCCAGCTGCCCCGCGGGGGCCCGGCCGGGCGGAGACAGGAGGTTCCGGCTGCCCGTCAACCTGCGCAGCGCATCGCCGTGGGCATACAGGTGAGCGGCGGGGCCGGGGCGCGGCGCTGAGGGGCGTCCGGTGGCGCGCTGTGAGGCGCTGTGAGGCGGCGCGGGCAGAGCCGGGGTGAGGTGCCGCTGGAGGTCCCGCGGGTTCCCGCACGTCTCCTCGCCAGCGGTCGGGGAGGTTTGTAGCTTACAGGTACGTTTGCCACATAGCGCTGCTGTCAGAAGATGGCTCTGTTTGGTCCCATTCTCAGCCCCTCCAGGCACGTAACTTCTGTTGGAGCTCGGTATGTGCTCAATGCCTAACAGAGAATGCTGTCTGGTAACAGAGCCCGTTTTCACTTGATTCCCGGTGCTGCGAGACGTTGCAAGATGTGTGAGGAGAGCATAAAACACGGAATTGCTCACTATGAAGAGCGATGTGCATCTGTGATGACAACCTGCTGCTTCGCAGACTCTGAAGGCAGATCCAGGGAGTGTCAGGAAGGCCAGCCCTGCTCAGGCGGCTGCTCCCCCCCTTAACTCCCTCAGCAGCCCCCCAAATGCCTTCAGAGCTGTTGTGTATCTCCAGAAAGGACATGTGGCTCTCATCAGAACTCACCGTGACACAGTGCACCTTGTCAGTGGTTGAGCAATTCCACCAACGTGATCTTGACAGTTTCTTCTCCGTGTCAAGGGTGTTAACTGTGAAAATCTGTGTACACCTCTTCCCTGTGTGAGAGAACTTTACCAGCCTGCATACGTTTCATTCTTTCAGTCTTTCCTCACAAATTGCTCCTCTTTGCTCACCTTCCAGGACTCCTGGCTTTCCCTGCTGCTGTTCCTTTTAACTGCCAGGGTTGTTTGGTGAATGCCCAGAAGTGTGCTCACCTGAGGAGAACAAGTGGTCCCCACCGCTTAGATGTTGTACTAAGGGATGTGATTTAGTGGAGAAATAATGGTAATAGGTGGGAAGTTGGCCTGGATGATTTCAGAGGACTTTTCCAATGTCGGTGATACTATGTTTCTGTGCTTCCTCTGCGCCACAGTGGGATGGACACACCTCAAACATGAATTTCACTATTTCAGACTTGCATCAGGATTCCTGCCCAGTTCTGGCATCTCCTGACGTCCTCAACCTTTTTTTCCGCCAGTGAAGAGATACAGATTCTTTTTGACCTGCGTTTTAATGTCTGTGAAATACTGTGCTATTACTCTGTCTTCACTGGTGTTGCAGCAGTTCCCGTTGTGACCATCTGCAGATTTCATTAACGTGCTGTTTATACTCCCTATTCCAGATCATTAATAACGTGGATATTGAGCCTGGCTGCACTTACCTTCCCTGCACGTCTCCCCAGACACCTGCTCCCAGCTGTTGAACACAGCTTCTTGTAACTCTTCTGCTTGCATGCCAGCTCAACTGGAATTTCTTCACATCAGCGTTTGTGAGAAGGAATCAAATTTATTACTTAAAGATCAGTGTGTAACATTCACCGTTCTGCATCGTATATCTCCAAGTTTGTCATTCTGTTCAGTTTTGAACAGAATGTCTGTTTTGTCTTTGACTGGGTAAAAGTACTGATCCTTTTGTGACTTCTTTTTTTGTCTTTGTACTGTGCTTACAGCTCGCTTTCTTTTACTTGGTCCTTAATTTGGTTATACAACTAACATGTCTTATGTCATTTTTGGCATGCTACAACCTGGACATACAGGAATTGCACGTGGACTGCACCATGGACCATCTGGTCCATCCTGCTGCTTACAGCATCTGTCCATTGGTATTTCAGTGAAACTTAGGGGAATATATGAGTTTGTCCACCTGATAGTGAAATTCCATCCCAGGGGCTACAGGAGTTTGGTGCGTAGGTGGGAGCATGGAGTTCAGAATCACAAAATCACGGGCATTGGAAGGGACTTCAAGAGATCATCGAGTCCAACCCCCTGCTAAAGCAGCTTCCCTACAGCAGCTTACACAGGTAGGCATCCAGATAGGTCTTGAATATCTCCATAGAAGGGAACTCCGCAGCCTCTCTGGGCAACCTATTCCAGCGCTCTGTCACCTTGAACGTAACTGCATCTTAGTACAGAACTTCCTTTGTTCAAGTTTTAGGACAAGGATGTCCTATCACTGCACACCACTGAGAAGAACCTCACCCATGCCCCCAACCCATGTTGTCTCCCACCTCCCTTTAGATATGTTAAGTACTGTTAAGATCCCCTCTGAGTCTTCTTTTCTCAAGGCTGTACAGCCCCAGGTCTCTCAGCCATTCCTCCTAAGAGAAGCGTTCCACACCCTTTATCAGCTTTGTAGCCCTCCACTGGACTCTTTCCAGGAGATCTCTGATTTTTTAAAACTGGGAAGCCCAGAACTGGATACAGTACTCCAAGTGAGGCCTCACCAGGGAAGAGTAGAGGGGGAGGATCACCTCCCTCGACCTGCTGCTGGCCATGCTCTTTTTAATGCACCCCAGGACACCATTGGCCTTCTTGGCCACCAGGGCACAGTGCTGGCTCATGGCCAACCTGCTGTCCACCAGGATTTCCAGATCCTTCTCTGCAGAGCTCCTCTTCAGCAGATTGTCCCTCAGCCTGTACTGGTACATGTGGTTATTTCTCCCTAGGTGCAAGACTCCCTTGGTGTTGTTAAACCTCAGGTTCCTCCCTGCCCAGCTCTCCAGCCTGTCCAGGTCTTGCTGAATGGCAGCTCAGCCTTCTGGTGTGTCAGGCACTCCTCCCAGTTTTGTATCATCAGCAGACTTGCTGAAGGTGGACTCTGTCCATTCATCCATGTCACTGTTGAAGATATTGAACAAGATAGGACCCAGCACTGACCCCTGGGGAACACTGCTAGTTACAGGCCTCCAACTGGACTCTGTGCTGCTGATCACAACCCTCTGAGCTCTGCCAGTCAGCCAGTTCTTGATCTGCCTCACCATGCACTCATCTATACCACACTATAAGTTTCATAACAAGGATGATGTGGGAGACAGCATTGAGCTCAGATTTCATTAACCTTGCTGCCTAGCACAAGTGCCATCCCATTAATCAGATGTTTGTTTTCATTGACATTATTGTCTGCCATCATGTGTCTATGTCTTCAAGGCTAGGAATTAAAGGAAGAATTATAAAAGCAAACACCTTCCAGCATTAATTTGGCAAACATCTTTATGTGCAGTCAAGAAATCATGCCTACTTCTGAATTTCCAAGTCTCATGGCTTCTGTGCCTCTCTTGGAGCCTCCTCCTGTGTTTACAGAAGGGTCGCTTCCTGCACTGAGAGACAAGATTACAGCTTCAGATTTTCCATAGCTGAGCCCG
This sequence comes from Callipepla californica brunnescens, assembly GCA_023055505.1. Classification (NCBI taxonomy): domain Eukaryota; kingdom Metazoa; phylum Chordata; class Aves; order Galliformes; family Odontophoridae; genus Callipepla; species Callipepla californica. The sequence continues at coordinate 107,746,687 of JALIRH010000001.1, read as the reverse complement.
CCTTCTTTTATTTTGCATCCAGCACTTTGTGACTACCAGCAAAATAATAAAGAATTTCTGCATAGAGGTGATGATTTCCATGGGAGGTTGTTTACTGAAATGCAGTAAGGTGAAATAATTGACAAAATTTCACACCATCTTTCTAGGATTCTGTCTTACACTCCTTTTATGTTCCGAATTCCTTGAGATTTGCTTGCTGTTGCCTGTGTTTATCTGATGGTGAAGTCCAGTGCCAGCTAGTCCCTTTCTCAAATGTTGCCTAGCTTGGTTATTTTTCTGCTTTTCAAAGAACAGTTTCAGTTTAAAACTTGAACATGAGAAGTTCCATACTAACACGCAGAAGAACTTCTTTATGGGAAGGGTGACGGAGCACTGGAACAGGCTGCCCAGGGAGGTTGTGGAGATAGATATTCATAGGATTCTAGAACACTTAGAGTTGGAAGGGACCTTTAAATACCATCTAGTCCAATGCCCCTGCAGTGAATGGGGACATGCCCATCTTGATCAGCCTTGCCTTGAAACACTCCAGGGATGGGGCATCCACCACCTCTCTGGGCAACCTGTGTCAGTGCCTCACCACCCTCATCATGAAAGACTTTTTCTATATATCCAGCATAAATCTCCCCTCTTTAAACTTGAAGCAGTTTCCTCTTGTTCTTTCACCACAGACCCTGCTAAAGAGTCTGTCCCCTTCTTTCCTGTAGCTCCCCTTTAGATACTGCAAGGCTGATCTCAGGTCTTCCTGGCGCCTTCTCTTCTCCAGGCTGATCAGCCCCAGCTCTCAGCCTGTCCTTGTAGTAGAGGTGTTCCATCCCTTGGATCATTTTCGTGGCTCTCCTCTGGACGCACTCCAGCAGCTCCATGTCTCTCCTGTACTGAGGACTCCACATCTGGATGCAGTACTGCAGTGCAGAGCAGAGGGGCAGGATTCAAGACCCATCTGGATGCCTACCTGTGTGACCTATGGTAGCAGCTGCTTTAGCAGCTTAATATATCTTATTTTTCTATTAGCTTACACAAAATCTTAATAGAAGTAATACAGGCAAGCCTGTCTTCATGGGTCGGCCCAAACCTGACTGCAGTGCTTAAGGAAATAAAGTCATACGCAAGAGGGGCTTTCCTTTAGATAAAACTCAGTGATTTGCAAGAACCTTATCCAAGATGTTTTCCTGGATTTAGCGTTTTTGTGTGGTGCAGTGTGCATGGCCCACAGATGCAGCTGAGGCCAAGAACTCCGGGGAGCACAGAACTGCTCTCCTTTCTGAGCACATGCTCGTACAACAGCTGGATGTTACTGGAGGTGTGACAGTCAGGTTGTTGTCCTGTTGCACTCATAAATCCTTAGAAGATCAGGAGCTAACAGCTGTTTTTTCCCTTGGCAGAACACATAAATCTTTGCAGCAGGTGTTTGTTTGTTACGTTCTCATTGTGCTCAGCGTGTTCTATATGCAAGTAGTAAGTGTGGTGCGTGCAGAACTGAATTGCCCGACGCCAGCTGTGGGTTTCTGAAGGGTTAGCTGTGCCTGCCTAATCCAGCACAGCATCTGACCGCTGGATTTGGAAGCTTGAAGACTATGAAGTGCTAATATTATTAAAAAATACTACATCTGAAAGTAGTAATACAAGGCAAGAGAGAGAAAGTCTTTGCAAGACTTTTGCTTCTGACAGCAATATCTCTCTTGAGTTTCCAGGCTTAGTGCATAAACGGCAGGAAGTTTGTTTTTCACTGGGAGCTCTCAAGACACTCATAGGGTTGTAAGGAAAAGCAGCCTAGAACTAGTCACACTTCATTAGCAGTTCCAGTTCAGCACAACCCAGCTGCTTGTTCCAGCAGATGGAAACATAGCAGCCCTGCACAGCTCCCTGCTCGGTCATTTGCAGATGAGGACCGCTGGCCAGGCAGAGATCACTTGGCATGCAACAGCTCGAGCTCAGGGCAGCCTGCACTGTGTGCTTGCTCTGTGTAGCTGGCAGTTGTGGTACAGCACCTGGCACAAGATGCAGGGGACGCTGCTGTGGGAAGGTGCACCTCTCAAGTCCTCTACCACTTGCAGCTGATAGATCATAGAATGCCTTGGGTTGGAAGGGACCTCAAAGATCATCTGATTCCAGCTCCCTGCCACAGGCAGGGTTGCCAACCTCTTATTCAGCCCTTACATGATATTGCCAACTTGCCATCCAAGCTGGTCTAGAACACCTCCAGCGATGGAGTATCCACAGCTTCTCTGGGCAAATTCTGTCATGTCCGCCCATCTGTCCACTACATGTAGGAAGGAGTCAGTGGGAACTTGGGGCACGCTTTTTGTCCAGCTGAACACTGTCAAATATGCTTGTCCTGTTCCAAAAGACTTAAAAATGGAACTTGTGCTTGGAGTTACGGAGATACATCAACCTGAGGCTGTGGTCACTGTGTGCACAAACTGATATCAGTGCATAAAGACAAGAAGGTCACAGAGTGCACTTGCATGGCTAGGTTACCTCCAGTAGCAGCTTTGGGCTGAAGATGCAGAACCTTTTAGTGCAGCCTATAATTCCATTACTTAAGAACGTTTAGCCCTCCAGTTCTGCTCTGGTTGCAAAACCGTGTCTGCATTTTTGATTCATTTTTGCATTTTTAACTCTGATTCCTTTCAGTCCTCATCTCTTGGACCAGTGGTACCTATCCCACACTTAGGAATAGAAGAGATTTTGCTATGGAAAGCAGAAAACCACACCACACCATCCTTCCAGAAAACCTCATTTACGCCTGACTTTGCCATGTGAGAATTCAGAAGGGGGAGGCTTGTTGCAGACCGTGATTCCACTGACACTGTTCTCTTGTTATTAGTGAAAACTGCAGTGTTTGCATCGAGAAGCATTTCTATGCTTTTCAGTAACATCATAAACCAGGTGCTAGAGATAACACAGCATAGGAAATACCTCTGGCTTGACATATGGTGTGTAACACTCTGCCACGGAAATTATTCACGTTTGAGTTTGAAATAGGAATGGATCGCAGGAGAAGCAACCGTATTTCACTGTCCTCCTTTCTGCTGCCTAGCAGACATTTCATTGCACGTTGGTGTGAGATCCTGTAACTTGAAGGTATTTCCTGGGGAAAGTAAGCAAGTGTAAATGGGACAGAGCAGCTTTGCAAAACCTATCAGCAGCATCACAGATGTCTGGCTGTGCAAGAACTGGCCGCGTTTCTCTGCAAGGAATTCAAGATCCTTAAAAAGATAAAAGAATCCAGAATATATGGCCACTGCAGAAACAGAAGTGAGAAGGTCCCTTTTTTTTATGATCCGAGAGCCGTAGAATCATGTGAGTTGGAAGGGACCCTTAAATGTAAGTCATCTGGTCCAACCCCACTGCCATGAACATGGACACCTACAGCTAACACATCAGGTGCTCAGAGCCCCGTCCAGCCTGACCATGAGTGTCTTCAGGGATGGGATATTTACCACCTCTCTGGGCAGCCTGTGCCAGTGCCTCACCACCCTTGTTGTAAAACAACTTTTTATGTCCAATCCAAGTTACAGCCCTTCCCAGCAATTCCAGCATAAGCAGGAAGAGGGAGCGAAGCACTAAGCAACAAATACATCGTCACCACAGTGTGCACTGTGGCTGCACACTTTATTTTTTTATGCCTTGTACTTTTTTTTTTTTTTTTAATTTCTTCTTTTCTTGGAGAAGAGGAGGCTCAGGAGTGACCTTATCTCTCTCCACAGTGACCTGAAGGGAGGTTGTGGTGAGGTGGGAGTTGGCTTCTGCTTCCATTAACTAGTGATAGGATGAGACGGAATGGTCTCACATTGCTCCAGGGCAGATTCAGGTTGGACATCAGGAAATATTTCTTCTCTGAGAGAGAGGTCAGGTGCTGGAACAGGGTGTTCATGGTGCTGGTGGAGTCACTGTCCCTGGAGCTGTTCAATAAGCGTTCGGATGTTGTACTGAGGGACGTGGTTTAGTGGGGAATATTGGTGATAGATGGACAGTTGGACTGGATGATCTTAGAGATCTTTTCCAGCCTCGGTGAGTCCACAGTTGTGTGATTCTGAGTGCTATTCTCTGGTTTCAGGAAGAGGTAGAGACAACAGAGGTGAATCATGCAAAGAATTGCTAAGTTCTACTTTCAAGAGGAGGAACCTTTACAGCCCTGAACACCTTAGGCACACTAGGGAGCAGAAACCATTGCAGAAAGAACTGTACAAAGTAATTCAATTTAAATTATATAATCCTAAATAATCACGCCAACAGGAAGAATGTTAACAAGTGTTTGTAGTGCATTTTTAAGAACTCGAGGCAGATAAAAAGTCTGGAAGCGTCCAAGTCTTTTCTAATGCTCAACTTTCCCATTCAGTCCAAAGCTCGAGGCTTACTCTGCTGAAAGCCCCGATTCGCATTTCGGGAAGCCAGCAGCCTCATAGTTCAGCAGGCTCTGTAGGACTCGATCAGTCCAATGAGTCGTTTGTGCTTTTTCTTTCAATTTTTCGACTAAGAAGCCGGACAGCAACAACTACTGCTATCTTTCCTGGCGACAAACCCCCCAAAGCATTCCATAAATATTTACATTCAAATAACTTGATAATAATGTTTTCCAGATGAATATATGGAGAGATGCTAATGAATCTTTATTATTTGCTTCCCTGTAGAATTTCCTATGACCCCACAAGATACCCTAAATACATTCCTGAAGCATACTGCCTGTGCAAGGGCTGCCTCATGGGGATCTTTGGCGAGGAGAATTTTCACTTCCGCAGCACCCCGGTGTACATGCCCACCGTCATCCTGCGCCGCACCTCCTCTTGCGCTGGCGGCCGCTATGTGTACACGGAAGACTACGTCACTATCCCAGTGGGCTGCACTTGTGTGCCTGAGCAAGAAAAGGAGGCCGAGAGCGTGAACTCCAGCATAGACAAGCAAGAAATGAAGTTGCTGGTAAACCAGAACAAGCCGTCATCAGAATGATGAATGTAGGAAGAGTGGTCCGTACGGTATTGGCTTCACATCATTATTTCACCACCTCAGCAAACTGTGCACAGCAGAGAAACGCATCAGATCACGCTGTTCCTCTGCTTACAGTTATTTCAGTTATAAGATGGAAAATTCTGTTCAGTTGCTCAGATCGTTAGCGATGACAGTTCACAGTACGAACTTCTGTAGCTCATGTGAGTAGCTCTTGCAAATTCCAGTATAGCTTTTTTTTCTTCTTTCCTTAGAGTGGAACATTTTATCCGTACTATTCACAGTAAATTTTAGAAGATGACGCAATAGTAAGAAATGCTAGCTATTGCTATAGCAGACTACTGGTTGTAGATATTATTCAGGAATCTCTTGTACTCTACTTTTAAATACTTTTATATAAGGATCACGCAGCTACAGCCCAGGTGCCAAATCGTCAGTTGAAAGTATGGTTTTTCAGGCTGGGAGAGCCTTCCTTTGTACCACAAATCTCAACCCAGAGCAGCATTCTTTGCTGTTGTATCTTTGGCTATTTATACAGCACAGCATGGGAATTGTCACTGAGCTGCAGTCATTCATGAAACAACATTCTAGGAGTCAGCTATTTTTAAATTCACCAAATTGCTAAGGGCACAAAAGTGTTGAGAAAAAAACCATGCTAGAACATTATCAAAGTGCAGTGGACTTCCCCAGTGTGGACTACAGCTAATTGCACAGAAAAGATCCATTAGAATCAATAGGGTTTGGATCCCAAGAATTCTATGATGGATTTTGTTCATCATTAACTTCTTGACAGTTTCTTGAGATTAAACTGTGTTGTGTGAAGTTGAAATGCCAAAATGTTTTTCATATCACTGAAATAAATCACAGCCAATCCAAACTGGTTAAAACCAACTAATTTACACAATTAATTCTGCTCGTTTTTCCCCATGTTACAAGCAGCAGACAATCACCTGTGAAAAACACTAGCTTGTACAATAGCATTCAGCCTTTCATCTTTGCAGCTTACAGGAACTTGGGGCAAGACCCAGCTACAAACCATTGATAAAGGAAAAACTTGCATTTCCACAATGAGGGACCAAAGATTGACTTTTAGTCTAGAAAATGATAGTCAGGAATAACGGCAGCTTGCCTGGCCACAACTCGTACAAGGTCACAGTCTCTGAAGTTGGTAAATCTCAGAATGAAGAGCAGAGATTATCTTTTACTCTTGAATGATCATGACTACAGTATTGTTGTAAAACAGAATAAAGACTGTATGTATCGAGGTATTTGCTACATCAAGAATCTTAAGATTGGGCTTAGTTCGTGGAGGAGAAAGCCCCAGTCCTATACAGAAACATCATTTTGAAGTGCCATTGGATGAAGAATGGAAAGTCTACAACCTAAACAGAACTAACAAGTTAAACAGAGAATTAAAATCTTATAACTCCTTGTCTTGTTGCATAATTAACCATGCTCTGCATGGCTCCGTATGGCGTAATGGTGTTTTCATAGTGCAGTCTGTCTAGCTAAGAAGCCTCGAACAACTCTGAGAACTTCAGAAACCAATGGAAGGATTCCCATCACAATGTCCGACTGAAGTAAACAACTGTTGCAGATGTGCTTTTTGTTATTATGCTTTTCTTTAGCTCAGTATCTCCTCTAAGTGGGATACTTGTATCACGAGGAGATTCTCAAAGACAGACTCAAAAGAGGCCACAAAGCGTTTATTGGTCTCAGGGAACAGCTGATTGCCTCGCTGCTGCCAGCAATTAAAGGTGGTTACCTGTTCTCCAGAGAATTAAATATTCAGAGCTGTTAGAGCCATTTTTCTTTCCTCCTAATGTGGAAGAACTTCTCAGACAAAAGGGAAATGCGAATCAAAGACAGAGTGTTTCAAAGGGACGCAGACCTGCAAAGATAAATATACTTCTTTAGATGATGCTTCAGCAGATCCTTCAAGGTCTCACTGTTACGGAGTGTTTCTTCTCCTCACACGCATTTCAGGAAGGATGAAATTGGACCTTCAGACTCCATAGCACGTTAAATAAATTATTATTTATTGCCAATGACAATAAAAGTGGCCCTCAACAACAACAAAATAAATAAAGCTCTTTCTAAAAACTGCCCTCCAGAAAATCAGAGTGACTGACCACATGTGTGATGTGTGATCAGTGTCCACAACAAATGTGCTAACTAGCATCTGTGGATTTATTTGCGTAACACAGAGGAAAAAAGCTCACATTCTGTTGTAACTCTCCTGCAGCCATAATTTTATGGCATCAGTTTGAGTTTCTTCAAGTAAGTAGAGATGTTCTGGGAATTTCTGGGCATCAGAGGCTGACACCAGGTAAATGGAACACAACTGGTTTTGCCAATCCAGCAGAACAGATGCTTTAGCTTACATAAAGCTTCAGGAATTGGATGGCTGAAAGGAAAGTATTAGAGAACTGCAAAGCCTCAGTGGATCAATAGATTACGTATATTGGCGACCTCCTCTTCATACTGCAACAAGTGCAGAAAGCTTCCCATGGTCACAGGCAACCTGATGCTATTCTACTTCAATACACCTTTCCCTTTTTTAGTCTTCTTTCTCTTCCGTGACAGACTTTCTAGCTGAGCCAGTTAGCTTTCTGATCCAGCTTTCCAGTTAGATGTCTCTTGAAAGTGCTGTTTATGTTTCAGTGTGAGCGACTGTTTGATAATAATTTGTTATTGAACAACTGTTTCCTAATACTTCACATCAAAAACTGTTAGCTGTGCAAACATTTATTACCTCCATCATACCCTTCCATATATAAACCCTCTCCGCATTACTGATGTGGAAAAGTTTGAGTATTAAATGGAGTTTGTGTTTGTTTGGATTTTTTTTTTCCTTTTCTTTAAGATTTCATCACATCGTGAATTTATATCAGTTGGACTTCAACTGTGGTGTGACATTTTCCAGCTTTGAGCCCTCTGCGTACAGCTGCTGTGGCCTTGTCTTTAATTTGCACGGGGGGAGGGAAGTCCACTGGAGCTGCTTCAAGGCTCACAAACTGTTGACAGAAGGCAGACACGAAATGCCTCGTTGAACCAACTCCAGGCCCAATAAATGCAAACAATTCAAAGCTGAAACTATTTGGCAGCTGTGGCCGATTTGAGAAAATTTTTGTTGTGCCAGGAAAATCTTCTCCTGCAAGGAGGTTGTCCCTGGAATGCATTATGAGCCACAAAACACGGAACAATATCCTCAGTAAAGGATTTACTTTCTTCTCTGTAGTATCGCTTAAGATACATTGGAAAATCTGTACCGTGCAGGAAGGCTGAGAAAATCCTGAGGTGCTTGCTCAGGTTTACTGGCCCATCATTCCAAGGTGCTCGCACACAGGCGGCGGCCTGCAGCTGCAAATAAGCACAAGGTTGCCAGCAGAAAGGGGAAGGAGAAGGAGGCGATTACACGCTCTCAGAACATATAACTGCCTGTTAATTTCTCTGGGATTAGGGAGCAGCCGTAACTATAGGAGGGAGATCTGCACGTATTGCTGCTGAGTGGCGTGAGCTATCGCTTGTTTCTGCAGCGCTTCCTTCCAAGGAGACTGCAAAGCACGAGGAGAAAGGCAGCAGCAGCAGCAGCGGGTGCTTCCCACTTGCTTCTGGGCCGAGGGGTGAAGGCATATTGCCTGGCTGGCTGTGTGACACTGAGATGAGCTCAACACTTTTAATGCCTATGAGAGCTTAATGAAAGCTCCATCTGCCAGATGATATGATGCAGGCAGCCGTGGTACCTGCCCCTCCTTGTGCAGCCCTCAGCCTGTACATGAGATGCTAGCTGGGCCAGGTGCCACACGGTGCGGTGGCACGTGGCTGTGTGGCACTGAGGGGCTCCGCTGCCCTTATAGCACAGAGGCTGCAGCACCTCTGCCTTTGCAGCTCTGGAAGAATGACTTCACAATGAAAACTTCACCAGGAGAGAGGCAATCCAGGAGAGACTTGACACTGAAGTTGTTTTTCATAATCCTGTTCTGGAAAAGACGGATGTTTAGCTGTTACATAAGTTACTGCACTGGCACAAAGTACAGATTCACTACAGGCTTTTGTGACCTCAGAAACACAGCGACTTCCCCGTGAACAAATGCAGCAAAAATAGTTTCCGCCCTATCACTGATGAACTCTGTGAATGCCACCAGTCAAGCTCTGCTTGGGCAGCTGCCCGTCCTCAGCAGCGCTGGGAGAAGGAACCTGGTGGGCAATGGGCCGCTCTGTGGACAGAACCTACAGAAATGCACCAGTACCCTCATTTTCATAGTCACACATCTTCACAGTGCCTCTTTTCCAAGCTGTCTGGCCAACGCGTGAGGCAGCAGTGATGTGGTGAACTGGCTTTCATGGTACAGCTCATAGTTGTACTTCTTCAAGAAAAAGAAATGGGTCTCTGACAAAGTTCGCAAGGTTACCTTTTAATGCTGTGGTAGAGAGCCCAGCAGGACAGCTTTAGCAAAGGGAAGGAGGCAACTGAAGGACATCAGCTATAAAGCAGCAACATATGTGAAGGATTTAAGCAGCACGTTCTAATTTAGGTGGGCAGGAGGGAAGAATATCATCAGCTCTGGCAGGCATGCCGTACCTGTCCCATCTGAGGCCGCCGTGTAGACAAATGTTGCTTCGTACTGCATTGCCCCCATCAGCTTGGCACGGTAATAAACACAGAACAGTGTACAGCTGTGAGTTACGCCAATGTCTGCGTGATTAACATTACTTTTCTTCCTTATTTCCAAACTGGCCACGTAACAGCAATGGCTCAGGCTCCTGGAAAACAGCTAACCCCAGCTGCCTGTCACCCGTGGGCAGAATTCACGGGGAATTCTGGTGTTACAGGACTCAACAGCAGGACAGCACCTGGTTTGACAGGGGTTGGCCATGGAGTGCGGTGACTCCTGGATCACCTTGCTCAGCTCTTCCTCTGCCTCAGACCTTGTGCTGACAGTGCCCGTCAGCAGTCCTGTGACAGAAATAACTGGAGTGAAGAAGACTGGTGTTATCACAGGAGCACTGTAAAGGGTGGGAAGCAGCAGACAAAAAGTGGGAGAAAAGTCTTAGGACGTGAACAGATGTGTTGGGAAGCAGAGAGAAAAGCAAGAGTGGCTTGGGAAGGGTATTCAGGATCCGGTTTTAGCTCTGACTTGGGAAGCATGATTCTTCGAGCACTGCAAAAACATCCCATCTACAATACTGCTGCTCGTTTGTTTACTCTACCAGATGGGGAAATCTGCATCCAAACTGCACAAATGCACAGAAACATGAGTATATGACCTCTGCATTATTAGAATTCCTGCCTCAAAAGGGTAATTAAGTTTATCCCTTCCCTAAAACAGATTTTCTAATACTACTTCTGAGGTGCTCCATTTTGTAGATGCAGCATTTCTGTTATCCTTCCACACAAACCCAATATCTAATATGCTATACCGAGACACGTACTTGTTTTGTTTGGTGCATTTATAGCTGATAGAAACTTTTGAGTGCCTTGGAATTTATGAAGCAGCTTTCACCCAAGAACATACCAGCAGCACAGCCAAGAGGTCAGAGAAAACTGGCATTAAAAGCGTCCTGTTATCGAAAATCCCACCCATCCCGAAGTCTTTTTAAGCAACTTCTGTCCAAATAGATGATGCACTGAAATACAGCCAAACCCCTTCGTGTGAAATTTCCTATTTGCCTGTTAGGAACAGTAGGAGTTATCACATGCTGTACCCCATTGGACTTCTGAGATCCAGCAACTTCTGTTCAACCCCTAACACTTCTGACTGTGGAACAGCAGACCAAGGTCACAATCAGCATTCAGAAAAAAAGGCCTTGGAACTGTGAACTCGACATACCTGTACATTAACTCGTCACTGAAATCAATGAAAACGCAGGCACTGTATTTAATCAGGTCCACGGTGACTCAAGATTTAATGCATGTGTGTGAGACATGTCACCACACGAGCTGTATTTCCCAGCCAGCAATGGCAGTAATTCAAAGGGAGAACCCACGGACGCAGTCTGAAGCACTACTCAGACAAGTGGCTGACGTGTGGATTTGTATTAATTACTTCTTATTTTAGGCTGCTTTCACCTGACACGTATGGGATTCTGAATGGAAGTAAAGCTCTGTCTACGGGGGGAATCCTTGTGTTTTTCTCAAGGAGACATGAGATCTACACCAACATTGGAGATGAGCTTAGCTAGTAAATACACAAGTCAAGTCGGGCTTTTGTTTAATTGTTTTTCAAGTTCTCTACTTTTTGTTGCTCGTGTTTATTCTGTACTGCAATAAAGGCACTGTACCTTTGCAAAGAGATGTTTAATACATTTCTTTTTTCAAGTACGGCACACAGACACAAGTTCACATGGTGATAACTGATGACACAATAGATGTTCTACAAAAACAAAGTCTGGCTTTTTGAAAAGTGTTTTTAAAAGGTGAAACAACCACCACAATTATTTTTTTTAAAGCCACTCTAGCACCAATAATAGATATTAAATCTTATCTTACTGAGCAAATCTCAGATTATTATAAAAAGCAACCAGAGAGACCTACCAGAAGGAGATGTGTTTCCTCTTTAGTAATTCCTTATAAAAATATCAGCCTGCTGGATAACGAATCTGAAAACACGCCGTGTTCCAAATGGACAGCTCTCACAGGTGATGGGAGACCAATATTCACACGCTTTCAATCATCCACTAGCTACCAGCTTACCAGTTATCACAGCTGACAGTTCTGATGTCTGTGAGGAAAGCACCTACGTGGTGTTAGAGGCCAAGCAGCTAAAATCACTTCCGAGAGGTCACTGAAAAGTACTTCAGTGGTAAAAACTACTGGTTGGAATGGAACTCTGACAAAGAAATTCCCATTATGCAGAGCCTGAATTGTTTGGGTCCCCACTTATCTAACAAGCAAAGTAAACAACACCTGGAAATCCTTACATATTTAAAAGAGAGAGACTATCACCCGTTGTTGATGAAGTCTAGCCTAGAAAATACTGCTTGGAGCCAAATGTTTCAGCACTGTGGAATCACTGAGAAAAAAAATACAAAGTAACTTGATTGAGAAAGTTGTAGATCTTCTGAGAAAGTTGTGCATCTTCTCCTGAGAATCAGTCCAGCCCAGAAGCATAGTTCACATAGCATCGAAATTCATTAGCCAGATTTCGAGAGTGTTTTGGAATAAACTTGCAGATCCTCACACCAAGATGCTTTGCTGCCTGTTCCTCCATGATTGCACCTGCAGCAAAAATAAATGGTAGTTGTGAGAAAACAGTAACAACGTCGGAACATTTGGACTTAACAGCTCCTCCCAACTGCCTGCCTCTTTTTTTTTTTCTTTTAGGGAACAGACATAAAGCAGCTGCACGGTCACTTTGTTAACTGTCTCTTCAACAGCTCAAGTTTTGGGCTATTTAAGCATGAAGGAATGGAAGAGGCCCCAAAGAAGAGAACATCCTCAAAGTTTGTTAAAAATAGGCAGAGGTGTAAAATCAGTGCCCCTTCCATCGGAAACAGAAATGTGAACTCAGTCTTACTGCTCCATGCTGGAGAAATTTCACGGTGGGGAGCATGGGAAATGCAAACAGATTACATATACTATTTTATTTAAATAAACCACAGCGTGGTATTTATGGCTCCGCACTGAGAAATGTCTTCTTTGAGTAGAATTTATCAAATCCTGTAAACTGAAGGCCCACTTACCCATTTTAGGGAAAAAAAATCCCAGATCTACTCTTGTGCGTGAGTGTCATTTACAATTAAACAAAGACGTGGACTTTCTACGTCCACATATTCTTTTCATTTGTCTCTATTTTGCCTGCTTGGTTGACTGCCCAGAACTGTACATGCAAGGGGTTTTCATCCTTCAGGTTTTTGTTTTGCTAAAGATTCTTGAATGCGTTCAGATGTCTTATTGGAAGGTTACAGCTGAAGAACCACCATAACCGTGGCAGACACCGAGGCAGGCACTCGTAGCTCCTTAACACTACCAAGTGCATCTTCACAAAGAAGGCCCTGCAAACGCACACAGTAAGCTTTCCAGTTTCACTGCTCTTATCACCAGTTTTTAATTCCTCCTGCTGCATTTCAATGCCTAAGAACCAATTATCTGAAGCAGTGGCAGAATTGTCCTGTACTCATTCACACTGCAGTTGCTATATTTACCAGGAAGGAGCAGCTGAAAAGGAAAAAGGGAAAAAGGGAAAAAGGGAAAAAGGGAAAAAGGAAAAAAGGAAAAAAGGAAAAAAAGGAAAAAAGGAAAAAAGGAAAAAAGGAAAAAAAGGAAAAAAGGAAAAAAAGGAAAAAAGGAAAAAAGGAAAAAAGGAAAAAAGGAAAAAAAAAGGAAAAAGAGGTTGTCTTTTTTTTGTACTTCTTTTGAAGACTCAGCTGACACCACCCCCCTTCATCAAGCAGAGGCCACGCTAACCTCCCTGTCTTTCTGTTTAGTTCACCTTAGATTTTACTAAATATGCAGCAGCTGAAACCCTGCAGCCACACACAGCTTAGAATATCACAGATTTGACAGTAAGTTGTGCCTGTTTGTCACAGCCGTAACTTCAGTCATTACAGTTCTAGAGAATGTCTCTTTTACGAGAAAAAAATAGTCTGGAAATTTGCAGGGTGATCTTAACAGTTCTTCAATGATTTAGTAACTAAAGAATACTGGCACAAAGCTCACTCTCTTTGGGATATTACCTATACATTAGCATTACTGAGCTGGTGTTCTTCTCACTTGAGAACGTTTGCCTTCTGAGACAGAAAAAGAGCTGCTTACTGGCAGCCTACGTGTTCTTATTACTTATACCTGTGCAAAGCAGAATCTTTCCCTTCGTTAAGTATTTGATGGTCTCTGCAGTTTTCTGAAGACATTCCTCAGACAGATAGGGCGGATCTGCTACTACAATGTCAAAGCTGTGCGGCAGGAGACTGTCAGGTAACTTCAAAGGGTTGTTGTAGTCATAGAAGATAAATTCTTCTCCGTATACAGAAAACCTTCTGTCATACTCCAGGATGCACACGGAAAAATCGGCGCCATCCCGTTCTTTCAGCTTCTGGTACACACTCGGTGCACTGACACAGGCTATCCTGAAGTAAGAGACAATCAGAATGCTGGTTTTAAAAGGCAGCAAAATAATTACAGCAAAGACATTTCCATAAGTCCTCAGGGCTGCTATGGGAAAACACCTTAATCATTCGCCCCTCCCTCTTACAACTAAGAGGAAAAGGTTTTTCCACCTGTTCTACAGAAATGTATGAAAACAGAGGAAAGAATTAGAAGTCATTAAAGTCCACTGGAGCTCCTTATATTTCTCAGGAAAAAAAAAGATCCATAGAAAACAATGGAACACGTTACCCACAGAGGTGGTGGGTGACACCTCAGGTCTGCCTGGATGGGGCTCTGAGCTCCTGATGGAGCTGCAGGTGCCCCTGTTCGTGGCAGGGGAGTTGGACCAGGTGGCTGCTAAGGGTCCCTTCCAACTCTAAGGATTCTATGATTCTGTACAGCAGTGCCAATAACATTCACTGCAATTCAGAACAAGTTCACTAGGAACCACTGAGTCAGTAACAGCAAGGCATTTCACAGAATCACAGAGCTGTAGGGGTGGAAGGGACCTCCAGAGATCACGGAGTCCAACGCCCTGCCAAAGCAGCTCCCTAGCCCAGGTTGCACAGGTAGGCGTCCAGGCGGGTCCTGAATGTCTCCAGAGAAGGAGACTCCACCACCTCTCTGTACAGCTGTGCCAGTGCTCCGTCACTGCACTGTGAAGGAGTTCCCACACACATTTGTGCAGAACTTCCTATGCCTCAGTTTGTGGCCATTTCCCCTTGTCCTGTCACCACACACTGAGGTAATGAATTACACTGCGTGCTCCCTCTGCACAAATGGAATCATTACAGAACAGACAAGTTAAGCCTACAAGGCAGCTATTAAATCCTACCTGCCACCTTTCCCAGCTGCCACAATCGCCTCATTAGCCAGGCACGATGCAGTCTCATCGCTGTACCAGAACTGGCTCAGTTGCTGCGAAAAACAATGCACAATTAGAAGCAACATACCTTCTGACTGCGTCATGCACAGTTATGTGTTAAGAGTCCTATGTGAAGAAAACCCAAATCCACTGCAGCTTCTTGGTTCACAAAAGTATAAAGGTGATTTTTACTTCCAAAAACCAAGGACAAACAGCAGGCAGCTTACACTGCACCATTCCGAAAGCAGGAGTGCAGGTAATGCAGGATCACTGACAGGGTTACTTCAAACCCAATATGCAGATGTGCAAAACAAACACATGCTTAAATTGAGTTACTTCAGTGGAAAGGGAAAAAAAAAACAAACAAACTTGAAAAATGACAGTAGAGAAAGAAGTAATGGATAAAAGTACTAAATGAGATCAGAAAGAGTGAAAAAACAACCAAACTCAGAGACCAAAATCAGTCTGTGAGGTGAAAAAATGCAGCAAGGCATCCACCCACACAACCAAAGGAACAAACACAAGTGGAAATACACGTGGAAGGAAGGAACATTCCTTCTTCTTACACTCTGTTGTCTCAAACCCAGGGAAGAAGCTTCCCTACCCTCACACTCCAGGCTGGAGTTCAGGTCTCCAGAGGGCACAGATGATTCTGTTGGCAACTTTATTCCTTTTCTCCACATAATTTACCTGATTAAATTTTAAAGTGAAGGACCCTACAGTGTTAACGTCCACAAAAAGCTTGGCCACTCTAGGACCATCTCGAGCGTTCACCTTTCTGTTATCTACTCACAAAAGAAAGCTGGGGAAGGCTGTTCCTCTGCAGTGCTAACCAGCGTGCCCCATTGGCTGCAGTTTAGTTTCTTACCCAGTCTTCTTCGATTGAGCCAAGAGAGTATC
This sequence comes from Callipepla californica brunnescens, assembly GCA_023055505.1. Lineage (NCBI taxonomy): Eukaryota > Metazoa > Chordata > Aves > Galliformes > Odontophoridae > Callipepla > Callipepla californica. The sequence continues at coordinate 107,730,887 of JALIRH010000001.1, read as the reverse complement.
GATTAAACCCGTGGGAGGTCTTCATGCCCTCTCTCTGCTGCTGTTCCAAATAGAACTCCTGGAGGGCAGCCAACGTATGGGATGAAAGCTGGGGAACGTCATCATCATCATCATCCATTTTGCTAGACATTGACCAGAGGGGGAAAAATATTAACCCTTTTAAATGGTGGAAGCTTTTAATAACAGCGCCCTCTCCCAGGGAAAATCAACATTCCTGACACCGCAGGCTCAGTCTGACAGCTAACTAGGAAAGCCTCCTACAGGGCACAGCACACTGCCTCTGCTTAGCAGCTTTAAAGCACTCAGAGGCAGAATGGAAAGAGTGCGTCTCCAGAGAGAATACAGGAGCTGTTTCCTTTCTGCACAACACAGACGTGGCTTGTATTTTTATGGGGATGCTGTCATGACACTCTGTACACCCCGCATCCAAACACCACTTTTGTGTCAGCTTCCCCCCGAAAAACCAACGGCTTTAATGGGTTCTGCAAATCCTCTGGAATATTTACCCTTCCCTCCTAGACATAACGATAGCTGCCAATCATTTCTTGCCATGCTGTAAAGTCACAATTTTGACTCCAAATGAATCAAGCAGTGTTCTGGGATCAGCGTCACCCGGCTTCACCTCCCACCCTGGAACAAGACTGCTCTGTACGCCACAACCCTGAGGCAGACGAGATGCTCAAGAGGATGCTTTTATGAGCTAACACTACGTAACTGTCTCGCGTGCCCGAGAACACAGACAGAGCTCACGTCAGAGGGACGAGCAGCCAAGCAGAGCCACTGCTGGACATTTGTCAGCCAGGTGCCACGGCCGTGCGGCTCGGCATGCCGGGGCAGGAGCTGAGTGCCCTCTGTCCTCCCCAGCACGGGCACCGCCACCTCGTGGAGCGAGGGTGACAAGCAGAAATTAATTGGGCGTGTGAAACTCTTCAGAAACTAAGAATTTCCTCTGCGATCCTTCCACGAACTCATACACACACAGTGACTTCAACAGAGCCCAAAGCTCTCCTACACACATTATTTTGGCTCCTTTTTAATAGCCTTCCTTGTGGTTTGCACAGTAAAGCTTCAGGAACAGAGCAGCAGTTAGCCGTGAGGCTGCAAGGAAAGGTAACTCGGAACACGTGGCAGAAAAAATCAGCAGGTCCATCTATTCGGAACACTTCAAAACTCAAAATGCTTTCCCAAACAAACATACACTGTCTACATTGACTGACTTCAGTCATCAGCACGAAGACAGTTTTATGCATGTGAACTACACCACGAAACTATTAAAGTGAGTTTGTGCGAACAAGACTTGTAAATTCCTCTGGCTTCAAGCGAGCAGGAGGTGCTGCCACTTGGAACCCTCCGCAGCCCTCCCACACAACACTGCTCTCAAGTCCAAAAACAGCCCTGAAGCTTGAGGAAGGATGGGACGAAGCAGAGGAACCCACGGTTCCAACAGGAATACAAAGTTTAAAACTAGCAGCGTGTCAACTCTAATTTACTGTTCTGTGAATGCTGCCGGCCTCCAGAGGGGCAGCTCCACCCAGCAAGTACAGCAGGGCTGCACACTGCACCCCTGCACAGCCGAGCCCCTGCCAGCTGCTGAGCTCACGGGCAAACGCACCGCCTCTGCATGATGCTCTCCTAAAAAAATAACACAATGAAAAGTGGTAATAATACCGAGTGGAAACAGCAGCACAGAAGACTCCGGTACCTCATCTACAGAGTGGGACTAAGGCAAGTAAGCAGAGGTGACACCTACCCACACTGCCTTCTCCCAGCCTATAATTCTTTTCCACAGGGGGCATTTCTGCAGCTGAAGTGGTTTATTCCATGAATGCAGTAGACTAAAAGACCCTTGCCCAGTACCCCTTTAATACACCTAAGGTGTTTTAATCTATAACGTCCCACGGCAGTAATTTCCACGTTATGAAACGCCACCTCTTGTTGCAGCAAACATGGCTACAGGTTCCATGGGATTCAGCACTTCTTGCGTTGGAAGTGACGTGGGACACCAGCTCAGCCTCTCACACCCTGCCCTGCCATTCCACAGCTGCCCATGGGCCACTCCCCCCACAGCCACCAGCTCCTGGCCCTGAGCAGACCACCCTGCATTCACTCTCCCTCATTCCCTTCTTTGCACACACCTTTCTGTGCTGGGGAACTGCAGCTGTGCACTGCACTTACGATAAAGGTGATTACACATTTATACTGCCATTTCATCATGTTTTCTGCTGCAATCCCTTTCTCTTAAAAACTCCAATATTTCCTGACTGATGTAATGTTCTTCATAGAATCGCTCAGGTTGGAAAAAACCTTCAAGATCAAGTCCAACCACAACCTAACCATACTGCCCTAACTCTAACAAGCCACCATCATGTCCCTGAGCACCACATCCAGATGGTTTTTAAACACATTCAGGGTCGGTGACTCAACCACCTCCCTGGGGATCTTGTTCCAGTGCCTTGCGATCCTTTTTGTAAAGAACTTCTTCCTGATATCCAGTGTAGACTTCCCCTGGTGCAACTCAAGGCCATTTCCCCTTGTTCTGTCACTGTCACCAGTGAGAACAACCCTACACTCACAACCATCACCTTTCAGGTATTTGAAGAGAGCAGTAAGGTCTCCCCTCAGCCTCCTCCTCTTCAAACTAAGCAGCCCCAGTTCCTTCAGTCACTGCTCACAGGACATATTCTCCAGGCCCTCCACAAGCCTTGTTGCCCTTCCCTGGACCTGCTCCAGCACCTCAGTGTCCTTTCTGCACTGATGTACCCAGAACTGAACACTGTACTTGAGGTGGGGCCTCACCAGTGCCATATACAGATAGTAGCAGGATGACTTCCCTAATCCTGCTCACCACACCGTTCCTGACACAGCCCAGGATGCCGCTGGCCTTCCTGCCCACCTGGGCACACTGCAGGCTCATATTCAGATGTCCATGAGCACACCAAGGCCCCGTTCCGTCACTCAGCTTTGCAGCCACCCCTCCCCAATCCTGTATGGCTGCGTGGTGCTGCCGTGACCAAAGCCCCGCGCAGCAGCAGGCGCACCCGCTGGGGCGGTGCTGCCGCCGTGGACACGCGCAGTGGATCGCTCCATACGGCCGTCCCACGTTCCGCCCGCCCCTCCCGGCCCCATTGCCGCGCGGTGGCGGACAGCCGCCCCAGGCCCCGCGCCGCCTCCCGGCCCGCAGAGCGCTCCCTGCGCGCGGGAGGAACGCTCGCCCGAGCCCGGCTCCTCGCGGCGGGGGAAAGGCGGGCGGACGGGCACCGCGGTGTCGGCACCGACCCACTCACCGGCCGCCAGATCCCTCCGCGCACCGGGCCCTCCCGCCCCAGCGCCGCTCTCGGCCGTGCGTGCTGAGGGACGCGCGCCCCCTGCCGGGCTGCGCGGGAGAAGGGCGGTGCCCGGCGCTGCCCCTGCACGCCCCGCTGCACACAGAGGGCGGGACGCTCGTAGTCCTTATCCGCGCTCCTGAGCACAGGGAGGCTGTGGAGGTCTCAGCAGCCAAGCGCTGCTCCGGAGGCAGGCGTTAGCCTGTGGGATTCACCAGTTACTCCTCCACAGCCCTTCAGTGTATCGCTCCCCTCCTCCTGCAGGCAGTGCCTTTCAGGGCAGCAGGGAACCTGAGGAGTCCTTGCTGTCGCCGTGATTCAAGTCTAAAACGACTCTTACTAGCAATTTCCCCACAGACGTGGAGGTTTTTAGCAACGGCCAACCAACTGCACGTTTCATTTGGCAGACAAATGAGCATGCAGTACATCCACAGACTGCTCCTGGTGAGCGCCTGCATCATCCCGCTCCTGAGAAACAATGGAGGATGAAATGCTCCGCAGAGCAGCCTGCATCACCTCACTGTGTAAGGAAGGTTTCCTGCTCTTTTTCTTCCAGTGCTGAGGTGTCCTGCTGCAGATGCTGTGCAGCCCGGTGTGGTACTCGGCACGCATCACCCACTCGCACAGCACGAGGTGCCTCGGCCTCCCTGGAGCCGGCAGTCATCCTCTGAATATACGCACAGCAGGAAGGAGTTTTCAGCCCATTTATGGACTCCCAGCTCTCTCTCTAACGAAGATGCAGATATGAGATGTGTTCACGATGACCTCTCTTCGTCAGGCCTTGTAGAGCCCTTGCGCATAATCCACGGACCACAAAGAGGGCTACAGACCTCGGGTGGAAGAGCACTTTGGGGGAAACCCAACGGTACCGAGGTGTTAAATGGAATGTTAGAAAATCACAGACTTGTAAGGGCTGGAGGGGACCTCTGGATGTCATCCAGTCCAACCCGCGGCTAAAGCAGGTTCACTCAGGGAAGTGTCCGTTTAAAACAAAGAACAAAAGCACCCCCCACCCTGAGACAGGATGACCATTACCTCTGTAATTTTAATATCAACTGATTTTAGTATGCCACACTGTCCCCAATTTACACTGTGCTCTCTCTCAAAAAAAAAAAAAGTTACGAGACATATAATGACATCCAAACTTGATGGATCTTTGTGGCCAGAGCCTTCTCGCATTCATTTTTGCTTTCTCCCCCCAAGGATGCGAACAGTCTGCCATCACAAGAAGCAGGAAGGAAAATATATAAAATATATTTAGCAAAACCAGTAAAATTAAAGTAGAACAGAAAATGCAGTCAAGTAGCAAACATTCTGTACAGCAGCAGTCTTACAGTTTGTCCTACACATACCTCCACACTTATTTCACATACGCTTCTTAAGGAGAAGGAAGAAAACAGAAATAAGCTGTTATGAAAGAAAACAGATTTTTCCTGAACAGAAAAGGGCGTTTATCACCGTTTTTGTTTTTGGAAATCCAATCCAGATTATGTATATAGATGTTTCAGAAAAATAAGAGGACACCATTCTCTCAGTCTCATTGAAATTACACCGTCCTCCTCCTATGGACCACACCGGTATCTCACACGACAGCTACACTCACAGCATCTGGACACTATCTGTCCAAGGACGTAGGTAACAAACATCTCAACCAAGATACAAAACATGTCTCTAATTTTGTCCAGCTTTCCTGAGGCTGAGTGAAACGTTTACATACATGTGCGCTTATCAAAATCCATGTTACAGTACATTTTTAACAGTAGTTTGTTAAACCATGAAAGTGCATAACGGCCTCCAAGCAGGCAGGAATTACTTGGGAACAGCCTGTCCTCGCGCGGCAGCACGCGGCCCTTCCCCACGTGCCGATCCCATGCAAGGACATCGGTGTCTTCCTAAAGGCTCCAAAGCGTGGTGGTGGGCTTTGCTTCTCTGAGTTACGGCAAGCACTCGCGGGAGCAAAGCAGCACTACGAGTATTGGTGCAGTACTAAAACTAAGGACAATGTCTTGACAAGTTACCACCGAGTTACAGAGGAACCTTTCAAGTCAGCACTGGTGAGAGTCTGTAGTGATGCCTTCCATTCGGGAGCAGCAGATTGGAAGCCGCCTGAATGTGCCACGAACCCAAACCACGGTGATAAGTGACAGCAAACCAGTCGCACTCCTACACAGCAGACATCAGGGGGAGGAAAGGGAGCACACCACGCAAAGCTGCTGCCTTCAGACCCGCAAAGACAACGTGGTATCTGCAAAATCAATCTGATCACAGCTGACAGGTTGAAAGTGAGAACACTTGTGCCACGAGATTCGGAGATGGGAGCAAAAAGAACAGTAGTTACACAGCAAACATAGTGGGTACTTCAGTATTTTTTGGAGATGATTTGCCCAAAATATTTCCCCACATAAAGATTCTGTTACATAATTAGCTAACCTCATGCTTTTTGTGTTGCTTCACACAATTCCAGGACAGCCCCATGCTGATGGAAGGGCAGCATTTACTGATCCTTGTGGCATGGCACGGGGCAGCGAGAGCCTGACATGTGCATTATGAACTTGCTTTTCTTTTTGCAGAGTAGCTTCAGTTTCCTTTCTTACCCCACAGAAGGTTGCTAACTTTTTACTTTCCTACTCCTTGCGCCCACTTCCAGACCTCCTCCTCTGCTCAGCTGCCAAACTGCTCCAGCACTGAGGCTTCTTAGAGTCAGTGGCCACCAGAAGGGAAAACCAAACCAAAGCAGCTGCTAATTTCAGCACACACAAATGAAGCAAATGGAAATTTCTTGAAGCAAAAACAACTGGGTGTTACATACATTTCCACAAACAAGTAAAGGTTTTGTACCCAAATAATTCCAGTTTATTCCAGACCTCACACTTCAGGTAAAACAGTTCAGTTTTCTACAGGCAAGGCTCTTGGATGCGCTGCTGCTCTCAATCCCGCCAGCTGTTTGCAGGGACCTGCCTGCAATTGCCTTTTGTTGCTTCCATCCTTCACTAAACAGTCACTGAATGAAACCAGGCCAGCATCAATATATGGGTGCAGTAATTGTACTTTTGAAACCAATGACATCTCGGTGATGCATACGGCCGAGGTGAACAGCTGCCAACACCACAGCTGTCGCGTAGGTTTACTTTCAGGACTCGTGAATTTTTCTTCTTAAAAAAAAAAATAATACATGATGCGAATGCATGAAAGGAATTGGGGAACGGAACAATGTAGCTCTAGTTTTTCCAAACATAATCACAGTACAGAACGTTGAGAACTGCTGCCTGTAAGCAAGCTCTTCTAAAGCACAGAAAGTAACACACAGTTGGGTGTAATTTACATGGAACAGACACAAGTTTGGCCAACATTTCCATGCCGTGCATCCTTGGAACTGTTTAGATTAAATCTACGCACAAAATCTGAGACTGTACTTCCTCCTGGGAATACAGACAGCACCAGCAACAGGCCTGGAAAGTCACCATTATACTTTTTGTTTTTTGGAGAATGGGGGGGGGGGAGGGAGGAAGTGCCCTCTCTGGCACCCCTGTGGGATACGTCCCTCACACGCACACGGCTCTTTTTGTTGCTGGACAAACTCGTGCCATTAAACACTGACGTGAATCTGGTGACCCCGGCAGCTGGAACCAAAGGACGGCTCATTCACACTGCACAGTGCTCGTGGTCAGCTCAGTTCCACAGCGGTGTTCCCGCCATCAGGAGAGATAACAGATGCTATCTCAGGGCTTCAGCACAGGTGGGACTTCAGAGCATGACGAACGAGAACATGCACAGATCACACGTGGCCAAAACAAAAGCCTTCAGAGGAAAGCACTTTGATCCTCTTCCTGTTTGCGGGTCTTAAAAATACAGAAAGTCTTCATTTCAAAAAGGAAAATTCAGCTGCGGTAAGGCTTGATTACATAGCCTCTTCCCAAGCTTATTGCAATAAACTACCTCTGCAACTTCGTATCGCCAACTGTACAGGTAAAACAAGACGTGAAATTAACTAGCACTCCAATCCCTGCTTTTTATAATATATAAACTCAACGTAGCACTGAATTGTACACTTCAATATTTACACGTGATTGCCAGCAGTCCTAGCTTTTATTGCCTTAAAGCTGCGTGGTTACTGCATGGAAGTGCCTCGTTTCCCACAAAGAGAACAAATAAAAGGGGATTTTTGTTTCATTGTAGAGTTTAGAATTAGAATGAAATGTGCTGAGTGACACTATTAGAAAGTTTGTCTGTATGTTTGCTTTTTAAAATCAATTTCGGGTATCAAGCAGTAATGGGAAATCACACGAGTACGACCTTTCATTGGGGCCAGAACAGTCTTCTCAATCCTTTACAATGGCCTCAAAGAACATGAAAAGCAGGATGGGGAACGGGACCAAGTGAAAAAGCAGCTCTGGCTTTAACTCACCGAGGAGGGCAGGACAGGGACATCTTATTTCTCAGCTGTTGAGCCCCAGTAAACCTCAGATTGCTTTTTCTTAATTATTTTAAGACAGGTGACAGCTTAAAGCTGTACAGCAAATCACACCATCTGCTCCATGATCTGTGCCAGGGAGCTTTAACCTCACGTACTGCAGAGGGCACAACCTCACGCTGGAAGCAACGTAGAGGCTTTGGGGGGCTGTAATCACTGCCGCCAGGCTCTACTTACACTGAGCAGAACTCAAGAGACAGTGGGAGAAACGTGAGAGACAAGAGAGACCATCAGTGTTTGTTCATCGCAGAAAAGCATAAAAAGAGGAAAAAGCAATAAACCTACCACCACGAGAAGCACTTGGCAGAAGCAGCAGCACCAAAGCCTGCATACCTAACAACTGTCCTCCTGTTTTTTCTGTACAGAGCAGAACCGAGGCACCGTGGTGGGGAATTGCATCTTAGTGAAGGAGAAACCACCACTGTACCTGAAGCAGTGGCAATGCACAGCACAGCCAGCAGCACTGCACTGCACAGCCAGCAGCACCGTGCTGCAGATCACTCTCGTGGAATAGCACTGTGCCGCTGCCCCTGCGGCTTTACAATTAGGAGAACCTTCTGTTTTCATTACAGTAAATCTTACACCTCACAGAACTAAAATTAAAATATTTAATATTTACATAGCATTTCCGATCCTCGATGCATCTCGTAGGCGAAAGCTAACCCTCACAACACCCCTGTGAGGTAGGTAGGTACCATCGCTGCTTTTACATAGACGCAGATCTAGCGACGTGCCAGCGGCCACGGGACCCAGTGGAAAAACTGATACAAAATTAGAGGAGCCTGGCTCCTACTCCTGCGCTTATATTCATCAAGCTACTTCCGTAAAGAACACCCCTTCTTACGTAATTATTAAACTGAAATTACTTGAAGTGATTTATAAAAAGAAACGCTGCAATTGCCTCTTTGCAATAGCTTTTACGGATCGCAAATTAGAATTTACATCACCTTTTAAAGAATTAAATTTTAAATGGACAACTGACTATTCCAAGCAACCTTATTTTCTACAACTACATGGCTTAAATACAGCGGGATTTACCCAGGTAAACATCAGGGTTTTACCAAGTGCTATGCACTATCAAAGAGATGCTCCAGCTTCAAACCCCTCTCTTTGAACTCGTAGGATTTGGACACGCTGAGAAAACAAGTTTCTCGTTCCTGAGGAAAACCGTGAGCCCTTTATCACTGAACAGGGAAACACAAACCTGGGGGCAGTGAGACGTAGCTGACTCTGGTGGTAACTCAGCAAAGGTAGTTAAGGCATTATGTGCGTGAAAGCAGAGGTGTAACGCAGTCCCTCCTCCCTGCCTGTGTGTCTGTGCTTTCCAAGTCTGGAATGCCATGACCCAAGCAGATGGTCACGCTTGCCAGCAACCGAACAACAGAACATTACCACGGTAGCATTAGAAAGAGCTGTGATGATGGGGAAGGGCTGGAGAAATGGGAAAGAAGCTACTGATTTCTACTCTCAGAAGGAAAATGCTGGAGCAATAATCTGTCTTTGCAAAAGGAATACTATGCCCAAATAACATTTGCTACTATTACGCCACATAGCATTCACAGTTCAGTTTGACGTGTCCTTTTTGGATTTGTTTGCTTTCAAGAAACAAGTGTTTTTCCAAAGCTGTTATTCCTTTTGCACGGTGAATGGCAAATCAGTGCAGTGATGCTATGCAATCAACATCTCGGAACCGTTACTTGGAGCCAGCTCTCAGCGTCCACTGAAAGCGTGTCTTAGGCACTGTTCTATGGACCTGAATGAAGGTTTACACACGGACTCACAGCAACTGGATGCCGTGTTTTGTTTTTCTTGGGGTTTGGTTTTTGGACAGTAAATATAAGTAAAATAGCTTAGGCAGAAGCAGCCGCATGGCCAGGAGCATGAACTCAGAGACCTTATCGTCTACAAATGTTCTGGGAATTCCATGGATGTCATGAAGTGGAGACATCTCTGTGTTTGCTCTGAAAGAAGCATCAGCTGGCAAGGAAGGACCCATGCGGAACAGACAAGAACAGAGGGAAATGAAAAAGAATGCTGTTCCATGTAACACAGAAATCACACAAAGCGCTCTCTAGGCCAGTTTCCCTTTAAGATAACATTAATTTTAAATAGATTGGGAAACACTTCACACTTTACCAAGTCTTGATAGACAAAATAAGGTTGTACTTGTTACAGTACAGCAGGCCTAGTGGAAAAGTAATGGGTACACACATGAGTTTGTTCTGAATACCACCTCCATCTGTACTTCCAAGCAGTTATGATTCTTAAGAATCTCACAAATGCAAAGTTGTATTTTTGTCTACTGAGACAGCTTTAAAAAAGTGATGGTGGCACCACTTGTTCTAGAGGAGCGTTGCTTGTGCAGTCAGAGCCAGAAATACTGAGGGCATTTGCCATGATCTCTTTGAAGACGTTGCCCTGGATATCTGACATCACCTATCATGACAGAGCAGCAGCAGCAGCTCCCAGAGCCCCTTCTGTTCTCAGGCCTTCATGCCCTCATCATTGCTCCGTGCAACGTACAGATTCAGAGAAACGCCAGAAGCAGTTTCAGAAATGTAACAAAAAAACCTAAGCTAATTGAAACTGGTACTAATTAAAACAGATGGAGCTGCTGGGATCATTACCATTTATGCAAGTGCACAGTCCAGAGTTTTGGTTTGGTTTGCAGGAAAGCACAAGAGCTTCAGGGAAAAACTGAGTGCAACACTCCTCCCTGTTGTAAAACACTATGCAAATTATGTTGGAAATAAAATACTCATGGGGAAGGTCCATTATCTATAAGTTTTATGGTCACTTTTTAATGTGTGAATCCGTCCAGGCCCAGCTTTCACATAAATTAAGAGAAAAGCATAACGAAGAGATGGCTTTTTTGGCCTCGTGGGCTCTCACTCGAGAGAGGTATGGATTTAACTGAGAAATGAAGTCGTAGATCACTTATAGCACAGCATTACAGATTTGTCTTTTTAAAATTCTGGCTGTTGTGACTATTTGTGAGATGAAGAGCTGAAGGCTGGCACAGAGTCGCAAACACGGTGCTGTACACAGCCACACGAAGGTGTACACTGTACATTTTACATAAATCTAAAAAACATGTGGGAAACATTTAACATCATCTCGCAGAGGTCTTAAACAAAAGGCCCAACTTCAGCCTCTGTGTATTTCCACTAAAACCAATTCTACCCGGCGTGCAACAGTTGTGCTTGCTTCAGTTTTCTCTGGCTCGTGACTGGAGACAAAACAGGCCTCGCTTCTGCGTTCCTGTGCTACTCTCCCTCGTTGGTCCACCACACTCAGGGCACTGTTCTCTGCTGCCATAACCACTGATACAAAAATGAGCAAGAGCAGAGCAGCTGGGATGGCTCTACAGAGGCAGAGCTCAAGTCAGCAAAACCCAAACCCCCCACAGCACTGCACATCCCAGTTATTTCTCTTGACTGGAGTTAAGTATACGTGGCCCTCGAGTCGAAGGGTTCGCCACCACTGTTCTAGCATAACTGCTTTTGCTAATGCCCCAAGTTTGATAAGATTGCGAGTCAGTAATTTAGACCTTCTGAGTTGTTATTGCTTGAGCAAACAGTTCAATGTAGCAATACATTGCAGTTGAGCATAATTCGGACATGAATCAACAGATACCAAAAGTAAAATGACACGTGGACTCCGCATACACTCCGTTCCAAAATGACACTTGTCAGCGTGAAGGGCTGCAACAGGCACACGGCAGCTTAATGCCAACATCCTAAACCAACTCTGAAGAGTCAAATCTTGCCTTAAGTTTTCTAAGTATATGAACTTTTCTTTTAAATTAAGGCAATGAAATGGCTACAGATCCTAAAGTTCATTTTAGGGGAACAAAAATATACACCTTTTTCTTTTCTTCTGAACTTTAGGCAGCAGAACATAATGTAAAAACCTGCATTACAGAAACGTGCAATGGCAGGTTGATATAGAAAAACAAAACTAAACACAAGTTAAAATACCATTATTTTCTCTCCCCATTGGAACACCAAACTCAAACTTTAGAGAGGAAAAAAAAATAAAGCTTAAAATCAGCTAAACTGTTTAGAGCTTTTTATGTATTTGCATCACACTCTAACATGATTTTGGGTAGAAAAGAAATCTGTGGGTTTATCTGGACACTCATTTTAAACCAGTGGGGGAAAAGGCACTGAATTTATTTTTCATTGTGCCCATATCTGTTTGCACATATATGGAAAAAAATCAAATTCTCATTTTCTGTTCATTCTCTCCCACACACAGGTACGACAGATTGCAGCTAACACATCATAGCAGAAGCTGATTCAGAGTTGACCTCTCCTATTCCACTGTGTTATGTTCAAACTTCCAGACTCTCTAGAATCTGAGATGGCTGCAGAGAACCCAGAGACAGGTACAGGATCTAGTCAGCATTCAGCGTTTCTCAGTGCATTTTGCAGAAAGGGTCTAAATTAGGCATAGAGTTTTGTTGTTTATTTTACACAGAGAAGTCCACCAACATTTGCCATAAATTCTTCTAAACTCTTTAAGAAGGCCATCTTCTGCTTACGGTCCAGTGTAGGAGGAGTGCTGCTTGCAGTAAGCTTGTTGAAGGCATCTGCTAATCGCTGGTAAATTACTGGATCTTGCTGAGTTGACAGTAAGGTTTCAACTAGCTCTGAATATTCAGCCTGTTAAACAAACGTGAGTCTTATTAATTTTAAAACAGAAAAAACCCGAAGCCACAATATATACAACTTCTCAGGACAAAACCCAGAATTAAGGCAGCGACAGAAAACTCTCAGCAGCACCTCCCTGCCTTGTCAGCCACTTTCACCAGCTGGTGTAGCAGGAGTGACTCTGGACTTACAGCCTCTCACCTTTCTCTAAGCCAGATAAAGGCTGTCAACCAGAACAGGCTGAAACTTTAAGCACTCCCTTCTAAGTTCTTTCTGGCTCTCAGTTCTATGAACTGGGCTTCTCTTCCTTCACAGCAGTCCCACATTCAGTGTGCCATTTCCTTCCACAGTTTTCCCTTTCTCTGGATTCCCTTCCCTGGGATGGACAGCTGAGATTCCTAAGCTTCCCCCTTCTACTTGGACAACAACAGAAGATGAAGAAGCACGTTAAACGTGACAGTAGGACAGTGAAGGAGCGGGTGAGGGTTTTGAGAACAGCAAACTGACTGCTGTGAGGGAGTAACAGGCTCCTGGCTCTTCTTGTCTAACATGCTCACATATCCCTTTATGTGGGATGAGTGCTGCTAACAACAGAGAAGATTCATGTGGAAAAGTGGCTTAAGAACACCTTGTCAAAGGCTTTCCAACCTGGAAAGAAGAGCTCTCAAGTGCAAGTTGGGGGGTGGTGGTAACAACTTGTAGATACATGGGGACACTGACCGGCAGCTGAAATGGATCTAAGAGTGCTCATCACGAAGGATGAAACAGGCTGAAGGAGGCTGACCTCAAATATCTATATCAACGCATTCAGTCTTGGAAACAAACCACGAGAGCAGATGCAGAGCTGCAAGATACTGCAGAAATGCAGAGGTGATAGGACAGCTGGCATGACTGCAGCGCTCTCTTGGACAGACAGGTTCTTTAGACAGGAAGAGCACAGAAGGTTGCCTTTTATGTGAAAGGACATTACAGATACTGTCTTATGGACAAGGCAACAGGAAAGAGGCAGTAAAGACAATGACATGGTGCACGTTATTACAAGTCAGCTAAACGGGTGAACAGAGGACCAAGTCATCTTTAAGCAACTTAAGAAGAAACCACATCACAGACTTCTAGGAGATAATCTCCCTGACATCTGCATGCCAGATTGGCCAACCAGGTGCTTTTCTGCATCTGCTGCTCTCATAAGAGGAAGTACTAGGCAGGCGGCTGGTACTTAATGGCTGCCTTGACTCCATGGATCGTGAAACAGTGGAGTTCAGCATCCTTAAGAGAGTGAGTTTCACATCCTGAAAGCAGATTACGGCTTATTCAGGAGTCTGGTGGGTGAGATCCTGTGTAACGCAGCTCTGAAGACCAACAAAGCTGGCAAGTTTGTTATTTCAAGGCCAGTCACTCTATCACCTTTGAAATACTGCAGAAACTGGGTAAACTGTGATGGCTGTATGAAATCAAATGTCGTGTCCAAGGATCGCATTGAATATTCATACCCACCTGTAAGCCTGTTCTAATAGAGCCCAGGGGCATTATACTGGGGTGTCCAGAACTGCAGTAGAAACAGATCAACTCCCTGCAGTCTGGGAACTGAGAGCTTCAGAAGCAGTTCTTCTGAATAAAGAACCAGAGGGTTCCAGTGGACAGTGAGCCAACCAAGTCAGCAGTGTGCCCTCCAGTGATGAATGTTAGCAGCACACTGGGCTGTATTTATTGCTTATCTTTAAAGAGCACTCACTGGATTAGACGAGGAATACTGTGTCCACTCGTAGACTCTACAGTGTTGAAGAACACTGTCTGATCTAGAATAAGGCCACCAAGATGGGCAGGTGCTGAAAGTTCGTTTGTTTTAAGGACAATAAAGCTTCCAACAGGCTCTGGACTACCTATCTTGGAGGTTTACAAGACGTGGCTGGAAAAAGCCCTGAGTAAGGCAATCTGACTTCAGTATTTAGCCCACTTTGAGCAAGAAGTTGGACTACAGACCTCCTGAGCGATTGTATGATTTGCCAAATGCTCAGTAATTAACTGTTCTCCATCAGAAAGTGAGTGGTTTTCAGAGGTAAGTGTTTAAATCATACCTGATGCAAACACACTAATGTGTAGAATGCTTCACCTGCTGCAGTTGTCATTTCTGTATTGTGCTTCTGAAGTACCAGCATATCAAAGACCATCTGAAATCACAAAACAAAAGCAGAGAAAGAATGAAGAAAAAGCCTTTGTTTCTCAAGTTTTAAAATCTCCCACAGCTCACAGAGAGTCACACAAGGAACAGATTAATAATTTTTAAAAATTGAGTGGAAAATTGAGAGGAAATGTCAGACAGCCAAGTTAAGTGAAAATAAAAAGATGAATACAGTTACTTAAGGTGTTTCTCATGCTCTTAGCTTAGCTGATGTGAACTCAATGAGAAGTCCCTAGAGGTCTGAATGTCAGATTGATAAGAAAACACTATGTATTAAGCAAAACTGATCTGCTGAAACTGGGAGACCAGAACACAAGTTCCCCATTCGCTTTGTTCCTGATTATCAACGAGCTACAAGCTGGCTGCTACCAAATAAACTGGAAATTGGATTGAGTGAATGGTCCTTCAAGGAAACTGCCAAGAAGAAGAATTTATTGGGTACACTGAATATACTGACAGCATTTACCTTTCCTAGTTGTACCCCATTATGCTCTTGTTTCAGTATTCTAACCCTACCTTCATTTCACACCATTCTGGTATCTTTTTATTTGACACATTTAGCAGTAAATTTAGCTGCTGAAATTGCTCAGATTCATTCAGGAACTCACGTACCCAACAGAGATGGAATATAAATTGTATTCTGAAGTGTTCAATAAAAGATCTGAGTGGTGAAAAGTCATCTTCCCCCCTGTGTCCCTACCCTTCCTTGTAGCACAGTCCATGTCCCTGGTCCTCTACACTCTTCTTCAACCTCACGTTCTGTTTCTTACTGTTTGTATGCGATGCTCATTAATGTCGTCTGATGGTATCACTACTTGGCCTCTTAAAACCACTTGTATGCCAAAAAAAAACCCCAAAAAACCAACCACAACACAACAACAAAAAGCCCACAAAGTAAAATGAAACAGTTGTCTTACCTTGAGAAAGTGCCTTGTTGCTAGAAAAAGGGCTGAATCTGTTTCTTGTGCTTTTGCACACTGTTCTGCTAGCGGTGTTACGGCCTCCAGACAGAGCTGGCAAACCTCAGAACTCATCCTGATAATGAGCATTAAAGAATCAACAGCTGATCTCAGTGAAATCGTGACAAAACTTCCCTGTGGAGCCACCAGAAAACACTTAAGTGCTTATATACGCCAAGATATCTTTTTACTATGAAGCTGTTAATAAAGTATAAAAAGGGGGAAAAAAGAACTCCATCTCTGTTGCTTTCTTTTATTAGCTGCTCACCCTGAAGCACCATAACCCTCTCTGACATAACATTTTCAGAAAGAGTCCCTTATGGTCAAGCTCATCTGTTTCTGACACGTGCCACAGATTAGTGAAAATGGTACTCCTGTTGTAAGAGGGAGAACCCATTGGCAACCTGACAGGAAATGCTCTGGAGCCAGCCCAGGAGAACAGCAGCAGTGTTTTCTATTACCAGCTGAGAAACTAATTCAGGAACAGCTTTGGGATGCCAGCTGAAGGCTTATGAAGTTACACACTCTGAAGTGAAGTAATGGAGGAGGGAGGAATGGCTGCCAGAAAAAACTTACACGTTAAACCACTTAAACGCTGCATTCAAGCAACACGAGTCAGGAAAGTCAGCTAATACTGGAATCTCAACAGACACTACCATGAAATTCTCAGTTGCTGGAAGGCACTGAAGAAGAGTTGATCGTGGATATAGAATCGTAGGTACAGAAATTGAGAGGAAAAGAAACAGCGCAAAGAAAAAGAATCAAGACTTAACGTGTCTTATAAAAGCAGCTCAGACTTTTAAGCACTCTCAAGCCCCGTAAAGGATACGATGACATCCCTAACTCCAGTGAGTACATTAGGCTCTTAAAGAGGTCCTCTGGAAGCTGTGGAATTTTCTCAGGGAATATCTCACAGATGAAAGTGATTAGTTTGTAATATTGATTACACAGCGATGGAAACTGTCAAAAGAAGAACAAGACTGTTTCAGAATCACGTAGCGTTATCCTGAAGTTATTTCCAGCTGTACAAAGACACAGCTCTCATGCTTCACACTGAAAAAAGACAATTATAGGCAACAACTTCAGTTATCAGTGGCTACAATTATAGTAGCCAAAAGCACAGTGCAGTAACAGCAGGCAGCTACAGCTCAAGCTGATGGCAGCTGTCCAGCGTCTACTCCATACAAAGTGGTGGAGCTTTTCTTGCACGTGAGCAAGTCTAGTCCTGGGGGGGAGAGCCTCTCCAGCAGTCGGAGTACGAGCAGGGTGCTCTGAGGGCACGTCCCTTGCCTTGGTTAATCTAAAACGTACACAGCACTCACACTGTGTAGGTGCCACCACGTGAGAACCATGGCAAGAGGAGACAACTCAGGGACGCTTCAAAACTGTTCTCCTGATTCATAGTAAACATTAGCACAGAGCAACCCAGTGACACACTGCCATACCACTGTTTCATGTTTCACTGTTGTATCAAGCAAGCAGTACTTCAAAAATAACTATAGAGTTGCTATTTGCTCCTGGACTAATTCTTAGATGCTTCCTATCACGTCTCTGACACTATCAGAAAAAGGATTCTATAGACTCCATTTGCAGGTTTGCTGACTGTTCCCTAAAAGTGAGTCTGTTAAAAGATTCATTTAGTCCTTCCAAATACACATTTTTTCATCTTTAAATACTTTTCTGAACAGTGTCTAGAATTAGAGGACAGTTCTTTGCATTTTAAAAAGCCCGGAAAATTCAGCTTAAGGAAGTAGAATGCAATTTAGAACTCATTTCTGGGGATTTGCTACTATAAAGTGCTCATACTCTAGCAGTTACATGTAAGAACAGATTTACCTTCAGCAGATCCTGAGACATCAGAGGCAGAACCAGATTGACCCCATACAAGACAACATCTGCAGCTGATACAGTTCTATTTGTAGCTTGCCCAGGCTCATGTCCTCTAAATACTTCATCTGCAGCAAAAACAAAAACATGTTTTATAGAAGGGGGGGATTAAACATACTGAAGGAAGAGTCACATTACTTCAATAGAGATGTTTTTACTGATAGGACTATTACCCTCTTCCCAAACAAAAACACGAGGCACTGTTTTAAAATAGAAACACAGTGAGTAGAGGCTGCCACATCACTGTATTTATACTCCTTAGGACCACGCGTTTCATAACCACACGTACCACACGGCGTGCTAAGCCAGAATGCTTCAGACACTTTGAGAGTTCCCTTCCACTACAGAATCTTACATTTGTTTCTAACGATATCTGCCTCATACTTGCACAAATACACTGAGCAAAGTATTACAAGCATTCCTATGCTTTCTATACATTTCTACAGCATACATTAATTGTATTTATAAAATTCATATAAATCTAAACTGAGATAAATAAATGGGGAAAGTTACTGAAGAAAACTCTGTAATACAGAATTGACAAGTTCTTCTACTTCCTGTTATGATCTGTTACAATTTCCCAGCAACTAAGTGACCTTCCCTGGGAATTCTTGCACTAAGTTAGCAGCAGTTGTCAATACATTTGATAGCTACGTATTATATTTAGGTAGTATTCACAGTTCTTAAGTTTCACTGTGTTGTTGTTTTTTTACAGTATTTTCAGTGCATCTAACATCCCACGTCTGGCTCAAAAAGAATGCATTAATAGCATCAAGTTGGACAAAGTCTACATCAGGTTCTATATTCTTCTGTTGCATACATGACAAAGGAAAGGGAGATGCACTGACTTTTCACTTTACCCTGACTGAACACACGTCCCACATTGAACTGCTCAGAACAGACATTGTGGCTGAGCGATTACTAAGCCTTCCATACCTGTATCACTGAAATCAATGAATTCTTTTGATAGAAGATTAGTGAGAAGCTCCATAATGAGGAGGAGATCCTGATACTGGTCTTCTTCTGCTGTGACATCTATCCGCTGACGACCGAGATTATTCTTTGAATACACCTGGAGCAGAGTCAGGCAGGCCTCGTACAAGTTCATGGCTTTGGCCTAGAAAACATTGTAAGATAACAGTGAGAAAACTTCCACATGCAAAAGCAGCACACTTTATTTTAAGACAATACAACACGGTTGATGATACCTCAAGAATCAAATTTCATTTATATCATCCACTTCTTTAACAACTGCATACAAAATGATCAGTAAAACAGCCACTCTAAACACTGAGAACACTTAGAGCCATACACTTACGTGCTACTGACAGAAACATTATAACACTATTTTTATCACATCAATCTTACAAAAGAAAAGTGACTTGGGATGGGCTGCCCTATCTCACTGGTCTCACAAACTGTCATTAGAAGTACTGACAAGATCCCCAAGGGACACACTTCAGATATCAAAGTTTGGAGCCATCATACACTGTGCAGACCCAGTTTGAGGTGGGCTTCTCCTAGATGCAAAATCAATGTCAGCCAACAGCACTGCAACACAAGGGGACTGCACTGACTCATTTTACACAATAATTTCTCACTAACCACTTGCTTAGGACCAATGCAGTATCTCTACAGCATGCATCTGACACAGACAACAGTACCGCCATTTTGCTAGGCAAGCCTTCAGAGAAATACAATATGGTTAAATCAGCACTCAGTATGGTCTGCACTCTTGCCACCCATGCCCAGTCAGACTAGTGATGAATTACAGTTACTGCTATAAGAACAGTCTAGATGTCCTGCTTTTAATCTTCGAGAATGTATGTTTTTCAACAAAGGAATTCCTCAGACAGATATGACCACATAAGCATTTCTTTCTGTATTAACATAATAGTGATGTGACCATACAGTGTTTCTTTCTATACAGAATATAAAAATGATTACATGATTTCGCATAAGGGATAGCAACATTCACACACGAGTACACACAGACACACTTCCCCCTCTTGGCTTATTTACCTCTCCAAGATAGCAAATTTGTTTATGTGCAACTTCAACAAAGACTTCTATTATGAGATTAACAGTCTCTGGTGTGTTTTTGTATACTTCCATTAATCCAATGCAATTATTAAGGAAGTCCATTAGGAAATTAAAGAGAATTGCTACATTATCAATCTGGGTAGCCTCAGCAATGCCACAGAGCGCTTCTAATGTAGCTGTGATTTCCTGTTTCACCTCCTCCTCCTGACAGATCTGCTGAAAGTTTTCCTGGTTTATCACATTCAAGAATCGCTGCTGAAGTGGCTGAAGAACCTGGAAATGTTTTAGAAAAGTCACAGTAAGATGAGCACAGTGTTACATGGGTGAAATTTTAACTAATTTAGCAAGCTCATGTGCTTCTAGCACAGCAGTACAAGAGTCCATCACTTCCAGTTTGCAGTTATGTTATTTTCTGTCTCATCAGTGCTGTCTGAAGTGACAGTGATCAGTGATTCCCACTGAGCATCATCCCCTGCAGGTTACTTTCACAATGAGCACCTCCATAATGTTACACATTTTGTCATGTTTAAACAGATAAGGACTTTCTGAGTGACAGCATTCAGTGTTCTTACAGATTCAGTACTGGTACAACAAAATTGTAACAAAACTGTTACAGGTCAGTGCTGAAAAGTATTAATTAATAATTCTGCTCACCATTATCTTTGTCATATTGCAGTCACTCTTACAATCAGCCAGTGTGACTGTAAACCAATTCTAACCAATTTAGAGATTTCCACAGAATAACTGAATGGTTTTTCACCAATTAATTCCAGTGCCTTATCATCTTACCTTCATTAATTCTGTAACTTTGCTAATAAAAGCAAACTTTTCTCTGAAGATCAGTGCTTTTCAAATTTCAGAGCTAATGCAGTGCTCCCTGAGCACGTTTCATCTACTTTCAAGCACCAATCTCTCTGGCATTAAATATCTAAGCATTAATGGAACCAGGGCACAGAAAAGCTGATCAAGCTTCTTTATTTTTCTCATTAGTTTTACTTCCTATCATTAAGTGAATAAATGAAAAATTCATAACCACCACCAAACTAAAACAAAGGGAAGAAATGGCACAGATCCGAGGAAAACTCTCAACCTTTACAATTGCACACTGTTATACTGGATTTCATGAATCCTCCTAGTACTTATTGACTGTTTCTGTTTAGGTACTGATGGGTTAGATATCATTTTGGCAGCTCCAGGGTGCTATAAAATTATGGGCCTTCAAAGAATCACTAAAAAAAAAAAAGTAAGAGTAATAGATGGTCAAAATCTAAACATTCTGAACGAGCTAAGTCTGCACCACCACAAAATGCCTGAAACCAACTTCAAACTTGAATTGTACAGCTTGTTAGAATGCAGCAGCACTGAAATAGCTTACCTCTGTCCAGTACTGTTGTTTCATTTCCGTATCCATATGAGCAAAACCTCCTAAAACTAAAGCTTTCATTAGTGTTCTCTGCACAGAACTGGACAAATAGTGAAGAGGAGGGCTTCGCCTTGCAAACTGTTTAGCTAAATTCCACCAGTTCTCACACTGAATAACTAAGTTTGCCCTAGAAAAGGGAAAAACATTTTGATTAAAGACTCCAAAAACCTGTAAGTTTGAACAGAGCACATCAGGTTGCTAGCAGCTGTCAGAAGATTTTAATTTTCTTAATAGCATTTCCTTTATTGTGAGGCTCATTTGCCTTTTGATTTTCATCTTAATGTCTCAGCCCTAAAGTTTCTTAAGTTCTCCGAAAGTAGTTCAATTCATATGGGAGAAAAGCAGGGAAGTACTTTAGTTTTACACACTGAGGAACACACACACAGTTAATGGATATATTGCTCAGATTAAAAGCTTAGTCTCATTATGTCATGATAAAATAAGCAGTTTATTCCAAATCTGGCTCCTGGGGGTTTTACTCATTTATCTTTAAAAGGAAAATTTCTCAAGCGTTTAACTCCTAAAACTTCAGTCCTTCTACAGACTGAACGCACATTTGCATGTCAATTCACAAAAGCAAAACATTCTGGAATTTTCTGCTCCACAGTAATACCGAAAAAGCTCTGAAATTTGGCTGAACCCACCAAACCCTACATTATTTTTCCCTTTAAAGGTTTAGGTAACACATTATACATAGGCTTAGCCAGTATCTGAACTGAATCTGACACAGCTTGTTCAACAATGACCAACAACGTGAAAATCCTTGCAATACGAGTGGAGACCGGGAGAGTTTCATTTCTCACTGTTTAGAAGTGAGGCACAAAGGTAGGGGAAGGAGAGTGCACTGATAAATAATAATGAAAATTAGGTTTGTCGAATCTAGGTCTCACTCCTCACTTTGTCAGACATTTTCTTCTTCCATTTATAGTACGTTACTTCAGTAATTTGACTTACAGAGACATGAACATAAGGTGCCCCATATCTGGATTACTTTGGCCAAAAAAATTTAAAGGAAGCAAAAGAAATTTTTTGACTTCCAGAGGTGTAGCAACTTACCGCTCTCTCCTTTCCACTAATGTTACTAGCAGTTGTACAGTATCATTTGCAAGGTCCTGCTCTGAACTCCACACTGCCAGGTTACTGATCACTTTTTCTAAAAGGTAACCCACAATCCACTGGGAACCCTCTGTATCAGCACCAAATGCTGTACTAAATGGCAGACTTATCTATAAGAAAAGCATTAAAATGAGTGAGTTTTACAGAAGGCAGAACCCCAAAGTGTATGGTAATCAGTCAGCAAATTCTTTTCAGGCTGTCACTTCTTGCCTACTTAAAATACACAAACGTTACACAGACCAAGGCAAAGAGAAAAATCTTTGCCAAATTTATCTTCCAATTTTAAGCACAACACCTAAAAGAAAGGTTTCAACCTCGTCACGGTATCAGCTTTGACTATGTCTACCTTTTAATACCACAGAAAGTTCAAAAGCTTTAAAAAGTAACAGAAAGATCCAAAGCAAATCAACTCCTGAAAGCGTTTCCAGGATCTTACGATGCGACAAAAGTAACAAGAAATAAACCTCGCTCTTGATCTAGGTTGAATATTTTGAGAACTTGTTTTCATATGCTCCCTTAAAACTGTTTGCTTTCCTATCTACAGAAAATGAAGTTGAAGAGTGAAATCCCAGGCTTTTGTAATATTAGCACAGGGGCTTCCAGTCAGCATACCCCATCTTTCTAATTTTAAAAACATCTGAGCGTAAGAGTTAAACAGAAGTGTTAATCACTTTCACGTGTCAACGTGTGTACACTTCCCAGATACTCTGTTTCATGCTCTCCAATTCTTCCCCAGCTATCTTTGCTCTGCTGCAAGCACAAGTTGAATAATATAATTCAAATTAATTATGAGTCTCTGGTATCTCTGTCTTAGTTAAGGAGGGGCCTCCTGAAGCGTTAGTATTCTTAGCTGCTTCAGTAGTGGAAATAGGAGGAGGAGGAGACTTCCTTCCCAGAAGTTAGAGCTAAGAGGACCTTCTCAGGATGGGAGGTCTCCATTTGCTAGCTGGATTATAATTAGTAGTATAAGCAAAAATCAAGATCAAGGTCTAATCGTGATTAGAGCTGTCCAAACATGATAAAATGTTGCCCTTTATAAAGAATGCATCACAGAAACCATGATATATACAATAACATATGAGAATGGGGAGAGGAGAGAAAGTAATGCGATTTTAGCTAATGTCTAACACCTCGTGATGGTGTTGGACATGTATTTCAGAATCATGACCAGGTTGCTGATTAAATCACCCACTGAGGGCAACCACTGCCTTAGAGATGAACTGTAAGAGCTGACGCAGCTTACAGTGTTGCTGTGGGCAGTGAGCTTCACCCACGAAGCATCCTGATAGCACACTATGCCATTCTGTGATGCCACTGGCCACAAAAATCATATTTATACCAAGATGCGCAGGAAGGATCCCCTAACAACTTCTATTTCTAATTAAAAACAAACAAACAAACAAAAAACCCCCAAAAACATCTACTTTCAAAGTTATTCCAAATTAAACCCAATCCCATTGAATATTAAAATGCTTTATCATTACATCTTAAAATAGCTGCACTGACATCTACATTCACAAGATATGGCTGCTAATACTCACCAATGCATTCATAAAGGTCTTACATCCTTACCTGGTCATACAGCTTTTCATCTGCTAGGAGGTAAGTCTTTGCCCAGCGCTTGAGGAACCATACAATATCTTTGCCCATCTGAGGGCTCAGAAGGTGCGTGAGATTTGCTCTTATTGCTCGAGATTCTACTTCTGACACTCTTAAAATAGCAGATAACAACCTGTATGTTACAACATACAATAAGGATGTGAAGAGTGTTTTCTGGAGAAGCAAAATTATTTTTTATGAAATGTAAAGGGAGGAACAAGAAAACAAAACATTTTCACTCTTGTGAAGTAAAAAGCACTTGAATTTATTCCTTCTTTAATTGTAAGAAAAGAAACAGGACAGAATGGCAAATATCCCCCGTGAAGTCAGAACATGCAGTAAGAAATAAAGTGATTATCTTTGATATCAAAAACACTGGAACAAAAGAAGCCTTGCATGCATCCTGACATGGGATTTCTCCCTTTCCTGCACCCAACACCTTAGCTACAAAGCGTGGCCTAGCTGTGAAGCTTCAGTAACACGACAGTTACTAAAGAACAATTATAGTAATGCCCAGATATTTCTTACTTTTTCATTACCACAGAGAAACATAGCAGATCACTAAATATTGCCTTGATACTATCAATCAGTGGAACTGTGTTAAATATTAGATTTTACAGTATGTTAATTAAATTTGGTAGCAGACTGTTGGTCAAGGAATTTAGGAGCTGAGACTGGTCTATTTCTTGAAGAAATTTCAGAGGTATTGTTAGAGAGCCTCATATCTACATCTGATCTACACCAAGACACTGCATCAAGAAATTCTGTCACTTGTAACTGCCAGACTTGGTATCAATGAGCAGCACTGAAACTCCTAAATACATGAACTCGTTAAGATTGCCCATGAAGATAGATTTTCCTAGCCTTTTCCAGAAGGAAACATTTAGAACACAAAAGCTAATTATGGCTAAAGTGGACAAGCTCACTAAAGCTCTGGAAAGTTCTTTCTTAAGTTGCGCATGTACTGTATGCATTTACATAGTCCACTGTATGTTATCAAGATTTTTATCTGTGTTGCTTTAAAAACAAGACTTCAGTAATTTGAGCCATTGTATGGACTTCCTGTAACCAGATCAAAGACAGGTTTTCAGTACAGACAGTGTTTTTTTAATTTGTTTTAACACGTAGCTCATGTCCTCCGTTATAACTGTTAGGTCACCTATCCAGTCACTTCGGCCATCCCATCTCAAATCTGTTTTGATGCCATATTCTCGTTCATCCCCTCACTCCTCTCCCTGGATCACCTTGACTTGAAATATAACCTGCAATCAACTCTACCTTTCTTTACCATAATAAAAATACACTTAATCTTTTCTGCCTTTTCTTTAGTAGCACTGTCTCAATACGTCTGTCATAAAGCCATCCTATGTTATTTATCTTTAAAACTAGTTAAGAGACACTTGATTTCTAACATCCAGTGTTCACATATGGCTTTTCACTCACTGAGTTCACAGAATTCCATCCATGTTCTTACTTTTTCCTCTGAAAAAGCATTTGAAAAAGCATTCTTACCTTATTACAGAATCAGTTCTGTTGTACCCTGGGATGGAAGAGGCCTTTTCTCCTGGGGATCCCAGAATTTGAAGTGTTGTATTGATGTCAACCTCAGTTGAATGTTTAATGGAATATTCCATGACTTCTGGAGGTATTAACGGAGTCTCTCCCTGAGTATCATTAGCCAAGAGGTAGCCTTACATTAAAGAAAGAAAGAGTGATCACAACTTTCCACCCTAGATTAATTTATAGCTTTTTAATGAGAAAGCCCATTGGCTTAAATGCAGATAACATACCAGAACCAGATGTTTATAACGACCCTGACTAATACTGTTTAAATATGTACCATTAACTTCAGAATTCTTAAAACCATTCCAACCTAATGTCACAGAAAACAAATACTGAAAAATAAGCCATCAGATTAAGTAATAAAATAAGATGGGAGAAGTTTCACTTCATGAAGTAAACACATCAAGTACTACAGCCAATTCGGCAATGGGGAAAAAAATACACATTTTGCAGTCACTGTTTTGTCCTTTCTGTTAAGTGATAAAAGTGATTTTACAGCTCTCCTCCTGAATCCATCTCATTTGGGAATTCTGCTCCACTAACATTTCAAATCTCCTTGAGACTTTCAGACATCAAGCTCACTATTATAAAGATTTCCCTGCACAGAAACAGCAGATCAGGTCAAGAAGTGTCAGAACAATTAATATTAATTCCAGATTCAGTCAGAGTTTTCATTGTCTGATCTCATAACCATCTGAGCTATGAATATAAACTTCATCTCACAGTGACAGAAAATTATTATAAACATATTTATGCCAACATCTGAGAGCAAGTTAAACATCAGATATTCAAAAAGACCCCACAAAACATTTCATAAATTGTACATTCCTTCTAATGAAATACAGATACTATCTTAGCTGATATTACATTTCGCAAACAGATGTAAGGTAATTCCATCTAAAAATCAAAAATGAAAAGGTTCCAAATGTAAGTTCCCTGGAACAGCAAAATGCCGGGACATGGCTGAAGACCTCTGAGTGATTCTGGAACTTACCTGTCGCCTTGCACTACCACCTAATAATTGTAAGCACTACACACAGTCATTTACCAGCAGCTGATGCACAGGGTTTTTCTTTCCTGAGATGTAGCTGCAATAGCAATACCAGAAAAAGCTCTATTTCACACTGTTCACTAACCTGTGACTAAAATAAGCCAATGAATATCCTCATACAGGTCATCAAGCACTTTATTGTCAATTGAGCCTGATGCTGGTGAGGCAAGCAACTGCTGCTGATGTCTTTGCAACTGACCATGGAGCCTTGTCACTCGGTCTTCTAATAAACTGTGGACAAACCATAATAAAATAACTTCATTGTTATTAAATTGCTTCAGCAAAGCCAAGCTTTTCCAATTAGATAAATTTATGCATTTGCATTCATGGCTACTGTTCTGTACCTTGTAAGAAGAGGTATACAGTGTTCCGCAGCAATTCTTCCCAGCATGCCAACACTGGCCAGCTGGTCACAGAATTGGTCTCTGTCATCTTCCTGCAGTTCACTTATTTCTTCTTCTTCCCGAGAGGCCACACCATTGGCAGTCTGGTGTTATTTCAACAAAAATAGAAGCAACCATTTCATGTTACATTCACTATAATTCATCACTTCCAGACTTCTCTACATTATTTTCAACAGACTCATACTAAACTAGACGCAGAAGAGAAGAGTAAATAAGGCTTTAAGCTCGTGAAATGATTATTTCAAAACAGTATATCACAAAACAGCAAAATCAGTTCATTGTATATTTGCCATTGTTTCCAATAGCACTCTCAAGAGAAAAGAACCACTGCTAGCGAAAAGAGTCAAAGATAAAAGTTATGAAAACTGATGATCATTAATAGGATAAGAGCAGACTGGACAGTAGCAAAACAGTTTTATTAATCACGTACATAAGTAAGCTTGGTCAAGCATCCGCTGCCAGAAGCATAGTATACCAAAGCACTGAATGACACTGGCTCATAGAGATGGTCTAAAAACTCAATGGTCAGGAGACTGCTAAAATATGTGATTTGAAATCCACATATATGTGACCAGGCCAAGAGCCATTTGAAACACTTGGACTTCCATGCTTTGTCCTATTCATCACACAAAGGTACTCTTCCTCTGAGATCTTAAGTCACAGAAGAGGAAGTATTTTTCAAGATGAAATGAAAATCACCTCTTTCAATAAGTATTTTCTGTAACTCATTGTTTGAGAAAATAAAAATCTCAGTTATAAAAAATTTCTTACTGATGCAGAAGTTGCACTGTTTGATTTGTCAAAGCTTATCTTGATTATAAAGCTACAAAAATAATTACAAGACTATTTTCATGAGATGAGTCATATGTAGAAATCACATATCTATCTTACAAGTGTTTTTAATAAATCCCTTGAAGAATGACAGAATTTACATAAATAACCAATTCAAATACAAGTGATAGAGAAAGCTATCGTTCAGCAGTGTTTCTGCAAAGGCTCTGGATAATTAAATCCAAACAATTTTTTACCTAAAGTGCTTTTAACCCATATTTTCTTTATCTAACCCACCAAATCATTCTCTTTTGGCAACTTCAAAGTCGCAGCTGTTTACTGAAGAGTGAGCCTGGTCTCAAGGCAGAGACTGGAAGTTCCCGTTACTGCTTTGATACCAAACAAGAAGCATTCTAAAATGCCAGCTGTGGCTTTGAAAAGGTTACCCATGGGATAAATGACTTATCTCACAGAATGACATGAATTAACCTGTGGATACAAGCTATGTCAAGACCGCCTGATATGAATTCAAAGTTCTCTTGTGAAATATTTGTCTCTGTTCTGGCACCGTTATTACCATCTGTTACATATCAAGGTATGTAAGAGAATTAGGTTTTATACAATGATTTGCAGAATGAGGTATCTTAAGTATCTTTGCACCACATCAATTAAAGTTTATGTAGTTACTGAATCAGATCTCTGCAGTGATTAATTCATTCAGCATCTACACCCAAGTTTCAGTGCTGCTATCTGCTTTGGTGAGATCCATACTCCTGGCAAAGTGGTTAACTTGCTTTCTCTCTCAAAGGTGCAGGATTTAGTTAAGATAATTTTAGGTTTTTCCTCTAAAAGAGTCATCTGTAAAAATTCAACAGGGAACTCATATACCATTTTATCCAAGAGAACATAATATTTCACGTTCCTTCCATTCTGGAACATAGTTAAATAGTATAGTTATTCTGCATTTTCCTACATACTTATGCATGTCAGTTATACTTTAGACAGAATGTAACGAAAGCATAAATGGCTTCCAATGTCACTGAAGATTTTAACTGTGACTCTAGTCAACAGGAGAGTCAAAAGTTTGGTCACTCCATCCATAGCATGGATCAGTAGAACACAGGTCAAGTTGAGTAGCAAGTTTTTGTTTGTTAGTTTTGTCTTTTTTTCCTTTCTTTTTCTTTTTTTTTTTTTAAGGTATTTTCCTTTCCACCTTTGTATTCCTTTATTTACTTTTCATAATAATAAAAACAGACTGGAAAAAAGACCTCTGAGTAGCAAACTCATTCAGCAATTTTTTCGTCTCCGGTCAAAGTCACAAGAAGCAATTCTACAACTAGCTTCTTTGAGCTACATAATGAAGTACAAAACAAAAAAGCATGGGTTAGCTATAATACATTTTCACCAAGAACTATTAGAATAAGGGCTTACCAAATTCCTTGTACCATCAGGAGCAGCTAGATGGCACTGAATGTAAGAATTAAAGACCTGAACAGCATGTTGGGTAAAGAAACCCTTATGGAAATGTTTGTCATCTTGTACCAAAGTAAGCCAAGATTCCAGCAACTTATCATATGCTTCCATATATACCATGTCATCTTTATCAAGCTGTAAAGAGATGAAAGAAACAAAACAACAACAAAAAAATCTTATTCCTAAACTAAATCAGAGGAACACATTCATTATAGCAATAATAGCAATAATAATGAGTATTTAACAGATGTCCTTCTAATTTTGAAACAATTAAAAAAAAAGTAATTACAAAACCTTTTCACCAACAGGCATAAACAAATCAGAAAGAATTGAAGCAATGCATTGGCAGAAGTCGGTGCCGCTCTGCAAGGCTTAAAATATCTGTTGGTGTTTAGTTATTTCTTTTCATCCACTGTTCAAAATCAGACTAGTCTTACATTAAGACTTCAGTGCTTCATTAGCTAAATACAGGCACTACTGTGCTCCATCTACAATTATTCCAAGCATCTCAGGTCATTTTTACAAACAACAAATAACTGAGCAATTTCTGTTTAATTAATTAGACAAACAGAACAAGTGCATATAGATTAGTGTTATATCAAAAGCAGTTGAATACGAGAGAGAGATGACAACTCCATTACGAAAGAAATTGTTGTGACTACATATGTTAAAGAAATCCCACTACAGGCAGTCTATTTTGATGCAAGATGTCTCCTTCTGTGAAGGATAAAAAGAGAGTAGAATTCCATAGGAGAAGCCTGCACCTACAATGCACTAAGCAATTGGAATTGCTATTCATATACATTTACATGTGGCACTCAAAATTGACAAAAGAAAATTCACATCTGGAAAACAAAACTCCTGGGTTACCGGCAAGCTTAAGAATCCAAATAGCAAAGGGATTGTTTCTTTTTAAAAGGACAACTAATGCATTTTTCCCCCCACTTTATGCAAAAATTAAACTTCAATAAATACTACCAACCGCAAATAATTTAAATATGAATATATAGACAGATTTGCTTGTACTGTAGGACTTCTCCTGCTTCTAAAATGTCTTCCCAACTTCCATCCAAAAGATTGCTCACAAAAGTTACTCTAAGATAGCAAAGCTTAGTAAAAGGATTTCTTGATGAAATACAGAGATACTGAAGGCCTCAGTCATGTTCTGCACAGAAGAATTCCTGACTTTCAGTGAAGTTACAAACACGGCTGCATGAACAGACAAAGAAAATATTGGCTGGGTGACTGACTAAGGGAAAATACCACGTTGTAAGCATTTCAAGATATCTTCACAGAATCCTTCTGTAACTGCGAAGGAGCTGTATTTACAGAAGCTAAAATATGGGACACGGATGCAAGTCTGAAAACAAAAACTGAAAATAGAGAGACCCAAACCGTATTCAATGCTGATTTGAAAACAAACTTATTACTCACACAATGTGTCTTTTTATAATTTGGCTCAAGTACATTCATTGAATCGTGGAACTTTTTGACTTGAATGTTTATATAACTTACATACAATTAATAATTTATGACTCCAGAGCATGGCACAGTAAACAATGTCCTTTTACTAGCGACAAAGCAACTCAGATTTAATTTGAGAAGGCAATATCATACAAAAATGCTGTTAACACCTGTTGATATTTTCCCAAGGAAGCCAGGACCAGGAAGTGCCTCCACTGAGCAGATGTCTAACTAGCAGAAAGAGTTTGTCCATCTTGAACAAGTGCGACCACAAAGGAATCTTCCTAAAACTTACAACCCTTGTTTTAGATTAGTGATTCACATGACAGGCTACAGCTGAGCTACCAAAGATGTGACAGAGGTAGACTGAGCGACAAGCTGAAGACTGAGCAGCATTCTGATGGATCCAAGAGAAGCAATGGCAGGGCCCAATTCAGGACTCAAGATGTTCAGAGGAGGTAAGGTGCACCAATAAGGCCAGTGCTTAAATTCTCTAGGATGGGAAAGGTGAACTCGTACTTCTTCCTTTATAGACTGCAGACCTACCTTCAGCACAGCTGAAGCTTGCTGTTCTCCAGCAGCAGAGCTGCTCAGGCAGATGTTTCAGTTTCCCTCAACAGCCAGGTAAGCATAAAACAACATTTGAACATGACGTTTGGATTGTGTTTTCCTCTCTCTCCCCCTTCACTGAATATCAGTATTAGCAACAGCAGCAAGTACTGTCAGCAACAGCTTCTGATTCTGTGCCAAGACACATATTGCTTTGAAGTGGTTTGCACATTACAGCTTGGGACCTCCTGATTTTGACAGTTTCAATAGCAGGCTTCTGGCTAAGCTGATCCCCTGTGTCTGACAGGGTTTCTGCAACGTTTGTACAAGCTGTTCTGCTGGCAGAAATATGGGAAAAACAGCTTGTCCCACCAGCAAAGCTTCACCACATATGCTTGCCTGCATTATGCTGCATTCTAGAATTCTGATGAGCTGAAGCAGTATTATCTCAGGATTCTGCTGAGTCCAAAACACATGGTTTTCTATTTTTCATCAAGAACTCTTAATTGTGTGTGAGCTCACAGAGTGTTTCACTACAGGGAATCCCAGCAAGAAGCTTAGGGTAGAACGTTGGCCACAGCTGGGACTTCCCTAAGCTAAAAGACTGCTTTCAGGGATGCAAACCAAACTCTCGACAGTCACAGCATACAATACCATTACACCACGTGGTGTAAGTGGACAACAGCTTGAAATTCTCAGCACCTTATTGCTGACACACTGTTTAGGCACAGAAACTACTTTTGAAGACCCAACACCCCACGATACTGTAATCATTCAGGAGATCAAAGAAACAACATGAAGTTTACACCTCAGCTATGCATCTGATACACCTACGATACGATGAAGCGATGAACACATAACTTTTCCACAGCATGATTTAAAAGCTCTCCCTTTCAAGCAAAAATCTTGCATAGTCTCTGTGACATTGCTGGATCTGATGACACTGAAGTGTAATACTGCAAAGACTGCCTTCAGCAAAAACAACAGGATGATATAAGTGCGGGCAGCCGTCGCTCTGCAGGCACCAGCGGTCGGTCATCTCCAAAACAAACTCTGTGCTCACGGTGGTACAAGTTGCCACACGCTTCTGCTGGGGCCAGAAGCACTGAGCTGGAAGCTCACAGCAAGTGCTCCTCTAGTTAAAAAACAGGGTTGCATATTCTAGCTCTCAAGAAACAAGAGGCTATCTGAGGAAAGGTATATCCTCTAGCTGTCATCTAAATGAAGGAGGCTATCTGTGGTTTTGCAAGACCTTTCTGTAAAGGTTCAAGGGCTTCCTGTCTGACTGAAAACTGGGCCAGAAGTATTATAATTTAACCTCACAGCATTAAAGAGTCTAATGCACTGCAACCAATGCTAATATTAACACACCTGTGAGCTTCAGTAAACAAACAAGTCTGCCAACTTTATAACTACATACTTCTGTAATTATTTTCAAACTCAAGTATTAAGGCCAGCCAACATAGAGAACTTGAAAAAAAAAATCATTATTTTTAACCCTAACAGCAAAAATTGGCAGGTATCCTGATAGCTTCATTTGAAAATAAATAACTACGCCATGTAAACAGCTCAGGTGGAAGATCTGCCTTAACTCTTACGGGCTTTTTCCAACAAATTCCATCCCCTCAGATGCTTTTATTTAATGCAGGTTCTGGAAGAAGACTTACCCTTATCCCAACTGATCTTTAATGTTACAACCAAAGTTTGACAGAACAGGAAAAAGTCTTCTAAATTACAGATATGTACACAGAATTATTGTCTGAGTCCTGTCTGTAACGCAGGGGTGATTTAAACTGCTTAGTATAGGGTTAACAACAGACCTGAACAACTTTATTGATTTAAAACAGAAGTCCCTGCCTGTAGAAATCCGACAGCGTAAATTTCAGCCTGTCCACATGTTCAGGTTGTCATTTTAAGATTTTTTGTCAGTAACAGGTTCATTATCTGCAATGCTTCTCAGAGAAGTCCTACAAGAGCAATTCAGCCACATGTTAAGACTTTCCTACTTTTTTAATGTACCCGTTCTTTCAGAAATAAAAATATCAAGCATGGCTTTAAATCAACTGTTTGAAAAAATGCAGAGCGTGCAGTTATGATTGTTTTATAGCAGAAGTAAAATTATCTCAGATATGACTTCAGAAATATTTATCTAGAACAGAAGCACTGAATTTCACAATACTTAATGACAAAACAACCAAATTCTCATTCCTTATTAAAAGGAGAGGGAAACAAAGACCATCTACTTGTTGAGAATGGATACTTACCACTTCTTCCAAGGCAGCACTTCTTCCAAAAGAACAAGTGAGATGGGCGAGGCAGTTAACAAATGAAGAGAAAAGTTCATTTGGAATGGCAGTTAAGATATTGCGAGGAAATACAGTTATCAGGTTGCTGATAATACTGGAAATTCCAACTGCTTCGGAGTCTTCTATTTCAATTCTATAGATAGAAATAAGAGTTACTTTTCTGCCATTAGGAAAAATGTTAAAAGCCAATTGATTTTGTCAATTCCTTTCAAATTAATACATCTATTTAAGAAGCATCTACTTTAAGATGCAGTTTTTTAATTTCAGGAATCTACGCAGAAATAAGCAAGCCGTAACAGTTCCCCACAAACACACACTGCACTCTGAACTAAAGCTTAAAAGATGTCATCTAAATTTAGAGAGCAGGCATACATACCCATTGATAGTATTCAGTAATCCCTCAATGAAGTGTGCCAGGTAATCGACTTGTGAACCTTCATCAGGAAAGACTGAGCCATGCAGAGATGCCAGCTGTGCCAGGCACTGTAATGAATCTTGGGCCATGTCTGTATCTTCTCTGATTTTTCGGTGTACCTTTCAGGAAGTGAGATAGTTAGCAATACATGGAAAATAGGATGTTCTTACAACAGTCACATGGCTCTCAATCCAAAAGAGCACACACCAAAAAAAGCTTATTATAACTTCTATGATTCTATTCAGTCTGAAATGCAAGAGTTCCCACGGCTCCCTAAAGCACAGCAAATGTCAGATTGTGACTTGGTTTGCAAAGTCACAAGCATCCAACTAACTCGCTGAAACTAACGTATAGTTAATCTTACCTACATTTTGAAAATTGAACTCTGCACCGAATGTTATATCTTAAAGAGAGAAACAGATGCCAGCCAGTCAGACATACTGCTCCTGCTAAAAACAGCAATAATGACAGTCATCTCTATTATGCTAAGTATGCCTAGGCTACGGAGTCTTGCTAAAGTTAGTCAACAAGTTCAATCAAGATTATATAGATGCTTCTTCAGCAGAGGTAAACATTGAAGACAGACGAAAATGAATGCATCACTTCCTTGGCAACACCCTTACATTATACAAGGCCAAGTCATCTTCTCTCATTTCTGTGGCATGTTACATCACTACTTCTGCTGGTAAGACACTCAATTCTGATAATATTTCAGTGACTGTATTCCCACAACCTTCAGTTATCAACTACGGATTTTTAAGAGTTTTCTTAAGTTTACTCTCCCATATTTTCACATAAGGTTTACTCAAAAAACGTAGGGTAGCATCCTCCTCAGCCTGGTACAAATTTACTTAAATTATGAATATCCTAGAAGTATAGTTAAGACACTAGCCATTTGTGGCATTATAGTTTCAGCTTCACCCAATTCCTGACTAGCTAACCTCTGCAAGTTCAAACTGCTAGGAGAAACAAGCCCTGAAACAGAAATACCCCTTCTAACATGCGTCCCATACTACGTTGAGATCAGAAGTGAAGGCTTCCTCTTTAACATGGCAGTCTTGCCAAGTTTTGCAAGGTTATTAAAATTTCTTAGATCAGATATATGCATATGAACGACCACCATTCACTCACATTACTTCAAATAGCAACCTTATACCACCAGCCTCAAGCATGGCAAATCAGGAATCTAAAACCAAAACTGACAGCACACTGCCCTGGCTAGCCTTCATTCAAAACTAATCAAACCCAGACCTGTTACGGTTGCTATTAAATAAAATACAAATGCATTAAAACAGTTCTGCGTGTTATTTAAAACAAAATCCTTAGTGCATGTAAATATTGGCCTCGTAAACTAGCTAAAGAGAGATATTTAACTCTGACAGCTTCACATTATGAAACGGGGAAGGGTTAACATGTAAGCCAAAAAGTTATTTGCATGTGGAGGTTCACAGCTGACAGTAGCAACTGTCTGGATAGCCCGGACAGCTGTTCCGATTGCGAGTAGCTGCTGAGAGTTCTGCCACTGATTTTTTCACCTTTTCAGAACTGCTGGAGCAGAAAAACTTTTAGTTAAAAAAAGTTACCAAACCGTCCCACTAAGTATGGACATGTACCCAAACACGTATCAGGCAACTCAAGCACCATGGGAGACTGCCATTCCCTTCCTCCAGTAAAAGCTTTGTTCCTGCTTTGAACACACTGCTTCTCCACTTTGCAAGAACAAAACGGCGTGAAAATGCTGAATCCTCAGGTCCCCAGAGATTTGACAAAATAAAATAGCAGAGTAAGCTAACTTGTAAGCCAATACATGCTGCTGCTGCAGCAATTCCTAGTTGAACAAAGCCTACCAACTTCTCCACCCAAAACTGGGGAACGAAAGCAATATTATAGATTTTTTTTTAATATCAGACTTCTTTTTAAACAATAGGAAGTGAATATGACATCCCTCTCACTGCTTCACCTCCTCCTCCCACCTCACTGCTAACTAAATCTCTTTTGATTTAGTGTATTTGGATTCATTTCGTGCTGGAGTAAGAGATGCAGTATTCTGTATGCAGAACTTGCCAGAACACTGCAATTACCCTATTAATTTTCAGCTGTTCTGTTGAGCAAATGTTCCAATATCAGCAAATAACCCCACACCCTCTTCACTTCATTTTTTTTTCATTTATTGAGAGCTGTTACACCTTATCTTATCACAATGCCTGGTTCATTTGATGAAAATATTTCCCAAAGCACTAACCATAAAAAAGCTTAGATAACCACACAGTTTTTATTTTAGTTAACAGTTACCAATTCAAGGCAATTTACAGGCAAAACACAGACCTGGTAACCTAACTAAAACACAGTAATTCTGTTCACTTTGAGAAATTAGCTGAAGTTAAGGGAATCAGTCCTACCTGGTGCAAAAGGAAGGATCCAACAACAAAGCTTTAAAACTGGAAGGAGCTGCTTTCCCTGTGGTCTGGACTATGAAAGTTGAAGAATGAAACTTACTGTAAAGAAAAGCTCCATAACTCTGCTGTCCAGGAGGGTCTCACGCCAGGATTCTGTTGGCTTTAGCATCACATTTTGTGAGGATTCAAACATAGCTATATAATGTCTGCCCAGTTATCTGGTGTCAAGGTCAACAATAACATTCCTACTTGGCTTTAAAAAAATCCTAGATACAACAGGATCCATTCAGAAAGAATGTAATGGAAACAAACTTTAAGCCTCTTCACATACACAGCATAATTCATGCATGAGGCCAAGGAATAAAAGGTATTAAGTATTGAAAAAAAGAATGCTCCAGGAATGTTAGATAACGGTTTGATCATAATTATGAGACATACCATAGTGATATGATCACTTTGATAACCAGGGTGTCTAATGTGACACAGCGAGAAGGGAAAAAAGCAACCGCAATTAACAGGTGTTGAAATTTATGCAAAATGGGAAATCATTTCCTAAAAAATTTTCCTGGCAGCTTTTGAAAAGGCCTCACGAGAGCTAAAGATAGCCCACTGAAATCCATATCCTATTTTTCTAAATAGCCAAATACGCCTCCCAGAACACAGATGCGTTAGCCTTGCATTAATGGACATTTTTCATCACACTGTGAAGAACAAAACCACAAGGTATACTGCCATAGCAAACAGATGCTTGCACGAGACCCACATTTAAAAGTGTCCACTCTGCAGTGAAGTTACAACTTTCCTGCACTCCTTGCAGCTATTCATTCTGGTGTGATTCCACTTTTATGAAATTCTGCTAGTGCTCCAGTGAAGAAAAATAACAGAAACATGAGCAAAACCACTTAAACAAGCATGTGGCATTCTTTGTCAGTCTGATCCAGAGAAGCATTTATCAAAGGGTTTTGAAAGTCCTTCCTTCTGATGCCCCTCAATCCCAAAGATCAGTAGGAGTGCTTTAACACAAGTTGTTTTCATTTGTCTTTTGAAAGCCTTTCGCAGCACCCTCTGATCCCTTTGTAACCCAACATCAGAATGAGTACAGCATGCTCAACTGCTTACAACTGGTCCTGAACACGTCCGCAGTGTAAAGTCACCAGGTATTATAATAAGTTCATCAACAGGCATTTATAGCTCTGAATGGAAATAAATTCTTACAACAGTACCAGCCAGGAAAGCAGGCCCCTTGAAACGTGATGAGCTTTAAGAGAACAATACATAAAGCAAACATCTAGCTTCACACAAAGCATTGTGCCTCCTGCCTTGCATCACAATTTTAGGCCCTCCATGTTCTTGCCAAGACCAGGAGATCACAATAACCACAGAGCAGTTCCTCAAAAGCCACTTTTACCATGGCCAAGCACACTTCAATGCAGGAGAACAATCACGCATTTTCATTAGCACACAAACCAAAAACAAGACAAGTCACCTTTTTCACAGTTTTTAACAGTGTCAATGTGTGTTGAACAATAGCAGATCTACATTATTTCATTTCAGGCAGGGTAAGTACATAAATAATTTAAAAAAATCATAGCTGGCTATTTTATTACCCACCTGAAACAGAAACGTCATGTAGGTGATCAGAATTCTTCCATATAAAAATAAAATCTATCACACCCATCCTTTATCAGGATTAACCAAGTTAAAATTAATCATCTTTGGCACTTTAAATTACAGGTTTTTCCCTCTTCATTTGGAATATTCTTGAAAAAACACCTTAACATTCTTTATTTACAAGACTTCCTTTGCCTTAACTCTCCAATGCAAGACTGGCACTGTATTGATTAATAACCGGTCTCTGAAAATCAACTTGCTCTTCACTTGTTTGGGTTCACAGAGGTGACCAGCTACATACCACTTTTGACGTGGAATGGAAGAAGGGCCGATTTGCTGTCGGTATTTTAACAAGCCTCAGTATTTAGTGGCCCTATCCTGTTATTTTTAGTTCAGTTTCTCATGCTAATGGACTGATGACACATCTGACAATAGCAATCTGTGGGTAAAATATCTGTTCATTAAACAACACAATTTATACCTGCACCTATTACTGACAGTTTACATCCATCTTCTGTCCCACACCAGGTGGATGCAAACATGAACATAAACAGTACAGAGATGCTTTCTGACATGAAATACCAAAATGTCAGCCCTCCTAACAGAAGCCCAGATGTTGTCAAACCTGAAAAAATTGGCACTGAATTACCTAGTACATGACATGGGTGTGTGGAGAAGTACCATCTTCATCAACAAAAAGATGCATTAACATGCACCAAGCTTTACTGAAAGGAGTAGGAACGTAACTAGATGCCTTCCAGTATGATGTTCCTTGATTACAGCCTAGAGAGGAAGAAGAGATGACAATAATATTCAAGAAATTTAGTCTTTAGTCTTAGATGAAATTCACACATGCAGCCATTAGCATCACGCTAGGGCTTTCTTTCACAAACATGAGAAAAATGAATAATGCATCTTAAAATGATAAGTCTAACTTACAGTTAATATACAAAAAAAAAAATCCGTATGTTTCTCATGGAACAGATTACAAGAAAGAAATTTAAAGTTAAAAAACTGTGATGTTCTTCACAGTCTTTGGCTCTCTTCCAGGAGGAGACTGATGAGTGAATGCGAGTTCCAAAATATTTCACATCCTAGGGTAGCCATGGAGGACTCCAGCCCTTCAAGATACCCCACAAATTCTAAGCCATTTGTAAATGGCTCCTGGAGTTGCGGGTTCTTTTTTTTTTTTTTCTCCTGCTGTGAGAGGCAAAGCAAGGCTTGTGCAGTCACCAGGAAGGAGTTTAGGAGCTCACAACGCAAAGCTCAGTCCTTTGCCAGATTCCAATTTACAGATTTGTCCACAGTAGTGAAAAAACTCAGAAATGGAGGGAAAACCTCACGGAATAACAAGGACATTTTTAGTTTTATTTTTTCCTGATTTATTTCAATTGCATTTCCTTTGTTCTCTGGAACATTTCTAGAGAGCTTTATATTAGCCTTTAAGTTTACAAATAAAAATGCATTAGAAAGGCAACAGCTTGGAATCTGCCACGCATTGTTACAATGCTAATATACTGTTTATACTTGTATTTTTAAAAACTCCTCTTGCTTGCTAGCCTGTCAGCCAAGCAGATAGGATGAACCTAAGAGCAAATCAAAAAAGTCATGCAGAGGCTTGCTGCCCCCTATGGAGATTGACTTCACAAATCTACATGTAATTTACACTCTTAGGAAACAGATTCAGCATTCACAAGAAAGAAAGTGTGCAAAGCATTCTGCTGTTAAAATACAAGTATTACTAGCAATGGAACAATTACCTGGTATGGGAAGCACCACATTCTGATCACATCTACTACAAAGCAGGAGACATAGGGAGCCCTCAGATGAGTTTAAAACCAGCCACATCTTGCTGGCCGTGTAGCCATGCCTCCACGAAGCCTCATGTTGACCACCCAAGGGGATTTAGCAGCTCCTGCTGAAATTTGTTATCCCTACTAAAATTTGCTACAATTCTACAGCTCTGAATTGCCCTTATGCTTAACTATGCAGAAGGGACTGCCATCCAGATGCATACCCTTCCTCTATGCACTGCTTACCAACCAAAAAGCTGATGAACTTCTGAGCAGCAGAGATTTCAAAGTTGATTTTCACTTAAGAGGAGCGAAACTGATAAATGTAAAAGACAGTTCTCTCTTTTGCTCTTTCTTCAACACAGCTGTTTCAGTTAAAATGATTTTTACTTCCTTTCCCAAACAGCCAGGACAGTATTTGCATCTTCCAGATAAAAACTGTACTGAATGTTGGATAATCCCGGGATGCCAGGAAACAAGACCTAAGGAAAGCAGCACTGCTGCTCGAGGAAATCCTTGCTGCCTCTCCTCAGCACAGGCTCAGTCATTTCTGATAAAGTGCAGCAAACTCAAGTCAGGGCCTCATGCTGCTAGAAAGAGGCATTTAGCCACCCTGCACAGTGACATGCTCATGGGAGGTGTTGGGACAGGATGCTTTTTTTTTTTTTAAACAGCAATGCCAACTCAATTCCTCAAAACAAACCTGAAAGCTTTTTTTTTTTTTTTTTTTTTGTGCATTCTGTGTGTTGTTTTGTTGTTTTTTTTACACACTTCCATTATGCATAACAGATGCTACCAATCTGGGTTGGACCAACATCAAGTCTTCAACAAGCTTCAACTATACTGTACACAGGATCTCCCAGACAGAGATCTCTCATTCTGGCTTGAGATATTTTCACAGAGATTTGAAGAGCTTGTTCCTTTAAAGTGTATGGCTGAGGAAAGCATACTAAAAACAGAGCTCAGATCAGACAAAAGCTTCAGTCAGTTCATACAGCTGCTGTTGCACCATTCATTTTCATGGAATGTCAGTGATGTGCACTACTGGAGCGCATCCCATTAAGTTTATGTAACCTGTATTTTAAATCCAATTCCCTATTCTACATTCACTTGAAAATTGGCCAGCTTCCCTCCGAGCAAGAAGAGGCACCAAATCCAAAACAACAACTAAAGCTGAAACTCCTCTTTGTTCGTGTACTATTAGCACCCTGACAAAAACCTGTACCTGTATGAATGAAATAATGAATAAATAGCTTTGTAACAGATAATGAACATCTTCATTTGGACACTCATTCATATAGAATGTAAATAGCAGAACAAAATGTTATGTTTTGATAAAGAACTCCTGCATTTGTGGGCTTCTGCCCGAAGTCCATTCCAATGTGGCTGCCAAGAACAGTTAAGTCCCAAAGTAAAGAAGTGAGAAATTATCTGGAGACAAAAGAGTATAAACTATAATTATGTTCTGACTCCATAGGAGAGATTATACGTCCATGACAAAATGCATAAGAGCCAACAGTCAGCTCCTTAACTGGATGGATACTCAATGCAGTGTACTAAGTGGGATCCTTGAAGGTACTCTACCTCTCAGTACCCATCATTTTCACACCCTTAACCAGTCAGAACATTCATTTCAGAAAAGACACAGTTAAAACTAGTTCCATCCAAGTAAACAATATTAAACAAAAGGTGCAGTGCTGGGGCAGCACTGAAAAAAGAAACCTTACAGAAGCCAACGAGCCACAACTACCACATGCTCTCAGTGCAAAATAGGAATTCTATGCTATTGTCTTTTCCAAGAGTGCTGCCAAAAACCTCAAACATCTGCAAATACCAGGTGAACCAATACCACAAGGTAACAGATGAAAGCAACAATAGATGATTGCATGTGTGTTAGAAAATGAAACTGAAGCAATTGCACATGACTGAAGGCCTCCTAGGTCATTGCATCCTGCCTGCTGCAGGCACTGCATTCTATGACTCTCAGATATGTTCCAGCTTAGGAGCAGATATGTCCCAGCCTCTCTCTTTCATTGCTCCAAGAAGGTGACTATTCCAGAATGCAAATACCAGCTCTTCTTGCTGGTATCTGCCATTTCACATTTACTATGGCCCTTCTGTTACAGTAGCTGGCAGCAGTGCGCAAGACTGCGTTTAACAATGCAACATACACTGAGTGATCCTGTAACAGCACTTCTCACTTTTTTATCCCCTCCCTCTGGAGATACCAGAATCATGCTAGAGATTTACATAGAGACACCGCTATGCTGCCGGGAATACTGAGAATCATTATCATCCTGCCAGTTGAATATGAACTAAAGGAAAAAAATATATGTATGTGGATACAATGGGTCACTTTACTCCATGCTTTATGTATTACATTTATGCCCATTGCTTTGGCATGTGTGCTGCGATATGGAAAGAGGATACCAACTGATCAATTAAAGCAGCAATTCTTATGTTCTTGTGTAATATGCTATTTAGAAATTGCAGCCAAGTTAAACTTCACTGCCAAGAGCCAACAATGAACAGCAGCTTTTTAAACCAGTCTTCATAATGGAGATTTATGCCACTATGAAGTCTACATGTTGCAGTCACCTTAACAGCTACCAAGTCTTAATTAAGACCCACTTTCTCAAAGATTATTAAAGCTATTCCAAATTCTATGAAAACAGGTTGCTAAATAGGGAACGGAGACCAAAATTAATGCAGTAACTCTTACAACAAATTGAAATTGCTCAATGGTAGAAAGCCGTAAAGACAGGACAGAAGTTATGAAAAGAATTTAAACAAAACCACGTAAGAGCACTTGTGGTGGTTCAGCACCAGAACCCAGTCTCCAGAAGTAGCCAGAATTTGTTTTAATAGCAGCAGTGCCTTGTGAAAACTTCAAGGCTTTATTAAGTTGCTACTGACGTCTTGCTTGTACATATCTAGTTCCATCACTACAAAACTCAAGGTTATGACTGAGTGCTCCTGAAAAAAAAAAACAACCTAGAGCTTTTTCTTTCAAACTGTAACATCATCAGTACTCATGACTGCATCAGAGATTTCCACTAAGCAAGACTATAAAACAGAAGAAATTACCTCCAGCCACCACTGCACAACACAAGGGCATGTCCTTTCTATTTAAGACGACTGCTTTAAAAACAAAAGTGTGCTCACATGTGATTTGAATTCTTCCAAATCCCAAACCTTCTTCTGAAAACTTTTGAATATGTAATAATTTGACTCCAGTCTCAGTCTCATAAGCACATGCAATAAATTACTCCCTGGTCCCCTGCCAAATCATTTCATCCATGGTACTTTCCAGAAAGACAATATTAACTGGCACTCTGCTTTATTAAAGAAGAATAAATACACTATAAATAAACTTCGCTTTTGCTGTTTGTCACATAATGAACAGATTCATAGACAACAGACACACACAGATGCCATCTTCAGATTGTCAAATGAGGGAAGAAAACTAAAATGGTATGCAGAGGCAACACCAAGGTTTCAGCAGTACGCTCAACTTCAGAGCAACTTACAGAAGGTTTTAAGAAGTTTATAAAGGAGCTTAGAAGTCTGGGTGTTGGTAAGTCTGCTGAGCATCTGAAAGATGATGCAGCTATTAGAAGAGGTGTCAGTGCTGCACAGCAAGTGCTGCCTCACCCTTACATTCCTACTATATTCTTCTAGCCCATTTTTCAGGACAAGCATTTCCATGTCTTCCTCCCTCTTTCATCAAGGCTCACTCTCTGCTAATTATATTCCCATTTCCTTTCCCCTGGACTTTCACAACCAGCATGCACCATAAAGATATGAAAGCGGAATAAACAGTGCCAGTATGTCAGAAAAAAAATACATATATATTTCCTCCCAACAAAAGAAAAGAAATAGAATCTACTGAACATGCATTCCTAAATTGGACATTTAACCTGTCCCACTCCAAACTGAACACAGCTGAGATCTCCTCCCGGTTTGATTCTGCACTAAACCAGGGGGTTGCGCCTTCCCTCTCCTTTGCAGCAACCACGGACATGCCAAGTGAAGCATCAGCTCAAAACTAAGAGCTTTTCTTGAACTGTTTTTGTCTTTCGTATAAAACACTTCCATGAAAAGTAACAGCAGATCCCATATATAAGCATCTTTTAAGCAAGCACAGGGGTGACCAAGATTACTAGTGGAAGAAAACAGGTTGCTTATAAAACTCCCATTTTTTCTCGCAAAGTCTAATCACCTGTTAGAATGCAACCCAGCTCATCTGAAACAACAGGCCCAACACAAAAAGGATATAATTTGGAGGAAGGAAGTTCCAGCTTAAGACCTGATTGGCTAGTGCAAGATAACGCTGAAACACTGAAGACATCTGAGCATTGAGGTTTTCACGTCTGCTGAATTCCTGAAGTACCTCTACTGTGAGCATGAAGATCTGCCGCAGATCGTCCTCCTACAGTCAGGATGAACACAATATTATTAGAGTCTCTCAGCCTGTTCTGTTCTCACACT
This sequence comes from Callipepla californica brunnescens, assembly GCA_023055505.1. Taxonomy (NCBI): domain Eukaryota; kingdom Metazoa; phylum Chordata; class Aves; order Galliformes; family Odontophoridae; genus Callipepla; species Callipepla californica. The sequence goes on along the minus strand of JALIRH010000001.1, from coordinate 107,686,945 downwards.
ACTTTTCATTGAAAAACAAATAACCCAAAGTTGACAGTCAGAATCCCAAATTATTTGCCAAAATTAACGCAATATGTCTGTAAATAACAAAAAAAGAAAAACATTATTGTAAGTACTAGTTATTAAAAGAAAACTTAATGATATGTCTTAACAACTGGAGAAGGAAGAGTTGGCCTTTGACACAAAAAAAGTTGGTAAACTGTTCCACAACACTCAGAGTTTAAAGCAATGCCTTCACAAAAGCATTTCTGCCTGGCCAAACAATACAACCGAGACAACCAGGCTACACCATCTGCAATAATATTTTTAAATACATAGCTCTCCTTGGCTTTAAACCAAATCTATATTTAAGACTATCATTGTTCCACAGAGTATTCGTTTTGTTTGCAATTGGTAGCCAAGGAATTAAAGAGTCCAACCATGTAAAGATCTGTAGCTCTACATTCATAAAATGGGCAAAAAGAGATGGCACTTTCTGACGCAAGTAATTTAAAAGTAAGTTATCAATTATTCTCAAGAAGCCATTATCTGTATTTGTAATACAGAGTAGTCTAATTAAATATTATCAAACATGCACTGTAGCTGAATGCACCTAGGGCAAGCAAATCCTTCTACTTTTTAACATTTAAATTTTAGAAATACAGGTAGCATACACTGATACAGAAACTAGTTTACCTGAAATATACGTTTACAGTTACCATGGAACTCCATGCTTAGTCCAATGTTGCTGGTTTTACTCGAACTTGAGAACTCGCTCAACAATGCCGTTAAAATGGAACAGGCCAAAGTTTGCTATGAAGAAAATAAATAAATGGGAATAATTTAACTAAAAGACATCCAATAACATAACACCATTTACACTTTCTTTTAGTTCCTATATTAGCACATTCCTGTAGCTATTACTTCAATTTTTTCTAACACAAAGTAGAACAACTCAAGCTTTCAGGAGACGCTGAGGTGAGCCATCTCTGGGATCATCAAAGCTCCATTCTTACAAAAGAGATTCAAGTATTTGATCAGCATAAAAAAAAAAATACTAAGCACTTGTACAACCATTTCTACAAAATGAAAACACTGTAATCCATTTGCCAACCTGTTTATTTTCTCTCACTGTGCACATGGCTTTACAGATTCAAGGAGGATTCAGTTTCCAGTACTTTCTATCCATCTAATAGTTCATTCTGAACTTTGTTATGCCCCTTGCATTTGTTACACTTACTGTGTTGGTACTTGATCATCATTAATCTTATACCACAGAAATTGATACAATCTACTCAAAAACAGCACCTGCAGTATATCATTTACTACAGCTCTCACATCAAAGAAGGGGAAGAATACTCAGAATACTCCAATGCCTGAAAGCTTTACCATGCTTCCCTCCAAAGCACAAGCTCCACAAGCCTCAGGAAGAACCTTTAGAGCTACTCTTTTAGAATGGTGTCCCTGAAGCAATAAACAAAGTGACTGAGGAAAAGATAAACTAATTTTAGAGAAACAGATCCAAGAAGACTGAAGGTTTAAGCGTCTTCACTCTCAGAATTTAAGGTAAAGAAAATGAAATGCTTATGCTAAAACACTGCTTAAAAGCCAACCTTCCTTCACGAAACACACTGCTCCAGTCACAGCTGCTGTTTTATTAATAAAAAAGCTTCTCTTTTTCCTGATACCAAAGTTTTGCAACCATCATCACCAGTTTTAATATATTTCTGTATCTGTTCATCACACACAAAGCAAATATTATATTGTGGGGATATAAGAAGTACTTCAGAAGTGTGCCATGTACTACCATAAGAAGCACCACAGAAACTATATACTGACAAAATGAAAACACTTTTTGTTAAATAGATGTTCTTAACAAAAAACTTCCATATTAATGGCTATACTCCTAGACTGTTTGGAGCCAAGGTGCCAGGGATGGACAGAGGGACAGGAATTGTTAAAGGGTCATGCATGCCAGCAAGTGTCCAGGGGTTAAACAGAAATATGCACACTACCTCTGAACACCCGAAAGATTAAAGTGGAGATGATACTATTTATGCAAGCTCATACAACAGCTGAGACCAGTGCCATCCACCCACCAACTGCAACATCTTTGTTCAGAAATGCCTCTGAAGTCAGTACCTTGACCCCCCCAGACAACTAGTTATCTTAGCTAGTATACACTAAATTAACATTCTTACTTGCTAAATAAATCCCAGACAGATCAAACATAGCAGCTTCCTGATAACAGACGGCTGTTCCTTTCTGCTGCATAATAAAGCCATACAGTGGGCCAGCACATTGCTAATCAGTTGCTAAATCCAAATTTTCCTATTTTAGAGAAATTTCAAGTGGATTATTTCTCACCTACTTGCTCATGACTAAAGCAACAGTTAGCCAGTGAAAAACATCACACTTCAACTGGTCCAGTAGACGCAAAATTCTCTCAGTCCTATACAAGATTTAGGATACTTCTAACTAGTCCAAACATTTCAGTAGTTTCTTTCCAAATTTATGTGTAAGCTATTTCATTATTTTTAATTAACACAAATACTAGATTTGACTTGATGTAAAAATCAGTGTAGGCTAACAGTGACTTTCAAGTTCAACTTTAGAAGTTCCATATGGAAATAATTAATCTGGAGAGAAAAAAAAAATTAAAAAACCCACTGACCCACTGACAAAAAAACCTGAAGTTTGGCTCTAGAACAATGCTTCAGATAAGAATACATTTTTTTAGAGAAGTAATTCAGAGTTGACAGAGAACACTGCCCACTTTCAATCTATGCCAGGAGCTGCAGAAGTCTCATGAGGCACCCTAAATACTTCAAAACAGACTCTGCTTTATGCTTGAATTACAAAAATGCTGATACTTTTCAGCTCTCAGAAGCAGTGACGCAAGGCCATTGTTAGTTGTAATCACAAATGGGTGCAGTTTGGATGCTCCATGATTACTATGTGGTGTTCGTGACTGCAATGGTACAACAGCCTGGCCAAAGCTGAGACCCATCTGCTCCATTGTGCAAAGACCCTTACAGCATGCTGCAACCAGGAGAGCGTGGCACAGGCAGGGCAGTGGTGCAGACTCTATGGTAGAATTTAGAGGCAAGGAGCAAATAGCAAAATGTTTGCTCCCACCATGACTAGAAATACTTCAGCTGAAGTGGACATTTTCACCTATTGTTTTCTCCAGTTTGTTTGATTGTATGGTATAAAACCACTTATTGGATAGAAACATGCTACAGCATGAAAAAAACTGTGTTCTGGATGTTTTATTGCCTAGGCTTTTCTCCCCTGATTTCAAGGAGAATTTTAAAATGAAGGACAAATGTTATGACTGACGGTGAAAGATGCACAGAGCAGCAGATGCAGCTGGCCCTGCAGGACTCTGACACAGACACAATGAAAGAGCTACAGCAGCGACTGCTGGTTTTAATAACAGCTACTTCAGGTAGTTCTGACAGCTACTTCTGATGTTCTGACATCAGAAACTACTCAGAGCACAGGGAGGAAAAGCATCAGATTATTATCATAGAATGGTTTGTGTTGGAAAGGAGCTTAAAGCCCACCCAGACCCAAGTCCCATTGTGTTCAGGGGTGCCCCTCCAGCTGAGGCTGCCCAGGGCCCCATCCCACCTGGCCTTGAGTACCTTCAGGGATGGGGCACCCATGCCTCACTGCCCTCTGAGTGAAGAATTTCCTCCTAATGTCTAACTAAATCTCCCTGCTTTTAGTTCAAAGCCATTCCCCTTGTCCTTCCACTACTTCCCTGTGTAAAAAGTCAGTCTTCCTCCTGTTTACCACATTACTGGAGATCTATGCTCTTCATACCCTCCAGCAGCCCATAGCAAACACCACACGCTGCATCCCTCCACCCATCCTCCCATTAACCCAAATCCTGCATTGCCAGCCTTCTGTCAACCCCTTCACCTTGGTACTCTTATTCCTGGAGTGCCCTCATCCCAAGGTCTCCATAGGCCCCACATGCCCCTCTGCTGCTATCTGTGCCTGCCATTTTCCTCTCTGGGGATGTGGAAGTGTGCCCCAATAGCCAAGCCACCAAGGCAGCAGAAGACCAAATGAAAGATTTCCACCCCAAATTTAAGCTCTATGGCAGCAGCAGGTAGAGCAGACTGCTGGATGCTGGTTTTCCTGTAGGCAGGTGTGAACCTCCAGGAAGAGTTCAGTTTGAGGGTAAAGAAGAGGAGCTGCCCCACATCTGCAGCCTGTCTGGGTAATTCATAGCACGTGCACAGAAAACCACCCCAGAACTCCCATAAAACTGCTGTAAGATGATATGAATTAATACTAACTGCTGTGCATAGCAGCAAGACTGCAATTTTTATAAGAATATTGAAGGACAAACTAATTAAAAGAACGTGTGTCCTGCCATTTATTAAACTCTCCTGAAAGCACAGAAACATACTTCAGAACTTCTGCAACAAATCTTAAAGTCTGCTTCACTGAAATTTTATGAAAACAATTTCTACTTTTGTAAAACTTTACTTTATGAAGATTAATTCCACTACAGGTTATACGTAAAATTTTGAAATACAGTTTTTGTATTTACATGCATGTTTGGTAAGAAGACACAAAGCCTTTCGACTCAAATACTGTCTATGGTATTAGAAGAAATACTTAAAGAATCTGAAAAGCAACATTATCTCATGTAAATACTAAATAGTTGTGTTACTGAATAGTTGTGTGCACTGTGATATTAAATTACTCTAACATAATACATTTTGAATAAACTAAACTTTTTTTTTTTTAATACTTCACACGTGCTCTCCGACATGCCATGGAACAGATGACGATCAATATAATAATACCACACAGTAATCAGTAGAAAATGCACATGATGCCGGGCATCACGTTTAAAGTCAGATCTGAACGTCTGTTGCCCAGTAAGGCCATTAACTTCACTCCAGTAAGAGTACACCTCTAAACCTAGCTTGACTCACTTGCTAGCAATTTCACTAGTTCTGCCACAAGTACATACCCAAACAATAACCCCATCTAACAAAATAAAATACCTCTCTTGTTGAGGGCCTCTGAGAATAGCTTGGCACTCACCCCAGTTAGCTTTATTACCAGAAATAAACTTTATGAAAGATCGCTATACATAAAATAGACTCTCAGCTGCTCAAACAGAAGATCAATGGGACTTGAGATAAGAGATTAACTTGGCAATCAGACACCCAGTAGTGACATCGTTTTAGTGATTTTCTTTTTAAACTACTCTCATAAAACACAGATGCTACAGAAGGGCCACACACCATTTGAACAGTAATCTTTTATGCATAATTCATAAAACTCAGATGCTGTAGGAAGATGGAACTTATTCCTTCAAATGGAATGTCCCTTACAACAAAAGTTAAAGCCATAACGTTTGAAGGGATTTCACACTTGTGCCTGGACTGCCCATGGAATAAGTGAACTGCTTCATTGGAGAGTAGTTAGGTTACAAAGCATCTGAAAGGAAGAAGAGTTCAAATGCGGCTTAGGAAAAAATGGACATGTGGTACACCAGCTCCAAGGCAGAAAAGTCAACTGACAAGGCAGAACAAACTACACTACTTAAAATGTTTCTTCTGTTCTGAAATTCTGAGCAGAGAATCAGCTAGCTTGTCACGGATTTCATTTGACTGTTCATTTCTATGTCAAAAAACCTGAAATATCAGGCAATCTGCATACACACACACGTACTCTGCAACACCACTTATACCCACAGAAAAAGTATTTTTAAAAGACTAAAGATCAACCCTGTTACATTAAAACGTCACCAGTCTGAAAGTATATTTATAGCACTTTTGTCTCCATTCTTAAAACAAAGTGTTAGTGAAACAAAAGGGAAGTGCCAAGAAGCATTTTATAGCATTCCCAAAGCAGCTAGTTTTAACCTGTGTGAAAGCAGGAAGAAGAGGCAGTTTGTCGTGGTGTTCATAAGTGATAAAGTTCTCTAGTGAAAATATGTCAAAATCACTTTTATCAAATCCGTTGTTTAAAGAAAGCCTTCTTTAATAAAGGAGGTAACAGACTTCTTCCCTAATTTCCCCTTATAAGCACAGTCGTATTCCCTAATATTTTCAGAGTATGTAGATCCCGAAAACATAAGTTGCAACTCCCAATGGAAAGGCAGCAGTTAACAGGATGGTGACAGGACTAAAAGAAACAGCATTATGTACACACACAGTGACCAGGGCTACGCAGGCTTTTCAACTTGTAAGTAGGACTGCAATGTGAAAACAATAACAGAGAATCCACCAGGAGCTGCCCCGAAAATAAAAAACAAATAATTAAAAAAAGCAAATAATAGTAATAATAATAATGGACATTTTAAAAAGTAATAAATATATATATTACTAATATATATTATATACTATATATATATATATTCTGAAGAAATAAAAGCAAGCACCAGGAAGAACCAACTGGATTTCCATCTATTTTATCCTGCCCAAATGAGCCAACTGGTGGAAAAAAGCTGTAGAGCGGGGACAGGATGATAGGAATAGGACCCACAGCTGCAGATTTGTGCTGTCAGCAGTAAGGGATTGGCTGAGCAGAGCACCCCTTTCCTCCCCACTTTGCCACCACCTGCAACGACAGATGAGTGATGCTCAGTTAACACACCACATCTTACAGCAGCGGAAAGGGTGAGACTGAGCTCCCTGGGGTGAACCAGAGTAACCATGCAAGTAAAACCCCTGAGAGTGAGATGAGAAAGAGGAAACCAGTCACCAGGGGCCACAGGAAGACAATCTTGTGGCATGTGAAGTATGCAGACTTTGGTCAAAGGGAAAAGGAAAGCAGCAGCCTCTACTGATAGCTGAAGAGGTCCAGGCTAAGCTCAGTGGAGTTTAGAGTGCAAAATGTGCTTTTTTGTTGCTGTTGTTGTTTCTCTGGGGACAGGAGATATTGCGAAGCAGAAATCAGGAGGGGGGGGGAAAAAAAAAAAAAAAAAAAAAAAAGGTAGGCTCATCAAGCAAAGTGAAGATCTGCAAACCATTTATCTAGAAGTAAAATATTTCCCTCAGGTTCTTGTCTGAACAGCACCAGCTGGATCTTCATTCCTATAGTTGCTGCACGAACAAACACAAGACCTTTCATTAAATTCAAAACACCAAAGAGTTAAGACTGCCCACGCAGTCTGCCATTAGTATTACCCAGCAGTAGATCTAGAGGATGATGTATGTTTAATTTTGGCAGGTCATACTCTTGGCAAGTGCTCTTTGGCAATCAGGGGTCCCTTTCTCCCTCAACTTTTCCCGGTACTCACACCTGGCCCCAGCCCCCTGTGCTTGCCCTACTGTCAGGATATGCCAAATGACCTGTGTTACATGGCTGTGCTCCAGGGCAGATTTTAGAAAAAGAAACCAAAGGGTTAGGAAGGCTAAGTCTGGTTGTTCCTATGTAGGCAGACAATCTACTATTACATGTTCTGTTTTCAGAAAGGTAGTACATCCCCAAGAAGGAATAAATACCAAAAAGCAAGAGTCAATACACTTTTTAAAGATATCCATTTATTTGTACATCATCACAGTAATAAAAGAAATAAGTGTAACACATGGAAAGGTATCATTTCTTCCTTTCCCGTGTGCCTACATGCAAAAGCCTCCACATCCCATGAGATGACCAAACTGAGGCAGCTGCCTTGGACACCATACACAGAGCAGGAGACAGACACATCCCTCCTCTGGATTTTGTCTCCTCACTTTACAGCCCACTGAAACCCAAGCTGTATTGTAGAAGATAATATTGGGAGCTATTAATTTGTAATAATAAAATTATTAAGGAATCAAGCTGGAGTACTGTTGTATTACATATCTGCTAAAGTAGACTCTCTTTCAAAAGAGGAACTGGAGACCTTTAAAAAGCAGTCTGGTTAATACAAGCGCTGGAAAAAAAACACTTGTTTTAAAGCTCTTTTAGTGTTAACCTTGCATTTGGAGTTGTTCCTGAATGTCTAAGATTCCCCAAACAATTTATAACACACTAGCTTAGGTCTTTATAAGCCACTTCTCAGAAAAAAAGGAAGCAGCTTAAACATTCTCACTTACCATCTGGATTTTAAAATTCAGTATGTCTCAAGGGTAGGAAGGTTTACAGGAAAAGGTAGTAACTTTATTGGAATAGGAGATTTAGCTGAGGGCAGAGGAGGTCTGTGTACATGAATAGGAATAATATACAAGGTTTTGTCAAAATTGTCAAAATATAGAAGTCAAGAGAGCCTCTCCAATTTTTACCCCACCATGTAAGATAGCAACAGTTAGACAGGGATCCAAGAGTAAAACTCCCCTTACAAATAGAAATTAGGCCTTAGAAATTAAATGCAAAGCAAACAGCATTAGCTATCTATTTAACCATTATTACCAACATCAGTTTCATAGAGCCATAGAATGGTCTGGGTTAGAAGTGACCTTAATGCACATCCAATTCCCTGCAGTGGGCAGGGCTGCCACTCACCAAATCAGGCTGTGCAGGGCCCCATCCAACCTGGCCTCGAATACCTCCAGAGGTGTGGCACCTACAGCTTCTCTGTGCAGCTGTGCCAGTGCCTCACCACTCTCAAAGTGAAGAGTTTCTTCCTTAGATATCTAATCTAAGTCCACTCTTTTTCAATTTACAACTTACTCCTTGTTCTACCACTATACTCCCTGATAAGAGTCCATCCCCATCTTTCCTGTAGGTCCCCTTCAAATACCGGTGGGCCGTAGTAATCTCTCTCCAGAGCTCTGTTTACTCTAGGCAAAGTAACTTTTCAGCCCTAAAGCGAAAGCCTTAAATTTCACTGAAGATGAACACCAAGAGTTCTGTTTATTCATATCTCTCCCAATTGCTCAGATGAGATCCACGTACATTCCCATGCAGTTCTAAGTAATCTGAAGCATATGAATCTATTCTCTAGTTTGAGTAAGAACGTCAGGAAACAGATTTTAAGAGAAGCAGTTGACAGGATCCCTGGAGTTCTTTCAACGAGTCTTGATATGCCTTGCATGTTATAAAGCAAAAATTAGGCTTTAGGTTTTTAGGTACGGAGCTGTACAATTAGGATATATCTTACTGTACATATCAGAGAACGTAAAAACAGCTTAAAATGCTTCCCTTGTTCTACAACAGGTCTGCAGTAGCTGGACCCTGTGTCTGTCTACCTATATCCTGGAAGAATTCACATCCAGGTGCAAAGTCCATCTGATTGTGTTTGTGTGCGAACTGGTTCTTCCTCCTGGGAATCAGACACCTAGCTGCCAGGAGTCCTGTTCTTCTGACAAGAATGAAGACAACCAAAATAACTCAACTCTCCAGCAATGCAAAAGTACTCTGCAATTCTGAAAAGGACTCTCAATTACAAACTACTCTGTAAATTAAATAACTACATCTTCATATATAGACCCAAGTTGATTATCACAGAATCACAGAATTGTAGGGGTTGGAAGGGACCTCCAACCTCCCCTACCAAAGCAGCTCCCTAGACCAGAGGGAGTTCCTTTTCTGAACAGGACAAAAAGTATTTCCCCTGCTGTGGTGAAAAAACACATTCTCCTTTTCAATAGCTTCCCATCCAGTCTTCCACCATTACCCATAAGCCTGACTTAATCTCAACACCTGTAGAAAGCCACTACCAATGGCTAAGAGCCATATTTGAAAGCTTTAAGCTTTTTTAAACACCGTGTGCTACTGCTAACCTCACATTATTTGTGAGCCTCAGGCTGAGAGTGACACAAAGCAGGCAAGAGATCAGAGAAGGAGCAGAAGTCTGGGAAGGACACAGAAAGGGATGAGGAGAATGGACACAGAACTGGGAGTCACAAAGGTGTAACAGACCTGCTGTTGTATTAGCATGCTAAAAGAGATGAAAAATATCCTGGTTGGATACTGTTAGACTTCCCCTAAAACTTGAGCACATAGTTAAGAATAATTATGCAGAAAGTTTTGTTTGTGAAAGGGGCGGATAAAGGGAAGCTTGGTCTCAAGCAGCAAGTGGTACTTGGACAGTGAAGAGCTGCCCTTTTCCCCAGGCAAAACGCTCTGTGATGCACTGGGCAACGTAATTACAGACTTGGTGAGCAGCACAATGTGCTCAGTGCAGCATGCCTACAAACCAGTGCAAGCACAGAACACAACTGCACAAGCAGGGTTGGGCAAGAGTTAACTCAGAGATGGCTCCTCTGTGAATATACAGTTTGCTATTTGCTCTCTACTTGTGTATTTTGGAAAGATAATAAAATCTACATAAACACACACTGGCATGCAAAAAGTTCTTGAAAACCTCAGTGGTAACTGCATTTTAGAAATCAAACTACATTCCCTGGAAAAAAATCACAAACTAAGCATTGTTCTTCTGAACAAATACTCATTTCTATCCCAAATTACACAAAACCAAAAAGCTGAACTGTTCTCACTAAGGCAACTGTAAAAGTAAGGTTTAGAAAAGTAACCAAAATTTCCATGCCCTGAGGGGGATATCACTTGTGCTCAGAGGTAACACACTATTTTTAGGACCAGGACATGAGCTGCATTACTTCTAACACGCTTTGATCGAATTTTTGGAGTTAAACATTTGCTGCTCACATCCAGTACAACTGCTGCTCCAAACGCTCCAGTCAGTCCCTCAAAGTTTGGCTCATCTAAGAAAAACTCCAGTTAAAAATTTCAGCACAGATCTACGTAATCTTTGATTTGCACTTGGCATGAAGAAAATCACCTCTCTTTAATCTCTAGCTTCATGCCTCTATTATGACCTATTCTAAACTTATCTCCTGGCATAGCAAATGGCATTTCACTAAATGCAGAGATAGATATTGGACACCTTGTTTCCACTTTGAGCTCCCTCTGGAAGGTAGTATGACATTAAATCTAGAGTAAGTTTTCTATTTCCATTCCCTGTTTTCCTTCCTCGCACCCCTTTCTCTCCACCTACCCAGGGAGCACAGAGGCCCATGCCTCTCGCCTGCAGCACATTGCGACAGCTGAGCACAGGAGGGTGCAGTGCTGCACAGATGGAAGAAGGACAGGGAGTGCAGCAAGCCTGCCAGCAAATTCAAAATCCATTTTAGATCATGTTGTTTTGTGAAAGAAACCCATAGAAACAATAACAAATCAAACAAACAAAAAAAGGCTCTCAAGAAAATAAATCATATATTAAGAGAAACCTGTTCCCTAGAATATATATCTGCCTACCAAAGATTTATACATACTTCTACCAGTTACAAGATATTTTTATTCAGAAAGCTCAGACTCTGTAAATGATTGCTTAGCCATCTAATTACTGACTTTCATTTTCAGATAAGAAGAGCAGATTTTTGGTTGCTTATACAGGTTGCTTATATTTTGAAGAAAAAGACAGAAATACTTACCACAGTGGGATTACCACTGCTGATCAACTGGCTGACTTCATGAAAGATGCTTTTGCAGTCGATTGATTTGTCTAATGATCCCCGTTTCACTATCACTGCTACTGCTAGCAGAATCTGCTCCCGAACATACTTTTGAAGGCTGTAAACAACATTAACAATGTTTGCAAATTATTTTGGAAATCAATGATCAATTCGATTTTAGATGCACTTTGTCAAACTTTTGTGTGAATGCATAAAGACAAACTGACAACTCTACAGAATTCAACTAAGCAATAAGAAACTGAAAGAAAAGTTCCTATTTAATGAGCTTCTCCCAATACCCTTAAAAACAAAATGAAAACCAAGACTGTAGGCTGAATCATACACGTTTAGCAGCACTTTTTCTGTACTTACTTAGGTCTTTGTAAGACATAGGTTAGAAGGAATGTTCGCAGCGATTCGATGCTAGTTTTTTCCAACAGAATCCATTCTCTTACAACTGCTTCCATTATCGCTGTAGCAGCTTGAAAAAGAACGTAATCCACTTTACTAGTTTCTGTTGGGGGAAAAACCAAGGTAATCTTAGCGTCAGGGGACATATCGATTTATCTTGCATCAACTTCTAACAAAAACAGTGCACTTCAATATTAAATAATTATTAAATGAAATTGTTATGATGAAAACAAAGATATACATCTCAAAAGAGGCAAAAAAAATATCGATAACTCAGTTATCAAACTGTCTAATGTTATTTAAGTCAGAGACTAAAGCTGATTATACCAGGAGATTGAGCTAAAGATCAAGGATGACAACGCTAGTGTAACTGTAGCAGAAACTAAAATACATGTGACAGATTTAGTCACAGTACATTAAAATATGTTAAAATTGACAGGAATGACAAAATGAAGACTCCTCTGTTATCAGAGAGTTTGCCTCTGGTACCAACAGTGCATAAATTACATATATCTTATAGATGGCAGCAAAAAGCAAGTGCACTTAAGCCTTAGGGGAATATTCATGTTTTATTATCAAAGCAGAAGTTATGCATACTGGTGTATTTAAGATTTCCTACATTCAAACTTCCACATTTATCTTGACACAGTCAAAATATAACTTCCCACTCAAGTGTAGAAATCATTAACCTATATTACCTGGATTGCTTTGTACACAGACAGGCTAAAAGAACTAGAAGATGACATTAACAAAAAAGGTGAACGTTTTAAGAGGCTACAAAGCATAATTTAAAGACAAACCCCAGAAGCTGAATGTAATTTATGTGATGATAGAAAGCTACTATGATTTTTTTGATCCCTCGCTATTCAAATTTTTAATTCAGAAATAGCCACGTAGAGGGACCTTGATAAACTTGAAAGGCAGGTTAACGAGGTTCAACAAAGCAAAGTGCAAGGTCTTGCACTTGGGTGAGGGCAATCCCAGGTATGTATGCACACAAACTGTTGAGAGAACTCTTGGACAGCAGCCCTGCTGAGAAGGACTTGGGGTCCTGGTTGATGAAAAACTTAACATGAGCCAGCAGTGTGCACTTGCAGCCTCGAAGGTCATTGGTATTCTGGGCTCCAGCAGAAGAGGGATGGCCAGCAATACAAGAGAGGTGATTTTCACCTTCTCTAGTGAGGCCCCAACTGCAGCACTGCATCCAAGTCTGGGTACCCCAAGACAGGAAAGATGTGGAGCTTTTGAAGAGGGTCCAGAGGACAGCCACAAAGATAATCAAGAGGGCTGGAGCACCTCCCCTATGAAGACAGACTGAAGGAGCTGGGCTCGTTCAGTGTGGAGAAGAAAAGGCTGCAAGGTAACTTCATGGCAGTCTTCCAAAACTTACAGGGAGATTATAAACATGAGAGAAATCAACTTCTTACATGAGTAGATAGTGATAGGACATAGGAAAATGGTTTTAAGCTAAAGGAAGGGAGACTTAAATTAGATGTTAGGGAAGTTTTTCCACAGAGAGGGTGGTGAGGTGCTGGAACAGGCTGCCCAGAGAGGTTGAGGATGCCCTGTCCCTGGAGGTGTTTAAGGTCAGGTTGAATGGGGCCCTGAGCAATCTGATCTAGTACTTGATCCAGTGGTTGGCAACTCGCCTGCAGCAAGGGGATTGGAACCTGAGGCCCCTTCCAAACCAAGCCATCCTATGATCCTACCATCTCAGTAGCCAGTTCAAAACATTCAGAGTCTATACAAAGCATACAGAGAACATTCAGAAAAAACATAGACATAGGGTGGCTAAACCAAAAAATATGAAAGATCAATTAAAATTCCAAAACCAAAAGTGTTGTTTGGTGGGCAGCATGCCAGGACTAGAAAAAACTGGATTTGCTGAAGAAAGCCTCGGTCATGGGATGATGGGCTTTAAAAACTTTCTTACACTGATTATATACACACAAGCTAGTAATGCACATTCCTTTCTGTGGAAGTTTTATATCCCAGATAGCATCCAATCTGCTAAAATGCTTTTAAGTAATTTAATCAGGCTCCAAACCTAAACCCTCCATTATTTAAACATGATAAAATCAAAATAAATCTCCTTTAAATCTACTAAGCTCAATTTGGAAAACTACATAACCAGTTAACTGAAAGATCAGAGTGCACATCTAACACAAAAATAAGTGAACCTGCACAGAAACTCTGATTTTGGCATTTTGTAACTTCTGAGACTTTGGTTTCTCACAAAGCACATACAAAAAGGAAATGCTTGTAAAAGAAAAAAAAAAACAACAAAAGAGGATGGAATTTCTCCTTTGCATCAAGTACAACAGATGCACAACTGCAATCATTAACAGCACAGACCTCCAGCACTGTGTAAACTTATAACCAGTCACTGCACCGTCATTCTCTACATGAAGTTTCTAAAGAAAGACAGGACGAGCTTTGCCAGTACATTTAACAGCTATAAGCTTACACCAGAAGAACGTAGAGCCTTCTGCTTCATGGGTTCAACTACAGGTTTCTAAATAAACTGTATGGTGGTGGCTGTTTTCCTTTCCCTTATGGTGAGCATCTCTGTCACTTTCCCTGCTCATACACTCTTCTTTTCATGAATGCCATCAACACTCCTATTATCACTCTCAACCTCCATTCCAATTCCTTCCTTGACCACTTCTTCCTGTTTCTTTTTTAAAGCCAGCAGCTCTAGTTTCTACTCATCCTTACCTGCTCAGATCCCTTCAATCAGCCATTCTTTCTGTCTGCACTGTATGAAAACATACTCAGAAAGCAAAAAGTCTGGGGTAAAATCCTTCAGTTCCAGGCCTCAGCTGCCCATTGGAGAGAACTGCAAGGAAAAACTTGGCCCACCTGGAAACACTGTTTTCTCAACAGTGACAGCACATGAGCAGTTTAAAGATGTAATGTTCCTAGGCATCCAAAGGTATTAAGAACAAGCTCACAATCCCCTCAATCATTTATATTTCAGAAGAAAAACTAGGAAAAACATTTGTCATTATTAATGCCACACTGTACTTCTTTGAGGATAAGATGCATCAATATATCCCTAAGCACTACCTGTATTTCATGAATTTCCATTACTTCTGATTCATTACAAGTACATCTCTTAATAGGGACTGAAATGTTCTGCAAACAAAGTTACTTACTTATGTTCTGTTACCTACTTAAAATTATTTAAAATCAAAGTGGGGAAGAAAAAAAAAAAAAAAAAACAAATTCTTCTGACTCAAAACTTTAAGTGTGGTTTCAGCCCTAAGGACCAGACAAAGGTTCTAGAGTATTACAGTAGTACTTAAGAAACTCATTTGTAATACAATATTTTGTTTGGAAGAGGCTATAGAGCAGGGTGTGGTTCCTTCCCTATGTATTACAGGATAATCTGACAGCACAGTAGATGGCCTGTAATATCAACACCTCCATATTCGTGAATTATACTTCTCTAATCCAGTAAAATTTGAAGCAACTGTTAAGACATCATAAAATGAAGTTGGAAAATAATCCCTTAAGATTTTATTCCAACATTCTCAGTTTATTACAGCATACTCTTTGAAATGGGAAGCTGTTTCCCGACTGAATGTTTTTTTGGTATGTGTTTTGTTTTTTTTTAATCATTTTTGGTGTGTTTCCACACATTTCAGTTTTCATCACCAGGTCTCAGATCCAGCTTCCCCTGAAACTTCCTTCCACCTCACTCCAGCACTCAAATCTAACCAGTGCTGTGGTGCTGAGCAGGAATACATGCTCACTGCACCTGGACTTTTCAGATTATTTAGCTGCCAAACTGTAATAAGCCTCTATAGGGCCTGTAAGAATAGATTTATTTTTAAATACTTGTAGCTTAACCAAATTTCCATAGAAACCTATGATTTTTTTTAATGTTTTTATTTTTTTAAGAAAAGGGTGGCACCTATCTCCTCCTTTCCATTCTCTGCATATCATCCCACAAAAACTTTTATCAGTACTCTGTTGCCTCCATCAGGTAGACAGAAACTTTTCTCTAACTGATTGTTTTAAAACAGCTGGGCTGTTAACGGCAACTGAAACGTTCAATCCAAAATAAAACTATTGCCATGTTCAACACCAGTACAAAATCTATGAGAAGGGCACAAACTGCATCAATGTTGATATAATGGGAAGCATCAGGCAACCACAGTACAGGCAGTTCTGCAAATTTCACACATTAGACAGCATTACAATAAGTGTGTACTAGATGCATCTATTAAATCAGTTTAGTCAGAGGAATCTATTAAATCAGTTTAGGAACTTCACCAAATGAAGTTGCACCTTAACTGACTACAAAGGTGCCAGAAACAAAAGCAATGGCAGTGAGGGGCTTCATTTGCTCCACCACCGGACTTTAAAGCAGTCCTGGCAGCCTTAGCAGCCCTGCAGCCATTTAAGCTGTAGTTTCAAGTAGACTTTGAGCAACGCTAACATCAAAAGAAGCAGCCTTGACTCTTTGCAACTACTAACTGTTGCCTCCTATTCCTGTACCTTATTTGGGTACAGATGCTGACAAGCTGAACCTGAAACAGGTCTCTGCTTAGGTGCTCCCTCTGAAACCCTGTGACTGTTGTACTGAAACAAGTACATGAAATACGAAACTTGGGAAAACAAAAACAACAGAAAAAGAACCCATGCAAACAAGAAATATCCTTCATCAACATCAAACCTGATGTCTGTATTCCCAGCTATAGGATGTAGTTCTAGTTACAAAAACTGATTGATTTATTAAAACTTACCCAAAATGTGTTTGCAAACAGCAAATGGTGATTTTGATTTTCTAAACGATAAGAATATGTGCTCGGCGTGCTGGCGCTGCTCATTGTTGACCATGGAAGGTGGTGCCTGAAACAGAAAAAAAACTTTATTCAAGTGCTAAAAAACAGCTGCACTACAACCACATTGTAGATGCACGAGCCATGGCATGAACTTTTAAGTATCTGCCTTGTTTGATTTAAACACCTTGGTACAACTGCCTCTTCTTCTGTACCTCTGTGTATTTACATTGTGTGCATGTAAGTGTGGCTATCAAGACATCAGGCAGAGTAAATAATCTTAAGTATCATCTTCCTAATGATGCTTCTGAAGAAGATAATCCTTTTTTTTTTTCTCCCCCCAAACCAAAAATAGCATTGCACACCACTAACGTTGCCAAACAAGCTCATAGTCACAAAATGCTGTTTTTGCTGTAGGTCTACATTTGTTTTAAAAGATTTGCTCATACCATAAATTCAAGGGATTAAAAATCTTGCCTGTGGCTGTTTTAAAATAGCGTACTGGCAGTAGCACACCACCCTCTAGTGTTTAATGTTAGAGCTGACACACTGAAGATGCTGTGAGGGCTCAGATCACAGAGAGTGGTCTGTGTGTTTGGGATGGCAGGACCACCTCTCCGCATGAGGCACACACAGGGCACCTGGCTGCTCGGTGCCACCTGCCTTACACTGCTGCTGGTGGAAGCTGGCTCCAGCAAATTGAGTCACCCACTCACAGAGCATGAAACTGAACAGGCATCTGGATCATCACGAGGTGGGCTGTGGCTTGGGGAGCCACACACAGCCCACACAGCAGGCTTATTGCATGGAGGCCCCCAATAGCCCAAAGGCAAAACAATCCACAGATAACACCAACCATTGACAAACTCAAGCTCTTATTCCCTTTTGCCATTAATATTCCCCAGTGCCAGCTATTTGGGATTTATCTGAACAAATACATGGCAGACAATGCTCTTGTGGGGAATCAATACCACAGGGTAGTGTGAGCTGCAGCCTTCAAGAAAGGCACACAGACACAGGATGATAAAGGCACTGCATAAAGCCTGGTTGAGGTGATACACACTGCTGAACCTCAGCTGGGTTTCTGAACTGCCCATGTGAGTTCTGCCCCTGGCCATCCCAGCACCACACGTGAGCTGCCCTGCTTGATTCATACAACTGCTCTTGGAATGAGAGCACAAAAGACCTTGGCATAAAGATGATGGCATTTAACTTCAGAGAAATGTTTTCCAGTAAATAAAGCACTTGTAATTAGGTAATTAAACCTTATTTAATCCCTTCCATCTGTCACAAGGCAGCTCAGCCTCACCAGCTCTGGGGGCTTGATCATAGCACCTGCCTGCATCCCCTCTGGGGTCAGTGGCAGTACCCACCTGCAGGTACCAAAGCTGTCCCACAGGAAATACTCTTTTAAACCCACACTAACTAGAAAAGAACTCTCATTTCACACCATTTCAACTCTTCCAGTTCTATGAAGTCTGATTACAGAAGACCTTTAGCACCGTGCGAAGGTACCACAAACTGTATTACTGTATAGATTTTAAACACAGTTATAATTTAGCTCTACATTATGAATGTAGACTATCAGAACGGTATAGAAGAGAGGAGTGCTCCAGAGACAAGCTTTGGGCTGTGCTAGGCAGCCACCAGAGGGAGCCTGCAGCTCACGGCTCCCTGCCTGTGTCGGATTCACAATGCAGTTACAGTTGCACTGAGAATATTTTCAAGTCCAGCTAATTTAGGAATTTCAAGGAAAATCCAGTATGCATGTAGTGCACAAAATTTCTCTTTATCAGAGCATGAGGTGAGCTGGAAGCATTCTCCAGCCTACTCACTGTGCTTGAAAGGTCCCTCACCTCCCCGTGGTATTAGAATTTTTAACCACTGTACATGTTGATAGAAATCCCTTATTTTCTCTGTGCAGTTGTGAGATATCTTGTTGAGTAGAAAAACGATAAGCTAGAAGCATGGGGAAGATGGAGCTCTGCCTTCTCTTCTCAATCCTCTTAGAGACAGTAAACAGCAACAATTCTCACTGATTTTGTCCAGATGAGTGATGAGTGCCCTGCCCCTGAAGACATTCAAGGTCAGGCTAGACAGGGCTCTGAGCAACTTGACTGAGCTGTAGGTGTTCCTGCTCCAAGCAAGGGAGTTGGACTGGATAACCTTTAAAAGTGCCTTCCAACTCAAATGATTCTATGATCCTCCTCAAGCCACCAGCAGCAAACTGCCCAGTGAAGAAAACTCCCTTTGATAAGAGCACAAATACTACACTTATGGAAGAACAAAGTCTGCCAGGATGGAAGCAGACAACTCCCGTAACACTCAGTTTCCAAAAAGAGGACAAGAAAAAAAAGAAGGAAAGTGATACAAATCAACATTCTCTATTACAGTAAAGGCAGGACTGAGTCCTTAGCATCTTTCTTGCATTGTGGGATACAGATTGATGGAGCTTAAAGGAACGTGTTGGCACAGAAAAGCTGTCTAGATCACAGGAACACACATTTTTTGGTGCAGTGTAAGTACGCTTCAACTTTCTTTATAAAAGCTCAGGGAATGGCTACAGCTCCCTGTGTCCATGCAGATCAGTCCTGACCAGAACAGGTCCCATCCATCCACCTTTCCAACACAGCCAAGCCGTGATAAAGCTGAGCAGCGACCTTCAATGTCAAGAGATCAACTTCTTGTAAAACACGCACCTCAGATTCTTGCTAGTTTCCTTTCACGAATGTGACACCCTTCATTTGGCTTTCACAAAATCAGCCCACTTTCCAGGGGACACCTTATGCCAGAATACACGGGTGCCACAGCAATGAGAATTATTTTGGAAAGACATGAACTAGCAGTGTAAATAAGAGCAATGCCAAGTCAGGTTTGCCTTCCTTGACTTCCTGAATGTATAACTCCATAGCTGTGTATGCTGCCCCTTATTTTTCCCTCATCCAAAAAATCCCAGGTTTTTTTTTCTTATTTAACCCTCATTGCTACCTTTATATACATTTTTTCTCCTCCTCTTCTGATGGTACACCACTTTAAACATCATCATTATCCACCAGTACCATGAGAAAAGACAGCACAAGTGGGAAGGAATAAAAGAGCTACACATTCACTGTACCTTACCTAGGTAGAAACCAAACAAGCAAATGTTACAAATAATTTCAAGTAGTAATTCACTGCACATTCAAAACAGGGGAGAGACAGCTATGAAAAAAATCAACTGTCCTTTGGAAAATATGCATAACTAGGAAACACTGGCTGAAGGTGCCCTTGGAAGGAATAAGGAGTAAAAATGTGTTTTAAATAGAAGTAGTTAGATGCAGACAGGATCCAAAGCTACATGTTTGTATTTACCACCGCATACTTAGTCAAAGCATTTCCTACCTCAATAATACTAATATTAGTCATCGATGGAAAACAATGAAGCAATGAAGGCAATGAAGTCATGAGAAAATGAACGGGTTACAAACATTAGCTGCAACCTTTATAAGACTGAAGTCGGCATGTTTGCCAGCTACAGGCTAAAGAAGTTGCACCACATCCACAACTGAGGCTGTATGTGCCTTTTCAGATCTTCTCCTTACTTTTTAGAACAGGCCTTGATGAAGAGAAGAAAAAAAAGGTACAAATTTCCCTCCCTCCAAAGTTGGGCAGGCAATTTCATATTGAACGTAACAGACCAAACATCACATTTTTGATTACATATTGGAAGTGACATTATTTTCTTAAAGATGTTCAGTGTCACAGACTTACTTATGAATCTCTTCTGGACAGTGACAGTACCTTACAATAAACAACTTCTAACATGCAAGTGACAACGTTATTATTAAAAATCAACAACTGAAGAGATCCTCAGTTAAGTATTATTTAGTTATCCAATTTACACTTATTTCTGCATTCTATTTTTTCTAAAAAGCAATAATAAAAAGAATCACCCACAATCTTGTAAAAACAGTTAAGAAAGAGACGAACAAAATGTATTCCTTACAGACTGAAAAATTTGCTAGAGACAAATTCTATTTTTTCCACAGATTTCTGCTATGGCACGACAGCACAGAATACAGTCAAATTGAGCATCCTCCTGCAATTACCCAGAGGGAAACGGGCAAATTAGCACAGCATAAAGAACAATCATGTCCTCCCCCAGACTTCACTGTTTTTTCAGAGAAGACAGAAAAAGTGCACCAGAGTGTTTTAAGCTAACACCCACAGTATTTCCACCTACAGAAAACGTCTCCTCTGAGCAGCACAGCCTCAACACTAGCAGCATTATGAAAAGGCAAATATGCCTGAGAGACTTTTCTTGTATTTAAAACAGATCAAATTACTTGTACCTGCTACTACCAATGCCAAGAAGAAACTGTCTTGCCAAAGGCAATGTTTATGTCTGCAAGAAAAGTAAATCACAACGTCGACAAGGGTAGAAATAAGAAACTTGCTTTCAGTGGGACTTGGTGAAATTTACCCTGAACTCCCCAGAGTGAGCTTCCCTAGGTACAAAGGGGCATCCCTGCAGTCGAGAGGGAAGATAAACTGTCCACTAACTGCAGCCTGTGGGCCATTATCATCTTAGGAAAAGCAATTAAACATGTTAGCTGTTCCTCAAAACGGTGTCTAAACTCTCCCAGAGGGATGTCTAGAAGCCTAAAAAAAACTTCTAGAAACTGAATCTGTACCAATCTACAAGGACAAGCAAGGATCTCCGAGACAGCAAGGTCACCACTGGGTTGGGACCATACTGACAGCCACCACTAGGCACAGCACACAGAGATCTGGGGAGTGAGGGAACCCAGACGGCTCACCAACACCTCCCAGCAGGCAACGGAGCTGAGCAACAAGGAGCCACATGCAAAGCAGAGAGATGATGAGCAAACCCACAAGGCATGTGCAGGGGAATACCATATGATAGTGATAACAAGTATGAGCAGAAATAGAAGGAGACAAAAATCAAACAAGGACAAGCAATACTTTTGAATAGCATATATGCTCCATTAAGGAAAGCTAAATATGTTGTTCCATCCATGCAAACAATCATTAGTACTAGATCTAAGTGATGAAAAGTCTCAACTTACTGCTCACTTCTACTAGGATGCTCTACACCCCCCTCCTCTGCTACCAGCCCCAGAGAAATCCTTTTGTCTCTCAAAAGAAACAAGCAAGACCACGTTAGGGAATTAACTCTTGTATATAAGCAAGGGCATTATACAGAATAATGAGATTCCAGAACAAGGAGATCCAAATTTAATTCTACCAGAGTCGTGGCAAATAACGTGCCCCAACACCGCATCATCCTGCCTGCTGTGGAATCAATCCACAGTTAAGTCTCCATCCCTGTTTTGCTAGTAATGCTCCTCTAGCGCTTTATATTTTTTTCCTACCATCACAACACATTCAATAACCACCACCTGCCTTACTAAAATAGTTACCAGAAAGCTCAAACAATAGCTAAGCAGATAGCTGGATTACGGGCTGCGTTCCTCTCCCAGCTGCTCATCCCATGGTTCTAGGAGACAAAGCCACAGGGGGATTGGATGGTGGAGGCCTTTCCATGAGTAGGCCAGGCAACAGGTCAGGCTGTGCAGAGACACTTGGCAGCAGTGTTCAGTAGGCACTCCACAAATGGATGAGGCACTCATGTCATGGGCATGGGGCTAAGAAGCAGTTTAGACAACAGAAATGGCAGCAGCTTCAGCTGTCCAATTCAGATGCATCATTAAATGGAAGTGAGAGTCCTGAACAACAGCTCATTTACTGCAGAAAACCTAGCTAGCACGGTAAACAGCAGCAAGATGTGGTGTCATCAGGATGAACCACAGTCAAAATAGCAGTCTAATTGACTGGTGATATGTGAACTTCTCACTGAAGAAAAAAATCAAGACACAGCCCTCAGCGAGTAAAGCACTGTGCACGGCCTTTTGGGATGGGAAAGGGGTGATCCTTCTGGATTTCCTGGAACCCAGACAAAACATTTTCCAAATTAAAAGATGAAGTTATTTATGAAAACTGCTAGGAAAGATTAAACAGATGGCTTCTGACCAGACCTGCAATAGAGACAACACAGTAATATTTAAGACTTTCCAAACAAAAATAATGTTGATGGGGAAAAAAATCCCCAAACCGATTGTCAGTTGAATTATTTAAACTTCAGAGTGCCCAATATTTTTCAGTTTATATTTGGAACAAATGCATGACTGCTCAAGGAATTACCTCCTACACATCTGCTCACCACCACCTTGCTTTCATGCAGACTTAAGAAGAAAAAAAATCCAACTGTTATCAGATTTTTTTTATTTTGCAGCTTTACTACTTAATGCAATCTTTTTCAAGTAAAACAGAAGATACATTTATACATATTCTATACATTTAAACATATATAAGGAAAAAGTCTTCTATAGTGAGGGTGGTAGGGCACTGGCACAGGTTGCCCAGAGATGTGGTGGATGCCCCATCCCTGGAGACTTTCAAGGTAAGGCTGGACCAGGCCCTGGACAACATGACTGAGCTGTGTACGCCCCTGTTTACTGGGGGGAATTGGACTAGACAGTATCTAAAGGTCCCTTCCAACTCTAAAGATCCCACGATTCTATTCTATGATTCTATGATGTGGTTGTGACAAGATCTATTTTCAGTTTTGGGGTCTCTCTCTCTCTCTCTGTTTATATACACACACTGTATATACAGGCTAACTGACTAGAGCCAAAGTAAATCATTACCATTAATATCAAAATGTCTTCTGAGATGAAACTTCCTCTCCAAGATATGCAACGAATACTAGAGATTTTATTTCTGTAGTAACAATTTGACCCTCAAAGATGCAGCACTACAAGTTCTTGAAATTAGCATTCATTTACCTGCACAACACACCTGACATACATAATCTGTGATAAGCAGTCTGCAGAGGAAGCAGCCATTGCTGCATGAGGACACAGCTTCCACTGTTCATGCCTGCATCAAACAGGTACCCAAAATCTGCTGCTTGCAGAGTGGATAGGACTTGCAAGAAGGCATGGAATTAAAATGGGCCAACTAGAGGCCCCAGGTCCATTACTCTGGATGGCAGGAGGACTAAGAACCACAACAACTGCAGTCTCCACTGCCAGTTAAATTTCCCTATGGCAGTTTGCAGTTCTTCAGCAGGATTAGATCAGCTGGCATGTAGAATATAGCCCAACACATCCACATCCCCCTGAAATCACAATTGCACCTTGATGATGCTACTTGAAGGTGCTACCTGAAGGTTCAAGTAGCTCAACTCTGTATTTCAATTACCATATATTAGATGGTATAGACAGGCTTAACTCAAGAATCAGGACGGTGACAATGAATTTGAGGACAAAATTTTAAGTCAAGAGTCACTATTATGATCCCATCCTACTATACAACGGATCATAATTATGCTGCTGATGGCACTCTTCACTTCCTGAGATTCACGAACTTCACAAACTGAGATTTACATGATGTATATAGCCTTTTTACTAGGTTAACCATGCATCAAATAACATCAGCAACGGCCTTCCTACTGAAGCAGGAGTGCTCTGTAGCATGTTTTTTCCTACTGCCCAGTTTTCAATTGCACTCGTTGAAATGACAGCTATAACCACCAGTTTTGCAAGGGCAGTGTTAATTTTACTTACACAGAGCCTTCTACAGCACGATGGAGCATCCCAGGGATAAGAGCTACTGCCTTGCAGCTCAAGAGAGGACACGAGTTCACAACTCACATAGGCCCAGAAGAGCTCTTGGTTACATCATCTGCAAGTAGTCAGCACAGGTTCACCTGCAAAAGCCACTCACAACTCTTCACTGTTCAGAACTGACCAAACAGAGCAGCATGCAGCTCTCAGTGCCACAGCCCATGCTACAGCAAATACTGACAGACCTACCTGGCCAAGGAAGCCAATATTCCTGCCAAGGACAGCAAGGCACAGGGTGTAGGCTGCGTGGCAGAGGCAGCAGTGATGGCAGCGTACCTACAAAATGCTAAAACACACCTCTGCCAACACCCCGATGGACATCACTACACTGCAAAAGACTTAAACCGAGATAATGACACATTTTTTGTTGCTTACAGTTTGCTTCTCATCAAAAAAAGCATTTCCTCCCACTGAGTTAAGGAGGAAAGGCCTACACATCAGCCAGCTGCCCAACTCCAGAACTCAGGTTTTAGTGCATCCTTCTCCATCACCCTTGCTAAAGTTTCAAAACCTTTTCATCTCAGTACAGCTAATTTGACAGAGTTGATTAAAAGTGACCAAAAAAAAAAAATAAGTTCTCAAAGATATGGAAAACTCCTTTGGCTTAATGTATTTTCAAATTTCCAAGGCTTGAAATATCAAGTGTTTTTACAAAAAGCTTTTTAACCATTATCAATGGAAGCTCACAGACAGACAGGTAACGTACACACAAAAAACACTTATCAGAAACATACAGAAATCTAGTACTACATGTTCTTCAGAAGACAGGATGCCATTTATTTTTACTGTGTTTTACTGATTTATTCTGCTCTTATAAACTTCTTCAGTAACATTTGGTTCAAGTTATGCGTACATCTCTGTACTCATCCTCCACCTCACATACAGACAGGCAGTCATACAGCACATACCTGCAGAGGATCTTCTAAACAGTATTTACATGAAGAAGATGAAATCTTTTACTTTCTTGTGCTGACATGGGCTTTTGTTTTCTTTAGAAGAAGTAATTTTTACTGTCTCCCTTAAAGTAACTCACTCCAAGAAACCTGGGTGAGTTACCTAGATCTCAAACTCTAACAGCCCCAAGGCTCCACATACTTATTGAATAATGATTACAAATAAAATGTGGTTATCTTTACATACGTTTTCCTACTGCTGTTAAAGAAAATGCTACTGTAATACAACCATGAGAATAGCTCCTGACACGTTATTACTGTTATTATTTCTTCAATATTTGCATGTAACATTTCTATATTCCCTGCTAAACAATTAATTATCCTGAAGCTAACCCAGCATCTGTTCTTAATCCCACTTACGACAACCTCACACACCAACAGCTCTGCAGCTAAACCTCCCTGATTCCTCAGGAAGAAGCATGTTTGGTTTTGAGGAGCTGGGTTTTTGTTGTTGGCAACAGGTAGGGGAACCCTTATTTGTGTTTTCTTCATCAGAAAAGAGATAAGCACATGATTTGTTAACCTATTACTACATTCTCTCAATGATGATACAAGACTTTAGCCATGTCAGAAGCTACCAAAAAAGTGTAGTTGATGAGAAGACAACATCAACTTAAGGCCAGTGTTACTAGTGAAGTAAACAAGGGAAGACCGTAAATGAAGAGATGATAGTGCTCAACTCAGTGTGAATGGCTGTGACCTTAAAGGAGGGAAAAAAAAGAAGTATGACCAGAGCAGAAAATGTCATAAGCTCTGTAAACACAGGATCAGGGTTAAGTCAGTGCTGTAACAACACACAAACTCAGTTTTAAGGCACATAATATCAAACCAGCATCTTTAGTCAAGTGACACAAGAAAGGAGAAAAACTTTTTTTCTTTTTCCCCAAGGCTGCAGTCCTGTAGCAGCAGAGATACAGATCCCATGGATCAGGCCTCCTATTTCAGGATCTACAGTTACTTCACTGCACGCATATACTCCACTACACATATGTAAGTACATGCTCATACGCACTACAGAGGAGTTCTCTGTACTGAAATGTGCTAAATGTAGCTGTAAGATCAGGTGTGTAACACAAGAGGAAGCCAGCTGAGCTGTAAAGTGAGACTAACAGCAGAGACAGGTCCCCCAGAGCTGCCCATGCACAGTAAGGTAATGGCAAGCTGAATGAGGAAGTGACTGAAGGGCCCACGTGATATGCCAAGCCCAGGTATCACCAATATAAGCTCATGCAGCAGCAGATCACGCCTGGGCAAGTTCCTCCCACAGCTTTGAAGGTGGCCTATTTAGTCCTACACAAAATCACAGGGAAGAGGACCCTGTCTTTGCCACATGGCCCCCACATCACCAACACGTGCAGCCTCACCCTGTCCCCAGCCAGGCTGCACAACAGTTTCATTTATTCTGTGCTGCCACATGATAGAAAGCCAGCATTTCTGCAGCAATGGGTCAGTGCGTGCCTATCAGAGCCAACGTGGGTTGTATTTACATGATGGTTTCTGTTGTAGAGTTAGCGTCTACACTGTTTGTGTAACTAACACAATTAACAATAGTTGCAATATTATTATAAAAGGAGAGCATAACTCAATGGTTTGACCATAGGCCAACACACCAACCTCTGGAATACATCCAACTCTCAGATCTCAACTTTGTATTACTGATGGCGCAACCTCCTGTGTGAATTCTACAAGTTACCTCTGCTCTCCCTCATATGAAATACCCCAGCAGCTGGGATATTCACTTGGGATGTGAAATAGTCAAGTTCAACCTCCTTCCAAAGCAGCCTGAAAAAACGAAACACCAACTGAACATGCCTCAACTACCCCTTGGTGTCTTAAAAGCTCTTTCCACTAAGAGATATCAAAACCCAACTACAAAGAATGTTATCCTTCTCCTTTCCAGCAACAGGATCCTGGTCTATGTTAACAGTTGTGAACAGGAACTGCCTTTGCAAAACCCCAAAGCTGTTGTGCCAGTAATGAAATGTGCTGGAGCCCTTCCTCTCCTTCCAGTCATGTCATCTTCTTTCCACTCCTAGCCACACATTATTAAGGCAATTTCGTGCTAGCTTTGGCAACAGGCAGGCCCTTCTGTAAGCCAGTCCAGCTCAACAGACTTGCAGATAACCAAGCCAGCAAAGACAAGTAATGGTTTACCTCAGCTACTTGCTGCTGAACTTGTTTAGGCTTCCCTGACAACAGCCAGTATCTGCGTGGCACTTAACCAGCCTGGGACTGCAGATGTTCTGCGCCTTGGAAAGCCCTGTGGAATCTCAAAGACTGCTGTCAGACAAATTCCATGGCAAAACACCTTTATGCTCTTTATTGATTTCACAGCCACAAAGGAAGTACATGTGACTCTGATAAGACGTTACTTTCAGTGCCCCTACCATTTTGCACAGAGGCACATAACACAACTGGACTGCAGATAAATACTGAACACAAATCATGATGTAGCTTGAGCCCTCTGCACATTCACTTCCACAGCTGTCAGTTTTGAGCCAATAGACATCCACTAAAGAAGCTTACCTACCCTTGGAATAACATGGGCAATAAAATCTCATTCACTTGCTCCTATACTAAGCCAAATAAAACAAACAAACAAAAAAAAACCATAACATAGTCTGAATCTGAAAATAAGTTTATCTTGCTAAGAGGCTGAATGGCACAATTTGACCAAGGTTGATTTTGGTCAGACAATCTTCTTCATCTCAGACAAGGCATCAGAATTGTTTATAATGCAACACAGCAGAAGTAACTTGAGCTAAAACAAAACAAATCAACACCATTTCTCCCTGCATCCGATTCCCAAACTGGTTGACCACACTGCTGCGTGCTTGATGTCTGAGCAGAGCCAAGGGCAGCACTGACAACAACTGTCACTGTGAGGAATGCATTTGAGCAAGGGAAAAATGGAAGGAGATATGATAATCAAATACCACCTTTACATCAGGCCAGGAAACACAAGTAGAAAATCACTCAGGTACGCCGAATCTAGACAGAATTTTTAGTAAGAAAACAATGACAGAAATTCATGAAAAGGAATGTATTACGTAGCTACTTGTGACAGCATCAGCTCAGCTTAATTATCAGGAAGATTTCTTCCACCCCTCCATATGGAAAGCTGTTAATTAACTAATGAACACAGATTACTGTAACAATGATGAGACTCAGGAAGCAGGTTAAAGGGAAGACAACAGTAGGTAGCGACCAACGGAAGAATTACCCAGATGAAGTCATCAACTAATGAAGCTCCCAGTGGACAATTCCAGATGCAGACACCCAGAACTTCCATTAACAGCTTGAACAAAATACAGAAAAATGTCAAAGTGATGCTGACATGTCCAACAGACATGAAGCATTACAAGTTTAAAATACGAATACTCCTTCCCCGAGCGTGAAGAATCCCACTTCACTAGATGCTGGGTTTGCTTTTCAAAGATCTCAGAACCAACACCAACCTTAACGTTCCTGTTCTTAGCACTGTGCGCTCTGGGTATACTCCACACACACCCACACCCTGCTCCCAGGTAGAAGTTTCATTAGCATGCCATACACTGCATGTACTTATCTCCTCACTGTAATCTGAACTGTGTGAACTGTAAAATGCACCGACCATAGCAGTTCTCAAGCACAAGGCAGAAAAACCATACTTGCACACCGATGGATTCAAAGTTACTTAGTACAATTCCAAGAAAAGATCTGAGCTGCTTGAGCATAGCCCTCTGAAAACATCACCTTGACACTCTGAAGCAAAGAGGAAAAGCGTAATGTTAAATACTGTTGGGTATAACTCTGTATTCCCATCCTAAAATCTACAATTGTCTAAAATCTTCATGCGCCCACACTGCAGAATATAATTCTGGTCAGCACATTTCAAAAACAGTATCTCAAATCTAAAAAGCTACAGAGGAGTACAGGAGCACCAGGTGTCTCCTGCATGAAAAACTGACTGGGTATAAAAAGTAACTGGAGAGAGCAGGATGGTAGAGAGCTACAAAAAAAAAAAAAATTGAAGACAGAAGAAGAAAACCCAGTCACTTCGTATTTCTCATATTTAAGAATGAACTGAATGATCAAACAGCAGGCTTCTCTGAAGTAAAACAATGTTTGGGTTGCTCCCCCCACCCCCCAAACCACGAATGAAACTCATTACTGCTAGACAAATACCATACAAAAATAAGAAAACTTAAGTAAATATATATTCCAGAAACAACTAGATACGTCAGTGGAAAAGTTCATTAACAAACATTATAAACAGCAATGTTACCTGGAGCTCTTGGAAAATACTTACACATGATGAAGTACATATCAGTGAAAGGATTACCCCTATTATTTTTTTTTTTTATCTCCTTCTTGTAAATCAGCAGCCAGAGGCCATTGCTGGAAACAGAGCTCAGCTGGGCAGATGTCTGGTCTAATCCAGCCATAATATTATGGCATACATCCAGTTTGTCGTGCCAGGCGATGACCTGCAGTACTTCAGCAAGTCTTGGCACTGAAATGATTCACTAGTCTGGATTCCTTCCAGCAGGTAACCTGCCGTAATATAATCAGAGTTGCTCCATCTCTTTCCCTCATCCTTACTATTATTCAAGAGTCAAAATCTGAGAAATTGCCCACAGTGAAGACAAGCTGCCATGAGAAATGGAACTTTTTTGTGGAAGGAGGACTGTCACAGCCTGAAACTCCAAGGAAGGCAGGTGAAAAGAAAACCCCCTACAAACTCTTAGAAGAAATGATACAAGCCATTTGTACTAGAGTTTTAAGAATACAGACATACTCTCTCATGCTGCTGTTCTGCCAACTAACTGAAACATCTGAAAGAGAACTTTAGTTTGACACTGTCAGACTGACAGCTTCATCCTGACACCTCGCTCAGAAGGGCAACAGACAACCCAAACTGAGAAGTCCCCAAGAAGAGAAAAATGCACGAATTCCCTCAGCTGACAGCCCCCAAAAGACCACAGCAAGATCAGAGCATTTAAAAACATGTTAAGAAGGGAATTCTGCAAAAGCCTTTGCTTGCTCAGGTGTTCTGGAACCCACCCACTAATGCAACCCAAAACCACACTGCACAGAAGAGCTGAGGACGACAAGGTCCTCTGCACCGCACTCAGCTCAAACTGCTGCCAAAAAGAGAACCTGCTTCAAAGTTAGATCAGGTTGCACGTGGTCTCATTCAGACAAGTTTTAGATTTCTCCAAAGATGGGAGATTCCATAGCAGGCAGCTTCATTGCCTCCCCCAAACACACTTACTGTGCAAATATTTTCTTTCTGTGCAGCTGGAATTTCCCTCTCTGAAACTTGTAACCTCTTGTCTTTTCACTGTGCACCTCTGAGGAAAGCCTGGCATTTCCAATACCCAGCCAGCCTGAGCTGGCAAGTTAATTTTACAGCGAAGGTGTATGATGCAACTGAGCCAATCTGACAGCTCAGCAGTGCTAATGGGGCACACCAGCCCTGCACATGTCCAACAATCTAATTTCAGCCCCCTCCTTGTGCTAGCTCTGCAATTTAAATGGCTGCAGAGATCGTCGATTTATCTTGCTAACCTGACAGAAATCCA
The DNA here is from genome assembly GCA_023055505.1 of Callipepla californica brunnescens. Lineage (NCBI taxonomy): Eukaryota > Metazoa > Chordata > Aves > Galliformes > Odontophoridae > Callipepla > Callipepla californica. The sequence continues at coordinate 107,656,176 of JALIRH010000001.1, read as the reverse complement.
TTCCCTTGCTTAATTCCTGTGTCCTCTTTGCAGTATTAATATGTTCACCACAGGGTCACAAGGGAGGAAGCGGAACTGCAGGTGGGAACAGAGCATCCCTTTCCTGAGGGAGCCAGGCAGGAACAAGCTGGAACCTGTGAATTCAGATTCATGCGATAGAGAACATCATTTGCTAAAACAGTTGCAATCTGCCAACAATACCTGAAGTCCAATGCACACTTTCAGACTTCGTCCTCTCATCTACGGGATGAAGTTTGCATTTCTTTCCTTAATCATAGAGTTATTTAGGTTAGAAAAGACCTTCAAGACGATGCAACCTATCCTCCTAATGCACGAAGGCAGTTATTAAAACAGTGCTTAACTGCTACTAATTACATTCAGCACTAATTACCACCTGAGCTAAACAGAACATAAGAGATTGGACCCGTACATTACAGCTAAGGGATGCCATGCTGTGTGGAAACACAGCAGCACTGCACTCGCTTCAGTTCATACAGACACTGTGTGTGCATGGTCCTCACCGAGCCAAAGTCACACAGGGCAAAGGCACACATCAGTCACGGCACTGATATATAGCACAGCACATCAGGTTTAAAATTATGGGGCACTATGGGGAGCCTCAAACACAGCATTTGGAAAGGAATTAAGTTTCACAAATGCCTACTTTTCCATATGACAGATGTTCACACATCAAAGAAAACTGCCATAGGTCCAGTGTTCAAAGCCATATTTGGCAGCCAACAACAACTCAGACTTCACCTTTTGTAACAGCTCTAACTTGTATCAAATGTAAGGCTCATAAAGATCAGCAATTTGTGAGGACAGAATAAATGCACACTGTATCTGACACACAAAAAGTAGTTTTCCGAAGCAAATCTCTACTCATCTGGAGCAATAAAACCTGAATTATAACGCTAATCAAAGATTTAGAGAGCTCAAAGTAATCAATAATTACCCTCAAAGAAGGTTAATTAAACATTTCTACTTTTCCTTTTTTTAGCATACCTGAATTCCTCTAGTCCATAATTCCCCCACAGCTCAGTGTTTCAGTACAAAATCAGTGCAGACTGCCACCGCTCCCTGTTCCGATACCATACAGCACCTCTGGAGGCCTTGCAGCCATGCACTGGGCTAGGCCTGCTGCCATTATCACCCGCCCCGGGGTGACATTTCCTCCCCCAGCCTCCCCACCATCCCCAGTTCAAGCATTCACATCTCTGCCCTCGTGCAGTTTTCAGGTAGGGCTCCCGCTGAGGTTCCAGGCTCCCCAGATGGCCTCCATTACCAGCACCAGGTTCACCGCCCTCCCCTAAGGCATTTTTCACCTTTCTAAATAATCCTATCAGGTTGTTTAATCCCTTTGTGCCTCTCAACTGCCTCACATCATTACTCATTGCCCCCAGCTCCCAACAGACCTTTCACAGATCTCGCCAAGGAGCACAGCAAATTTAAATGAAGGTTATCACCTCCAGGTGCAATCCTGCAGCAGGATTTTGCTATTGGCCCTCTGCTGCTGAGGAGGCACAGACACAGCGTGCACAGCTCTTCAGGGCTGAGGTGCTACACTGAGCACTGCACAGCCTCACAGAAGCCTGCCTGAGATCCTCTAAGGACCCAGAGATCCCTAGGAACACAGAGCACAGGGTAGAGCCATGAGCAACTCCTGCAGCCTCCCTGGCCAGCCCTAGGCCTGATGTGGGCTCCTCAGACTCTGACGGCCTCCATAAATGTCTGCTTCATGTGAAGACATTTCCAACCAACTCCTGCCATTTCCATGCTGCCCACAGGACTTCTGAGAGCAGCGCTGGAGAAAACAAAAAAACTACAACAAGCAAACCAGCAGCTAATGGCTGCAACAGGTCCATGGTCACACACAGGCTAGAGGGAGAGAGGATAGGAGATATCACGTAATCATTAAGGTTGGAAAAGAGCAGTAAGATTAGCCAGTCTGGCCATCAACCCATCCCCACTAACCACATCCCTCCGTGACACATCTCCACATTTCTTGAGTCTCTCCAGAAATGGTGACTCCACCACCTCCCTGGGCATCCTGTGCCAGTGCCTCACCACTCTTTCTGAGTAGAGCATAAACCTCCCCTGGCATAACTTAAGACCATTTACCTCTCGTCCTGTCACTGTCACCAGGGAAAAGAGGCCAACCTCCACCTTGCCACAACCACCTTTCAGGCGGTTACAGAGGGCAATATGGTCTCCCCTGAGCTTCCTCTTCACCAGACTGAGCAATCCCAGCTCCCTCAGCTGCTCGCCATAAGCCCCGTGCTCCAGTGCCTTCACAGCTCCATCACCCTTCTCTGGACACACTCCAGGGGTCTCACTGTCCTTCTTCCAGAGTAGTGAAAGGCCCCAAACTGAAAACACAGCACTCAGGGGGCAGCCTCGCCACAGAGGGGTAATCCCCTCCCTGCTCCCACTGGCTGCACTATTGCTGGTACAAGCCAGGATGCTGTTGGCCTTCCTGGCCACGCTGCTGGCTGCTCACCAATACCTCCGTCAGCAGAGATCCTAACACCCGTGTCTGCAGATCTGAGACACAGTTTGAGCCTGGCACCCGCTCTTTCATCGGGAACACTGCTCCAGGAGCCCAGCACCTTCTCGCGGTACCAGCGCTTTCATTAACACCACACCACGACGCGTTCCCCCCGGCCCGGCCAGGCTGGGGCACACGCAGCGCTCGGCTCCCCGGCACGGACACAAAGCGCGGGACAGCACGCAGCGCCGCACGAGGGACGGGGGCTGCGCGCCGCTTTACGCGCACGGGGACAAATAAACTTTTCGGCGGCGCAGCCCCTCCGCGCCTCGGCACGACCCAGCGCCGGGCCGGCCGCGCCCCACCCCGCGGCAGCACGGAGCCCAGCTCCCGCCGCGCCTCGCCCCGCAGCATCCCGCCGCTCCAGGTGCCGCGCTCCGGCCGGCGCCAGCAGAACTCCGGAAGCGGAGCGGCCCGGCCCGCGGCGTGCCCGTGCCCGGATCGGCTCGGCTCGGCGGGCGGCGCGGCCCCCGCGGGCAGGGGAAGGGGGACGGAGGGGCGGGGAAGGGCTAAGGAGAGCGGCGGCGCCGGGCGCCTCACCATCAGCACTTTGGCCGCGTTCTCCAGCTGGGCGATCACCTCGGGGGCCCCCGCGGCCGCCGCCATCATGGTCTCTCTTCAATGACGCGCCATGCGCTGCATTGTGGGACGACGCGGCCGCCCAGCCAATCCCGGGCGCGGCGCGGCGCGGTCCCGGCGCGGAGGCGAAGCGGCGGCGGCGCCGGAGGCAGCGTGACCGCCGGCCGCCAGCCAGGGCACGCCGGACGCGGCCCCCGCCCCTGCGCGCCTTCCTCCCGCCGCCGCCAGACCGCCTCCGGGGCGGGCCCCGAGCACGCGGTGCTCCCGGGGCGGAGCCGCCTCCGCGCCGCCGGTTCGAGGCGGCGTGACCCCGCCGTGCGGGGATGTGGGTGTAGAATGTGGCGGGGAACGGAGAACGCGGCTCTGCGACTTTGCGGAGTCGTTAAGCCGCTTTATGGTTAGCACAGGTAAAAGCCTGCGGAGGTTTAGGTGGGATGGAAATGTCTGGACTTCACGCGTAACTCCGTCGCGTTGTCCGGATGTGGGTTACCGCATGGCGTCGCCTCTATAGAGAGTGTCCAGGGAGAAGCTGTGTGTGTGTAGGAGCGCGGGGTTTCTGCACGTTGAGCTGGGTGTGAGCCAGCTGTGTGCCCTCACAGACCAGAAAGCCAACCGCATCTTGGGCTGCATCCAGAGCAGCGCAGCCAGCAGGGCGAGGGACTGATCCTGCCCCTCTGCTCTGCGCTGTGAGGCCTCACCTGCAGCACTCACTGCCTCACTACGGGAGAGACGTGGAGCTGTTGGAGTGCATCCAGAGGAGGGCCGCAAAAACGAAACGATCCAAGGGATGGAACGCCTCTCCTACGAGGACAGGCTGAGAGCTGGGGCTGCGGAAAGGCTCTGAGGTGACCTGAGTGCGGTCTAAAGGGGAGCTACAGGAAAGAAGGGGATAGGCTTTAAGCAGGGCCTGTTGGGATAGGACAAGAAGAAGTGGTTTGGGGAAATTTAGGTTGCATGTAAGGAAGCAGTTATTTACAATAAAGGCAGTGAGGCACTGGCACAGGTTGCCCAGAGGGTGGTGAATGCTCTGCCCGGGGCACTGAGCAATGTGATGGAGCTGTAAGTGTGAAGTTTCATGGCAGGGAAGTTGGTCTAGATGATCGTTAATGGTCCCTTCCAGCTAAAGCGATTTTTTGGTTCTTTCAGGGTAGGAGTTTGCTTCTCACATCTGATGCTGCATGCTCAGTTTGCATGCTGGAGCAGCTTTGAGCACAGAAGCTGTGATACCTGCAGATGAAGTGGAAGTTCTGTAGCAGCAGAACACTGAGTACCTGGGTCCACTCAGCTCCCTCATCACCAGCCCCTCACAGCACAGCACAGAGCAGCACTGCTGTTCTGCCCCCCAGGCCCTGCCCTTGTACCATGCCTGCAGGCAAGGCTCTCCCCGCACTAAGGTGGCATCAGCTGGCTTCTGCTTCTGGAGTTATAAAGTTTGGAACCCAGCAGCTCACTTAGCACACTTGGGTATTCACAGGCTGTTGGTGCAAGCTGAGTGTGGATACGATGTACCAGTGGGTTGGGGGAGAAGAAGAAGGAAAGATCAAGAGAATGTGAATTCAGAAAGAAATACAGCTCACTGAATAGAGCAATGAAGGGCGTTTGTGTTATTCTCCAAAGAAGTGCAGCTTTCAGTGCTGGAGAAGCTGTGCTAAACAAGATTAGAAATAGCTGTTGAAAGATTGATTTTGTGGTTTACCTAGGACACAATGTAATTCATGCTGAAACATTAAACGTATTTTCAGGGTACCCTCCATTATTTTTTCAGGCTGGAAGGCTCTGGGGAGATGAGCAGGGCTGCCCTGGTTGGAGAGGTAAGAGTAAGGGCAATTGAGTCAACATTCAGAGATGGAGAAGCTCAGAGATGCTCCTGAAGTCCTGAAGTGTGGAGCGACATACAAGTCCTGTGCTAAAGAACAGCAAAAGAAGAGCTGAAGAATTAGAAATTTGCATGCAAAGAGATAATGTCAAAACAAACTGAAGAGTATTGGAAAAGCTATTTTAAGAAATTATGTGTTCAGTAAAGGGCTGCTTTAAATGAGTACTTCTGTACTTGTAACTTGTATTACTGATGAGATTCTTCAGCAACTTCTTCAGCCTGTTCGAGGGTGCTCCATTCTGCTGCAGACTTGTGTATTCAGCAGCACTCTTGGAAAGCCCTGGGAGCAACAGAAACAGGGTGGTATTTGTTCAGGTTGGGGTGTGCTCAAGAGGTCTCCATGCCCATCTTCTGCCCAACAGACCAAGTTGCTCAGGGCTTTGTCCAGTGTGCTTTGCTTTTTATAATGTGCACGAGGTGGAGTAATCACTATTAAAGATGGCCATGTTCACATAGTTACATTTTCTCTCAGCCTTATCGCAATCCTCATGTTCTCTTGAAAGGTTGATTGTACATGTATCTTGTCAGAGGGAGTGCTGAAGCTATTTCTGCTGTTGGTTAAAAAGATGCATCACATACTTCCTTAACACTTCCCGCTTTTGTGGTGTTAATGCTCCTAAAATAGTTCAAAGCTCTTGGACTTGCAGCCAAGCCAGAAAGAGTGCTATTGATAATAGGACCTGTGCTTCCTGCTTTAGCAATCCTCTGTCTTGCCTGAAAACATCCAATTAGTGTTAGTTTTGGTCAAGGATTAATAACAGAATCATAGAATGGCTTGGGTTAGAGGAAATCTTTAAGTCCAACCAGTTCCAACCCCTCTGCCTTGGGCAGAGCTGCCAGCCACCAACAGAGGCTGCCCAGGGCACCATCCAACCTGGCCTTGTGCTCCTCCAGGGATGGGGCATTCACAACCTCTCCGGCCAGCTCTGTCAGTGCCCCACCACCCTCTCAGTGAAAATTTTCTTCCTAATGCCTAGATATCCCCTTTTTAGTTTAAAGCCATTCCCCTTTGTCCTATCACTATCAGACAGTGTAAAATGTTAAAGAAAACAAGCCAACGAATCAGTAATGAATTATTATTCTTTAAGAGTATGTGTTGATCAGACAGTAATATGCACGCACACAGTCTGGGAGGGACCTCTGGGTCCCCATCAGCTCTAGCAAGGACACCCAAAACGGTCCCCAGGGCCATGTCCAGGCAGCTTTGGAAGATCCCCAAGAGGAGACCCCACATCCTCTGGGCAGCCTATGCCAGTGCTTCATCACCTGCACAGCACAGCAGTGCTCCTGGTGTTCAGAGGGAACCTCCTATCTACCACTTAGTGCTCACTGCCTTTCGTCCTGGCACTGGACACCACTGAGAAGAGCATGGCTCTATTCCCTTGCACCCTCCCTCCAGGAATTTATGGACATTAACAAGATTCACCTGATGAGATTTCTTTACTTGGGAGCATCTGAAGAAGTTTATGGTGAGGAAATGGAAGTGATGAGCATTAAATCAGATGAAACAAGGAAACCAGGATCAGCAGGGAGGTGGATCTCTAGGATGAAAAAGCAATGACAATTGCAGGCTTTTCAAGTGGCAAATTTGGGAGGCATGAATTTTTCATTTTTGACATTCATTTTGACTTATTTCCTATTCTCAATACTTATATATTCCTAAAATTCTTTCCCTCCCAATTCCCAAATGTATTCAAGAGATCCATTCCCACGTAACCCATGCTCATTTTTAAGTAAACCTCTTTTCTCTAAGCTGAATGTCAAGTTTCCTTATCACTCAGGCACTTTTCTTCCGCGGAGGACAGAATGCTTCCCATTATCCCCCCAGACTTTCTTTAGTAAATGAACTAAGATCCATCTATAAACAAGAGTTCTGTAATAGAAGCATATTGTCCATAGGAACAAAGAAGAGCAAGATGAATCAAAACGAAATAAATTCTAGGAATTTGCTCAAGGAGAGCATCTGTCTTTGCCTGTCTGCTCTTAGAATCATAGAATCACAGAATAATGTGGGTTGGAAGGGACCTTCCAACCACTGCCATAGGCAGAGACAGCTCCCACCAGATCAGGCTGCCTGCTTTGAACACAAGGCCCATCCAACCTGGCCTTGAACACCTCCAGGGATGGGGCATCCACAGCTTCTCTGGGCAGCCTGTGCCAGCATCACTGCCTCACCACTCTCCCGCATGTAGGATAGTTGGATGGCAGCACAGCTGCTAAATGTAGACTTTAGTATCTTCTGACACTTATTCCTCCATTCAAAACTACAATGGTAAGAACATAAGCATTGTTCAAAAATAGCGAGAGCATGAATTATCTAGCAGCTGCTGTTGGCTAGCACCACGACAGTGTGCCAAGGAAGACAGAGCACATAGCACTCACCAAGTTTAGCACTTCTGATCTTCAGAGTTATCTTCAGGATTTGTGACTGATTGGCTAGAATATGTTGCTTATAATTCACATGTGGACATCTGTCATCAGTAAGTATTTAGAAAATATGTATGTTCTCCATCTTTTTGCAGAGTTCTACTGTGCTCTTCTGTATTTAGGAAAACTTCACTGGTACCGTAAATACTAGGACAATAGTTTGAGCTTGCCTGTTTCATTTGTGTAGCAAACACTTGAAAATCTTCATGCAGCAGATATATAATAGAATCAGAGTCACTAAGGTTGGAAGAGACCTAGGATCATCTAGTCCAACTGTCAGCCCATCACACCATGCCCACTAAATTATGTCCCTCAGTGCCACATCTCCATGTTTCTCGAAAATCTCTAGGGACAGTGAGTCCCTGGCAGCCTGTTCCAATACCTCCCCACTCTTTCTGATAATATTTTTTCCTAACATCCAACCTGAAAGCATGTCCAAGCAAACACAATGCTTATTCAGCTTTACAGCTTACTGCCTCTTTCATCTCAAACTGATGTGAAGGCAAACTTGCCAACCAGAATGGGATTGATGCAGCACCAAGGTATTTTAGGCTACTGTCTGTAGACACCTACTTGTTTCATGTACATGTAATTCATGAAAGATTAAGTCATCCTCTTGATTAGCATAGGCTACAGTGCTTTAATCTTTGAGAGATTATTCTATTCTGACCTTTCTCTTAGGATGTCTACTCCTAGGCTTTTTACTCTAGTAGTTTATTCCCAAAGCCATTTGCTTAGCAGAGGGCTTTTCCTTTCTCTCAGTAGATATGAGTCAAGTTCTTGCTGATCCTGCATAAAAAGCAAGGACCCTAGTTTCTTCACCTCACATCTCTTATTGAACAGCTGTTCCAGAGTGTGACTTCTGAGAGTTGCTATCCTTTTGATTTCCTGTTTATTAACTTTCACTCTGTTTGGAGCCAGCTTGCTGGCACAGGAGTAGATATTGTTCCTTATCCTAATTAAATTTTCTTCCTTCTTAGTGTTTATTCTAGGTATATTTAGAAAGTCATGTTGCCCTCATTCATCATTTTGCTAGATCTTATAGAAGAGGGTTACTTCCCACAAATACATTCTGTCCCTTTGATCCTAGCAGCACTTGTTCCAACATGAGTTATTCTGCTAAGTGGCCACCCGAGCAGTAAGTGGGATATCCTCTGGTCTGCGTTTCACAAAGCCACTGCTTTTTCTATAGCTCTGTTAGAAACACACTCACCAACATTGTAAAATTGCCTTCACTAGTTTTATGTCTGTGATAGCTCCTTAATCCTCCCTAGATCACCTGATAAACACAGGTGTGTTACAGCAGGAATTTTAGGGTGTTAACCCCCGAAATCTTATGGTAAGAAACTTCATTCTATTTCTATTATTCCACACATCTGTCACTTAGTTTTTCCTTTTGCAGTACTTTTAATAAATTTTTACTGAATGTGCCTGAATGCTATTTGCAGATTTCATTAGCATGCTTCATTTTTTGCTCTCTAGCCATTTGTAGAAGTGTTATAAATGGGTCTATTTTTAGTCTTTCCACCCCTTGACGTGTCCCTTTGCAATAATGTCTCTGTAGCAGAAATATCATCTCTGTTGTCCGTCACCAGCCCCTCAAGGATGTCACTGCAGGCTGTCTCAGTGCTAGAATCTCTAGAATCTAGAATCCCCAAGCTCTCCTTGGGGCAACTTGAGTAAATGGCTGTAAAGAAGTTCATAATGAATTTTGGACAGGAATTCTGTTTTTCTCTGTCTTGCAGGAGTGCCTTGGAAACCTCAAAGAGCTGCATACAAGTTTCAGATCAGCCACCCTTTCCAAATTTCTGCCCCATCCATCTATTCACCCAACTCATGCTTGTTTCCCAGCCCTTCCTAGCGAGTGCCACAGTACAAAAAGGACATCAAGCTATTAGAGAGTGTCCAAAGCAGGGCTGCAAGTGTGGGGAGGGAGCTGGAGGGCAAGATGCGTGAGAAGAAGGTGATGCCCCTGGTGTGCTTAGCGCAGAGCAGAGCAGCTGAGGGGAGGCCTGATGGCGGCTGCAGCTCTCACAGGGAGCGGAGGGGCAGCGCTGAGCTCTGCTCTGTGTGACAGCGACAGGGCCCGAGGGAACGGCATGGAGCTGTGTCAGGGGAGGGGCAGCTGGGGGTCAGGGACCGGGTCTGCACCACAGGGCGGTGGGCACGGAACAGGATGCACAGGGCAGTGGGCACGGCCCCGAGTGCGGAGCTCAGAGAGTTTGGACAGCGCTCTCAGACGTCGGGATTGATTTTGCGTGGTGCTGTGTGGAGCCGGGGGTTGGACTCAATGATATTTAGTGATTCTGTGATCGGAGCCCTCCAGCCAGCTGCTCTGCCTGCAGCTCAGAGCTCTCTATTTTCCTTTCCGTACAAGTCAGTCTAAGACATCTTCCATTCTAACAATTATACACATCTCCAACTAATGATCTTCCTTATGACAAAAGGGCAGTAATTATTGAATTCCAGAAAATCTAGACTGGAACAGTTTGTGCCCATGGTTTTTTGGTTCTTTAAAATAAATAATATAAACATTAGGTTTGGAAAAGACCTCTAAGATCATCCAGTCCAACCTTCAACCCATCCCCACCATGCTCACTGACCACATCCCTCAGTGCCACATCTCCATGTTCCTTGGACACCTCCAGGGACGATGACTGTACTACCTCCCTGGGCAGCCTGTAACAATGCCTCACCAGTGTTTTGGAGAATAAATGTTTCCTAATATCCAACCTGAACCTCCCCTGGGACAACTTAAAGCCATTCCCTCTCATCCTATCGCTGTTACCTGGGAGAAGGACTGACTCCAGCCTCAGCACATCCTCCATTCAGGCAGCTGCATAGAGTGATAAGGTTTCCCCTGAGCCTCCTCTTCTGCAACTGAACCATTCCAGTTCCCTCATCTGATCCCCATAAAATTTGTGCTGCAGATATTTCACTGGCACAGATACATAATCATTCTGAATTATACCTTACATATATCTAATACTACACCATACATCTAGAGCTTAGAAGAATGAAATATTGAGTAAATGGGACATAACTGAGCCTCTCCCTCCTCTGTCCTCGGAGCAATGCCATCCACGTCCTTAACAGATGAAGACAGACATGGAATAAACTATCCTATCCAAACACAGAAAACATTCTGGTATTAACTTTTGGATGTTGAAATATAGAACAACATTTGTGAACTTTTACTTTTCACATACATTAATTCATCTTTTTATACCTTTTGTATCTGCTGTGCTATGCAGTCCTCCATCTGTCAGCCCAGAGTGGTGACCCAATGGCTCTCCCTCAAAATACCTCCTTCACTTTGTTCTTTTCACCTGTGTCAAAACAAGAAAATGAGGGAGGATGTGGTGCTGGGCGGAAAGTGCCATGTGACAATATTCCACAGTTGTTTCATATTGGTATATGTTCTCTGACCATCGTCACACTGTACATGCTTTCATGGCTGGGCTGTGAGTTCAGCAGCGGTCTTCAGTCAGCTGCCTGTGTCCATGCACAGTGCTCTCCTCGAGATGACCAAATTAATTTAGACCCTTTGAACGTACATAGATAATTTATATTTTTGTCTCCAGTGCTTATTTTTATTGTATTTGCCACCACTGAATTTTCGTCTGGTATCAGGTTGTCCATTCACTTATTCCTATTAAACCTCTCTTGACTACCACAGCCTGCTCCTGCTTTTTAAGATAATTAATTTACTTGTACGATCTGCAGATTTGTTATCTAATATTTCTCTTTCCAGATGGTACTCTCTTAAACATAATGGAATTAATATACAACCCTGAAGCACCTGTTCTTAATTTTATCAGTTACAGCATATATCTTTTAGATTTTCAGATTTTTTAACCATTTCCTTTCCATTTTATCATTTCAAATCTCATTCTTAATTTCTTAAAGCAGTGTCTTGAAAGTCTAAACGAATATAAATTACTTCTCCCTTTTAGAGAACTCAATCGCAATTTTTAAGTAATGCTATGAGATTGCTGTGATTGTCTTGTGTTAGCGAGCTCAATCAAATAAATGAGAATCAAAGAGAACTATTAGGTAAAAAGATACTCTTTTTGTAGCTTTCTTTCTCTTGTTTTCCAGTTAGCAGAGTATTAAAGGATTTAATGCATAAAACTATTTTAGTGCTAGTTACTAGCTGCCCATGTGTGAGGTTGTCAGCAAATTTACATTCACATGGTTATTCAGATAAATTCTGATGAATAAGTTATATCCATTTGTTTCTTTGGATAAAGGCCTAGCTGTATTTAATCATGGAATCACCAAGGTTGGAAAAGGTCTCTAAGATCGTCCAGTCCAACCACCCACCAACCACCAATATTTCCCACTAAATCACATCCCTCAGTACAACATCTAAAGGGAGGGAACCACTTGAACCACAGAACAGTTTTATATTGTGATTGCCAGAAAAGCAAATACTTAACAATTTTCCTGGGGGGTCACAAACCAAAATATTACATTGTTATGTAAGGCATTGCATCTCCTAGATGGGGATCTTTTTACATTCACTGCTTGAAGGGGTACATGTAGTAAACAATTAGGTCTACTGACTGAAACTTGCTGGGATCACATCTTCCCGAACTAGGCACGCTAAAATTTTGGTTTGTTTGCAAATCATTTGTGGACAAAGAAAACAACCATAAAGTTGGATTTGTGAACCAGCCTTTCTTCTTAGTGACCTGCTGGTCCTCAGAGATGTCCATGCACAGGGTGAGGGCAGAGATGGGGGGAAGATGACCTGAAATCAGTGTGTGGTCTGTTCCAAGGGAAAAGCTCTGAGCCAGGACTCCTGATGGGCCACACTGTACTCACAAGTGTCCCTGTACAATTTGCCATGGGGGAAATATTCTGAGTGGGATCTGAATTTAAGAAAACAAAAATGTCTGATTACTCATCTTCTCCAGCAGAAATTCTCCATACGCAAAGCACCTGATGCTTTGCGTTATTCTTAGCTGCAGCATCTGCCAGCACATTTTTCAGTAATTCTACATGCAGCGTCATTTGGAAGTGAGCATCAGAGTAAACAATAAAACAGAGCAAACAGACTGGAGCTGTTGAGGTAGTTGCATTACCCTCAGCTGGTGTTCCCAGAGGACGGTCTTCCTGAGGCACTAATTGCTCAAGAGGTCATAGAGGGTGAGGGTTCAGGGCAGCAGAGAAGCTGGATGTCTCTGATGCTTGGAAGTGCCATTTTCCGCACAGAAATGCTGACTAAAATTCGTCCTTTAGCTTGTGTTAGAGCAAAAATATGCTATCATCCAGGCATGCCTTTGAGAAATCCTAAAACATGGAATGGATAAAGGAGGGAGAAATTCCACGTGTGAACAAGGTGTCACATTGAGTTGGATTTGGTTTGTTTCTGCTGGGCATTTTAGAGATTTACATGCTAGACAAAATGGTGAAGGAGGTTTCCCACTGTGATGTTTGTACATCTGTGACAAGAATCATACTATGACCACGTACAGCTTGCATTCTTGCTGTTCTTTTGACAGTCTCCATTCTTGAAAGATATTAGTGCAGAACTGCTTTTAGCTGCTAGCATAGGAAGAACCTATTGTCAGCAGCTGAGTTTGGAAATAGCTCATCCAGAGTGACCTATGTAAAGCATGTCATTGCTAGTATGACAAAAAATGGCAAGAAAAACATCCCATCAGGCAGTAGCATTTTTGTAGGATCCAGAGACACCGTGGTGCATTGTGCCCCTCCCACTCCCCTGCTGGCTGTCGTCCTGACATAAGGAGGTGTCTACACAACAAGAATGCAACATCACTGTTTGGAGCTGGATGATCCCTGAAGCAGAAGGCTGAGGTGATTAAGGGAAATAGACTCTGAGGATGTGTTTATTAGCCAGGAAGAGGTTGTTGCCAAAATAGCAGGAAATGTACTGGAGACCAGTGTACCAACACCAACACAGGCAGAAATATTGGTCAGCTTTACTCAGTGTCACTGAAATATTGGAATTGTAGTGCCAGCTTTTGTTCGAGAACAGCCAAATGACTTCTTTTTAGTTTTAGCAAACTCTGCAACTAAACCCACCTTTATTTAGAGGAAGTGCATCTAATTTCTCTGCTCCCCAACTATTTTGATGAAGATGGTGCCAATGAAATGAAACTGCTGCTTTTGGAGAGGTGGCAGCTGCACCATATAATGCTGTGCAAATGGCAAGAGGGAGCAAGAGGAGGCAGGGCAGAGTATGAGGATCCCTTCAAGAGCTGCCAATACTGGAGGCTGGTTCTCATGGAATGTTGCCATGACACTATTCAGAGAGGTGACATCCCAGGGGCAGGATGCTGTGTTCCACCTTCATTCACAAGGCAGTTTTGGCAGAACTTCTTCTTGTGCATAAGAGCTTCTTCACAGTGCAGGTGATGGAGCACTGGAACAGGCTGCCCAGAGAGGTTGTGGACTCTCCTCTGAAGTTCAAGACCCAGCTGGGTGCCTACCTGTGCAACCTGGTCTAGTTAGCTGCTTTGGCACGAGGACTGGACTAGATGATCTCCAGAGGTCCCTTCCAACTCCTACAATTCTGTGATTCTGTGGTTCTGTAGCAGTCCTTCCTGTGCTGCTAGAGTCATGCAAGCTTCTCAGCTCAGCCTCCACAATCTGTTTTGCTCAGGACTGTTCCCAGTTCTGCAGGTAAACTTGCCCATGACCAAGCCTGGAACTCAACCATTTTATGAGCATGGACAGAAAAGGAGCTATGTGGGTGGCATCACCCCAAAACTGCACTCCACACAGGGAAAGAGCAAAGTAGGGCTGACTCATCCATCACCAGCAGTCCCCAGAGAAAGACAGTGATTCATTCAATTTCTCTGGTAAGAAGATGCCCTTTCCAGGTGTCTCTTTCATTCTTTCTTTCTTTTTTCTTTCTTTTTGTCCCAGAACTCTTTTTCAAACATTTTGATGTTGCCAGTTACTCAAAACAAAGAATTACCTTATAGTCAACTTTACAAGTGGATGCTTTCCTGTAAACAAAGCAAGATTAAAAAAAAAAAAAAAAAAAAAACACAAAAAAACAGATACATGTACCACTTATTAGACCTCAATAGTCTAAAACTTCAGTTGTAGACTAACTTCAGTTGGGCTTGTAAGACTTCAGTGTAATCTGAGCTGTGAGGGATGATCTAGTCTGTGCAACAGTGGGAACAAAGCATCAGAGTAATACATATTGAGGCAAAGGCACAGGCTGCCCTGAGAAGCTGTGGATGCCCCATCCCTGGAGGTGCTGAAGGCCAGGCCTCACAAGCTCCTGGGCAGCCTGATCTAGTGGCTGGCAGCCATGCCCATGGCATGTGGGGTTGGAAGCAAGTGATCTTTGAGGTCCCTTTCAACCCAAGCCATTCTATGATATGATTTTATGATATAATGGAGTTAGATTTCAAGGTGAAGTTCAAGAAAATTAAGCAAAGAAAAAGAACTTTTTAAAAACTATTCTTAAATAATTGGAAAATTCTAGAAGACAAAGAGTTTACTGTTGTTCACAGAACAGTATATCTTTTTTTAAGTCCCTGCTGAGGTCACAAGTGCCTTGGCTCTGATTCAGAGGAAAGCAAGCCGCAGGTGCCCTCACTCTTTTGCCAAAATATGCAGCAGTGGAAAATCCCCATCCCAGTTCCAAAGGCCCATCACCTCTGACATCATTATTTTCACTCCCTCGAATGGTGGTGCAGCAGTTTGGGACATTGTGCTCCAACATGAGGATGGTGACTCTGAGTGTGGCAGCCTTCTGGGCTCAGGGAGGCTGGATATTGCACATCATTTCAGTTTTGTTTTAGCACTTCCGTGGAGTTGTTGTAACTCTGGTATCGATTTTTAATAAATATTCATGGTGTCCATTTTTAAAACTATAAAACAATTAAGTTTAAAATCTGAGAAGTTTCTAAAATCTACCTGAAAAGATAATTTTTTTTCTCTTCAGTTCCCCCAGACAGTTACTGGGACCCGACTCACGCACCAGTGCTGGCAGGCCCTTGCCCAGTCTGCATTTGGTGTAACCAGGTATTACACAGTCTCCTGCATTCTAAAGTACATAAAATACTGACAGTAAGCCAAAAAGGTTGAGAGAGGCTCGAATTGTTCTTTTAAACCAAACGGTTTGGACATACAGCCTGGTTTAGGCAGACAGTTGGAGTCTCACCACAAGATGGCCCCACCACTGAGCGCTTCCTGAGTCTAGCATATGTCGTCATAAAGTGTTACTGTGAGAAGCACCTTTCCAATGTTATCAGGCCTTCGAGAAATAATCAACCTTTGGCTCCATAGTGGTTTAATTCCACACACCAAGCACTCTGCCCAGCTCTTGAGGTGGTCAGCAACCACAGCGTTACAGGCCCTGCACTGCCTCTTTGGTTGTGGGTAGGTGATCTCTGATATAATCAGATTTAAGATGAAAACAGAGCACCACATCCACAGATTTCTGGAAGGTGAAGGCTGAGGTGTTCTGTGAGGAGACAGTCCATGAGCATGCAGCTCAGTACAGGGAATCATAAAACCACTGAGGTTGGAAAAGACCACTAAGATTATGCAACCCAACCACCAACCCATACCGACCATGCCTGCTAATCACAGCCCTCAGTGCCACATCTCTACATTTCTTGGACACCTCCAGGGACGGTGACTCAAGTGCAGGACACCAACCTGAGAGATTAAATTAAATTTCCTGAACAATTTTCCTCTCCTTGGCTGCTGGAGTGGGAACACTTCAATCAGCAGCTTTTAAGGTTAGCATTTAATCCAGTGAGTTCATGGGGTGCTCTCAGCTCTCATTAGCACCAGCAGCTGCTGAGGACATCCGAATCTGAACCAGAAAGATAGGCATAAACAGGTTAATGAAGGGGACTTCAATGCCTGAACTTGAGGTGACATTTGTATTCCACAGCCTTAAATTACATCCGTATGTTCCATAATAATTCTTAGAGTAAGGTGGGTGTCTTAATAGAATTGTATAATAAAAATGTTTTTGCCTATGAAGTCACTTAAGATAGCTAAATTTACTGAAGAGAAAAAGAGCAAGAAACACTTATGTCTTTAGTCTTCTACCTCTGCCCAGAGAGCTGCATCTGCTCATGGACAGTGGACATCCCAACCCAGCTTCCTGGACTGCAAACAAATAGGAAGCTCCTTTGCTTGAGCATGGTCAGGAGGCTGTAGCTGGAGGGTCAGCTGCTGGGTGGGACAGTGGCTCCCCCTGGACCTCTGCATTCTGGAGACAGAAATTTCTCTTGTCCCTTTGTGACACCCTGTCCCAGCAAACTACTGAGGGTCTTGTCATGGAAACTCTTAATTTCACCAAAATGTCTTGCTCTGAAGCAGACACCTCTCCCTACGATTCTACTCCACTACTTCAAAGAGCACAGCCACCATTTGCCATATCTAACAAAGTGGGCTCTGCTGGTCAGGCATGTAGCCCTTTATCTAGGTTGGGAATCTTGAAGAAAGACTCTTGGCAGCTCGTAAGGAGTAGGGTAAGGTTTGGTGTCTTTGCCCCATGAAATCAAGGATCTCATGGGATTTTGGCTTGTGAGGGGCTGCCAGAGCTGGCTATCTCATGGCAAGTAATGACTAAGAACTTGGCTACGTCTAAGCACCTTTCAGGAACTGGATCTCTCCTCCATTCAAAGATCAATAACTGAGACACCCATCCATCAACCCACTGCTCAAGTGTTAGGGAGAGCTGAGGTAGAGAAGAAGAGTAATCCCATTGGTGACACTTGTCATTCCTTCTGGGTAACCTTGGGTAAAATGAATGGCAGAGTGCAGGGATCACACAGCAACATGTTTTATGACCGTACATCTCCCTTCATTTCACTTTTTGTCCACTAATAGCAAACATGAGGGAGGAAGCAAAGCACACCACTGGTGACCACTGTTCTCTCAAAAACTCCTCGCTCGTCCTATAGTGGCTGCTCTTGCTTCTGCTTGCAGGGGCTGGCCAGCCACAGGTGCCCAAAGGGAAATGCTTCACCTATAACTTATATCCCAGGACTTAAAATTAAGCTAGAAGATAATTTAAAATGACACATTTGTTCTTTCATGTCTTTTCCCTGGGTTTTAAGCATCCTTTCTCTGCCCCTGCATTTCTACTCCTTATCTTGGGACGTTTACCACTGTCTGCTCCATCAGATTCTGGTACTGCCCCTGTGAGCACTTAACTGCTGTTACTCATTTTAAAAATGAATCCAGACACCAAGGGAAGGAGTCCTAACAGAAGCACCATATGTTCATCTTAGTAGAAGTACATATTAACTCTGGGTTTCCCAGTGCAGGAGAAAGCCACCTGAAAATTGGACTGGGGAAGCTGGACTCATCTGTGCCATTCTGCCTGGTGTTCTGCAAGCCATTAACATGCCAACATACTGCCAACAACATGGGTTTGCGTCCCACAGAGCGGTTCAGTGCCCATGGGAACCGTAGAGGAGAA
The DNA here is from genome assembly GCA_023055505.1 of Callipepla californica brunnescens. Lineage (NCBI taxonomy): Eukaryota > Metazoa > Chordata > Aves > Galliformes > Odontophoridae > Callipepla > Callipepla californica. The sequence goes on along the minus strand of JALIRH010000001.1, from coordinate 107,638,308 downwards.
ACAGAAAACTGCCAGTGACTGAAGTTCTCCATAGGCAAACTACTGTGAATGGTATAGAGGGACAGAAGTGATGTTTGGGGTATAATAGGGCGTAATGCTGTGTTAACACCATCCCGTCAGTGCGCTCAGAAGCTGTTGGCGGACAGAGATGAGCAGTAATTATCACACCCGAAAGAGGGCAGCAGACAAGTTCCTATGGCCTATTCCATGGTACAATGCAAAGTGGTTTTCGGCAATGACAGCCGTTGTTTCAAGTAGCTCAGTAACTGGGAGCTGCGCCAGAGGCCGGCAGCAGAAGCTGGTATTTGACTGGTGTTTCTCAAAGGGAACTCCAGCCTGATTATGTATGTTGACACTCAGAAAACGCAAAGTAACATTGGAATTCATAATAAAGGGATGAGGACGCTTTATGCAATAGCGAGGCTGTTAAGCTTCTAATTTAAGTCAGTCGTTCATCTTCAAAAGGAACTTAAACATGTCAGGAAGGAGGATAAAAAGTCGGGGAAGTGCAATGCACTTTGGAACGCTTCCTCACCAAGGCCCATCTGCACCACTCTGCTATGGGTGGAATGACAAAGCTACTCCTGAGCCCACCAACCATTGCAATTTTCTGCCTCCTGCTGGGCACAGCTGTCCTTCACTTTCCCCACTGCTCAGAGGGGCCCCAGCAGCCACAGCCCATCCTTGGGCTCAGGGCAGTGTCTGTGCTGAACTCAGACCGGGCAGCTCGGGGCTACCCCAGGTCATCTCAAGGTGTCCTACAGCTGAGGCGGAGCAGGAACCAGAGCAGGAATGCGCTGGCAGCGATTCACTCTGCTTTGGCAAAACCACTCATTAAAATCAGCTGATTACTGAATGAGCTGTTAAAAATCCCTCCAAGCAATCTCCACACGGAACAGTTACAATTTTGCAGCTTCCGACCAAGCTTCTCACCTGCACAGGAGATTTTAGACTCGATTTTACGGAACCTGAACACCAGGTGAACGTCATCGACGCAGCTGCTGCACTATCACTCAGCAGACCCCTGCTGGGCCATCCCCTCAGCCCTGCTCCAAGGCTTTCACCGTGACTTTGAGTAGTTAGGCTTCAAGGTCAGCACTGCATTAATTATCAAGGCCGGGAGCAGGACTTGGGAATGTAGAATTGGCTTTGTCTAGGAAGTAACGTACAGCAGGGATTGCTCCTGACGGCCATGACTGCGTGATCTTCATTTTCAGCTGGGCACATTTCTGTGAGCCACAGAATCATATAGAGTGTCTCGGGTTGGAAAGGGCTTTAAAGATCACCCAGATCCAACACCCTGCTGTGGGCAGGGTTGCCAGCCACCAGCTCAGGCTGCCCAGGGCCCCATCCCACCTGGCCTTGAGTGCCTCCAGGGATGGGGCATCAGCAGCAGCAGTCTGTGGGGGCAGGAAAGGCAGAGGAGTCCCAGAATGCTCTTTCCTGAAGGCATCGTGTGCCACGTTCAGCCTGAGTGTGCTCATCATGCCTTCTGGTACCACCTGGCTTCAGGAGCTGCAGTCAGTTCCTGGTCCGTTTTCCTCAAGTCAGGTATGGCCATTATTACCTGTTGCATTCCCATGCAACGCACTCATTCCTTCCAGCTCACTCAAGCTGACATTGGGTCAGCATGCCTTAAACTAACTGGGCCTGAAGTGCTTTGCTCTTTGTCACGCACTGTGGAAAGCTGCTGCATTGCTTCAAGCGCACAACCACTCAAGACACCAATTCCAGTGAACAACTCTTACCCTGAGCTGAACCATGACAGTAGAAAAAAATTGCAAATCAGCAAACTGCACAAAGTGGTGTCAGCTCCTCAGCTATGAGCCAGCAGGATGAGCTCTCACCTCATGGTAGCACTTCACAAAGATGCTCATGGCTGGGCTCTGTCCGAGCTCCTCTGCAGCCACAAGTCCTGCCTGCCCTGGAGAGTCCCCCAGCACAGGACATCCTCTGCCGTGGGATGGTGTGGACACCCGTGCAGTCACCAACCTCTGCACCACTTCTGCTGTGAACCATGTCTAGTCCTAATGGGATACGGGTTGGAACAGGCTGCCCAGGGAGGCGATGGAGTCACCATCCATGGAGGTGCTCAAGAAACATGGAGATGTGGCCCTGAGGGACGTGGTTTAGAGTGGTCACAGGTATGGGTTGATGGTTGGACTGGATGATCCAGCGTTACTGATTGGTCACTCCAACCTTAATGATTCCATGATTCTATGAAGAAGACAGATGACATCAGCACTGCATGGAAGATGAGGATGCCAATTCAGCTAATTTTTATTCCAGATAATATTCGGTTGACCCCTTCTGTTATTTTTAGAGTTCCTTTTAATTGGCAGATCCTGTTATGTGGGAAATTGAACATTAAAAAAAAAAAATTCCTTTGGTCTTAGATTGGAACACATGGCTGGAAATTTCCAATATATTTCCAAAATCTGCTCTGGAAACGTCAAAATGACTTATTCACAGCAGTTTATTTTTATGATTTGACCTTTTTGCATGCTTTTGTTCTAATTTTTGGACACACCATATATATATTTAAGTATGACTGTAAATGGATCAGTAACATCCTCTCAGAATATTTCCATTTTTGTCAAACCAACATTTGAGGTTTTAAAAGAATTTTTATTGAGAAAAAAAAGCAACAAAACCCAACGATCACTGATCTCCGGATTCACATCCTTCTGCCCCCGTGAGTTCTTTAGCAACACAAACAGTGCTGCCTGACGGGTTTCCCAGCAGCCCACCCCCACCAGCTCCCTGAGCATGGAAAAATGACTTTCCTCTGGGACACACTTGTGTTTATTTAAAAATTTCCTCTGGAATCACAGAATCATTAAGGTTGGAAAAGACCTTCAAGGTCAACCAGTCCAACCATCAGCCCATCCCCACCGTGCCCACTGACCACATCCCTCAGTGCCACATCTCCACATTTCTTGAACACCTGCAGGTCGGTGACTGCAGCACCTCCGTGGGCAGCCTGTGCCACTGCTGCATCACTCTTTTGGAGTAAAAGCTCCTAAGAGAATTTTCTTCTACAATGGAGCGCTCTAGGGGCAGAGCACAGCTTGTGTCAGTGTTACAGTCCTGTCCACATCCAGGATGAGGTGCACATGGGGAAGCTGAGCACAGAAGAACACTGCTCCTGCTGTTGGGGTGCGCTGGGTGTCCCACACGGACTGCACCATCATCGCTATTAGCACTCGACCACAAGCCTGACATTCTTCTCCAGAATGGTCTGCAGTGTCCAGCAGTCACTCCTTCATATACCAGGCAGACTGTATGGACAGCCTGGCCTGGTGTTGGCCACAGGCCCACATGGAGTGGGATGTTGAGCTGCAGATCTCCAGAAGTCCCTTCCAATCTGCATTTCTATGGTCCTATTTATTCATCCCTGCATCAGGTTCAGCCACACTCCATGTAGATACTTCTGAATGACAAACTGCAAATCAGTCCTAAATTTTGTTGTGTTAGATTTAACATTTAGAAAACAAAACAAAAAAACGCTTCCCAGACCTGCAATATCAAACTAAAACCAAGCTGTTCATCTGATCAGTTCATCATTCCATCATAACCATCGTTCATCTGATGGCTGAGCATTTTGCAAGAATTTGCTCATACACTTTTGCTCTTGTGATGATGATCCTGTTGCAAAGTTATACACGAAAGGAGGAAACGTGCTTCCCTTTCTTCTCTTCTCTTCTCTTCTCTTCTCTTCTCTTCTCTTCTCTTCTCTTCTCTTCTCTTCTCTTCTCTTCTCTTCTCTTCTCTTCTCTTCTCTTCTCTTCTCTTCTCTTCTCTTCTCTTCTCTTCTCTTTTTTTAAGGTTGTTTTATTCATCAAATTAGCCAACATTTCAGTCAAGTTTATAACTCTGAAGCTGTCATCAAACTGATGAAAGCAACAAGCAGTTACTAAGTCAAGCTTACTGTTGTACTGAGGACTGAAATGACAAATGCTATGGACAGTGGTTATCAAAATGACACAAAAACTAATGAGAGCACAACAAGCAGCTGAGATACCAATCTCACAAGAGGTGATTTCATTTTCAGACTTTGCATTAATGAACAGATCTTGATAGACTTGCCATAGAAACGCAGTATCATAGAAGGGTTTGGGTTAGAAGGGATCACAAAGCCCACCCATTCCCCGCTGCCTGCCATGGGCAGGGTTGCCCCCAGCAGCTCAGGCTGCCCAGGGCCCCGTCCAACCTGGCCTAGAGCTCTTCCAGGGATGGGGCACCCACACTCTCTGGGCAACCTGTGCCAGTGCCTGATCACTTTCACAGTGAATAATTTCTTCCTCCTACCCAATCTAAATCTACTCTCTTTCAGTTTAAAACCATTGCTCCTCATCACATCGCTATAAGCACTGGCAAGAAGTCCATACCTGCAGGTGTATGCGTGTGCCTCTGAGCCATTAGCAATGAGAGCAGCGTGGTTCTTCCCCACACAGCATGACCCTGGGGCTGTAGGTCCGGCTCGCTCCACACACACATCCGCAGCCTTTCCTGGCCAGCAGCACTCCTGGAATGGGACATATGCTTTGTGCTCCCCAAAAATCCCCATGAACATCCCATGGTAACCGCTCACGGTTGGAGCAGCTTTTCCCCAGCTCCAGTACCATCAGCTGTCTCCCCCTGCCCACGGGTGCCCCTCACACTTTCAGTCCCCTCTTGTTTTTAAGGGAGGCCACGTGCCTGGGGCTGTTCAGCGAACAGTGGTTTCTCCCCATACACAGAAGCCAGAAGATGCAGTCGAGTATTTTTCACCTTGCTGAAGGACAGCCAGTGCATCCATCAGCCCATCTCCATTTCAACTGCCCACATCACTGGGCTTCTGGACGCGGCCTTTGCAGAAGGTGACCGCAGCTTTACGGATCAGATCCTCACTTTTATTTTCATTAACCATAGCGATAACGAGCCCAGGACTCTGTTTTTACTAACACCACTCAGGGCACATTCACTGCTCAGACCAAAAACCAGAGGAAGTCACGACTTCCATGTTCGTGCTGCAGCAGATTTCTTTGCCAGGAAAAACAGTTTTACATATTTTTTTTGTGTTTTAACGGTTGCTGTTCCTACATTATCTATCCCTGAGATTATTTCCTGTGGGAAAGATTTCATATTTTTAATTCCAATAATATTTTTAGTAACAGTTGCTATTTTCTGCCCATGTTTCTGTATTTTGGGACGGAATCGAATTATATGTTCTGAATTACTCTTCCCATCGCAGTTTCTCCAGGAAAGCTTTTGCAGCAGTTACTTCATTCCTCATAAGCTACAGGGAAGAGAACAGAATTGTCCGCAGCCGATGAGATTGATTTTCCACCCAGCTCCAGGCGATGGCCCCGCTTCCTGCATGGCTGATCCCCTCCTTACATTTCCATTTAAAAGCCAAATGCTTTTCTCCCTCATTTAGCTGATGTTATTCAGGCTAGGTTGTAACTTCTCAGCTTGTGCATTCTGCAGGTAGTGCTTTCTCCTTGAACCAGGAGTAGTACTGCTTACCAAGAGCTGCTGCTGTTTCCTGGCCCCACCAGAGAACATGGAGACGTGGGGCTGCAGAAGCCCTTTCCTCTTTTAAAACAAGAAGTTTGCTGTTTGGGTTTTTTTAAATCAAAAATGGAATTGGCATAACTTAAAACGTTTTCGAGGGGAGTTCAAGAGAACAGAGAATGCCTGGAGCCAGCCCTAATGTGTGCCACATAGTTTCCTGTCCACGTTCCACCACACTCACTTCTGTTCTCCCCTGAGGTGGATGAGGTGTGAGCCTCCAGGAGACGGAGCCCGATATGCTGAAGAGGCCAAACCCCAGCTCACTACAAGCTCCCTTCAGGTAGCTATAGAGAGCAAGGTCTCCCCTGAGCCTCTTCTCCAGACTGAACAATCCCAGCTCCTTCAGCCGCTCCTCATAAGGCCTGTGTTCCAGACCCCTCACAGCTTCATTGCCCTTCTCTGAACACGCTTCAGGGCCTCAATGTCTTTCTTGCAGTGAGGGGCCCAAAACTGAACACTACTCGAGGTGCAGCTTCACAAAAGCTGAGTACAGGGGGACAATAACTTCCCTGCTCCTGCTGGCAACACTACTTCTGATACAAGCCAGGATGCCACTGGCCACCTTGGCCACCTGGGCACACTGCTGGTTCATGTTCAGCTGAGCACTGACCAATACCCTCAGATCCATTTCCTCTGCACAATCTTCCAGCCACTCTGCCCCAAGCCTGTAGCATTGCCTGGGGTTGCTGTGGCCAAAGTGCAGGACCCAGGACTTGGTCTTGTTGCACCTCATCCCATTGGCTTCAGCCCAGTGATCCAGCCTGTCCAGATCCCTCTGTAGGGCCTCACTGCCCCCACACAGATCAACGTTTCCAACCAACTTGTTGTCATCTGCAAACTTACTGAGGGTACACTCAGTGCCCTCATCCAGGTCATCAATAAAGATATTGAAGAGGACAGGCCCCAGCACCGACCCCTGTGGAACACCACTCATGACCAGACACCAGCTGGATTTAACTCCATTCACCACCACTCTCTGGGCCTTGCCCTCCAGCCAGCTCCTTACCCAGGCAAGAGTGTTCTCGTCCAAGTCACGGGCGGACAGCTTCTGCAGGAGAATACTGAGAGAGACAGCACCAAAGGCTTTGCTGAGTCTGGGTAGACTATGTCAACAGCCTTTCCCTCATCCCCCAGGTGGGTCACTAGACCATAGGAGATGAGGTTGGTCAAGCAGGACCTGCCCTTTGCGAACCCATGCTGGCTAGGCCCAATCCCCCGGCTGTCCCGCACATGCTGTGTCATCTCCCTCAGGACAACCTGCTCCATAACCCTCCCTGGCACCGAGCTCAGGACAACAGGCCTGTAGTTCCCCGGATCCTCCTTACAACCCTTCCTGTAGGTGTTTTGTTTTGTTATACCAAAAATTGCCTGAATGTACCCACAAACCCCATACCAAACGCTACAAAGAGGTAAGACTCGGATCCTGTGTTTGTAGCTCAAACCCACCGCTAACTTTACAAAACAGACCCATAGAAAATGCCACCTTAAAACGGGCAGAAACCATCCCTTTCAAGAACACGTAATGCACCTTAGATTTTGATTCAGATTTTTAATAAATTGTGCCAGTAGAAGCTTTCAAAGGCAATGATATATCAATAAATAACAGTTAAATTGAGTTCCTGAGAAAGAACCTACCACATGAAAGAATGTCAAATAGATGTAAATAACAAAACATGGCATTGCTATATAAAAAAGCAGTAATACTGAACCTTACATGAACTGTCACAACACAAGCACTGCATACCTCAGAACATTCCTTTCATACAAATGTAAACAAATACACAATCGGTTTTGTTTAGTTTAGGCTGATGAATTTATATGTTGCTGCTTAGATATCTAAACACTGGATAGGATAGGATATGCTAAAACATTAAGGAATAATATGTGGAACAATATATGGAAAAAATAACAAAGTTCCAGATTAAAGAAAAAAAAAAAAAGATGCAAAAACACATGAAAGGAGTGTTTTCCTCAAATGTTATGATGGCGATCGCTTTATCAGGACTGTTATACTTATCTGAATTAAGGATTTTTGTGTGTGTTTACTTAGTTATATATAATATATGCAAATACGTATGGCTTAATTACTTTAGTATTCTGATATTATCTCAAATAACTCTCACTTACACATATAAGAAAAATGTATATTTTAACATAGTTAAGAATGGATATTTCAAAGTATGTCTATATTCCAACAGAAACGAAGGACTGTTGTGCTCCACCACAGCAACGTTCTCATCTGAAGACAACAGGGCAGAACGACCCCTCAGCAACGCCAGCCCCTAAAACGCTGGGATCCCAAAGGGATGGCCGTGGGGAGATGTGCTGGCTGGAAAAGCCATGTCCCACCACGACCTGAGGGTCTCTGTGCTGGAGGAGCACAGCTCCAGCCCTTCTGTTCTGAGGACACGGAGCTCCACGCTGGCACTGGAGCTGTGTTGCAGACAGCACTGAGGAGCAGGCAGTGCTGCACGCCATGGCGAGGGGCAGGCCCGGCCTGCTGCCACTCCTGCTCCTCCTGACAATGCTCTTGCTGTCGATCCTTTGTGGGGAAACGTGTGTGCCCGTGACAAACGGTTATTCAAATGATCCACTGCGTCAGACCGCAAGATCGCTATTCAGTTATAAACTCCGCAATCCGTTTTACAAAATTAGTACTGGATACAATCATAAGAAGAAACCATCCACACCATACATTATCAACACACGGTTTAAAACGGTCTAATCTTAGACCCTTAGAAAAACGGATCCACAGGACCTGCCTGTGAATGGCAAGAGAAGGCCATTTCAAATAGAAAAACACTGCTCATGCAACATTCTTCACACACTAGACAATGAAATCACACCCAAATAGTCGCCTGCTCACGCTTTCTAGTACATTCCAATAAGCAGAAGGCAATCAAGCAGCTTTAAGGTTATGTCACAATTTTGAAATGTGGAAAATACATATAATAAACAAAAATCATGGTGCGAATACAAAGGCATCAGTAAATTAGGAAAATTAGAGAGTTGACTTTTTTGTCGTAGGTTTTTTTTTCTCATTTTTCATTTTTTTTTCTTTTTTTTTTTTTTCCTTTCTTACATTATTGCACAGAGACTTTTCATCACATGTTCTTCAGCTTTACGCATTCTCCTAAATGTGAAATAAGTGCTATGGATAAAATAAAAACGTATAAAAGAAGAACAGCAGCATGATTTGTCAAAGTTAATCCCTATAATTTAGTAGGAAAAAAACACCCTGCTATAAACAAAATATAAGTGCTCTTTATTCATTTAAAAAATAATGCTGACAGATGCAGAAATCTGTAAATGTTAATCTGAGTAGGGGGATGCTGACCTCAAATAAAAATAGGCCTAGAAATGATAGACTTCTGGCCTCGCAGGTTTTGGTGAAGACCAGGACTTCAAGTGTCATTATCAACAAGGTTATTTACAGTAAAACTGACCCGAACTTCCAAGAGTGCCATTTTTAGGACCTGGCCCTGCGAGTTTCTGACTCCCCAGGATGACTTCAGCTTCACCTGAAGTTAGACACGACCAAGCACTGCAGGATCAGCTCCCAAAGGATCAGTTAAAGGCCCTACTGGATTTGAGATTAGTCTTACCCGGAGTACTTATACAATCATTTACACATATACAGGTTGACAAGCTCCAGTCTGATCCACCACATCTTTGTCCTCTACACTGGATTTCTCAGACTGGCCAACTTCCATTCCAGAAGGTTTGGGATACCTGAATGGATACCCATTGTCATCGAAGAACCTTCGGAAAGTAAACTCGTAGAAGGCATGTTCGGTGTGCTTGCTATTGGAAGAGGCTAACGGATCCCATGTCCTGGTGCTGTCACCGCTAGCATCGTTCCAAGGACTTTCCTCTTCAACTGGATCAAAATTTGAAGTGTCCATTGGGTGGCTGATCTTCGGAACGTAGGGAGCTGGCTGCCTCCGGATATCGGTAGAGAAGTCCATGGAGTGAAAGAAAGAATGGGCCTTAATATCATCTGCTCCATTTCTCCCAAGCCTGTCCTCAGCTGCGCAGCACAGCTTTGTGATGAGATCTGTTGCTTCAGGGCTTAGCTTGATCTGCGAGGGGATGTGCAGTGTGCTTTCCCAGTTTATCACCTGAAGATGAGAACGGTATTAAACAACTTCCAATCCTGGAAGCAGAAACCTTCTGATCCTTTTGTCGAGACTAAATGTACAGAATTATACATGAAACTAGTCAGCTCACGTCCTCTTTAATTATTTTAGAGGTTCAGGTATCCAATGATTAGATAGCATCAGCTGTTAAAGGGCTTTTTTAACCAATCAAGAAACATCGTCAAAGGGCAAACAGAAGCAACTGCATTTTAAGAAAGACAATTAGTTCATGGAACGACTTGAAGGAGTTGCCTCATTCAGTCTCCAGACCGTAGGAAATGGTTATGAGATAACATTCTTTCTAATAAAAACTGCTAACTGCTTAACTTTGAAACGCTCACACTGCCATCTGAAATCACCATTACCGTACCTGCTTACTCAAATCTGATATGCACCTAAATAAGTGATATGGGTGAACCGGTGCTCCAGAAACTGAAATAATGCAGAGAGGACTGACAGAACTAGCAACCAGCTGTGCCATTGGGCAAATCACTTCTGGCTTGACATTCACCATCTTCACTGATTATGAAAGGCTTAGTCCCTGCACAGAACTAGTTAAAATCAAGCTCTTACAATGACAGCTCCTTTTTCCAGTACAAGAGGGGATGTGTCAGTCTGAATATGGTGGAGAAAATACGTAAAAGATTTTGCTGCCACAGGAATTCCACTTACCTTCAGTTGGGTTTCTGTGGGGGTAGGAGCCAGAAAAGGAGGCTGTCCCACTAACATCTCAAAGAGGATCACGCCAACACTCCACCAGTCACAGAGCTGGGTGTATCCTGAAAGGCAAGTCAAAAGGTTGTCCTCCACCAGTCACAGAGAGTATGTACAGAGCTACTATTTCTTCCTGCAATTAACGATCAAAACCTGCAACACAGACTTTCACCTTGTCTCAAACAAGTGACCCAAAACCAAAGGACTCATGATCCAACCTCATCATAAAATGCTTCTCCTTGCTGACTTAGTTTCTACTGTTGTCAGTAAAGATCTCATACTGCTGTCTGAGAAGCATTGTCATTTTTGCTCTCAACAACAGTAAGTGGGGAAACCACATACTTAGGAAGTTTTTTTTCAATACCCATCCAACAGTTTTATCACTTCACAGCATAAACTGGCCCTCAAAGAATGCAAAATGCCCAATGACCAACATCCCTCTCTAGATACAGTGGAGCTGACACTGCAGGTTTGAAAAGCTGCTGCAAGACAAAGCCTGGTTAGAGAGAAAGATGAATTTTTGAGCAAATTCCAAGCAGAGAAACAAGTTAAATCACTTTATTGTTCAGGCAAAACAAGACATAGCTTTGAGATCTTCAAAAGGAATGGAGGACACTGAATTCAAGAGAGATTTTTGTTACTGAATGCTGTAGAATCTAACTCGAAATCTCTAGAATTGAAAAAGAGTAGAGATAAGCCTTAGGGTAAGGGTTGCAGACAACTCTGGACATCTAATCTCCTTACCAATGTGAACATGCCGTGGACTGTGACAGAGTATTGCTTACATTTCTCAAGCTCAGCTTTGGAGTATAGCATGTCCAGGGTGACTTGTATAAGACTTTATTTTGTTTCCTCAAGATTCTAACTGGGAATCTGGAGCATGTGTTTCCACAAGTTTTTATCAGTCATACTGAAGAGATCCATTCTAAACAATCAGATGCCTACTTGCTGCTCTCTGTAAATTTGCTGTAGGTCATAGACTGTGAGTACAGGTAATCGGCTTTAAACCTGAGAAACAGGACTGCCACCAACATCTGACATATTAGCAGTTCCCTTCAAAGGCCTCAGAGTGAAGAGATATGGAGACAGACAAAGCGTGATCACCTTTAACGCCAGCACTGTGAAGCTATTCAGCAAAGCATGTACAGAAATCTGCTCTCCTGAATCTGAACCGTCTATGGACTTCAGAATGACAAACTTCCAAAGCAGCAAATTAAGAAGGAAAAAAAAAAAAAGAAGAGTATTTCAAAATACTGATGATTATTTAAACAGGAAATAAATAGAGATTATCTACCTTTACGAAGCAGGACTTCAGGAGCAATGTAATTAGGAGTTCCAACTAATGAGTGGGCTAGACATCTCTGATGTTGCTTCTTAGCTCTTTGTTCCAGTGTCTTCAGCCTATCTCCACATCTACAATTGGACACATCATCCCAGAGATCACTGGGCTCCATGCTGTCTTGTCTGATATGACTCCCTTTCAAATGGGAGAGAAAATTCACTGTTACAGTCATAAAACACAACATGCAAAGAGAAAAAGCATTTATCTAGGTTTAGATTGCTACCTTCTAACGTCACTGAAGAACTGCACTTGAACTCTAAACCCAAGGCAATGTCTTCTGCCCTCTCTTTCACAATTGTTTTTCCATAACCCACGGAATGCCTGTCCCAGCACACGGAAGCATGCTCCCATACAGGAGACACAGAACAACGGAATATATTTAGCTATACCAATTGCTTATGATGTTTTTGCTGACAAACTCCATACTTCATGCCATACTCAATGACATGCACAAGAGGTACCTGAATTACTTTAAATCTGGGATTAAATTCTTTCACCACCAACAGACACCCCCCCCCCCCCCCCAGACAAGTATGAACAGAAAAACTGCCAGTACTGCAGCAGTCAAACTATGGACAGGGATTTGAAAAGTATTGGAAACAAAAGACCAGAAACAAACTAACTGAACAAATAAGACAAACACAAAGTAACTCCCTGACATTTGTGCTGAGAGATAACTTTGTTTCAAGACAAAAAGCCCAAATAACGCCCAAGAACACTAACCTTTCTGGTAGTATTTTGAATTGTGAGTCCACCTGAATCCCGTACACAGTCCGAAGTCAGTCAGTTTGATATGTCCATCGAGGTCTATCAGAATGTTGTCAGGCTTGATGTCTCTATGAATAAAACCCATTTTGTGTACGCTCTCTATAGCCAAAGTGAGCTCTGCAATATAAAATCTAGCAAGACGCTCTGGAAAGACCTCCATCCGAATCAGCAGACTCATCATATCCCCACCAGGGATGTAGTCCATCACAAAGTACAGATTCTCTTTATCTTGGAAGGAATAATAGAGTTTAACCACCCACTCATTGTCTGCCTCAGCAAGTATGTCCCTTTCTGCTTTGACATGAGCCACCTGGTTCCTGTTCAGTACGTCTTTCTTACGGAGAGTTTTCATGGCATACAGGGCATGAGTATCCACTTTGCAGGCCAGGCATACTTCTCCAAAGGCACCGATGCCCAGAGTCTTGATTTTCACAAACATAGATTTGTCCATTTTGGCCCTTTTCAGTCTGTTGTAGTTGGACTCCTTCTGGTAGAGAATTTTCCTCATTTGTTCCTGCTCTGCTTCACAAAGGCCTGCCTTTATAAGGGAAAACCACGAGAGCTGGTCAGGTTATATTCATAGCAACAGAACAATAAACTAGCATTCCCAAAACACACTTCTCAGAAAAAGTAATCAAGAACGAGATGAGATATTCAAGACAGTCAGTCTTGACAGTCTGTCTGTCAAGGTGTTTCACTTGCCCTACCTTGCTACGTGAATTTACTGAATCTAAGATTGCTCTGAGTTTCTCATTCTCCTGAGCTACAAGGAATGGGGCAACACTGTCAGGGGAACATAACAGAACAGATCTGATCACAGGATTTGGTTTATAACTCTCAACCATGCACTCTGCTGATACACTCCATTACGTGCATGCACAGTGCAATGTAACTTGAACTAAGACACAGCAGCCCTCTTTGTTCATTAACTGCTCTCCAGAGCAACTCACACGAAACCTTCCTACCTAGCAGTTCTGTTGTTTTTTTCACAGCAATTAAGAAGCTGTTTTTGACAAAGTATCATGGGAACTCTCTTTCTTCAAAACCATTTTTCTTCCTCTGCCTCCACTCTCAAGCTCTGCAGATCTCTACCTTCCCTCCCAAAATATATGCATATACCCCTCAGCTCTGGCCTCCTCCCAGACACTGAAGCCAAGATCCAGGTCCTATTTCTCCATTAAATGTACTTTTTTTCCCTTTGAACCTGAACTGTAAGAAAGCTGGCTTGTCCAGATACCTACTGTCCTCACAGAGTCTTAAAGTAATTAAAAGTAATATTTCACATGGCTGAAGGGAAACACCTCCTGGAAAAGGAAAGAAGTACCGAGCTGGACTTCACTCACACTTCAAGATAAAGCCTACATGATTCTGTCTTCAGTGCCAGTCCCCGCTCTCAGAGCACTGGCAGCCTTTACCAGCAGAAGCCCCTGGGCTGATTTCCAGGATCCTCCAACCATTCCTTCTCTGCAGTACACTCCCTTCCTACTGAATAACCTGAATCTTGAACTAAGAGAAGCATTTCTGAGAGGAAGATTAGTGAGCGATGGGAAGGGGCAATGGGGTTGATGGTGGATGGAGATGAAGCTGACTGATGAGCAGACTAAAGACCCAAGTATTCAGCCACAAGGCTGCTGTTTGACTCAATTTTTCATTTCACACCTGCAGCCAAGGCCATTAAAGATGAAATGTGGGCAGCCAGACTATGCAGCAAGATCCCTGCAGCATAAAAGGAAATCCATATGAATAAAGGATGAAGAAGCTCTGAAAAAAAACTCATAGAACAGGTAGAGTACCTCAATCACTAATAAAAGAAGCATTTATTGTTTTAATGCAAAACAACTGATGTGCTGTGTTCTTGGCTAATTCTAGAATAACATGATATTCAGACGGCCAAAATCTCTTGAGTTTGTGGTTTGTTATTCCAGCCAGGGATGAGGTTGCTAGGGGAAGGAGCTGTTCTTTGTTTATAGCTATCTCTGAGTTATGAAGCGAACGAAAGCTGAAGGGCCAGAAAAGAACTGATGCTGTTAGTTTCTTAGAGACTGTTCCCCAACTATCTCACTCTCAAGAAAATATTCACTAAATCCAAGCGGTGCAACATAACCTATACTTGCACTGAGGGTAAACTATGAACTCTCACTACAGCACTGACCTTTCAAGAGGTTTTTTTGAAGCATTAAATGTAACCTTGGCAAACAAACCACTGGGTTTTCTTGATCAGAATCACACAATCTCAGGTGCTGGAAGGGATCTCAGGAGATCACTGAGGCCAACACCTCTGCTACAGCAGGCTCCCTTCAATAGGTGCACGGGTAGGTGTCAAGTTAGGTCTTGAATATCTCCACAGGAGAGCAATCTGAGTATCAAATTAATTGACTCTAGAAATCGGCTGTTCTAGGGAAGATTAGCTAAGTTATTATCCATTATGCATTAATGATAGCTTTCATTAGAGTTCATCCTTATATACAAAAGCAGACTAGTCATATTCTAGCTAATCATGCCTGAAGGGAAAAAAATCACACTTCCACATTTAAAAATTCAAAACAGAACTGCCAGAGCAATCACCAGAAGCTGGCAGCTCGTTTCAGACAGCCCCACCAGTGAGTCAGCTCAGTCTGAGTGCTACTATTAGATGTGAATGAAGCTCTCACGCAAAGTGCAGCTCACTGAGACCTGCTTCTAGAACCAGTTCCAGCAAGGGTCCCAAGATCACTTCAGCTGGCCAAGAGATGATTACTTGTATGGTATTATTACTAACATATGTTCAAGAGACAACTTTCAGTCAGGTATTATATATTCAAGGGAAAATATAGCATAGTAAATCTACTGCCAAGTTAAACTGTGGCTCTGGTGAATAAGTGCTGCTATCGCGGAACAAGCAGGAAGAACTGGAGCAAAGACAAAATGTTTCTCAGAGATATTTTCAGGGGCTGAAAGGTATTGTCAGTGTTACCACAGTCTATAAACCTGGCTGCTGAGCTTTTTCCTAAGCACACTTAATACTTTCCTACCATGGGCGTCCTCACTTCATTTTACCTTTCCTGTATGAGGACATACTGCCACTTCTCTACTTCTCTCTGTTTCCAGCAGCTTCCCAGATCTGCACCCAGGCTTCTAAGTAACAGTAGTCTGGTACAGGGAGGTGTTAACACCTATTATCACTTCCCAGAGAACTCGCCTTTATACATTTTTTGAGTAATTTAAAATAGCAATAATTAATTTGACCCTAGTTATTATATGTTAAAAAAAATTACTTTAGCCATTTCTTGCTCCAGTTGTAATCTTCTGTTAATTTTCTGCTGGTAGGTTTTTATGACATTTTCTACATGTTGCTCCATATAGAACTTGAAAGCAAATGGTGAGTAGCTCTTAATTCGGGACTCTCGCTTTTCCTCATCTTTGCCATTTTTTCGCACAGGCACCGGGGATGTCTGGATCTGCTTTTTATCCTTGCTTGGCTTTTCAGCTTTAGTGTTCTTGCTGTTTTTGTCGTTCCTCTCGCTGTTCTCCTCGGCCTTATTGCACGTTGCACTGGGGACCACACGGAGGGTCTGCTCTACACCCATGCATAAGCAATTGATATCAAACTGCTCGGAGCTGCCGGGAATTAACAAATGCTTGGGATACGGTGGTGGTGGACACCGCAGCTCCTGGTTACCATAATCCACATCCAGTTGATAGGCATTGGCTGCTCCAACAGCTGGCACGTGCTGTTCAATGATCTCTAGGCCATCCACGGCCGGTGCCTGGGCAGGCAACCAGCCAGGATGGGAAGGTCCCACTGCAGTCTGAGGCTCAGGTCTCATCACTCGCATGCTCTTCACTGGCTGGAGAATATGAGCAGATGTGACCGCTGTGATTGTGTTTGGAGATGTAATCGAAGGATCAGGTTTTCCTGGAGGAACCTGTCTTATAGACACGGTCACTTGCGGTTGTTGCTGATGGTTGTTGAAGGAGTTTGTTCTGCTTGGCACTGAGGCATCAGGTCTGAAGGATACGTGTTGCCGTGGAGATGATTCTATTGCTGGGTTTTGTAAAGAATCACGCCGTGAAGGCGTTGCTGCCTGCCACTGCTGAACTTGAGGATTATTCATGTCATAGAGGTCCATGTTCAGACTATTTCTAGATGGAGTTAACAGATTTTGCGGCGAGCCGTCTGAAAAATCATTCCCGAATGCTGGACCTCTGGATATCACATGCATTTGATGGGAGGGAGGGCTCGTCTGTTTGTGATGAGAATGTGATATATACAGGCCTGCTGGTGCCTGCTGAAATGCATGACTGGAGTTATTCTGAACAACTGCTCCTTTATTTGGGAGATTGGCGTAGCCTCCATCCTGCTGCATCTTGTTTTGGAAGGATGGACTCCGCTGAACTCCATACCCCATGGGCTCCCCCTGCACCATCATGTGCTGTCTACTGTAATGTTGGCTGTTGGAGCCATGGGAGGCCTGCAGCTGCAAGGCTGGGCTGCTGTGATTAGACACGGGATAATTAATCACAGAAGGCTCGATATTTGCAGGGTATGCTTTCTGCTGATGGCTTCCTGCTGTGCTGTGAGTGCCCACGCCAGAGGGCCGCTGTACAGGCGCGTTCATAGCGGGAGACTGTGAAGCAGAGATTAAATAGTCCATGTATGGCCGTGGAACTTCACTTAGCATATTTGCACCTTCTGCTGCAAAGCCTGTCCCTTCATAGGGTGCATTAGTGATCTGATGGTAGGACGGAAAAGACTCGCTCGAGCCTTCAAAGCTTGGCCTGCGGGTTACGTTATTTGGCACAATTCCTTTTCCTGTATAAAAAGAACACAGAAGAATATTAGGAAACAATTCAGGTGAAGCAATTACTTTGCATTACTCATTCACCTATCTGTACACATGCACACAGTCTAGGGATCATGTGTCACCAAAAAAACCCTACTTTCCAAAACCTAAATTAAGCACTCGACAACCAAAGTGATAGGTGCCAAGTATTACCACCAGTAACGAGCTGCTGGCTCACAACACCGACCATGCCAGGAATCATCAGGGAGTTCAACCAAATCATCAGAATAGAAGCACAAATTCCTCTACCGTGAAGTCATCAGATTACACTTCAGCCTGGTTTTTAAAGCTGGACCAGCTTTAAAATTCCTGGTCATTACTCACAAACAGGAGGAAGGTATGGAGCAGAGGGTAAGTGCTGCACAAACAGGCAGAAAAAAGCTCCCTGAAGCACTCTCAGTACAACTTGAAATTAACATTGCTACAAGCGACCCAGTCATCAATCCACTTCCTTCTGTACAGTGAGCTCACTGCTCATGCTGGGGATCTGTCTGCATCTCCACCATGCTCCTCACACATCCTTCATTGCTACTCTACTTCATGCTAACCTCGGCTTGAAGACAAGATACCAGCATTCCTGTGGCACTTTTCTTCAGCTCTCTTATCTATGGACAAACTATGGGTGTAGAAATGCTCTCATAAAAAGACAGAGAGATGCTCCGTGCTGTCCCTGGCTTTCACAAATCGTAGGCCTTGGCCCATGTGTGCTTGAACAACTTCCTTTTAAAACCTTGATTTCACAAGGTCTTCAAGAGCAGTCGTACTGTGCAAGCAGGCTGGACTGCTGGATTGCAAACTTATGCACCTGACAGCGAGTCCCAGCTGGGCCAGGTGCAGCACCCTCATGCACTGCTGAGGACTCCTCACCTGCATACACACAGACTCACAAGAACATGCAGAACATTAAGCCAGGGCTATGCAACCATTTCTGCAGGCTGAAGAGGCTGTGCCCATACGAAATGACACTTCACAAACAATGCAAGGTTTTGAGATTAAATAAAGTTGGACAAATTAGCAACATTCTTTCAAGTGTAATCTATAATCAGCAGTAGTTTTTCCTATGATAACATAAGGCCACACTTAGCAAGGCTGTCCTTCTAACTACTCCCTGGAAGCTGATCTGCCAGAACACAGTGAGGTGCACTGACCAGGCTGTGGCAATCCAAAGAATCTAAGTGGCTGCTCTGGGCTGGATGTGGGAGGCAGCCACATGACCCTTCTGTCATCTCCATCATCAGGAATACAAAAGTAACATCTATTAAGTTTTAAGTCTTGACGTTATGAAAAAACTCATCAGCTTTACTATTAAAGTAGGACTAAAATGAGTCATGTGAACATTCTAACTCCATACACCAATATATGGAATTCAGAAGTGTGAGTTTTATGTTTCTGAACTGCAAATGGAAAGTTCCCAGGCAGCATTACATGCTTCCCAATCAGCTGCAGGAGACCCATGCTATCCTGGCACACACAGTGTAATATCAAATAGATGAGTATGGTTCTGTTGCACTGTAGGCATGCAAGCATCATTTGCATGATATTTCAGTTTTGCATTTTATCTATAAAGTTTTAAAAATTTATCTATTAAAACAAAGGGAGATCTCCTCAAAAGCTTAAGGACTCAAAGCAGCTGCATGTATTGGAACGCTAAGAAAGCAAAACAAACAATGGAGTAATTAAAGCTTTTTGCCTGGAAAGACATTTTAACTCTTTTAAAGGAGATGTACGTTATTTTTGATGTTGCTGATCAGGCACACACAGGGCTCAAATTCTCCCATTTAATTTATATGGGACAGGGCTGAAGGAGACTAGCAGGGATGAGTATAAAGGTTCTGCCACCTTGGCCTGAGCTGTTTCTGCAGTCTACTTACAAGGATGCTAACACGAATGACTTCCTGGGAAGCGAGCTTCACAGCTCCACAAGCAATTATCTACATGTAAGCTTTTACCTTGAGGTAGATTCAAGATGGTTGAGATGACTTGCACTGAAGGATAGACAGCTTTGTGCTTAGGAAGGTGGAGTATGAATGTGCATGCAGACAGCTGCTGCGCAGCAGGTGAGCTGTGCTCACCTTGCAGCCCAGCTGCCAATCCCCTTCTTCTTAACCTTACCCCAAAACCAGCTTCCTGCAAGAAAGAACAATTTAAAGAAAACTTCATGCTTACCTGGTGAGGTCTGCTTAATTACACGCACTATCTGCTCGTTTCTAGGATCCAAGTAGCCCATCTTACTGATATATTCCAGAGCTGCTTCAATACTTCTGCTACCTGTCTGCTTCAGCGCCCGCACGGCCATCTCCTGTGTAAAGCAAATACAAACTGAATCACACAGAGACAAAGCCCAAGCACTGCATGCTAGAAAGTGGTAAGCCATCTTAAATTTATAGAACTGTTTTGTAGTTTGCACCTGTTAACAGCTGTGTGAAGCCATATGGAGTCACATGAAAACATTTATTTACCCAGTACAACTTGAACCCAGCAACCTTAACCTACCCAAATTCCATATCTGTAAAGTCAGCATAGTTTGACACACTGACTTCAGTGTGAAATAGAAGGAAATTCCTGGATTTTAGTATTTGAAATCACAGCTCTCAATCACACCAGCATCTCTCTATACAGTGTGTACAACTCTAAGCTTCATCAAAGACCACAAAAGCTAAGGAAGCACGGACTGATTTATCTGATTTATCCTGGGCAAATCCTGGCCCTGCTAGAGGCAATGGGGAAGATGGCTCTTGGCACTACTGCTCATCTACGTGGTAAACAACTAGCACATTAAGCTGAGTATTGGCCCTTCTCACTGTATTTTATTGGGTGCACAGTCATTACTGACAAATTAATATGGATGCCAGGTATACAACCCAAATACTAAAACTGGGCAAAAATACATACTCCAGGTGAACTACTCCATTATAATCACTGTTAGTGTGTCCTGCTCTCCGGCCAGGAAATCACTCTCCTGGAGTTTGTTTATACATTTATTTATGGCCCAGATGCATACAATAAATTTCAACAATGATTCTTGCCTCTGACTGTAAAGTAAAATTTGCAAATTCTCACAGGGCTGTAAGGTCTTTTCTAAAGTGATGGAGAAACTGAAATCCAGATTGAATTCATATCACTGAATTTCAGCCATCAAAAAGCCAGATTATCTTGTCTAAAGCAGTTGCTGAGAACTTCCAGGTACTTCCATAATTACTTCCAGAAGGCCATTTATTAGACAGAAATGACAGGAGATAAACTCATCTTCGGTGATAGATGATTAGAAGACTAATTTGAACTGGACCGTTTGCTCTTAGATAGCTGAATTTGTGTAAAACAAATGTCACCGTCAAGGAATTCCCAGCAAAGCTCACTATCTTGCCACCTTACTGCCACTTTAGGGGGCCTGCCCTTAGAGATGACACCAAGTTGGGAGCAAGTGTCAATCTGCCTGGGGGTAGGAAGGCCCTACAGAGGGATCTGGACAGGCCGGATCGCAGGGCTGAGGCCAATGGGATGATGTTCAACAAGGCCAAGTGCCAGGTCCTGCACTCTGGCTAAACTCCAGGCAATGCTGAAGGTTTGGGGTAGAATGGCTGGAAAACTGGATTGAGGAAAAGGAGGTGGTGATGTTGGTTAATGTTCAGCAGAACACAAGCCAGCAGTGTGCCCAGGTGGACAAGATGGCCAATGGCATCCTGGCTTGCATAAGAAACAGCGTCGCCAACAGGAGCAGGGAGAGGATCATCCCTCTGTACTCAGTTCTGGTGAGGCTGCACAAGTACTGTGTTCAGTTCTAGACTCTCACTACAAGACAGATATTGAGGCCCTGGCATGTGTTCAGAGAAGGGCAATGAAGGGGAGGGGACTGGAGCACAAGCCTTGCGCAGATGGGATGAGGGACATGGTTTAGTGGGGAAATACTGGTGGTAGGTGGATGGTTGGATTAGATGATCTCAAAGGTCTTTTCCAACCTTGGTGTTTCTATGGTTCTACAAGTCTGTCATCGTGACCTGCCCACAGGCACTGAATCAGATGGAGTTTGTGCCTGCTTTCCTTGGCTTGCTGGCTGCAGCTGTGCTGGCTGTGTTGGTACAGCACTGCGAACACCCAGCTCTCCCATGGGGCAGGGCTGCACACAGGATTGCATGCAAGTAGCCTCAACATGTGTGCCCCTTTCCACATCATCTGGAGCCAAGAGCTTTGCTTGGCTGAACTGAAAGTGCGTGTTACATTCTCACTCACTGTTTACTTAGCAATGGAGGATGGTCTCAGATGACACTAATTCACACTTAGCACAAAGCCACATGCTGGCACTTGGCATTTAGTTTTGCTTAGCTCAGTCCCCTGCTACTCCCCCCAGAATGGAAGTATTTTCTCCATTACTCAGAGGTTCTGCTTGGGGAATAGCTATAGCAAGTATGAATATTTTTCATACAATTTATGACTCATAATTCATAGAAAGGCAGTAGTTGGTTTCACATTTCCTATAGCAGAAATATTTCACTGGCATCAACACATTACTAAGTGCAACTTTAAATCAACAAAAACTATTATGCATGAAGGAAAGAATTTCCCACAATGTTTTTTTCCCCTTTCTTTTTTCTTCTGGATACATTTCTGAAGTATTAGCAAATTCATATCTTAGTGCTCAGCACTCTCATCATCAAGGGGTTGCTTGCACACCACCCTCTGGCACTGACTGGATCTGACCTTAAATCACAAGTCTTCAATTTCCCCAAAGTCAAATGTGTTCAATACACAAAAAGATCTCCGATGTGGATCTTGGACTTTTTTGGTTTTGTCTGCTATGAGTTACCAAGAGAACAATTCCTTGGTAAACAATTGCCTTAACCATTAATAATAGTCCACATAATGCACTTCTCCCTGTCTTAGATATGATACCTCTACAGTATTTAGAGAGGCTAAAGAAGGTTTGCCTTTCATCACTGCCATAATGATAAATATGTCTGAAAACAAACCTTCTCACCAATACTAGCACTACCATTCTCACCTTTTGCCTCTGCCACTGTCAGAAGAATAGCAGCATTAAAGCAACAGTCTGCTCACAGCTGTGTGTTCTACCTTCAGTGGGCATAATAAGGGATTCCTGTTTAAATGTCAGTGGGAATAATGGAAGAGAAAAGCCCAGTACAAGTCAGGACAGACTGTATGATAACCTGAGAGAGCCAGCAAGAGCTTGGGACCAGTGGATGTGCCAGTGACAATCTCACTCCTGCAGCCCATAGTGTGGACAGCAGCCCAGAACGCTCTCCGCCTCTTGTCTTCATGAGTCAGCTCCTGCTCTCAGAAGGGTTTCATCACCGACCCTGTCTGCTCAGCATTTACTTTGCTGCTGGAAAAATGTAAGGTTTCTTCTGGTTCAAAAGAACACCTGTATTCCCCAAATCCCATAGCTTTGGCCTTTTCCCTCCACAGATAGCATGAAACGCACGCAACCTCTGTTCATGACGTCAGCTCCCAGAAGGCTTGCATATTCTCCTAGCACACGGGGGTTGACCAACAAAAAAAAAAAAAAAAAAAAGATTTCATGTAGAAGAAGTGCAGGAAATTGATTAAATACATAAAAATGTACATTTGTGGGAGAGCTGGAGGTTGGGAGTAGACATTCAAGTTGGATGGAGGGTGTTTGTAAGAAGGAGCAGAACTGGCTCAAGAAGCAGAGAAATCAATGCCACAAGTCTGCAGACTGATAATGGAAACAACATGACAGACACTGGGCAGGGAGAAATGTGCACAGCTACATTGAGCGGACAGAGCTGTCTCAATGTTATCACCACATAGTAAGTACATTTTAGTGATAGTAGGAAGAAAAGACCAGAAATGAAACATGAAAAAAAAATCCACTTGGAACTCTATCCAATGCCAAAACATTCAAGTAGGCACAAGACCAAATCCAGCTCCCACTAAGGTCAACAAAGGTTTCCATTAACTGCAAGGTATGCTGCTGCAGGCCCTCTGTCTCTGCTCGTTTCCCTTTCAGCAGGCCAAGTGCTGTCAGTTGCAGCACTCTGAGACACCCAGCCTGTGGCTTTGCTCTGCACACCCTGCAGCCAGCTGTCAGCCTCCGAGCACAAACAGCCCTGGCAGCGTGCGCCCAAACCACCAGGGAACAGAGCAGACCCGGTCCCAGCTCATTCTTTGCATTCTGCCTATTCCCCTTGGAGAATTCAAACATTTCTCTGCGCAAGGCTTCTGTTGTGTTCTGTTCTGTTCAGACACTGTTGTCAGTGAGAAGAAAAAAGGAAAGCTACAAAAGGAAAAGCGCTGCTACGAACAACTAATGGCTTTATAATTAATGTTACAACTGCAATATAAAAATGAGGTTTCGGTGGTTAGCTGTGGTTCAGGACAGATCTAATGGAAAACCAGCATCAGGCCAAGAACCACAAAGTCACCAATGTATTCTTTGTGGACTGAGACGGCTCTGCAAAATTCCAGATCTGTGGGCTCACACTGAAGCACAGCACAGGGGCTGCTCCTCAGCTCCAGCCCACAGCAGCCACCCGAAGCACAGAGCTGTGCAGCCAGCGTGCTCGGGAATTTCCCCATTCCTGTGCCAGCAGAAGGCAGCTTGCCAAGCCGTTTCAGGATGTTGCTAGAAGGAAAGGCACCTTTCAGCTCAGATGCTCAACAGGGAAAATCCTTGTTTAATGGTAAACAGATATTTGGACGCGTGCATGTGGAGGCTGCATCTTGCTCTGCACTCCGTAGGCAGTGTGAAAGGCTTCCCCTGCGTTACCCTCCTGCCTGGCCGTGCTCCACCAGCACTGGCAGCAGCGAGCGTTCTTGCTCTACTACAGGGTTGTCCAGCAACATTTTTCATTCAGAAAGCTCCCAGTTGCCAAGATGTATTTATCATCCAAGTGAAGATTGCACAAGAGGTTACAATAAGTAAGACCTTTTCCCAAGAACATTGTGTCTGAACGAGACAATAGGTCCTCCAAAATTTGGCAAGGGCAATTAATTGCTAACAACAACTAAAAATTAACTTCTCACTTTCTATTCACAATGAAGGATCGGCAACAGATGCAGGAAACAGATACAGGTTCCCTCCGGAAGGGAGAAAAATCAGGCTCATGCCAAAAGACATGCTCCAGAATTGAATGCAAACCTTTTGGAGATAGTCCACCATTGTAGGAAATTTCATTCATGATTTTAAACGCGCAAAAACTAAGAAATTCAGGAAATAATGTATACAATGTGCTCTGTTGGGATTACTGCTGCTCTACACAACAGAGCTGTATACAGGTTTTTAATATTCCTTATCTGCAGTTACTCTCTGCCTGCACACTTCATCCCACTTTGTACTCTACTTTTGCTTTGCCCGATGTCAGGTTGCTAGCACCAGGGGCTTCATCTTGCCCACAGATTCCCATGCTTGACTAAAACCAAACATTCTAGAAATGTAACTAAAGATCTACTCCGAGAATCACTAGAGATCTTCAGATTTAGAGTATCGAAATAGCAAGAGAACAACAGCACAGGCAAAAAATACCTACTGAATGCCTACCTGTCTGACATGGTATCACTTATCCCCTTTACAATCCATGCAATCCATTCAGAAAACAAGAAGAATTTACCTCACAGACAGTCCAGATTTTTCTGACACACCGCTCTATTAGGAAGCTCTTCACAGCTACACAGCTTTGCTGGCTGTACACCCTCCTCTTATTTTCAGCCTCAATTTCTCATGGTCAGTTAATCCCCCCTACCTTTAGTTTCCATTGCCTTTTAACTTCAACAGCTCTGCTGTTATCTATTGGGAATGAACCTCCCTCATGCCACGGGTTGCAGGTTGGCCTCCTGGGTTAAACAAACCACATTCCTTTGGTTTTCTCTTGTAAAACAGGCTCTCCACACTCTTTATCACTGCAGTAGCCCTTCTCTGTATCAAGGAAGATCAGACTGGAACATGGTTTTTGAAAAGAGCTGTACACCACATTCTGAGTAAGATACAGAAGGTGGTGATGTTACTTCAGAGGCAAAGTCATTCATTTTCTTTGTTGACCTCAGCAGAGGAAGTCTGAGTTTGGGGCTTTACTCCTGGCTTTTAAGTCCTTGCTTGGAGCCTCTGCCCTTTGTGCTCCCCGGTTTATACTTAAAGTAAGCAGTACTCCAGTCCTTACAGTCACACATCATTTCGGTAGGCCACTGCAGCCCTGCCAACTGTATGCTCTCTATTTGTACAGTCAGAATGTTTGCTTTACTGTTGGTGTTTGCTTGTTTTTTACTAATCAGAATTATTAATGGAATAAGTGTAAAGAACAGAGAACCTAGGATGTGTAAATACTGAGGGCTGGACAAAAAATACAGGCAGGTGATGAAATATAAGACTCGATAAATTAAACCAAATCAACATGTGAAAAAATTCTGAGCTTTAAATTTGGAATGGGATTTTACAGGTAAGGAACAACTTTAACAAGAAAGTTTTAAAATAATATTTCTATATAATTGAAGAACTAACAAAGGGAGTATGCCCCAAAACCACAGGGAGGATTCAGGAAATGATACAAGGCTCTTGTAAACATCCTATCAGAAGAAAATAACAGAAACAGAATTACTATGACATTCACTGCCATCTTACTACCCGTGCCTTTCTAACTCTTTTAGTCTTGATTCAGACTGTCACCTGCAGGCTCATTAACTAAGCTGTGTTTGCACAGCCACCAGTAGAACAGGGTCCTGTTCTCGTTCCTCTTGTGGCATGGCGATATTAAAGATGAAATAGAAATAAGGAAACAAGCCCCAAAGGTTCAACTTGCAGTAGCAGGCACAAAAGCTGTTGGAGTGCTCACGTGGTGCATGTATGCAGTCAGGACAGAAACCTCGTGCTACTACCATACAAACCAACCCTGCAAGACCGCCTCCAGCCTTGAAGCCACAGGACATGGCACATCTACTCTGGTTAATGGATGGAATGTGTGGTAGCACATTAAGCACTCTGAAAAGAACATGGTAACAGGAAGGCATGCAGGAAAACAAGAGGTGCTGACCTGAGAAACAAACCTGCAAGTCACATGAGCTGCCCTGAAGAAACAACTACAAACAGGCAAGGAAAGAGGGGCATTAATGACAGTGGAAAGGCAATGAGAATAATCAAAAGCTATCATGAATGTTACTTGTTTTTAGATCTTAATGGTGAGCAGGCTGGGAAGCACAAACAGAGCGGAGCTGCTGTGCCCCATGCAGGAGGCAGGGGGGAGTGGAGGGCAGCAGGGAGCAGTCAGCCCCATGGCCTATGCAGCTTGGCCTGGGACCTGAAGGGCACGGCAGAGCCTACTCTTCTTCCTGCTCCTGCCAAAAACACACCTGTACTGGTAGAAATCTTGTTTCCCTTAGGCATCCAGTAGAACAAGAGACACTGGCAGCGCCCACAGACCAGCTGCCACACTCATATATTTGCTGCCACACCTTCCTGAAGGCATCTGTACTACACCAGCTTTGGGAGGAGCACAGTTCAAGCTCTGCCAACAGTGACAGGCAACAGGAACGTCTCCACAAGTGCAGAAAGGCCCAATCCTAGAAAACATGCCTTGCTTCAGGTCACACAGAGAACTGAGGTGTAAGAGGAGCACACCCAGAGCACTCGGTTTGAACACACATGGTACAACAGAACCACCTCCATGCTAAATTTACAAGCCAGACTTGCATTAATGGCAGTGAAGAAGCACTTGTTTGTATGTTTCCACTGTGCTACAGATCGTCTGTCTGCACCAAGTCCTTTCTGTGATGACACCCACAGCCTTCCACACGGTGCCTAGCCCTACGCAGACACAAGGAAAGAATCCTATTTTGAAAGAGATTTCTAATTTAAAGCAGAACAAACAATTGTATATGCAGCCATAACTGTTCCTCATTACTCTTGGTCTGCTCACTGGAGAGCTATTCCAACTATTCAGGGCTCAGTCTAAGCAAATGACCCATGATCAATTCATCAACAGAAAGTTCTTTACATCTCTCTTTGCTCAGCGCTGGAGCAGAAGGAACTCAAATCAGAAACATTACTATGTGATAAATCAGAAATCCTGTACTCAGAACAAGATACGTAACAGAAACAGCACTTACAAATTATCACACTGACAGCTTTGCATCACAGAGCGGGATGGAAGACCTTATTTATTTCACAGACACACACATGTAGGCTCACAGCACCTTTCCTAAGGTGTTATTTTACCTATTCAGAATGACACAACTTTGGAGCAAGAACAGGGAGCTGGGCAGCTCCAGCTCCCTCCTGCCCTCCCTAACTGCAGCTCCGTGCTGACTGCTGCTCTGTCCCACAGCTCTCAGCCATACACCAGCAAGGCTTTCAAGTTCCTCCAGCTGCCAGGAGCCACACCATGCCACTATCCCTCAGGTTTAACATTGTAGAAGTAACACAACACCTTAGAATAGCTATAAAATTCTGAAAAAAAGGAAAAGACGATCAACTAAAAAATAAATTTAAGTAAAAACACACAAGTTGTCCCCACCCATGAAGCATCACGTATCCCAAACAATCTGGTGAAAACCCCATCCAGATTCCTGTTCACATTTCTGAACAGAAAGAGGTGCTAGCACACAGCACCAGCCCCTTCTGGCACCAAATCCAGTGCTGGGCCAGCTAGTGCTCAAAGAACAAGTAGCCCGTTGACTCCTCACCAAGCAGTCAACCACTGAACATTTAGTGCAGGGCAAAGAAGCAGGACAGCTTGCTGTCAGCCTCATGCTGACTGAAGTTGCTAAAGCTTTCAACACAGCACTTCCCAGCCCCATCTTCCATTTCTGTTCTCCTAGCAGGAAAGCAGGGAAGAGCCGTTAAGAGTCCTTCAGCAGCAGCACTAAGGGGACTGAAGGCTGTATCAGAAGTTGTTAGCAGACAAAATGAGGCTTTAAAGTCTTACAACGAGGAGGAAAACAAACAGCGCAAGAATCTTCAAATGCTCTTCTGCCACTTGAACCCATCCTCTAGGTTCATCTCTTTTATAACATCAGCCAGCAGTGTGCCCAAGTGGACAAGATGGCTAATGACATCCTGGCTTGTGTAAGAAATAGTGCTGCCAGCAGGAGCACGGAGAGGATCATTCATCTGTACTCAGCTTTGGTGAGGTGCACCTTGAGTTCTGTGTTCAGTTTTAGGGTCTCACTATAAAAAGACATCGAGGCCCTGGAGCACATCCAGAGAAGGGCAACCAAGCCGTGAGGGGTCTGAAGGATAAGTCTTACAGGGAGCAGCTGAGGGAATTGGGATTGTTCAGACTGGAGAAGAGGCTCAGGAGAACCTTACTGCTCTCTGCAAATGCCAGAAAGGAGGTTGTGGCGAGTTGGGGGTTGGCCTCTTCTCCCAGTTAACAGCAATAGGATGAGAGGGAATGGTCTTAAATTGCACCATGGGAGGTTCATGTTCAATATTAGGAAAAATTTCTTCTCTGAAATAGTGGTGAGGCACTGGCACAGGCTGCCCAGAGAGCTGGTGGAGTCACCATTCCTCAAGGTGTTCAAGAAACATGAGGATGTGGCACAGAAGGAAATGGTTAGTGGGAATGGGTCAACAGTTGGACTTGACAGTCTTAGTGGTCTTTTTCATCCTTAATGACTCTATTACTCTATGTGCTTAAATGGCAATTCCAGCAAGAGCAGCATTTTGCTGTGCCAGGATCAGCTGCCATTTAAAAAGGGGTGTATAAACCCTTTTCATTTAACACCAACCTCTTGGAAACATCTTTGTTCAGGTTCTCCCTCCCAGGCAGGCTGCCTGTTGAGCAGGCCCACTTGCTGAAGGAAGGGCAAGCCTCCCCTGCTCTCCCCATGAGCTGCCCATCACGTTCTGAGCAGTGAGAATAACACTATGACTCCTTCCCAACAGCTCCCACTTCCTTCTGAGACAGCAGGTTTTTTACCCTATCAGGGCAAGTAAATCAAGCTGGATAGAATAGCAGTTCAGTGAAGGTTTCATGATGAGCTTATTCCCCTTCATTAGCAGCAAGTGATGTGTTCGCTAATTTTATTGCTCATGTTAGCCCAAAATGCATTTGGCTGGCATTCCATTTACGGTGATGCTATTTGTATATCAAAGCATTTCTTTTCAGCAGCCACAGACACTAAAATGAGTGGTTCTCATGGCTCTTCCTTCTACTATGGATACATCTTGAGTTATGTGTAAAAGGATTTTTGCAAATATTCACAGAGCTTGCAAATGATTTCTTAGCCAAACATGATACAAGGGACTTGTCAGCTGGGTATTCAGGTCCAACAAAATGAGTTATGAGCTTTGTTGTGCAGGAATAAAGCCCCAGAGCACTGAAGGGAATTGTGTCAAAGACCGGAGGAGCTTTTAGCGCTGCCAAACTCAGCTGCTCCCCAGAATGTCATTCGGCACTGCGCATTTGAAATGCATTAGTACTGCCTACAGCACTTCTCCATATCCAGCTCAACAGACTGAATCTTGCACCCATCCTCGTTAATGGCACCCATGTCAGATTTACTGAGTGCTGCCTACTTAGGGCATTATAATTTTCTTGTATTTCTGAAGGTTTAAAAATTTATTCTGTATTCTGAAGGTTTATTACATTTAAAGACAGTACTCCTCTCCTTCTCTTGCAACTTTGCTCAGTTTTATTCAGTTTAAAAACTCCAGAACTTTCAAGTGTTGTCTCAAACTCTTGTTTCCCCCTTAATTTTTCTCCTAGGAATTCTCTAACAGAACTATAAAACCACTAGGATATCAGGCTGGAACACATCACCAATGAACTGGTCTCTCCTTTGAGGATTTGTACCACAATGGGACCCCAACTGATATCCTGCAGCAACGCACATGCAGAAAGGAAAAAGCAATCCAAGAAACACTGTGAGAAGCCTTCCTTCCTCTCAGCCTCCCAATTGCTAGGCAGCAGCCACACGTAACAGATGAAACATCTGGCTTTTATCTCAAGATTCCTCATATTTTTCAGCACACAGATATACACACACTAGCACAGAATGCAAGTGTGTTGGGCAAGACCACTCAGTGTATTTCTTGTCCAAAGAGTAGGAAGACGTATGCCATACACAACACAGTTTTAAAAGTTGCTGGTATTTTGGATTTTTATTTATTAATAAGAATTTTCTCTTTTAAAAATCTCATTCAGAAATATGAAAAAGGCATTTAGCGTTTAAGACTTACAAATCAGTACACTCAACTCTGTATCACAACATGCTCCAATTCCACAGCATTAGGGAACCTGTGAGACACTCTGCAGAGGTCACTTAGTTTCACTCACTGTAGCAAATGCAGTGAACAACTATGGGCCTGAAAGCAACAGCTACTCACCGCTGATTACTGCTTAACAATAAATATCCCTAAACTGTCTTAATGCTCTGCATGACTACTCGTCACTGCAGCTTCCCGCAGTTGTGAGATAAAACTCAACTCTTAACAGTGCTAGAGGCAAAAAAAAAAAAAAAAAAAAGAGAGAAAAAAATCTGACCGGACAGAATATGTGAAGGTCAGGCTTTTTACATGTAAAGCAGCCGCAGCAAAATTATTCACATTCTTAGCACATAACTGCCCAGGATAAGATTCCATGGAGAGACAAAACAATTCACCCCAGAGAGCAGCTGCATCTCCCTCTGCTCAGGGCTGTGGGGGAATGCCCACCAGGGTCCCCAAAGCTGACGGAGAGTGGGAAGAAAATGAAAGGCTGTGCCTGCTCTGCTCCAGGGCGATGGCTTTGTGCCACTGGTCCTTCTCTATGCTCACTTAGAACAGAGAAGAGTAACAAACAAGCAAAGCCAGCTGGTAACAAACAGTGTCTCTGATGTCCTAGAGGAACCCTGTAAACAAACACTCAGGTCTGGTTAAAAGTAGAGCAGTAGGAGAGGAACTGTCAGATAATGAATAAAACAACCAAAAGAAATACAGTCATCTAGTTTCACTTCTGTGTTGTTCTTTTCAGAGATATATTTGGTAAGTACAAATCCATTTCCACAACAGGTTTCCACAACAGCCCTTGTAAATTCTCATCTTGTATTTGCTCAGCAGTACCTCCACTCAGCTCACCTTGACGCTGTTTCCATTGGCTACAGGTAAAGCAGCACGCTTCACATAACCAAGACACACACACACAGCTGAAGAATCACCTTTCTTGTTCCACTCCACTCACACACAAAGGCTGTCACATGTATTCTGGGCTGCTGTGGGAAAAGAAATCCTCTTCTGAGATCTTCCTCAAATCCATCCCATGACCATCAGTATCTCCTCACAAATCTGCCACTAGCTATCCATGAGATCAGCCACAGGAACATGAAAAATGAGCACACCACTACAGCCAGCACACTCAGCATTGACAACTCAGCACACACACGTTATCTTCCAGCTGTAACTGTGTTAGAAACAACTGCGTCTTGCTGGACCATGCACAGCTGGGTTTGCAGAGACTTCCAAGAGAGCCACTGAAGGTAACTCAGCTCATTTGGAGACAAGTGAGCAAGGTTTAACTTGAGTAGCAGCTCAGCTGGGACACCCAAACCTGGGTGAGAGAAGGAAGAGAGGCAGCAGGAAGCAGATGACCATCTCTGGAGCACAGCTGGAAGGAGGAGCACAGCGAGCACAGGCTTACATTTCTCTCTGGTGGTGGTTGATGGCCAAGGCAGCTTCCTCTGCTCTTGACTTCTCTACTCATCCCTATGCCCCGTGCTGTACCCCAGTTGTGTTCGTGTCTCTCTCACCGAACCAAAAGTTAGTTTTAACCTGGATTGGATCCCTGAGCAGTCACCACTCAGCTCAGCAAGCACAGTGCCAGCACCGCTTGTAGGAACAAGCAGGGGGGGACGAGCAGGAAGGCAGCAGCTCCTCTCCTTCCTGCACACCAACCTACAAACTTCTCAGCTGAACAGATATGCCTCCAGCAACATCCCAAACCATAAGATGGGGCTTTTGTTTTTTGTTGTTGGTTTGTTTGGTTGGTATTTTTTACCCCCTTCTACATCGCCTGAAGAAAGTTTTCAGCTGCAGCACTTCGTGCGTTGGTATCATATGAGGTTTAACACGGTAATCCCTCTCAACTTGTGCAGTTATCACCTAATATTTCAAGGCAATAACAGGACGTTTCTCAAAAATACATGTGATCACTTTAAAAAGATATAGCCAAGGGGAAGCAGCCTTACACGACAGGATATAAATCAACGTGTTAGACAAGCAATTTTAAACCACAAGAGGAAGAAAAAGCCTCGCTCCATCAAGCCAATAAAGATCCTGTAGCACTGACTCTATGAGGTACTAACCTATTCCATAACAACTATCGGTCTTATGGAAATAGAGTATTTTGAACTCCAAAGAGCTCTGAATTCTATTATTTCCAACTGACACAACAGAGATGGAGGAAAGCCAAACAGAGGGCACAGCTCCCCTCATTCTCCCTCCACAGTTGAAGCAGTGCCTTTGATCAATGGGCTCTGCGCTGACACCACTGGTTACCAATACCCCAAGTAGCAGAGATGTTTCTCACTTCCCTTTTTTGAACCTTTACTCCAACTTCTAGGAGACTGCTGTTTCCCAGCACTCTCAAGCCTTGTCACTTGGTAGGAAAACAAATGGCAGTTGTTTCTCAGGCTTTGCTACTATCACAACGTGCGCTCAATTGGATGAATACCATCCAGAGACAGCTGCGCTTCTTCAGAGATCCTGAAGAGTGCAACACATTAAGAAAGCAGTAAGAGACAAGTAACCACTTTTCCTCCTTGAGATAATATTCTTGGAAGGGGTGCCTACGGCAAACAAGTCAGGGCAAAACTCTTCTCAAGTACTTCAAAAGCAGAAGGTCAGTGCCCTGATGGGACAGCACTAGCAGCAACCAGCACAGCAACACAGAGCATGCGAGGAAAGTTTCACCATACAGCATCCCAGAAACCAAGATCTCACCACGTGCAGCGGTGTGCTGCTGAAGTTTCTGGATGAAGGAAGAAAATACGGTTTCCATGCACTTGTTCGACAGAGCTGCCAAAGGTAAGGATATATGCCTGCTTAGGCAATCAAGCTCCAAATTCCTAAATTTCCCCTATGAGAACTGGTGGAGACAGTACTAGTGGTTTCTAACCTGCACGTGTGTTGCCAAGTGCAGTTAAACACGTTGCATTGCACCACTCTGCAGGTTCAAGGAAAGCTGGGCTTCCTGAGCACACCAAGTCTAAAATAAAGCTGAACACCCATGGCAATGATACATGGAAATGGTCTCTGTATTTGGATCCATCTGTATTTTGGCATCCGTTACATCTCAAAACCATCAACATTACAATTCATATTTAATTAAGCTTTTCAGAAACTGCCACCACCCTCAGAGACTAAGTGCAAAAGTCAGTGATAAACAGTATGAGGACAGACACAAGTATGTGTAGAAACCTGAATTCAGGCACTTTCTCCCACAACTAAAACTTGTATTTATATTCCAGAACATGCAATATCATCATCTGAAATGTTCAAACTGTCTGAAGGACCATCATGCAAAGGAAGCATTAACACAGCCATAGCAGTTCCACGTGCATCTCGTCACTTGCTGTAATAATTGGACAGCCTGCATGGTAACTAGGGCCTACACAGGATCTAGTGGAAGGTGTCCCAGCCGCGGCAGGGGGCTGGAGCTGGATGCCTTTAATGTCCCCTTCTAACCCAACCTATTCTATCACCATAAATGACAAATGTAGTTTAAGTTAGTATTTCAGTGCTTACATCCAAGTGATCTGCCAACCAACTTCTGCATTCCTTCCAACACGGAGTATGCAGCCTAGACACTCCAGCAGCTCACTGCTTACTTACCTCTGCTCTGAGCATACATCATGACTGCCACCTGAACAGCATTAAGGAAGCAAGCAGTGAGGTATGGATGAGAGAGATCTATGCAGGACAGTAAAAACCCACTAAATATTGTTACCCTTTTCTTTTGTGTGTGTATTGCTACTTTCCTACATTCCCACCCTAGAAATGTCAGTTCTGGTTGTAACACCCTCCAAGTAGCCCTCACTTTTTGCAGCTCTGCTGCACCACACATCTCGACTGCAGTGCCAATAGAACACCACCTTTATATTCGATTATCACTGTAATGGAGCAATGCAAATGTGAAACCCTAAGCGAACACTGAAACTGCTGTTAGCAATTTACTCCGGCAATGTGATCCATCCCACTCCAAGCTTTCCTCAGTAAGACCTGTGGCCTTACAGCACAGATCCTGTTCATCCAGGAATGGCATCATCATGTTGTCTTACATCATTACAAGTGCCTGAAAAACTCTCTGGATGCCAACATAATTTTGAGTAAAAAGAAGAGATTATCAGGTGCACTTCAGAAGAGAGGAGTACCTTAACTGGTTATTAAGTACAGCTGCAGGTGATAATTAACTGTTCACATAAACTAAAATTCTAAGCTGCAGATATTAAATGAATTTGAACAGATTTACATTTAAGGCAAAAATCAACATCAAAGCCTAATTCCAAACAGCATGTGTGTGTCCTGATAGAACAGGAAACTCTTATCACTCAAAGTAAGAAACAAAGCCCTGGCCTGATGAAATGAATAGATTTTTACTACTCATTTCAATGAAGACAGCATCTGATCACAAGAGCCTTCCAGCTCAGTGGGGCTGGGGATACAGGCCCAGTCTAGATACGCACAGTTGCTCTTTAATCCCTAACACATTACTTTTCCCAGTTTTCCCATCTTGCGGCCCAAGAACTCCACACTGCAGCACTGAGAGAACAGAGCCAAATCCTGTCAGAAACTCGGATTGCGTGGACTCCTTGCAGTTTGTCTTCTGACCCACAGTATCCAAAGGACCCTCTGTTGGTGCAGGTGGGGTCTGAGGGAGGAGGTCACAGTTCCCAGCAGCTGAGGAAAAGAAAAGGCCTCCCCACCCCCTAGCACTTCCTGCAATGCTCCATGCACTAAAGTCATATACCACTACAGGCTGGATCGCAGCTCAGTGCATTCCACTGCACTTTGTCACGCTTCCCTGATCAATACTATGCCAAAAATGACTAGTTTTAACAGTTCTCTGGTGAATAAAAGAGTTTGCAACTCTGAAGCAGAGCTAAGATTTTTATTTGTGTTAAATTTGCTTTTCTGTTCTGAAGGAACATTTTTAATGCTGCCTTTAATTCCCCTTCTGTGCTTTTTTTCTTAGTTCTGTAGTGATTTTCCTGAAGTCAAATGGAAAATTCAAGCTGATTAGCTTTTCAAGGTTTTAAAGAGATCACTAAGCTATGACTGAAGGAAAATATATAGACAAGCAAAATATGAAAAAGATGTACATCACAATCACATAAAACAAGAAATACATGGCAGCGAGCTAGGAGAGATTCACAAGCCAGCTACCATAGAGAACAAAGTCCAAAGTCCAGCTGGACTATCTAAATAAGCATAGAGTATCCAAGATTTGCACACTGACTGTTTATTTACTCAGTACCCAACCGAGCACAATCTTGTGTAATTACACAGACCACTCCTGCACACATCCCTTCTGCTCAGCTTCTCTAGGCACTGACAGCTGTAGGCACTCTGCTCAGCCATACTTTCAAGGCTGCAGCCTTAGAAGCTTTTCTTTGCAATCTTTTATTCAAAGACCATGCCTGAAATTACAAAAAAAAAAAAAAAAAAAAAAAAAAAAAAAAAAAAGAGAGAAAAATGTGAAACTAAACTAAGTCCTTAACACATCAAAGTGTTCATTACAGCCATGCTGGGTGCTGCTCCCATAGTGGAAGAATACCACGTGCACCCAAAAAAGGAATCCTGCTTCTCTCCAAGCCAACTAGGTTTGTTCAGGACAGCAAGAACTGTAGCTGGTTCCAGCCCATTTTTGGAACAGAGGATTTTGCTATCCAACCCCATCTCTACGCTGACCTGGAAATATGCCTGTCCCAATTGCCACTCGCGTATGGAAATAATAAAGCTATTTTTACATAAAAAGAGAATCCTTTATTTTCCCAACAGCAAGAACAACCATTGCAAGGAACACAGAAGCAAGACATCTGGAATAAAGGAGGGGGTTATCTACAGTACCAAAAAGCAATCCAGCCTTGTAAGGAAAGCACATGGGCAGATGAGTGGTTAAGCCTGACTTCAGGCAGCAAGCACAGAAAAACCACAAAGCAGAGGGAAATTGAGCAACATGGAGCCTTCAGAGTCAGCAGGCTGGGCAGGTGGGGGAATACGTCTCAGCACTGGAAGCTCCAGCCCTGTGGCCCAATCAGCCCACCCAAAATCACCATCAGACAACCCACACTGCTCAGGAACCCAACCCCTGCCTGCTCTTCAACAGGGGCACCAGCCTTACCCTGCCTCCCCTGTGTCCTCACTGTTGCCAGCCAGCACTTTCCCCAACAATTTTTTTCTCTTCAGCAGTAACCTCTCTTTTATTCATTAGCTGCCACAGTCTCAGTGTTGTTTTTATTTAGAAAAATAAAAGTAAGGACAAGAGGGAAAATTAAAGATTACTTCCATGGAGCCTTTTCTTAGACCAGGTAACCACAATCTTACACAGAAGTGGCAAAACAAAGCAGAATGGCAGCTCGGGGGCAAGATTTTCCCCAAACTGGTAAGCTCCAAAACTTGTGTGCAAGGAAGGTGATGGCCCCCTGGCTGTCCGACTCAGGGCTTTGTGTGGTGCAGAGCACCATTCCAGTGCTGAAGGAGAGAGGAAGTGAGCACATCCACACCTCTCCAAAGGGAAGGAGAATGAAAATGCCCCCCTACAAAAACTGAGGAATACTATCAAACACAAAGCACAGCCCATTGCATAAAACAGCATTCCCAGAGATGCTGACAGCAGGATGTTCAGACCCTCCCAGGAATCTGGGAGAAGGCAGTGCTACCTCCAGCACCAGAGCCTAGCACAGGCACGCAGCAGCTCAGGCTCTCCTCAGCTTCCTGCAGGGACATGGCTCAGGCAGTGACAGCCTGTCCTGAGCACTGGGTGTGCCACCAGCACAGAGCAGGGCCTGCTGCAGCACTCCTCAACCTCCAGCAGTTTCTAACACTTATATACCACAGGAAAGATCCTGGAGAAATGATCTGTTGCAGGCTTCACAGCACTGAAGATGTTCTGAAAAGTACTTTTTCTATGCTACTTTCATGTGGTTAAAAACCCCTGAAGGTTCACTTCTCAATAAGCAGAGATGGGGGTGGAGGGGGTGGAAACCAACGCACAAGAAAATTCTTGTGGCTTGCTTTTGAATCTGCTGGCACTCCTAGGAGGATGTGCTTTTGTAACATGGGGAGGTGGCTCACACGTGCTCTGGAACAAACAAATCTTGCCCACCTGGAGATGTCTTCTAGGCTACAAGTCTCCAATTTGTGCTGCAGAGCACCACATCATCACCCACCACCACCTCCATGACTGCACATGCATTTCACAGGTTCTTCAAAACAGACCATCAAGAAAGCATTCAATTAACTCAGTGCTAGCATTAGGGAATATAATAACAGGATCCTCTGAATGGGAAGGCACACCAAGGTGCAGAAAGGACCACAGGAAGGACATGGAAATGAGTTTATAGAATAGCAAGTGCTGGAGTGCTTGAAAGAGAAGACATGCAGGCAGCTGCAGCTCACAGACAGCTGCCTGCTCCACATCTGGGCATCACACAGGCAGCCAGCACATGCACTGAGGGCACAGTGAAGAAAATGAATTGGACAAACAGAAAAACAGACTTCATCAAGGTGGAACAGACATGGTCTAGCAGTTATTTGGATCTGGAATAGAACAGGTTAGTACAGGCCAGATTTGTCTTGACTCAAAAATGGTTTAATTGGGACAGGCAGATTTTTGTTTCCATTAACCAAGACACCCTCAATGTATTAATAGTTCCAAGGCTATAGTTCATCCATTGATTGTACTCCTTTATTAGGTTGACATCTGGCAGGAATGAATGGAGTAAGTCTGGCTAGAAGGAAACCTGAGGTAGACAGGTGCCTAATTCAGGCAGACACTGCAGCATCCTGACACTAAATGGAAGCAATGAAAACATACAGGATGTAGTTGCAACTGGACTTCCACAGTACAGCTCCTTAGGACGTCACATGAAACCTAAAAAACAAGGCTGAAGCCTACTGAATAATTACTTCCTAATACGTTGCAAGTACTTATGTAATTCACTTGGGGTATTCAGAGGCATGTGGAAAAAAAATAATGAGGGACATCTTGAGTACTAGGTATTCAAACCACTTGAGCACAAAACAATGCAACAGAACTACCAGTTCAATACCAGAAGGTATCAAAGAGAAGAGCCTTGAAGATACTTTTAACTGTTGTGGAGGAACAAAAATTAAGAGAAGGATGCTACAGAGCAGCTGCAACAGTGATCTCTGAGCCTTTGCCTACATTCTGTTTTGAAATAATGCACATCCAACAGATTCATAAAGGGCTTGACGAGACAAATGTAGCCATACAAGCACACTGCAGTAATTTCACACTGCCAGTCAATACATTTGCAGGGCAGGAACTTCTGTATATTATCACCTAGTATCATTAATCTTCTATCACTTTACATAAAGAGTAATACTCTGCATCTTTGCTCACTTCTGATCAAATCACAGACAAGTTGTGCACTAGAGGAATGAAGGATATGGAAAACAATCACAACTGATCAGTTATTTAACCTACACTTAAACTTCAATGTTGCTTTCCATTGATGTTGCATTATTTTTTCCTAAACATGTAGAAGATGGCATGTGTTGCAACAGTTTCAGATACACACACATATACCAACAACAATTATATGCACAGCTGCACAGAACAGTTATTTTCAGAGGCTGTCCTGCTATAGCTGTGTTACTTGACTCAAACTGACTAGTACTTGGTGTTCTTGGCCTTCTGAAAACAAACCTACCTAGAACTAATTCTCTAAAAATCTACTTTCATATCCTTTCCTGTTCTTCTCTTCCTTTCTCTCCCAGGGAAAGGTTTTTAATTGCCTGGCATCAGTTAAAATGAAGAGTACAAATTTCTAATCAGGGAAGTCCATCTCTTGCACTGCAGGGAAGGAGAATGCAGCCTCAAACATCAGTATCTTGTTTACTTAGACTGAAAAAGAAACATTCAGAGCAGTAGCAAATCCTATGGATTAAGTTCTTTGCTAACAGTTGGTACCATGCAAACACTGCTGTCATCACACATACATGAATACATTCTTCTCTTAGGTGAAACCTGATTTTTATATATCAGATGCCAGTCCAGATGGCAAGGCACGATAATCAGAACACTTCTGTTGCCCAGCTATAGCTGGGCAGCCCCATCAAGATCAAGTCAACAGAATCACCTCAGCAGAAACACTCAACATCAAGGGTGGTATGCCAGCCACCAAGCAATGGCAAGTCAAAAATATTCCAGCAGTGATAGTATTTTGGTCATCAGCAGCAGATGTGCAGAGAGCATACTTAATGGACATATCCAGTAAGTAAGAAAAACAGCAGCTGCCATAACCAAGTAGGAAAACCAAGTTTTCCTACTGACATCACTCCAAATTTCACAGCTTCATTTTTTTTTAATTATTATTATTATTTCGAAGGGGGGGTTGTGGAACACAAACACGTACAAAGATGCTAATTTCTAATTTCCAAGTTCAGAGTAAAACCACAGTGTGCATCACTCTCAGATGCACGCTGCAAATGACAGCAGAGATTTAGGCTGAGAATGACAAAAATGCAAAAGGAACAGTTGCACCCTAATACTATTGTGACAGCAACTTCCTGCTGTACTAATGGCAACCTTTACTTTTGGTTACAGAAGCTTTTCTGTTCAGAGACTGAAATTAATGCTTATGCAGAATTTTTACTGATTTTAATAAAAGAGGAAATGGCCTCATCACCAAGATTAATAGCTTGACCTTTTCCTAGCAATTAAACTACAATAAATACAACTATCCACTGTGAGTTAATCCCATAGCTTATTACAGCAATTCATGATTTCAGACTGTTATATTAACTCCAAGAATGATTTCCTGACAAGAATAGGGAGCATTAATTTAACATAATTTGAGATTGATATGGATCTACAGTTGAAATTTGGCATCTGATTCCTGTTGCCAATTCTAGTAGGATGTCCCTATTTATTCTATGTAATTTGCCTCAGAAAGGAGACCAACAAGAATAATGCACAGAATCCAAGTTGTCCTGTAGTCCTGTTCTGTGCTGAAACAACGTGCAGCTGCCAAGCCAAGAGGACATAACCTGTCACGAGAAGGAGCACATCAAATCATCTGCCACCAGTAGATTATTTCTTCCAAGGTGAAAAGACAAGAGAAGGCAGAATCATTTGTCTCTCTTCTGCAGGACCAAGCAACACTCAGACAGAAGAAATCCACAGAATATCTACACAAATACATCGCAGGAAATGCAAAATAACACCTGGAGGATTTAAGTATATTCACTAAAGCAGTGTCATCAGAAGCAACAGCAACTGATAGGAAGGCTGGAGACAAGAGAATGGGGACGGAAGAGAGAGGAGCCACTGTGTATCAGCTCAAGAGCAATCCTCACCTCTTGCTTTCAGCCTCTGGAAGGCTGAGAATCGCTTATTTTCTGAAGAAGCTAGAAACTGAAATGACTTAAGGGGCCAACCTCAGGTACGTGGATACAAAAAGACACCTCTCCCATACAAGCCTTGATGGATGAATCCTGAAAGACATTGGAAATCTCTCAAATAAGGAAAAGGTCACAACAGAAGTTACAAATAGAAGAAACTACAGCAAAAGGTTATGAAACAAGCTCCTGAAACAGCCATCAGATGACAAAGTGAACAACCTACCTTCAAATTAAGTGGTAAAATAAAACACAGGAGACTGTTGGCCTGAATTACAAAATCTACATCAGTTGCTAAAATAAAACTCTCCCCCTGCATTCAGCAGTGGGTGCCCTCATTAGAAGGCCCTTTTTTGTTGTTTTTCCTTCCCAGTAACCCACAAATTCTTATTCCTTCCCAACCTGCAAAAGAGCTTGTGATGACTCAGTTGATATCCTTGACAAATAACACAGGCAATCTTCTGATAGTTTATTCTTCAGACTTTTTTCATTAACAGATCTGCACCAAAAACACTCAGAACACGACGAAGATATTCATCCTGGACAGCAGAACTCTCAACATAGTTGAAGTTCAAGAAAGCAGAAGATTTTTGTCACAGGATTGGCAAATGTTATGAAATTAATTCCCCTGTTCGCTCAGGGCTATTACAAAACTCACCGACCTTCACCTTGAAGGCAAGCTGCCTCTTCTAGGCTTGGTCTCTTCAGCAAATAAATTGCAAAAGGTATTCTGCTAGAAGCAAAACCTCAGCTATACACTGTCTGTAACATGTTACCCAAACAAAAAGACGTGATTCATCTGGTTCCTCTATCCTTGAAGCAATGACAGTGAAAAGATGCAAGTCATACTGCTCAGGAATAGTCAGACAGCACAAGGATTATATGCAATTCTGACGCACAACGATAGTTCTACATACATAAAAAGAATGTAATCCGTGATGAGAAGATCAAGACAATCCTACAGTGCAAGAAGAATAAAAAAAACAACACAAATACTTCTACAAACTGAATTCCAAGAACTCAGTGTAATACAGATGACAAAGATGGTCAGCTTGATATTGTTACACCATTACAGTACCCACA
Source organism: Callipepla californica brunnescens (assembly GCA_023055505.1). Lineage (NCBI taxonomy): Eukaryota > Metazoa > Chordata > Aves > Galliformes > Odontophoridae > Callipepla > Callipepla californica. The sequence continues at coordinate 107,596,353 of JALIRH010000001.1, read as the reverse complement.
AACACCACTCCAGTTCCTTGAAATGCACTGCAATTTGTGCCCGAAGGACAGATCTTCCCCTTCTGAATGTTCTGATACTAGCACAGGCAGGGTGTACAAGGTTTATTACAGAGATATTTATTAAAAGCCTCTGGAAGAAGTGAAGCATAAGGACTTGCATGCTTCACATTCACACAGTTGTTCAGGGTATAGTACGTGCTGCATGTTCCCTGAAATATGTCGCCTCTGAAAAATCCTAAAACATCATTGTTAAAAATAGCTGCCCATCCAAGCTGTCTAGAGATCTTCACTCAAAGTCCTCCGTGGCTCGAAGAGAAAGGGTCTGCTTGAGGAAAGGAACTGACAAGTGCGTAACATTCCTCAGTTCACCCAGAACTGCTGCAGCCCACTCTAAACTACAAAGTCAGCGGCTGTTTATGTTCGGAGGAAGTACAGTAAGTACAGTGCAGCCCATTCAGGTTGGAGGAATGTCACTGATCATACACTCAATTGCATCTATTCATTAGAAAAACTCAACGCACAACAGCAGCTGCATTTAGCACCACGCCCCAACGCCGTCCAGTTGCCCCAGGTGATCCCAGCGGTTTGCCAGCCCACAGGAGCGATGCTCTGTGCTCTCTTGCCCTTCCAGTGACTGCAAGTACACTTTCAAGCCTAAGGAGCCATACTTACTAAATAACAGTGTATTAGAAGCACTTCTGGCTTCAAGATTTTGCAACAAATAAGGACAGGCCTTTTGCAGTTGGTGTTCTACAAGACTCAAAACAACTTGTGCTGCACTCATCATTTTTGGTTAAAACTCACTAGATAATTACTGCTGAAGAGATGACTTCACCAAAAAACAGACAAGCTACTCCCCTTGTTTCAGAAGAACTATGATTAATCGTCTGCAATTTTGTATCTTCCTATTAAAAAAGCATAATCTAGGCATCTGTCACGTATCCTTTATCTTTAATTAAGCCAATCTCAAACCGATCTTAATTCTTCCTCTCTCTCACCAACATTTTTCCTATTCTTAAAAACGTAACTCCTCCTTCCTCCACAGCATCCATCGGGACTGATCATCACTGCAGCCAGGATTACTGCCCAACACCACCATCAAACAGTATCAGTTTGAAAATGGAGTTCACATGAGATCAAATTTGACATTAGAGTCATAAAACTCAATGTTATAGTTTCTCACGCTTCCTAGAACACCCATGATTAGAGCTTCTTAATCTACCTCATCATCAACTTCAGTTCGTCGTAACCACTAAACATCTGATCAGTAGTTTGCAAAACAGGATCTGCAGGGCAGGAAGGATAAGATCTTATGCTCTGAGGCTCGCTGGAGGGGAAGGCTAAAGCAGGCCATCCACAGGCTGAAGTCCTTCCACTCTCACATACTTCTTTCTGGCATTTGAGGAAGCTTGCAGTGGGAAAAAAATAAATATAAAAAAAACAAACCCAGGTCAGAGGGGAAAGAAAGCAGAAAGCCCACTTACCAGCTTCACACTAGCACTGGGTCCAGATGTAAATAAAACCATCCCTAAAGAAACTGAAGCTGATTTTACTCTGTTCAGCCTGAGATCAGTTAGCTGCCCACTGGACTACAGAAGATGGCCCCCCACGCTAGAGATGCTGAAGCTCTGATTCACAAGCAAGGGCAAGGGAGCTTGGGATGGCTGATGAAGTTACTTCACATTATGCTCTGAAACAGTTCAACAGTTAATTCAAAACAGCTCAGGCACCAAGAGGAAAGGAAGAATCTAGATGTAGTAATCAGGGCTGTCACCCTACACCACTTCCCAGGGCTAGATACCATTCACACCAACTCAAGGAGCTCCATTCATTCACAAAGCTCTGAGAGGGCCAAGCTTCATATGGCCTGGATCCACATCAGGAAATACAGCACCTTCCAACACCAGAATCCAGTTCTGGAATCCATGCTTGGACTCAAGCCAAATGTGATCCTGCTTCTGCTTAGGTTTTCAACTCAAAACACACCGAAGGGTTATAGCCCCAGTAACTCCAGTCCCATGTAACAAGTCACAGCTGGGGATGAAAGCTAAAAGCTAAGATGGAACAATCGCAGCCAGTGGAAATAACAGAAAAACGCAGAACCAAGTTAAGAAGGTAGCAAAAAATCTCTGCATCAGAACAGCATTCATTTTCTGTGCTCTGTAACAAGTAAAACCATTGTATCAACATCTAAGGCAAAACAGCTAAAAATATTGCACGTATAGTGCATTACACTATGCTTAATGCCAAGACATTTTAACAGGTGCTCAGGTATTTCTGCTTTATACATTGCTCCACATTTGTGTGCTACACTGTGCTGCAAATGCTTTCCAAGATTTCAACAAGCTAGTTCTGTGCGTGAATGATCTGTCCATGTAACCTACCAAACGCACATTTCCAATCCAGAATCCAGCTGTGCTCATTTAACCTTGGCTCATGTGCACTGGGAGTGTTCTCATCCTGAACAGCTTGGGAAATTTGGAGAGTTGAGTTCTAAAAAACACTGTGTTTTCATGGCAGACTTAAGATGACAGCAAACACTCCAGTTCCACCAGCTAAATTATCGTTCACTACAGTATCTTGTTTCACTAAAATGGGAAGTGGTTCAGTTGCACTGCAGCACTTCTCACTGGCTCTGGAATCTCTGATTAACCTTGCACAGCATAAACTCTTGGCACAGGTGCAGCACTAATCAATGCCTATATAGCTCCGAAGAAACGCAGACTGCCTCATTACACAGACTTGGGATATGGTCTAGGAGAGCAAACTGATTAAGATCCCGCCATAAATGAACAGAGGTTAAGTTTTGAAATAAAGGAAATACCAAAGAAAGCATTTTAGTTTTAAATAAATATCGGTTCAAGAACTGTCAACTGAAATGTTTCAGCTTGACAAACAGCTGTCATTCAGTCATGTGGGAAAAAAGCTTTTTCTTCAACAATGAGAACCCAAACCAAAAACAACACATTCTTCTCACAAAACAGAAATTCTGAGCTCTTGGGCAGAGGTGAAAGTCAGTACTGAAACTCTAAGCACATTCAAGGTGCATGCCGTGATCTGCTCCAGGTGACTGGTCTCATAACTGAGAGCATACATAGGTCGCTCTGAAAGCAACGCCTCCTATTCATTTCCATGGAAGCTACAACAGATACAAAGAGCACAATAACACCATTTGATAGAGCAAATTCTCAGCTACAAAACTCTAGCTCTCACCAGTCACCACCATTAGTTATGCATTTCTGCCAGCAATGACCAAGAGCCCGCACATCGCGCTCGTAACAATATGTGCCAGTGGAGGTGACCCACTGCTGCCACTGTGAAAACGCACCACCTGCCATGTCACTGTGCACACAGACACTTTTTGGGCTCCATGAACATTCAGCAAGCACCAATGAACGTCAATGGGTGCTATCTTTTCCCCACATGGAGGAATTCAGTGATGCACTTTAGTTTCATATGCACTTCCACGCCTGATGTCATTCTGTCAGACTGCCCCTCTGCTGCCATCTGTCACACAGCAATAGAATATAATGGAATACTGGTAGGAAGGTTCAACCTCTACTGCCACACCACCGCCATCTGCCTCTGATGTTGTGGATCAAGATAACAAAATAGAGGCGTTACTTTCAGAGCAGACCTGGTAGTCCAACAGCCATCTCAGGATGACACAAACAAGCACCTCTGTGCAGTGTTTCTTATCTGAGACAGAGCTACCATCCCTTGCTGGAAGCAAAGAAGGTAAGGAAGAAAAGGCATCAAGCCATTTACACCTGCTCCTCACAAACAGCAAAGGCCAGATGCATCATTTCTTCCATTTATTTCTGACAGTGAATGGAGTTTAAACATACTAGACGGAATTCCACTCCAATGCCCACAGCTAAAACTTGTTATATACTTTATACATCAAATTCAGAAATCACAGAAGTCCTTCAGTCACCACAACACGAATTAAGCCCACACTAGCTATGCCTCTCAACAGCAACTAGCTCAGCTAGTTACACAGCAACACGACTACCAGAAGAGTTGGTACATTTTTTCCAACCAGGAAATTTGATAACCACCATCAAAATTCTTACCTCAGGACCAAGCATAAATTTGTTTTGATGACAGTGACAATTCCCCTCCCTTCAAACTCATACGTACCTGATCACAACCCGCATTCACCAGCTCCTGGAGCATCTGCCTGTTCACTTCGACAGCTGCTGTAGTGCTCGACTCATTAGCAAAAGGTAGCAAAGAATATCTAATTTCACGCAGAGCTTTCTGGTAAGGTCCAAACTTTGCCGTCTGTCTCATCTGCTGCTGCCTTGCAGCATCCTTCCCCACTAAAATCTTAGGGTCCAGAGAAGTTTCACTGCCTGCTCCAACAGGCAGTCCCTGACCTGAAGATTTGGATGGCTGCTTTAACCCTTCTCGAATCTCCTGTAACCTTTGTCTGCTGTTTCCAGAATATGTCGTAGCAGGAAAAGTCTTTGGCCTCATTGTTAATCCAGTTTTCTCTGAGCATAAATACAGCTTTATTCCTAGGGTAGTTTTTTTTTTTTTTTTAGTTACTTTATTTCTAAAAAGCGTCGCTTAATGGTATCAATTTCTTGTAAACATAAATCCTTCAAAGGGAAGAACAAAAGTGGCAAAATCCTCAAGAGGTTTCTGCCAGCATTTTACTTCAGCTCACGATCTTCATGTCTCCTACAGAAAATCCTTGGAGTCGTCATTTTGCAGACTGATGGTGTCTGAAACAAAAGCAAACAGAAAGCACACGTAATTAAGTTGATATTGTAAATGCCTCTGAAGGGACAGCATGACAATTAATCAAGTGAAAGCAAATCAGTTTAACCTATTAAGCTGTCACAGTTGGATTCCCATTAATGACGATTATCACTTTATCTGTCCTCAAGAATAGCATTTCAAAAGCCTTTCTCAACATAATCAAAAAAAGCATTTTTCTTTAAGGTTCTGTTTTGAAAATAAATGAAAATAAAAATGCCAGAAACTACAAAGTTTGAGAATGTCATACACTACCTAATTGTGGCAGGTTTCCCATCCAATTGCATAACCAAATCCTGGACAAGCCTATCCTGTTTCATAATTAGGGAAGAGTGTGCTCATGAAACGTTTTTCCCCCCACTTAAGATTGTTTGTTTTACACTAGCTGAGCTCAGTTTCAAGAGTTTACGAAAAAGACTTCTAATGGAAATATTGATGATTCTAACCATAGCAACTTCTAGTATTTCAATAACAAAGTGACAAGATATTTTGCCATGCCACATGAATGTTCTAGCCAACGTTGAAGGTAACAATTCTCCCTTAAACTGCTGCGAGGGATTTGTTTTATTTCTTTGTATTAGTGTTATTTTTATTGACTGCATGGGGGGTGGAAAAATTAATAGGGTGATACATACCTTAACTGTGTTTAACAGGAAAAGGCAGCAAGAAGGAGGTACTCAGCAACAGCACAAAAGGCTCAAGAAGCTCAAGCAGCTCAGATAAGATTGAAAGAGTGTGACATGGCTTCATATCCCTCTTCTGACACACAGCAGAGGACAGCTATATAACTAGGGAACAGAGCTGAGCTTCTCTGCAACTTACAACATCCTTGCAGCATCAAGAGGCAGTAAGAATCCTCTGTTTGTTGAGTCTTTGTGGCACTGTTATTATCTGATGTTCAGCATGTATAAAGATGCATTTCAGAAAAGGATTTAGAAGCATCATAATACTACTGGCTACAAGTTTGCTTCTGCCACCAGCACCAGCATCAAAGTGACACTACCCTGCTGCTCCAGCTGCTTCAGTGAGGTCAGAACTTTGTTCTGTTGTTTTGAAGCCACAAACACAGAAGAATGGTGAAGAACCTCTGACAGACAAGCAAACAGTTCGCTACTGCGAAGGCCAGGAGTCCAGATGCACCTCCTGAAGCCCATCATCACCTCCTCAGTAGCACAGGGTCTACTGCTGAGTCAAGATCTCCTCTAAACCAAGAACTGAGCACAGGACAGATAACAGCTAAGAAAGACCTCAGGCTCCTTTATAAAAACTCAGCACTTCAAAATACAGGAGCACAGACTGATCACTTTAGGTACTATGGCTTGCTTAGTTAAAAGCAAGAACCAGCCCAGAACCACATCCAAGCTGAAAAGCAGTACCGGCCTATGCTGAGAGCAAACTGCTGGAGAGCATACAAAGAAGGGCACACAGGTGGGAACACCCACCTCAATCTCTTGCTAACATTTAAGTGCACAGTTATCTAGTGACTCTTTGTAACATATTAAAGGTCTTGAATTCTTGACTCAGCACTATAAGAACTTCCTGCAACTCCTGAAAGTGACATAAGTACAACGTGCATATTCACACTTAACATCCCTCCTTTAAACACCTCACTTGTTTTAAAGAAAGCGACAGTACTATTCAAATTTTGGTATTTCTGCAAAATCAGCTATTAATCATGAAGATAGGTTTTACCTTTGTTGAGCATAACAAAAACAAAGTAAAGAATCAAGACGGAATTTTGTCTACTTAGAAATTAGCAACAGATAGCACACAGCCTTTGTGAAGTGTTAAAAAGCACAATAGCCTTACAGCCTTCTCGGGACTGCATAATAACTCACTAGCACTTGAAAGACACACAGTAATTAAGTGATCTATGACCGCCTTTCCTTTCCTGACAGAGGCAGGCACCATATGGCTGGGTTTAGGAATCCAGGCTGTTCTTCCTCTTTTCAGACCCCGTGCCAACCCACAGGCCTGGGACGTGAGCTCCAGCCCTCCCCACCTTTTTGCCACAAAGCACTGCCTCCCCACTTACACACATGCTTCGCATAAAGAACTGCTGTGACCTTTAGCCTAGGCTTGAGTCTAATAATGCCAGGTCAAGCCAGCTGGCAGCTTCTTCAGCCTGCATTCACAGCACTGCTACACCAGAAAGCAACGCTGAACAAAAACAGCAACAGCAGTAAGCTGGAGCTAACTGCAGATGTGCTTCATATTTTGCAGAAGGTTGTTTATTTATTTATTTTTAACTAGATATTCAAAATCAGCCAAGAAATCAGAACATTATTATGGGTAGTTCACAAAGAAAGACAAGCTGCCTGCTTTTTAAAGTCTAGATGTGAGTAGAAGGGCTATATGCCTCCAAAGAAACTGTGTGTCTAAGCATTTCCGACTGTACATTTGGATTTGGATAACTCTGAATCCTAAAACTCACCTTGACTGCAGCACAGATATATCCATAGCCTTTTTACTGCGATGAGAAATAATTTATCAGAATTATTTCGGAGTGTCAAGCCATTCTGATCAGACATTTCAGAGGTGCCGGGTTGTTTTAATTTTTTTTTATTATTTATTATTTTTTTCTGCCAAAATGTTACATCTTCTGTGTTCATTAGAAGCTTGCCTGTTACTCTGAAGAAATAATACTTCAAATATTTTTTAACAACACTGAGTCGGAATAATTTTTGAGTAAACTTTCTTCATCTGAGAAATACCAATAGCTGCCTAGCAGCAAGCAGCCAGCCAGCTGAATTTACACGGTGAAATCTGCCATCCCAGCAGCACTGCCTACTCACTGGCATTTCTTCATTCAGCAACAGGCTGCACATGCCAGTGGCACTGCGGGATGGGACACCGGCAACAAACTAAAGCTCAGCTGTGCTTCAGAAGCGAAGTCCCAGCTTTTAACTGTGGCAGCACTGCGGTGAGGAACTACTGATGGCTGCAGAAGGACTGAAGTTTTAAGGAACGGACACAGCTGCCTGCTCGCTCGCAATCCGCTGCCACTGCGTTGGGTTTTTTGGCTCAGGAATTCACGGAAACAGCCCGGCCACTTGGTGCTGGAGGTCTAACGCTAACCTGGAGAAAGAGGGGCCAGGAACTCCACCGCCTTACAAACCACGCTCCCTTTCTAAACGCACGCACGCACGCCAAAAGCGTCAAAAACTCAAACCGAGACTTTTTCCCCGGATCGTTCCCTCTCTCCTTCACCTCCCCAAACAAAACCCTCCCGAAGTAACAGCGCGCGGGTCCCGGCGCTGCGGGGCACGGCCGCAGCGTCCGCCGCCGAGCCGGGGCCGAGGCACCGATTCGGGCCGTGACCTTCAGGCCGAGCCGCGGGCCCGGAGGAGCGCGTCGAGGCGGGACGGAGCTCGGCCCCTCCGCACAGCCCCGCGTGGCCCGGGCTGAAGCCCCCGGAGCCGCCGCTCCCGGAAGGAGCGGGCCGGCCGTGCCCGTGTGCGGGGCTGTCACACCGAGCCCGGAAAAGCGGCGGACGGAGCGGCGAGGCCTGAGGTGGGGGGGGGTGACGGGACGCGACAGCCGCCCACGCGCTCCTCTTCCTCGCGCGGGACGCCCGGCTCCAACTTTCCCCTCAGAGAAGCGAAGCATCCGGGGTGGAAGCGGAGGGGGCGGCTGCGGGAAGAGCCGCACCGAACCGAGCCGCCGCCTCACCTCCTCGGGGTGCCCTCCCGGCTCCGTCACGCAGCGCTGCGGCGGCGACCCCGACGTCGCGGACCGCTCTCCATCTCCGTCCGCCTCGGCCGTCCCGGGCGCAGTGCGGGGCGCAGTCGGGACATTCGCTACATTGTTAGCATTCCTCGCGCGTCACGTGACCGCGCGCCCGCGTCATTCCACTCTCCCCCCCCCCCCCCCTCATCCGCCCCTCCCGCCACATACCAGCGGGGGGAGGGGCCTCGGGGCGGCGGGGCGGGAACGGCGTGAGGTGAGGCGGCGGGAGCGCGCCGTCCTCCGCCCCTCGTGGTGTTTACGGGCACCGTGTGGCACTTCCCCGCCTCACGTAAACCTTTCGACTCGACGGATTCGCACCAGCTTTCTTCCAAAAAACAAATAATAATAATAAAAAATTGTTCGTGCCCACAGAGAGAGAAGAGGAAGGGATGAAGTGCCAGAGTAGGACAGCCAGGGAATTAACATCTGGATCCAGAATTCGGGCCCAAGCTGCAAAAGGATTTTTGGATGCGAAGTTCGTATTTGAGCTCGTTACAGATGGAGCTGCCTGGATCCGAGCCTGCTTTTCACGAAATATCCTGATTGTCGATATCTCTGTGGTCTGTGACAGACAGTTGTCGGCTAGGAGCGGCTGCCCCAGAGCAGAGCCGTGTTTGATGTGGGACAGCTCCCCCAGAGTGACAGCAGTAATCAGGAAATGCTCATACAGTAACACCAGAAAGTAACCTCCCCTGTACAAATGTGTGTACAGGTAGGTCATTGACACGGGAGAAGCATCCCGTGCTAAAATAAAACTTCAGCATCCTCGAAATCCCATTGCGAAGGTGGGAGCAGCAGCTCTCTGCCTGACTCACGGCCGAGGCTCTCAGGTCAGCAGGGAAAGGTTTGCTGTATGAAGTCTATGCTTGACTGTCTGTCTAGGATGGGAGATATAGTTTTTTCTAAGCCACAGGGACTATTTTTTTGAGTAATCTTACTTATGGATGGTCCTATCTGAGGATATTTCTTTAAGGCTGTTTGTCATCCTTTTTTTTAATGTTCTTCCTGCAAACTGACAGTAGTGCTTAAAAGCTAGGTGTAGAAGGAGAAGAGAGTGAATGTTATGTGATGGCGAGTGGACTGTATTTCACAAGAAAAAATGCAGCCTGCCGCTCAGAAATTGTTTAGTGTCTCATCTGAGGGCAGCCAGTTACTGTATATAAATTACTGTCAGAATTTCAGTAGTGTCATTGACTGGAATATATCACAGGGGTGGGGGAAGGAGGAGGAGACCTCTGGCTCTGGGAAGCTAGAGAAACCCATTAGGTTCAGAGCAGATTCCAGTGCTGGCAGAATATTGAAGGATAATGTGGTTCATTTTGCAATCCTCAAATACCTGCTATACTGAAGTAAATTTTAAATGATATGACGGATGCAGCGTGGCTTCATTTTCTGAATTACTGTTGTGCTTAACCGATGAAGCATAGCAACATGATTGCCCAAACCAGAGATTGCTCAACGCCTCGAGACCTTTTCCCAACAAAATTCGGGCTGGCTTAAAGGAACAGCATTAAGATAAAAATTGCTTACTCTCTGCAAATATGTTATTTCATAAGATTTGGTTGTCATCCACATTCTTAAATCTAGGTAAAACAGATCTTTTCATTTATTTTCGTTCATCAGGCTGTTTGTTTTCCTTTAACATTCCAATCCACCTGGGAATGAAACTCAGCTGCAGTATTTCACCTCCTGGTTCCAGCCAGCTGCACTTTCTGAATGTCATGCATTTGCACAGAACTTCTGGTTTGAATTCCCAGCAGCAGTGGCAGCAGGTACGGGAGAGATGGCTTGCATCTGCTTCCACAAAGTAACCGTATTCAGCTGGGCCACAGCTTATAAGGAAACTCCTCAGGCTGTTTCTGCCTTTAGAAATTCAAACTGTTAAAAATCAAGGTCCTTGAAAATATGAAGGAAATGGAATTTGGTTGGGTTGTAGCATGATACAACAGCTCTGTGAGAACATGATTTGATCTGTGTAAGTTTTTGGGGATGACTGTGGATCCATCAAGTCTTTCATCCCAGCTGTGTTCTACTTAAGGTATTGCCGCAGGGAAAGATGCGCATACAAAGAGCGACACAATTTGTCTGCACGAGCAAATCCACTTACAGACTAGACCATGAGATAATAATCTGCCATGAATAAGGGTCAGTGCGTTTTTTCATGGCTCCGCTAAACTGAGTGAGCCTGCTGGACGTGTGATGACAGCATCCAGCTCTTGACTTGCCTGAGCAGCTGCCTGCTGTGCTGCGTACGTACGGTGGGAAAGAGCACAGCTCCACGGCTCCGTGTTCTTTCCACCCACCTGAGATGCCAGCAGGAGAGGCAGCAGCTCTGTGCAGCTCGCTCGCATTCTCTCACATTGAGAGCTTTTCCTCTCGCTGTTCTCTGTATCACCGTTAGATGGGCAAAGGTGTGAGTCTTCCTAAATTACTATATTTGGAACCAATCACCAAATAATGCTGCTAAAAATACTCCTAGCAGCCAAACAGTTGTGGTGTGGGTGGGTGAATCTTTTCTTTACGCAGTAGCGGTAGTCAACAAAACCTTGAACTCATTCAGAAAGCTTGTGAAAGATAAAGCGAGATCATCAGATATGCCTGGTTGTCTGCTAGAAGAACACGTGCACGCACACAGAATAATTACGAACATGTGAACGTGTACGTGTGAGCACACACAGAGAGTTTGTTGACAGCAACATCCTCTGGTGGGACATGTCTAGAACCAAACTACGGTGATACACAGTGAACAACATGGAAAAAGGAATTTGGTAAACATCGCTGACATGTTCTTGTTTTAATACATCTGTTTTGTTTGCAGAGTGATACCGGGGAATCATTATCCCCAGATCTCCAATGTTCAAGCAGCTAGAATCAGGCACTGCAAGTCCAACGCAGCACGGACAACCCAGTCTGTGAGTAAATATAATGTGTGCGTTCAGTGGTGGTGAGAATTCACATTAATGGCAGACAGAGTCAAGGCTTATTGGTTCAGTATCTGAGTGGGTGAAAAACTAAGTTCTAACTGCAGTTTAGAGAAGCTAATTTATTTTTATCAGGACTGTGTCTATGAGATCTATCGTCCAATTTGCTTTTAATGGCAAAGGAGTAGAGAATATAAGAACTGAATTTGATTTCATCACAAAATGGGTGATTTAGGGCAAAGCTTGCTTTTAAATTGACTCAGCTTTGCAGAGGAAGCACAAACCCAGGTTTGCTTCATTGGCAAAGGCATTGTGGATGCTCAGAACGCCTTTGTGACCCTCAGATAGAGGGTTCAGCACTGAATTTCACAAAGATCCATGTTCCTATGTACTCTGCCCCCAGCCCTGCACTTGGTGTCAATCATTGACTTCAACCGGAGCCTGAGAGGGCGGCAGGAATGTCGTGAGTCTGTGTGGAATTTCACCAACAGCAGACAGCTGTGCTCTCTGTTTGGGAATCAATCGGCCAACTTTTCAAGTCCTTACAGTCAGCTCAGTGACATTCCTTTCTTCAGATGCAGTGCAGATGGCTTTTGAACATCACAGCCAACCGATTCCAAACTGTTAGGAAATGTTTTAACACATCCATAGGCAGTGTCCTTCTCATCCTTGAGAAAATGAGAAGGGGGAAATGCGGAACATATGAAGTCCTGGCATCTGGTGGGGGCATCCAGTAGCCATCGATCTGGCCTGTAATTGTCTTTTTATCAGATCTAGCACAGCTGCTGTTTGCTTCTCCCAGCATAAACAATACTCCCAGCATGGCTCTGCCCTTCCTGCCACAGATGCAGAAATGATTCACGCTCCAGAGAGATAGAAAAGGTGTGGGAGAAACACGAGTCCTAGTGTGGTGCAGAACATGGGGGACTCCGGAACTGGTGAGGACAAGGGCGGCTGTGCAAAGTGCCTGTGTGGAGGGGTAAAGAGCAGGAAAATAATGAGGGAACTGTGGGGAACTTCTCCAGTGTATGGGAGAAGAAAATGTAAAGGAATTCCCAGAGCCACCAGTACAAAGGTGAGAGCTGGGGACCAGGAAGCTCTGAGAGGAGCACGCGACGGGAAGGCAGCAGCGATCATGTGGGGAGGAATGAGCCAAGTGTGTGGCCCGTGGAGAATGTAAATTGTTCCCTGCCCTTAACATATATCAGTGCAAGAATGTTCTGCAACCATACAGAGACCATCCGACAGCTCAGAGGGGTGATAACTCCAATAGAACATTTCCTACTGATGCCAGTGGTAATGAGGAGCCAAAGGGTACTCGTTTAGTTACCTGCTTGCAGTGAGTGCCTGGTCTGAAAAGCTAACTGTCACATTTCCCAAGAGCACCACAAGAAATGCACCTACTGGATGGTTCACCAGGCAGACCCGATGGAAGTTTGCTAATAGGAGATTGCCCTACAGGTGCAGCTGTCACAGCAGAGGATGCACACAACCACACAGCTCAGATCCTCAGGGTCAGTTAGGATCCCACATCCATTTGGTTGCAAACTGCTGTGACTCACAAGAACTTTACCTCAGTTACTTCTAACCCTTCTCAGGGCAAAGTCACCATGACCTTTCCAGGAAGCCTCACGGTGCTCACCTCTTAGAAACTGATACAGATTCTCCTTGTCCTAAGGCTGAAGGTACTGCTAGGGAGAATAAAGGTACTAACCAAGGACATCAACAGGGCTGTCAGTCCAGTACCCTTGAAAATGCAAACTAGCTAAGTTACCAGCATCTCAACTTACAAACATAAGAGGTTCCCTTCCACCCAAAGGGTAGATTGAGTCAGAAGCCAGCACTTCTAGTAGGCTGCCTTACCAGAAGCAACAGAAGGAAAAACAGTACTTCAGAAAAGGACATCCTGCAAGAAAGTGTCAGATTAGATACCATTCAAACACATTTTAGGTTCCCAACAGAACGCACGTTTTAAGCTAGAAGTGGGACTCAGAGGAAAGCATTCTTCTTCTAAGATGTGATCAGATCTGACAGAGCTTGCAGAAGCAGGGAAATATAGTAGGAAGATTATCAGAAAAATAGTGACCATGGTAATGAGCTTTGGATCAGATCTTTCAGCAAGACTTGGCTCTTTCCCTGTAAGCCTTGTTCTTATCACTAAATCAGCTCAAAAGGAAAAGATAATAATAGCAAAGAATTTCTACTGATTAAATCCTGAGAGAAAACTGAACATAAAACAGAGTAAAGGAAGAAATGGGATAAAAAATGGGCACTGGCGTGTGTTCAGAAGCACTATTAATGTGTATTCAAAGATAATTAAAATAATAGTACAGATGGGCATGGAAGTACAACTGCGGATAAGAAAAAGACATGTAGTTCAGAGGAAGAGGACTAGACAGATTGCAGATTGACATCAGCAACGCACAGCGAAGAAGGGAGAGCCAATATAAAACAGGAAAGTCAGACTGTACGAGAGATGTAAGTACGTGCACCTGTGTATTCCGCACACGCTGAATCAGACTGCAGCGGATACTGACACAGAGGTCAGCTATAGGCAGAAGTGATGAGCTTTTAAAAACCCGGGTTGTGTCTTTGTTTTTATGAAGTCTGCTTTTGCATGGAAGTGTGGGAAATAGTGGCAGGAGTGGCCATGAGTTAAATAAGGCCATGTTAACACAAGGCAACCGCACATGGGGAATAGCTGCTGAGCAAGAACATCGCAGACAAGCAGGGGTCAAGTGTCAGTTACTCGTGCTGGAAGTGGCGGTGCACTTGACAACTCCAATTGCTCTTGAAAAATACATAATAAGAGACTTTCTTTAGAGTGGAGATTGTATCTCTACAGACAAAACAGAGCAAACTATAGGAGAAACACGGCTAGGCTGCATGAACATTCACAGGGGCAAAGCAGTTCAACAGCAAAGCCAGGAGCAGAATCTTCATCTCCCGAATTGTGAGCAGCAATTGGGTCATACTGCCAGGAAACAAGTAACAAAGGGACGCCAAGCGTCAGGAGTCAAGCATGAGAAGGGATGTCCCGTCTCATGGTTCCAGGCTGCTGTCTGGACACAAAGCTCTAGGTGTCTCTGTCACAGCTGTATGGAGCCAGAAGCTCAGAGCACAGCACTCCTGCTCAAACTCTGTCAGCAGAAGTGGCAGGTTCTCAGAGCCACTGCTCAGCCACCGCATAGGATAGGGCCTCGGAGCTGAGCAGTTGTCTGGTGCAGCTGTGCTGGCTCCAGGGTCTGCAAAGCTTCAGCTGCTGTGCCCTATCTTCCCACACCGCCCATTGCTTTCAGCCTGTGAACCTCCACAGCAATCCTAGGCACGCTTACAGACCTGTGCTATTTTCTTTCAGTCTCTGCTTTCTGTTACCTTTGCATACTGTGTTAAGAGCTCATAAAATCTGATTTAAAACAAAGGAAGACTTTCAGTGTCAGGGGTTTTATTCATCACCGGTCACTAAAACTGCAGGATGGATAAGAAGTGATTTGCAAATCACTGAAGTACAGCATTTGGTTCTAATGAGAATCACAGGTTGCCTGACGCTGTAACTAAATAAGCAGAGTCTTCTGTGAATCTTGGGATATCAGAATCACAAACACAGCGGTATTATTATCTTGTAGATCAAAGTGAATAGAGACACATAAGTTGCAACAAATTGTTTTCAGGAACTGCTTCACCACAGCTGAAAAATACCTCAGGAGGCCCTTGCTTCTCTGTCACCATGACTACAAATCTTGTTGCCCCGCCGTGTCCTGCTTCAGGAGCTGTGAATTCAGGTATTTACAGTTACTCCCCACGCTCTTTGCACTCCTTCCAGCCTAATAAAATCACTCTTATTGCTCTTTCATCTCTTTTTCCCTTCTCGTGTGATCACGTGTAACTCCAAATGCTAACGCACTGCAGTGCCAAGCCCTTGCTGTGTGTGTAGCAGCGGGGCAGGCTCGGGATATGTCACGAGCTTAAATACCCACTGTATATGAAGCAACACAGACACGCAAAGTTGAAGTCAGGGCTTTTTAAGAAGCCTTGTGTAACGCTGTGAAACCCAAGCAAACTCTGCGTTTGTGTGTCCACTCAGCATCTCACAGCCAGTGCAGTTCCCCACTTTGTGCCCATGCACTGCAGATGCTCCTCTTGGCAGAGGAGAGGAGGGGCACTGAACAGCCACTGGTGCTTTGCTGGCTGGCTGTGTGGAGGCTGCTGAGGCACCGCTCTCATCATGGTGCCACCTTCCTTCGGCTCCTGTATGCTTCCAGTGGGGAAGCGATTTTATGTCTTGTCCATGACTGACAGCTTCAAATCCCTGTTGTTGTTGCTGTTGTTTTTAATCATTTCTTCTCCCAAAGTCCTTGCTCCTATAACCTATTTTTTTCCCAAATATAAAAGTATCAGTTCTCTCTAAATCTGCTTTCAGCACTTCCTCTAGTGTTGGGGGAATGTTTTTCTTTTCTTTCTTCTAACCAAGCTCTCATTCAGGTTCTAATCTGAAGCTTTTATTTTCTGTTTGTCTTCTCAAAGCGGCCGTTGCTTTTCTATCCCGAGGTCTACAACCCTTCTCCATGCTCTGCCCACTCCTTGCTTCAGCAGCTGTAATTTGTGCATAGTTACACTGCAGGTGTAGGTCTTTCGCCTAACTTAAAGGTTAATCTGCATTCTTCTCCCCCACGCTTTAAGGACACATCTCATCTCCTAATCCTTCCACTGGCTTCCTGCCTCCTCACTCACAAGGAGCATTCTCCTCTTTGGAGCTTCCTCTCTTTTTGCCCCGTTCCCCTCCCTCACTTCCTGAGAGCCTCCCACACTCTCTTGCCACAACACCTCTGGGCTCCTCCTGGCCACTCTTCTGTAGCCTTCATTTATTTTGGTAGCTGCACGTGTGTACAGTGAAGTAATACCGATTTTAAAGAGAGAATGTAGACACAGCTCAATTCCTTGAGTCCTGAAGATCATCCGTGAAGTCCACAGCAGATTGGAGAAGAGGCCCCTGAGTTTCAGGGTGTGCTCCAGGCCCCCAGCCCTTGGCCTCTCCCTCTTTCTGCCCTATAGTGATTCTTGGTCTCCACAGGTCTATTATTTTCTCAGGATAAATCCTTCATCTTTTTTTTTTCTTGACTGTGTTAGACTCTGAATTCTTTGGGAATGAGATTAGTGTTTTTGAGTTTGCAGAGCACCCAGTTCACCTTTACAATGCCAAATAAACACTTATCCCTCATAATTACAGTAGCCAGTGGCTTAGACATGCCATGTTCTCGGGGAGGAAGCAGGCAGATCTCTGTGCGTCACACGGAGGAAAGCGACAGACTGTGTTTGTTCGTTAATTGAAACATCTCTGACTTTAGCTCAGGCAACATGCAACTGCCTCGGACTGCCTAAATGTGCTGCAGTGGAGATTCTGGGTAAGATCTCCTCCCAGCAGTGACAAGACGCCCTGGTAACAGTGATGGTCAGGGCAAAGTGCTGCTGCAGAAGCACGGGACTAGAAGGCATGACCCTGTCTGTCCCTTCCCCTTCTGGAGCCTGGGGGGACAAATACTCCCAGAAAAATTGTTATGTTTTGAGGGATGAAATAGCTCTCTCATTTTTTTCTGGATTTATTGTTCTGACAGATTCAGAGGCCCTTGGGCTCACTACCACTAAATTCAATGGAGCATTTGCTGGAGCAGTGGTCGGTTCTGTCCTGAACCAAGGACGGTCCAGAAGGGCCATAGTGTGTTAACCCCAACATTCTCTCTGACTGTCTTATTTTCATAATTAAGCAACTGAGCAAAGCATGGGTCGGCCTTGACCCACATCTTTACACCTGGACTCACCAGAACCGGTCAGTGAGTGAGTGCTTTTCATGTGGTAATTTCCCATGAAGACAAAAGGTGTACCACAATGTACCACAACCTGCAGTGACATCACGTCTCCGGTCAGCGCCTGTCCATGCGGAGCCGGAGCACTGTGGCCCAGAGAGGCTGCAGCGTGGAGACGATCAAAAGCCAACTGTGTGCGTGCTGGACCGCACGCTGACCCTGCCCGAGCAGGGCGCGGGGCTCCGTCACCTCGAGGTCCCTTCCAACTTCAGCCTGTGGCTGTGAGCTGTGCCCGTGTTTGTGTCACCTACAGCCACACATTCCTCCTAGGCAGCAAAGAGAATTGCTACGCGGCCTGCAGAGCCCTTTGTCTGAAGTCGAAGGAGGAGGGAGGGAGGGACCCCATTCATCCCGGAATGAAAGTTCAGCTGGAGAATTGTGCTTTTCCTAACCTTATTCTCCTATTCACGTTCTTGATGACTAACTCTTGGGAACCCGGAGTACAACTAGCTGAATTTATTCACAGTCCGAGCATTATGAAAGCACCCTCTGAGGCAGTTTCCTCTCACGCCGCCACCCCATTGAAGGCAGCCCTGACCTTCGGGGACCACCCTCTTCAGGAATGGAGGGTTATTCATCCTGCATCCTGTTTGAGAGCCACACACCCCTCCTGAGCGGCGGCTCGCTGCTGGAGCGGGGCCTGCCCCGCTGGTTCAGCGCGGTCCCGCTGCGGTTGTGAGCAGTCCGCTCCCGGGGCCAGGTCCGATCCGCGCTTCCTCTGGGCGTCCGCACGCTGCTGAAGCGAGATCGATCCCACAAACCTGCTGGCAGAGGTGCTGGCAACGTGGCTGTCTTCAGAAGGAAAACACACCCTTTGGGTATTGGCTTGCATATCATTTTCCCTCAGCTGAATGCGTGTAGGAAGCAGCGATCTGACTCCCGCTAATCCTTATTCAAGATAAGCCCTTTGAAGTCGGTGTGCGCTGCAGGCAGGGCCGGCTTGGCAGTTTTGCCAAGTCGGTGAAACGTTTTGACAGCAACCGCTTTCCTTTTCCCCAAAACAACAACTGACTCTTGTTCTGCCTATTTTAATCCCGAAAAAGAAAGAAAAACAGCACAAAACCCCAAACCCAGCAACAAAGACAAAAACCCTCATTGCGTTTCGGCCTCGCTCTGCATTACCATGGGAGAACACCATTGCCTCTGCAAATTCCCTCATGCATGAGTGCACAGTCTCACTGCACACAAATCCCTTTTTGCAGCGTGCAGCCCCGTTGGGCTGAGCGTGGCATCTGCCCTGGGTTTTGCACGGCTCCCAGCGAGAGGCTGGTGAAGGAGAGCAGGCTGCAGAGCCGAGAACAGACCGTGCTCGCCGTTCCTCGTGCCAGGGGAGTGTCATACCAGTCCTTCCTTGCAGAGAATCACAGGAATGTGAGGCTGGGAAGGATCCGATTTAGGGCGTCCCTCTTCACTCCGGTACATGTTTGTCCAGAGCTGAGAGTTGCTGGCATTTCTCCCCGGCAGCTCGGGAGAATGTTTCACATTGTGTTTGAGGCTCTCACTCGAGGCCGCTCTGTGTGCATGTTTTCTGAGGGGTTTTCTTTTCTGACCATGAAAAAAATGGCTTGCATAGATTTCTGAGGATTATGCCATAGCTTGAATGGGAATGCTGCACACGTGGAAAACCTGGACGCATCCCCTGACCTGTGCTGACCCATTGTCTAACACGTGTGCCGGAAACCTGGCCAGGAAGCACTGCTCTTGCCCTGTGTGATGCAGTTGTGTGGTGAATACACAGCAAATTCACAGTATCCCAAAAGTATGGGATTTGCTGCAATATAAGCAGCATATCAGGTCATGGGATTGGAGAGGAAGCAGTGGGATTGCTGCTTGGGCATGACAGAAGCAGGCGGTGCATTGAAACCGATCCTGAAGACATGCAGCAGCAATTCCATGGTGCCCAGGTTATTGTAGGCTGACATTACTGTGCTTTGGGGTCCTGCTTCATGTTCTAATAACCCTTTGCAGCCCGGCTCAGCCCTTCGGGGCACCAGCCTTCTCTTTCTTTACTAGTTCTTCTTCCCCCACTCAGGCTCACTGAGCACACGCAGGGTGGGAGGACGTCCTGCACAGGAGGGCAGCAGCCCCATGCTAGTTTGACATCCTCACGGTTATCCTGAGCACACTGATGTACTGCTGCCTGGTGGTGAGGGGCAGAGCATGGGGGTGAGGAGTGGGGGCAAATCAGGAGCTACCAAGTGAGAGGCACAGGAGGAACCTGTCATTTTGGGGAGCAGCCCTTTCCTTCGTGTCTTCTGCCACTCCTCATGGTCACGCTTTTACAGCAGGGCACAGCTCTTTGCATAACCACAGGGTGATCTGACCTGGAAAACTGGGAATTCGACACCGTCAATAACTCGGTGTTTGCTTGGGTTGTTTACACTGCAGCCAAGAAGCAGTTGTGCTGGCCTGATTGAAGTGGCCCTTTGGCTGCTTCTGAGAAGAAGTGAGGCCTGATGGCGGCTGCAGCTCTCACAGGGAGCGGAGGGGCAGCGCTGAGCTCTGCTCTGTGTGACAGCGACAGGGCCCGAGGGAACGGCATGGAGCTGTGTCAGGGGAGGGGCAGCTGGGGGTCAGGGACAGGGTCTGCACCACAGGGCGGTGGGCACGGAACAGGATGCACAGGGCGGTGGGCACGGCCCCGAGTGCCGGAGCTCAGGGAGCGTTTGGACAGCGCTCTGACACACAGTTAGGATTTCAGGTGTTCCTGTGTGGATCCAGGGGCTGGATTCAGTGATCCGTGTGTGTCCCTTCCAGTTTGGGATATCCTGTGATCTGCAGTGCCACCATACCCTCAGCACGGCTCCCCGACCAGTGGGGACAGCTTGGTGAACCCTGCGACCGCGCACTACTGCCAGAAAGTCTCGCATCATCCCCAGCCTCAGTCACATGAAACCACAGCCTGACAGCGGGCAGTTTCCTCACACCTAAATTAAATTAACTGTATTCTCCTATTTCATTTCTCAGCACAATCTTCCACTCTGAAGGGAAGGCTAGCAATTTTTCTTGAAAACTCACATTGTTTTGTTAGCAAATAAACTGATGTTTGACGCAGCATCCGCCATGTCTGCCAGACTGGCAGGGTTTTCTTTCTTTTCCCTGGCTCTTTTCCTCCTCCTTTTTTTTTCCCTTCCAGTATTATTTTCTTAATTTAGTCCGAACCTTCCTCTAACAGCAAGTCAGTGATTTGCTTTGGGCAAAACAATTTGCACACTAGATTTACTGTCTTCCTGCTTGGATGTCCATCTTGTAATGCCTACTGCATAGAAACCCATCCAAGTTCCTTTCTCTCTGTTTTCCTCTTTACTTTGAGCTTTGTATTTCGAAGGAAGTTGATCAAACTGAGCATTCTTGTGAACTTGAGCTTGGTTGCCAAGAATGTACGCGATTCATCCCCCTGCAAGGAAAAGTGCTGGCAATAAAACGATCCCCATTGCCCCTCTTATTTTACATGCAAAATACTGTTAGCACTCAAAACAAGCGAATCTTGTTACTCAGAACACAGTGTTACGCTATTAATTGCACGACAACTAGGATTCTTAAAATACTTTCAGGCTCTATTCTTAGAAGAAGGAAATATCACCAGCAGAGGCCTTGAAGCTGATGAGGTGTGAATTGCGAGCGCTAGTGAAGCAGTGAAAACCCACCTTGTCTCGTGTCCTTCACATTGTTACCTTGCCCTCAGCAGGACCCAATTCCGGCAGTTTTTCCCTCACACTTTGTGTTACAGCTATTTTAAGAACCCTTCAGGGAAACAGAAAATAATTTCGGGGAGGGAAACTGTGCTGTTTGCTTTAATGAGGGCAGTTCAGGAACTGAACAATCTGTTCAGCAAGGGCAGCTCTCCATTCCAGTTTTTCCCTACGATCATGCTGGTGTGACAGGACCACATTCTGGCTTTGTGGTTCCCAGGGCAGTTCCCGCAGCTGTGGTTCGTGGGTGCTGCACTGCTGTGTGCCCCAGAAAGAGATTCTCACATCTGCTGAGCAGAGAGTGGCACGTACCTCCCTACAAGATCTGCATCAAAAAGAGCTGTAAGATAGAAGGGGACAGACTTCAGCAGGATGTTTTGGGGTAGGACAAGGGGGAGAGATTTGAAACTAAAAGAGGAGAGATTTAAACCATATGTAAGGAAGAAGTTTTTTACAGTAAGGGCAGTGAGGCCCAGAGATGCAGTGGATGTCCTATTCCTGGAGACATTGAAGGTCAGGCTGGACGGGGCTCTGAGCGCCTCATTGAGCTGTTTGCTGCAGGGGAGTTGGACTGGATGATCTTTAAAAGATCCTTCCAGCTCAAATGATTCTATGACCCTGTGATTCAATGTCTGGAATCGTGGGATTCCCAGCAGGGAACAAGGACTCATTCAAACTGCTTGAAGCAAACGTATGATCTCCTGCAACTCAGCTGTCAGCATCCTGTGTGCGTGCTGAGGAAGGAGCTGTACAATTCACACCCGTGGAGAGCAGAAAGAGAATAAACATCAGTGCCCCCAGAAGCAGGTGCGTGGCCCATGCTCGGTGGCTTTCTGCAGCTGAGCTCAAAGAAAGTGGGATGACAAAGCATTCACCTCAGTCAAGGTATCCCTGGGTCCAAGATGGAGCAAGAACCTGTCCACGACTGACCAGAGAGCTCATCTGAAGTGTGAACACCAAATGATGAAAAGTGTGTCATGTCTTCATCTGACAATCGCTTCCATCTCTTGGCTGCAGATCAAAAACAAACTGCAAGGTATCTTAACGCCAACACAGAAATCTTCCTGCATCATTTGCAGCCCGAGATGGCCCAACACTTGTGAATTTCTCATTCTGACAGGTCTTCATGCTTTCTCATCAGAAACCAATTCAAAACATCTACAGTTTATCATTTCAGCTTTGGACTTGGCCACAGTCCTTCCGAATCTCCCTGCTGTTCCCAGCTGAAGCACGCTTGGCCAAAGCTCCGCACTGCTCCAGGAGAAGAGAGACCAAGTTTGAAACAAGCAATCAGCAGCAGAGCTGCTGCACTTTAACAGCATTTGGCATCTGCCTTGTACACCAGAACTGGAATGCAAGAATTTAGCAATAACTGTGCCCTGTGTTCTTGGTACTGCACTCCTGTATTTTCAAAACACCACGTTTAGCTAATTGCTCAGCGCCAGCAGTACAGCTTTCACAATTCTTGTATGTAAGAATTTTTTCACACGTGGTCATTCTCTTCTGTTATTTGTTCTGTTAAAAATTCTGGTGCCTCTATTTGAGGGGTTGCACTGAGTGGTAACGGCCTTTTAAATAAGCTGAACACTGCATTAAGCTGTGTATGGGCTGGGAATCAGTGCGCCTTTGCATCCCACACACAAACAAAGCACCAGAGCATATTCTACCATTTCATCATACTCAAATCTAATCTAAGAGGTAGAGAAAAGCCATTCTCTTGCCCTTCTATGTCCTGAAGTTTTATATAGATGGATTTGACTCATCGTTACAGGAACAACAAAGCGTGAAGCTGACTGCAAAGCACTGCCAGCGGAGCTCTTCCTTAGCAATCCATGTCTTTTTCAATAGTTTTCTTCATGTGCAAGGACTTCTCCCAGCAATTCAGCGAGGCGCTGTCCTGGGGGATGCTGTTCTCTCACACGCATCCAGTGGAAGCTGCTCAGCGCAGTGGGCGATGTCCCGGTCCATCACACAGCCCGTCACGCTGTGCAGCGTGCTGCTGGAAGGCGCGAGCTCTGCGCAGATGCCGCTTTCTGGTGGCAGCCGCAGCCCAGAAGCCCTTTATCACTGTTCCCTCTGCCCCGCTGCTGTGCCCACGGAGCTGTGCGCGTGAGCCCTTCTTTCCCCACTCCAGGCAAGATCAGCGAGATCACTGTAAACAAACGAAACACGCAGGCAGTGCTGACCCGTCTCACTGCAACGCGTCTGCAGGGAGCACATCACCGCTGGCTCAGCCAAGAGTGGCAGGCACTGTCACGCAGGGTGTGCAGGGGCACGAGGAGGGCAAAGCGGTGGCTTCCCCTCACAGCACCCCGGCCACAGTGAGGCACCTTTGACTTCCCCAGCACCTTCTGCCACGTGCAAAACGTAATGTAATCACGTAATACAACCAATACCAATAGTCACCCGTGTGCATTATTCCTTCTCAGTCAGAGGAGCAGTCGTGCACAAATTTCCTATCAAGTTTATTTTCAGAGAAGTGGAGATGTGGGAAACCACTGTGACTCTGCCTCACGTTCCGGCCCCAGGACTCTGTCCCACTGGCACTGCTCCCACGGCTGTCATGGAGGTTATGTCAGCGTTTCCCCTTAGCGCTGTGTCCCTGAGGGGCTCACGGTAACCACGCTGTCAGAACTCATCCTAGGCTCAAACTTCATGTGCTGTACACTCCCCATGACGGACATTTCCTTTCTCGAAACAAACAAACAAAAGAAACAAGGTAATTGATACTGCAATATGCCCAATGTAGCATTCAGAGAGGAATTCATGTATAGATTGCACTATTGAAAATGCTGCAGGTAATTTATAGCAGCAGAACATTCCGGTGTTAAGCAGCAGTGAAAAGGCGACAGAGTTGTTTTCTGGCCTGCACACTGAGCCGCAAAAGGCATTTGTGAGATGCAGATGGGTCTCAGGGTGCCGAAGCCTTTATTCTCAGCAGGGCTTGCCACATGGAACTGCTTATTCTGGAGAAAAGTTTCACTCAGCTCTTTATTGTGATGTTTCTGGAAGGACACATGTAATGGATTACACGACATCACCCTCTGTTATGAGGGATGTGGCACTGCTCTCAGAAACTTCCTGCACGCTTCTGGGGGCCCCAGAGCAGAGCTGAATAAAACATGGATGCTGCTGTGGTTGTGCTCAGACAACAGAGGACTTGCGCCCCAAGGAGGACTTGTGCTGTCAGTATAGAGTTGGTGTGACACGCCACAGACTGTGGGAGTTTCTCAGTGCTGAGACCTGACTGTGGGGCAAAAAAGAGAATGACATCAGTTCTGGGTGTGTGGGATCCATCTTTATCACTCTGCTGTTGTCAGTAGGAACTGTGTACGCCACAGGCTGGGAGCTCTGAGGTGGATGGCGAGCTGAAGAGCAGCATACCCAGGGACCTGCTTAGACACACTCAGATCTGCTTCAGAAGAAAAAGCATGTGACTCATCATTATTCTTCCATGGAAAGAGAACAGATATTTAGGGGGGAGGAACTGGAGCTACCATTAAGCTCAGCTGTTAATGCTGAAACATTCCCATGAGCAAAGGAGCAGGGCCGTGTGTATCCCATGTAGATGTTCACCTCCTCCTCAGAGCTCTTTGTGTCATGTCCAAGGATGGGATCACGTTAATCCAGGAAACAGCCAGGGAAGGGATCTGTCTGCACAGGATATGTGGAAGACAACAGTAAGTACATCTCTGCCAGATTACGGTGCTGCGAGAGGACACGCCGGCTCCGGCCCAGGGCTGCTGGGGTCGGAGCTGTTGCCCTGCTCACACAGCATCAGTTTTTCCAAAGCCCTTTAAGCAGCGTTTCCCATTGCTGCCAGCAGCAGTGGCACTGTGATATGCGGCTGCACGGGCTCGGAGGAAGGGGCCTGTGCTGCCCGGGTAACTGCTTGCGCTGAATCGCAGCACACACGCTGCCGCTGCTGCCCGTCCTCTCTGCCAGGCGCCTCTCATCCGCCATTCTGAAAGTTTCCACCGACTGCAGTGCAGCCGCTTTCCCTACAGCGCACAAACGTTTCTGTACTGAGGTAATGCAACACACACAGCAGGGGGGAGCAAGTCTATGGTAGAGTACTACCCAAGTTATAAAATCAAGTTTATTGCCCTATTGTGTGCCTAAACTTTCTGGAACATCGTAGCAGATGTATTTCATAGTGAAATGACAACACCTCTTAATGAAATCCAGGTTTAGATTCGGGCAACATTTCTTTCTTAATTTTATATTTTGTATCAGAGACTGCCACCCCACAGGAAGAATCGGCGCAATGTCTGCTGCATCCCACCATCGCACCTCAGCTACAGCTGTGTGGGGAAGGACATAACCCCACGTGACACAACAGCACTTACGTTTTCATTACTTGAAACCAAATTCCACCTTCCTCTGCCGGCAGTTACAAGTTCTAGTTTGCTCTGTTCCCTTTCAGGTGGAATTGATGCAGACACGACCACTTGTGCCGGACTTCTCTTGCGTTACACACTATCCGCTGCTGGTTCAGGCTGCAAACGCTCCAGCACCGGGCTGGCCTGAGGTGCTGGAAGTGGCCCTGAGCACACAGACACCCGCACCGATGTGCCGGGCACGGGGCAGCTGCCGCCCTCACTGCGGATAAATGGCAGATCTGTGTACAGCTTGTATTGAGTCACATACATTTGCACAGCAGCACGAGGCCGCTTGGCAGCAGGGCGCATGCATGGCTCTGCCTCTGGCAGCACCCACCTCCCTGCTGGCTCATTTTCCGTGGAAGATGCCAGAGCCGCTCAGGGTGGCACGCTGACCTGCCATGACTGTCCCTAGCTCCGCGGGAAGTCCTGCTGCAGCTGTTCTTTGAGGAAGATTGCTGGGGAGCGACTTCACCCAAATTTCACAGAACGTGCTGAAATAATGGAGCCTGGCCTTCATCACAAAGCTCTGACTTTTCAGATACGATGAGTGCAGAGCACAAAGGGACACACACATAAGGGTCTTCACCTTGAAGTCAAATGAAGACTCCGATCTAAATTACACCCAGCGACACCAGCACTACTGACAACTGCTGACACGCAAAAAGTTAGTGCGTGCTGGGGAGCCAGGAGCACTCCTCAACCACGCGGCCAATGGTGTTTATGCACTCTTGGCCAACACAGATTGCACCGTGGCTTCAAACTCCTTCAACTTCCTTGGGTTTCCTTTCCTTTCCAGCTACATCTCATCCATGACTGCACTCGAGTGCTGAGCTGCCCAGCTGTGGCACCATCTGCGCAGGACTTTGGTGTGAGCCCACGTTGACTCATTCCCCTCCCCAAAGTACACGCGAGTTGAACAGGACCACGAACCCCAACCATTACAGTGTGCTTCATGATCCCAAATCATCTCAGTACAAAACAGGGCAGTGCATAGCTAATCGAGTGAAGCTTTAATAAAACCTGTATTAGGGTTGTTTGAAATCCATATCAACTTTGGTACGGAATGTAGGAAATGAAGACTGCAATGAAATCTAACATACGTAGAGCATTCTGAATAGAAAGTGTACGTGTGATACTATCAAAATTGAATGTAGGAAATACCAGCAATCCCATGTGCAAAGAAAATGCAGTGTTGTTCTTCTACCAGCAGGTAAAGCCTGTCTGCAGTAGCAACTCCACAGTTAAGACAAAGACCAAGTCCTCTACGAAACATTTTTCTGGACACATACCCAACCGTGCAAGATTAGGGAGCAGTATGTAGTTGTGGTTAGCAGGAGCTCACAAAAGCAGCCCGCAAGCCATGGGAGCCTTGGGAACTGGAGCACAGCGTGCTGCAAAGGGTGAGTGAGGCTAAGGCAGCTCCTCTGAACCGAAATGCAATATGCTCACAGGTCTGAAGTGCTCAGAGTTCCTTGTTCTCATCAGCTCTTACCACTTCCATAGTAGCTGTGAGGTTTACTTTCTCCATCAATCCTCAAGGCCCATCTGTGCCACTCCAAAAGGAGTTCATTTTTTCCAAGGACACTTTCCATTCATTTTTTATCTCCTCTTCTGTGCCCACAAAGTTTTAAGTAACACAACACCAGCTTGCTTCTTTTGTTTTCCCCCTGTCAATCAGGACTTTCCTACAGCACTTGTTTCATTGCTGAGGAGGCTACATGACCAACAGTGCTCCTCCCTGCTCGGCTGCGATGTTTGCCCACTCCTGTGCCCCAGTGGCACCGACACGTGATCTCATTCATACCTTTCTCAGATGCCCCAGTAAACAATTAAAGTTCACTATTTACATAAGCACTTCAATGGGAACGCACGTCAACAATTCTTAAAGCAGCAATTCACACTTCTGAAACCACTTGTTTCAGTTCTCCAGGCATTCGTGCCTGAAAATGTTTGATTCATAATTTGGCCATCTCTTTCCATCAACAAAGGCCAGAGACTCACTCCTATATCGTGTCTCAGCCCAGCTCAGTCTCAGCTCAGAGCTTTCATTTCCCTGCAGTGTGTTCCAGGGCAGGCCTGCACAGAACGCAGCACCCCAGAGAAGCAAGGGGCATCCCTCATCACTCCTATGAAAAGACAAAGAGTGTGTGAAGCAGCTGACCATCGCACTGCCAGCAGTGGGTCAGACCCTGCTGCGTTCCTGTTCTCTCCCTCTCCCCATCGCACCCAGACACGCAGTTCCACCCCTCATCTTGCACCAGGTCCAGCAGCCACGGGATGTGCTCAGAACGTGCCAACTGCAATACGGTGACGTCAAACTAGCTCCCAGCTGGACAGCTTTCCCCTAAACTGGGGAATTCAAATTGCCCTTGGAAGCATCTAACGAGGGACACGCGTGGCAGAAAGGAGGGAAGAAGAAATGCCATGACTGAGGGTAAGGTCAGGCAACAGGGAGCTGCCAGACTAACCCAGGTACGAGCTGGGTCTCAGCCTCACCTGGTGGGAGCCCTTCACGGAGCGCTGCCGAGCTGCCTCCTGCACAGCCTGCGTTCTGCACGCCAGCCCACGGAGCACATAATTGCATTTTCATTTGCAGATAATTTCCAACTTTCTCTTCCAAATGCTTAAGAATCAGAAATTCTAGACAAATAAATGGTGATCGTTAGTACGGCTCACAAATAATAAGTTGTCATGCTAGAATTTTCTTAAATGCAAGCACATGAGGTCATTTTTCACATAAATCAAGCATTCAAAAACTTCTAACAGAAGGAACTGCTTAGATTCATAACAGAACTGTGCTTTATTTGTTACAGCTGTTCTTTTATGATACCTGATCCCAGACAGAAATCCCTTTGTTTTGAAAATGGTGGTTCACATATTGAGCCCCAAGCATATATTAAGAGGGCAGATATAATTAATTTTAGCACTGTAGTAAACTGTATCATTGCCTGGGAAATCAAATGCTACAAATGGTGGCAAGGCTGAGTCATTGCCTTTGATAATAAAATGATGAGATGTTATAACTTAATTCAGATCAGAAACTGCACAGTACTGCGCAGGCAACCGCAGAAGAAAGTTAATGGAAGCTGAGGGTGAACTGTAAGAGGCTGCTGGTTCTCTTGCCCAGGATTAGGAGTGCCATAAATCAATCGCTGTTGGTTATATTAGAGGTGAACTGCAAGATTATGTTTTATAGGTTTGGACTCACAATCACAACCCTTCTTCTTCATGATGAATACAACAAATACTTTTTTTTTTCTTCTGCTCCTCTCCTATGTATTCTTTTAATAAATAATTTATTGAAGTCATCTATCTACAGTGTTTGGAAATGTGAATCTGTCACATGAGGACAGTGTGAGAGAGCTGGGACTGCTCAGCCCTGAGAGAGACAACTTGGGGACGGCATCACTGTGTGGAAGCATCTGATGACAGGGAGCAAAGACAGAGCCAGACATCTCAGTGGTGACTGCTGACAGGAGGAGATGCGACGGGCACGAATGGAGAAAACAGAAACTAAATACATATATTTAATACAGGGAGGGTGGTTGATCGCCAGCACAGGTTGCCTGTGGGTCTTGGAGCCTGTGCTTGGAGACCTTCCAAACTGACCTGGATATGCCATGAGCAACTGGCCCCTGCCCTGAGCCCAAGTTCAGAGCAGTCTCCTGCTGGGCTCCCTTCTGACCTCAGCACTTCTGAGACTCTGCTATCTGTTCATCTTGCACGTATGAACATTTGTGAACACATACAGGGAAGATTTAGACTGGATACAAGGCAGAGGATTTTTACAATGAGGATAGTCAGGCTCTGGCACAGGCTGCCAGAGACGTGGTGGGTGCCCCATCCCTGGGACGCTCCGGGTTGGGCTGCGTGGGGCTCGGGGCAGCTGCTGGAGCTGTGGGTGCCCTCACTGACAGCAGGGGTTGGACCACATGGCCTTTAAGGGTCCTTTCTGACTCAACCCGCTCTGATTGTATTTTTGTAGCATTTTACTGAGTTTTTACTCTTTGATTAAGAAATTCGCAACGCTATGAAACAATGTAAGTGTATGTTCTCTGAAAACAAATGAGAATCTCCCCGTTTTGACACAATAACTCACTTTCTTAAAGTTATCACATGAGAAACACACACCTCTCACGTCCTTACAGTGTAAAACAAAACGTCAGACTTCAGTTTAACCTAATACAAGACTCTATTCTTGGAAAAGCCCAGCCCAGAAGTGGAAAGCCCATGTGCTTGGTCTTTCCAGCTTGTAATATCAAGGGAAGTGAAATCCTAAATGTACCCTTTAATGTATTAGAATCCACCAGCAGCTGCACTGGCAGACCGCTTCGTTTATTTTCGCTGGGCACCTGGTGAAGCCCTTCTCCACACAGAACGAAGCGCCTCCTTCCAAGAAGCATCAGCAAAGCTCTTCCAAGCAGCAGAAACCATGGGCAGCAGTTTACACAATGCGTGTGCGGACAGCCCACGGCACAGCAACCCCAACCAGCCCCGGCTGAGGAGCGCAGCGTTTCCTTCACCCCCCGTAACGGGGACCGCCCCGCCTTCCCGCCGCCGCGCACCTCAGCGGGCACAGCCGCTCCCGCCGCCGCGCATGCGCGCACCCCCGCCTTCGCTCCGCTCTCGCGAGAGCCGCGCGCGTCGCGAGACATCCGGGCGGCTGGCAGCGGGGCGACATGGCGGTGGAGTCGCGCGTCACGCAGGAGGAGATCAAGAAGGAACCGGAGAAACCGATCGACCGCGAGAAGGTGCTGGGCGGCTCGCGGCGCGCGTCCCGCCGGGGCGGGCGGGGGGGCGGGGCGGGGTCGGCGCCGTGAGGCCTCGTGCGGGGGTGCCCGCCTCACGCCGCCCCTCCCCCTCCCCCCTCAGACGTGCCCGCTGCTGCTCCGCGTCTTCACCACCAACAACGGGCGGCACCACCGCATGGACGAGTTCTCCCGCGGCAACGTGCCCTCCAGCGAGCTGCAGATCTACACGTGGTGAGCGCCGCGCTACGGCGCTCGGTCGGTGCCCCGTTCCCGGTGCCCGCAGCCCTCGGGCGTTGTTCCGGGGCGCAGCCTGCGCTGTGGAGCGGTTCTGCGTGAGCGGGTTGGAGGGCTGCAGCGGTGCCGGCGGGAATCCCATAGGCTGTGCTGTGCATGCATCCATTCTGTTCACAGCGCTGCGCGCAGTATTTGTGGAAGTGAACAGTACTGCTTTCTAAACGCTGTTCTTCCTTCCCTTCTGCTTGAACCACCATACGTGCATCACTGTGTGGTTGAATAAGGCCACTGTTGTCCCCGGCAGCACGCGGCTCTGATGAACTCCGTGTGCTTATGGACTCGGTGCGGGCTGCTGATGATGTCTGAGCCATCCGCAGAAGTCAGAGCTGGCATTGTCAGGCAGCGGTGGCACAGAGCTCACAGTGAGCACGCTCTGTGGTCCTCGGAGCTGCTTGGGCAGCCGTGGTCCTTTTGTTTGTCGAGTTCTGATGTTAGTTTTGGCCCTGTTCTGGTGGAAGGGCAGAGAGAAGGACGACTGACATCCCTCAGGGCAGAAGTGGAGGTACTGATGGAGGGCTGCTTGGGATTATTTGTTTTGCTTTTATTCCCATGCTTCCTCTAAGAAACCGTTTTAAAATTAATGCCAACTTAAGTAAGGAAACGTTGTGTAAATGTATTAAGAAATGCATTAGAAGAAGGTCACTCATTTGAGGACCTGGAAGTGCAGATCAGTGTCCCTTGCTTGGTGTGCCAGGTAGCTGTGAAATAAGTTGCCCCCGTATAGCTGAAGTGTGTGAAGCATTACTCTTTGTGTATTAGCAGCAAGCATTCAAAGGGAAGGAAATGTTTGTGTAAGCTGTTGCAAAACACCAATTCCATCTTATATGGGCCTTGAAAAGCTTTCTCTATTGCTGCTCTGAGAACGTGAACCACTTGGGTTTGTGTGTTTGTTTAACTAGGATGGACGCGACTCTGAAGGAGCTCACCAGCCTGGTGAAGGAGGTGTACCCAGAAGCGCGGAAGAAGGGCACGCACTTCAATTTTGCAATTGTTTTTACAGATCTCAAGCGACCCGGCTACAGGTAAAGGGGCAGCACAAGGTTCCAGGAGGCTCAGCAGTAAAGCGCTTCTCATCAGCGCTGGTTTTGAAGTCAAGCGTTCGCAAGTAATGTTTTTGAAAGGGTTGCCTTTGAGAACTCTGCACTGATTGGAAACTGCTGTAGTTTGCTTCACTGCTGGTGGTCTGAGACTGCTGTGCAGTCTGTGGGGCTCTGAGGAGGCAGGGGGCTGTGTGCGGTGCTCCGGTGGCAGAGCTGGGGCAGAAGGAAGCCCTGTGAGCAGTGTGGAGCACGGCACGGTGAGGCTGCGCACACTGATGCGGGGCTGGACGCGCAGAGCCTGCGCTCCGGGAACTCACTGCCTTTCATCCCCCACGCACAGGGTGAAGGAGATCGGCAGTACCATGTCGGGCAGGAAGGGCACAGACGATTCTATGACGTTGCAGTCCCAGAAGTTCCAGATCGGGGACTACCTGGATATAGCCATCACGCCTCCCAACCGCGCGCCGCCGCCCTCCAGCCGCATGCGGCCCTACTGAGCGCCGTGTTGTGCCGCCGCCTCCTCTGCTTGTTGCTCCTTGCTGTTCTAAAGCAGGCTTTTTTTTTATCGCCTTTGTTGCAAAGTGAAAACACCTGAAGACAAAGCTAAAGGCCAAGAATAGAAGTCGCAGTTTAAACCTTTAGTTTGTTGAGAAGGAACGCTTCACCTTCCGCAGTGCCACCGCTCTGTCCTGGCTCGGTTCGTAGTTGGCAGCGTAGGTCGGGGTGTCTGTGTTTTGGGGTCCGGAAAGATGACAGGTGTTCTGTAGTTCTGTCTTGTGTGAAATAAAGATGGGTGTTATTCATCTTTTGAATCTGGCAGTGGTTGTTTTTTTTTTTCATGCATATTCCTGCATGGTTGGCTTTTGAGCACAAGTTAAAATGCTTGGAGGGCATTCACCCCCCTTTCAAAACAGACACCTGTTTGTATTGTATGTTGGCGAAGTGGTGGATGGATATCATAAAGCACAGAAATAGACAAAAGGATGAAAGAAAGGCTTTGGATTTTCTTTCCATGTCACACAATGGTGCAGCAGTTGCCTTCTGTCAGTCCAGGCGTTGCGTTGGTGCACCCTGCTGCATCAGGAGGCGGCGGTGGCCGAGGGTAAGGGAGAGGGTTTGGATGGGGAGTGTGGGGTGCAGAGCTACTCCCTGCTGCAAGTATAGTTTCCAATTAAATTATACATGCCGAGCTAGCAGGCAGTGTGCAAGTTTTCCTCCCTCATCTGAGCAGCAGCTCGTCCGGGGCCGGAGCCTTGTCCCGCCGGCCCTGCAGGGGGAGAGCTGGAGCCACGCACTGCCCCGGCACTGCGGCCGTGCTCTGCGGAGGGCAAATCTCAGCGACGTGCGGCCGGAGGAACGCGGCCAGGAGCTCCCAGCACCGCGGCACGGCGGTTCCCGGTGAAGGCAGCTCCACGGGTGGGTTTCCTTCCCGGGCTGACTCCTAAGGCCGTTGGGTTGTTGCCCTGTTCCTCTACATCCTGCACCCTTCTAATTGGAAAAGGCACTCGAGGAATTAGAGCAGTTCCCTATGTCAGGAATCCACTTTGCAGTCAGGCAGCAGCCTTAAGTGTTGGGAGGTGTAAGTGAAAGCTGTGACTGCAGTGGTCACAGCCTCCCCTGAGCAGCGAGCTCCTTCAAAGCTATCTCGAGTGCTGATTCCCTTCAGTCAGTCTCACGGAGGGACAAGCGATGTACAGCACAGCACTGGAGAGCCTCAGTCTCAAAACTCCACAGCACTGAGCGATGCCGTGAGCTGAGGGAGCACTGCGCAGCTCTGGCAGTGAGCAGGGCTGGCTTTGGAGGTGCAATGAGCATCCCTCAGGGCAGTGAGCGAGGCAGGGCGTTCCCTGCCTCTGGCTGCCCCAAGCTGTGACACAGCACTCCGCACACAGCTCTCCATCCCACAGCCACACTGCCACCAGCAGCTGCTCCTCCAAAGCTCTGTGTTTTCAGCAGTGTAATTCCAGGAGCTGATGCCTGAGCATCACTGCAGAGCACAACCGATGGGCTTTAGCACAGTGTATGTACCGCTCCCACGCTTCTGTGGAATAACACTCGTGATTTCACAGTGCAGCCCCTGGGTGCTGGCACTGCCCCTTCTGACTGCCACCTCTGTTACTGTGCCACGGGGACACGAGGCAGAGCGCCGTGAGGGTACCCCCAAGAGACAGGGCAGCTCCAACACCAGCTGCAGGTGTTGGGACACGTGCAGCCACACGTATTGGAACTCATGGAAAACGACAACTGACTTTCTGTACAATGAAAGAACAAAGTGAAGCACTCTGCTTAATGTAAAGCACCCACAGTGCTTTAAATAACCAAGGGAGCCTGGGCTCCAGCTCTCACTCCTGCGATGAATCAAAACACCAATAAAAACCCATCAGAAAGCGTTGGAGCAACACTCATCACCTGCCCCACTGACAGCCATCTGCAAACTGTCATGCCCTGTGAGATCTGTATTTGGATTTAACCTCAGGGAACTTATTTCCAGCAGAACAAAGCATGTGCCATGTCATGGGGCTGCCTGGGCAGAGCAATTTGAGGAGCTCCTCTGACAATGAATGGGATTAAGAGAACGCTCCGTTAGCAGACATGATTTATATGCCAAACCAAAAGCAAAAAGATGGAGAACCGCAGCAGATGAGGGAAAACCACAGGCCGTGCTTTTTTAGTTACCTCGCAGGTGTCCCGAAGTACCGCAGTGCAGTGCTCATCTGTTCTGACTGCGGGCTACTGCTAGAAGAGGGGATCCCACTCACCCTTCCCATACGTCTGACGCAGCAATCACGCGGCCAGCAGTTGAATTTCAGATGAATGATTTCCATGGGGGGAGAAACTAGAAAACAAAATGTCATAACAAAGGCAACAAAGGTGGAGAGGTCTGGAGGGCAAGGGAAGCAGGCAGTGGCTCGGGTCCCTGGGTGTGTTCAGCCCAGAGAAGAGGAGGCTGAGGGGAGGCTCCTCGCAGAGGACTTGCCCTGGGGCAGGCTGCTCTGTACCGTGTTGGGCCTATGACACTCCATGACCAGCAGCCAGCACATCGAGTGGGTCCCATTGCTAGAGATGCCATCACTCTGAAGGAGCAGCTGGGATGGGTCAGTGATGATTAAGTTTCCCAAGCTGCCGCAAAGCATCTGGGACAGAAGCTTTACTTGAAACATCGATCAGCTTTCTAAGTCATGTAAATAGATAACACTTTTTTAAAAGAGAAATTAGAACAGAAAAGTGACAGAGTGCTCAGAGCAGTCAGCTGCTCCTGGTAATGCAAGGTACACTCATCTCAGAAAGCAGCTGTGATAGCTGACAAAGGCTCCCGTATTTGCTATGTTTTACCCAAGCCAAGGCCCTCTAAGCAGCCACAAAAATACTTCCTGGCATCCCCAGATGTTTCTATGCCTTGAGAATGTCAAAGAATGCAGAACTGTGTTCAGAACATTCAGAGAGGCGCACACTAAAATCGCAGTGCTGTAGCTGTGAACAGGAAGACCGTGCACAGCTTCATTGTGCTTCTCTACAGATGACTGCAACTGAACATACACATACAACAGTCAAACGAAACAGCCAAAGTATTACATAATGTAATACACGGCCGTAGTCCCCTGTGAAGCAATATTAAAACTACAAGCAAAACCCAACCTATTTTGCCACCGATTTTAATGAAAAAATTAAACACACAACTGTTAGCTCAAGCAAGTCAATCCGCATCAAGTTTTCTCCAGAAGAAAGATGGTCCTTCTGTGGGTCATTTCTCCCAGTATTTCTTTTTTGCTTTTTGAGCTGTGATTCACTGACAAGATCCACGAACGTGAGTCCTCAGCTTGATTTCAAACGCCTGACTTGAAAAAAAACCAGAATACCCTCAGCAAATATATCCAGAAGAGTTCACGAACTCATTACCTCAGTCATATTCTGAATTAGCAGAAGACACAAACTCTGAAAGCGTGCCCAACAGCAATCAGGAGTCAGCCAGAATAAGATCCTCACTCGATCAGACTCTTAACTCTGTGCATGAAGAACCTCACTTCCCTTCAGCTCTTTCTGGATCTGTTGCAGCTTTGTCCCATGTACTTCTTACCCAGACGATCTGCAGTGACCCCGAGTTTAACAGATAATCACCAAGCACGGCACAGTGCACTGAATGGGGAGTACCTACACTTGATCAGTGTAAAAAAAATCCTGTGTAAATCGAGTTTCTCTTAAACCCATTATTCCCTTGTTCAAAGATCACTTCTGCTTATTGCAGACCAACTGTACTTCACGCACTGTTCATAAAGTGGCTCTGGATTTCAAACACTTAGCATTTGCCTGGTCTTGTTGCAGCTGGGATCCAGTTAGTTCTGTACAGTGCTCTGCTCTGAATTTAGGAGGAGAAAGAATTCTCTAACGGTCCGATGCTCTCGCTGTTGCTGAGCAGTGCTCACACTAATCGAGGTCTGTTCACTCCTCGCGCTGCCTGGCCAGCGATGAGCAGCGTGCACAGGAGCTGGGAGACCCGGGACAGCTGGCACACAGCGGCAGAGGGACGGCCCCCATCGCACGGCTCACACTGAGCAGTGACACCGGGGAGCTGGCTGCCAGGGGGTGAGCAACTGCAGCGGGCACCAGTCCTTCACCTCTCCTTTATCATTAAGCTGCCTGCACCTCAACCCACGTGTCCTCACGCGG
Source organism: Callipepla californica brunnescens (assembly GCA_023055505.1). NCBI lineage: Eukaryota > Metazoa > Chordata > Aves > Galliformes > Odontophoridae > Callipepla > Callipepla californica. Next base: position 107,560,248 of record JALIRH010000001.1, on the reverse strand, counting down.
ACTTGCTGCTCCAGCTCTCCCTCACAGCCGGGACAGAACAGCTGTGTGGTGCTTGGCTGCCGGCCACGGTAAGCCACAGCATGCCTGAGTGACAGCGCACTTACTGATGGCACTTCACGGAGCTGTCTGCACTTCCTCAGTGCCTACAGTTACTGACACGTGATTAAAACATTCAGTGGATTGCCACAGAGCAAAACAGACCTACGGATAATTTTACCGTTTTATCTTCAGTTTCTTTCCTTCCTTCTCCTCCCTTCATTTTTCTTAAGAACTTCAAAATATCATTGATATGAATCCCTATTCTTTGCAACAGAACCAGCCAGATGTGACACCAGAGACCCTCAGTCACATCAGCAAGAGCTGGAGAACAAGCAGCTGGAGGAATTTTCTAAGTGCATTAAAGTCTTCCTGCCTCCTCCGAGTACAATTCCATAACACAGTTTGAGACATCTGATCGTACCTGTTCTCTTTGTCACAGTAATCACCGAAATCACTCCCAAAGCTTGTAGCGTCTCCTTCCTTAGTCTCCACCTTCTTAGGTTTAGCAGAGTCTCCTTTATGATTATACTTCGACAGAATCTACAGCAAACACAAACAAGGAATAGAAATGACTTCAGTCCTCTGAGCAGGATGACAACATACACATTTCCAGTCAGCAGCAGAGAACTCTTTTTGAGGAACAACACCTGGTAAACAAACCCCTCAATATTTCAGTTTTGATATGAAAATTATTCAGGAAACAAAAAGAACTAACCTGCAGCACATCATCTGGTATCCTTGTTATTTCTGGAGGCGGAGGAGTACTGAGTAAATGGTCATACTGTTTTATTCTGGGAGGAGATGGGTTTCCCAAACGTTTGAGATACTCCTCAGAACTCACAGCAGGAGGAATGCTGCCTTCTACGTTTTGTTTCTCTGTTGCGTAGCTTTCAGTCACCGACATGACCTTTTCCTCTTGCTTTACCTGTTACAGAGAAGGTATTACATGCCTTCAGTTCATTTATCTTTCTAAGGTGATGTATTTAATAACCCGCTCTTATAAAATTGCCATTAAAAAGCATCTTTTACAATGATGAGAAAGATAGGTGTAGGAAAAGGAGTGCAAAGTGACATTTCATACAAGCACAGAATTGTCCCTTCATCGAGTCCAAGCACAGCCTAACCATACTGCCCTAACTGTAACAACACACCCCTAAATCACGCCCCTGAGCACCACATCCAGACAGATTTTAAACACACTCAGGGTTGGTGACTCAGCCCCCTCCCCGGGGAGCCTGCTGCAGTGCCTTACGATCCTTTCTGTAAAGAAGCTTTTCCTGACACCCAAGCTGAACCCCCCTGGCACAACTCGAGGCCATTTCCCCCTGTCCTGCCACCTGTGAGAAGCGACCAACCCTGCAGTGGCTGCAGTCACCTTTCAGGAAGAGCTGAATTTGAAGAACCGCTCGAAGGAGATGTGTATGGAAGCGTATGTAACTGCTCTTCCTACCGTAACATCTCTTTTCAGCCACCTGGCTTCGAAATCCGGAGGCGGCGGCGTTGCTGCATGAGTGGGAAGGGGCAGCTGCTCTCTCTCTGGTGGCTCAGGTAACGCTGCAGCGTCTGCTCGGCAAGGGACTTTCACACCAGGAGTGCAGAACACGGGTACCACTGGGGAAGCCATGCAGTCAGCTGCTGAAACTGGTGGAAAACAAAAATCAGTGTGCTTCCATACTTTTAGCTACAGTTCTCCAGTTTAGCTTTCCACATCAATGAGCTCGGTGTGGAGCTTGGTTTCTCCTCCCAGAGAAACTTTAGAGCTACACTTGTAAGAGGTCAGTTACTGTTTGGTTAACGTATTTTAAAGCAGTTTCTTTCCTGCATTTAACTGCCTTTAAATAGATGCAATTGATTACTCTTGGGAAAAATGCCAGGCTCCTATAACAGCACTGTGATCAGTAGGAGGGGTGAACTCAGTGACAGTGGGATGGAAGCCTCTGCACAGCTCTAGATGGATATGAGCAGAACAAGCAATTATTTCTACTGAAGAGCACAGATTTCCCACAGAAGCCACTAGCTTTACTTCGCTGGACACTATTATGCAAATCATGACTGGACGCAAATTAACGGTATTTAACGAGAAACAGATTAAAATATCACCACGTGTTAACACACGTTACATACAAAAAAGCACACATACATTTGCTTGACATATTTTTAACTTACCATTCTCATCTGCTGCTTTTGTTTTTGGCCCAGGAGTAACTGCAGTTTCCCCAGGTGCCATTTTGGCTACATCCACCTCATGATCACCCTTCGGAGCTAAGCTGAAAAATCAAAAGCCTCAATCAGCTCTCAAGCGACAAGAAGAAATGACCACTGAGAGAATACTGTTCTTTCCATCACTCGTCTAGCATCTGCTCATGAGTCTACAATGATTTACTATCTCTGATTCTGCTCCTACCATGAAAGCATTCAGCCCAACCATGAAAGCATTCAGCCCAACCACAGCACGACGAAGTAAGGCACACGCTGCCCAGTCAGAATGCAGGTGCCCCCTCCCTGCAGGCATCCAAGGCCAGGCTGGATGGGGCTGTGAGCAGCCTGCTCTAGGGGAGGTGTCCCTGCCTACAGCAGGGGGTGGAACTGGGTGATCTTAAGGGTCCCTTCCAACCCAAACCACTCCACGGTTCTGCCATCTACAACTCCTGGATGAACAGCCTAAGCTTCAAGAAGTGCACGTGAGGCAGCATATTTCAGTGAGACGATCAAACCTCCACACTGTGAGCCTTCGGTAAAGACAACGTTAGACCTCAACTTATGCAATAAGCTGAAGATTTTAACAAAATGTTACGAAGGGAACAAAGCCACGGAAGCTGGTACAGCCTCACATCAGCACCTGCACTGCAAATAGCAGGGATTCCAATAACTCTGTTTTTTAAACCTCTCTAACAACCAAACGCTTAACTGCAGAACAGAGTATTTCTTTTAAATACTATCAGCTTTTGAAATTGGATGCATTGCCAATACAAACCATACGAATGCTATTTAACCAGCTGTAAAAGGCTGGAAATGTGTTTTCAACAGAAAAATGGAGCAAAAAGAAGCATCTTCTTGAAGCTGGATAACAGAAGAACCAACACGGCGTGCTCCTGCAGGGGGGCACTGAATCAGATGAACGCTTCACACGTTTCTTCCAGTGCCACATTCCTAATGCTTTTCAGAACTTTATATTGGTAACAAAGCCTACTGCAAACAGCACATCCTCAAAATGCAAACCCTAGGTTAAATAAAGCAAAACAGCACAGGATACACTTTGCATTGTAGCAGGACGTCCTCCTGCAGCCAGGGAAGGAGTATAAGCAAGATACGCCTCCTATAAGGAGCTTGCATGGCAAAGGGTACACGAAGAGGAGCAGAGAGTTCAAGACAGAAGACTAACTAGCAAGCAGATAACAAATCAGCTGTTAGCAGAAAATAAAGATAGGCAACAGCAGCAGGAGAAGGAACAGCAAGAAGAAACAACAGAAAATTCCACAGAGATGGTCAGAGCTTTGAGTCTTTACGTACCTGTCTGACTGAGAGGTCTTACTCATAAGCGCCATGGTGTAATCCTCATTCATGCACATGGTGTGTTCACTGATGCCAAAGTGCTCCAGTTTGGGTGTTACGCACTCATAGTCGTCCATCTTCAGCATGCACTTGGGTGTTTTGGGCAGAGCACAGGGTGCCGGTGCTGTCAGGGGAGTTTTCTGTTTTGCATTTTCTTGCCCGGCGTTTGCTGCACGTTGCCTGTCCAATGCACCCCAGTGCCTGGAGAAAGCATACTGTGAGAGGCCGAAATCAGAAAGCTGGGGGCTCCGCAGCGGGTCTCTGGGCACTGGTGGGTTCTCAGCACAGGCAGCAAGAGGAGGAACGTCATCTGCTTGTTCCTGATCAGATTTACTCTCGTCAGACGCCTTCGAATCACCGCTCGCCTCCTCTTCCTTCTGCTCTGTTTGAAAAAAGAAACAGGATTCATTTTGTCAGAAGCTTTTCTTAGAGCTTCTTCAAACAAGCTGTGTTTAGAACGCAGACCCAACGCCTCCTGAATTTCACCTACTGGTAAATACTTCCAGAAGGAAATGAAGCTGAAAGCTTCTTCCACTAACACATTTCTAGTAGAATCCCATCTCCCTGCACGGCCTGGGCAGAGAGTTTTAATCTGAAATACATTCACCTCTCTCCATTTCACCACAGAAGTAAAATGTTTGTTGGAAGAAAAAAATGCCAAGCAATATTACCTGGGGAGACTTTGACGTGTGGTTTGTAGCCGTATTTCTGGAACAGCTCTCTTATTTTTCCAAGATCCGCTGCATTTCTTTGCATCAGCACCTCACTTGCCTTCATGAAGTCACTCACTTCTTGCCTTTCAGAGTAACTCTTGTCAAGGGCAGCGTTAACATCTTCCTTTAGGAGATGGAGGGGAAGGAGACACGTGGCAGTGGGTTTTCAAATCGCCACCTGATGTCTGTTTCCAGACTTAGCGCTTTGGGAACAACTAGTGAACTCAGTTCATACGAGGATGAGCAGCAAGTACAGATCTAAACCTGAAAGCCTGGCTACAGAACAGCAGGAACACACAGAGCAGAAGCGCACACAAACTTATGAACCTTGTGAGGACAGTTCAGTGCCGTAACTGTAACTTCTGACCTCCCAAACAAAAGCACAGCTTTACTCACTTACAAACAAAAAGAAACAAACACGAGTGCGTTTACACAACAATTAGTTCGCTCTTTTAAATACCAAGAGCGTAGGTGAGAGCAGTTGATGAACTTCCAGCTTACAGCTTGGTAACAGCAGCACAGGATGCCCCTGAAGGTGTTCTTTGTGCCAGGTGCCAAGCTGCTCTCCCAGATCTCTGGGTGCTGCCTCAAGGCCGCAGTGAGGACTCAGCGGTAACTAATGAGAAAGGTCATCACGGCTGAATAACAGCGCTGTGCTGTGGCTCAGGGGTTAAAATACAAACATCGGCTTACAGACAGACACTGCCTCTCCCCGTTTCTCAAGGAGCTGAGGCATTACCTTCAGAGTCCTGATTTCGCAGTGTAGGTCATGCAAAGCTCTGACTGGAGGTTCCTCATGGTCTTGGGTGGGCACGGTCGCATAAAAGCGTTTTGAAACAACAAAAAAAGAGGTGGAGAATTAGTATGTAGCAAACGGGTATGCTGCGTGTTGTACTGTAATATGATCTCTATTAGGTACGCTAGAACTGAACGGAGGCAGAGACCCGGGGATGGGAGGAGTCAAGGGGACGTTAATGGCAACGCGTGTGCTCGGCGTGCCTCGGCCGGGTCACGCAGCACCACACGCAGCACCACACGCAGCGCGGGCCGTGTGGCGGGGCGGCCCGCGCGGCCCTCAGGCGCTGTGTGGGGCTGTGTGGGGCTGCGGCTGCCGCGCCTTACCCGCGTCCTCCCCGCGCAGCGCCCGCTCCAGCTGCTTCGCTTCCTTCTCCAGCGTGACGGCCACGGAGCGCAGCTTGGCGAAGAACTCCCGCGATACGTCCATCGCCCGCGGGGTACGGGTGCAGCGGCCGCACCGCTCTGGGAACGCGGAGCCCGCGCCGCTTTCGAACCGGCGCCTGCGCGCTCCCCGTTGGCGCCGCCAGCTCTCGCGAGAAGCGCCGCCGGCAACTCTCGCGAGAAACGCCGCCGCCATCTCGCTGGGCGCCGCCGCCGTGGGGCTCTGAGGCGGAACGCTAACAGTGAGCTCGCAGGCGCGGGTCTGTGCGGGCCTGCTTTTCTTCCTCCTATTTATTTCTTTTGTGTTTCTGTTTTAAGGCGCGATGTTTTTAACAACGGTCCTGCTCCGAAAGAGAATTCCTGGCAAACAGTGGATTGGAAAATACAGGCGGCCGAGAGCGGTGACCACTGGCATGAAGCAGAGCATGGTCCGCAGGCTGGAGACCGAGGCGGAGAACGAGTACTGGCTGAGCCGGCCCTTCCTGACGCGGAGAGAGGAGTACAACCACAACAGAGAAGCGAGACTGGCCAAGTGGGAGGCCCTGAAAGCCCTGAAGGCGTCCAAGTTCCCCGAGCACAGATACATGAGCGACCACCTGAACCACCTGAACGTCTCCAGGAAATGGAGCTCCTGAGCGGCCGAGCTGTGCGTGTGCTGCTGGGCAGAGGCACACGGCACTGTGTGCTGTACAAATCCTACATTAAAGGTAATCCTGCACAACGGTGTTTGCTCTTATTGCTGTATTAGAAGGGAGTCCACCGCCTGCAGTGCTGACCTGGGCCGGGTCTGTAGCTTCACTTTTGTTTGAAAGCTGGCTGTGTTTGTACTGACCAGATGGCTTCTGCTGGTTTCTCTGCTCGATGAGGGGCTGTTCTGTATGGATTCATGCTCGAGATACAGCGGAAGCTACTCGATGTACTACTCAGTTCATCACGCACAAGAGAATCAAGAATTGGGTTATGTATGTAAGAGGCTGCAACTAAAATAAGATGTTCAGCTTTCTGGGAATAGTATCAATGTCCTCATCAGAATCACAGAATCGTAGGGGTTGGAAGGGACCTCTGGAGATCGAGGCCAACCCCTGCCAAAGCAGGTTCCCTACACCAGTTAACAATGGCAGTGTCAGTTAAGTGTTACTGCCCACACGTGAACAGAGCTTAGTTCTGACTGAGGACCACAGCTGATTCTTGCTTGAGTGGCAGCTTGATGTCTAAAGAATGCTTAGTTTGTGGCTGATTATGTTTCTCCAGGACGCTCATTTTTTATTTCTCCTATCAGAACCAAGCAAGCTGGAACCACGTCAGGAAAAATTACACTCATTTGGCTTAGTGCAGCTCAAGTGTGAGAACTATTTCCACCAACAGACATCCTGTTTCCCGGGTGTGCAGCACTTCGTGCTGATCTGATACACGGGTGCTGCAGCTAAGCAGTTCTCAGATCATTTCACATACTTTTATTAAGTCAGTGTTGCATTCACCAACAGAAGTTGTGTGTCAGATACATTTAATACTTTATCGCTTTTGAAGAGAAGCCTAAAACAGTACAGTGTGTTATTTAAACGTGGATTATACTTCTGTGAAGTATGGTCAGGTCTGAACACCGTTGTACGAAATCCTGACTGCACCTATCATCATCTTGACTGCTTATAAACGATACTGTGGAAAAGTACACATAGGAACAAACACGAAGGAACTTCTACACAAAGTAACGTGACTTTGTATTTAATTCATTTATAAAAGCTCATTTTAACAAATTACTTCAGGTATTAAACTATAAACGGCAACGCGTATCCCCTGCGTAGCACTAGTTCTACCTGCAACGTGCAGTAATAAAAATAGTAAATGTGTCATTGCACGTCTGCAAATTTTGACAATTTAATGTCAAAATTCGATACAGGTCAGTATAAGTTTAATTCTGGTGAGGGTAAAAGGGGTGGGAGGGCAGAGAGGGAGGTGGAGCACTAACTGCAGGACTGCTGCTGCTTCCTCTGATACTCTTACGAGTATAAGGATTTGCTGTTAAGAAAGATTTAAGACAGAGCTGACGGCAACAGGTTAAAGGACAAGAAATGAGGTACGTGCTGAGTGTTTGAGTTGTCAGCTAAATAATGCAAACACCTGCACGTCTCCATCAGTGCTGTGGTGCCAGCAGAAGTGGACATTTCCTGCCCAACACGTGCTTCAGTGCCACGCGTGTGCTCTTCACTTCTTGTGGCTGGGGATGGGAAAAGCCTTCAAAACCAATTCAAGCAGTCTGGTAAATGCCATCAGACTTGGAAACAAGATTCAGACAAACCCCCAAAATGGCGAAACGCGTTTTAATCAGAATTAGCACTAATTACAGCTTGGTTTTGTTACATTTCATGAGTTATGTGATTAAGAAAAATACATATAAAAAGCTGTCTATATATACAAAACAAAGTGATAGAAATGAACACAGTATACGCGTTCGGTACTGTAACAGTTTTATATGTGGCTGCTCTCTTTGGTGCTATTTAGAGAGAAGATCCTCTTATGTTAGATACCAGCTATGCTTTTTTCATATGAAAAACATGTTCTCGATCTGTGCTTCCTGTTAGTATGAATATTTTTTGGAGCCTCCTTAAATGTATACCTCAGTCCTTCAACCGTGTATTACTTTAGCCAGTGTCCCTCCAGAACATAACTATGAAGCTGAAAATGTTCCACGTTTTTTAAATGTTAAATAAATGTCATCAGTTAGTGATCCAGATCAAGGCAGAGCTTTCTCATTTGTGTCAGCTGATGCATCCCTCGATCATCTGCTGCAGGCACTAATCCTGCTGCAGACACTTCTTTTTCCCTCCTCTTGGGGCTCTGGTGAGCTGAACTGGTCAGACTTCAAACTGTAATAAATGAAGGACTTTGATACCGAATGGCACTGAACTTAGAAACTCGCAAAACCCCGAAAGATTACTTACAAGACAGAAAAGACAGGCAAGACCCAGTGAGGGAAGAAACAGTACCTGAGAAGCAGTGGCATCAACACTCTGGATGCCCAGTTGCTGCACAGCGTGCCTAAAGCAGCTTGGTACCCGTACATTCCACGTCGCAAAGTGGAGGTTTAACAAAGATGTTACTGTGATTTCGAGTAAAAGTGCCAGAGCTTCATAAACCCCTGAATATCTGAAGTGGAAGTTTTCAGTCGGGGTTAGAATGCATCCGACTCGTCAGCTGTTACAGAAACCTAACACAGTCCTGCCCTCTGCCAGGAACAGCACTTACATCTTTACAGCGTGTAACCAAACTGATAATCAGGAAAAAATACTCGCTGAGGTTTGTAAAATAGTTCAAAGTATTCCTTGCTATTTCTGCACCTGCCTGCTTCATCTTTACAGGGAGAGCTTATCGACTTCAGACGTTTCTGAACCTTCATGGCGATAACACTGGAATCTCATTTGCATCAGGCTCTGTCCTCACTCTGTGAGTTTAAGTCACTTTGTGTTTGTGACTGTTGTGTGGGCTTTTATAAAAGAAAATAAAGCTTTAAGAAACACTAAAGCACAGCTGATTGCAGCCAACATCAGCTATGCTGCAATCACTACAATGCTACTCATGGCTGGAAGGATTTAAAAGCTTAAGCACTGCTATTTTTAGTGACAAACGTAAGTATTTTCAAGGCTTGCTGATACACAGCAGCTTAAAGCACAAACAGCGTGTACCTCATGACCGGGCACCCTGTCCATCTTTCCTCCTTGCCTCCTGACGGGGCAGGTCTGCTCCTCTCACTGGCGGTGCACAGCAATTCAGTGCGTGGATGTGGGCTGAAAGGACACCCTGGTGTGCTCCTACAGAGCTTTGTGTTCTCACCAAGGTTGCGTTCAGGCAAAAAGAGGGAGCAAGCCAGGAACCATCCCATCACTCTGCTCCTGTTGTGGTTATGGTCAGAGCAGAACGGCCAGAGAAGCAGCAGCAGCTGTGGTCCTGCCTCAGACACAGTGCTGTCCCTTTGAGATTTACCCTATTACAGAGCAGTATTCCTTCTGCTAGACAACTGTAGATGTATTTGTTACCTCGCTGTAATACAATGATCCAGTAAAAGAAGGCTGATATCCAGTGTCCTGCATTACAATTCTACCAACGTTCTGGGCTGCAGATTGTGATATTTAGAGCAAGAAAACTGAGCGCAGTCTTGTGTCTCCATCCTCTTCCCCAGGAAATTTTGCTGATGCATTCTAAGATCAATATGTCAGTATTCCTGAAAACTTATATTCGGGTGAGTGCTTTTCACTTGACATTTGAGAAGCAAAATTAAGATTAAAGCACAGCAAATGTTTTTTTTTTTTTCTTTGAAAACTGGCAAATGCAAAATTTGTCATGCAAAGGTTGAAGAACATTTTGCAACTTACACAAACTGCGCAGGTTTGCACCTTTAGTTCTGCTTCAACAGTGTCTGACAGCGACCATAGTATGCGCACGGTTCACTGAAGCCTTCCTGTTCTAGGATTGGAAAGAATAAGTTCTCCTAAATGTTAAAGATAAATATCTGTTTTAAACTGAGAGTGTACTTGATATCCAAGTAACTCCAATACGTTAACGATGGGGAAAAGTAGTGATCAGTCTGGCAGAGAGACCAAACAAGTTCCTTTTGTTCAGATCAACATAGCTACCACCTCCAGTCGCTATTGAAGAGGCAGCCATGAGCAATCAGCGTGCGCTGAACATCAGAAAAGCTTCAGACCACAGAACAGTACTGGTCAGGCGCAAAATGCCAGGAACACCCAAAGATGAATTAACAGTCTTCTCTAGAGAGGAGCAGGGGGAAAAGAAAAACCATGATGTTTGCTGTAGGTCTTGAGCTTACTTGGACTTTATTCCTCAACACAGGAAACAAGTTTTGCCTTTTGTGAACATGGTACATCACTGCACAAAGCACTCATCTTTAGCGGTTCGGCATCACTTAAAATCGACTTGGAAGTGGCAGACAAAGCAGACAGCATACAGAGATTTGGTGTGTTAACACAAGCGCATGATCCAACACTAACTTTCCCGTAAGTACTTGAAATTGGTTTAAATGGTACTTCAGAACCAATAAAAACCTGTGTTTTTATTAAAAAGATAAAACAAAAGTATAAAACAGTATTTATAAACCATCAGGAGTCCCATATAAAAAGCAGTACTCTTCCAGTTCCATTTCCTAACGACGTGTGACTGCACTAAGATTTTCCTCAGGGGCACTCTGCCATTTTGTTACTGCCTCATACAGAACACTGCAAACATTAACAGAAAATGTAACAGTTTGTTAATTCCTTTTTCGATTGGTTTTTCTTCATATGCCGATAGGAAATTGCTGACAAGCAATAAACCAAGTTTTTATCAACTAAAAGAGTTCACTTCTTTGAGCTGTGTTCTTGATATGGTTAAATGGTCGAGTTAGAAGGATGAGGGGGTTCAGTTTCGCAGCAGAAAAGCAATGCCAAGCAGAAGGCCTTTACTCTGTTGGCATCGCCTTGTTCCATAGCACAGTCAGCGGAAGGAATCCTCAGTCCTGACAGATGTAACATGGCTGTGACCACGAACATGTCACCCAGCACCTTCCTTTCCCACTGCTTGGTTATGAGCTGCAGACTGCTGTACTTCAGACTCATCAGTCGTGCTCTAGGTTCATTCCTCCTCCATCCTTTCTTCTTTCTGTGCCCTTGGGACCTGCTATGGAAGTGACTTCTGCAGTGCCTAAGGTATGAAGTCTGCCCGTGGGGAGGCAGCAGTCTCTGCAGAGCTACCCCTGCCACTGCAGCGTAACAGAAATGCATAGTTCCCACTCCGGACCTTGTGCATCCAAGCAGGGCACTTCAGGGTTTGGCCCTTTGGTAGCAGTATATAATTCAGTGCTGCATAAATGCACATGAAGAATCTTAAGGCATCTGTCTGAACTTCCCTGCTCTGCAAATAGTGCTTACAAGAATCCACTGGGCTGTGCACAAACTTCAGTTTCTCTTCCTAAAATGCTCATGTTCCATTTTTTACTGATCAACTTCTTCCAAACAAAATTAAGTAACATTCAAGCACAAAATGCGTTGCAGAAACCTAATGAAACAAAAAAGGTAATTAGTGCAATTGCACCACTAGCTTTGAAAAAGCACAGGATCACACTGCATTATACAACTGCAGCTAGATAACACAAGTAACTCACTGACTCTTGATTCAGGACTGCAGTTAAGGCAACTTTAACTCTCAAATAGCCTTCTGGGAGGTGCTCTTTCTCTTTTTCTCCTCCTTTTAAACCTCCTGTGTGTAATAAGATTACCTCACTAAGAACACTGAATCCAATTGCCACTGATCTGTGGCTAACGTCATCTGGATGTCTGGTTGACAATAATTTTTCTACAGAAGCCAACAGATGTGGGCACATAAATGACATCTGCCTGGATGAAGCTGGGGGAGTGCTGGCTGGGTGATTAGCACTGTTTTATGTAGAACTGCCTGGGAACTCAAGTATACTTAAGTCAAACAAAAATTCGGTTGCTTCTGTTGCATGTAATAAATATAAAGATCAAAATTACAACTATCAGTTCGTTGCAGGGCATAGCAAAGTGCATGGAAACAGCATTCCGGATCTCACAACTATTGCGTTGCTATATACAATTGCAGAGGAATTGGAATTAACCAGGCGGGCCTAGAGAAACTGATCAAATCCAGCTGAACTCTGAACAGATGGAACATCCTGCTTGTAAGCTCCCTTCATGTACTGGAAGGGCACAACGAGGTCTCCCCAGAGGCTTCTCCATGCTGAACAAGCCCAAGTCCCTCAACCTTTCTTCACAGAAGAGGTGCTCCGGTCCTTTGATTATTTTTGTGATCCTCCTCTGGACCCACTCCAACAGTGTCCTTCCTGTACTAGGGGCTTCAGTCTCAGACACAGTACTTCAGATGGGATCTCACAAAGACAGAGTAGAGGGGGAACATCCTCTCCCCCCCCTCCCCCAGCTGGTCACCCTTCTGACGCAGCCCAGGACACCACTGGCCTTCTCGGATGCGAGAACACACTGCTAGCTCTAAACGGTCCAAGCCAGTCAGTTGTGCTCCCTCTCTAAGTCAGGAGAAAGAAAGGTTAAGTTGATTCTGTAATACCCTGATCTAAGACTATTGGCATCCACTGATCTCTGAAGGTTAACTATTCCATTCCACAAAGCCTAGAAAAGACTGAGTAACCTGTTAAGGTCAGATTAGATTTTACAGAGCCAGAGGCAGAATATACGACACCAAGGCATCCATCTGTACATTTTATATAGAAGTGTTAAGAAAGGTAAACTATCTTCTCTAAACTCATTTTGGTTATCCCCTGAGGAGATCTTTTAGATATGTTTTTTTATTTTTTTATTTTTTATTTTTCTTTTTTTTTAGTGAAAAATAATAAGGTGAACCTAAAAAATGAATGAGCTCAAAAAGCCTGAAGATTGTTTTATCTCCGAAGAAAATGTCACTTTCTTGCAAGGTCCCTCTGTCTCCCAGCTCTTGCTGCACTTCTGTGTCAGGGATCGCAGAAAAATAGATTTTCTCATGAGTGACTTCTAGATCTCTTAAAAAAAAAGAGGTGAAGGGGGGAATGACACCCCCCCCACTTCTATGGTTGTTATGTGTTCAAATAAAATTTCTTCCTCTTAATAGGAGTTTACAAACTTACTGTAGTATGAAGTCAACATCAGAGAAATCTAATTCACTGCAAGTACACCAAGGGATGCAGCAGCACTCACTGCATTTCCTAAGTGCAAAGTGAGCAGCGTGCACTGAAGCACTTACTTGAAAGAAGCTTACTGTCAATGCCAAGGGATGTGAAACAGTCATGCAGTACCCAGCAGTACGCAGATACCTGTATTTTACCTATTTAACTTGTGCACACACAGCTCCTCAATGTCTAAGAGCAGAGAATGGCAAATAAATATGCAATTAATAAAAACGTTAAGGAGTTGTTCATGGAGAGAGGATCAAGACAACATTTCATCTTGAAATTGCTTGTTTAGCAGAGCAGATTCTTTTCCCTGGTCCGATAACAAATCCAGCATCATACACTTCACTCTAAATTGCAGCATTAGGTTGACTCAGACCTAGCCAGACCATGTTTCCTGCACTACAGCATTACTGTCATTCTTGTCTGGAAAGCTGAGTTTTATTTAGGCCTATTGCTCATCCAACATCAGAGGATTTTTCTGCATTCCAAGAACAGTGACTTCTGACCTCAAGAAGTCAATTTAAATTTACTTGTATGTACAGACGAATAGCCATCAATTATGTTAGTCTTACTTACCTGTTTCTCATTGAGATGGTTGGTTAGTAATAAGCTGAGATCAGCTTTCCAATGAAACTATAATATGCTTTTTTGTACCTAAAATGCGAGAGAATTTCAATTATGTGTTTTTGCAGATTTGCATACCAGATACCAAAGATTCCAAACCAGAAACTATGATTATTATGCTATGCTTATTTTACAGAAAAATCTTCCTCCCACTATCAAAAGGAAAATCAATCCAAGATATCTCAGAAGAGGATGTGAGAAAGCCAGACGTATCTGTTCATTTCCTTATCTCAGCATTAAAACTCAGTTTGGAGAAGAATGTAAGACACAAGTTAGCCTCAATCTGAAAACATCTGACTTGACTCTATAGTGCAAATTTTCCTCTACTCGACTCCCAACAGTTCCTAACGACCTTTCAGACTTAAGCAAAACAAAACAACAAAAATAGAAACCCCACCCATAACAAACAAAATGATAAGATCATCGGAAACGTTACAGTGCAGTCTACCTGATTTAACACTTTCATCTTCAGGGCCACTTTCTACCCACTGACTGTCACTGGCTAGCAATCGATTTTGTGATTCACTGAGTGGTCGAGTAGGAAAGGGCTGATTGGCTCCAGAGCTGAAAAGTAAGCAAAGTTAACAGGAACTCTGTAAAACTGAAAGCTGCTTATTTCAGACATTTCTAGAGTAGTGAAGCTAATTAAACCACAAAACAAAACAAAAAGTGATGCTGCAAACTTAAAATGGCACCCTGCTTTACACGTGAATTCCCCTATAGGCTTGTCCCAGTCACCACTCCAAACCCTGACCTGGAATAGGCCACTGACAGTTCCACTGGATAAAAAGCACAGATGAACAGACTACAAACAGTACAGTGACAGCAATGCCACTGCCACACAGTTACAAAGAAAACCTAACCCGTACTGTCTGGAAGAACAACCTAAAGCCATTTTATCCCATCAGTAAAAGTTAAGCTATGCTGAGGAACATCTTCCTAATGCAAAAGTATACATCTGCTGTTTGCACAAAGGTCCTGATTGTAAATTCCACTGGTTATGTTGTACTGGCAGAAATAACTTAGCTTCTCAGTCCTGCCTTTAAACCCTTCTGCCTGATAACTCCAGTGACTGCTGCTGACAGAAACTTCAAGCCACAGATGCACCAAGCTACCCAGGAGCCTTTCAAAATTACGTCAACGTCACTGAAGATACAAACCATGCAAATAAGGAGATATAAAAAGTATTGACCTAAGAGAACTCCACTGCTCAAAATCAGCAAACATCTTCCTCTTCCACACTGTATGTCTCAGCATTTCCTTGCTTAGGCATGCTAGAAAAACACAAGTAACATATACCTACTTTCCACTCACTGATAAATCATCTTAATTTTATTTTTAAAAGGTTCCATTACTCAGTCTTCTTTGGGAATTCTTTTTTCTTGTTGTTAAGAAAAGAACTCACAAGCTGTTTTTAATTCTTGTATTGTTCTGTCTCTTTACAGCCACATCCTCTGCCAAAACCAAGAAACAACCCTCTTGCATCAAGCAGCTCCACATTTATTGTCTTGATTCATCCTATCCTTCTCTGCAGACTTACAAATTCACAACGACAATTTAAACTGTTAAAAAACAAAAATAATTTTGGAACTTATTTTTTTTTAACAGGTAAGTGTGGAACAGTATGTAAACCTTAAGTGTCATAGTTACCTTTTGGCAGGTTCATTTTGGCTTGAGACAGTTAGTTGCTCTGGATCCACAATCACCAAACGAGTTGGAAAATTACAGCCATCGCCCAAACTAAACCAGAAACAGAGACTCAAATCACTGTTAGTAGTTGATTTACACTGAGTGAACAAGTGCCTGTGCATGAAGGCTGAGATCTATTGCCGAGAGCAGCACTGAACTCCACACGTGGGCAGTCCTACCACTAAACTCTATGACAGCTAATTACATTTTGGAGCTCAAATGATTCCCACCCTATTATTCAGTGTGGGCTGTTGAGCAATGCAGTAGCCCACACATTTCAGAAACAACAATGTGCACAGGAAACAATACTATCTGTTATTTATAATCCCAGAAACTGTAGCACAAATAATATTCCAGTGGTTATACATTTTTCCTTCCTCCCATCACTGTGAGATTAATTAACCCTTCTTTTAAAGCAAGTTTAGTCAAGATGAAACATGCTAGGGAAAACAGTCTGGCCCATCTACAATATGGCTTTCACCTGTTTTTAAACCAATCACATAAAGAGTCAGGCTCATTAGGCAAATGGCTGAGGCAACCTAAGATCTTGTTATTACCTCTGTTTGCTACCAGCCCTCAGGTTGGCAGAAAGCTTCACCAGCATTTAGAGCAGAACACGAGCCTCCAGAAAGCAATGCTGAAACACAGCACCTATTTTGCTTTGCTAATTTTCTGGCACGATGTGAGTGGGCAGCAGATAACTCTTGCTTAAGCCCTGCTTCTCTGACACTTGTCTGCAGCTCCCTAACACTAGTCCAGCTGAAGTTTTAAAACTGCTGTTTTCCATCATATCAATTTCTTTTGCGCTGCTGCTTAATTATATGCATTTTCAGAAGGCTTTTAATAACAAAATTGTAACGTACAGTAAGACAAAAGCTGTCAAGTTTGCTGAGAATAGGAAAAAGTTTTAAACTGATGTTTAATACTGAAGTTCATGCAGTGTTTGTCTTTCCTTTGCGTTGCTAATTTCTGCTCTGTAATCAGGCATTAACACTACCAACAAAACACGCACCATTTCTTAAATGCAGTTCTCAAGGCTTTCCAAACTCCTGCCCTGGACAATGAGGCTCTTATCTGTGAATTAAAGTCTTATGCAGTTTGCTCAGTTTTCCCCTTTGGATTTTCCCTATGCCAACTGTGCAAGATACACAGACTGGCTTTTCAATTGTGCTTCGTTACATAGGAAAAGGGGAAGCAAAGTGAAAATCAGGGAACCAATTCATTTCCCAATTAATTTCCATTCCGACTGAATACCTGGTAAAAATAGGGAGCAGCCAATACTTCTTCTCATCTCCAAAAACCTCCCTCAGATTTTTGCTGCATCCAAGAGAAAAGCCGTTTTTATCAGGGCCATTTCGAAATGTGGGTGCACGGAATGTTTCTGTAAAAGAAAAACGCGCAACTTTAAAGTAGTGAGCAGTCAAGGGGGAGGAATTAACAGAATCAAACTTCTCTATTGTGAAAACTGGCTCAGGCAAGCTGAAGCCATCTTGAAATACATAGTGGGGAGAAAAATATTAAAAAGCACTAAAAAAATCGGAGGATTACATTTCATGTATGAGAAACAGTCATCTTTCTCTCCTCACATTTAACATAAGATCCAAGATAGAGCAAAGCACCACCAGCACACCAAGATAGCACATCCTACTTCACTGATGGCTAGTGCTCTGTTTGGCCTGTGCACATCTTTTGGCAGATATCTTCTGCACAATTAAGGAACTTACTAGAGAGCATTACTGTACTTAAAGCTGAAACATGACAGTTATTTTTCCTCGCTCTGACAAAGTCTGAAGTCAAATTAGGAGCGCACCATGGTATCAGAGAATGGGGAGATACATTTGAAACAGACACCGTGAACTACAGCAAACTACCTAAATCCTACTGACCTCCTATTTTTCTAGTCAGGCAGGTTACACCCTTGGCCAGGATCCTGGAGGACTCACTGCTCTCCCCATATGAACAACCTGTCTTTACAGTCATGAACCAGAAAGTAAATAAAGCACTGACTGTGTTGCCAATTATTAACAATGACTTCCAGGCAAGGGACACGCTAATTTTTTCAGTATGTAAATACTCCTTAGCTGTAGATATGTAAAACCAAAAAGGATTTAACCCTCACACTGAGAAATTAAAAATATTATTTTCCTCCATGAAAAACTCTAGCAAGCTTAAAGTAATATGACTTGCAATGAATTCATTTATTTCTGGGAACAGGAATTTAAATTCTACCTAAAGATATAAGATTTTGATGTTGTGGAGATACCAGAAAAGAAAAAACAAAACAAAACAAAGCCACTTAGAAATGCAGTAGCAGGAACTTCAGATACTTTCACACAAGTAACCTGCTTATGCTGATCACTGACATTTAGAAAATTTAGGCATGGAAATTATTGGAATCCCTTACAGTTTTATGACATAGGACATGTGCACCACTGTCTCCGTTTTTACTGCAGTGCTTTACAGGTCACTTCCTAATACCAAGGTCTGCTTACTTTACAGGGTTCAGGAACATTCTTTCTGATCTGGAACAAAATGTATTATGTTTATACACTGTAGTCTTCATTTGGGCTGGATTCATCCAGCTACTCAAAGTGCAGTAACAATAGATTCGTAGATTCATTAGGTTGGAAAGGACCTACAGGATCATCTAGTCCAACCATCCTCAATAGGATAGCTGTAAGTAGCAATTCTGTTGCACTGCTTAACACTATGCAATAAAGCAACAGAAATGCACAGTGCCTCATGGACCTTAACATCAAACCAAAATAATTAACATTCCTCATGAATCTCCACTCTTAGCTCCAGCAGAGGACCCACTATACGTGCTTTGTCCTCTCACGCCCTGCAAGACAGCATGTTTCACCTTTAACTGCTTTCACCAAAGCTGCTTCTTACTGCACAGAACTTTAACAGTCCCTTAATATGTGAAAGCAGAACATCTCATTCTCAGCAATGTGTTTTTCAGTAGAAGGAACAGTTCCATATTCCAATAACTGACCTATTGTTGATCTGTTTTTGCCAACTAGCCAGCAGTGGTAGCTGAAGAGTGACAGTATGCTGATGAAGAACATGGCTGCCACAAAGAAAAGGAAGAGTACATGGAACTTTGCATGGGTATCTGGCAGTTCATTCTGAGGAGAAAGAGAAAGAAATTAACGTTAACATTTTTTTAGCATCTAATGTATTATTATCACTGAACATTTTCTGTCACACCCATTCTGCTACAGGTTTCTCACCCCACTTTTCACGCAGAAAAGAAGTGTAAGCAGGGCCTTCCTCCCATGTCACATTAAACACTGTGTACAATAACACTGAAGGCTGCTGGGTACCCTTTCCATCTGAGTTTAGTAACATGAGTGTACTCATTCTGTGAGCTAACACTGTGTACGATCGGGTTAGTTTGTAAATGCACAGCAGGGGGTATGGAAAAAAAGTCCTATATAAAAAAAGTTGACCGTGCAGCCACAGCTAAAGAAATGCAGGGAAAACTGCCCAGACCACTTATTTTTCAAGGGAAGAAGATACAAGAAAAAGTTTCAAACTCTTTCCTGGCAGTTAATAATGTGGAACCTACTTTTGAGCCGGTAAGGAATATAACAGGGAAGCAGCTTAATCATATCGTGTTTTCACGACTGAACAGCTCCCAGGTAAGACCAGTCTGTGGGGACTGATCTTCAGCTCTGGGTGATCTCTTAGGCTGGGGAAACAATCAGCAAGTACCTAGCAGAACAAATGTGCCATATCTGACAAGGCAGGAAGTTTTTCACCAGAGTGAAAAACAACTTCAGTACAATCACTGCCTAAAAAATAACTCCCCACCCACACGTGATAGTTGATTCCACCCTCAAAACTGTTTTTAGGGCTGTGCTCTCAGGAGGCCAGTGGAATTCTGTAACAGTACTGTTCCAGTTCCACATCCTCAAAATCACAGTTCTTTTAAGCAGCTGACCTTCGGCAGCACTATGAAAGCACAGAAGCTATTTTTATTCAGCATTTAGTTAGCATCATTGCCATTGCTTTTTCCATTAGCTCATTCAGTATACACACTTATCCAAGGTTTTTTTTTTTTTTTTTTTGTTTAAAGATTATCCAGAAGATATTTCACTTAAGATCAAGAGCAGACAGGTGTTATCTACATCCATGTACAGCTCCTACATTCATAGGCAATACAAACTACAAGTTTACACCATCACTACAGTGGAGGAAATAAGTGCTACAAATGACCGGATGACAGAAATTATAGTAGGAACAATTTCAAAATAATTACATCAATACTGAATGTTACCTTTGGACAATTCTCTGCTGCTTTCCTGCGGCAAAGCTTTGCGCAAACAAAGACAATTTATTAAACACTAACATTATGTTAAGACCAAGTGTTTGAAAACAGCACAAGCTTTGTTAAGAAAGAAATGGTTGGTGTGCACACGTGCTCTCGGACGTGCCAAGTTCCAACGCCCATCAGCAGCCACAGCCCCCGCTCCCCAAGAGAATGGAGGACGGAGTACGTAAGAATGCATTGCTAACTGCCAATGCATGAGATTTTCTTCTGAAGTATTGCTATTCAGATCTTGTGGCTGGATCACATTCAAGTGGTTTCCTCAGCCTGAGCAGCGTGACTGCGCTGGGTGCACTCCTTGCTAGCTCCCACCACAAGCATGGTTCATGTGAATGTGGCGCATGATGAAACCAGCTCTGAAAAGCTCAGAACACTCCAGAAGTATAAAGCAGTGGTTTATAAATATAGAAAAAAGTCTGACTTCAGAACATATTTATTACCATTAGATATTTCTCAGTCAAAACCACAAAAAAGTAAATTACCATTCCTTGCATGTGTTTTGTGTGTTGTTTTTTTTTTAAAGCAACCAAAACAACAATAAAAACCTGCTAGATTTTGAATTCCAAACTTCATACAAGAGTAGCCATCTTAATTAGGGTGTGAGTGCTTCACAAACTGGTCACAGGTGAGATGTACTGACATAGATCACACTGCGAAAAGCATAGTGAGAAGCCTAAGCTTTTACCCTGGAGCGTGGCAAATACTAACAGTGTTTCCAGAAATGCCAACTACTGAGAAATAACACTAGAGGAAGCAAAGCTTCCTCAACTATCTCAACTGCCACATGGGTTCAATTTCCTTATCTACTGCCTTCACTTATTTACTGGACGTTGTTTTGCCCAGATAATTTGTACAGCAGTCAACTCCCCCCCACCACTGCAGGGACATGAAGTGTTTAGAGATTCCCTGTAACGAAGGCCAGTAAAATAGAGATCCCAACTGCTGCCAATCCCTAAGCTTTGTGTCAAAGTTACGATGATTCTCCCTACCTGAGAATATGTGATAATTTTCCTGAAAAATATGGTTTTCAGATTAATTTTCTTAACTTCCTGGTGGCATGCATACACCCAAGCAGTCACGCTTACCAATACTTGCCAAACACCACGGTTTGCAATTTACACAAAAACAAAAAAGGAATCTAGAGTTTCCACATTCAGGCTTTCCGCTACACAACTGTGAAGAGAAAGACTATGTGAAACTACAACCTTAAACTACTAAGCATTACAAAGTGCCACCTATATGAGTCTTGTAGAATTGCCTTCTTCAATGACAGTTCTCTATGAAGCATTCATAGGCCAGTTGATTTTGTAGTTCAGAAAAGCAACGACAGCTTAGCTTTTGTGTTTGGACCAGAAACTGTAAGTTTATTTCAGTTGCATCTTCTTCAACCAGTAGGTCTATAATTAGGAGATAAACTTGTTTTATTATGCAGTATGAATACGCACCGTCCCAGAGAGCATTCACCTTTTCTGACTACGCAGTTTAAGCTACTGGCTCTAAGTTC
Organism: Callipepla californica brunnescens; assembly: GCA_023055505.1. Lineage (NCBI taxonomy): Eukaryota > Metazoa > Chordata > Aves > Galliformes > Odontophoridae > Callipepla > Callipepla californica. Next base: position 107,538,925 of record JALIRH010000001.1, on the reverse strand, counting down.
TTGAGTGAGAGTTGCAAAACTCAAGCATCTTTCAAGAAAAACCCAACAGCCTCATTCCTTCCTGGAGAGAAGGGTGCACTCTCTGAATGTGTATCACAAGAGCCCTTTACAAACTCCTTCACAAGCACTGAATCATTTGGGTATCTATCAGGTCACTTCAAAAACTAAATAAAACAAAAATTAAAAAAAAAATAAATGCTGTCAGAACTCAACATGTTACTCATCTTAAATCTGGAAAAAACTTGGAACATCTCATATGTATCTGCCTGTGTATATGCAAGAGGACTCAGATCTAACCAAGGACATGGAATCACTTTTCTTTCTTTTTTTTTTAATGCAGAGGGCTTTTTTAGAAGTATGCACCATCTGTCCTGGAACACATACCATATACTTAAATTAGCAATGCTCAGGTTTGCCAATATAATTTGGAGGGCACTGAAAGACACTGAAAACAGCTGGAAAATATACAGGTTTCAAGGTGGGAGAGAGCACAGCAAGAACGAGAGCTGATACAAACCTCCACTGGGAAGCACTGCCATGCACTATGTAAACAAGGCAACAAGGACTGGGCGTTCAGCCAGTCCTGGCATTCGTATCAAACACATTTTGTTAACCTGTGGTTTTATCTGCTCATCTTAAACAATTTCCAAGGTAGAAATAAAATTTTTTATGAGTATAGGAAAAGGAGTCCTGAGTGTAACAAAGGAATAAAAATGTCACTCATATTCCCCTGATCTACAAAACAGATTTTAATACCCACATAACAGTGTAAACACTCATGGTGAACACTGAAGAGCCAGCACAGTTGCTCCATCACTGCTGGAACAGTACATAACTGTATGGTCACTACTTTTGCACAGAGCACGAAGGATGCTATGCAAGTCTTGCATGTACAAGACACAGATCTTTTTCCACACGAGGCAGGTGTGCACATCTCACAAGACTGCAAGTCTGTGAACGGTGTGTCCTTAACACAGGTATTACTGACAGTGTGAGACAATGCACTGCTAAGATTTGTGTAGTCAGCACATACACCTTTACAGACTCATTACTCCAAGTTCTGAAGTGATCAAGGCTGTGCTCCAAGTGGTTCATCCTCAATCCCAGCACTGGGTATATACTGCAGTCTGTTACACGCTTTCTCTAAAAACATTTCTGAGAAAGCAAATGAAGGACCTCTACCTTCTGAAGGGCTCTAGAACATTCCTGAGAGCAAAGCTATGAAGAAATAAAACCCTCTAGATCAACATAATCTAGACATCCCTAACAGTTATCTGTCTGATAGTGTAGCAAACAATGCTGAGCATTAGCAGCGTAGTGAAGACATCCAGAGCCAGCACGTACCTCTACCCCCTCTGATCTGGATACAGATTTGGAAAGAAGCTTCCAGGACTACTGTACAGTTAGCAGAGAGAGTTGTATTAAGTTCTGCAAGCCTGCAGGATTATGATGTCATCAAATCTTTCAAGAGCTCCAGTTTAATCAAGCTATCGTAAAATCATGGCAACATTAGCTTTGTGAAATGATTCAGTATGCATAAAGTGAGTCAGAGTTCCATTGTAATTGTAAGATCATGATATCACCATATTCTGTCTTGAAAGTAATAGGGAAATTAAAGCCACAAGTGTAAACACACAACTACATTTTCCACTGTCACATTCAGAAGAAGCCCATTCTTGTAGGAAGTGTTTTAAGCAACTAAATCGTTAAAAAAAGAAATCCCTCTTGAGTTTACTTCCTCTGCTCAAGGGTCTGCTTCATTATCTTGTCCGATGGGCTTTGGAATAGGCGTGCTGCAAATGCTGCTACTCAGCATTCACTGTGGTCAGAAATCCTGCTGACTTCCGTTGCAGTAACATTTATGAAGTGAGGTGACAAAGCAAATTTATCGTCTCTGCTCAAGCACTGATTGGTAAATGTGTAAAAGCGCATCTCCAGCTGTGTTAGAAATGGCATACAAAGCACTGGGAAGCAGCCAGGTGAATGTTGGGGAGTGGCACGCTTACAGATTCCAAATTTAACTATTTACAGTCAAGCAAGACTGAACAGCAGAATCGGATCGTTTCATCTGAAGTATCTGTCAGTGCACAACTGAACTGATACATATGTTCACAATTTTTGTCTCACAAGTTACCCAAAGCTCAATTCCCATGTGATTCCTTGCTCTCCAGTGACAGAACAGAACTGAGAGATACATGCTGTTTTGGCAGATTAGACCAACATGCTTAGATGAACACAAATCAACATGCTTTTTTGCACTGTTTATCTTACCTGTCTAGTGACACTGATCTCAAATACAGCTATTCTGAATACATGACAAGGCTTCACTTACTCTGAGATGGCATTCTGCTCCAGTAAATACTTTCTTTGGCTATAGGTAATTACTGCTCTTCACAGCTACACCAACAGCAACTAGATCTAAGAAACTTACATTGTTGTTTTATTAATAAAGATGTGATGGAAAACCTTCCACTTAGCGGTGATTTTTTTTTCCCCCGCGTTAGTTAATGCAATCTGATTAAGAGAACTCTGATGCTATCTTTTCTGTCTCAAGAGGCAAGAAGGCACAGTATGATGTTTCAGAGATGAAAGGAAACAACACCAGAACACATTCTATTCAGCCTGGAAAGCAACTGGAACCATGCTGACAAGAGAAAGGTAACACTGACATGCAAGGATGCTCACTCTTCACATACATTCTACTGAGTCTAGTAAGATATGTGTATGTGTATCTATCATTTAACAACTAACACTGCTTTCAAGGAGTACAGGTATAATTAACACCATATCTATCCTAGCATATTATCCATATCAGGTTTATTGATATGGATAGTATTTATATCTGTAAGTATGATAATATCCAGCTGTAAGTATAAGTACAGACATGCCTAAGGACCCCAAAGCAGAGATAAGAGTTGGTTCCCATGAAATCCACTGTCTTATTTGGTTGTGGAGTATCCACAAACAAGTCTAAGAAACAAAATTAAAAGTACTGACGTGACATACAATGTGTGTACATATATAAAATCAGATGCACATACATAGATATAAATACACATGCACTTGTTTTACACAACCAATTCTTTCTATACCCAGGTATCTACAACTAACAGCCTCCAAAAAAGAAAGAAAACCCAACCAAAAAACCACCTAAGCTGTGCCACTTGATTTGATGGAGCAGAGAAATTGCAGCATCCTCATCAGAACTTCTCCCAGTTACTCATTCTGGGCAGTGTAATAATTTAATTCATCAATATTCAGAAGGTTCTCCTGTTTCAGTCACTTTGATTGATGCTGTTAATGGTAATGAACTATGGAACAGAATAAATGGTGAGTGACAACATGCTGATGCAGCCTTCAAGAATACATGCAGGATTAAACAAACCAAAAACACCTTAGAACTTACTGTCCAAAACTTTATGAAGTACTGCAAGACCGTAGCAGCAACAAACAGACAGTACAGTAAGGAATACATTAAAAACAGGAGGAAGAATTTGTAGTTAGAAAATCCCACACAATTATTCACCCTAGAAGGAGGGGAAAGAGAAAGAGGTTACTATGATATACCAAAAAGTAAATAAAATAATAACAATTAAAAAAAAAACAAACAAAACAAACCAACAAGCACAATACATTCAGCTGCCTTTGCAGAGTGTAACACGTATGATGTCAGCGATATGTCCAAAACAGTCTGACACTAGTGCTTCAGAAGCATTCTGAGCTGTCATTCTGAATGAACTCCTGTTTCTTCTGGCCAAATTAGCTGAGGCCTTCCCATAAATCTGACCCTCTCCCAAGAAGTTCTACAGGACAGGATGTGAGCTGGCAGAATATATGATGCATACAGTCTCTATAGGAAGAGTCTTACACACTAGGAACTGAATACAGTGACTGCACATCATACAATCTGTCCATCAACTTTTGATAATTACTCCTTCAACCCAAGACAGCACAATCTTTTATCTTTGCAGTGATGGTAGGTAACATTTTTACTGACTACCAGTGAATACAAACTGCAGATGGGTAATCAGAAACTGCTTTTCACAAGGTAGTGCTTATCACCTCATCTGTTGAGAACAATACTGAACTAAACAAAAGAAATGCTAGCTCTCATAGATCTTGGTAACTCCAGGGTTTCTTTGTATAAAGAAAAACAGCATAGTTTGAGCTGCAACTCATTTTCACATACTGGAGCCTCAAAAAATTCTGTAAGAAACAATCTTTACTTCAAAGTTTCCCTTCTGAAGAAGCATATACAAGTTGATTAATAATTACTATACTGTTCTGGGACTTTATTTTGTTTTTATAAACTTACCACGGGCAGTGGTGGTCCATTTTTAGTACACATCTGAAAAAGAGAAGAGGTGATCATCTCCAACAAATTAAACTAAAAAATACATTTGTTTTCTAAGACACATGCACTGGGGGTTCGGGGGTTTGTGCTTTTATAATGCAAATTTCCCACTGTATCTTCTTCCAGCAGTCCTAATTCATGTCACATCTTCAAATTGCAGCAGACATTCTTGCAACCAAAACGACCAAGTGGGATTCAATAGAGCTACGAAGAGAATCTCTTAAATAAACACTGTATTTCCAAGCAATACTTAAACCATGTTATTTATAGTTGATTAAGCCGCACTTGTTTTATGCACGTGTGGACAGAAAACAAATCCAAAGGATGTTTCAGAGTTACATGGGTGAGGTACACCAACTCAGCATTCATTTCAGCTAAGTCTAACTTAGGGCTGTTTTTGTTATCTTTGTTCCTTTCCTGTTTGTTTGCAGTAACTGAGGAAATAACAGCAGAGTGAGTAAACTCAACAGTCCATATGCCATCTTCATCCAGTTTTAGTTTGAGGACAGCTGATAGACATTTCAGACAGACAGATACTTGCTGCATTTGCTACTAAATTTGATTTTAGCCAAAAGATGTGTATTAGGTTCTTTAGCTGATTAGATTTCCTCAAGCTCATCCATACAAAGCTTTGCTCACAGCTTTAGACTTCAGTGCCCTTACAGACTTCTCTGATGACTCAGAGAATGAGGTTAGGAAACAACACTTGTGTCTTTTAAATGGTTAGACGCAATTCCACTGCCACTTCAGATAATGGATTTTAGCATTACTAGTAGCACACATCTGTTTCAAAGCTGCAGAGGCAAGACACAATAGAACAACTCTGTAGTAAGCATGTGCTCACATCTCAGACTTGCCCTTCTTTACTTTCAATTGCTGATTTATTTTTAAATAAGCACTGCTTTATACAGCTGTAAGCAGTTTTCCTAACAAGTTCTGCCATTTTGTTCTATGGGTCTGCAACAGGAGATTTGCTTTTCTGAACTCCAGGTACCATTTGTTTGAGAAGGGAACAAAGAATAAAATTCGCTGTCAGGAAAGGGCTGAAACACTGAGAAATGCACACACCCATCAGTTTAGATTCAGACACTTACATGTCACATGCAGAACAGTGGTGACAGCGGTCAGGTTTGATTAGCTGGCATCGATCACAGTATCTGATGGCTGTATTCAAATGGCAAGGGATAAACTGTTACAATTCTACGAAGGTTTTCCACCTTAACATACACAGAATCTTAAAACCTTCCCACCTCATCGTGCCTGTTTTCAGACCTTCATGTATGCACTCACACAATGTATACTTTTCAGTTTTTTAAAGAAACTGAAACTACTTTAAACATTTGTCTATGATTCTATTACTACTGTACAGAGTCCACTTCCATCTACTCTTCGGCTCCTCACTCTTTCCAGCCCTCATCCTCCATGATGGAGGGGGCAATGATCCCCCCCCCCAGCATCTCTCATTTTCTTTCACCTCTGGACAGAGTACTTAAGCACCTCAATGTGAAACTACAATCTTCAGGAGGCCAGCTTTCAGCATTAGCCTTCTCTGTCCTCTTCAGCAAACAGAGATGTAGCAGACTGTTCAGCAACTCAGTTCTCTCATCTTTCCTGGGTATTTTTAAACAAGACTTCAAGCTCTTCTCAATGGAAACAAGACAGGAGTATAAGCAGTTTGAAAGGAGGAGGAAAGCCAACACCTACAGCAAAGCAGAACTGCTCAGAGCTGGCAGCAGCTTCCTGGGACCACTTCAGGAAATTCCCTCAAAGGGAGGCTTGTATTTAAAAATAAACTCCAGGTATCCTTAGACTGCATTTGAAAAGTCACAGTGAACTATATACATATAAAGCTCTGTAATGGATTATAGATGAGAGTGAAATAATACCTATTTCTTATTAAATTCTAGCCTTAACTATGAAGTTTCTCTGCCTATGGAACTGACAGAACTCAGAAAAAGGGATACAACTGATCGTAAAATTGAGCATAAACACCAATTTTCACCTACTTCTAGGTGTATTTCTTAGTTGTGGTTATTTTTTGTAGTCAGGTTTGCAGATAAATGCTTTCATTAAACTTCTTACTACAAGAGGTGTCTTTGTTTTTTTTTTCTCCTCCTTTTTCTCTTTTCTGAAATGACTATTCCATGTACTGGTTATGGTTGCATGCTGAGAGTTTCAAAAGAAGGGCTCCAGTTTTTCACGGTGCAAAAAAACAACAGCCAACAGAACAGCCACACGTTCACAGTCTCTGCAGAAGGTGCTTGACATATCATTCATTAACTGACATCAAACAAATCTCACTGCATTACACTAGCAGCTTCAGGAGCACAAAAATATATCTCACCTCTTGATGCTGTTGTAGTATAGATAGGCAAGTCTTTAGCAGCTCTTCTCAAAATCTCCTGCTGGGACTCTGGTCTCTCTTCTTTTTCGTATTGTTCTTTATCAGCTTTTGACAAGCAGAACTGGGGAGTGAAAAGATGGGGATAAAGCAATGACACTAATTATAACTCTGTGTTCTACTCAAGCTCCAAGGAAGAGCCTCCATGTGTCTTTATCTCTGGGTAATCACATCTCTGGGTGATCCCTGCCCTCATCCTTCCCCTCCCCCGAATACCACAGAAGATCCTCCAAATTGTCTGTTGTATTACCTATTGCATTTTCCCTTCAACACAAAGGAAGCAAAAAATCTGGGGGAGTTTTAAGAAGGTGCAAACTTTAAATCCTGATGAGTATATAATAAAAAACCCATTCATGAACAAGAGAAATGTGTAACAAACAGTTCCTTGCTGTGACTGGAGGTTAAAATTCTCATATCCCATGTTCACTCCCTAACTTGAGAGACAGACACATGCAAGCCAGAGAAAATAGCAGTGGGGGGAAGTCACTTTTCATGGTTGCAGCACAGAAACTGAAACAGTTTAAATGGAATTTTTACTTGGGAGTATTCAGCATTGGTCTCAGAATCAATAAGCTGAACCAGCTTTAGTAAAGCTTGTACAGTTTCAGAGAGTTACAAATCTGAGTACAGTCTGAGGATCACTCCTATTCAAGCCTTATAACCATTCCATGTTTTCCCAGTATCACCTGGAAAGCTTTTACTCACTTGTGAAACTTTTATAACTACTGAAACTATAAGCTTTACCATTAAGACCCACAAAACCCAGAGTGCTGACAAGTTCCTGTGGCGCAGAGGCTGAACTCAAAATTTCCTCTGGTATTTTCACTTCTGAAGCACTTTTAAACTCTGAGTTTCCTGCAAGGACAAGAACCCTTTTTATGAGCACACACGAAGTATTCATAGTACCAAGTGGAAAATGCTGTGTGTGCAAGTGGAGCAAAAATTGGCTTAGTGTGTCTTAATACGACCATATTTTCCTACCAAAAATATGTATATGACTGGCTCAGATTTTTGTCTCATCGTGTGCTTTTTCCTCTTGTGGAATAGAGTTGGTTGGCAAGCAACAACAAAGACGACTTACAAAAAAAAGAAGGAAGTAGTAAGACATGGTTGCAATTTCTCAGTTTTATTTCCCAATCCAGAATGCAAATAAGCTGCTTTACATCCCACAGAATCTAGTTACAGTCTTCTGTTACATATGATAGCACTCCAGTTATTGAGCCCATCCATCACTGAAGGGTGAGACAAGAAGCACTGCCTCCTTTTAAATAATCAAGAACTGGAAGCAATCTATGCAAAGAATGAAACTGAAGTTTAACACTTCATTCATTGTCAAGAGATTGGTTTTTTTTTTGTTTTAAATAGCCATCTCTAAAGTAAAAGACAAGGTTATTTACTGAAATATGGAAACTGGAAATGCTCACACTGAACACTAAGATAGATGTGAAGCATCATGCCTTGTCTGCTGGAGTACCACACAGTTATCTCTATGAACTGTGATCAAGTAGAAGTTGCATTAAATACAAATATTTTCCTAGATAACATTTCTATGGTAAGGCATTAATGTACAGAAAAGGAACTAAACCATAAGACTTAAAACTTTATTAGTTTTTCCAAGTAACATCAGAGTATTACTCTTAAAAGTCCCAAATAAAGACCCTGGTTTTCTGAAGAGCTGTATTTCTGTTCTGATTTCAAAAATTAATAAGGCCATGAGACCACAGGCTTGCTAGACAATGGCAGGAAATGTATATTCAAAGACATCAGAAGTTGTCTATTACCACATAGCCAACAGAATTTCCAATGTGGTTCCAGTAGTTCTCACTGAAAACAAAAAGAGTCCCTTTGTTTCCTTCCTCTTTCTGCATCTAATAATGTGGATTGTTCTTTCTTCCAACAAACATACAGCGATTACACTAAGACAACAGCAGCTGCAGAATCCCTTTTTAGTTCAATAGTATGAACACAGGATGTTGTTTGTTTTGCAAGAATAGCTAATTTAAATGACTAAAATACATACGTTTATACTCATACAATGGGGAGATTCTGAAGTCTGGTTTTAAATAAAGCCAGCAGAAATCACTCTGTGATACATGAACAGAAGGGACTTTCCCAGGTAAAGAAGAAAAGTGTGTTCTGAGTTGCCTTTTTTTTTTCTTCCCACAGAAGAAAACTGTATCAAACTGATCTATGCTTACATGTAACATAGGAAATATTCATCACATGCCATATGCCCAAAATATCCTTCCACCTCAATGAATATCAAAAGCTTCCTTCAGTGTTACTTCAGCTACAGGGTAAGAACAGTCAGAAAATGATGTCTGCCACTAAAGAACCAAGGTAGATAGCAAAATTTACCAGATAGCTCTAGGAGCAGCCCAAGTTCACACGGCTTTACAAGAATGGGAGCTGCAGCCACATAGCTAACCTGCTGAACAGCTGCCTGAAGAATCGTCCCACATAAAGCTGAACTACATCACCCTGAAGATGAGCGCCTCTGAATTTCTAGGTTTGACTGTTCAGCTCTGCCCCTTTTGCTCAACTAAGCAGCAGAGTAATTTTTTTTTCCCACTTTCTATTTTGCAGCTTTCTAAGATAGAGACCTCTAAGACATGGTTAAGAACTGCAGAGCAGTGTTTACTCTTTCATGGAAATGTGGTTTTAACTCTTTGCAAAAACGCTGAAGGCTGATATTAGCAAAGTGAGTCTTGCCAAAAATAGAACAAAAATGCAACCCCCATAGAGCAACCAACCTCTCAAACAGTTTATCCAATTTAAAAGCTTTATAAAGCCAGGGAAGCATTTCAAATTTGGTGCCAGCATTTACGCCCTATGGACACATGCCTTAGAGAAAGCAGAAACAAGGTAATTAATTTCAGGCTTTAAACAATCCATACTGCTATTTTCCAAAACAAAACTTAAATCCACCATGTGCTTTTTTGCAATTACTGTAAGGCTCCTTATGTATTCAATTCTCAATTGTCACTAAATCTCAACTCTTGACTTAGTAGTAAGTGGTTCAGTACTCCAGATTATGAATATACATTTTATTACTATATTTTTCCAACCAAAGTTCAAAACTAAGAAAAAACAGCCCAAAAAAGCAGCCATTGTTTTTTTTTCATTTTAAAAATGTCTAACTGCTTCATAGCAGGGCACTGCAGTCCGAAATAAACCTTATCTTACTGCTTCAGCACATACACTGTGACTGTCAAATTTGTGACGTATTAAACATTTATTCTAAGGAAATGCCATTATACAAAGCTCACAATTTTTTTTAAGAGTAATATGATGATTTTCATTCATGATTTACTGTCAAGCTGTTCTATTTCAGATAATGGGAAGGGGAAAGTGAATCATACATTACTGCAAACAGGTTTCATCACAGAAAACAGTTTATCTACTTATAAAAAAAGCACTGACATTTTTCTAACGTCAGATTTACCTCATTGGAGGGGGATGCAGGAGATGTGAAAATTGTCTTCCCATAGGACCATACAAACATGACAAATGACAGATGGAAGATCACAAGGTACACAACTGCAATAAAATACAAATAAAATTTCGGTGAATATAGCTGAAGATAGCAAGAGATAAACCCTCTGATTTTTGTTGAGGGCTACGGTACGACACTGTGAATCACTGGATAAGATTAAGTTACATTAAACCCTTTTGCCTGTGCAAACTTCACCCTCTAGGAGCACCCACTTAAAAAATACACAAAAAACCCCACCAAAACCACAGAAAACTCAAACCCACGCACCACCACCAAATCATTAAATGAGATGGTAGCTGCTCCTCAAAGAAATGTTATGCTTTTAGATACTGAAAGAGATTTCAAGAGGGAAAAACAACACAAAAAAGAGAACTGAGACCAGTTTCACCTTGCTAACCTTTTTAGGCAAATATGCCACAATTCCATTTTAAAATTACAGTAAAGAGATGTACTTCTAACAAAAACAGCACAGCACTGTGCCATCGTAGAAGGCACTGCTCTTCAGCAAGTGTAAAACCCCAAACCAAGAAATGAGAGAACGAAACTCTGAGATAAGAGCTTGTTGCAAGTTGAAACTGCCTGGAATCTTATTTCAAATCATCAAAGCCATGTATGCTGTAAGAATTCCACTGTAATAGTCACAGTCTGTACCAAAATGTAGGTGGTTTTAGTATGGAGCCCCATCAATTTCTGAATGAGTCTGTATCATACCGTTGCCTTCAACACCAAAGACCTTGTGACCCTGAAAGGTTCTTCCAATCTCATTTCCTCTAAAAGTCCATTTTACCACCCAAAGAGGAAACAGATTGGTCATGCCAGATCAGCAAGCCTCAGAAAAGAAACCATACCAATTATTTACATTATCTTCACTCTTTCAGTTGCAGGAAGAAAGAAACTTGACCTACTTTCCTGTGCAGATACACAGAGTCCTTTAAGAGGCCACATTACATCCTTAGCGGATTGCAGAACAGACTCTGACTTCAAGGAACTTCCATAAGTTTAAATAGATAAATAAATGCATACAGTCACAAAAGACAGTCCTAATATATATATATATTTTTTTTCAGGATTGTCACTGTTCATTACATTAGAAAGAGAAAAAGCAAAACAGAACAAAACGAAAAAAATAGTACTTGTGCTTCCTTCAGAGAATTCTGCTTTTTACCTTTGCTACTGACTCCTCCAGCTTTACAGACAGACTTGGCAAATTTTCAGCTGTGGAACTGAATTAAGATGTAGAATTTTTCTAAAGCTATCCTAAAATTGTCACTTGAATTCTATTTCTGATAGGAGAGAACTCACGTTTGGCTGTACTAGGCACTCCATAATTAGAAACGGTGTTCTACACACTTATACACATTCAAGCATAACGTGTGTAAGCAATTTAAAGATGTGAGATAACCAGAAAAAGACGACTTGATATCTTAGTGGAAACATCTGCACAAATTGTAGGTTTGGGGAGAAAAAAAAGGTGAAAAGAGTTGAAATGAGGGCACAGCAAACAGTTTCATTCTGTCCATAAAAATCAACCCCACAATCCAAGTTCTTTTGATGGCTTAGTTTTAGTGCATCCAATACTCCATAAACGGCAGAACCTTAAAGACATAGGTTGTAAATATGCCAATGACGAACACAAATCTGAGGCAACGCAACCTGCATTTACCAGAAAGGGGCAGCTGTTAACGGGCTCTTGTACTCTTGCAATAAACAAGACCTTCAAATGTGGCAGGCAAAGTGGGGGACCCCCCAAAGAGGAATAATTGCCTGTAGTTGGTAGTCCATACTGCCTAAACTCTTGTTTCTTTTCCTACTTCATGCTGCCATTCCTACTATAAGCACAAATATGTGTTCTGCCAGCGCTCCCTGAGAACTGAGTCTGTGCAAAGATCATTTTTGATGGCTTTACTTTGACAGTCAGTCTACCCACCCTTTCTTTGGGTAGCAGTATCCCTTCTGAGACTACCCCCTGAAGCTTCTTACATCAGTTCCAAATACAATCAGAAGCTGGCTTCATTCTCATTCACTTCATTTTCTTGTAGTTGCAAGACAGATAAAGAGACATCAACTCAAACCCAGCATCTGCCAGTTTAGCTAGATGTAAGAGTCCTGAAGCAGTTCGGCATAGGGAATCCAGGATTCTTGATGCCATGCTATGATCAAATTAAACAGCTTTTCTCTAAAGGCACTGACATGTATCAGACCATGATTTAAGCCCTGAGGAAGACAATATCATAAGATGAGCTGTTAGCATCCTCCAAAGACATGCTAAGCTCTTAGAAGGTTTACCTCCAACAATTTTTTTCTTCATCATTCTTAACACCACTTTAAAAATGGTCACAACTGAGAGCTAACAATACTTACCAGAATCAAATTATACTGGTAAAAGAGACTGAGAGTTGACTTTATTCCCCTACCCTAATGGATATAAAATCTACGCAAGAATATGAAAATGAAGGGACAGGGAAACAATTAGCCTTAATGAGGTGAAGAAATCACCAGTAACTGAAATACAAGTCTTAATTCAAAAGTTAGAAAGACTTGATCAGAGCACACTGGAAAACATATTTGCTAAGATGCATATTATTAACTACATTGCAGTGTTACTGATACTTTGGTCACATGACTCTTCTAATGTCGTTTCCTGGCTACTGGAAGTTGGCTTCTAAGAACTTGATAATGCTTATGAGAAGTCTCAATTTAGATGAAAAAACAATTTCACATCTCGTTTTAAAGATCCATCTTTGTTGTGAAGAAATTTATCCATGCAGGGTACCTGTGACATGCTGCAGAACTGAGGGTGCAAAAAGCATGCACGTGACTGTTTTCAAAAGCCTAACAGAGGCACATTTCAAAGATACCACCTGTCTCATTAATTATCAAGTATTTTTCTTCAGGTATATTTGATCAGCCAGGCGCTGCATTTAAATTAAAGCCAGAGATCTATCTACACTGCACTTATGTCATTGCACTACCATGTTTCTCTAACAGAACACAGATCTTGTGCTTCTGAATGAACTTCTGAAGAGGTGATCCTCCCCCTCTACTCTGCCCTGCTCAGACCTCACCTGGAGTCTGCATCCAGTTCTGGGCTCCCCAGTTGAAAAAAACAGGAATCTCCTTGAAAGAGTTCAGCAGAGGGCTACAAAGATGATGAAGGGCGTGGAACACCTCCCTTATGAGGAGAGGCTGAGAGACCTGGGGCTGTTCAGCCTTGAAAAAAGAAGACTCAGAGGGGATCTGATCCATGTCAATAAATATCTAAGGAGCAGGAGGCAAAGGGATGAGGCTGGACTCTTCTCAGCAGTGTGTGGTGATAGGATGAGGGGAAATGGCCACAAACTGAGGCATTGGAAGTTCTGCACAAATGTGTGTGGGAACTTCTTCACAGTGCAGTGACGAAGCACTGGCACAGGCTGCACACAGAGGTGGTGGAGTCTCCTTCTCTGGAGACGTTCCAGACCCACCTGGACGCCTACCTGTGCAACCCGGGCTAGGGAGCTGCTTTGGCAGGGGGTTAGACTTGATATTCTCTAGGGGTCCCTTCCAACCCCTACAATTCTGTGATTCTGTGAAACTAGAAAGTAAAGCTTCACTTTTAGTTGAACTAGAAAGTAAAAGCGCAGCAGCCATCTGCAGGATTCTTTGCGTATTTAATGAAGCCCAGCTGTGCTTTGTGATAAAACAAAAACAAACAAAAAAACCCCAGGTTGACACTGCTCCTGTCTAAAAAGCGTACAATTTATTTTGGAGGTTTTCCCATTTTTTCACCTCCTCTTCAAAAGATAAAAGCAGACAGACTGCAGCAGGGTTACTTTGCAGTTTTCTCCCAGATGCTCCCTTCCAGGAAGTGAACTGAAGGGTTACTTTCAAATTCCACATTTCTTTGCAAAAATATTTCAAGAGATGAGAGCCTCTTCTGTAGGGTTGAGTGGCCTCAACTCTAAGGCCCTTTGTGGGTAAATCCATGCTTAATACAAGACCATGACAACCACTCTCATGCTCCTTCACAGACTGAAATGAACTTCAAAACATCCCAATCATTTGTGTTTCTACAGGAAAAAAAAAAAACAAAAAAAAACCCTAGAATTTTATAAAGACAGCACTTGGAACTTGTGGAACTGCAAGATTCTTCAGTCCTGTTTTTGTCCATGATTGAAAGAAGTGGCAACACAAGACTACTCGAATTTCTTTCATCAGTTTGAATCTCTGTAAATACACTCACTGACATATGCTTGCTAAAGACAGTATGAGGCGTTAAGGAAAGTTGGTCAAAACAAGGTCTTAACCACTTCACCTGGAAATGTAAAATTACACTGCACAGTCACCTTTGAAGTGGCTGTGACTTCGCACAGTTCTAATCATGAGGAGTGGTGTTCTGAGGAATCTGGTGAGCTACTCAGAAAGCAGCCAACAGTAGAACAATTCCCTCTTCAAGTCACAGGATACAAGGAGGACGGAAATATTGGTGGAATGCGGATGGTTGGACTGGATGATCTTGGAGGCTTTTTCCAACCTTGGTGATCCTAGTATAAACATACATCATCCCTTCAGGAATAAGCAGAAGATTGACTGCTGCAGCTCCTTCTTTCTTCTGTTCTCAGAAGGTAAGCATTTAAAAATATTTGCATACTTAAATCATAATACTCACAGGTCTTGTCATCGCCCCAAGTCTGTGGTACAACAAACTCAATATACTCATCCTCATAATATTTATCTTGTTTCTTAGCAATAAGCTGTTTAATAGAGAGCTTACTCACAAAGCACATTTAAATTCTACATCCCTCAAAACTTGTGCACAACAGAACTATTCATTAAAAAAATAATTAAGAAGTGTTACCTTTTTCTGCAGTTGAAGAAATAGTAACTGGAAGAGAAAAAAAAAAAAAAGATACAAGGTAAGTAAATTTGTATTGAACAAAAAATTTGGTTAGAAGTGAGATACACAAGACACTCACTTGTTCCAAAGCATATCTCAGGTGTTAACAGAGCCTCCCTGCACACTTCTGAGTAAAGTAGGATTCCTCCTACCACCCCCTAAGGCTTGGTGAGTCAGTGGAACAGCTGAAGAGATCCATTTCCCTGCTCTAACCATCTGAGGACACTCCCTTTAAGAGAATTAGAGCATAATTTACAGAGGCTGCCCTTCAGATATGCATCCAGCATGTTTTCTGAAGCACTCTGGGAACCAGGCCAACAGGTATACAGCCAGAGAGAACAAAATGAGATAAACGAGGTTCTGACATAAGTCCCGTGAAACTGTATGAGTTGCACGTAATCTCTGAGTTTATTTCCACCACTTCTCTTTTCCCTTGTCACAAGCTGTCTGACTTTTTCTTTTAACTTGAACTCCTGAGGCACAGTTTGAAACTCCCCACTTCCCTCTCTTCTGCAATTTCATCTCTTTTTATCCCAACAGCAAATTCTGTAGTTGAAATCTGCCTCGTGTATTGTCTGACAGGCACATTCTCCTGCACCCATAGTTCTCCAAAACCTCAGGAGTTCATTCCTTAGTTGAGTGAGATGCTGGTCAGAGAACAGTACTCATCAGAACACTGTGCACCACCACACTCCTTGCTGAGTCTCTTCCCTACACACTGAATTCCTGTAATTCAATGAGGAGACCTTTTCCTGACACACGATATGGCAAATTTAAGCCTCTGGTCATCAACACAAGCAAAAGGTCACAGCACACCTTGCCTGCTGCCATGCACCCACTCCACATGGCCTCCTCTCACTAAGCACTGATATCTGTACTGTGCATCAGCTCAGAAGAGCTTTTTCCTGATGCACGTTAGAGATGTAAATCCACAGGGCTTCAGGATGTATTACAGACTTCATTCCACAGAACTACTCTGATCAAGACACATGCTGTGTCTTGCTTACCTGTAGTTATCTATGGCACAGGGGCCTAAAGCCACGTTACACAACTGTAACTCTTTTTATAGTCTCAGACATACCAAGGTGGTATTTCAATGCTCAGAGTGAGTGACTGTTTGGTTCAGTCATTAGTGATCTCTTTCTACTCCCTAAAATACACTCTGTCTATCCATGGAAGTCTCTCACTTCCACTAATGGAGGTCAACCCTAAAGAATAGCATAATTCAGTTCTTATTGGTTTAGTTAGTGCATTTTTGATGTGCACACTTGCACAGTCTCCTTTTGTCTTTCTGTCTAAAACTGAGACAGAACCCACACACAAAGAAATGACCTGAACCACACAATTACCTGTGAAGTATGTACATGCATATAAGAACAAGTCCAACTGTATCATGAAAGCCTGAGGACTACTCCACTGCATAATACAGACATCATGTTACATGCAGGGTAAGCCCTGCGTACTGGACTGAAATTTTACCAAAGCGTTATTTCTCCAGTTCTGCATTAGCATTAAACTTTCTAAACAACACAAAAGAGAATATAAAAACAATTAAAAAGGAGAAAGTTAAAACAACCTTACAACATAGGGTTTGCTTAACTAAAAAAAAAAAAAAAAAAAAAAAAAAAAATGGTACTAAAAGTACATTACATTAAGCTTTGTCTTTGGCTCCTGATGTATTTTAACTAACCATCTTGCACACAGCTGCACAAACATGTATTTCCTTCATTGAGACATAAAAAAGTTCTTAATTATTCTCTGATGGGTTGAGAGAACAGTGTTATCTATAAAAACAGATTCATTTCTCTGTAAGTAATTCCGGTTAAAGCATTCCATAATCTGTTAACCTCATTTCTGCTCTCAGCACAGAGCTAAATGCTGAGCCAAATTTCATGCTTAAAGACTCCACATACTGAACAGTCTTAACACACAGAGAGAAGCTTAAGATCTTATCACTTGTGAGACTTCATTTAAAAATAGCCTAAATAAACTTCATAAAAATTAATTACAGCTTTAAGGAACCAGGAAAATAATTTCCTCATATGTACATTGGTCCCTCAGCTCAGAGAGCAGTTCAGAAAACAATTTTTGTTTGGCAAACTCCTGTAGTTTGAGGTAAAAGTGAACCTTAAAACACTTGTGTTTTAATTCTGTCCTATCATCCTTAAATAAAAATAGGATAGCTAGTTCTCTCTAGGCTCAGAAGTTACAGGACTTTGTTTCCTACTCCAAACATGGCTTTATTCCTGCAGTCAGATGGACTCAATGAAGAGCAGCCCTAATAACTGTACAAAGTCGCTCAGCAACAAATGGAAATCATCACATAAAGATCCTGTGGAACTGCTCAAGTTAAACCTTCTTTTAAACAAGTTAATATTTAATCTTTTCATAAAAGACCTCTAAGTATTTGCTAGGTTGGCAACGTAACAAGCAGCTTAATACCATCAAGAAATCAATTCCAGCTTTTGAACTCTGGCTCAGGAAGAAAACAGAACACGGCATTACCACTGTACTGTATCCCACCATTTGTGGCCTGCAGCTTCGGTTCAAGCTCAGCTCTCAGGTTTTGGTTTTCTCCTCTGTTGCTTCTAAGTATTTAGACCTCGCTGTCAGTTTCCACTGAAATTCATACCAGTTTCAACTTTAAACAATTCTAAAACACATTTTTTTGTTTGGGGGAACAGCACTGCATTTTTTGCTTATTGAACAAAATTCTCTTGAACAAAATAAGCACTGCATATGATTTACATATTAACCTCAGGATACAATAGCACTGTGTATTACATTAGATGCATCAGAACAAGTTAGTGCCTTCAGCAAACAAACCAGTCCATATTCCAGAAATTAAGTGCTGCAAATCAGCTTTTCTTCTGAGGATTTCAAAATATATCCCCTTAGCTACAAAAGGAAAAATAAAATCAAGGGCAAAAGCATTGTTAGGATTGGCTCCTCGGGTTTCTGATTTCCTGAGAAGCCTTAAAGATTTCCAGCAAGATACTACTAAGGAAAGATAAAAATGCAATTAGAAAGTGAAGGCTGCAGCTCACACTGCTGCAAAGCTGAGCAGCATACACTCATGAGCACACTGAGCTGCTGCATCAGACTTGTAATTCCAAAGGATTCAGCATCTCCACGTTGAATGTGCAGGCCTGTGAGGAAAGCTACTGAGTCCTACCTGTCTGCTACAGCATGGAGCTGTCCGTTGGTTAGCTCACATTTTCCCAGATTGCCTTCACTAAGGCTCAGGACAGCCTGCCTGGAGGAAAAGGATGCTGACAGGCTGCTGCAATCTGTCTGGGTCAGACAGCCCAACATGTCACACTCCTGCAGCACCACCAGCAGCTTACACATTGCAGCACTCCATGCTGCAGGGTCACCGCAATACGAAGCATACAAAACTGAGTGTGTGGGCTGTCTTCCTACAGAATGCTAACTCTCGAACACACCACCCAGCCTTTTAGCAGGCTGAATTAAAGTGTACTTCTTCACCTGGACAAACAAAAGTTCCAGGTTTTACTTTAGCATAGAAAAATGTTGTTTGAATTTTGATTTAGACACTGAGCACGATCCTTAGCAGTGTAGATACCTCTTCCTTCAGCTCTCCCTTATGCCTCTGTGCAGTTTGCACTGCTGCCTGTTATCTTCCATCTCACCTACATCACATGAATCACAGAGGCAGAAGCCTACAGAGTATCACAGGAAACAATCCTGCAGACATAGAGATGTCATAAACGGTCTCATAAATGGCACTGGGGAAAGATGCCATTTGTCAGAAGGATTCTTCTTGGAGCACACACTGACAGAGCAGCAGGCTTCAGAAAGCCACAGGAAAGTTTTTAAGGAAACCTACCAAGGCAAGCTAAAAGAAAACACATTTGTCCTCAGCCTTGAAGGAAAACTGAACAACAAAAAAATCTCTCCACAAAACTCATACATCACATACCCACACTTCCTAAAAGGCATCATCTAGTCCAAGCCACTCTCTGAGAGCCAGGAATGTTATTTCCAGACCAAGAAATCCAAGAGCAGAAGTAGCTAAAAGGAAAAAGATTGATCCTACTAATGCTGTACTATGTGCCTTCCTCTTCCTCCCCACACGACAGCTCCTCGCAGAGTTATACTTGGATCACAGCCTCTCCAAGAATCTCAAAGAGTAACTTCACTCCTTGGTTGACTTACCCTGCGGACAGAACAAAGCGCTAAATGTGCAATTGCATTCCTTCACTGCATCATTCCAGATGTAGAGAAGTCACCAGACTGAAATCCAACAGAACCTTCCCTGGGATATTACCGTGACTGCAAAAGTGAGCACCACTTATCGTTAGCTCACTTTTAACTTCTTCAGAGAAAGGCGTGTAATCGAAAGTACAACTTGGATTTATAGTCATTTAATTCCCATTTACAAATACAGATCTTTGCCATTCAAAGGAATATGGTAGAAATACCACATACTGAGGTAACTGGGGAAGACAATGAGTGAATTTCCTCAAACACACACGCCTGCACCACAGACCCGGTGATGGGGCAGTGGCACAGAATGAGGACCTTAGCACCTCTGCACTTCTCCCAAAGCTCTGTGACCCTTCCACACTGAGCTCTTCCTTATTTTTTGACTGGCAGGCACCCACCAATGTATTCCTCCCTCAGCAGCACGGATTTTTTTTAGACAAATGACTCCAGACAACTGAGTTGACAGCACCACACGGCCAAAAGCCAGAACAATAAAACACTGCCAGGTCCCTGCTGAAAGGTGTGGGGGGCCAGGAGCTGCATTACATGCCTTGCCACCAGCTGGAACAAACAATCTCTGCATAGGTTTGGGTCACAAGGACACAGAGTTGTTTTAGCTTCATGCCTTACTGGTCTGATTTCTAAAGAAAGCAAACAAACAAAAAAACCCTCAGGGTCTGCAGCTCTAGGACACAGCTCCCCCACACTGCACTGCCAACTCATTCAGAAGGTAACATTTGTTCAACCCAGTGGTGCAGGAGAGGTGGATCCACTGTGTGCCTGCATCCAGTGGGCAGCACGGGTGCACCAGACCCATGTCTAAGGCAGCACTCATCTCAGGGGCGCAACACATAACATGTCCTGGACATCTCTGCTGCAGGGGTGTAAAAGTCACACCTTGCCATATGCTGGTTCTTGCCAGCATCATGGTCACCAAATTTAGTGTGTTGGTGACCACCATGTTTATTGCTATAGGACTCAAAGAAGAATACTCACAGGGACAGATAAGATGCAGTACTATTTCAAATAAGGCAGTACAACATGCACTGCAAACCTCTTTTGTTATTTGCTGTCAGTCACGGCTACAATTGGTTGTATGCTTAAGAAAATATTAACACAATTCTTTAACTACAGCAATTAATTTAGGGAGGACAGAAGCTTGCTGCCCAGAAACGTTCTCTTATCACAAAATAAAAAAAGGTTGTTATTATGTGAAGTTTTTTCCAGCTTCAGCGCAGAGTGTACTTGCACAAATACAAACAGGGCTACAGTAGAAATTGGCGTAGCTGATACAAAGATACTCCTTGGGTACCAAGTTACATTTTGACAACTGACAAGATTTCTCCTGCACATTCTGTGAACAGCGAACTCTGCGCTCCCACATTCACAGCTCAAGAACAGCCAGAAAGGCAGCCAACTTCTGGAAACCCACAACATCCTACCCATGACCCCCTGCCTCTGCTGCTACAGAATACTCTTACAACTTACAACAAAGGTCTCATAATGGTTCTTACTGAGAGCATTTGCCTGTTTTAAATGACTTGAAAGCTCAGAGTTACACTTGGTTAGCACGCAGGAAGAAATGTCAGTAAGTCTTAAGCTCACAGCCCCAGGCTCGTGGCCATGCCAGGAACCGACAAGACACAGCACCAGGAGCTGCAGCAGCTCGAGTAACTCCAGGCCTTTCCTGGAGGCACCATCCAATGTCAGCACCTGCCTGCAGCAACAGACCAGGTACGCTGTCTCTGAAAAGCCCTATTCCCTGAGAAGCTCTATTCACTACTAATTTAACATAATTGCCCAAAGAAACTTAATGAAACTTGATTTTCTTCAGCTTTTTAATCACTAGTGCCATTGCACGTTCTATTTGCATTTTGATTGATTTTAAACCTCAGCAATACTTCAACATGGTTTTCTTAGCTGCTTAGCAGAATAATTGGACTTCATTCAGATTTTTCCTCTGAAATAAACCCCACTTTAACATAACAATTACAGCTTTATTGCCCAGCAGTTTGCAAGTGCTGCATTAAGTTATTCTCAATATTGCCTTGAAGCTAAATTAAGCCAAAAGAAAGGCTAGATTCTACTTGAAGACAAAGAAAGCTGTTAGCTGAACAAGGCAGTCCGCTGTGCTCCTTCTGACACAGAGGGAACAGGAGAAAACATGATCTCAGATGCTTCTGTCTTTCCATGTCCTCAGAACAAACTGATGACGTTTACAACCGAAGGAGGGGTACCGACACTTGGGCTGGCCAAATCAAGCTCACTGTAAAACTACATTCAAGTATGTGAATTTATGAAAGGGCCTTTTCTCCTCTGGAGAAACCTTACTTGGATCTGTGGTTAAGGAGGACAGGGGAATCAGATTTGATGACCTCTTGAGGTCCCTTCCAAACCTTGCAGTTCTGTGAAGACACTTGGCAAGAGATCTGAGACACAAGACTGAGCATCAGCTTCTGCAGGCAGAGCATGGGTGGCCGGTGCTGGGCAGCTGCTCTCCACAAGATGAGTTGCTCTGCAGGTAACACTAGAAACTATCGCTCCATTTAAAGTAAACAGTATAACTGAATGAAATACAATTTGTTCTCTGAAGAGATTTTTTTCAGGTAAAGGTAATAATATCTTTTTGGGAAAAACTAACAAACCAACCAACAAAACCAGTCTTTATGACTGCCGTCACCAGTCCCTGCACCTGCTGGGGGCCTCACAGTTCAGGCTGCTACTAGAAAATCCATTTTCTTCCTGTCTAATTCTCTAGAAAATAAACACTCCTTATTTAACTACTCCAACTTCTGATTGATTAAAGGTGTGGCTGATCCCTCTGCACAAGGGAACGCAAACTCTAGACAGCTGCTGCAACCTACAGAAACAAAGTGGTGAAAGAACTGTGTGCTCACTGTAGGCCTCTACTTCGCTGGAAAGATATCCATCCACCTCTGCATTTGGTGTCCAGTACTTCCAAAATCAATTGTCTCCTTACTTAATTTCTGGCCCTGCAGCCAATCTTTCCACTAGCACTAGGATAAAATCTCACTACAAAACTCTGTGGATAGAAATCTCTCTGTAAATCTCACCAAAAAGTATTCAGCACTTGGTTTCTGAAATAAAGATTTTGCTGCTGTCAAGTTCAACAATTAATGGGAGAAATCAAACTATCCAGCAAGCAGACTCATTCACGTGAATTAGAAGAATCTGGTAACATAATTAAGTTTTAAGACAGATTTGTTTTCAGTACTGTTGAACAGGTTGGGTTGATCTCTGCCACTTGGGTTTAAAAATGGACGTGTCTATGATGATGAGAGCTCATTTTCTGCCAGCAACACATTAACAACACAGCAGTCAGTAACAGCTTCCACACACTCCCATCAAGATAGGAGTACACCACACTTACAAGCCCTTTAAACTTTCCTCAAGTTTTCTCATGAAAAACACATCATTTAAAGCCACATCTATCAGCTGTGAGCAAATTTAACGATGGGGAATTCATGTCTTTAGCATACAAGACTTCTAGATATTAAGATTCAATAGAACAGCAATTTTGAGATTCTGTCCACGTATAGCTCATCAAGTTAGCTGGTAACAAATGCTGTCATCTTTTAATGCTGGAGGCTTTGCTGCTTGTACTGGCAAAACAAAACGTCACTCTCACTTCAACCTAAGGAAGGTTTAATTTTGTGACAAACCTTCACTGCAGCTTCTTTATGTTTCCTTGAAAAAAAGAAAGAAAACCAGCAATGCTCACAGAAATACAACAGAAGAACCAGATGATGCAGAGGAGAAAACATCCAGATAACAGGACAGAAAGTTCTGGCTTGAGGACAAGACTTGTTTCATTCTTCCTCCCCCCCACAACCCTCTACTACACCTCCCCACCCCTCAGCTGATCTTTGATTGCTAGGCTACCTAGGAACATGAACAAGTGGCAGCATATGGACTGCCAAAGCCACCACAGAGGGATGTGGAGACCCATACTACAGGTTAGAAAGTATTCCAAAGCTCTCAGTTAGAAAATACAGCTTAAAGCAAAAACAAAAACACAAAACAAAAACAACACTCTAATCTCCTGATCTTTCCCCCCACCCCAAAAGGAAACATGATCCTGCTGACTTCTCACCACACGTTCTTGGAAAGCATTAACTCAGAGCTCACTGAAAGGGCAGGACTGGCAAGCAGCCTAGCAAGAGGCAAGTGAGGAGACTGATGCATGCATCAATCCTGCTAAGGCTGAATTCTGCTGTCATCTTAGGACATTGCATATAGTGACATAGCTGCAAGGACATCTACATTTGCAGGTCAAGTACTGGAGAGTGATGAATTGGCAAGAAATGATGTCTGTGAAGAATAAGAAATTACCGCCTCTGTAATTTGGGATAATTAGATCAGAAAGGTGGTTAGTTCTAACCAAGCACAAGACCACCCAGCCCTCAAAGCTGTGGCTTCCCCAGCAACTACAGAGAAACGTGAACTGGCGTGAGATCAGGAGGTGCAGCTGCTTGTCCTAGGGCAGAGAAGTCACGCAGAGAGTAGAGCACCGTGCACAGCAGGTGGGAGATGAGGCACAGCTGCACGCAGCTTATGCCCAGCATCAAATGCCCCACAGCTCTCCCAGACCTCATCTTCTGCCTGCTGTCAGGCCTCTCTCCCCAGTCCTGAATGCTTCTTGGCAAAACAGAGTCTCTCCAATGGCTCTGCACGTGTGGGAAGATGGGAGAAACAGGATCGTGACAGGTTTGAGAATGTCAACAGAAAAAGCCAAACAAAAGAGAGAAGATAACTGAACCGAGTGCTCAGCTGGCTTTATGCTTCATTTGGTTAAGTGTCTAAATTATGAATTATTTAAAATGCTCAAGCCAATCCTCCGCACCAGTCACTGCATTATTCCAGCAGACACCCATCCTGTAACACAGCGAGCAATGCCCCTTTATGCAATCAATAGGCTGAATCTGAGCTTTTTGTACATTTTAATATGTAAAAAACCCATGGAATGTAAGTTTTGCATTAAAAGGATAAAAATATATGCACAAGATCTCTACAGAAATCCAATGCACAACTTGCAGCCTCTTCCAGCTACCATTAAACAAACTCCTCCCCCCAGAATTCCACATTACTTAACAGATTTTTCAGATCAGAACAGAAACCACGCCCTGCCCAGGTACCATCTATTCCAGTATTGTGGAAACACACTTTGCTTCTTTTTTAATCCAAATTTGATAGACATAAAGCAGTGACTGCTTGTCAAGAGGAACAGCACGATCAATCACAGGTTCTCCACATGCATGCTAAGAAGAGACTGTGGCTGAGGCATTTAATGGCAGTTTTGAATTCACCACAGACAATTGCAAATCAACTTATAACTCTGCCTATTCACTTGAAACAAATCAAGTTTGTTCCTTTCCAAATAACTTCACATTTCATTGAAATCTTGTTTCCCTCTCTCTGCAGTGCTAGCTTGCTTAATTCCAGCTGAATCGCTACTTCCATCTCTAAATAAGAATGCCACTGTCTGGAGACAGACATCAGATGCACAACCCAAAGAGCACAAATAAGAAATCCCGTGTGAAACCATGTGATCTCTCTGTAAATCACACAATCAAAATGGCTCAGTGTTTCCCATTTAAGACAGTGCTGCACCATATATAGCATCAAAGGGAGAGCGTTACAGAAACTGCAGAGGCAAGCTATGCTGCTCTCACGATCAGATGATCTTGTGAGCAAATTCTCCTTGACAATCTTGTACCCATAACACAATTTTAATAGTCAAAAGGGAACGCGAATGAGGAACAGATGAGCCATTTGGTCTTTTGAAAGAAAGGATAAGCAGATGCTTGATATGCTGCAGAGGAGGAACTTGATTTTTAGCACAGATAAGAAGAGACAGTCATAAGTTCCAACAGGAGACACCGCACAGACTGGGGGTGGGGGAGAAGCAGCGCCTCCTTTCTTTCCTGGCACAGGCCAGGAGAAGTTAAAGACATCCCAGAGAAATCAATTTGGTGACAGTACAAATGGTGATATTAGGGAAACAGCTCAAAGAGCACTTTTTTGCTAGGGCTGCACTGCTCCTCGTACGCACCTGGGTCCATCCAGTGTTGATTCAGCTGATGCGATACAGTGACTGGCATTACCTGTCAAATGTTACTACAAAACATCCCACACTGACGAGAAAAAAAAATGGTTACTCCTGTCCTGGTACTGCCAGAACACACAGCGGGCAGAGGGACTTTAACAAGCGAGCTCAGTTGAAAGCTTGCTACCAGGCATTTCAGGAAACTACTATTTGCAACACTGGGAATGAAAACACATCTCAAACCAGCTTGAATGTGTACCAATAAAGAGTTGAATAAACACAGATGTATTGACTGAGTTAAAAAGGAACCCAGTAAATCCTCAGCATTTATAGACACATTTAGACAGGCAACTGGGATTCCTCCCTTCCCTGTTTTTCACCTATATCTCAAGTTCTCATACTACCCAAGCACTTCCAGATGAAGAACAAAAACTCATGAGCCACATCTACAAGGTGAGGAGGAAGAACCCCAGTGGGGACAGCACTGATCACAGCTACATCAGGACATTAACACGTTAACAGTTCCTAGCTAGCTCAGATAGTTGTGCTCAGCTCTTCACCTTCCCTAACACAGGCCAATTTAGGCCAAGATTTGGAGCTCAGGGGAGGTCTCGTGCCATGTGGATAGCAGTATGTATCACCAGAACTGCTGGATGGGCAGAACAGACAGCTGCACCCTCCCTGGTAGGAAATGGCTGCACTGAGCTCAGTGACCTGTGCACCTCTGCTTCTCAACCCAACGGTAACTACAGATCACAGAAAGATGCCAACTGCAGCAGAGCCATTGGGAACAGTTTAACGAAAAAAAGGGAAAAGCTTCACTAGAGGGCAGGGTCCAGGCACTGCAGAGGGGACTGGGAGTGAGCAGGGTGCACAGCAGGCAGAGGAGGAAAGGCAGAGACAGAACAATTTCCAAGAAACCAGGCTGAGCAGCTGCTCTTGGACTGTATATTTTGTGGGTTTTTTTTTTTCCCCAGTAGGAGAATGCCAAGCGAGCAGATTTCATACCATATAAAGGGCACTCGTCCACCCATCCCTATAAAGCAATAGGACCAACACAGTGCAAAGAACCAAATAAGAAGGTTGATAATCTTTCAGCTCATGCTAAACATCTAGTTTTCCAATACACTTGTATCCAGCCTGAGCACCTTAACAGGAATGCCACTTATTCATAACAAGAGAAGAGGCTCTCACTTAAGATGACAACAGGCATGCTTGAGCCAAGGCACTGCAACAGAACTAAGTGCAAACACAGCAGTTTTATTTTTTAAAACTCACAAGAAAGGCACATAAGCACAGCTAACTATTAGTAATAAACTAATGTGCTTGATTAGTTAGCTCTTCACTCTCCTGAAGAGGAACCCCTTTTCCTATGGGAACGGCTCCACACAATCCATGCCAATGCTGTTACTTGAGCACCGATCCTGTTGCTGTTGTCAGAAATCAGGTTACTGAGCTGCTGCTGTTTATGCCACATTGCTGTGCTTGTTAACTGCTGCATTAACATTTTTAGTAGAGATTTCTTCTGGAGGAGGGAGATGGAATTACCTTCCTTCTGTTTATGCAACAGATTCTTCAAATGGGTGCATTACTGCACATCACCGAGTGCTTCTTACGTGCTTTGGGGAAATCAGAGCTATCCTCCCACTTAAAAGGGCGACTGCAGTCAGCACAGTAGTGAAGGAGTTAAACATCCACCAGTAACAGCAAATTACGAATTCCAAGTTACACGCTGCTGTTTGCCAGATTTGAGACGTGTTAGACACTAAAAAGCAAACCGCTCAGCAACTAGATGTTCAGAAAGTAGACAAAGTGATTTACTCTCACATCTCTCAAGAATCACAGCCTTCCAAGCACCAGAACACTAATACAAGACTACTGTGCTCATAAAACAAGCAGTTCTTACAACTCCATCCAGGAGAAGAGCCAGGATGACAGCACAGAATTTTAGTTACAGAAACAAAATGCTACCTGTAACAAGTTGTTTATTTGCTTTAAATGATGCCAGCTAACACACCTAAGTTACAATCTGCAGGCAACTCAGATGAAGTTAACATCTTTCTCTTCTTCCTCTGTGCAGACTGAACTACCAAATTCTGCTAGTAAAAAAGGGGTGCCTGTATGAGACAGCCTGGTTTCACCCATCAGTTTCAGCTGTGTAATCAGAACAGTGACTTCTGATCAAGATATAGCCAGTCAGTATTAAAGCTGCTCACCTACAAAAGGTTTTGGAGAATGGTGGGATAAGCAATGAGCTGCAAGTCACCCAAGTGAGAGTGAGCCTCCAGAGACAAGCTCCAGTCATGCCGAGCGTGACCTTCTGAGGGGATGTGGTAAGCAGAAAGAATCAGTTCAATTCACCAACAATATAATACCACCATTGTTTACAAAGGCAATGTTAAAAGCAAAACATGTTTTGACAACGGGAAGGAAAACAATAAGCGGCTTTAAACTAATGAAAAGCCATTCTGCACTGCTCGCTATGTATTTCTAGGTGTGCTTTCTCAGATACAGAGTTCCATGCAAGTTACAAGTAGAAAGAAAAAAATGATCTACTAAGAAAGCACTAACTAATGCTTCCCTAATTTAAAGGCATTTAAAGAAAATTCTGAATGAGAACTGCCTTAAGCCTTCTCCACTTCCTTCAGCTGTGTGCATTCACAGAGTTTTTCCACAACAGTTCCCTCAACTTCCACGCATCTGGTGAGAAATGGCTGCTCTCATCTTTCCAGTTGGCCCAGCAGCCAGATTACCAGATGGATCACGGCTACACAGCAGCAGTGGTCTCAAACAGCCAGCACACACCAGCTCAGCCCAGTAATGCTTCAGAGAAGTACACCGATGCTGGTAGTTTCTGTGGAGGAAAACTACAGAACAGCTCACACTGAGAACCTCCTTTCGTTGTACCATTCCTTCCTGGTGCTCACAGGCAGTATGTAAGCAATATAATTCATGGTTGTAGAAGTGGCATAGCCGAGTTAATACATGCCAGTGGTGAATTACAGAGCAGGGCCAAGGCCCTCAGCCACCAGGAGCAGGACATTGAGCAATATGGCAATGCCCCAACGCAGGAGGGTGGGGCAGGTAGTACAACGAGGCAAAACTGAAATGAAAAGAGTAGCAAGAAAAAGGAAGCAACCTCAGCTTTACAACACAATTTCCTACTTTTATTAAGAGTATTTTATGACACTGCATTAATCTTGGCTTTGCTGTAGATCTGCAAACTGAATACATATATTTAATCATTAATATAAGAGCTGAAACTTGGGAAGAAAAAACACCACCACCACTACAACAGGACAGAAGAAGCAGTTGGGGAGAACAAAGCCTTTCTTTCTTCCTGTTTCCTTGCTAGCCATTTTAACAACTTGCTAACCTTTAACAATGACCTTGGGAAAAAACACTGATGCCTGTGGTTGTAATTTCTGTTTTACTCTCAGTATTTACTCCAGCTGTTTCGTCTCTTCCTTTATAAAGCTTTCCTTCCTCCATCTGTCCTTCCCTCACCCAGACACATATCAGCCAGAGGCACAACAAGCCATAAGTCCCACTTCTGCACCTGCTGTATGGGCACATGTGCTGAGACTGCCACTTCACTCATTAGCAGCGCATTAAAGGCAAATCCTTGCTTCACAGTACACACTGCAGTAGTTTTCAAACCAGACTAAAACATATGGAATACAGGGAGAAAGTAAACATACCTGCCAAGAGAAAGAGAAAAAATCTGTTGCGCTCTAAATCCTCTCTGTGCTGGAACTCAAACATAGGGTAGAGAAAGAACATTGGGGGGGGGGGGGGAGAAGAAAGCAACTGAAAACATCATAAAACACTTGAAAAACTATCTTTCTTGTCTGTTGAGATGAATTTTCATTACATGCACAAAGTTCAACAGAAGGTTAAAACATTATAACAGCAATTAAATCGGAAAAAAAGTCATAGAGAAACAAATCTTGGTCGCCAGGCACCATTTTGACATTAAACAACTGTAGGACTCAGAGACAGCAATAAAAATCAATAGGTAATTTTCTTACTAAATGACCTCTTTTTCTTAATAGCCTGTATCTGCAGACACTGAGAATAAAGTTGATTTGCAAGCAAGAAGTGCCAGACGTCTGGAAATCAGATTTATAGATGTGAAAGTTCTTGCATAAACAGGAGCCAGCCTTTTCAACTGTTTGCACACAAATGAAATCCTGCTGAATTTGGAAGGACTCTGCAGCTTCTCTGTGTCTGCAAAGGTCTTCCATTAGATGGGGGTCAAAGATTTATCTCTGGACAAAATTACTCAGCAGCATTCAGCACTGACCCACTCCGTGATTAGGGCACAGAGCTGGGATTTTGGGAGACGAAGGAGCCATCCTGATTCAACCAGCAAGCACCAGTGCACAAGTCACTTCAGCTCCTGAATTTCTGTTCTTTTTGATGAGAAGGAACACATACCCCTGGCCTGCCTTTCACCACCTTGGACTTCATATCACATCTGTGAGATGTAAGTCAACCCAACACAACCCCCTCAGCACTGCTCTAACCCATGCCCCAGACCTCCTGTACTGGAGACTGTAAAACTTGGTTCCAAGTGTTTATAGTTTTAAGCCCTATTTCCCAAAAATAACAGTACTATTTACTCATACAAGCAGACTACTAAACCACAGCAATCTGACACATTTGGATGCACTGACACTCATAACTCTTCGTGTCAACATTTCACGTATTACCTCAGTACGCATTCATTTTAAATTCTATTTCTACTACTTTATGTCCAAATATCATTTTGCTTGCTGTTTATGCTACGTGCCATTCCGCATATGTTTAACAGAAAAGCTGGGATAGACAAAATTTCAGAAGTTACCCAAAAACTAAGTACTGTGACAGAAAAAAACCACCCAATTCGGATCACTTCCAAAGAACAGGTATCTTTATAAGTTTCACCAAAGTCTATTCAAGTGCTTTATTTCACGTCAGAGCTACCCAAGCAAGTATTTTACAGAAACAGAAATACATGGATGAAAGCACACCAACACACATAGCTTAAAATAGTTCTTCACTCTTTTATGGTATGTTTTACCTTTTAATCCCACCTTTCTTACTTGAAAATACTGAACGCTATATGATGCGCTTCTTAGATTTCCTACACTGCTTCCAAGCCCCAACAAGGCTGGTGAATGCCACGCATCCCTGTGCGTCTCCATTTCCCCTGAACGGGTGAATATCCTCCTGAGCCAGACTTAATTTCCTCCGATAGACAGAACAGGGCACATATCATTCTGACACCGACCACAAATCAGATTTCCGCCAGGCTGAACCTGCCTTGACGCAACCTGACAAACCCGTAAGCCCCAAATCCCGCTCAAGGGAGGACGTTTACAGCCTAATTACACCTCCGTGACACCAGACCCCGGGACTGTTAATTAAAAGGGGTGGGGGGAGTGCAACTCAACACGCTCCAGGAGTACACGAGGAAGTTCCAGATCGGCTTCAAATGAGCGAAATAGAAAGGAGGAAACGCCGCCTGAGCAGCCGCAGCTGTGAGGCAGAGATCCCGCCCGGGCTCCAGAGTCCCCCGACCCCTCCCAGGGCCCCGCCGCCACCAGGCAGAGCCCACCGGGACCCCCGCCCGCCCTCCATAGGAGGCAACAGGTCAACCCAGGCTGGGGGCGACGAGTGGGGGGAAGGGGAGGGCAGGGAGAACGAGACCGCTCCGAACGAAAGCCCGAGGGAAAAGTGACCCTTCCGGGCTCCGCAGCGCGGGGCAGAGCACCCAGGGGAGCGGCGCGGAGTCCCCCGCCCGGCTCTCTCAGCCCGCCCGCCCGCACTCCGTCCCCACACTCACACACACACAGCTCCACCACGTAGGCGTAGTAGGACCAGGCCACGACCAGGGCGATGAAGGCCACGGGCACCCAGGCCAGCACCTTCTGGCAGCACTTGAGGACGTGGGACGGCGCCATCTTCCCCCCGCGGCCGCCGCAGGAGGCATCGGCGCTGCGCGGGCGGCGGCTGCAGCAATCGCCGCCGCTGCGGAGCCGGCCCCGGGCGGCGCGGGCAGGCCCTGGGCGGGCCGCAGTGGGCGGGAGGCGGGCGGGAGATGGGCGGCTCCGCGCCCGCCGCCTCCGCCTCCTCCTGCCTGCGGGCGGGCGGCTCGACGCTGGTCACGTCCCCTCCCGGCCCATGGCAGGGCAATTCGAGAAGCTGCGCTCTGTACGGCTCCGCTGTGCAGCAGCAGCATTATGCTCATCCTGAAGCCAAAGCACAATGGGAAGGACGGGAGCCCTGAGCAGGGCGCCGTCCCCTCACGGCCGCTCCCGCGGCGCTCCGGCGCCACCTGGCGGCTGCAGCGCTGAGGCGCGGGGCGGGCTCGGCTGAGGGAAAAACGAGCGAATGAATGCAACCGGCCGACAAGGGACTCGGTTGGTTGGGTGTTAGGAAACATTTCTTCTCAGGAAGAGTGGTGAGGCAGTGACACTGGCTGCCCAGGGAGGTGATGCAGACACTGTTCCTGGAGGTGTTCAAGAGCCATGGAGTTGTGGCACTGCCACTTTTATACCGACTGCCTGGCATTGTCCGGCACGCTGACTGCCTGGTGAACACTGTGAAAGCAGCACACAGTGATGTTTAGTGCTCCTACATTTCTTTGATACTGAAATGCTTGCAGCTAAACTAAGGAAAATGGGTGGAATTTTGAATCCCATACTCAGTAATTCCATAACACACTGTGGATGTTTCTCTGTAGTAGTGACAGTCACAACCACCTGGGACAGCCAAAAGTGACTATGAGGCAAAAGTGACTGTCAAACTAGCAGAAAATACCTCTCAAATGTTATCTCCAGCTGTTCGTTGTACCAAGTACAACCACTGGAAACACTGAACCTGTGGTTGGATGCTTTTTTACAATCATAGTGTTGTAGAATATCCTGAGTTGGAAGGAACCCACAAGGATCCTCGGGTCCAACCCCTGGCTCCACACAGCACTATCCAAAATTACTACCCAAAATCAAACCCTGCATCTGAGAGCGCTATTCAAATGCACCCTGAGCTCTGACAGCTTGTGGCTGTGCCCGCTGCCCTGGGCAGTCTGTTGCATGTCCTCTGCCCTTTGGTGCAGGACCTTTTCCTAACACTCAACCTGATCCTGTCCTGTAAAGAATGAATTCCTTTCTCGTGGATAATACATGAGAGAGACGCTGTTTTCTGAGGGTCACTGGGATGGTGGACTCCTTATTAAAGGAGGGGTGTGAGCAGTGGAATATAAAACTGTGAGCAGTGGGTTATAAATCCCTGCATCACCCTACTGGAAGTCTTGGGTACAGGGCTGTTGAAGCTTGATTTACAAAGGGGATGTGTGCACACAGTGTGACCTAAACAACCACTTTTAGAAGTGAACATCTTCACTGCATGTGTGTTCTTCGCTCTGCACTGAGCCCCATGGGCCACACCACATCATTGGTTGCAACTACAGCCAGCTTGTGCTGAGCCTGCGGTGCCTATGGCTGCTGTTACTGCCCTCTGATGCTGCTTTCATCCTTCTCCCCACTTTTCATAATAATCTTGTAACCTCTTACAAGAAGCAGTGAATACGAATCACAAAGCCAGTGACAGCTGTATAAGCCTGTGAGAGATGATTTTTGACCAGCCATTGCCAGCAACATTTCTGCACAGTGTTTCCATCCTAAGAGCAACTGAAGTAGAAGTGAATCAAAGAAAGACGCTGACAAGGCTGTGAGGCACTAGGGGGGCTGCTTGTCCTGGACGGTGTGCTCCCACCTGAGGAATTGCACTGCATAAGGACCACTTATGGTCAGGGAGTAACATCTTCCACTTCTCAGAGCCATCTGGGATGTGTCTACAGTGACCTCCTGAGCAGAAAAGAGCTCCTTAAATGGATGCCAGGCAGAATGGAAGCAAGCTCTGCTAGAAATGACTGTGTCTGCTTGGCTTCAAAGCACTGCACTACAGCTCCTGTACAGTCATCCCGTAATTGTCACGAAGCAAAACTCAAGTGTCCCCAGCCCACTTCACACGCCCCTTTCTGACTGCCCATCTGCTTTACCTTCATGAAGATCTCACTGAGAGAAGTGAAATGTACCTTTGCATCCTCCATACTGACATACTCTCTTGCACAGTCTTGCAGAGGTTTGCTATGCTGTTTGCAATAAACAGTTCATGCAACTTGGCAGGGAAGAAGTGGAAAAATTTACTGCACTGCAGATTACTGTATCACCCCTTACATTTTTTCATTTTAAATTGAAGAAGATATATAAAAATTTGTTGTCCTTTTGGGAAGTTGCCTTACAACAAAACACTGTGAACACTCCTTCAGATGTTCTCATTGTTCTCTTTAGCCTTCATCATCATAGTTTCAACTCAATCTTGCTTCAGTGTTTTTTCCTTTTTAAGGCCAGGAACAAGCCATGTCCAGGCAGAAGCAACCCAGCATCCTCTTAGGTGGAGATTAATGCAAAGTAATAACGTGTCTCATTAGGAATTTTATTTATTTGTTCCTGGTATTAAACAGACAAATCCCATTTTGTAGGCTTCATTTCTGATTTATGTGTAAAACCAAAGGAGGTGGCTCAAGTACTTGCTCTCCGCATTCCAGTGCAGCTCATGTAATCCTGTATACATTAACTGTGAGTGATTGGTTGTCCTTGTTTGCATTGGGTCAAATCTTAAATTATGAAGAACTTGTTTTGCTCAGTCAGCATTTGAAACATTTAATTTAAGCTGTGTTGATTTATTTCCTGCTTTCCTAGCATCCTTTTGTTCACTCATGTTCATGTCTCCTAAATTATAGTTTATTCAAAAGGCATTTAATAAAGGTTTGCTTCTTATAATAATAGGAGCTATCATTTAAATACTGCCCTTTTCCTCTTGAATTCTCTTTTCTAAAGACCAGAGCGTTTTGCTATCCTTCCAGTTCAGCAGGGAATACAATCAGCTATCCTGTGACTCAGCTCCCATTGCCTTAGGAAATCACCTTGTGTGCCTTACTTAAGGGACACACAGTTTTTAGTAATGTTTGCTCCTTCTAATGAACGTCATAGTAAGATGGCACATCATTGAAAAAAATGTATTGGAACACTGCATTGACAAGTCTTAGAAACAGTTCCTTTGTAAGAGTTTTCACTCTTCCAAGAAAACAGCACTTTGATTTATAGACAAAAAAAGTCCAAATGCAAGTACTTGTATTTAGGATCCATTAAAGCTTATGAACAAAGAAGGCATTGCTAAAGTACAAGTTGAGTCTGGTGAAACTCATCTGCTGTGCTCCCTCTGCAGTTTGCAGAGAAGGACTCCAGGGAATGGCCTGGGGCTGTGTCAAGGGGAAGGTCAGGTTGAATATCAGGAAAAGGTTCTTCACCAGAGGGTGGTCAGGCCCTGGACAGGGCCCAGTGGTAAGGACACTGAGCTGCCAGAATTCAAGGGGTGTCTGGGCAACGCTCTTCAGACATATGGTCTGATTTTGGGTGGTCTGTGTAGAACCAGGAGGCGGAATCGATGATGATCTTTATGGGTCCCTTCCAACTCAGGGTATTCTACAATTCTATTCTATGATAAGGCCGGATCCTTCAGAGAATGTTTTGGTGCTTGCTGGTGCCTGAAATCCCACACGTTTCTCTGCACTGACTGTCCCTTCTCACAGATCTTCCAGTCTGAGAGCATTTTAAACGAAGTGAACATGAATTTCACATTTTGCCAAATGCAGAGTGCCTACTCCCAGAGCCTTCCATCTTTAACTTTGCCAGAATCTCCCAGAGCCTTCTTCCCTTTAAGTTACACCAGGGGAAGTTCAGGTTGGACATCATGAAAAAATTCGTATCAGGAGTGGTGAGGTATTGGAACAGAGGCCTCCCAGGGAGGTGGTGGAGTCATCATCCCTGGAGAGGTTCAAGAAATGTGATGTGGCACCGAGGGACATGGTTAGTGGGCATGGTGGTGACAGGCTGATGGTTGGACTGGATGCTTTTAGTGTTTTTTTCCAACTTCAGTGATTCTATTATTTGATATCCACACCACAGTCAGTGAGGAAAGGCAGGCCACCATCAGCCAGGGCAGAAAAAGAAAGGATGAGATTCCAATTGGGCATGTGGGTGTGAAAAAGCACAGCGTTTTGCTCTCCAAGGAGTGAGGTGTACTTTCTGACATGACACAGGTGGGTGCACAGTTCGGCACTGTTGGGAGGATGGCATGCATGAGCTGCAGTGCGGTTCCTGGGTCTGTAAGGAGAGCTTTGCACCACGGCCCTCTGGTTAATGAAGCAAAAACTTTATTAACTGAGCCAACACCAGCCTAATGGGAAATCTGTCTCCACATATGCTGCATAATTTCTACATTATTGAACCAACTAGGAATTGTTTAATCAACAAAGACAGCAGGAAACCTTCAAAAGCAGATGAGCGGGGAGCTGCGAGCTTGTTTGTGGATTCATTTTGTGCAAGCTCAAGTCTCTCAGGTTTCCTTTCCACCTCTTGTTGGGCAATGTCCTCAGTTTCTCTAGGAGGAATTTCTGTGGTTTCCTGGTCGTATCTATGTCCACAGGTTTTATCTTCGTGCTTCCCCTGCACGCGGCGGCTTTTGCTTAGTCAGGGTGGATCTCAGTAATATCAACCGCAGCACTGGGATATGTGCACTCTGTTCAGAAGGACTGAAGATTTCTTTCTTCATTGGTGCAGTTTTCTGACTTAGCTGTGACTGCTTAATAGAAGAGGCTGAAGACACAAGACATGTTGGCACTCTTCCATGAGAAGAAAACCATATTTAAAACTCCAGCGTACATTTATTAATCCATGTCTATGCTTAAGTCAAAGTATGGGCAATAAGTCTGAATTTTGAAATATTTCCTCTGTCTGAATTTGTTCCCATTTCAGCCCTTTATATGGAGGTACTCATCCTCGTATGTTCTTTTAAAATATGTTAAATGAATTCATGAGACCTCTGCAATATGTAATATGCTGCTTTTTATTCCAAATAACACTCAAAAGCAAAATTAGAGCATTTTTTAGAATTTAATTTTATTTCATTTTTAAGTATATTTCTGTTGAGAGGGAGGATTCCTAGGATTAAAAAAGTCATAATTGATACATTTCATTGGCACATTGGCAGTAGGCAAGACCCTTACATAAACTGTGCTGAGTAATGTTGACAGACAGCTTGCAAATACCATACAGTTACTAAAAGGAACTTAAAAAAAATTAAAACCACAATGGATTCCTTAGAAGACATGTTCAATCTAGACACTTATGTAAACAGCTCTTTCAGTCTAAGATATTTTATCTGAGAAACGATTTTAAGACTGTTTCACAAATCTTTTTGGCGAAAACAAACAAAAATAAGCTGCAGATTAAAAACAGAGCCCGATTCTTTAAGGGACAAATCTTCCCTGGCATTCAGAGGAATTCCTTCCTGGCTGCACTTTCAGGATAGCTTCTTCTGAAAATGTTAATCGTATTTTAATTCCTAAGTAATCATTCAGTTTCTTAATTTACTATAGACACAATGTTTGTTTTAAAATAAACTTATCTGTTTTCTTTTTCCTCTGAACTGGATACCAGATCTTTAGCTAAGAAATAGAACTCGAAATCCATTTCTAGTAACTTGCTACCAAAAGCAGATATTGCTGATTGCACGAACCCAGATACAAATGAGCAATGAGGCATTCAGCTCCTGGATACACTAAAGCTCGATGAGTTTTCCATCAGAAAACCAAACAGCTTGCAGGACGCGTGTCACTGGTAAAAAACAACAACAAAACAGAAACAGAACAACTATAAAAGTAATACAGAACATCAAAAACCTATTAGGAATTCACAGAATAAATTGTCAGATAATAATCTCCGTTCCAAAGTAAAAACAACTTGCCAAAACATTAACAGCAACAAGTAAAAGGCAGCCTTGTATTAAAGCAGAGCTGGAACAAGGCCCACTTTAGGGGAACACACACTCTTCTGTGGTACAGAAGTGTCTTGCTTGATTTTGTCCTTAAAAAAAAAGACGACTCTATTTAGCGATGTGAAGCTGGCTGTGGTACTTCCTTGCCTTCCCTACTGCCCCACCTCTGCTCCCAGTAGTTCTTACTCATAACTCCCATCACCAGTAGAAGTAAGCAGCTTCCAAAAGCACAGAGTGAAAACAGCTGCCTGTTTTCTCATTGCCCACAGTGCAGTGCCATTTCAGTTCAACGGGGAGAGGCAGAGGCATTTACCACATTTTATTTCGAGAAGTTCCTGGGGGAAGCAGAGGGATCCTTGGCAATCACTGGTACTTGATTTTCTAGACAGGTCTCAGGGCACCCTCAGTCATGTTCCTGTTCATGTGGACGACTCGGGGTGCATACTCACAGATCACACAAAGAAAAGCATTTTTTCTTTCACACAATCTAAATCAAAGCTCCAAGAGAAGGCTGCATAGAGAAGAGCAGCAGGTGGTTGCATGCTGCTGCTTTGCTTGCATCTCTCTAGAAAGACCACTGTGCTGAGACCTGGGAGGACTCCTCCTGAGCATGAACTTGCCTGATGGCCACGGACATACCAAATGTGTTGTGTGCAACCCTCCCTAGGTGGGTTCTGCATAGTGGTGAGATTTCTTGGTTGTTTTACCCAGACTGTCTTTTGAGTCTTTAATCACAAACCCATCTAGAAAAGTCAGGCCTTCACCCCTGCCTGGACAAAACAGACAGCCCTGACAGCTCTGGGTGTTGAAGTCTGTGTCCTATATGCAATGGCCAACTGGGAACACTGATCTGGACCTGTGACTACAGGCTCTTGAGTCTGTAAGAAAAAAACTCGTGTATCATGCACATCTGTGTATACAGAAATGCACACTTTGTTTTGGCTGAAAAACGTTCATGTATATTTTTCTTTTTTAATTTTTTTAATTTTTTTTAAATTGTCTGCCACCTTACGTCTAGCTTTACTTTTTGGAGTCATAAGCAATTTGTTTACTTTTCGTAGGGCTTATTATTCCGGCCAACATTGCTTGTTATACCTTTGAGTTCCTGAGATATTGCAGCACTCCCTGTCATAATCTTTACTAAAACAAAGTAAATATCTGTTACACATTTATCTTCTGCATTACAATTAAGCAAAACAGTTACAAATCCAGGTGTAATCACTGATCATGGCAGAATGAGGATGAGGATTTTTCCTTCTTGTTTATACTGTTGCAGAGGTCTGAGAGACTCAATGCACATTCATACATCAACGTGTAACTTTTAACACCTGTATGGGCAGTCTTATATTTCCAGTTTAAAGCTATTATACCAAAGGCAGATAAACCAGACATGCGCACTGGAGCTGGTGGAACCATTTGCCAAGAACTAGCAATAAGAAGCTCACAGTAATGCGGGCCCAAGCCATGTGATATTTCGTTTCTGAAGTAGGTAGCTTGAACTGCATGGATTGTGCAAGTGGCTTCCCTCTTCAGACCTCTGTTTTGGCCAGGGAAAGAGAAGTGTCGTATTAGTGGCTGGCTGAGATGATGACCATTCTTCCAACAGGAGATGATATTGTTGGGATGTTCCAGCCAGTGGCCACTATTAAATCCCATCCATCCTAAAGGTCACAGTGCAGGGTCGGACTCCACAAAGAAATAAACAGCATTACTGCCTAGAACAAGAGCATTTCTGTAGGGAGTTCAAATGTGATAACAATTCTGTAAACCAAAGTGACTGCACTAGAATTTTTTTTTTTTGCATTAGATATTGGGTTAATTAAGTTTAGCTGTAGTAAAAAAGAATATTTTTGATTCAGCTATTATGTAAACAGGACGGACAAAAAAAACCCTACATAACATCGACAGCAAACCAACAATAATGGACGCTTTCAAAAAGGACTTTTCCCACTTTGCTTCCACAATTCTTTTGCTCCTTTAATGCTTTCTCTTTTCACGCATTTCCAGTACCCTTGAATGCCTTGCTGTTGTGGTACCTGTTAATAAAGTTAGAGTATGTTCAGCATTTACACCAAAAAAGACTCTTATTCACAGGCCGTGAATAATAAATGCATACGTAGAACAATGCTGCTGCTCCTACAGTTCACGTGTATATTAGCGATGATGGCAGCACTCCTCCCAGATTCTTCATATTAAAATACCATTTCTTTCCATTCACAACCTCTACTTGTGTTTCTACAGGCATTAATGAGATAGCTATAAGAATAATCTGTGGTATTTAAGAACAAGTATGTTCATGGGAATGATAGATGACCTCAACTTCTTACCCTCAAACCTCGATGGATTCGCTTCTTCAGGACTCCGAGGAACTCGCCGTGGCTGAGGCAGTCATCTCCATCTAGATCAAAAATCTTGAAGATGGTATCCAGAACATTATCTGAGAGCTCCTGTCCTGTTGCCACCTTTACCGCTCTCTTGAACTCGGCTAGTAAACAGAACATTACATTATTACATTACTGACCTTGTAAAGACATTGCAAAGCACATAAGTGGCAGGATTCTGTAGAATTTACAGTGTCCTGTGGATATCCTAATTGGAGCATTTGATTTTGTGGGGTAAAGAATTTGGAGTTCTGATTCAAGTAAAATAAGGAAATGTGTGGGATTGCCATAGAACAGAAGATAGCAAGAGAGAAATGGTTATTGGTTATTACTGCACATGAACAGGATTCATTTTTGAAGGTATCAGATGTGTGAGGTTCAAGGAGGAAGTGAAGGTTACTGTATTACAGCAGCACTGTAGATCATTACAGCAAGGTGTCCCAGTAAGTGATAAATACGGTGATATTGTGGTTCGGCTTTCATAGGCAAATGATGTTTACAAGTAATGATATAAATATGATTAGTTCTGAAGCTTACTAGAAACAAGAGCACTCCATCTCTCATCTTTACCTCTTCCAATGATGTTTCTCTAAATGCAGCTGACTCCTTTGACATTTCATTTAAATATAATCAAGTAGAAAATCCTTTTGAAAAAGGATATACCACAATTTAAAAAGGTCACAAAATAGTTTATAGTACATTTTTAATTTTGCCTCTAGAAAGATGTTAACTGCTTCTTATATTAAGTATCAATCTAGAGATGGCACTGCACCTTTTTTAATTGAACGTGAAGAAAACGAGAAGGATCCTGTCATGACACTCATTTTCAAGTGAGCCAACCAATTACTCATTTCAGCGGACGTTAACGTCTCATCTGCCTTCCTCAGGAACTTCTGTTACCACTTCCAGGTAACTCAGGAAAGCTGTCTTTCAAGTATCACAAGTATGCAACAACCTCAGAATCTTAACAACAGACACATGGATTTCCATGCAAACTTTGCTGTGTTGCTCCTAATGTCCGTCACGTGTGAAAGATTCAACTTCCCTCCCTCCGTTCTTTGGTTTAAAACATACTTACTTTACTTGCTTTTCACAGCCCTGAATGCACAGCACTGCACAAAATTCTGTGGTAAAAGTCAGTATTTTCTTTTTAAAAAATACAGATGTGAAGCTGGAAAGCACTCACCTCGTTTAACAGGACGATTAGCTACAGTGAACATCTGCATGGCAATAGAAAAGTCTTCCAGATTGTTTGTAAACTTGCAGAAAGTCTTGAATTCTTCCAAACTGATATTCTAGAGTATCAAAGAATTCAGATGATATATACTGAACAGTATTTTCACACCCCAGTAAATCTATTTGGTTAAATCCAATGGACCTAACATTTGGCTGTGATTGCTTGCTTGTTGTCAATACTTCTATTTCTCAGTTAGTAAACTGTCATTGCTCTTATTTGCACAAAACTCAAAAGCATCCGTAATTCATCTGGAAACTGGTTGTGTTTGTAGATACTTGTATTCACATGAAAACCTGTACACAGAAACGAGGCAGCAAAACAAAGCACACTGCAGGTACCAACCTCTCCTGCCTCAAATCTGTCTTTCACGTTTTGCCAGTAGATTTCATTGTTTTCCTCATCGGTGAAATACAACAGCCATTCTGCGAAGTCCTCTTTCCTCATGACATTCAAGCCCTTGGAAAACTGTATGAATTCCATTTCTTGCACTTCTGTTTGCAGATTTTCCATGAACCTGTGAGAATGAACAGTGAATATGCATTAGATACCAACTCCTAACCACGGACACCAGCCTGTGAGCTGACTTGCTCGCACAGCTGCATTTCAGCAGGGACACCAGCAGGGTGTTCCCTAAGCATGCGCTAAGACTGCACGCAGAGATGGTCTACAGTTTTTATGTGAGAGAGAAATGTTTGAAATGTGCAGATAATGAGATAAAATGATCGATGAGGGAGCACTGCAACGAACGAGTGGAAAAGGACATGGCAGTTAAAGGCATGGCACATTATTTATGAAATTTCATATTAATAAAAGAGGAATGCAAGGTTGGAAAGCACCTCCAAAGAGGAGGCCCCACCAATTACAAAGGTGAAAGAAAAGAGGAACCTTGAAATCATCACTACATGAAAGGACAACGAAAAGCCTCAAAGACTGCAAAGCCTCAGACAGCAAAGTGAAGTTCAGCAAACTGGTTCTTTACTAACGAGAGAATGGGTTTGCTACGATTACAGATGGCATGCAGACGGTCCAGAAGAGCACAAAAAATGACACTGCAATTATTTCAGGAGAGAGCTGTCTGAAAAAGGGTGCCCTGAACATCAGCAGGTTTAGAAGATGCTCATTCTTTAGGGAGAAAAAGGAAAGCAGCGTGAGAATCAAGTATCACTGTG
The DNA here is from genome assembly GCA_023055505.1 of Callipepla californica brunnescens. Lineage (NCBI taxonomy): Eukaryota > Metazoa > Chordata > Aves > Galliformes > Odontophoridae > Callipepla > Callipepla californica. The sequence continues at coordinate 107,496,828 of JALIRH010000001.1, read as the reverse complement.
CGGGTACTGAATCACAGAAACATTTGAGTTGGAAGGGAGCCTTAAAGGCCATCTGATGCAACCCCTGCAATGAACAGGGACACCTACAGCTCCATCAGGTGCTCAAACTCTGTCCAGCCTGACCTTGAGTTTCTGCAGGGACGGGGCATCCACCACCTCTCTGGGCAGCCTGTGCCAGTGCCTCACCACCCTTCACTCCACTACCCCCCAGAAGGGTATCAAGGAATCACGAGCAGAACAGTAGCTTTGAATTTCCCCATTTTGGCCCCACATGAACATTTGTCATTTCTTGGGGGGAGTCTGATATGAATTTCAAGATAGAAAAAAAACAACAGCGTGAGTCATTTAGAGATGGGGCCATGTGCAATTTTTTCCCCCCCAGTGAATATAAAGGTTAAAAACACAACCAGGCTTGCCAGAATCTTTTCATTACATCAAAAGAAGCCTGCTTAATTGAGTTGCAAAATTTACTGACAGGAGGGAATGAAATACTTCTATATTGGGACAAAGCAATTAGTTAGAGAAGACAGCTAAGGGTCTAGGCAGCAAAGAGCAGCAGAGGCTCATTTGCTCGCCAGTGTTTGCATGGCCTCACTGGATTTGAATTATTTTCCCTGAAATTAAAGCATTTTAGCCTGCACAGCTATCTTTAGTTCTTTAATGAGATCACTCGGACAATTAGTAGCTTGAAGCTCTGTGAAGTCTGTAAGGGGTTAGCTGAAGGCTGCTGCTGAAGCATAAGCTCTCTCTTGTATTTTCTTCTCCAATAATTAGAGCTGCACATGCAAATAAAGGGCCAACAAATGCTTCACTGCTCGGGGCATGCAGGTAACTGAAAGCCTGACACTGGAATTTAAGATTTAGGCTGGATTACTAGTGTAATACTTTGTACATGTATGCTATGTTCTCACTTATTTTACGGGCATTTCCTTAGTCCAGGATGTAAGTTACAAGGCCCCTGCATAGCAGCCACTATAGAGATGTCCTGGCTGGCACAGCAGGACAGAAGGCAGAAGGTTTTCTTGGCTGGGAAACTCAGAGCACCATTGCCTTAGAATACTTTCAAAAGCTGGCTGCTCTGTTTTGAAGACTGTGATCCCCAGACCGCTTTTTTTTCACCCCCATGTCTGCCTGTGCTGAGCAGCAGGGCTGAGCAGGCCCTGCAGGCCAGAGTGGTGCAGCAAAGCCATGCAGGCAACCCAACAGAGCGTTGCTGCTTTTTGGGAGTGCCCATCAGAAGTGAAAGTGAAGTATCTGGGATGCGTGGCTCATGCTTGGCTGGAAGACATGGCAGAGGCCATGCAGAGCAGTAACCGCATCTTTGGCTGCAGTCGATGGAACACCTGGGCTGGGGGAGGGGAAGCTGCTGAAAATGAGGTCGCTTTTGGAAATATGTGTAAGCCATGGATGTAGGGAAACAAGAGTTTAATTTAGTATTTTATTTTCTTGTCTTTTACTCTGTGGAAGGTGGATGTAAGGGTGTAAGGCCTGTTCTTGACAGGTTAAATTCTTGATCTTGGGGAGCCACCTGTCAGTCATTAACTGTCAGTAGCCACAGGTGATGACAAAAGGCGTGTTCCTCCATCTTGTCTAAATATTGCATTTGCAGTTTACACTTAAGCACAAAACCCTCAGTGACTCGCTGAGGGCTGTACCCAGAAAGGGCAGGACAGCTGAAAGACCATTGCTATACACTGAGGAAGGAGCCAGTGGGCTGTGCAGACACACACACCATCCAGCTGAATGGTGCAAGGAAGCCAAAGAGGAAAGGGAAGCATTTGGCTCTGGCATTTCTGACATATCTGCACCCGATTCCAGTCTGATAGGGAATGGCACTGCATTTTTCCATGCCATTGTGGGTTTTCTGCTGCCTTTTCTCAAGCCTGGGATCTTGCCCTCTCCAGTTGCTTCCAGGCAATGTCACTGCACATCAGTGGTTACACAACAGCCACACATCTCACTGCACTACTCCAGACTAGGGAGGAGAGCAGGAATTACTTCTTTAGGTATGAAAAAAATTAACAGATCCTGCATTTCAACACGTAGGCTTGCTTCTGGCCAGCTGGAGTGGGAAGATTTCCTGCCATACCAAATTCAGCAGCTGAAATATGTAATGTAAAATTTATATCTGATAGAATCACATATTATAAGAATTAAAATACCATGAATCATCACATCAGCATTCTAGGTCACCGTTATTCCCAGATGTGAGAGTTAAAAATCCTAATGAGTTTTTTAAAGAGAGAGTTATTAAAATTTATTAAAAATAGCTTTCTTGTTAGGAAGTAAAGCCTGATACTTATATGCCACAACACCACTAGGGATACTTGATTTTTTATCTTCTGGATCACAGTGTGACAATTTTCAGTTAGAAACTGCTTCAGAATTTCTTCATATATTAGGAAAAACAATCATACTGATGAAATTCCCGCTCTCCTCAAGTCAAAGGCTGTGGACTTTGGAGAAAGACAAAATTCAGCTATGAGAACGGGATTCACATTTTAGACGTGCTCTACAATTCAAGAATAACTGCACTGGGAATGCTCTTGCACCGCAGCTGAAGAATAAAAGCAACTCCTTAGTTTCCAAATAACAAAAAGGAAAGGTCAATCATAAATTGGTAGGATGGAGAAAAGGCTGGGAGCAGACAGTACTTACTCAAAGACAGCCTGTTTTATCCACACTCTGAAACACCCACGTTGAAGGCCAATGGCCAATTTTGTTATCATGTTCCAATGGAATCCAGAAACCTTATCAGAAGTTAGCCCACATTTTGTAACATCCTTTACAAATCTATAGAAAGAGGGAGTCTCTCAAGAGTTTTTTGGCAACTCAGCTTTAATAGAAATGAAAATGTAATAAAAGTTTGGAACCTCAGGAATGCAGCTATTCTCCCTCCAACCTGAGATGCTGCAATGAAATGCTAGCTTCCTCATGGCACACTGACAATGAAACACACAAGGAAAGGTTAGGGAATGTTTTCCTTCCTATACTTTTTGATTTGAATTGAAAATCTGTACAGAGCTTCAGTACTCTAATACAAAACCGACCAGTGCTTGTGGTATAGGTTTGTAGGAAGGAAACTTGACAACTAAGACAGAGGTGAATACATCACTCCAGCTCTCGTACTCTGCTTTGGTTCCTCTTCGGACACTGCAGTCCTGCTGGAGACTCAATTGATCCTCTCTGCAGCAAATGACTGCTACCAAGTGCTGAGAGACTGCATTTTGGCAAATATGACTTTCCAGAACAGAATGCAGAAAACCTGATGAGGGCTTGACCATTAACCTCCACAGAACATTTACATACATGCTTGTAAATTCAGCGTTGCAAGTGCTAGAGGAGTTGATCAATCTCAGTGTTGTCAGAATTACAGGCGAAACACTCTTTGATTTAGTGCTCTCTGTGTTTCCAAACCAAATATAATCAAACTAATCAATTTCATCTATAAGCACGTTGTAGAAACTAATCAAGCTATTTGTTTGATAAATATATAGGAAAGGAAGAGATAGAGATTCTTCTCAGCCTCACTATTAAATATTTGGGAGATACTCAGGTTCACTTATGATGGAAATATGGAACCAGAAAGCCAGATTTTGTTCTCATCTCTTTTCTTTCCTCTGTCTGATCCTGCTTGGATGTAATCTCTACAGGAATAAGGGGTCTATAGACAGATGGAAGTGTAGGTACAGAGACAAAGAGGCAATCAAAACTGCACTTCCAAATCTCTAGATAAGAATCACTGGAAATGTGCAAGCTATCACCACAGCAAAAACACCACTGGTTGATGATGAAACTTGAGATTCTGCCTGCACGCATTGGCACGAACACAACAAGAGCACCAAATGAATTTCAGCCCTATCAGTGTGGCTCAGACTACGTCATTCTGGTTTCTTAAATGAAAGTTTTCAAATGAAATGCACCAAGGAGTTCGAAAATGCCAAAAGAAAGAGAAAGAGGACATGTGAGTGAAAGGTGTGTTCTGTGTATGGCTGTGCAACCTGTGACCTCTGGGCTAGAGGAGAAAAGAATGAATAAACAGCACTGGTGGCGCAAACTTCAATTAATTGATGAGAAGTATGGAAGCAACAAATCAGGAAAGAAAACGCCATTAACTGGATTTCACATGTTATATTTTCTTATCTGATTAAATGATGATTACTGTTTAACCATACTGGAAAGTAACTTTTCATCAGGCACCCCACTACTCCCAGAATAGAAGTATTTTTAATAATTTTTCCATACTCACTCCACTTTTTCCTCTTTTTTCATCCCTGAAGGAGACTGTGAGAGATTTAAGTTTGCTTGGGGACAGATTACAGGAAAAAAATCATAGCAGTCATAAACTGTCAAGGGAGTGAATTACTGTCTCCTCTTTTATTTGGGATTAGACATACTTAAACAAGATCAGCAAGGGACTTTCAGAAAAAAAAACAACACAAAAAACAACAAAACACCACAGTGGCTGTCAAGAAGAAATATGTGCTAAACCCAGAAAACTAAATAGTTTTCTACTCATAATAAAAAGGAAGAACACATAACACATAGCTGAATTTTAAGCACAAGTGAAAAAGTTTTGGAAGGAAAACACAAAAAATAACTTCTCTCTCAAAAATTCCAGAGAAACCACCGTGCATAAGAAAAAAACCAAAAAACAAAACCTAAAAGCCTCCCTGGAATTCCAATTGATTTCTGGCTTTGTGTTTGAAATGTGATGATCTCTACCATGAGGCCTGGTATTAGAAGATGATATTATTGTAAAAACTAAGTGGTGGACACCTGAAACAGAAATTTGTTCACATTTCTGAGAAGAAAGTCTTACTTGGTTACAGCTTTCTGTATTTAGTTTACCCTTCTTTGTTATATATATATCTATATGTATATACACACATATAATGAGCTTGTTGTGTGTTGTTTTCTATCTTAAACTGACACAGAACAGTAAACACTGCAATTGCACCTGGCTCTGAGGCACCACTTCTACTAGTGATGTACATACACATTCTACACAATGATTTTGATTAATGTTTCCTATCTTTTGCCAGTGAAACAAACGGTTGCTTTTGAAGATGTGAGTGGTGTTAAGGACAGTAATGTTCTTGCCAGAACAACTGGCAAGAAATCATTTAGCAATCTGGAGTTAAATGCGTGTTCCTTGGGTTGTGCCTTAAGAGCTCTGAGATCACCTCGTTACTGTGTGAGCGGCACAGGAGGATGTGCTTTCTTGAGTGCCTCCACAATCTGTATGTGGCTCCCGTAGAAGCTCCAGTGGTGGGATTTCCACCACTACTGCTCAACAGAGGATGAAGAGGAGCAGCTTTGGTTGCTGTTTTCACTATGTTTTGTGCGCAGCCAATAGTGAGAAAAGAGCTTAACTGGTGCCATGAAGTATATATAGAATTACTTCTATGCAGGTTATTACTAGATATGTATTACTTCTTCACATCTACTTTCACAACACAACAAGAAAAGCTGAAAAATGATCTGTTATTGTTTCATGGTCTCATTCCTTATGTCCAGTAAAAAGCAGTCTGAGGATCATCCTTGCATGTATTCCCTACCTCTGATTTCCAAAGAACCATGCACCAGCTGGAGGCAGACAGAGAGCAGCATGATTAACCACGTCCCCACTCCATAATCTATGTACCTCCTGTGTTTGGGGCTGTGGGAAGGGAGGCTCAAGAACTACCTTACTTCAGCTCCACACTGACTGAAGAGACACAGACAGTTTCCATTTTCTCCGTGTCATCTGAATGCAAAGGAAGGAGAACAAGGCAGATGAAATGCTCTGATATATGGACTGTGGCTGTCTGACATCTTTTAGATGTTTGGACTGCAGACTAAAAGGGTCAGACACCACTGGTGAAAGTGCACATACAGATGGTTGCACACTTCCAAAAGGATTTTTAAGTCAGCCAAACTGAAAAGGGAGCACGAGGGAAATACATTTAAATAATGAGGTGAGAACACCAGTCTTGGCTTTCTGAATTCCCATATAAGTAAAATTTCACAAAGAAAGCATTCCTGCTTTTTTCTTTTTATGAAGTTTCAAGCCTCTGTGACTCTGTAATGCAGTAATATCTGTGTATTTAACTAATGTGACAAGTTTTAGTATGTCCTAATCAAATCTAATCACCCCTACGTTCCACTAGGTACTACACTGATCAATGGAAAAGCTTTCTAGGCAACAACTTGGAAAATGATAAAAGCATTTGCCATCATTATTTTCTTCTTCTGACAATGATCTATGTCTGTACAGCTCATCAGTCATCTCTTGTACAAACAGCGTGGCACTTTGATCAAACAGCCAACAATAGCTTCCCGCGAAAGGTAAAATGTTATGAGAGGACATCAGATAGAAATCACATTTTCTCTGAACAATAGGAACCCAGAAATGATGTGCTTGATTTACTTACAAATAAAATCATGTGAAAAGTGATATCTTCACACAGGTTAAAAAGACACTGATCCTTTTATTCACCTTTCTGTGCGTTAAACAAACTTCGCTGTCATGTTGCAACCGAGATGGAGTGTCTACACAGTGATAAAGAGGCACATTCCAACTCTACGAAAAATAACTGCCACTGTTGAAAAATTACCTGCATTAAACCTTACACTTATCCCACAGATTTTAAGAGCAAGATGTGGGAGTTTGATTTTGATTACAGGCTTCTATCTGTGTGGTAGGCAAAGGTCTGTAACCCATACGTTCTGATTGCACTAGGTACATAGTTTTATCAATGTCATGCCTCATTGGGTCAGCGTGGGATTTTATCTAAAAGCCAAGGCATTTCAGTTTACACTGTATATGCAAACACAACCTTTTACTGGTGCTCTCTGCCTTTTGTTTCGCTGAGAGGATCTACGCTATTTATAGAGAAGGGAGCTGCAGGCATCTTAAACTTATTTTACTCAGATTCCTATTGAGTGGAGATCTTCAAAAGAGAAAGGCTGTTTATTTGAAGACTGGTATGTACTCGAGCCAGTAGAGTGGAACGCTCTTTAGAGTTAAGAAAATTGTCACTGTTCCTTTCTCACTCTGGCTTTCCTCAAACTTTTACTGACTGAAACAACATCCATTTTTTAAGAGGGCTGGCATAGATTCCCCCTGCTTCTGAACAAAAATTCAAGTAAACAATTATCCCAATTTATTTCCGCAGTCTGTAGATGTCCAACTATTTACATAGAAGAGGTAGTACTGATGTAGATAATCTCCTGACATTGTGTTCAAGATGTGAGTCAACACTTACACAGATGTATAGGCATTTAGCTTTCATTTACCTCAAAGCATTTGGATTCTGGCCCCACATTCATGCAGCAAGATGTGTCCTGACCACACTAAAAGTAGAAACTGATCTCCCAAATAACAGTGAGTTTTAACCAGTTAAATGGTGATACTGTGTTGCAGTGATCGTCATTATTGATTTAAAGAAAAACTGGAAGAAAGAACCTCCTTCAATGAAAACACAAACACCTGATACCCCAGTCAGACTTTCAAGTTGAAATCAACCACAGCAGAGCTTCAACCTGTACTGTAGACAGGGATTACAGCACTTCTCTGACACGCATATAACATGTATAACGTGTATGCTGAATGACTCCGTTCTTAGAACTTTATTTGAGCTTCTGATTTTTCAGGCTTACAGTGAAACAGACTTGCAAACAATGTTTTTCAAGCAGTAATGGCTACTTGGTATGGCACTGCAGCTTCAGTCTGATGTCCTGTTTGCCATCTGGCTTAATTCTAAGTCCCAGCCTAAGTGCCACAAAGTATCTGCACTGTCCCACTGGAATAGTTCAAGGTGTGAAAAAAAGCGCAGCTAAAGTTTCAACAGAAGTTGGAATTTGCAACAAGCAGAAAAGTTTCCTGTATCCTAACCAGGGCAGTTGTAAAGGGGAGTATCTCAATTCAGTTTAATTGATTAGCACTATTCTAAAGAAATACTCATGAATCATACTGCCTTATACCATGCCAGCACACAGCTGCCAAGAATGGTAATCTCAGCCCTCACGACCTCCAGTCCCTTTGCTGCTTTTGAGTTCATCAGGGTAGGATGCAGAAAACTGAGCACCATTTCTCCTGCAGACAGTAGATTCAAGGAGCTACACCAGATCCTCAATCAATCATGCAAAATCATAATAGTCTTCTGCCTGATTATCTCTTTAACTTTCTGAACAAACTCAGCATAGGGTCAGGCTAACACCAGCGTTAGTGTAGAGCAGAAGAGCAGAGGGGTTAGGAATAGGACTAGATGAAAAAATACCTGAAAAACTCAGAATAGCGAAGTTTTTCCTTTCCTTCTTTTCCAAAGAAATGTACCAGCAGCATGGTATTAACATCACAGCTTTCCAACTCTGCTTCCTATAAAACAACAACAACAAAATCTCTGTATGATTATTGTTACCTATTCACCACAAATCTGGAAGTATTTATTTGAACAATTTCACAAGAGATGCTTGTAATTTAATTACTGTTCCCAAAGCCATCACACAAGAATCTCCAAGCTGAATATTCCTTCCACATCAATCACAGTGTACGTATGTCCTGCTCCTGTATATTCTGTATGAAAGCTGAGCACAATTTACAACCACCTCTGTTGTACTTTATTATTAGAACAGAGAAGGTTGCTGGTTAAATTGTTGTAAAGCTTTATGTTCACGTGAACAGAGGCTTTAAATAAATTTAACATCTCTGTAAAAGACAGTTTTTAGTCAAGCATTTCTAATTCGTTACAGCCATTGAAAAACATTTACGAGACTTTACAAAGTGGAACTAGAAAAACAAAAACATTCACAGTGTTGTGTTATAATTCGGTCTGAGAAGGCTTCTTGCCAACTTTCAGTGCTAGTCATTTTTCTGTGTTTTTAAAAATCTGATAGAGAGATTTCTGCAGAAAAACGACGCATGTTATTTCAACTCAGCAGCATCTTTAACAAGCCTAAACCCACACATAATGCTGGATTTCTGTCCTTTTCTTCTTTCAGCACCAGCGTGCTGGCATTTCTTTGAACGCAACAAAACACCAGGCAACATGAAGAGAGATTTTTTTTTAAGTCCGGAGGGATTTCAACAAACTATTCTTATGACATCTAAATAGCCCCTGTGTCTTTAATCTGGTTGAAGAGGTAAGATGAAAGACAAGAGTCTATTCATAAGATTTAATACTAATGGTTATTTAGCTTTCAGCATCATCAATAACAAGTCCCATTAGTCCACTGTGTTTCATGCTTACTGCATATGCGACACAGTTCTGTTATAGTTAAGAGTAACATTCCTCATTTCTCCTGCGAACCACAGTGTGCTAAACGTCAGTGATACAAGTCATGAATGACTGAATCTAGAAAAAAAAAAACACTTTTCAAGACGCATGCAAACTGTACTTATTGAACTTTATCATTTCACTGCAGGCAAAGAATATTTAAATACCCACAAGGTCCATCCTTCTCAAGTTTAAACACTTCAGATTGCTGTGAAGACTGATGCATAAACATTCACATGGGCTTTTTTGAAAGTCAAAAGTCAAAAGCTTGTGTATGCTTGTTTGAAAGTCAACCCCTAACTATTTATGTTGGAATGCAAAGTTTTCTAAGAAGAAACAGAGAAGAATCAATGCGTTTCCCACTGCAGTGAGATACTAATCTGCTTTTTGTTTGCTCGTTCAAAGAGCACTTGAAAAATAGGAGGAATAAATTTGCTGATGTAATTTTTAAAACTAAGCTCGTAATTATGAAATCTAATGCTTCCAATTAATGACTGTACCAAGACCAGTGTTGTTCTGAAAGTGATCTGAAAAACTTTAAAATAACCTCTTAAAAACTAACTCTGCAACAGAAAAACATTTTTCTATTCAGGCTCCTCTGGCTACAGGCTGGACGAAGACATACAAACAATACCCATCTCATCTTATCTAAGATGACAAAGCCTATCCCCAGATTGATAACAAATACAGACCTACTTGTTGGCTACCTTCTTTATCAGCTGAAATTCCAAAGTGGAACTGGCAGATGTCCAAACACTGCGTTAGTGAGAGTTAAATGTGTTTAACACTAAAAAGCAGTACGTTTCTTTAAAAGAGAATATGCAATAGGAGACCAGAGAGACTACAGCTTAGGGCTAAAACTGCAAAAAAAAAATTGCTTTTAGTAAAGTTAATGCTATCAAAGTACACGTTAGTACATAATTCCTTCTTTTCCACAGAACCATTAGGAGCTTTTGCTGCTGAACTGTATAAATTAGTAACAACATGACAAATCTTTGTTAGGAGATAATGAGAGTTCTATTAATTTTTCCAACACCTCACCCACCTGAGCTTAGGTAGAACAGCTTACGTTTGGAATGCCTCTTGGCAAGGAGAATGAAATGGTAACCTAATATGGCAGCAGTATAAAGGACCAGAGTTGCAGCTTTCAGTTACAGAGCCGCTATCTAAACTGTTCGTATTCAGGTGTGTGGTGGCTTCAGTCCTCACAGGTTGCACTTCAGCACTATTTTGGTTTGTGTACTTTAGAGAAAGCTGAGACACAGAAAGGAGAATGGATGATGATTTTCTCATCCTGCTGCAAGCATGTTGTTGAGGAATGGACATGTGACTCATCTGGGAGCTCAGACATGCTCTTGGGTCCGTTGGCTCAGACAAAGGATCCCAAAGACCAATCTCTGTCACTGCTCAAGTCCATGTGAACTAAGGAACATGTGTGTACATACTCGAAACATTAAACTTGTGCTCCTCAAGTAATTTTAACAACTTATAAACCTTCAAAAATGTCATTAACTGAAGAATTATGCAAGCAATCATTTTAAAATGAAATCAGATAACACAATCAGATATTTCCTTTTTATGTTACACAGACTGTTAACATAGAAGCCTAATGCTGCAAACACTGAGTCACAGGCACAGGCTTATTTCATCCTGTAGCTTCCCACCAAGCTCTTCACATCTAGGACCTGACACTGCAGCAAGTAGCAACAAGTGTCACAGAGAAGAAACTTATCATATAGCAAGACAAGATGCTCAGAATAATGTAGTGAACTGATTTTCAAACTCATCTGAAATGTTAATAGACTTGTCGTCTCTGGATTCTTACCACTTTTCATTGCAGGATATGCTTGAGGCATGAAAGTACTCATCATGATTAAAATCTGTAGTATGTTTCTTCTCTTACTTGCTTCCTGGCAAATGGCGTTTGCTGCATAATATCTTGTTTTAATAGAAAATGTAAAAATAATATACATTTTGGATTGATTTTTTGTTGTTGTTGTTTTTAAGATAGAAGGTGAGAGAATGGTTGAGGAACAGAAGTGGTAAAGAAAGAAGAGTCAAGGAGAACAATATATCTGCTAGTGATGATCAAAATCTTCCTAGAACTAAGACTAAAACCTTGCAATTTTTCTTTTCCAGTCCACTTCTCTGAAATATTACTTGTTTTTCAGCTGCTAGGTTAGTTACTTCCTCATGCCAGGCTTCTCTCCCTGGAGGCTATCTAGTCTTCAATCTAAACAGCTTTGCCTCAAACATGGCTCAAGAGCACTGTGGTTTCTGTCACTCAGAGAGCTCCAAGATGTTGGATTACATCCTGCACATCAGCTTCAGGAAGCGGTTTTTAAATATGTAGCCATTATGATATGAATCCTACCAGGTACAGTCATCCAGAACAACTATAAAGAGGCCAGTGAGCGAGACCAGGAGATCCAGGTCTCCAAAAGCAGCCTTTTTTTGGCACAGCCCAGCCAGCCTCAAGAGGGCTCCATAATGAATGTGTCATTTTAAGATGAGTCAGCTTTAATCTAATAATCCTTACTGCCGTTTTGAATGCTTTGCTTTCTCAGATTCTCACTAGGCAGGATTCAAGAATACACCAGGTCTGATACAGACAGAAGAAGCTGTGCATATTATTCTACATGAGATAGAATGGACATTAACATAAGAAAACTTACATTCGGCACTCAAGAACAGTGAACACTCCAATTACCTGTGGGTTGGCTGATTGTTAATGACAGCTGATGCCATGGAGTGTCTATGCCATAGCATCAGTGCCTTAGCAAGGAGGAAAACCTAACTTCATGCACGTCCTCAGCTTGCACCACTTTGCTCCAAAGCCTGCTGCTGATCCCGAGGAAGTACTGAATAAAAAAGGTTTCCAGCCAAATAGGATAAAGCTAATCCAGAAGCAGACACTGTGGGAGTGGCTTGATGACAGAAATCAGAGCGGGCTCCAACTCGCTTTGCAGCCAGCAGGGACCAGGCCTGGCTGCATGGGGCCCGCCCAGAGTGCTGGGGAAGCAGCCTCTGTGTGGCTGGGCACAGCCCTCGAGGGGTACAGGCCCTGCCTCCCTGCCATGCTGCACTTTAGAAATATTAATTTCCATAAAAAGCAGAGGATTTGTCACAAAGAACCCCCTTGGGAGGTATTAAGCTCTGTGAAGCTCATTCTTCTGATTAATGTTAATGTGGGCTCTGAGGCAAAGCACGTGCCCCCACCCCGCTGTCCCACTGCCTCCCTAACAGTATGTAAGCCAACTAGACCTGCATACATGCAGCTTTTCCAGTTCATTCCAATCAATTTTATAAGCCAGTGCACTATGCAGAGCAGAGATTCTTCCCGCTCTGATGCCAGGACTACAGCTGACAGACACAAAGGTACTGGGCCAGACCTGAGCCCTCCCTCTCTTGTATTTAGCCCACACTGCTATCTTCTGTCTCTAGCTATCCAATTGAAAGGGCTCCACTGAATATCCAGAGTTGAAAGAGAACCACAAGGACCCTCGAGTCCAAACCTTGGCCCAAACAGCACCACCAGAATCCAAACCCGATGTCTGAGAGCGCTGTCCAAACACTCTGAGCTCCGGCACTCAGGGCCGTGCCCACCGCCCTGTGCATCCTGTTCCATGCCCACCGCCCTGTGGTGCAGACCCTGTCCCTGACCCCCAGCTGCCCCTCCCCTGACACAGCTCCATGCCGTTCCCTCGGGCCCTGTCACTTTCACACATTGCAGAGCTCAGTGATATTACACAGCAGAGACGAAAGGGGTAACCTTGCCTTGCATCTGCAAAACAGAAAGCAATGCTGCTGTGACCACAGCAGGCTTCCAGATGAATTCCTTGAGGGACAGACTTTCACTATCCCAGCCCAAGGTGATGCATTTGCATAATGGGCATCTAGAAAAACTACAGAATCACAGAATCATTTGAGTTGGAAGGAAACTTTAAAGGTCATTCACCCTAAGATGGGACTAGTGGAGCACTGCCAGTGCCAGAAAGGACGTGTCTTCATCTCCCTTGAGGCTGTAATGGCATCAGATCATGTGGAAAAATAAAATACCTTCCTTGTCTGTGAGGTGAGCGGTGACCCAGCAGTTTTTTAATACCTTGATGTTTCGATGCAGTGCTACTTGCCATTTCAGGGGGTTTACCTGCCTGGAGAGATTCCTTTCAAAACAGTGAGGGCTTAATGTATCCCAAAGCTGTTCAACAGAATTCAGTGTTCCTTGGCTAATACAAAACATATATGTAGGAGAAGATGGTCCAAGAAGAAATGTGCACTACATATGAAGTGAAATGTGACATGATTTATTACACGGTGTTTTGGAGGGACATCAATTTTAGTCTTGGGCTGTATCCTTTGAAAATTTGGTGTTACATAGTATTTCTTCACTACAAAAGCATAACTGTTAACCACCCCCTTTCTCCATTCCATTTAGGCAGTGCTCAGTTATTCTGAGCCCATGGCTTTGTAGACTTCCAAGTTATGGACAGAAAATTTCAAATTACTTAGGAATTCCAATGAGCAGATGGACACGTTATGAGATGGTGTGCCCAGTCTCTGGGGCTGCGATGCACTGCAGTGCTGCAATGCCTGAAGGTCGTAAGCAGTGATAAATGTGAGGACAACTAACGTCATTCATCTCTCTTAGGAGAAAATAAAGGAGGAAAAAAAAAAAAGAGAAGTTAACAGGTTAGAACAACTGATACAAATAATAGGAAAATATCCATGTGTGACTGTAGAAGTACACCACTTAAAAAGATTAATAGCTGTGTCCCCGAGTACTAGTTAAATGTTTAAAATAAACACAAGGAAGTCAGATTCTTTGTATGAAAATGCGTTCATTGTGGAATTCCAAAGCCTATGTTTAACTGTTTGGAACATAACAATGCAGGTAATATTTCCCCACATTAATTTCATTTTAAGAACAATTGCAGAAGATTCCCTTCCTAACAACAACTAAAATTATGTCCTAAGTTTAGCCATTACACAAAACATACTTAATTGGAGGCATTGAAGCTACCTGATAACTCATTAATCTAAGCAGAAGGAACCAGAGCAAAGTCCCTGCTCTAGCTGTACGCAGATATCAGCAAATATTCCCTTTGGTTTCACTACCGTAATGCTGATGCACATCACACAATTCCAGCAACCTTTTAAAGGAACTCAGGGAACTAATACCAAGAAGCAACTACTGCATTTAAGTGGACAACACCTTTTTCAAAATAAACCAAACATGTTGATGGTTCTGTAAGCGTGTCTGCATCTATCCATGTGTGTGCCCGTGCTGTAAGTAGATCAGATGGGGAAAAGCCAGCAAGGAACCTCTTAATTGACAGGGCTGGTTATGGCTGGGCAGAGTTGTCTAATGTTCTTCCCACATAGATTACAATATATGAATGTATATAACAAGTGATGCACAAACAATTGCTCCCTTGACTGATACCCGGCTTGCCCCCTAACCAGTAGAAGAGAGCCAGATGAGCTCCCATCCCCTTCAGAACTCCTTCTGTGTGATGTCACATGGTGTGGAATATCCCTTTGGCCAGTTTAAGTCAGCTATCCTCATTCTGCTCCCTCCCAGCTCCAGTTCCTTGGGCCCTTCACTGCGAATAGCTTTGGCTCTGTACAACACTGCTTAGCAGCAACTATAAGCATTGCTGTATTACCAACTTTGTGTTTCTCCCAGAACTAAAACATGGCATTTTACCAGGTACTCTGAAAAAAAAAAAATTCCATCTCAACTGAAACTAAGGCAGAAACCAATTCAAAATAAGCTGATATTACTGCAACAGCAGCACTTAGGTTAAGTTTAAGGTATCGATTCTTATTCGCAGTCATCCTATGTAGCAATACAGAGGGTTTTCTGATTTTTTTCATAAGAAAGTTACTTTAAAATAGAGGCTTGCAGAAACTAAATAGTGGCTACACAGTCATGAAAAAAACCACAGAAGTAGAATAAATTAATTACATAAGCTTCATCAGGACATTCAGAAATGAAGTAATTTTTCTTTCCAAGTTAGAAAATTAAGTTGACATATAATGCACTTATATCAATTATAACACTATATTGATGCCTATAAACACGTCTGAAAAATAACAAAGTCCATGGGAAATATGACAGTACCTTTATTAAGAAAAATGCATCTCTATTTCATACCTGAAATACAGTTTCATCTCCAGCTGTTTTCAAATCATCTTCCTTTCCAATGATTCTCTGCATCTGCATTTATTTAAACATTACAAAACAGGAAAATTACAAGTTTGTTCTTACAAGAATCTTCTTTTCCAGAAACTTGCACTAATTTTGTGATCTCTTAATTGCAAACTCATTTAGGTTTCTGCAAGGTTCTCTAGCTATGGTGAAGTATTTGCATACTGAACAATATTTTGCTCTTCAGAGACACTTTACCCCAGGAAAGCCTGATCTCTTGTGGTTAATACAGCTAACAGAGCACATGGATCCGTCTTCTGCAATCTGTTGGACGCTGTTTTTAGAAGAGATGTCCTTGCACCACAAGCTTAGCATTCACTACATAAGATCTTGAAACTCAGAACATCAAGGGTCATCTGGGGAAGAGAAATTATCCTGTGATACTCATGCTGCCCTCCTAGACGTCTGCATATAGTTTTGCTACAGACAAGATCTCCTAGACATGAAAGACATATCTGTTCAAATGAGGTATACTGTACAATTAATGAAAAAGAGTAATTCAATTAAATAAGTAACCGTATTTTCAGAAGTGGCATGAAGCACAATGTGCTCTGAGTTTCTCCTCCATCCCACAAATGAAATGAGTTCTCAACAAATTAGCTAATGTGATTTCTAAAATAACTCACAGTTAAAAACAGTCTGAAGTAGAACCTGAAGGTCATATAGAAAGTGCATTAATTTGCTGATTATTAAAATCACCTTAGGCGTTTCTTGGCTGCAAGCTTTCTTTACGGGAAGCCAACAGTGCCAAAGAACAAGGGATTTAACATAGCACAATGTACACCTACCTTTCATAGATGCAAATCCTTGAAGCGACAGCAAAAATGAAAGAAGAAAGGACTTATCAAATCTAAGGTGGAAACATGGGCTTACACTGAACATTCTGGATATGGGGTTTTCAGGAAAGACAGTTCTAAAGTTCAGGGTTTTTTGAAGCTGCTGCATGTGTATCAAGCATTTCAGAGCAACTCCTCACTCATGACCAAGCCTGCTTGCCCATTATTTGGTAGTTTTTCAAATCTGTTCTTAAGGCCTTATCTTTTTTTTCTCTTTTTTCTTTTTGACATGTAGTTCAGAGAAGCATCGTGGGTATGTAAGCAGGGAGTAGGAAAAACCCATGTACTACTGGTGCTGCCACATGTCTTCTCATGACCTTCCAATTTTAACTAATTCACCTGTGCCTTTTCTTTCACTCTTAGTTTTTGAACTCCTCGAAATAGTTACTTTCTATTAACATTTTTTGAACAGCCTAAAGACCAGACAATTCAACAGTAGGAGTTCCTCCAAGTTTCTCTAAATTCTTTTTACTTATATGTACAGTTGGCTTGTACAGTAAAAACACTATGGCTATTCTGATGGCAAAGTATCAGCACAGACCTATAATAAGAAGACAACTGCTCATCCACGTTCTCCCTGAAAAGCTGTATTTTTACTTGCTTGAAAAATCCGTCTCACACACAAGAAATACAATGGTAAATACTTCCCTGAATGATAGAAAATGGAAAATGTGTTTTTTTTTTTCCTGTTGTGTTTTATTTTTAATGGACTCTTAGAAAATCTGTAATGAATAAGGAACACAGACTCACAGTATGCTTTTTCTTACAAGTGCTCTGGCAGGTTTTATTGTTTTCTTAGCATGTACATCCACATCACTCTTGAAATTATTATTTGGGAAAGAATGATGATAATTTGCACTAGTTTGTACATTTTTTCCAGCACAATGCAGCAGCTACTCACAGATGGATATGAATTCTGCCCTCAAGCAATGGATTCTAATACTCAGTTTCTCCATGTAACATTTATCTGCATTTAATATTTATATCTGATCATTGCTGTACGATACTAATGGCTAATTCAAAGAGAGTGATGCCTATTATGCATAATGCATGCCTCTCCACTGAAGGCATACAAAGAAGTTATATTTTCTAAAGAAGATGAGTTGGCTGAAAGGATACATCCATCCTCAAAACAACAAGAAGAGATTTTGCCTTTTGCAATTGTTGGAGAGAGTTTGGTGCTTGTGGATGCTACCAGGCTGTACAGGTGGTCTATACCAAACTGTGACAACGGCTGACAATGCAGGGTGCTTGTTGGCTCAGTCTCAGATGATACTCTACAAGTTATTTGTGGTGTCTGCTGTCCCAAACAGCTGTATGAAGATGTCTATAAAATCTGAGTCATGTAGCTCTTGTATGTGCCAGTGAAGTTACCATACTTCCACTCCCAATGGAGCTGTTGTTAATTTTACTTAGAAATCATCCACCAGGGCAGTCAGGGAAATTCCTCGCTTGATGGCAATTTAGGGATCTTTGGTATCCTTATCCTTGATGGGAGGCCTCAGGTGACTGTGCCTGGGTTATTATATGCACTAGTATCAGATTCCCAATCAAGACATGTTCATATCTGGAAATCCCCCTTGTCAAATCTCATGTGAATGTGTTGGGCAGTATCTTACCATTGTTGCAAAGATGCAGATAATAAGGCACTGAGAAATAACTTTCTGCACTCAGGCAGGGGCTGATTAGAGAATGACACACCTTTTCTGCCATCTGCTTCATCCTGGAATCGCAGGGCAAAGCAACACATCCTTACCCCAAAACACAAATTTAGTGATTCTGGGCCCCAGTACAGGCATAAGGTGCAATGTCTCCTGTATTTTGAATCTTACCTCTGAGTCGTGGATGAAGGAGAAATTATAAACAGACTGGCTTGAACACACAGAGGTAGAGGAGAGAGAAAAGTCCGCTCCTTGGAAAGTGGAAAATGTGCATAGAAGTGGAAAGGTTATGGAGGACATGAGAAACTCCCCCAAAGCATGGAATTGCACTCAGTATCTCTTTTCCTGAACATTAATTTGATGCTGGAAAAGAGCAGTGTATCCATTGGGAAATCCTGCACCTCACACTCCTTCAGTGACTGACACACACAATTCTCAACAGCTCCATCATGTGCTGTATGCAATTAGAGGTTGCTTGTTACCCTTATCCCTTTCCTGAATGACTGACATGATACATCCCGAGTCTGGTTATCCATTAACACATCAGAGCTGGGATATGCACAGTTCACAGAATGATGGACACTTTGCAAACAGAAAGGCAAAGTTCTTACACAAAAGAATTTATAGTCCACAATCATTAGGTAACATAGATATACACTGATGAGTAGAAATTGGACAAGAGGTAGAGAGGAGAGGTAGCAAAGCAAGAAAACGCAGCAGCACTGAAATTTGTTTTTCCTTTCCATCCTGATTACAGTGACTGCCCCTAATTAGTTTTACCAGTACCTTCACCTTGCATAAATTTCCTACTATTGTTGTCAAATATTCTGTGTAAATCAAAGACACTATCATTGCCATTGCTCTGCTAACTTTCTCTGTGCTGATTGTTCTCCTCTTTTCTCCTTGTTTTTACTAAGTAGATCTTTTTGTTTTTGAGAGTATGAAGCATGGAAGGAATTACTTTCAAGTACCAGCACTTTTAAGGGTTCACAGGAACCTGATACGATGTTTCATTGCCTGAAAATACAGTAACAAAGTACAGAAGTCTGTAGTTCATCCACCACTTGCCATTATTTACTGCACTCTTCATCAGTATATCAGTATTATTTGAAGTGATGGGATAACCAATTAAAGTACATTTACTCAGTGTTTCCCTGCAGCTACTCCAGGATTCCTCAAAGGGGAAGGCAGGTTAACAACCAGTAGGCTATCAAAAAGAGTTTTAACATCAATGAAGACAGAATTTTACCACCATGACATGAAAAGCAGATACTAATTGTGCCATGTTACAGTTTGTCTGATAAACTCTCTGTGCAGACTACCTCAGCCATCTTACGTAGCTGCTCTTATACAAGCATTTTAAAAGATGAAAACCACACCATTTTTCTCTCTGTTCAATGCAGTTTTAAGTAATGCAAAGCAATGCTTTTCTGTGTACCCCTTTCATATCTCATATTTCAGCAAATGTGATTACAGATTGGACGGAAAAATAGAGTTGAAGATTTTAATGCATCTTCACTCAACAGATATAAATCAATATGCACATAAAGACACATACCTTAAAGAATTCTTTCTTTTCAACTTGCTCATTGCCATCCGTATCTAACATTTTAAAAGCAATCTGAAATCCAGTCTGGGGTTCTGCAACAAAGTGTGAGAAAACTTTATGGTGTACACACACAGCCATGCACACACAATTACACTGGTACATAAATACTTAACGTAAAGGAAATATTGCCTACAGATTCTGTTTACCATGTCTGTGCACATACATCGTATTCTGGTAAGCAATGTGTACCTCCTTCAGTATATACAACCTTTTAAATAAGACAAACAACTTTTTACTATTATTAAAGCAATAGCAAAGCAACAACTGCTGGCAGTGCCTGAGTACAGCCACAAATGTCCACCTGGTCCCAAAGACTATGAAAATGTTGTATGTCCCACTGCCCTGGTCTTTCATAGACAGTGTCTACAGATTTCTCTATAATCCTTGCTCACTCCTGAAATCTAGCTTCGACCCCAATTTAGAGCTACTTTTTTAGCTGAGAAGACTGGAAAGTGTCTTGAAAAACAAGTAATTACCCCCAAAATCGGGTGAAAGAGATAGTGTCTTTCTACAGCACTTCTTCCACGTTACTGTATGCCACTATTTTCAGCCTTCACCGGTCCAGAAGACAGACTGGTCTCATAGCAGCTCCAAGTTCTCCCAGTACCTACTACCATGGTGTTAGACCCTTCTCTTCTCCAACCCCCCTAAACAATGAACTCCAATGTTACAGAAACATAATAAACTACTCCTTCTAGCCTTTTCTTTTTTGCTGAGGCATGTCTGTACACCTCCCATAAAGCTCATTTTTTGGGAATTTTATAAAACTTCACTCTGTTTCCTTCACCCAGTGGATGTTTCTTTTCAACACGAACATTTAATGAGTTCTGAGTTTTGCAGGCGCTGTAAAAACACTGTGTGTTTTGAGCTCCTTCCCACAATTTCCTGCTCTTACTTTGCTTACATGAGGCGACCTCACTCATTTAGCAAGCCCACACAGGAGTAGCGTGCTGCTGAGAAATATCTACTCACTGGCTCACTGCAGTAGCCAGCACTTAGCCCAGTAATTTCTGGAGCAGGTGAATTAATTCCACAGCACAGTCATGTCAAGCATTAATGTGAACACCACAAAGTTATCTTCTCTGGCATATACTCATGTTTCCAAGAGCAACGTTGGACTCATGAGGGCAGTGAAGCAGTATCTCTGCATACACTAATGCCTCCAGAGATTTTGTTTTATTTTGGAAGTACATTCTTCCAGTTCCATACTGCAAAGCTTCCAGTCTTGCTTCTCTTTTGAGAGTCTTTCTGAAAAGGCAAGAAGTTACAGAAATAGCCTCTTCTTTTTTAAGTGATAGCAAGATGGTTAAACAAAGAACTATTTTTACATTTTAGAAATAACTTTATCTTCAGCTGCCAATTAACGTTCTGTGTGAAGCAACCTTGTGATGTAAAGATAGTTTATAAATACCAGTGCAATCTGCATAGCAGAGCACTTCCCCAGCAACTGGGCTGTAATAATTGAAACGGGCTTCTTTTCTGTGGAAATGCCACACTCTAAATTTGTGTTACTAGTACTATGTCAAGAAGAATCTATCCTATAACGTATTTAGAGAATAAAAGTAATTGATGTATTTAACAGTAATTCATACCATCTGCATTGCAGTTTTCAGATAAGAAAGCTGTTAGTGAAAATATAGGACCTAAAGCTGCTTATGCTGTTCAGATGACATACTTATCTGATATGATGTAACCTCAAAGGTATGCGTTCGTAAAATAAGCATAGTTCAAAGACTACTTCAGATATATTTGTATTTAATTAGAATCAGGCAAAATTCCAAAATCTGAGCCCAAGAGCTTCATCTTAGCTGTGAGTGCAGGTTATACAGAGGTGCTTCCCCTGCAGTCATTCCTGCTTTGACCAAACTGTCAGCTTCGGTGACTGGCTAATTGGAGCAATGCTTTTAGTCATGGTGACAATTTCAGTTCCTGGGCCTGTTCAGCAGGCAGGGCTTTACCAAAAGCTCCATTAACCAATTGCTGAAAATGAAATCCAATATAGCACTGGAAGAAAAAAGGCAATGACAACACACAGAACACAGGAAAGAGAAAGGGGATCACAGTGGGCAAAATAAAGCCTTTGTCTCCCACAGAATTACACCTGGTGATTCAGAAGAAGACGTTGTAATATTAATTTTCTGCTTTAAGAAATCTTATGTTAATTCTCACTACAAGAGAGAGGCAGCGGTCCGACTGAAGTGGCATACTTGTTAGGCAAAGAGGCACCAACACTTCCTGACATTCACTTTCCAACAGCTCTGTACGATAGGTTGGATATTAGGAAAAATTTCTTTTCAGAAAGAGTGGAGAGCCATTGACACAGGCTGCCGAGGGAGCTGGTGGAGTCACTGTCCCTGGAGGTATTCAAAAACCATGGAGATGTGGCACTGAGGGACATGCTCAGTGGGCATGGTGGAGGTGGGCTGATGGTTGGAATAGGTGATCTCAGAGGTTGTTTCCAACTATAGTGATTCCATGATTCTGTAGGCCTCTGTGTAACCAGACATCCTAAATCAAAAAGTGCCTCTGTTCTTGCAGTTCAGTTCACTGCTATATATTTTCTGTGAAAAATCACATTTGATTGCTTGGAGAAACTTGCTCAGGTACTGCTCCAATTTTCCAATCGCTTCATCCAATAAATCAACTTGAATTTACTTTCAGTTACCACAGAAGTTTGAAGAAATAGGAACTGAGGCACTTAGTTAAGCAAACTCGTCTGAAGTTACAAGGTTGTCCTTTTTAAAAAAAAAAAAAAAAAAACCTCTTTTTGTCTTCAAACAAATATTTTAAAATCAGCTTTATTGGTCAAGTCTCTATTCATAGTTCAGATTAAAAAAAGCAATACTTGATTGTATGGTATAGATAATTCACATTCAAGTTATATGCTGCACTGGGCAGTCAGCACTGGTGAAACAGTTTATCATAGAATCACAGAACGGTTTGAGTTGGAAGGAACCTTTAAGATCATCTAGTTCCAACCCCTTCTATAGGGGGTTATATCTACCTCCCTCTAGCCCAGGTTGCTATATATATTTGTATGGCAAATGGATGATGTCAGTGTATGTTATATCATATGTTATATCACGTACTGGTTGAGGTTCCCTAAGAGATCATAGAATCAGCAAGGTTGGAAATGACCTCAAGATCATCCAGTCCAACCATCCACCTATCCCCAGTATTCTGCATTAAACCATATCCCCCAGTACAACACCTAAGCATTTCTTGAACACCTCCAGAGACAGTGACCCCACCCCCACCCCAGGCAACCCACTCCAGTGCCTGACCACTCCTTCAGAGTTTTAATTCATGTCCAACCTAACCACACTTCATGCTGTGCCGTAAGCAGGGACGCTTTCCTGCTGAGAAATGACGTATGTTTAAAAGGGCTGAATGGCCCAAGTGCTGTACACCAGCAGCCACTGTTTGTTAAAACTGCACGTCACTTCTCTGCTCTCTGGAGACTAAATACACGGCCACTGGTTGGTGCTGAACCTTGAGATGGTGCATTTCTAAAGAAAAGAACATTTGTTATGTTGTTCAAACTCATGCCATGAACCCTGTGGCCAAGGAAGTAATGAGCCCATTGGTATAAGAGTGGCAAATTCCTTCTCTCCTCTCTTCATCCCTTGATACTACAAGACCCAGTATGCTTGGTTTTGTCACTTTCTAAGGATGTCAGACCTGTGCAAGTCAGTTGGACAGGACTAGGATACATGAGTGTGTGTGCTATTTTACCACCATGGTCTTGCTGCACACATTTGTCATGGCTTTATGACTTTTGTTATCGGTATTTCACATCGTAACATCCTGTAAGGCACTAGGAGTTAAAGAGTTAATTCTCTAAGTCCATGGACTGCTGAATTTCCGGGTACCTGGCTCTTAGAAGAGAAGAACTCCATACCCCAGAGGACTTTGCATTGCTGTTTCCCACTCAGAGGGAAAGATAAAACTGCACACAAGTCCTGAGACTGCCTCTTTCCGCTGCTCATCGGAGTGGGAGCTTACAACTGTCTCACCTTCAGCTTTAGGGTAAGGCCTTCAGTTTCAGTCACTCTCTCACTTTATTTATTAGCTTCAATTCCAATTATATTGTATTATATTGCATTATTTTGTATTACAATATCTTATTTAGTAAATTAGTTCTCCTCCTCCGATCATTTCTGCTGTTTTGTTTTTAGGCCCACATCCCTACCCTCTCCCTTCTCCTCCTTCCCCTTTCCTGGGGCGTGTGTCCATGGGTCCCTCACCCCGTTAGTCACGGAACTGTGCTGAAACGGCCCGTAAACCACCAGCAACATTTTATCTCAAATCTTGGTATTTTCCAGCTTCACTTGCACTTCATCAAAATAGCACGGGGAGGTGGCAAGCACAGCAGAGAGTAATTATGAGTGAGGAAACCTAGCAAATCCAAGATCAGTTCCACCCACAAGCAAAAATGCCTGCTGTTTGCAGATAAAGCAAGCTTGCTTCTGCTGAAAGCATTTTGTTTCATGCTGTGTTACACAGCAGGGTGAAGCTGTCTGCAAGCACAGGCCATGCGTTCAGCTCTGAGTCCTACTGAAGTTGCACAAACCTCTCTTCTCCAGTCCCACTACAAAACATGAAAGTGACATCTCTTAGCTCAAGTGGATGAAGACTCTGACCCCACAGTACAGGGCTCACCAAGACACACTGCCATGGAGCAGCGATGACACTATGGAGCCAGGCGGCGATTGGCCAAACTTACATCCATTCATATTAATGCCTTCTCACTCTATATCCAATTTTCTTAAACTACAGTGCAGAAATTTCATTAAATAGTATTAAAAAAAAATAATTCCCAGAAAGGTGTTTGAAACTGAGTAGTGATGCGTATGTATTTTAAATATATAACACTTACTTGTAAGGATCGTCAGCAAAAACAGGTACTCTGCGTAAGATATCAGCCCTGAAATGAAACAGTTAAAACTGAATATAGAACCTTATAACAAGACCTGAAAACTCAAATCTTATAAACATGAAAACTGCAGTTTAACATCATTTAGAATAGGTTACCGATGTAAGCCTCACTATTAGTTAATAAATATTATTTAACAAAGGTTTCACTCCTGTTTTTAGTGCTCTGAAGGTAAAATTCACTGTCTGGAGGCTCACCAACGTCCCTGTCTAAACGGGAGAGTAAGGTTTATTTGGTGCTAATAAAAGGCCTGCATTAAATCTCCGCATTCTCACTGAAAACATTCAGTGTTTATAGAAAAGGCAAATAAATTCAGAGCGCTCTGTCACATTTAGTACCTGGGAGGAGCAGCGCTCGGCTCTGCCTGGATGGATCAAAGTGCTCCATCCCCTGGCAGCCGGGCCGGGCGGGGAGCAGCTTCCCAGGGGAACATGGCAGCACGCGGAGCTGCCGAGCTGCGAGATTGCGCCGATAGCGCGGCCGGGCCGCCTGCCAAGGGAGGTTTCTTTTTTTTTTTTTTAAATAGGAACATGTCCTTTCTACAAGGTGAAAGTATTTCCCCCCCCTTTTTGAAGGAAAATTCCAGTGTTTTCCTTTGAAACACCGCCTTAAGCGAAAAGCCTGAACAAACACCAAGAGGCGATACCGTCAAAATAGAGCGCCCAGGCTAAAGATAGAGCGCGCGACGAGGGCGGGTGGGCAGCGCAACCCGAACCATCTGCGCCGCAATAACGTTTGGAGAAAAAATGTAAAGGGCTTTTCTATAAATCACTTTTCAAAATAGCTGAGCTGCTTTTAACGCCTGAGCTAAACATTGTGTAACGCTGAAGCTGCTGAAAATAATGACGTTCAAACGTGCTCATCTGTGCAAAGATAAACTATTTATAATAATTTATATACAGTTAATTGATAGATAAAGAATCCACTTAAGCTTCACTGATAGACAATTAGCTTCTGATAAACTGCTGTACGGAGCTGAGAACATTTGTATTTGGCTGCAGGCAGTGACTTAACACTTAAGTTTTAACTTCCAGAGTTTAGAAATATTGAGTTGCTGAAAGCAACAGTCTGAAAATCTGAGAACACATCTCTGAAGCCAGGCCTAACGTGGTCCCTCTGCCGACTCACTCTGCATCTGTGCTTCAGCTTTCCTCTCCATCACACTACTTTCCAGCATCACAGTACCACAACCACCCAATGTGCTGTGGGAAATAAGAAATATTTTGCACAGAACCACTGTCATCTCAAATGCTTAGTTTTGCTTACGAGTTTTAGGGCTAATGTGCTGCCATGAGAATTAATATGGCCATTGTGAGGATACAAATGGTTCATACTGCAGTAAAATTTGCTATCTTGTTCACAGACAGTGTCCAGGACTTCATAAATTCAAAATCAAACAATCAGAAACAGAGATCTTACCCCATTTTTTATGCTACACGCTTAAGATTAGAATGGACAGAAATAAATAGGAGAGGAAAAACAAAATCAAGCAAACAGAGTGATGGACAGTGAACGAGCGGACAGAGTGTCTGCCTCTCAGCTGTTCTGCACAGGCACTGCTCATGGGAGACCTACAAGGTGGAGATGCGATGCTTCTGCTCGGCAGAGCAAAAGGAGGCCCCACATTGTTGCAATATGCAATAGGAGATAACACACTCATTGGAGTGATCGAGGAAAAAACATCTTTAGTAAAGCATTAGAAAGGATTTGGACACAGCAGATAAAACAATCATAATAATTTTAATAATTGAAACAAAAATCACAGAATCATAGAGTGGTTTGGGTTGGAAGAGACCGTTAAGATCACCTAGTTCCAACCCCCTGCTGTAGGCAGGGACACCTCCCTCTAGAGCAGGTTGCTCACAGCCCCATCCAGCCTGGCCTTGGATGCTTCCAGGGAGGGGGCATTCACAACCTCTCTGAGCAGCCTGTTCCAGTGTCTCACCACCCTCACAGTAAAGAATTTCTTCCTAATATCTAGGCTAAATCTACCCTCTTTCAGTTTAGAGCCATTTCAAATGCTCTTGACAAAGACAACCCTGCTCATGGCTCAAAGGCAGAGTGAGATGACACCAATCACTGACTGCAGAGGGCTGTGAGGAGAGAGCTCTGCAAGAAGTGGAAGGGCTCTGTCCATTCCATTGTCTTAAGCTGAACGGTAAGTTACTACAGGGATACAGGCAAAAAAGGTACAACAAATGAAAATGTGTGAAAACTGCCTTGACCATTCTTTAAAACCTGTCTCAGCACCTTCAAGTCAATCCGTAGCATGTTCAACATTTTCAGTAGGCTGATTACACTGAAACCATTGGAGATACGATTTCTTTTGACCTGTGGACTGACTGCCATGAAAATTCTTCATTTTATTTTGTAGTTCTATCACTACCTGCAGTGAACTGCCAACTTACCTAACCCGTCAAGTAAATTAGACAGTTCAATAATTTTCACTGTGCAGTAATCATTGCAAAGTTACTCAAATTCTACATTTAAAGATGTGCTGGAACATTTAAAAAAATAGCAACGCAAATTTTGTTCACTTCCAAGTTAAAATATCACCACTGTTGAATGACTCAGCAGACTTGCAGCCAAGTATTTTCATTTTGCATTTGCAAAACCTTATTTTCTAAGATTAAACGAAGGCTTTCCTGTGCCTCCCTGGAAATCTCTACCCCCAGGCTTGACAGCAAATGCTGACAGGGCAATATTCTCATTACCAAACAAATCATTAATGTACCACAGAAGACGGTGCACATTTCAAAACTGCCCACTAGAAGGCACAGTTCCCCAACTTTACGGATACGAACTGGGCTGAGAGCGCTCCCTCTACTTGATATTTAAATAAGAATTTGATGGTAGTTAAAATAATCTCAGTTAAACCAGGGAACAGGTGTAGAGTCATTATTTTGGTACTTGCAAAAGCAGTATTTAATACATATTTATAGCTTGTTAAATGTAGTTATAATGGATCTGAAGACAAAGGTGTCAATGTCAGTATGGAGAGACTATGACCAAAAACTGCATGTGTTGTAAAGACATAGGGATGATTGCACTCAGTGTTTCTGCATCATCTCCAATTCCTACCAGATCCTGGAAGGGCAAAGTACGAGGACCCACAGAGCTAAATGAGAGGAGATTGGTGGTCCTGGATGGAAAAGACACGTACCAGCAGCCTCAAGCAGCCAGCTGGCATGCTGCAATGCCAGGAGGCTGTGCTGCTTCACTACCTTCTTGCTTTCCCTGGGCGGATTCCCGATTTTCACATGCAGAACGTGTTAGGGATTTGTGCTGTCAACCACTACAAAAAGAAAAGCCTTAAGAAAGCAGCAATAAGGAAACAATATCCAAGAATTAAAGGCTGGGAATCCCTTGTACCCTGTCCTGGGAAAGCACGTAACAATCAGTAATTTAAAAAGACAGGAGGTAAATATTCAGGGTGAAACAGCCTTTCCTAGGACTGGAAAGAAAAGTTGAACTTGTTCAGAGAGGTGACAGGGCTGCTGACAGGGGATGCTCACAGCCTCTGCACTACACAGACAGACAGAGCCATGCCCACAGAGCAAGGGACGCGGGCTGACCTCTACCATGCAGTTTGTGAATAGACACTGCCAGTCCTTCTCATTAGTCTGGGGAGTTCAGTCTTTGTTACTGATGAAATGGTTAATTACTCATTTATTTGGCTTCCTTGATTCTCTTGTTTGTTTTCCCTCCCTTCAATTAATTTATGTTAATGAGGTGTTTCTTTGGTGTTTTTAATTCCCTGTTGTTCCATGAACAATATCCCAGCCCTCAGCACTTTCTCTTCATGCTGTCAGCTGTAAGGTGGAACTTCTGGGTGAGAAGAAACCCAAGCACATTGCTCTTCTGGGGCGACACTGTGCTCCCAAAGAAGCAGAAACAAATGCTACTGCCCCTGGAACCAGAGAGGACACTTTACATAATCAGATACATATTTTCTTTTTTTCTTGGCTTTGTTTCATAATGAAACAGCAATTTATTAACAAGCCTTAAAAGTCCACTTTGTACTGAGGTCACCCTTTTAGACTCTTCTCTAAATCAGCTTTTTGATTTCTCCAGGAGGCTCTCAGCCCCCAGCCCTGCCTCCTGGCTCCTCCTCGTGTAACCGAGATGTGCCGTGCCGTGGTGGCAGCAGCTGGTGAGATGGTGATGAAGTCAAATCCGTGGAATTGTCCTTAAACTCGATTTAATGCACACCGTCTGATGAGATAAAAACAAGATGTGTTTCTTGGTATCAAGAGTGTCTCATTACCTTTATCACCAAGCTCTCTAAAAAAGGTCGGTCCTGGTTTGACTTTTGTAACACACAGCAGTGCAGCATCCACCTCCTTTAAAGGCATAAACAAGAAAACACAAAACCAGTTTAGAAGAACTCTTTTTGGTTGAGTAACAAAAAGAATGCAAGTTCTTTTGAAGAACGAAGGGAACATTTTGCTTACCTTTTTTGTCAGTTTCTTGGCTGAGCTCTTACCTACAATAAAAAAAAATCATCATAATTCAATAACAAAGTCTGACTTCAAACTTTGATCAGGTTCTGTGGCATTTCTTCAGATTTTTATGGGAAAGTGGTAAGTAATACGAAACAGAATATTTTGCAGCAGGCAGTTTGTTTCCAATTTCCACAGTGATTGAGAAAGGACAACTTCAAAATAATACGAGCAGCCTGTTCAAATGCTCTTCAACCTCAGTGAAATCACAAACCACCTCGGTATCTATGACTAATTTATGGGTGTGATTTTGCATTCTGTGGACTACCAATGCAGTACAGATTCTGAAGTAAGATTATACAGTATGAAACAATTGTATTATTTACAAAAGGATGTGCACGCACACATAAGAAGTCTCCTGGTGCAGGCTGAGTATTCGAATGATAAGAAATACCAGAAAAAAAGTCAGAAAAAAGTTGATGTTACAAAACAGAAGTAAACTGAACAACGCTTCCTCCTGGAACAGTGCAAGGATGAAACCATACAGGCTCTTAAGTTCAGTTCTCCCAGACAGCTGTGGTGCCCCATCCCTGGAGGAGCTCAAGGCCAGGTTGGATGGCCCCAGGGCAGCCTGAGCAGATGGATGGCAGCCCACCCATGGCAGGGGGTGGGACCGGGTGGGCTGCAAAGGCCCTTCCAGCCCAAACCATTCTATGGTCTATGACAAGTGTCTAACGGTAGCTTCAAGTCTGTACACTCAAGCAGAGACAGCACTGGTGCAGCACGAGGTCACCCCCCTGTGCAGTCACCTGGCTGTGCATTACTGGTGGCAAGGTTCAGCTGCCACATAAAGCCTGCAGCCTGGGCTACAGTGCTCCTCAGGTCTCCTCAGCATTTCTCCTCATAAAGGTCCTAAAATCTTGCGTCCTTCACTCCTACTGCTCTCACCGCTCCCTTCCACCATCACCACTCCTCTGGACTCTGGCCAGTCGTTCCCTCCTGCCTTCTGATGCTGGGTAAGCACAAGCAGAGCTGCTTTGTTTGCTCTCAGGACCAATGTCACCAGAGGCAGACTGAATTACTGAACCATAGAATCATTAAGGCTGTAAAAGACCTCTAAGATTACCTAGTCCAACTGTCCACCCAACCCCACCATGCCCACTAACCACGTTCCACAGTGCCACATCTCTACCTTTTCTGAACTCCTCCAGGGACAGTGACTGCACCACCTCCCTGGGCAGCCTGTGCCACTGCCTCACCAATCTTTCTGAGAAGAAATCTTTCCTAATGCATTCTGCCTGCTCCATGCTTAGGCTCCGGGCTGCACCATGGGCCTCTTGCACCCACGTGGTCCCCAGCACAGTGCTGCTTTTGGGAATGGGACATGATGGAGGCAGCACACAACCTTCCACCAAACACATTTACAGGCCCATAACCCAGACAAAATGAGGCACGTCCTCACCAAAACTGCAAAGTTCTGTAAAAGTAGGAAAAGACACATCGAGCTGCAGGGCACGAGAACCCCACTTCTGGCATCAAATCAGGGAAGCTGCTGGAGCATCTCAACCAGCAACAGTTTGCTTTCAGTATGGGCAAACCATTTCCTTAGTTTCTGCTCCCCAAACTGGCAGTAATGTTTTTTTTTTTTTTTTTCCTGAAAAATTCCACTCCCCAGCCCCCAAATCAGCCTAAGGCAGACACCTGGCACATAACATTTCAACCCAAATGTTTAAGTTTGACAAAAGTTATAAGCAACTAAAATTAGGGTTTTATAACTGGAGTGTTGAGTGACCCCAGCAACAGGTGTTGCCAGCACCACCTGTCACTGCACATGAATACATTTTTGTACAGCGTGTGTAAATATAT
The DNA here is from genome assembly GCA_023055505.1 of Callipepla californica brunnescens. Lineage (NCBI taxonomy): Eukaryota > Metazoa > Chordata > Aves > Galliformes > Odontophoridae > Callipepla > Callipepla californica. The sequence continues at coordinate 107,466,004 of JALIRH010000001.1, read as the reverse complement.
TTACACGCGCACATATATAAAGCCACAAGGATAGATATCTCCTAGCTCAAAGGAAGCATGAAATCCTCTACTTTGGCTCATTTGAGATAAAAGAAGGCAGGCTACAAACAGTTTGGGAGAGCAAGTAAAATCCCTGAGCCCAGCAGGGCTGAGTGCTGAGCGGGGCCATGTAACGCTGCCTTTAATGAAAGGCTGGTTAGCAAAGGCTGTGATTCAGAGCTCAGCTTTGAAATGTCATCTCCTCTGTACAGCAAATTTCAGCATGGAATTAAATTGCACCATGGCAGCTCTTTTGTCTCTGGGAGACCCACATGGCAAGAAGCCCTGCAAGAGGGAATGAGTCAGGCTGTAGATCCATGAAAGAAAAAAGAGAAAAATCACCCTGCCATGATTTTTGCTGAAAACGCTCCTTGCTGTTGTTACTGTTTTGAAGCCAACCACAAAATCTTATCTGGTTTGCAGCAACTTTGCTCATTCCACTCTCCCGGTGGACCACAAAGCATCACTCTAGGAGGCAGTCAGAACCTACTGTCAGCTTCCAGGAGGACAGGGAAGGAGACAAGCTGAACTCTGCAAGCTGGAATGGGTAATTGATGCGAGGAATGAAGGGAGCACTGGTAGCTGCCGCTGAGACACTATTTGGCCAAGTTTGTGAAGCTTGGTTATGTCTGTGCTTCTCCTCCATGCTGCACTCAGCACAATAACTGAAACACTTCAGCTATTCAGTTTTAGAGAATACGTCCTCAATAAGGATAACTCTACCTTGGTAAAAATTAGGAAAGTGGAGGAAAATACATTGCAGACACGTGGGCCCTCCTTTCATCATCCAGTCACAAATGCAATTGTCAGCTCACACAAAGACCTGTGGCAGCTGACAATGCCTCCTCTCCTGCATTCAGCTATGGCCTTCCTCCAGAGGAAGGTGAAGAAGCTGACCCGTCAGCCGAGCTGTTTTGGGGCTGAAAAGACAGTAGCAGCAATGATACGGAGCTGCTCGTGCTACCACTGGCTGGGCAATCTTGGCCTGGGGAAATGGGCTGACAGAGGAGATACAGCTTTGGCTGAGTGATGGAAGAGAAGGAGGAGGAAGAGGTTAAAGAGGAGGAGGAGGAGGAGAAAGAAAAGGAGGAGAACAGATTCACCCTAGAATGTGGTTAAGGGGCAGCTACTACAACACAAGAGTTGGAAGGGCAGGAGGAAATGGGACAGACTGAGAGGTAAATTAAGACATTTTTCTTCTTTTTTAAGTAGCTGATACAGCAGATTAGAAAATGGGGAGTCATTTTTTTTGTTTAGCAGTGCTCAAATGGAATTGAAAATCACAATTTCTTATAACCCAGGCAAATGAAAATGGCATGCAGATGTCTGCAAGCACGTGTGCTAGCACACCAGTAATTCTCAGAAAAAAACCCTGCAGCTGACATTTGGGGCACTGGTGGTATTTTTCATATTGCTGTTTGTGTGAAGTATTAGAATACAATCTTAGAATAACACCATAATTTAAACTAAAGAATGAGTTTCCTCTAATAATTACTTGCATATTTTCTGAGAATTACATTCAGTTATACCCTGTGTCGGTACTGTCACCATATAAAACATCTAAGAAGGTTCAAATCTCTGCTTTCACTTGGAAACATTACCTACTTTAATTGTAGCACTCGTAATATTCCTTGAATACTGATTTAGCTCGTGGTGCCTACCCTTTCCATTTATTCCCTTCCTAACAATGAAGTCCCTTTAGAAGACCAACAAGGAAAGCTCTGTTAATATCGCTCACTCACATATCAAATGTGCAGCCCTCTGAGGAACAACATCTTTTAAGGCCTTGTCTACAGTAATTAGGAGAAGGTGGTTAATTCATCTTTGCAAGGAATGCACTGTGAAGGTAGGAATGGTTTTCTTAGCCAGTTCAGACACTGAAAAAATGCCTCTTGGTCTCTAAGTTAGATCTTGGTGCTGCCATTCCTGACCCATCACTACAAACATTCCAGGCTCTCAGTCTCTCTCTGAGGAATATACACAAGGATCTAACTATCAGGAACTATTTCATGTAATACATAAAAGATCTGTATGATGCACTTGGTCTGCCAAGACCGTGATGGAATTCTGGCTTGAAGTCCAACAAGCATTTTCATGGGTCTCTACCTATCTTACAGATGCCATCGGCCCACTTTCACTATTTGCAGTGGATCCATGAAATAATCACGAGGTAAACACACATCCTGCACAGAAGAAAAGCTATTCTAGCTTTTTAAGTTGAACAAATATCAACTCTACTTGCAAGTAGACAAATGCCCTGCTGTTAGCCATGAAAGTTAGCTGACAACTGTAATTAAGAAAACTCTGCCAAGAGCAGCAACTTCAACTTTAATTTGCCCTCGGCAAGCCTGCGTATTTTGTCACATACATTCCTTACTATTGAAGCGTTTCTATCAACCCTTGATTTTTCACACTGTGATGCAAAAGGAACCTGACATTGATGTTAGGATTAACATGAGGGAAGGGGTGAACTGAACAAGTACCCACTTGCACTCCCTAACAGCCATCTACACCCAACCCATACAGCCAAGGAAAAGCTTGGATCTCACAAAAGATGTTCAGAGCCAAAGAATCAAAGAAATCACCAAGATCCATCGTTATAACAACAAGAAAATGCCAAAGCAAAAGTAGAGAGATTACTATCACCTGTGAAGGTAGAGAAAGCAGAACTGTGTATGTCTGCAAGATTGCTCTATTTTTCTAACATGGAAATTAAAATTAATTAAAAAAAAAAGTATTTCTCCACAGACTTACTTCAAATTAGAACAATACAATATAGGGAACTTTTCATAGGGTTATAACACATTCCTGTCCCTTCTATCAGCAAAGTCACCGAGAAGGTTTGTCCAGGATCTCTCTTCAGCTCAACCTCAGATAGTCACAGTGATACCAAGCACAACAATTGTCCCCAGAATTGTTTTTTATTTATTATTTAGGCAGCAACTGATGCTAGCTTTGCGGGAGCTTGATAAGTTCAAAGTCATTCTGGGGAATGAGGAAGTTATGTTTTTTCCTGGAAAAAAATATGAAGATAATTCAACCCAACTCCAATTCTGCAAAATGATGGGTAGAAGGATCTTAGGAGGATGGGCAGCTAAGCTGTTTAAATTAGCCCAGGATACAAGATCATTGAAATTCAGTAGTTGGTACTGATGATTTTCCAGCGCTCATATGTTTTTGAATACGATAGTGGACAGGTAATTTATGTCAGCAAATTCTCTTTTGGTTACTCTGCTTCCTTACCTTCTCAGTTCTTCAAAGGAAAGAGCTTACTGTTAATGACACCATGAATATAAGGGGCATAACTGACACGAGTAATTACTTCTTTAAAGTTTCATTGTGAAATATTGGTCACAGAGAGAAATCAAGAATAGCTGAAAAAATGGAAACCATCTGAAGGCACAGACCAAGCAGTCAAATTCCCACTATAACTACTGGCAAACCAATATCTGAATAATAAATGAGAGCACTATTTAAATGAATTAAGAAACCACTCCAGTAGAAAGCTTTTACTGAATTACTGCATTGCTCCATTGAACTATAATTGATATAAGTCATTTCAATCACATCAATTAGTGTATCAAACCACCTGAATTAAAATCAAAGTATGCTCAGTGGAGAAGTAAATTTACAATAATAGAAGCTTCTGATGTGCTTTACAAAACAAGCTCTGCATCTTTTGGAAACAGGCTTTGCATCTGTCCTTCTCTATTTAGAGCAATTGTTCCTCTGAGGAAGTGAGGAATACACAGTGCTGGGCACAGGCCAGCACTGGCAGGTCTCCATTTCAGATGAGTGCTTGCACCAGACCCAGTCGATGCGGGAAGGCTTCTCCATGAGTAAGGCAGCCTGAGGTAAAAGGGGTGGGAAATGACGTGGAGAGGAAACTTCAAAGGATGACACAGTCTTTTTGGAAATTGAAATGGACTGAAAATTTTGCATAAGCCAGTTTTCAAACGCTGTTAAAGAGACAGTGGCATACAGTTCCTGGAATTCCAAAATAACCCACAGCACTGAGTGAAGAACATGAAGCCAAGCAGAGCACGAAAGCGGCTGCTGAGCAGCTACCTGAGGTTGCCCTCTGAACTGGTCCTGAGGCCAGGACTGGAGATAGCATCCATAAGAAAAATACACCTGAGATGCAAGTCTCCAAACTCCCAAATGAGCCTCCCACGCTCGGTTGCTTTGGCTTCATTTAGCCAGCTAAAAATTAGATGCCTAAATCTATGGTGCTTTGCTGTATATGATGGTGTATGTAGAAACGGGTTTATAATTAGCTTCAAAATCTGCTGCTTCTATTTCAGATATGAAGAACAGCTCGTATGCTCAAAAGCTTGTCTAATTTTTCCAACTTAGAGCAGCTGGTCTAATAAAAGATAGTATCTCTGTCTACAAACAGAGATACAAACCTCATCCTGACTCCAGGCTCTCTTTATAGTCAAGGGAGAACAGACACAACGAAAGAGCTACGTATTCCACATCCAGATTGGTGTCTACCACAGGCTTTGAACCTACCTGTTTCCTTCCATTAACTTTTAAGAGATCCTACAGCCACTTGCTCTGACCTGACATTCACTGTTACATATCTAAACTGAATAGACGAATCCTCCTGCAAGCAACCAGAAAATTCAAACCACGATTGCTTTTTGTATTTGTTATTATTTGTGATGCATTGTTTTCACTCTCCAGCCTGACGTCAGTAGTGCTGAAGGCAGGAAATCTCTGTCCTATTAACAACTTTACCAAATGCAGAAGGTAAAGTAGATTACGGAAAAGGACACAGAGTGAGTTGCATAATTAGAGCAATAAATTATTATAGAGGACAATTCCTGAAAGAAGCTGTATCCGTGACGTGTTTCAGAGACAAGAGTGGAGAATGGCTCTTGCCAACCTATGGAGAATATTATACTTTCGGAATGGCATCTCCTGAACCTGCACAAACATGCACCACGGAGCTTCCTCAACGAGCAGGCAGGCAGAACCTCAGCTCAGGGAAAGCTCCTTGAGGTGGTGGCTACACTCATCTAGCAAAGTGAGCAGAATAAAGCTAGACTAAACCTTCAAGAAGTATTTGAATTCACTAACTTTGCGCCTACCACCAAATAGACAGGAGATGGCTTCTGCAGCACTGCTTGTGCTTTACGTTGTCACTGTTCCCTACTGCTAAAAAACACCACTTTTTGAAGTACTGTAGTACTGGATTGCATGCTAGGTTAAGGTACTAACAACAGATGAAGAGAAACTATTAAGACAGCCTAGTAGCACTAGAATTTTAGTTCTGTTCCTCTAGAAAATAGTCAGGATTCCCGGTCTAAGGACTCTAAAATCTCCTAGAAGGCTAGAGGAGTGTAACAAAAATGAAGGAAGAGGTAAGTAACGTACAGTAAGAGCAGCACCAATGAAACAACACAATTAAAAAATGTAACTGCATGACCAAGTTGAACAAATTGCCTCTCAGCTGTAAACAGAGATTAATTTGGATTCAAAATGAAAATGTGTGCACATCAATCACCCCACAGTCAAAATGAATGAAGAAAAGGTCAGTGCCTTAGCAGCACCAGAAGTTTATTTTAATAATTTCCCTATATAAGATTTGATTTATGCTTATGTGCTCAACGTTTAGCTGCTGTCTTATTCAACCACTTCCTCTGCAATTTGTTCTACATGTGTCAGAAGATCTTACCTACTGTGAACAGCTGTCACTTCTCACACACATCTTGCAAAGTGTACTAAATAAGTACAGTTAAAGGCGAGAATATAAAGAACACTGGCAAACATAACTGAGGTGCCAGGTGAGGAATTCATCCCTTGCGTGGGAATTTATCACTAACATAAAGCTACCTTACTAATTAATCCCAGAATACAGGCAAAGAGGATCAAAGAAACATAGAATCATAGAATGGCTTGGGCCTGTGGATCATCAAGTTCCAAAACCCTGCCACAGGTGGGGCCACCAACCTCCAGATCTGGTCCTAGTTCAGGTTGCCCAGCACCTCATCCAACATGATCTTGAACACCTCCAAGGATGGGGCACCCACATCCTCTCTGAGGAGCCTTGTCAGCACCTCATCGCTCTCTCTGCAAAGAACTTCCCCTTGACATCCAATCTAAACCTTCTCTCCATGAGCATAAAATCATTCCCCCTTGTTTTATCACTGTCTATGCTACAGGGCATGTGCCAGAGAAGGGTAAGTGGCTCAACTGCAGTAGGGAATCAAACTGCAGTTCTTTACTATGAGCAATAAACCCTCCTTTTCTTGGTCTTTTTTCTTTTTCACCTTCTAGCTTAATATATAATTTATACTCCAAGCAGGAAATGCAAATCATATAAAACTGTGCCAAATTAAATGAAATAACTACCATTTATTTATTGCACTCTAATGTAACGAACACTCCCAACACAGAAGAATGACAGATAAAGAGGCCAGAAACAACCATGTGGGTCACCTACTTTGTCCTCGTGCTCCCAACAGACTGCTGCTCATACATTACCTCATCAGTTTATGTATACACTGATACATGGTCACACATTTGAAACACTGAACTGTAGTTCAGGTTTCAAAAGCCAATAGTGACATTAATTTTTCTTAAACCTACTCATCTAAGTACAAACATCAGGGTAACATTGTGATTGATTACTTCTAGTGGAATGGAAAAAAAGGAAATAATATAAGTTAAAAATTTAAATGAAAGCATTCTGTGAAAAATGTGAAGATGTTCGGGATATCAGCACGGAAAATGTAGTGATGTTACTGTGATCCCGTTCAGATGGAGGGCATTCACAGCACCCGTGTCCAAGCAGTAAGCAGCTGACATATTGGTGCATCAAGTCCATTTAAATTACTGCAGTGGGTAAGTAACTGGGAGCACTGACATTTCACATAAATTGAGTGGGTTCTCAAGAGTCCTGTAAATATAAAATGCTATGTAGATATGGTTTACATGGTAGCTCACTTTTTTTTTTTCCCATTCACCCTATGACATGTCAAATTATTTATAACATCATGAATGCTTTCTTTTTTGCTAAAACAACATTTTTCTTTTACAGATCCTTCTACTACAGCAACGTGCACAAAGATTTCTCAGAACTACTGCAAAAAATGTTCCAAGAGGTGATGGCTGATTGGTAATGTGCAGTGAAATGCTGTCAGAAGCATCAGTTTGGAAAACCTCCTCTTGTTACACCCTAGCAATACCTAGTCAGATGTTTGGGGGGAAAAATAAACAGTCATTCCCAATTTGGAAAACTCATCATCAGGATACAAGATTTCTATTGCTGCACTGTTGCAATGATGCTGGTGATCTTCACTACTGTTCCATTTTGCTACTGCCTTGTCCTTCTATCAAACACAGACTTTGACTCCTTTAGGGCTGCCTACATCCTTTACAGGTTATATGCATTCTTCCCAGCACCTTACAGTTCTTCTCTGTTTGACGGTGGTAAGAAACTCCACAGCACACAGCACAAATACCACCTTTTTGGCAACTGCAAGAGGGTCAGAGGAGATTGGGGAAGGACCCATGAAGTGAGGTTCCCCTGTGGTTAAGGGAAACTGCACAATCATCTCTCCAGCAAAAAGGATGAAAATTTGGTAGGAGTGGTTGACAGACCAGGTGGTTCTGTTGCTTGTCAGCTGGTAGGTTCTATGTGGAGGTTTAAAATTTAACCCCCTTGCTTATACCAAAGACAACAGCATTCTTTACTGTGCACTTAAGACTGCATCCTGTCTTTACATCTCACCAACAACTGATGATGAGAGCAAAAGCTATTTTTGCCATAATTCTTCTGACAAGCAGACCACAAAACACTGGATTTAACACTGAATTTGGACATTCTATTGAAAGGAAAGAGTTCTACAGTGATAATTTCATTATTGAGAGTACATTCTGTCTTACTGTCCAGAGCATGGTAAACTCCATCTGTTACTCGTCCTCCCAAGCTCTCCTAAAACCAGCCATTGAAAGAAAAGACTGATCAAAAACACACAAAAGAAACACACCCATGTTGCAATTTGTTCTACTAAAAGAAGGAACTGAGGTACTGGATGTCTTTTCTAGAATAATGTAACACATCACTTTCTTTTTAAGCAGAATCATAATTATTGCAACTTCCATTAGTGCTTAGTGAATTGGTGAAAAGAGAATAAAAGTGCTACTTGAGGGGAAGAGACTTTTGGCACAAGTACAGCCCTTCAGATAACTTAGACTCCTTGAGATCACAAGGACGTCTAGTGGTAAATGCAATAGCTATTCATTGCTGAAGCTGATTCTGCCACGACAGAGTTTCCAGAAGGAATCTTTTCCCCACATAAGGTTCTGAAGTGCAACCTTACATGAAAATATTATGCCAGTCTAGTGCGGACGACACCAGTGACGACACCACTCTTTCCAGCTGTCACTGTGAGAAGGACATTCTAATTACCAAGTTTGGGAACTTTCCTACAGAAGATGCTCCCTACTGTTTTGGACTTTTTACTGGTCCTATGCAGCCCTACCTCATTATTTTACAAAGTGCCTAAGTTTTGACATTACTGCAGTTTATAAGTTTTCTTTCCTCCTTCTCCTGTGTTCCTTTCAGTGGCTGACTTGCTTTCCTCCAGTTTATGGCCAATGTCATTATTGGTTTTAGCTTTAAATTCACCAAGAGTTTCTTCCTGACTCCTAAGATTAGCTCATTGTGTTGTTAGCAAATACGGAAGCTCTGAGCAAACCAGTAACTGTCCCTGCTGCGTCTGACTTGTTTATACATCATTAACATCTGTCACATAGCAATTAACAGATGTTTGGGAAGTTTTTGTGCAGCAGGGACTCCAAGGATATGCAATTGATAACAGAAGGCTTCTGTATTTTAAACTAAGTAAGATAGACTGCTGGAAAGATCCAGTTTTTGATAGTTTCTCACAGTATCAGAACGAAGACTGTTACTTAATTATCTAATTTGAAACACTGTCTTTATTCAGAAGGCAATTTCCCTAAAAGTAAAGCAATGAGAAATCAAAGAGCTAAAAAATGGATGCTACTCGTGACATACCATAGCGGCCAAAAGGTTTGGTTAATTTGCAACCTAGAAAAAGAATTAGTGTTTTTAATAGAAAGTTTAATATTTAATTACTGTCATACCGTGCCTCTTCTTCTCTAAGGGGTGAACTTTCAAAACTAAACAAGGTAAGTCTTCTCCTGACCCTGTCACTTCAGACTTCCCAGATTCTAGTGAAAAAGCCTGTCAAAAAGAAAAGAAAAATCTAGCTGACGATCAGTAGTCTCTTTAAGAAATAGAATTGTGTCTTTACGAGAATTTCTAGAATTGTCTACCCAGCATCACCTCTCTATACCAATTCAACTCATCTGATGGAACAAAACACAGAAAAAACATTTGTCTTTATCTTGACTTTAATTATACATTCAGATTTCTAAAGACTACTGATTCCATTAAGCAGCAGAGGAAACACTGTATTAGGCCTGTGAGAACAGAAACATTTATTCAGTAAAGATAACGAAGGAGACAAACATAAAGTGAAGTACTCTTCACATCAGAATTCCTACTAGCAGCATCACATTTACTTGTAGCAGTCTTCAATATACTGTGATTTTGTGTCCACTGCCTCTAATTATCCTTGCATTGTCTCCTTGCTATCATATTCATCTTCTCCAACAAAACTAATTCCAACTCATAAGCAACTTTGGTCTAAAAAAATAAACAGTGTTCAAGGATGTGCATTATCTGGGATGCATTAAGCTCTTCACTGTAAATGGATGTTCTTAACCACAATTCCATTACAATTTTAAACTTTTTTCAAGCAAGAACAAAGAACCATTTTGGTCTGTTGTACTCAGCTGGGCAGATGCATGGTGCTGCAAATGAAGACCGAAGCACCTGCAGTGCTGGATACTGTTCTGCACGTAGTGACTGTGAGTGAAGTGTACGCTAAATGAGTGCTTTTTTATCCACTAAGCATTGCTTTGTACCACTTTTCTCTGTAACCGATGCTTCATTTTGACAAATCAGATGTTTCAGGAACAGCATTAACTTAAGAAGTTCCTGACTTCAATCATTTTTCCACCCCTTAGGCCATAGTGACTGCTAGTGGGCTGTGCTCTGAGCCAAGGAATGCAGTTGGCTTCACAAAAAGAAATCAAAAAACCATGGAATAAAGCTACCTACACGAAACCATGGAACGGATGACCTCCCCCATCCAGATGAGATAAAAATAAACCTGGGTTTCCTTAACCTAACAAGAGCAGTGCTGAATAGCAAGATAATTATCTATTTTGGATCGTGGGGTTAAGATTTAAAAGAAAAAAGCTTATTTTAGGTAATGGGAAATGCTGGCACAAGAGCAAGTGGGTTTAAACAGAGAATGATTAATTTTAGCTTGGATATCAGAAGAGTTCTCAAGCAACTGAGAAGATGCTGTGTCACCATTTTCCACTGAAAGCTGTAGTGACAACTTATTTAAAATCCAGCAGGAAAAAAAATTATGGAAGGACTGTATTTTAAGTTTGAAACTGCTAAAATACAAGCTGACTTACAGAATACATATGATGAATGTTGATACGCTCAGACACAGAATATACAAATATATAAAGAAGTACTAAGCCATTAAGTATCACCCTAACAGAGGATACAAAAGCTTATAAAAACCACTATAAGATATTACATGTTAATATAGGTGAGAATGGGTAATAGATACAAGTGTTCTTACAATGATCAAACAGGTACCCTTTCTCTTTCATACATGAGTACTGGAGATAAAGAATAGGGACCATCCTGAAATGAGTATTTACTTTAGTGCTGTGGAAAGAGACTGAACTGAAATGGGAATCAAAATTAAAGAAGCCTTTTCACAATTCTCAAAATGAATGCAAATGAAAAGCAAACAACAGACAGCTTTCTCTTGAAAAGGTTAAGTCATTTAATGTTCACAACTGTAAATACAGTACACTGTCCTAAATACTCCATATCAACACCCCTCTTATTCAGTCAGCAGGGGAGTCCACCTTTACCATCAAATAAACTGCAGAAAACATTGCTCTCTTTTGCTAAATAGAGATTCTCTTTTGCTGTTAGACCAAATCTAGAGATGCTGATGAAATTTCTGGTCATTAAGGCTTATATTTTTTTCTTAGAAAGGGACAATGTAACAAAAGCAAGCTGTCACATTTCCCATCACTAAAAAAATGCACAGAGAAGGATCACTAATATATAAGAGAGCAGTCAAAAAAAAAAAAAAAAAAAAAAAAAGATAGAAGCCTTTTGTCTTCTCAAAGCAAGAGTTTCTGCAACTGCCAGGACCACTGCAGCAGCAAAACTTCATGACCCCAGCAGGTTCAGTGGGATCTGAGGTGCGGACATGGAAGCAAATCCAAGGCACAGAGTGGCAGCTAGCACCTGGGAAAGCAACCTGTATCAGACAGAAAACTCCATGCATCAGCCACTGAAAAAACCTGAGCAAAGACATGGCTTATATACAATTCCAACTGGTAAGAACCAAGGCAGGATTTGCTGAGAAAGTGGTAGCTGTCGTAAGGTACAGCTGAACAATCCTTAGGCTTTCAGGTACGCAAGCCTTTCCCAGGTCTGAGGGGAAAGATTTAATGAGGGCTCATGCAGCTGAAGGACCAGGTGTTGGGCAGCCCCAGGGATGGCAGGGTGAGGTCTGGGCCCTCCATTCAGTGCTGCTGCTAAGACACGGCTCTGGGATGTGTCTTCTCTAATGAGAGAAACCTGGGTATTTTAGGCATGGAAACAACCTCTGAGCTTGGTATTTGCTTTTGTTTCACAGTTGATGAGAGGCTGCAGGCTGCAGACTGTGGTATAACCACTGCAGGTGCCTAAAAGCTGGGCAGCAAAACACAAGCACATAAGGTGGTCAGTTTGTCCCTTAGGAAATGGATACCAAGGGGTTCTCAGAGCAGGGGCAGTGCATTTACTCAAAGGTCTCTCTGCAGACCCAGCCATCCACTTGGCAAGCAGTGATGGCTCCTTTCTCACAGCCCACTGCGTACCGCACCTGCCAGAAGGAAAGCAGCACTTGATGGCTCCACCTGAGATATTAAAAAAAATTATAATAATAACCACAATGCAATACTTCTTATGGAAAAAAAAAATCAGCTTATATCAGGATTACTCAAAAAAGAATCAACTGTATGACTGATATAACAAAAATTCTGTTCTGGCCTAAGGGAAAGCACTGACCCATGAGCACCAAAAGAGTTACAAATAGCTGAAAATATGGGGCTAGAATGCAGTGAGATTTTGGCAGGAACCTGCCACGCGCTTCTGGCACCTGCCAGCATTTACCACATCACCATCATTTCTAAATACTGTAATGCAAGGAATTTTAAAAACAGACTGTACTTCTTTGGTACAAAACAATACCTGTCTGTGCTAGGGACATACGCTGCAAGAAATTAAAATACATTTAAGAGTGATGAAAATTCACTGACTCTGACTTTCACACAACATCTGTTAAGATTTAATTGTCAGCTAAACAGGATGTTCCCGAACTGATTAAGTTCTACTGAATTTATTAGAGAAATAATACTGAAGTAATCTGTCAAAAAGCATTACAGAAAAAATCTCAGAGATATTTTCTGTGGTTACGTCAGTATTATGTTGTTGCCCAAACGGTGTGTGGTGTTCTACAAAAATAAGAAGCATTAATAGGAAGAAGTATTCAGAGACCACGAAGGATTGTGTGAGTTCTTGAAATTTGTTCGCATGTATTAAAAGAAAGGAATGTGATTTCCCTTGTAAGAATTTTAAATAATACAGTAGCATGTCACAAAACTGGAATAGTTAACTGCAGCACAAAGCGTTGCAGGACTTGTGAAAATCGAAGGCAGACGATGTTTATACAACAAGCAGACTCCTGTTATTAATAACCAGATCTTTCCATTACTCGTACTATGAGGATTCTGAATGCACACAATATATTTTCATTCGTTTCAGGGAATCTGTTTTCCATTCAGGTGCCATTAAACAACTAATAACTTTCACACTTGAAATAGCTAAATCCTTCAAGATGTGTGGAGACCGCTTGCCTCTTGCTTACAGCTCTACCGGAGTCTGAGCAGTTTTAGTACTGACACTATTTTTGTGCTGAGTTTTAATAACTGCTTTCGTTCACCGAGAAGTTGCAATGTACCTTGTCATTAACAGTTGTTCTTCAGAAAGCTAAATTGCTAGCAAAGTATTTCCAGATCACAATGTCTTGCCAAGTCTTCTCCCAAGCAGTAAGTACTGCAGTCAATACAAACAGGAATTCTGATTCTGCGTCATTCTCCAACTAGTCAGCACTCCAACTAGTAAGAAATAATGAAACAAAGCCAGGAGCTTATTATAACCCTGCTGTTGTGTCATGGAGATGTAAATAAGAAAATGCAAATCTTAGCATAGCTTTAAAGATCAAAAATCTATTTTCCTGTTTGACCTTCCAGTCAAAGTATCCCAAGTTCCTCCCGTGTTTTCTCGTGATGTGGTTCAAAGGCACCTGGCCACTGCACAATGACATGGCACAACCTACTCCTCTGTAAGTGATTTTGCTGCACAGTTCCCTTTTCTCTGACCACTGCAGTTCAGTCCTTCCTCTTGCACTCTGCTCTGACTGTGCTGGCTCCCTTGCTGCTAACACCTCTGCTCTCATGCCAGCACCTCTTCTCCCTCTTTCCAGCACTATGAACCTAAAACTCTTACTTCCTGAAAAAAGAGCAAGCAAGACATTCAGTGCGGTTGCCAGAGGTTAACACACCAAAGACCAGCATGGTGGATTTCATTGCTGCCAGGGGACTCAATTTCCCCACAAGGACCCTAATTCTGAATCTGCTACTTCATACCTCATGCTACAACCACCATGAAAGCAGATAAGCCTTTATTTGGCTTTGACAACAAGTTTGTATCCAGACATAAATCCGTATTGCCAAGATTTTGTGAATTTCTGCAGTATTTCTAATGGTTTCAGATAGAGAACACTATCAAATTCATTTTCAGATAAACCAGTCTAGTGAAGATGATCAGTGTTGCATCAGACAGGCTGTGCAACTCAGTTATTGAAGCTAATGCATGGCTGCTGCTGAGAAAGGAAGAAAATTATACTGACCAGCCTTATCTGTTTAACAACAATTGGCTTAAGTACAACATTCCATCTGAAACAATCCACTGTTTTATGCAGAACATCAATTTCAATGTTGTATTCAGTTAAGAGGAAGTAAAATGCCAAAATTATGTAGTGTGCTATTTTGAAGAATTTCTGAGGGTTAAGGTAGGATTTCCTTATGCAGTCGAGGTGACAAAGAACAGCTGAACAGGTACATGACAAATGCACAGTATGGGCTGGTCACAGACTCAGAAATTTTCTGCCATCTTGTTATCTTTGATTTTCATGCAGCCTCCTCACTTTCCTTCACTCACAACCCCACCTTAAGGAATGAGTAAACAACAGTGACTAAGAAGCTTGGCTAAAGTGGCTGATTTTGTTTCCTTTTTCTAAAACTTAGCAGAGATTCAGGCCATGACCTTAAACCATTTTGGTGCTCCTTCCCCACTGCTTCACTTTACCTTCTGCCTTTTAGTGGGCAAAGGACATGTCGGTACTGCACATCCCAGTTTGCTCACCATGCCTGCAGAATTTAAGTAGCAACAAAATATCAGTAGTATAAACTCCAATATGCAGACGTAAAGAGAAAACAATCCCTTTATTGTAACATTAGAAATTCAGGGGAAATAAATTCAGTTCCCAACGGCTCTTTGTTAACATTTAAATCTACACTTCTCATGCGGAGCTTCACAGTTTACCCAAACTTAAATCTCAGTCTTCAGCTCTGAATTCTAGGTTTTGGATGTGAAACTCACGCATAATTTATATCAGTTTGAGCAGTTATCATATATGAAATTCTGGTCGAATTAAGACACTGGAGTGCTGGCATCTACTCCCATCAGTCAGTGGACTAATTCAGTTCATTCTAAAATGCCCTCAGTACTGGTGCTCCATACCCCATCAACTGCACCAGTGCTGATGTTTCACTAAGCACAACGGAGAGCTGTATTCCTGCAGTTTCAGTCTTGAATCACACCCTTTCCTCAGGTTCACTCACATTCCTGACCACACTGATGCTGTGGGAGCATGAAAGCATGTATCACATCTGACTCACAAACACACCAGAACCTTGCGCCAATTGTGTATCCAAGGAAAACTTAACCAAGTCAAACATCTTATCCTAGCAAACTTAAACCCTAATACGCATTGCCATGTACCGTGTTAAGATTCAATCACGTTAACACCACCTCTGGCATTCAGGTGTTACCAAGCACAAGAAAATCTGCTCAACTTCTGAAGAGAGCTGCAGATAAAGGAGTAGTTCAGGAAGTGAACAAGTTGTGATATATTAAATCTGGACTGAATATACAAAGAGGGATTTCCAGGATCAAGATCTTTATCCATCATTATGAAACAGGCTAACATGAATTTCTGTCTTCTACTTGACAGAGGAAGGTATTTCTAGAATCATAGAATGGTATGGGTTGAAGGAACCTTAAAGCCCACTCAGCTCCTGCCACGGGCAGGGCTCCCACCAGCAGCTCAGGCTGCCCAACCTGGCCTTAAACGCCTCCAGGGATGGGGAACCACAGCCCTCTGGGCAGCTGTGCCACTGCCTCACCACCCTCTGCTTCCTAACATCCTACCTCCACCCCACCTCTTTCAGTTTAAAGCCATTCCCTCAAGTCCTGTCACTATCAGTCTGTGTAAAGGGGCGGTCCACCTCCTGCTTCTAAGCTCTCTTCATGTACTGGAAAGCAGCAATGAGGTCTCCCCAGAGTCTCTGGTACTGCAAGCTAATAGCATAATCTTCTCCAAAAAAATTAACATAAACACAGTTCAGATTTAATATATTGAAAAATCTTCATTTTCTGAAACATTCTTATATCTGTAGTTTTATTCAAAATGTAATGCAGATTTTCTTATCTGTTCTACAATAACAGCATACCAGAAATTATATCTCCATGAAGAAGCTCTAGCATAATATTGGCTGGAAAATCTGGAATATGAAGCTAAGTACACATAACTGTATAAAACAAAAGGTTACATGAAACTGGAAGGGTCTTTTAAAAATACTCCTGTATTCCAATAAAAATTAGGTGTCAGGCAGCTGAGCCTTATCCTTCTTATACCTGTCATCTTAAAAATGCACCTTTCTGATGCAAATCCATATTATTCTTTTTAGAGAATTTTTACATCACAAGAAAAGCAACCACAACCACCTTTTCACTAAATTATCAAGGCATGAAATACTGCAGCTTAGATTAGCATCCAACAGATTACCCACAAGAGCCTGCTGGTTTTGCAGCGTTTTGTTGCACATCCTTTACTAACAGCGGTTTCATGTGAGATTAGATGGCCTATAACTGGGAATCTCCAAATGCAAAATGTATCTTTGCATTCAGTATGCACCGACTTAACTATACAAAACACTGACATAGGTGTTTTGGGCCAGCACGGACATTGTGTCTGAATACCACATTTCATTCACTGATGCCTCTGTTGATACAAAGGTGCCCGCTTCCTGCTGTAAAACAACTAACGGTAAAAAATTAAGCAAATATTTACAAAGGTAATTTGGTGTGAAACCATTCTTCCTTCGTAAAGATCTCTGCTGTGTCAATATGCAAAACAGAATAAATCTGTCACAGAACTCAGCATTTGTTATCAGCCCATTCTCCTTAAATGGTAAGACTGTAAATATTTTTCCTCATTATCGCCCTGACAGTAAATAAATTTGCAGGTGTGATTTTATCAATAGGAATGCCAAGATTTCACAATTTTTGGCCTTTATAAAAGAAAATGAGTAACAGAGAAATCTATGCAGCAGAAAGCAAATGAGCAGAACTTGTGAACCAAGGTCTGTTAAGCAGGGTTCAAGATCAGTTGGGTTGGATTTTATGACAGTTGATATCTTTGCACTACAGTTCATCTGTTTCCTTATCTGCAAAATTGTTCTATAATAAATCAGAATTTATTGCATGTTGTGCAACTCCGTCAAAGAACACACCTAAGATTCTTTTCTTCAGTAATAAATACCACCCAACTATGTACAGGAATTCATCATTCAGGAATTCACAATCTGGAATACAGCAAAAACATTTTGGTATTTTCCATCTCCAGCACTCCTGATGCAGCAGTGTGAATCCAACTATTTATCTGGCTGACACACCATGATGCCTTCTTTATTTTAAATTTAATCATGTTTAGAAACCAAGAGGAGATTATGCAGCAGTTCTCCAGTGAAGATTACCAGGGAGAAAAAAACCCCAGGCTGCTGGGCAAGGACCACTGTTCCCAACTCAAAGCAGGACCGCTTCTCATTCTGTTCTTTTTGCTGGCTTTTATTTTTAGTTTTTCTCCCACATGAGACTTTATGTCTGAATACGAATAAAACAATGGAATGCTGTGATCAACCTTAGCAACACTTCTTGGTGCACAGTTATACTGCTCAGTGTTCTCACCTTTTAAAGGTATTTTGAAGTCTAGCTATCCTTGAGTTAGGTGGAGACAAGACATGCTGAGGCGCAGGGACAGAACTGAGAAGCTGCTGCTTGCTCAGGAACTCATGGAGAACTTGCCTCAGGGGCTTCAATCTGCACAAAGCAATGGACCTACCCCTGAGCCTTCCCATTTCCAGCATCCCCAGGAGCAACTGCAGAACTGCAAACACAGCAAACTGGATAAGTGTTTTACTTCAGAAAGCCAGCAGGAAGAAATGACTCCTTTTACCCAAAATGAGCTCCTTAGCTGGGTTCAGCACGTGGCTGTGCAATGCTTTGTGCTGGCATGAGGTGAAAGCAAAGCAGCCAGGCACAACTGGAGAGGCTCCTTCCATGTTTCTCAGGCAACACTGCTGATCTATGTCCGTTTGCCATGTACGGGGGGCTGCAATGCCAGATAGCTGGGATGGACAGGTGACAATTCACATTCTGCCTAGAAATGATCACCAAGCTAAACAGCAATCAGATAAAGAGTTCACTGGCTACATCATCCACTCACACACATACTACCAGACATATAAAACCATGTTTAGCACAAGTCATACAAAATAAGGCTAAATGATTCTATTTTGCCTAGACAGCATATTGTATAGACCTTGGAGGATGTCGTTAAATTAAATACTTAATTCTTGGCCTAAGTTTGCATGCCTTCTTCAGTAAGGTCCTTCCCCATTCTGCCTTACCAGTGGGAAGCAAGAGGAAAGTCTGATAACAAAATTAATTTATAGGAGAAATCAGACCCACTGTGTAAGGAACTGAGCTGGTTTGGTCCTTTCTCAGATCACTCAGGTTCCGTCTGTCTGTTGCCTACTGTCATACCCTTGGCTAGACACTGCTAGAACTCAATTCTGTTGAGAAAAGTGGTGAATGAACTAAAATTTGACTATTAATACAATAATAAAAAAAATCCCTTATGAAAACATTACTGTTCCATTTCTGTGACATTTTTGTCTATATCCAACCTCAAGTTCTACTCCCAAAACCTTGGCCTGATGTTCTGTTTAGGACTCAATAAAAGGAGTAGACTGTCCAGGGCCCCAAACCCAATCTTGAACATCTTCAGGGGCTGGGAGACAGCTCTCTGGACATTCTGTGCCAGTGAACTTATTTTCAAGTTTGAAGACACTTAATCACAACTAAGAGAACAAAATGCAATTACAGCTTAGATACAAAAATGAGAAATCGTACCGAAAGAGCATTTAGACCAGTGGTTGGAAATTGCTTTTTAGCAGACATCTCTCCTTCAATACCAAAGCAAAATTGGCATATTTGCATAATGTTAAAATTATTACGTGAGTTTTGAGCAATCTCTGCTGAGAAGAAAATGGACTGTTTTGTCTTCACGAGTCAGAATGGTGGATTTACATCCCTTGTAGCCATTTCTGGAACACCTTTTGATGGTGCGGGGCAAACATCTTCCCATGCTCCAAGATCCCCAGCTCCTCTAAGGCTGGCAGTGGCAGCCCAACCTTATTCATGGGTGATTCACAGAACAAATCAAAAGCCTCTTCCCCACTCCCAAGCCTGAAAATACGGCTTGAAGACAGCTAGCATCACTCTTCCAGCATTGCCCACATTTCAGTGTTGTGTGCACTTACAGGAGACACATTCCCCATCTAGTACTTTAGGGATTTGGTAAAAAAAACAGCAAAAAAAGAAACAAGGGAGGAAAGAAAAAGTGAGAATGGACTCCATTAGTTTGCAAAAGGACAAAAGAAAACAAAGGAATAAAAATGTTAGGGGGAAAAAAAAACAAGGAAAAAAAATTCCAGAAAAAAACAAAGCCACAGCTCTGTAAGAAACTGAGAAAGTGCTCTGTAAAGAGGTAAAGCAGGCTAGAGTATGCAGATAAAAGGAGTCTGAAGCTCATTTTTCTGTAAAATGTAGGAAGAGAGACAATAAGCACATAATAGACCTCAGAGAACAGCTGTTTCTTTCCTATGCGGCACTGCAGCACCTTCAATACCATCTTCAGAAGTATCACACAAAATAGTAAAAATAGCTGTCAAGCATCTCAGCAATTTATTTTTATTCTGCAGTCTTTAATGGATGCTTTACTGATGCTAACCTCTAACCCAGGAAGTAATGAACACTATTATTCTCACATTTTCCCGAATAAATTGGTGCTCATTGTTTACTGCATTTCAGCAAGAGCATTGACATCAGTGCTTCAGAATCACCACTGAGTGCTTCTGGATCATGTTTCAGATACTGTTTATGACACACAGAAGCCCTACTGAGATGCTACCTTCTCTCCTGCAGTCAGCAGTCTCAGTTAGACCTTGGGAAGTGATAGAACAGCCAGCAGATTGCTTTGAGTAAGGAACCCATCATTTTGGAAGCTGCTTGCTGCACTGGTGCAACACAGCTAGAATTAAACAACTTTCCAAATCTGCTGTGAAGACTGTATTTGAGATCACAATAATTCTTTATGGGGCTAATCATATGTACTGGGCTGTAGTCTGTGAAAAGACGAGAAACAAAACTTGAGCTCTGGATGGAGCGAAGCCTTCCATAT
Source organism: Callipepla californica brunnescens (assembly GCA_023055505.1). Classification (NCBI taxonomy): domain Eukaryota; kingdom Metazoa; phylum Chordata; class Aves; order Galliformes; family Odontophoridae; genus Callipepla; species Callipepla californica. The sequence continues at coordinate 107,445,908 of JALIRH010000001.1, read as the reverse complement.
TATGTACCACAACCAACTGGCAAACTCGAATAATACATAAGCAAATATTTATGAGGATCAATGCTTGAGGGCTTCAAAATTTATAAGATTTTCTTTTTTTACTAGCGATTAATAAAAAGTGGAAAACAGTAAAATAATTACAGCTTTAAGTTCAGCATTTGTGTGCAGTTTCACATTTTCAATTTGCATCTCACCCTGTCAGTAAGTGAAAAAATGTTTAGGATTAGTGTTGGCAAGCCCATTTTCTTTTCTAAAACCATTATTAAGGATTAAAAGGGAATGAATTTTATAATAGAACCCAAAGGTTTCCAAAAGCAATTGTTGCTTTGGTACAAAGCTCACCATTTAGTGGGCATGGTGGTTGATGGGTTGATCATTGGAGAAGATGGCCATAGAGAGCTTTTCCAATTTTAATGAGTCTATAATTCTACAATCATGACCCACCCTGAATATACCTGGAAAGAAGCTTGAGCTATGTCTATTTTTCTCCCAGGAAATTCTCTGAAAGAAAACGAACAAGCCAGTGACTTTAAAATATTTAAAACACTGTATGGAGCATTAGATTCACATATTAGCACTTTTCTATCAATAATCTATGATGTTATTGTTGTAAACCTGACATCAACCTGAAATGTCATATGTGTTGGTGCAAAGATTTTTTTTGTTCACGTATTTTTCTTGTCTCTTTTTTTCTTTTTAATTTGAAGCTGTTTCCTACTTGCATTAGCAAAGTAACAGAAATTAACTTGGCTGCATTGCAAATCGATCTTATCCACATGCCACTTCATTAAAAATCTGCATGAATACCATTATAGCTGGAGTAACCAATTAATATGTATGAACTGCTAACACTGAAAAACACTTCTGTCTTTAACCTTGCTTTCACAGACTACTGCTTGAAAGCCACACCTTCAACACTGAAAAATTTAGTACTCGCTGTCTTTCACTATTTCAGGCTGGGAAATTCCAAAGAAAATCCCTTCTTGGATTTTAACTCACTGACATAAAAATTGAAGGGCAAAAAGCTCTTTCCATTTGCCATATATTAAAAAAATATGCTATTTTGAGAATCTTCGTGACTCTCAAGGTCATATAGCCCTTCTAAGGATTTATATTCAGCTTTGTATAATATTAGAAATCATATGTCAGCAGGGAAGGCATGCACCCTTATCAACTGTAGATTTTTGCAGACACAAGATAACTCTTTTTTATTACAGTTTCTTGTGTCCTATTCTTGGACCACTTACTTGCAGCTCTGTAAAACCCTGTTCTGCTCCAGGTTTCCCATAGGCTCAAATAACAGTCTGTTCAAGCCTCCTTCTTTCTCTTTGTCTTTCCACAGTGCTCTGAATTCTCTTCTGTATTTCCTTCTTGATATCCTCAAGTGACACTGAACTCCTTGCTAGCTGGGCATCACAGGCTGCGAATAGCTTTTGCCATACAACATGCTCTGTGTGTCAGTTCGGATGTGCTGACCAGCTAGCAAACAACGATTAAAGCTTGGTTTTCCCCACCCTTTCCCTCTGCAGATGTACTAATGGGCAATGGTCTTCCAAGTGACCCTGATACATAGGGAACTTAACATTTCTGAACCTGTTTAACTTAAAATATTATTGTGAAAGCTATAAAAGCCAATTTTTTAGAAAAGATAAATTAAAAAAAAACACAAAAACATGCTGACACGTTGACACACATTCACATCACTCCCATCACTACCTCATCTAAGAAAAAAGGTCACAGACTACTTTCTGGTCAAGGATGCAGACAAATCACAGGGACAGGAATGGAATGAGCACAGTCATATTACAGTCTTACTAAGTAATTGAGGAACTACGTACTGATCAGACATGCAAATTAGGTAGAGACATAATGCCATTCTTGAGTCACCAGATTTCAAAATGAGCAGCTGCATGTCACTAGTGTACAGGGTGGCTCCTGTGAGAATCCCACAGCCAACGTTTATAAACTGGATTCTGATGACTTATGTCAAACAAAGGATTCTGTCCCAGTGATTTGTACATCACATCTTTAAGAGGACTTCCAAGCTCCTATTCCCTCACAAACACAGTGATGAGAAAACAACTTACGTTCGACTTGATCAAACGTTACTGAAAACAAGAAATCTCGTGGTGTCATGTAATATTCTCCTTCATACTCCAGTGATGCAAAATGCATAAAGCGATTCTTCCGAAGAGACAGTCTTTCAGCCATTTCTGCATTTGCAACATCTTCCTTCTGAAACAGAAAAAAATCCATGCAGAAAGACAGCTGCATTTGTAGATCAACTCTGTAATTAGAAAGAATCCTATACCTCATTTCGATTAACCTCAGTATTGTGTGGGTAGCCACAAGAAGAGACTACCAGAAATTAGAAAGCTTTTCCAGCACAGTTCTAATGCACAACATTCTTATATGACATTCACAGTATTTTTGGCCTCAGTGGGAGCATGCTTAAACAACACAGCTCAGCCAAATTAATGGCTTGCTGTCACCAAAGTCTGCCCTTGCTTCCCACTCCTCTGTTCCTGGCCATATGGTCCTGCATCTCCACGTTTGCCAGCTTTGCAACTTGCTGGGGCCAAATTCAGCTCGTTAACTCAGCAAAAAAGTAAACCAACCAAACTGTGAATGATATTTTGCCAGGTTTATGACCAGCTCACCAAAGGTTTAAATCTATACCACATCTGTTCAGGATTCACTCCTGAAATTGAGTATTAAGCCGTGCAACAACTCCCAGGAAGGGAGAACAAAGGTGTTATGGTGTAAGAATGGGCATATCTTGTTGAGAAATTAGAAGGGAAATGCAATGAAACCATCAACCATAAAGTCAGAGATGGTGTCACCAAACACAAAGATTCAATTAGCAAAGAAAAAACTTGCAACCCCTCCTCAAAAAAAAAAACAACCAAAACATTATTGAGAAACTCCTAATGGAAACCATACAAGCTGGCAATGCTTCTAAAGAGTAGTAACAGCGCTTACGGGCAGAAGGAGAGGATGCAGACATTGTGAAACAGAGACATTTATACGTTAGAACTGCGAATAATAAGATTTAGGATGGTCTGGGAGAAACAACTGAACCCTTGGATGTGAAGCAATCCTAGAGCACAAGTGTGGACCTCAAGCTGTGGCCAGTGCCCATTCCACTGGAGGACGTGTGTGTGAAGAAATGGTTCTGTGGACAATGACCCTTCAGAGAAGAGGGTGGGGCATTTCAATTCTGCATCATCAAGCTTCCTTTACCTTCACCCACTGTGCTCCCTTAACTGCACCATGTGATCTGGGGATCTTAAGGCAATGGGTACTAGTGTAAAAACTACAACCAGATCCTAGATGCAACTGTTATCACATTCATACTCAGTTACAGTTCTAAGTACAATGCTGCAATCTGTTATTCAGTCCTACCTCTTTCACCTCTGTATTAGCATCAAACACTTATTTCCATTATTTCACAGAACACAATCACCTCTTACAGTCAGTTTTAGTGTGGCAGCTTCCCTTCAGCCCAGACTTGCCATGATGATGTGGGGAGGGAACAATAAAAAAAAAAGTGTAAAAAAAAGTTCACAAAATACACATACTTCAGAATTTAAACAGACAAAATCTGATATGCAAAGTGAATGAGGGATGCTTCTATGCATCTTAAGCCAAAGTTTTGTTTGCTTTCAATGAGTATTCTGTACTGATATCAATGTTTTATGCTTTTTCTTATCTTGTGATGGTCTAAAGCACAAGTTGCATTGTTGCCATTCTGTGATTCAGATCTGCACATCCAGGAAAAACATCGAAAAAATGTATCTAACATGCTGACTACTTCTGCTTTCTTCTTTTTAAAACTTTGGGAGACAAATGATTCCATAATTGCTATGTTAACAAGATCCAACACATGTTGCAGATATCAAATGAATAGTTCATAGTTGTAGGCTATTAACATGCAGCATTCTTATATAAATCATCTTCTTTTCAAAATAACATCAGCAATTTTTGCCCTGTGGGAAGTTTAAAAATGGAAAATTGCTTCACAGTTGTACTTAAACTCAAATTATGGAATGAAGAACAATTTTTCTGCGCAAACACAAAATAAAAAAGATTAGACAAGATGTAAATGGCTAACCCTACAATACCTCCAAACCACCTGGACTCCCAGGTACCGAAGTCTTGCAGTATTTGTCTGACTCCTCTCTAAAGCTAAACTTTGTAACTGATGTCAAAGCACTGAATTTCTGCAACTGAAAATTTTACCCAAAATAGATTGGTACAAGTTTACACATTAACGTATCAACAGTGCCTTGTATCTAGAAAAGAATGTATCACATCAGAATGGTAATGCACGACTACAGATTCATCATGCTCCATCCAAGAATTTAGATACGCAATAGCCCTTAGGAACAAGGACTATTTCCCATTAAAGTCATATTCAAATACTAGCATAATTGACATAAGCAAACCTTGCAGGATGAAATGCATCAGCTCTATCACCTCCTACCATTTATTTAGAACCTTTTGCAAAACTTGTGAAGTCCAATCTCTGTATGATCTCAGCATTTGTAAAAAGCATCCTAACCCCTCTGGATACCATCAAGAACTGAGCTAGAGCTAAGTTAGAGTTTAACTGTTCACATACTACTGCTCCCTACAGAACTACAGGATGGCTGAGGCTGGTGGGGACCACTGTCTCCACTGGGTCCACTGGCTCCAGCAGGGACACCCACAGCAGGGTGCCCAGGACCATGTCTGGACAGCTTTGGAAGATCCCAAGGAGGAGATCACACAGCCCCAGGGGAGCCTGTGCCAGTGCTCTGTCACCTGCACAACACAAAGGTCCTTCCGGTGCTCAGAGGGAGTCTCCTGATCTCCAGCTTGCACCCACTGCCTCTTGTCCTGGACTCAGCAGATCTGGGCTTCATCCTCTTTGCACTCTCCCTTATAGACATATACTAGGTTAATGCAGGCTGCCTTTATGTGTGGAGAGGGCAGGAGTTCTGGAGTGTAGTTATAGTCACTTGTTTTCATTGTCTGTATAGAAAGTTCAGAAGATGAAAGGCGAGACAGAGTGCCACAAAAAAAAAAAGTTGACCTTCCTTCTCTCCAACCATACTAGCACAATTTTATTGTGTTTCCCTGGGCATACAATCTAAGCGTGGAAGCTTGGAGGAAAAGATTGGTCAGAGGAATGTTAGAACTCTCAGTCTGAATGTAAGTTTAAGGAAGTTTAAGTCCAGAGGGAAGGCAGCAGCATCAGTGGCCATATAAGCAAACAAGTACATCATGATGATGTAAAGCTCTGTAATTACTATCTTTCTCATAGTAATACTGTTCAAATTGGTTTAATACCAATTAAGAACTTCAGCTTGCTACAGTTGGCATCAGAAATACAGAGTTCACAATTATACTATAATGACATCAAGGAAGTGGTGACTTTTCAGGTGTAAGCCATATAACTTAAAGTTTTACAAATACATCCAATACAGTATTAATTAAATTGAATGCAGCTGGATGTTTGCTCTTTAAACTGCTTCATACCCAGTACTGAATAAGTGGACTTAACTAATCAAACATCAGTACATGCAGATAAATTCCCTGCAATAGGTGCAGTGGTAGAACAAATTGCAGAAGAAGTTAAGATCCCCTTAGTTTTAAAAAGGAATAGTCAATGTTACCCTGTGGCAATTTGCTCAAGGTTGGGTTTTTTAATTTTAATTTTTATAATGAAGGACAGATTACATGAAACAAGAGGAAGCTAACAAAACAAATGCCTTTATAATCTGCTGTTATCATTTCTGCTAGATTAAAAGGCAAACATCACTGTTACTTCCATTTTAGAATTATTTTACAAACAAAATTCATTGCTTTTTTTTTTTTACTGTAACCAGACATTTTGTGCAACAAAATATCAAGAATGGAGATATATAAGTAGTACCGCATTAAATCCAGCAATTTCAATGAAACCGACCACATGTAAAGGCCAATGCACATCAGTACGTGCACTTATTATTTCTGCTACAATTCCACTGTGCTGAAACAGCATTACTTTAGTTTCTTCTTTGTTGTTAACACATAGTGCTGGGTACAGAGGGCTTCTCACAGTGGATCTCTTCTTAACAAAATAACTTCCTTAATCTCCCCCAGAAGCAGCCAGCTGAACAAGGGATACAACAAACACTCCAGCACTGTCAACTTCATGACCTGTGCTCAGCTACATGGGTTGCAGATTGCTGACACAGAGGGGAACCCTCTTGGGTCTCAGGGCAGTACAGATGGTTTTGTGGGCTGCAATGGATTCGACATGATGCCAAGCATAGCTGCTCCTCCTGCTCTGAGCTAGCTTATTTCATTTCAGGACATTAAACTATAAGAGAGAGTTCAAAAAAGGGCAACAAAGATGTGAAGAGTCTGGAGGACAAGACATATGAAGAGTAGCTGATGCCCCTGGTGTGCCCAGCGCAGAGCAGAGCAGCTGAGGGGAGGCCTGATGGCGGCTGCAGCTCTCACAGGGAGCGGAGGGGCAGCGCTGAGCGGAGCTGTGTCAGGGGAGGGGCAGCTGGGGGTTAGGGACAGGGTCTGCACCACAGGGCGGTGGGCACGGAACAGGATGCACAGGGCGGTGGGCACGGCCCCGAGTGCCGGAGCTCAGGGAGTGTTTGGACAGCGCTCTCAGACACAGGGTTTGATTTTGGGATTGAAGCCAGGGTTTGACTCAATGACCCATGTGGGTCCCTTCCAACTTGGGATATTCTATGATTCTGTGAACCCACACAGTAACAAGGAATACAGCAGCTGGCCCATGCCTGGCACTGCACCCGAGGCAGAAGTGCCTCCTGCTGCAGGGAATGGAGTGCGGTGCAGAGCTACCCAGGAACAAAAGTTCCAAACAGTTCCAGTGATGTAAGTCATCAATCACCAGTAATGGGCAGGGAAAATCAGAACAAAAACACTGCCTTGACCAATACTAGGCCTTTGGAGACATATGGAGCAGCTTCATACGTTAGGATTATAAACTTTAGCTGCAATGGGAATCTGTTTGCTTAATCCCATTTCTATATGCTATACTTAATTTCTTCCCTCAACAAACTGACTGCTTAATCAAGCCCTGTGTGACACCTCACTCACATTCTGGCTGTGGCACACCAGCCATACTGCCAGCTGCTGCCCTCACACTGCCTCAGTGCTGTCTCCACTTCCACACACAAAACTCTCACAACCTAAATGAACCATATGAGCCCAACTGGCTGTTTACTAGACTACTCTCCAAACAAACAAACAAACAAACAAAAACTTCAGAAGGTGTTCAGGAGCTTAATTACCAAACTCTGCTTTAATTAGACAGCTTCTTTCCACCACACAGTGGTTTGTTGTCTCTGGACAAGCAGCCATCAGTGTCAGCAGGGGATGTGGACGCTGCAAAGCAGTTACAAGATATGTCATGTGGCTAAATGCAAACTACATTCAAGTTTGAAATAGTGGCTTACACACTGTCGTAAAGCTTTGAATACCTCTCCATCAATGTTTTTCTGTTCACCTATATGTATTTCTTCTGTCTCTGCAAGCAAAGGTTCCTGATGCACAAGACAGTCAGCAAAAGATGAAACTACGTGGGAAGAGGTAGAAAGTTTTGAGTTTTTTAAAAAAGATTAGAAGTGTCGCTTTCTTTTCACGAGGGGATAAATGGCTGTGTAACTATTCTAATCAATATTCCAAATATCCGATCAAAGACTGAATTTAAATTATGTTTTGAAGAAAAGGCTGATTCAATCACTTAATTTTAAGATTGATGTTCTTTTGAAGCACCCACTTAAAACATGCAGAGGGGAGCAAGCTCTCTCTCAACAATTCTGTATCCTTCCCACTTCAATTAAGTCCTGAAAGATTTCCAAGTCCTTTTTCCTGAGTCATTCAATGAGTCCTTCAGATAAAAACGATTTGACATTGATGACATTTCTAAAAACACTGACAAAGCATTCATTTTGCTAATAAAAATGCATGTGCGTGGCAAAAGGCAGTGTTCTCTTTAATTCTAGTCTACAAACAGTTTCAAGCAAAGATAGGTATACAGTGAGAATCAATTACGCATTTAAAACTGGACTTCAGACATTAAAGTATCTGTAATCAAACACCTCAATGTTTTCCAGTGGGGCAAACTGAAGGCACAGAGGATACCAAAAATCACATTTACTCCGATGCAATGGGTGGGAATAATCTGTTGCGATTATTTGCAAAAGACTCTTGTAACCGTAATTGAAAATGACTTTGTGATTGACTTAGGCTTATTTCTGTCTTTAACTGTGCTGTGTAAGAAGAAATTAACCAACAGAAAACTATGCTGCATTAATGTTAAGGCTCAGGCTGAAATTCCATCCTTAACTTGGTCTATTGTGTGCAGATACGGCAAGGGCACCCAGCCGTGGGTGTTCCCATGCACCACATGCTCCGCAGCACCGAAGCACAGCCAAAAGCATTAGGATTGAAGTTTCAGCTTTAACTTGGAATTCAGTTCCCTTTGTGGTTTTATGTCAAACCTCCAGCATTAATTTGAGAATGTAAACGGTAAAGCTAGGATAGCGGATGGTAAATTAGAATTGAATGACATGAAAAGGACTCTGCAGGAATGCAAGTGTTTTCCTCTGCAGTAGGCATGGCAATGGATCAGTGGTGGTCAGCTGCTGGCGTCTGTGGGCATTACTGAACAACGTAGCCTCCTTGGCTTCCTGTGCTGAGAAATGCTTAAGAGCAGTAACATTATTTCTTAAAATTAATTTTCAAATTTGTATAATAAATTTGTGCATCAGTCCCTTAAGTAAGCAGGCTAATAAAGAATGCATGGTGTTCAGTTTTTGGCATTGATTTGATTCTTGGTATGAAACATGGTACACTTAAGTTGAGTGAAAACCTTATATAAAGTTAAACAATTGTTCAACTTCCTTTCTTTCTAGATAATACATTTCTTAAACATGAAGGGTTACATAAATAAAACCTTGATTACTTTTACTGGGGTGATTTTGGTAATGCTGCTAAGCAAATTCTGCATCCATCCAAAATGTGTGCAACCTCAAATATTTGCAGCTGAGAATGACTTAGAAATGACTTAAAATAAGCATATATACATATCTCTTCTTAAACTTTAAAACAATTTGTAAATAATTTGTTGTCATGGTGTGACTGAACTCTTGAGATTCTCATCTCAATTTTTTTCTGTATACATAATACACTACATTATCCAATTCCTTTCCTTTCCTAACTCCTTTCCATACTCCTTTCCATGCTCCTTTCCACATAGTTTTCTTATTTTGCCACTGTATCCTTTCACCGCCTTTCTTTCCTCTGCCACCCACACAACTCTTCCACATTTCCCTTCCCATAGAGGGAAACATAAGTTACAAAACATTTTTTCTTCTCATCTGAAAAGAGTATCGATTTAGAAGAGATAATTTGCACCACTCATCACACATTTTGCTTGCTGTACGGATAACCAAAGCAATGTGTAGGATGTAATTAAAATCCAGTTGGTGCCAGCAGGCTCTCTGACAGCCTTAGGTTTGTTTCCATTAATTCATAATAGATCTACAAATGGATTTAGCAACTCAATATCAAATTTCTGTAACTTCGCAGTTAACTTGTGTCATTACTGTATATCGATTTCAACTCAATCCAATTTAAAATGATCAAAATAACAGAAAATGTAACTTAACCTCAGACCCTCCTGCACATCTTAGCATACCTAGCATGCGTGATGAATGCATGGAGGATAAAACTTGGAGCTCAAGGTTTAAAAGTTTCATATGATGCAATGATTTATAGACAGAAAAAAAAAGGGATCTTGACAAGACATCCATTTGATGTGACTTACAGGAAGCTAAGAATTGTAATGCTGAAGAAAGCCCATATATATATTTCCCCCAAAATAGTGCTTTCACAATAGAGAATGAGAAACACTTATTATGCATAATCTCAATCAAATGTATGAGTTACCAAAACCAAAATTGAGGCAAAGAGGTAAGAAAAGCAAAACGGTCTCATGAAATTATTTAATTATATCAGTTTTTTCAACATTCCATTTTTTCACCTGGTAGAAGAAATTTGGACATAAACCAGGGAAGAGAAGAAAAGAAGCACAAATTTGTAGTATTCAGAATCTATGCTTTGGAGAAAGATGGTCTGATTATGACCCAGAATGATCACTGCGACATCCAAAATCAGAGAACCATAAAATCCTTAGTGTTGGAAGGAACATTTAAAGGTCATCTAGTCCATCTCCCCTTCAGTGAACAGGGACATGAACTGCTAGATCAGGTTGCCCAGGGCCTGATCCAGCCTCACCTTGAATAGCTTCAGGGATGGGGCATCCACCACATCTCTGGGCAACCCATGTCAGTGCCTCACCATCTTCACTGTAAAAGACTTTTTCCTTCACATTCAAACTAAAACTAGTCATTAAGTTTGAAACCATTTCTCCTCGTTCTTTCACCACAGATCCTGCTGAAGTCCGTCCCCTTCTTTCCTGTAGCTCCCCTTTAGATAATGAAAGACCACTCTCAGGTCATCTCAGAGCCTTCTCTTCTCCAAGCTGAACAGCCCCAGCACTCTCAACCTGTCCTAACAGGGAGGTGTTCCATCCCTTGGGCCATTTTTGTGGCCCTCCGCTGCACGCGCTCTGACAGCCCCATGTCTCTCCTGTACTGAGGACTCCACATCTGGACACAATACTCCAGGTGAGGCCTGACCAGTGCAGAGCAGAGGAGCAGGATCACTCCCTCACACTGCTGGCCACACTGCTTTGGACGCAGCCCAGGATAGGGTTGGCTTTCTGGGCTGCAGGGCTACACTGCTGCTCACATCCAGCTTCCCATCCACCAGTACCCCCAGGTCTCAACTGGGGTGCTCAACTCTCATCTCGCAGCTTGTATTGGTAGTGAGGGTTGCTTTGACCCAGGTGCAAGACCTTGCACTTGGATTTGTTGAGCCACATGATGTTCACCTGGGTCCACTGCTCAAGCGTGTCAAGGTCTCTCTGGATGGCATCCCATTCCTCTGGTGTGTCAACTGCACCCTACAGCTTGGTGTTATCAGCAAACTTGCTGAGGGTGCACTTAACCCCACTGTCGGTATAACTGATAGGCACTGGCTTATGCAGGTTCTTCATTGAGCCAGTGGCTGTGTACTGCAACAAGTTCCTCAGAGCAGGAACTCACAGCCCCAGGTTGCCAGAGTCTAGAAATGTCTGGACAACACTCTCAGACATAAGGTCTAATTTTTGGGTGGTCCTTTGTGGAGCTTGGATTTGATGATCTTTACGTGTCCCTTCCAACCTGGGATATTCTATGAGTCTATGATGGGCATGTGAAAAAAGCTCAAAGTATGTGAATGACTGTTTAGCTAAGTGAAATTCTAATAGTCTTGAGACTCCTGAATTCCCAGGAACCACTCATGAGACAGAAACAGGCTGCTAAAAGAACTCGCCTGTGCAATTGGTGGATGAGGATGGAGCAGCACTGCTGAATATAAATATTCCAAAAGTAGCTGCATTCCTTTCCTGGCAACAGCAGGTGCCACTCCCCCCCTTTCTTTCAAATAGCTGCCCTGACAATTCTTCTGACCCATACTGGCTAGGGGCAGCTAACTATGAAGAAGCGAGTGAACAGTTTGTTTGCACCTAAAACCTTGACATTTTCACTTGAATATTTCTCTCCCACTCTTTATGTTCAGACCATGCTGGTGTACATGCAGCAGGTATTTTTCTGTTACTAGAACTGCTTCAAATGCAGAATAAAACTGGATATAAAGATAACACAGAAAACAGCCTCAGTTTGCAAGGTTTTTAAATTTCACAATTCAGCTCCAGAACTTTCACTTCTAGTAGAGCTCATTTTTTAAATAAGCTTCTAAAGTTGGAAACTAACACATTTCTGCCAAAAGAACATAACAAAGGCAGATAAGGTCCACAAACTCCAAAAAAAAAACCAACACAAAAAAACCAGAACCAACACACTTAACAAACCATATATTTACACCTCAACTTGCAAGTTATCACACTGCACTACTTACCAATCCCACCTCTGTGGCTGGGATGCTGCTGAGCATGCCTGTCTACAAGGACTAAATCATAGAACTGTAGAGTCACAGAATTAGTAAGGTTGGAAAAGAACACTATGATCACCTAGTCTGACCACCAACCCATCACCACCATGCCCACTAACCATGTCCCTCAGTTCCACAATTCCTGAACATCTCCAGGGATGAGGATTCCACCACCTCCCTGAGCAGCTGCTCACACAGAGCAGCAGGGGAGAACTTTGAACTTACGCTGGGCTTACAGAATTTTAAGGTTCCTCAAGTTGATAGAAGTTTGCTTGATATGTGTGTTTGCACTTTAGAAGAAAGCACAATGCCCTTTTGGGATTGCTTCTCTCTTTGTTTGGAAAGGCAGAAAGTAGCTCTGTCTGATCTGTTCTGATTTGCATTAGGAGGGAATCCATTTATTATGTTGCAGTTTAGCATCAGCTTAACTGCATGCCCTTCACTTTGGGACTATGTAATTCTGATCTGAACTGCTATTCCAAACTCTGTCCAACTCACGCCAGCTACAACATGCTACATTTTTTACATGATGCTTTATAGCTTTAACAGCTTTTGCTGTCATCGTGCTTGATTCTGTAAGAACTGTATATACAGGAAAAAAATGGATAATGGCTTTAAGAGTAGGTCATTGAATGACAGACAAATTTTTGCTCTGAACTGGGAAACTCGTGAATCCTGGAAATGCTGCAAATGAGCAGGAACTTAAAAATAAAACAAACTGCTCATGGAATTAATAGTAGAGTGATGGAAAAGAATACATCCCCAAAAGCAAGACTGGGAGGAGATGAGAAAACCAGGAGACTTTCCAGTAGCTGAAGTAAGCTGTACAGGTTCGAAAGACAAAGGAATGAAAAGCTGAGGATAAGGGAGTTAGATCTGACATAGATGTATAGAGGCAGACAGTCCAGAATTTCATAGTTAAAAAAAAAGTTTAAATTTGCATTAAGACAGTATTGCAATTAAATGAATGTACTGTGTTAATATTTAACAGTTGTTAAATATATATGTTAAATACATTCATAATTAAATATATACATGTCTGTGTATGAATTAGAGAGTCTTGGAAGAAGTCTATGGAAAGTAAGCTATGTAAGGGCTAAGGAAGAAATAATGAATACAGTGGCATGAGAATTCAGACAGTGACTGGTTCAGTGGTAACGGGAGCAAAGAAGTTAAAAGAAGAGCAAATAATAATGATGAAAAAAAACCCAGAACGAAAAAATAAAATACCAAACAATCAAAACCCAGAAGTGGCTTTGAAAAAAATGTTCTTACAAACCTTTGAAAGCAACTTTAGAGTGCTGTGAATGGTTACATACATTCCCAATAGCCCAGTGCTCCCTACATGTGCAAGGAGGTGCCAACAATGCTCCTGAGAAGGCAGCATGCTACCACAGTGGGTTAAGTCCAGTGCCTGCCCTCTGGAGAAACGTTGGATGTCTCCCTGTCATCAGAAAAGACTGTGGTTTGTGTATTTCCAAAACACTTTTCAGAATACTAATCTTTTTTGTAAGCGCTGTTGTTCACATGTTTGCACCTCACGAATGTTTTTAACAGTGGCTGAATAAGCAGTGCCTTCCAGAAAACCACACCAACAGCCTCACCACAGCATGCTGCCTGCCAGATGTCATTACATTCTGAAAGACAGACTGGAACCAGACAGTTATTAACCTGAGTGCTTTGGACTCTACTGACAGGGGATGTCCACCCACTGCCAAGCAGAAATATCCTGTAATTCCTGGACCAAGAGACAGGTTTATTGCATCTCAAACCAGAATGCTTACATAAGGCTTAAAAAACCTCATATCATACTCTAATAATAATAATAATAATAATAATAGAAAGCTGACAATGTTAAGTAAGCAAGTATCATTTAAGCTAGCCATTTTTTCATCTCAATAAAAGAGCATTTCTATTTAGTAAACCTGCAAACACTTTCAAAGGACTTATTTGTTCTTTATGAACCTATTCACATTTCAGGCCCTTTTTGAAGGTTTAGATCTAAAGAAATTTCAGTTGAAAAGCACAGTGAACCCTGGAAGAAAGGTCTGTGAGCTGGTGTTCAACTCTGAGACAGAAGCAATAAATTTATTCTGCATGGAAAGACAGAGCTCCTCATCCACAGGATCTGCAGCTTGGAGCTTGAAGGCTCCTGTTATTTCACATGTGTATTAAGAGTACCACAAGTTCCTGTACATCATCCCAATGTAGATAACACTTGTGCATTTCTATGATGGCCGTACACAGTAAAGACACTTAAAAAGCATCTAGCAGTCAAGGACTTAAAATTTTCCAGTATGTTTTGTTGGTTTTTTTTAATGCAAAACGAAATAGGAGGGGCATGCAACTACAGGAACTCTTGCTATACATGCTGTGAGATAAAAAAAATGCATAAAGCATTATTCAAAATAAAGCCAAACTAATTGTCAATACTCCAAAAACACAGTTCCCCTAAGAACATACATGGGAATCCTACACGTGACAGACTGCTGGAAATACAGGGCTGGGAACGAGTCAGAATTTCCTTCTGTGATAATGTGACCATTACAATTCTAATCACACTAATGCTCCCTCAAAAGCTTGAAAATTTCCATGGGGAAGGAGGAATCCAGGCTTTCCTCCAGCCATTTTATAACGACATTTTCCAAGACAGACATGTGCAAATGACAGAAAGAAATATGTGAATTAAAAAGAAAAAAAAACCAACAAAAAACAACACAAAAAGCAAGGTACGCTCTGGGTTCTTCTGCATAAGCAATCAAATTGAAAACTGAATGCTCAGCTGAATCTGACATTACACTCTATAAAGTCTTGCATATTTTAAATCCTGTTTTTACCCATGTTGTATGAAGATGATTTCTCAGTTCTCAGAGTCTGGTAGTTGAAAAGGTGGCATAACGGATAAGGAGATAACAGATTAGGTTGCCATAGAAAAGACTTCTACCACCAAAACTCCTGAAGCATTAAGCAGCATCTGCAAAGTGTGAAACTCTTCCCTTTTGCATACAGTGAACTAACACAATTAGAAAAAACTTCTACTGTGGTAAATTAATCAGAGAATAACAATGTGCAGAGAGAGAAAAGAGAACCCCTCCAGAGCTTTCCTTCCTTTCTTTCTCCCTTCCTTTCCACTTTTTAGTAGAGGTTTGACCACATCCATGACAAATGGCTACCACCACGCCGCATGGGTCAGCCTCATGCTTGGGGGACCCAGAAGGTCCCAGGAGGGACCCAAAACCAACATCCGTGTGTCCTCCAAGATTAATACAGCCATAACAACAAAGGCACTTCGGCCACAAGAAATGTTTATACTGTAATTAAGTTGTAAAGTTATATTTATTTCTCCATAAAGCTGCTGACTTCACTTCTAAACAAATAATTTGTTTTCTGGAGGAGTGAATGAACTTGTGACAATGCCATGTGTAAAACCCGCATGGCTCAAAACACACTATATTTTCCAATGACTGCACTTATTTTTTCTAGTCTTGCTTATTTTTTTAAACTTTCTACCTACGAGGAATTTTTCTTCTAAACATTTTATCTGACACAGAGATAGCACGTAGAAAGAATGGATACAGAGAGGCACTGGAGAAACTCACTGTTCCACCATTGCCTCTCTTTTATTAGCAATTTTCATTAACACTGTTTTCTATTTTCCCAGTGTTCTAAGCCAAAAGTGATGTTTCTCAGAAATCTCTAAATCTGCTTTTCAAGCTGACATATTTATTATCGATTAAGGAAGCATTACTGCCTAAAAGGATTTCCAAAAATCTGTGTAGCATTTGAAGTCCTGAGTAGAATACAGAATGCACCATAGTCCAAACTGATAAGAAGGACCTTAGCTAATTACTGTGTGGGTCAGAGCTTTTAAAATCAGGTTCTGGCAGCTTCTAGCAAAAAAAAGTCCTGCAAAAAAACGGAACAGGTGACGGCATTAAGGGCACCGAAAGGCGGTAACAGAATCCTGCATTCATTAAATTCATTACATTTATAGATACATTTCATTTGCAAAGACAAAATGTCTCACTGCCTCTGAACTTTGAGCACATGGTTGCTCACAACATTAGATTTACATTAGAGAAATGTGAGATCCATCTTCCATTCAGTAGCTTCAGTTATTCTGAAAGCTGAAATTCAGGATGAAATACTGTAATAACGTAATAGTGACAAATACCTATTTCTGTTGGCGCCATTACAGAGTGTAAACCCAGTGCATTCCTGATTACCACAGAGCTGTGAACCCACCATTTTTTACTACTGTTTATAAATTCCAACCTCCGATTTGAACTTCCCTTCCATGATGAAAGCTCGGGTGCGCTTTACTTAATCCTCCCTTCAAAGCCCATCACTGCTGCACCATTAGCGCATCAGTGAGGTCACATTACTTTCTCCTCTGCAGAACCCAAATCTGAAAAAAAAAAAACCCTCTAAAACGCCAAAAAAAAACCACCAAAAAGAACCCAAACCCTGTAGCCACTGAGTCATCTGTTTCTGTGTGACATTCCCTGTAACAGAGGTAAAGCTGTTTCCAGCCTGGCTGCACCTTGAAATGCTTTCAGCAGCGGCAGTGCACTAGAGCACCCAGCATCTCCTGGTTTTCTTCTTCAAGCCCTCTGTGGCTCATTTATCACAGCTGCCACCTTCTTGGAAGCAGGCTGGGCTGTTTGTACAAAGACTTCATGTCTGGGAGGTCCAGGACTCAATCTGACGCAACTCTCCCTTCTCCTCCTGTTCAGAATTTTTAAGGTTATCGCTATCTCAGGCTTCATTTGTGAAATAGTTTGAATACATCATTTAATTCAAGAAGGAAAAACTGCATAAAAACCAGACCACACAGACTAAAATAAAATTAACGCTGCATTTGTCCAGGCTCTTTTCAAGCAACCTCCTGGAAATCCTAAGATTTGAAGACAAACATCCTGTTTGTAAATGCGCACAGTGTTAACTAAAAGTAATGCAAGTTAGTCTTTCCCTCCTCTGCCTGAGAATATTCAACATCCAGCAATACAATTTTAAAGCACAAATTGATGACTGGATTTCTAGCTGATGATCAGCCATGGAAAACAGACTCATCCTGGAGCTCTACTGGATGCTTATTTCAGAATACACCAAGAGAATAGATTTCATCTTTCATTGAACTGTTCAAGCCTTATAAAACTGACTTTAGAAATAACTCACACAAACAATGAAGACTTCATCATGCTAAACATATTTTCTAATATAAGGCGCTGTTGAAATTGTCTAGAATAATTTTTCCGTGAGAATCAATTCCGTCTTCATAGAATCATCATGGAATCATTTGATTTGGGAGAGACCATTAAAGGCCATCTGGTCCAACCCCCCTGCAATGAAAAGGGACACGCACAGCTCCATCAGGTGCTTAGAGCCCCATCCAGTCTGATCTTGAGTGTCTCCACAGATGGGATATCCACCACCTCTCTTGGAAATTTCATGTTCTAATTCAATATTTGCCATAAAATTTCAGAGAAAGAGCCCAGAACAGGTTAAGAGCAAAGAACAGGCTGGTTAAAACCACCATAAAAACATAATCATAAAAACACAGAATTTGCTTGATTAAAAAAAAATAGGGATATTATCTATTTATCTATAGCATCTGAAGTATTAAAGCCACTCCTTTCATACAACACAAATGCCACAATGCAATCAGTAGGTAACTTGCAACACAAGAAAAAAGAGACAAAAGTATTTAGTTGTGTCCTGCCCACCCCATTCCCGCCCATCTGACTCCTGCTAATAACTGTGGAAGTGCCCATTCTTATCAAGAACAGAGAGATGCTATTTCCCCTCCAACTGCCAAACTTGAAAATGGTTCTGGGAGAACAAAAAATAAGAGTTCTGAAGTCAGCAGTGAGATCAAGAGAATGTAGTTACAAGGGTGGACTTAGGAATAAACCCTGTTCATTTTGAATGGCAGTGAAAGAGAAATGCAGAATTCCTGAGGTCTCCACTGCACTGTGCATGTGCTCAGCAAAGCTCCAGCTCTCCTTGCTACCATCTGCATTTGTGCTGGGGACCTTCAGGGAACATCTGCAGTGGAGAACAGAGCCCCAGAGTGCTCCTTACTGCAAAAAGACACAGAGCTGCATCAACACATCACTGTCACCATCCTTTTATTGGTCATGAAAAACAGCAATGACAGTCAGTCCAAATAAAAGTTGGTCTGTAAACTCAGTAATATTTAATTATTTTTTTTCTCAGTGGGGAAACGCTTGAAGGATACATATGGCATTAAAGCTTATTATAAAATATTCATCTGAAGTAGTTAGTGTGATGTCCTTCTCACTGCGGGAGAAGCGCCTTGGCACACCTTCATCCCAGCCCTGCAGAGCCCTGACTTGCCAGCTCAGATATTTCAGCTTTGTGACTTGCCAGCAGATGCACGGGTTTGAAAAGCACTTCTATTCAGAAAAGCAAACAAATGCACACCTACCCAGTAAGACCTAACTCAAGCTCAGAGCTGAACACACGTGTCTCTAGTGCTGTCTTGAACGTATTTTAAAATCATTTAGATATTTCCCTGCACTTGGGCAGAGATGGTACCAGGAGGATGGAGGACTGATGGCATCAGCTCAGAGCTGAGGTCTGCTTCATCCCCAGGGGCTGGGGCTGTGGGGTCAGACATCTGAATGAGCACGATGCTGTGCTTCAGCCCCAACAGCAGCACGTCTACATTCAATCGAGCACTGGCCAAAAGCAAACGCTTAGAAAAGAATAAAAATATTCCTTCAGTATTAAATCTATTTTGAGCTCCAGGACATCCTGAGCTGGATGTGGTTTCTTTTCATTTTGCAGCCTTCGGTTATATCACCTTCTGGCACTTACCCAACATCTCCTTGAGTCCACGCAAACTTCTTGCAACTTTAATGACTTTTGGCACAGAGTTTCACACAACTATTGCCTATTGTGTAGAGCTGAACAATGAATAATAGACCCTGGGAATGCTCACTTTAATTCAAATTATAAGCTAGTATTGTGACTAAGGGAAACTTAAATACAGCTGATTATTTCTCTCTCCAGAGCAGATATTCAACACACACAAGTTTTTCAGCCTCACAGAAGAGGTAAAAAAAAAAAGCCTCCATAGGTACATTTTCCATATCATTTCACAAACTACCAAATAATAAGATGATATCACCACAATCTTTTTCATTAATGATCTGTCCAGGGATATAAAACTTTGATTCTGGGAGAAAATGCCATTTCTTTATCCCACTAACCAGTCCTTTAAAAATTCTCTTCTACAGACCACCTCTTAAGTCCTTTCTTATCCATTTTAATAAACATTACTTAACAGCTCTGCACACTGCCAAAATCCATTATCTTAAGCTGTAAATTGATAGCTGGAAAAAAATGCTTTAACTTTGAGCTGAATAAAAGCATTGTGCTTGCTATACATTTTGTTTTCTTCAAAACTGCAGCTGCACATTTCCAATTAAATGATACATGGTTGTACTCAAAACTGATCTACTTTCTCACACTTTGCTGATCTCGTAGATCCAGCTCAAGCATTTTTATGGTTGCAGAACTGTTCTTAAGGTAACAGCCAAAGCTCTTCAGACCCCAATCTAACAACTGTATGTGCTACTCTTCTTGAGCTCTTGGAAACAATGTAAAGTGACGTTATTTTCAGAAGTGGGTCAAAAGCAATGCAGTTGAAAAACAGGTTTCCTTGTATTTAATTATTAAAGATTAACATGTTGAAAGGCATCTCTGGTTCAGAGACATTCCTAAAGTGAAATAATAATTGGGGGCTGGTGGTTCCACAGTCACAGCAATTACAGAATCCATTTTGATATTCAAATGGTAGCGAGACTACTTCCTTCCACCAACTCCAAGGTGATGTAAGGACCAGGTTCCAGCGTAAGGTATCTAAGAGCATTAAGTACAGGTGAAAAGAACACTATGTATTCTCTAACAAAGCACTGGTGCATGGTAAGGCTCTGAAAAACATCTGGCTGAAAACAAGGTCCTGTTTGGGAGGACAAGGGAGGCACAGGAGATCTGGGCATGGGTCTCTTTGCCCCATCTCCCTTACTGCCTAAATTTACTGTTTAAGTTTCCAGCTTTTAGCTCCATGAAGTCAGTTTGCTTTTTGTGGAGCATCCTGCAGAAGCACTTGCAGGTTGTTCACTCTCAGCCTGTGCTCCATGTGCCTCCCATCACACACACTGCTGCAGACACTGAATGATCAGAAAAAGGTAGCACTATTTTCACTTGACTTCTGGCAAATCACAAAGTTTGTAATGACCTGCTTTAAATGGGTTATATCTGTAATCAGAGATCCTTTACAAAAAGCCGATAGAGGGGAAAGAACACAACAGGAATTTGGTTTTCATTAACTTTATCCTAAATTCTAGAATGAAGCTCCTGTAAATACGATCTGGTTGCCACCACTGTCTTAATATACAGCACAAAGTTTTCCCTACCAACAAATCCATCTGCTGGCAGTTCCTGGACAGATGACTAGAATTCGATTTTTGACATGACATACGATGAGCACTGGAAAACAAAACACTCTAAGAGAAAGTCAAACTAAATTTTTTCCTGCAAGATCAACACTTTATGATACAGACGACAACCTCACAAGGAATTGTTTCATGATGCGTGCAGAATCCTTGCCAGCATTACGTGCAAAAAGGCAATATCTTTGGGTTATTTCTGAAGACAACACTGAGGACTATGCCAGTACAGGTTGCCCAGAGAGGTGGTGGATGCCCCATTCCTGGAGACATTTAAGGTATAAACCACCTGACTGAGCTGTATACATCCTTGCTCAATGCAGGGGGGGCAGACCAGATCACTTCTAAGGGTCCCTTCCAATTCAAATGATTCTGTGAATTTAGGAGTCGTCATATGGATGCACTAAACCCTGTCTACACATTATTTTTATTAGTGACTTGAACTACAATGATTGAAGCTGAAATGGAAACAAAACTGAACTCAGCAAGAAGGCCAAGGATTCCTGACCTATGAGGAAAAGCTGATGGGGCCTTTATCCAGCAAGGTTTGCTACTTAATTTCTGAAGTGTTTCAGGTTGTTTGTGCAAACTGCCAGGTGCCACATGGCAGTGCCTGTGCCCTCCATCCTGTGTGAGTGGAGCAGTGCAGCAATGCTCTACTCAGAGATGAAGCAGCTCCCTGGCCCCATGCAATCTCTTTGAGGACGCACAATGCTGACTGTGTGCCAGCCAACACTTGCACTACATTATCATGCAGGAGTTAACCACAGAATCACAGAATGGTGTGGAGTGGAAGGAAACTTCAAGAATACCTAGTTCCAACCCCCTGCTATAGGCAGGGACACTTCCCTCCAGACCAGGTTGCTCACAGCCCCATCCAGCCTGGCCTTGAATGTTTCCAGGGAGGGGGCATTCACAACCTCACTGGGCAACCTATTCCAGCATTTCACCCATTAAGAGGGGAAGCATAACAGCCATGCATACTGGCTTCATTTTGATGTCTACAGAGCACCTAGATTCAGTAACATCCCTTCTAAGCTCTTCCACTCTCAGCAATGTATATGAATGAAATTTTGACATCAGCTTGGGAGGCTCTGTATCTTTGTTTCAAGAGTAACCGCCTGAAGAGTAGAACTGCAACATCAAACACTCAGTGTGGAATTCTGCTGTGTACCTCCACAAAAGTTTTCCAAGAGAAATACACCAGCATATTGAACTCAGAGAATATGTGAGAATGGTCTTCACCACACAGGTGACAACAGCTCCAAAATTCACAAAGCTAGGTATCAAATTGGGCAAGGTTTCCAGGAGGAGCTAACGATTTACACTACACAAGCTCTTTTAGCCAGTGTTAGCTCAGTCACCCACTGGGTTTATTGTAGATCCAGCAATACGGAGAGCTAAGTTCAACTCAGAGTGATTTCCTCTACAGAACTGAAGTATATGGAGTTATCCCTTAAATTACTGACATGCTGCTCTACTGCTGCATGTAATCATCAAGAAAAGAGGGAGCTAAGTATCTACTAAGCCAAGTGCTGAATCTTTAAAAAGGTTTTCTTACTTAAAACAGTTTAATAACTTTAGCATATTTTCTCATCTTAGTTAGGATCTTACCACTTACATATACTCTGTATGCCACATTCTTTAATATGCATGGGTTTGTCCCTCCTAGATTTTTTAATGGAAGAATCAAACTTGACAATGCATCAGTTGCTCTGGATTCTAGAGTCTAGAACAAATGTCCAGATCTTTGGCACATTGTGCATCATCACCTGACATGGCAACACAGAAACACTAAGCAGCTGACCTTAGCTTCTGGTTGCAGGGCTTTGAAATGCAAAAAAACATGGTCAGGATGAGCATGTTATTTCTAATACACAGCACAAAGAATTCAGGTGCTCCCCAAAGTATTTAAATAAAGTCTTAGCAGATGCAGAAGCATCATTCATAGATAGAAATGGTAGTCCCATGTCCATGTCCCTCCATTTAAAAGCTACGATTACTCTGAAATCTCTGGTCATCCAAAATCATTGTAAGAGAGGAGGGAAAGACATGCCTGTCTCAACCACACTGTTATCACTGCCACTCTTTTTTATTCTCTTTACCAAGTTCACATAACGTATGTATGCTCTGTACACCAAAAGTCTTCCTGAAATAATCTACTCCAGATGCTCACCACTCTGTTAAGTTCTACATTGTTCATTTCTACTCTATTGCTCCATTTTTAAGATTACTCTCATTTTTTATCTCATACAGGGAAAGGACAGTATCACCTCTTCTATATCACCTTCTATAACCTTTATACACAAAATATTTATCTTTGTTCCTAGTTTTGCCCTATTTCCCATACCATCTGCCTTGTACGGCATGGTGACCAACACTATGCACACTGTGCCAGATGGAGCCTAACACTCCTGTAACTGTATAGCCTCCTATTTTGTGTTTTATCCCTCTGATACAACCTAGTAACTCACTCCTTGCAGCTGTGCACAAGCCTCATGGTTTCAATGATTTTTCCACAATAACCTTCAAATCCTTCTCCTAGTCAGTGTGCTGAATGATTGTTCCATTTCTGCACACGCTGTTTTTCCTTGGTTTCTTGCTCCCAGACTAATTATTTCACATTTTTCCACAGTGAACTGCATTTGCCAGCTGTTGGCCAAGTCACCTAAACAGCTCTAAATCCTTTTATATCTGATTGTATCGTTCCTAATTCACTGCTCTGAATTTTACTACCAAAAAAAAAAGAAAAAAGTGTGGGGGTCGGGGGAGAGGAATAAAGCTCTGTGCACAAATATACATATATTACTTATATGGGAGCCATATGCATGTGATCAGTATAATTTATCATATGGTTTTGCAATCTATCAGGCAGCTTTGCCCACCTCACTCGCATTTTTCCAATAATCCATCTCTGCTGGGACTAGTTCTAGCACTCCACACTTCTGAGCAGCTTCATACAGCTGCCATGAGAAAACCTGCCACAAAACCCTGCTCATTTTCCCTAAAGTAATCCTGCCACTTCAAATCACACTTACCTGGAGCTCAATATCCAGACTTAAACAGTCAGCACTGCTCTGTCTGGGATCTGTGACGTGTTCATGGCTTCTTGTCATGAACCCTTAAGGACTGAGTTGTGAACCAGGGTCATCAAACATCCACAAACTCTACCTACTTAACATACACAAAACATCTATTTCAAAATCCTAGGTGCAAGAAAACTACTAATTTATCAATTTTAAATAGCAGCATTGTGTTGTGTAAGGCAATTTTTAATAACATTTACACGATTTCAGTTTTCCTTCCTAGTTACACTATTGATGCAGTGTTACAGGAGTCTGCTTATCCCACCCCAGCGGCAAACACTGTCCATCTCAGCGCCGGCATAAAGGGACAGATAAATTACCAGTGACTCTACAGCCTGGTTTGTCAGTGCATGTACTCCTTCCTAAAGGAAAGCCCTGAACTGCCCCTTTCTCATCCAGTTTTAAACTCTGGAAGCTTTAAAGCAATAACAGCACTTCCAGTTCAAAGTGGATGGAGTTAAACACACAGCTCCACCACCTTCTGACTCAATGGGCAAGTCTGCCGAAACAAACTAGCAGATTAAAGCCTCCAGCACTGCTTTATCATGTCCCTTTTCTTCACAGTTAAAGTGTCAGCCACTCTTCAGCTGTCAGTCTGGAATACTAATTTCAAATTAAGCAATCTCTGCATTTTGTTTCTAGAAATTTGAAAAAGCAATCTGTGCAGATACATCCTGACAAAAACGCTTTTAGGATGTTTTTCTTTAATTACACATATGGCTTCTGCCAGAAATGCATAAAGGCTACAGCCTCCGAGTCACATGACCACAAGTCTTGTCACAGAACTGTCAATTTAGTATTTGACGAAGCAGTTTTCTCCCACAGTTTTTAAACATTTCAGGGTATTTTAATTAATGAAGGAAAACATGAGTCAACAGCTCAGTGTTTTATTACAAACCATTCAGTGTCTGTTACACTCAGATAGAAGTCGTCCAGCCACCTTCTATAGCATCTCTTGGTGAACATCTCCTTTTCATTCACTCCTAGCTTACAAACTGCAGAGACCATTTCCCTTATTAGAGTTATATTAGAGTCACTTCTAAAATGACTTATGTGCAAGAATTCCAAAAAAGAAGTTGATAGCAATACTGGAACAGACTAAAAGATTGTCTTAATTTTCATTATTTTACCCTATTTTTCTGGAACTCAGAGAAAATACAGCTCTAACGCTGCCTTCACCTGCAGCTCCAAGCAATGTGCCAGGTGAATATGTTTCATTCTGAATCTGTAACTGGAAATGTCAATGTGACCCACTGCAGCTTTGTAGAAACATTGTCCAGCAGAATATAAAGACAATGACTGTCCTCCCAGCTTGAAGGCATCAGCAGGCTGACATGACTGCAGCTGGCCCTGCACAAAGAAACACTGCACGTGGTTGTATTACCAGCCCAGGAAACTGGGGATTGGATGTAACAAAGACCACGGATAGACAGACAGACAGCTACTGGACAGCCTTGTCTCAACTCTGTAAGGAGCCAAGGGAGCTGAGAGTCCATCAGCTGTTCCATGCTGTTGTTTCTGAAAGATGGATGCAGCTGTATGGGTTCTGAGCTTCACGTATGGTTGAGTTCAGGGATGCTTCTGGTCTACTTAGTGAGTGTGCTCTAATGGTATCTGCGAAAGCAGCACAAATATTCTGTTGTTACATCTACCCTACCTCCTTCAGAACTGGAGGAAGGAACAAGTTATTGAAAGCTTATATATAAGCTTATATAAGAGCTAAGGAATAAGTTATTGAAAGCAAAAGTACTGCCTTTCAAACGCCTCATCAAGCAAGACATTGGTCCCTACCAACCCTCTAAAAGCCTATGCAACTTTGTCAAGGTACAGAAGCATGTTTTCCTTGCCAAACATGCATTACAATCCATCACAATCGTTACCATAGAACAGCCTATTTCATTTCTTTTTTAGCTCATCTTTGATAATGACAAAGCACTTACAAATTTTAAAACCCAATGATATGTATGTAATGCAGAAGTTCATGCCTTTCTCCAAAAGGGACGGAACTCAGGTTGACATGCTTGACATGTTCAATTTCCTCTCCAAAGCCCACTAAAATGCTATAATGGGAGAAATCCTGGAGAGAAACTCCTTTACATCATGAGTAGCAAGTACCTGTCCACATTAAAAAACAAAAACACACAAGGAACCAAAGAAGCATAGACAGAGGGAAGAAAAAGTCCTATCTTTTGAATCATTTCTACCAAATGGAGAAAAGTTTAACATGAGACAGGAAAAAAACAAAACAGGATTGGGAAGGACCTCTTGGATCACCAAGTTTGGTCCTTTACTGATCTGCTTCATAAGCCACTAGGTACATCTAGAAGTCAGAATGGACACTACGAGATGAGTTTACATGTGTTCAAAGTACAATTATCTTGTATGATTAAGCCTAGGGCTCCTGGGGACTTTTTAATAAAAATCACCTGGGTCATTAGAGGGCTGCTCCCTCCACAGCTGCTTTGATCAGCAGCCACGTAGTTATCACCCACACTCGTGGTTGTAGCAGGCAGCACTTCATTTAAATGGCTAAAAGAGAGCAACCATTCCTGCAAATGTATGGTTTCAGAAAATCTAGAAAATGAAAGATAAGCAGAGAAGTGCTTATGCTTATATTTGGAGACTTTCTTCACAGTCATAGGAGATGGAATGAATGTGTCAGTGTTTCTGCACAATAAATAGAAGAGGTATCAGGTACTACTCCTGAGTAGAATACACAGCAATGGCTCTATATCCCATCTTTTGCTACTTAAAATGTAACCAACACTCATCTATTTTAACACATTAAACACAACAATATAGCCTTTCATATTTTATTTCAAATAACTTTACCTGAAGGCACTGAAGGGCCCAACCTGAGCAGCACAAGCAGCTGCAGCATGGTGTGAAGTGCATAGGTTGAGCCTTCTGCATGCCAGCAGCTACTACCCATCAATTGATCCTGGTGGTAAGCACAGCATTTGAATTTGTAGCTCTGGGTTTGAAGGGCAGGACAAAACCAGAAACTCCTCCTGAGGCCACCAGCATCTGAATTTCTCTTGGTACAAGTTCTGGGAACTCTTGATGTAGGAGAGTACATAATGTATGACAGCTGGCAGCTCATTACTTGAATATTTTGAGGCGGAAAAGAAAGGAAATAAACTGTTTCTCACACACTGGAAAAGGAGAATTCACTCTGCAGAAGAATAACAACAGCCAGTTTGTGACAGATCTGACCACAAGCATGACGGCTGAGAATGTGAATATCAGTTTCCGGAGTTGTGAATACAGCACTCAGCAGATAAACAGTGTGTCAGGCAGCTACAGCAGTATTTCTACTCTGAAGAGACTCTGCTACATCATCACTGATGTATTATGTTTCTCTAAGAACAATTTTGTTACTAAACTGCTTTGCAAACAAAGCTGAAAAGCATGAATGTTATTTTAGCAGAGCAAAGAGTTAAATCTTCAGTAACAAAACTAGCAACGTGATTACAAGGTACACGGCCTGAAATAACAAAGCACAAAACTGGAGGTAAATTCGAAGCTAATCCTTTCTCTAAGCATCTGCTGGCAGAGCAGAGATCTTGCTTCAAAACGTGGCCCACTCCAGCAAGACAAGAAGATCAAAGTCCCTTATATCCAAATTACACCTGATGGCTATTATGGTGCTATGCTGCGTGCAAGCAAAACTTCAAAGCACTTTTAAGGGCTCTTACTCCTTTTTCTTTTTTTCTTTTTTCTTTTCCTAATACATTTAACAAAACTCATTGTGTTAGCAGTTTTGAATACCTCTGGATTTCTCTGAGAATACAAATGCAATAGTTTCAAATTACACATTATCTGCACAACCTTCAGAATGCCCAAGCCCTGCACTATTGCTCATTCTTCACCTTTCTTCCTGCTCAGGAAACTAAGAGATCTATTCTAACATTTTCTGAAGTATTACCTCAACTTTCTGTATACAAAACACTTTATCTGCAGAATAGAAGTGCCTTTACTTCCATTTGCAATTGCAGACATTGAAACCAACAGAAACTCAATCGCTATTCCCTGGCCTTCCTCTGCTGGTGAGGTACACAAGCCTCAAATGCGCAGAATTGTATTCTCAAGTTACTACTTGATTATTTATTTATTTATTTATTTATTTTAATGAAAGGGAGAATATATTCCATTCCCGCATAATATTATTGAAAGATATTAGCTATGTTGAATCAGGTATTTAACTTCTTAGTCCAAAAACAGGTAGTGAGAAGTATTTTAAGGAAGGAAAGCACCCAGAAAAGGCAGTGGGAAGAATAGAAAACGGCATATGTCAAATAACAGCACAGCCTAATCACCACCAGAAATGCTATGGATGTTTCAAACACAATTGATGGGCTGATAACATCTCAGATTCAAACAATATATGATATAGTAATTCACTTATCTTTTTTAAATCACAAAACGATTCGGAAAAATCTTGTTTGGATATGGGAATGATGTAGGTGTGCTAGAATAACCCAAGGTTTTATGGCCTCATTGTGAAGCATTACTCTGCTCGACTTCTTGAGGAAGCTGAAGTTAAATACTGGGTCACTGTCATGTGGTTCCAAGTGGGCAGTCATTGCTGGTAACTGGAGAAAACTTGCTTAATTTTTTTTTTTTTTTTCTCTGCTGGAAAACTGGAACATACTGTGCCAAGAAGCTAAGAAGAATGCCCTTCAACAAAGAGAAAAGGCAAATTTATATTAAACACAGAATCTCTTTTTGTATGTTTTATACATAAAGTGTAAATCGGTGTTTTGGGGGGACTGATTTAGTTTTCCTTACTAAAAATAATAATAAAAAAAAAATCAAAAACAAAAACAAATCAGGGTCTGTAGTGAGAGAACAAGAGAAAATGTTTTCAAGCTCAAAGAGGGTAGATTTAGTTTGGATATAAGGAAAAAATATTTTACAGTGAGGGTGGTGAGGCAATGGAACAGTTTACCTCGAGATGTGGTGGAAACCCCATCCCTGGAGGCTTTCCAGGTGAGCCTGGATCAGGCCCTGGGCAACCTGATCGAGCTGTGGTGTCCCTGTTCATTGCAGGGGAGTTGGAACTAGATGGCCTTCAGAGGTCCCTTCCAATTCTAAGGATTCTATCATTCTATGATTCCAATTTGATCCTAATATTAAGAAACCCAGGTTTCTATAACAGCTTCTAAAGGACTAAGAACAGACAATGAATCAGCCTCCAAATAGCTGCATAGTTTAGCTGATTGAAAAACTGTATGATTTTTAAAAACATCAAATGAGTGCAATATCCTATTTGAAAGACTCAGTTTTAAAGTCCAAAGAAGGCTGAACTTCACAGCAGTAACAAATGAACATACTCCTGGCAAGGAATGATTTGGACCTGTGCATCTCCATGGGTTTTGTACTTCATGGGTTCTGCATTTGAACATATTCATTGCAATTCATTGCAGGGAAGATGCACTACATGACTTTTAAGTGTCCCTTCCAACTCAAACGATTTTATTACTCTTTGGGAACTCCACTGCAACTGTTGCATGAACATGAGAAAATTTGCTCGTGCAGCTGACAAGTGAGACCTAACCACAATGTTCCCATGCTCGTGGTTTCAATTGCCACGGGATAACAGATTTTACAGGCCCTGCAGGCCCTGCTTTGATCATTACCCTTGTCCCATGAAAAGGAGCTGAACTCAGCCTACCAGTGGGGCACAGAAGATGCAGGCAAATCTGCGTATCAGAAACACTGCAATGTGTTTTCCTTTTTATTAATTCCATTCCTCAAGCAATTAGTTGCTCAATATGCTTCTTCATCTATAACTGAAGGTCTCTTGCCATTTTCAGTTTCTCCAAATTTGTGAACAGGAATATAAAATCTATTCCTGTAACAGCCCTAAGAGAGAAAGTTCTGGTTATAAACCAAAGGAGAAAACCCCTCAGGGGCTGGCTGAGCCAAGCTTTCATCTGTTTGTAAGAGATCCAGTAAGAAGTAGCTGTAAGTAAGAAGGCCCCTCCTCAAGCATGTATCTCTGATCCCAGCCCTGGATCCCAATTACAGAGATCTCCTGTGTGCTGGGTGGCTGCCAGCTCCAGCAATGGGGCAGGGCTGGAGCAGACGAGGCAGCCCCCTGACAGAAGCAGATGAGTGTGATGTGGTGTTAATTTCCTCCAACTGTGGGAAAAATGAAAAGTCACGTAACTAGTGCCCCTGGCCCTGAAGAATACAGGAAGCTAAGTTAAATGTCAGTGAAGTATGACAGTTACTTTTCAAACACACTATGAAAGGAAGACCGAATATCAAAGTTTCAGCTTGGAAAACTAAAAAAAATAAAATAAAAGTAGAATCAGAATAATGTGCCTGACAGAAAAGACTGTTTCCTTGCAAATATATAAAAACAGAGCATCACTTCACACGAAGAACTCCAAGCAATTCACATCCCCTTCTCCCCTCCTTGCAAATATTTTGCACCTGGGCATGGTAAGGACTCTTCCCATACCACCCTTATTTATAAGGTTAACAGAGTGTGCTCTAGTGGAATAAGAGCTACAAAACCTACCAATCCACAACACAGCATGTGCAATGTATTCCTCTGTAACATAGAGAAATACATATTTTGCATGTCATCGACACTACAGTTAACATATGGACTACGTGAATTGGTTCCCGTCCTCAACAATGAAAGCTGCTTTTCAGAATGTTGGACAGGAAGCTTTTAATTGAAATCCTAAAGCATAAATTGTGCAGTGTACTAGCACAAAAAAGTATATTTAACGATATGGAAAACACTTGACCACAGCAGAGGTTATTTTATAATTTGACATTTCAAAAGAATAGCTTTGGAAAAGAGGACATAAATTTGCTAAAAGCACAGCATCTCCCTTTTAAAATGAACCACAAAAGGACACTGGTGACAGCTAGCTTCTTCAAACAAGAGAATTGGTTCATTCCAGTGGGAGCCTGGGATGAACCAGAAGTCAGCTCTGTAAGCCCACACAACTGGCTTTCTAAAGACAAATTTCAGTACAGAAAAAACACCACTGATCTGTCTTTATAATTCACTCAAATGATGATTGGGATATTGCAGTTCCCATTATTTTCAGTACCCTACAGCAACAGTTGCTTTCAAAGAATGTTTACTTAATGATTCTGAGTTACATGGCAAGTTACAAATGTACAAGATCCTTCTGTTACCGGTTTGTCTTTTTTTAAGACATCAAAGCACGTTTCTGAACACGCGTGTTTTATTTTTGTACACAGGGAAGCGAGAAGCATGCCACAGATCACCTCCCTCTCCTCAGAGCCATCACTCTCTATCAGACCCATAAATCGGTGAGCAAACTGAGATGACAGCATTGGTTTTACAATGACGAAGGTGTGTGAGATTTCTTTCTCTGTCCGAGACAAGGAGAACTGGTTTTAATCTACAATATAAAATATCCAAAATGCATGCTTTAAAAGCCTTTTGCTCAGACTAACATTTATGTCTGTATCATGTTTTATTTAGAAAAAAAAAAAATAATGTCAGTGAAGTCCTTTGATCCTTCTGTTATTAGGAGTTAAACTTTGGGCCAATGCTTTGCATACATTTCAAGCATGTTATGACTGCTGGGCTATTTAACTACACAGGGATTATATGGGAAGTATTACAGGAAGTTTGATCTTTAAAAGAAAAGCACAAACTCGATCACCTTTATAGAATTGATTTTTAAGGTTAGGGTGGATTTCTTTTGACAATTTTCAAAACGCTTGAGTTAGATTTACAGGAGAAAAAAAAAATGGGCAAAGCAAACTTTTATTAAAGTTAGGCAGGAATGAAGGGTGGTGAAAACTGCAATGTGTACTTCAGTACCGAAACAAACATTTATTAAACACAAGCACAGGGAACTCATATGTACAAATTTGTACAATCAGGCATTCTATGTTTTGGTTTATGGTCATAATTATATTAGAAAATAGATTTTTATTTTGTTTTGATGAAGCAGAAGACACAACACCCTTTTTAAAGAAATATATATTCTGATTTTGTAGTCCTTTGATGATTCTGTTTAACCCAGCAGCTGGTAAAATTTAGCAGAAGGAACATGAACACTCTATCTGTAACAATGACAAAAACAAATGAAAAAATGAAGAATACATTTAAATACCCAAACAGCAAAGCTGCCAAAGAATCATGAGAATCAGTAAGGTGGGGAAAGACCTCTAAGACTGTCTGAAAAAGTAACCCAACCACCTTATTGCATACTGCTGTCCTAAATTACTGCACATTGGTTAATTGCTTTTGTTTGTCTGTTAGTTTGTTTTTGCAATTGCAGGTCAGTCAGGAGGAACACTGCATTAACAAATATTAAGAATGATGGGTGGGATTATGTAAAAAGAGCCCTTGGCCCCAGCTACAGATTAAGTAGTCACGTCACACACTTTCTATTCTGCCACCTTGAAAACTATTTCAAAGCCATTCTAAATCCATGCAAGGGTTTTAAATGCAGAATGCTTTCAAAAACCATCTGCAAAAGAAAGAGTGCTAGAAACAAACCAGTCAGCTATTTTAAACATTTCTGTGATTATTAACTTTTAGACACCCAGAAAAGGCCTCAGAAAAGCCCAACTCCATGGCTATTCAGCTCTTTAGAAAGCAATTAAAACAAAATCTTTTAATACTTGATTGAACACAATATTCGCAAATTGAATTTGATAGCTGAAAAATGTGAAATACCAGTTAATAATATTCACTTGTTTCGAGCCTCATTGCAGTCAGTACTTAAATCTTTACTAAAAGTTAGATCATGCCTAAGACTACACAACAGCAGAATCACTGTCCCTCATCTTGTTCAATGCCGAATCATTGAGAAGCAATGCTAAATATGAAAACAAAACAAAACAAAAAGCCCTGCAACTTAGTGCAGCCTTCCCAGAAGAGACAGAAGGAAAAAGAAAGGTAGGTCTCAAGATTTAATAAGAAAGCAATCATGCTAAAGATACTTCCAATCAAAAAATACAATGAACGTCACTGCAAATACATTGCATTTTGTTTTTTTTTCTTTTCTCTAAGTTCAGATTTTAACAAAATGGACCACTACATCTCTAGCAGGGCTCAGAAAAGCAGAGTTAGCTGACATGCACCTGTGCACAAGTGTGACACATGGGTGGGAGTCACCTTCTTGGCATCCAAGACTTACTGCCAAGCAGTCCCCTCTTATCACTTCTGGTGAAGCCATTTTTCACATACCCTAAGGCACAGAAATCATTAGTTTAATCAAAGATTAACAGCTGTCTTTTTCTTCATACCAGAGACTCCAGAATAAATCGGCAATGTACCATTTACTAATGGACCACCTCAGGTTGGATACCTGGAAAAGGTTCTTCACCACAGGGCAGTGGGCATGGAACAAGCCACCCAGGGCAGTGGGCATGACTGCAAGTGCTGCAGGTCAGGGAGTATTTGTACTGCCCTTTCAAACGCTGGGTTTGGATGTTCAGTGGTCATGTGTAGAGCCAGCAGCTGGACTTCATGATCCTTATGAGTCCCTTCTACTTACAACTTCTTGACCCTTCTCTAACTCCTTATCAGTAGCAGTGATATGTGGAACAGAATAAGACCATGCAAGAATTAACAAAACTTCTTGCTGTCTCCACAATAACCACTGTAAACAACTCCCACAACAGAAACAAAGTTCACATTTCCTTCATGAGTACACACCAGAGGGAACAAATGATTTCACAGAGACTATAAAATGGAATCACTAACTGAAGCAGATCAGGACAAACACAGCTGAAAACAGAAGCAGTCAACTATAGCAGACCACTTCTCATAACAAAGAAAAAGCAAACCAGAGACCCTCTGTCTCTGGCCTTTCAATCTTGACCTTCAAAGGAGACTTACAAAGTATTTCCAGAAAATAAGCTAGCGAACAAAAAATGTATAATTTTACAGTACACTAAATAGAACAGTGTTAGTACCAACACTGGTCTTATGACCCACACAGTCCTCCATGTATCACTTTGTGTTAAGCGCAGGTGTACCTCACTTAGCTTCCCTGCTCACAGCTGGCCAGTCACACTCCCTGACAATGGATCCTCCTGCTCTGCAGGTACCAACCAGTATTTTCTCTCAATCTGTCTGACATTTTTACATTATATTTGGAGACACTGCTCTTCTCAGAATCACAGAACTGTAGGGGTTGGAAGGGACCCCTAGAGAATATCAAGTCCAACCCCCTGCCAAAGCAGCTCCCTAGCCCAGGTTGCACAGGTAGGCGTCCAGGTGGGTCTGGAACGTCTCCAGAGAAGGAGACTCCACCACCTCTGTGTGCAGCCTGTGCCAGTGCTCCGTCACTGCACTATGAAGAATTTCCCACACACATTTGTGCAGAACTTCCTATGCCTCAGTTTGTGGCCATGTCCCATTGTCCTATCACCACACACTGCTGAGAAGAGTCCAGCCTCGTCCCTTTGCCTCCCTCTCCTTAGATATTTATAGATGTGGATCAGATCCGCTCTGAGTCTTCTTTTTTCAAGGCTGAACAGACCCAGGTCTCTCAGCCTCTCCTCATAAGGGAGGTGTTCCAGGCCCTTTATTATCTTTCTGGCCCTCCACTGGACTCTTTCCAGGAGATTCCTGTCTTTTTTTGTACTGGGCTCTTCGGTCATCTTTTGTTTACATCAGATCTGAGGAATGCGGTACATGAAAATGCAGACATCACAGCCATACCACCTATGAGCACCTGCTATCATAGGTGAATAGAAAGAAAAAGGGTAAAATATTCTGATCTTACTGTATTCGTCAACAGAAAAAGTGATTGTAAATTGTATTAACTGAGTAAGACAAAAGCGTAATTCCAATGTAAAAGCCACATATCCCTGCCAAGAATATATCCCAGTGCTCAATAGAAAATGTAATCCTAAAGAAGCTAAATCAAATTACATTCAAAATGGAAAAGCAGCAAATTAGGCTCTTGTAAGTATTCTGTCAGCGTAGCAGCCTAGCCTACACCCTTTACCTTAGAAACTGTGCTTTTCTCACTTGCACATGAACCAACTTTCAATGGAACTGGTTGCAAGTCTTCTATGGAAAGACCACATTGACATGTATGGACCAAACACAGCTAGCAACATTAGAATGGATATTTAAGCTATAGTATTTAACAACTGTAGCCTTTCTTTTCATTTGATTTTAACACTGAACTCCTCTTAGTGAAGGATATGATCATAGCCCGGATTTGTCTTTTGTGTACAACAGCATATTAACACAGGAAAAAGCCATGAAACTACCAAAACCAGAAACAGACTGTAATTATCATAACAAAGTACTTTTGAAGAGAAATGTAGGCTTTAATAGACTGGTTGCTCTTTGGAGAAATAAATCATATCCTAAAAAGCTGAAAGACATGCAATCAACTAAACAGCGTTCTTAATTACATCTTAATGCAAAATGCCCTTTGTTCCTAAACACTCTTTTTACCATACACCTATTTTCATATCAATGATGCATTAACATTTTTGACAAAGAGAAAAGGATAGGCAGGCAAAGTACAAAGCCATAAAAAGTGAGGTGTATCATGGCTGTTCTGTAAGTAAAGGCCTCCAGACATCACGGAATGCTGATAATGAATGTATTACCTTTCTGCTACTAACCTTTTCTTGACTAGTTCAATTTGCAGCTCAGTTCCAACCTCTGATACTCACTCTAGGATGCCTGCCCCCCTTCCCAGGAGCACAATGACTCACAACCACCTCCTTCCATTGTCACAGGAATTCTACTGCCTACCTCATTCCTTGTATTGTTGCTTCCAATCAATCGTCCAGCTCTTCAAACAAAAAAAGCAGGATTCATCCTGCCCTGTATGTCACACAACTACCATTGCTGCAGCTATTTTTGTTTCTACACTGACAAAGGTTAGGGAAGATTAAATCCTTTAACATTTATACTTACCAGTTTCACTGCAGGAAAATGTATTATGTTCAATGTTTTGTTTAACATCATCTTCTCATCAATTCTTCAGCTTTTTTTTTTTTCATAGAATTGTAACGATTGAAAAAGACCCCCAAGATCACCGAGCCCAATTGACAACACATCAGCACCATGCCCACTAAATTACCCACACAAGTGTTAGATTTACATGTTTCTTGAACACCTCCAGGGACAAGTAACTCCACCACCTCCCTGGACAGTCTGTTCCAGCGCCTCACTACTCTACCTGGGAAGAAATTTTTCATAATATCCAACCTGACCTCCCCTGGTGCAACTTAAGGTTGACCCTCTCAGCTCTCTCAATTCTCTTTTTTTTTCCTCTCTCTTTTTTTTTTTTCTTCAAATAAATATAAAAACAATTCAAGTTTTGCCATCAATTGCTAGCACTGGGGCAATTCCACCTTTCTAGTCACTGTATTTCAACTTTTTAAAACATCTTTTCAGTAGCAGTATTCTGAACAGCCTACTTTGCAGAACTTCAAAGTCACAAAAGTAAGGACTAAAGAAACTGCCTCAATTATCACTCATCGTTCCGTGTTCAGTTAGTCCTTTCTCTTCTACACATAAAACAGTTACATGACTTTGGAAGTCTTTTTTAGTTATTTTAGTACTCTAAAATATACTTTAACCTCCCCAGCTCTGTTGCATAGCACGACCTTCACTCCACAGCCACATTTAGTTCTTGCAACATCACGAGCCTCTGCCATTTGAGCTAAGGGAATAATTGGTACATTTGGTAGCATCTTACCCTGGTTAACCAAGAAGAACATCACCCCAGGACTGCCATTTTACAGACCAGATTCCCAGCACACAGGCTCCACAAAGACTGTCCTG
Organism: Callipepla californica brunnescens; assembly: GCA_023055505.1. Classification (NCBI taxonomy): domain Eukaryota; kingdom Metazoa; phylum Chordata; class Aves; order Galliformes; family Odontophoridae; genus Callipepla; species Callipepla californica. Next base: position 107,409,492 of record JALIRH010000001.1, on the reverse strand, counting down.
CCCCATTCCTCTCTTCTGCACTGCAGAGGTTCCCCTGACAGTCCTGTATCCTCCATCTCATCTTCATCAAACAGTTCTGAATAAATTCAGCCTAAGGCTGGCTCTTGGCACAGGGAATTTCAGACTGCGCAGTTACATTCTGACACAGAGGAACAACTGGAAATAGGCTTGTAAAGAACAATGTTGAGTAACCTTATCTGTCAGTAAAGTGTAGGAGCTACCTGGAAACCAACTTCAGATGCCCATTAACTTTTATGGTGCCCTGCCCTGTGCAAGTACTGGGGCACAACTGCTGTCCCACACAGATATGCTGGTATTTATGCTGCAGGTACAGAAGTAAAATTTCACAATTAATGTCTTCTGTCCAAGCTATGTACTTATTGGCAAAAAGCAGGTATTTCATCAACTTGTATCACAGCACCACAGTTTAACAGTGGAAGCACTGAAGGTACATCCCACTTGCTTTTCTGCTGAATCTGGTACAAAGCAAAATCAGTAAATCACAAGTAAAGAGAGCAGTCATCAGCAGATGGGGATACAATGTTTAGACAAGCTAATTTACTGCTTCATCAAAACATGACATTGAGGAAGAAATGCTTCTTTATGGTGGAGAGGTGTATACGTTATGATTAACATTCCAAGATGTGGTGAGAACCGTCCCATCCTCTGCTGTCTACCAGCACATGACAGGAGTGGTTCTGATCTCCTTCGAGGGATCCCTGAAGAGCACTGCAAATGTAAGGATTTAAAAGCCCCTGTAACACTCTGGTCTGTCCTCCTCAGACCTTTTTAGCTCCCTGCTTGCTTGTTTGATAATACAATACACATTACTGAGAGCTGCTTTGCAAAAGAATTTCAAGGGTTTCTAAGAAAACAAGGACAGAAATGTTAACAAAGACCCTGCCTTTGAGAAATATTGCTGTTTCTTGGAAAGACACTGTGCTCAAAGACATAAAGGGTGTTTCAGAAACATCAGTGATAACGAAGAAGTTTCAAAGAAAGATGAGCAAAACACAACGTGTTTGCTTGGTCTGGCAACTTCTACCTTTGTCAGAAAGGAGAATGCCTATTTTTGGAGGCCATATGTAGTTTGCAGTCACTCTAGTTTTGAAAAGTAAAGGCTCTGCCTCAAAAAGGATATCCAAAATACATCTTCTGCAGCAATCCATAATATGCAATGGCTTCCCACTGCCACAGGGTGTCACAAGTTTAATAATGTTTAACTAGAGTTCAAAATGCTGCAAGTGAAGATGACAGGGAGAGTCCAATTACAGCTTAACACAAGCTATTACCCCAGCTAACTCATCAACAGCAGCTGTGAAATTTGTTGTAAATTTTCAGGATCAATAGCAGCTACTGGCAGGACCACAAGGCAGAGAAGCTACTGCATTTCCATATGGCTCCACTTGCACTGGTTACTTGCATTAGAAGTATTTTAATTTTTATTGCTCCTAACTGAGATCTAGCTCATATGTGGAAAATGCTGCCATTAAAAATAAAAAGGATATGTCTTTTCAGAATAACCTCCATTTCTTACTTCCACAGATTAAAAAAATAGAATTTCTGATTTACATCATAAATTACCAGTAATTAGACATCTGTTAACTTTGAAAAGCAACCACCATGATTTCAGTACTTGCCCCAGCATGGGCTGCTCCAGAAGTAATGCCTTGTATTTATTTCCATGGAAATGACAATTTTTATACATAGAGCACAATAATACTATTTGATAAAGCATATTCTCAGCTACAAAATACTACTTTTCCACTCAGTCACCACCATTAGCTATGCACTGTTACTAGTGATGAACAAGAGCCTGCATGCCATCCTCATAAAAATCTGCATGGTCGTCTGGAACATGGCTCATCCTTCTCATTGTTGTCCCCACTGTGAAAAAGCACTGACCAGAGGCACCTTTGACATCGTGGGCCAACATAATTAAATAGGAGGTACTGCTTTTGGAGCAGCATTCATAATTGAGAAGGGAGAAGAGGAGAAGAAACTTACACAATAATTTTAAGTGTCGGAAGAAAAAACACACTTTCAATTAATGATATCACCTAAGTATATACATACACAAATACAATGCTACAACAGATAAAAATATGAGGGAGAGAACACTCAATAAACACTGTCATTTTATCCATATAGTATACGAAAGAACAGTACAATTCACCTGATCTTCAGGTTTTCATGTTTCCAACTACATGCCAACACTATTTGCCCATGTCAGCCTTCAACAAAAATTCAAATGCTCATGTGTAACCCCAATTCCTTATGGTTTCTTTCTAGAGGGAAGGATTTAAGGGCCAAAGAGGCTGAGAAGTTGACATTAAATTTTTTCACTCCATAACTTATTTTGTACTTAGCTCTGTAAATGCTAACATTTCATGATGATAACACAGCTGAGAAGTGTTGAGGGCAGTTTATAGAAATACCACACACTTTGCCAGGTTTCCAATTCTGCTTTTTAATACTACAAAGGTAGCCTACTGCTGCAAACTGCAACAAGAACACAGGACATGAAAGCTAAACATTTCTGACCCTACATCTTCAACCTAACGCACTTGTGTTTGTATTAGACTCAAGAATTCCGCTAACAGGATTCAGACCACAGCAGATTGGAACATTTAAACACATACAAAACCTGCTTAGGTCTCCTCACATTTGAGGACACATAGAACTGTGCTCAGCTTAAAGGAGATATTTATGCTCAGTTAGTTTAACCAGAATTTAAGCAAACAGGAATTAGGCATAATTTGATAATCTCATTTCCAAAGAAAGTATTTTAGGCAGCTTTTTTAGCTGAGTTGTTTTACCACATTTAAAAACTAAGTGTAAAGATGATACTATGCACTCACACATCTTGGTCTCTCTAGAAATGACACAGCCAGGGTCAGTTCCAAGGCCATCTTTGTATTTTCCCCACATTCTGCATTCCAAGACCAGGAGCCTGACTTCCTGTCAGCTTTCTACTTTCCTATATTTCATCTTCAAGGTGACTATAGGACATTTTCACTGTGTCCCACCTATCTTCTCCCAGTTTTTGCTATCTTCTGCTCAGATTTTCCCTTTGTGAACAATGTGATGCTTGTGTAAATCAGAAGCTCAAGGGAAGCGGGAGGATTTATGCTAAGTACACAAGAGAATCTATTTCATGTTTATTAATGTATTAAAAAATTACAAGCCTGACTGATTTTGAAGTTGTGCTCTGAGATTAATAAGAACTAGTCTTAACTAAAACATGCTCTGAAGTCATTTACAAAAGCAATGCTGTTATATATATATATGTATTACACATGTATAGACACACACAGATACATTCTGTTAAGGGAAGAGAAAAAAGTAATCCTAATAGTCTTAAAAATGAACACCTAGGAAATTAATTATGAACTGTTAAATACTGTAATCCACTAATAGACTTAAAGAAACGTTTTGCTTTTATACTCCATGATTAAACTACTCAATTACTTTTACATTATAAACCTTTTCTTCATTAATTCCAAAAATATAGAAATAAGCAATTAAAAGACTGAGAAAAGAAATTAATAGCTGCTTTGGTTGCTGTAACAGCTTTCTGTTGGTGAGGTGAGCTGTTTCTCTCCGCAAGAGTTACAGCTGAAAGCTCTTCTCTCATTGCAGTTCTGAATGAGCTAGTGTCATGATCAGACTTGTATCATTAGGATTTTGTGATAAAGCAGTAAAAAAAAAACTTCTTCCCTTCCCTGTAAGGAAAAGTAACAACAAAAATCTCCCTGGAAGCTGCAAACGCACAGCAAAACCATGAAAAACACGTGCAGACTTCGCATCTCTAATGTCAGAGATGCCAGATCTCTGCCTTTTCCTCCTTTACTTCTCCAGAGATGAGGGATTTCTTGACAGGAAAACGATGTAACAAAACCTGCTTGCAGCAGAACCACAGACCAACTGATCCCCCCTTCCTGAACAGTCGATCTGCTTTTTCCCCAAATCATAAACCCATCAAAACATCAGACTGACAGCTCTCACAAAGAAGGAACAACAGATGCACAATAATGAATTTCTAATCTCCTAGGAAGCACTGCAAAATTGAAGAACACCCAAAATAGAAAGTATGGCTACCAAAGTAGCACCAGAGATGGCCACCATCCACATCTCCAGCAATCTTTCTCCAGATTCTGTGGAGCAACGAAGCTGTCAGGTCACCAGCTCTGGCTGGCTACATTGAAATACAGAGAGAAAGGGTTTAGTGACCTGTCTGTTCCATATCAAAGCATAATTTGGGGCAACTGGGTCTTCTTTCCCAAAATTGACTTCTTAGAGGCAGTTTCTTTCCTATAATGTCTCTAAATCCGTCTCAACCTCAAGGTTCTCATTTTCCACTCTCATGGAAAAGCTTCGCCAACATCAGCCACCTCCTGGTAGCCCCAGGAAGGCACAGACTGCCTTCTATTCTTTCCTTCTGTGAACCTGCCACTTTCAATGGAGATCAGTATGTAATTACACCACGACCAATTTCTAATTAATATTATGGCATCTGAAACATTTAATAATCGAGCTGATATAGGAAATAACTGCAACCTCTACAGCGCACAATAAACAGTAACGTGATAAATTTGTATTTGAAATCAGCAGAAAAGCTTGGGCGTTCACTTGAAAGTATAACAAATGGAGAAGCCCTCTCACTCCATTAGTTCATCTAAACAAAGTATGTTAAATTAAGATTGTGTATTAACTGTTCTTCTGAATTCAACATTTATTTCAAACTGGAACATCCATGAACCAGCACAAATAATGCAATAATTGTTTACATGATATTTTAATAGGGAATGCCAAGGTATTAAACAGTCTTTTGTGACAGTAAGGATTTAATATGCTTCTTTATAAGAACATTTTTTCTCCTAATAAAATAGAAGCATAAATAAGAAATCCTTCACAAATGAACCACTGAAGAGATTCCAGTTCCCCACCCCATAGCATTCTTGCTCTCAAGTCAGACAGCATTTTACAGGGAAAATACAGAGCTTCCCTTTGAGTAAAAAGGAAAGAATGCCAATAATTAGCCACCCAGGAGGCATTTGTTTCACAATATTTTTGTTACTCCATGGCTTCCATTGTGATAGGATTTGTGAAGACTTACAAGCAGGCTTGGAAATATAGCTTCTAATTCAACAGTGCTGGCTTGCCATAAGTAACCCTCATTTGTTAGTACGTTTTCCTAGACACTTTCAATGGCCACAGAAAAGAGAATTTTTTTGTGGTGCACTCCAGAAATCTGAGCTAAAAACAACGGCATTTACATAAAGCTCTTCTCACTCAATTTAAAGGGACAAAATCAGTTGATTCTTTAAAAAGCAGAATAGAATTTTATGGCATACTTAACACTGAGAAATATTAGAAACTGAGTGAAAGGCTAATTCAGAAAGCTGATTTAGGAAAGACCTAAATATAACAACCTCAGATGCAAAACTCTTAAGAATACTTACTAGGCTCCCATCCAAAGGCATTGAAGAATATAAATCACAGAATTACAGGCATAGGTGAAATGACAGAGATGAACAGAGATTCTTGCTCTCTGGAATGATGAAAAATATTATCTCAAAACCCAAATAAATAAAAGGTCAATGTGCTTCTTAAACAAAGAAAACCTAGCCTTTTTGTTAACATTCTCAACAAGAAAGACAGGCTCAGAAGGTGAAACAACTGCACCACCCTATCCTCAGTTCTTTAAGTGCCTCCTCCATGTCAGACATGTTAACAGGAGAATACTGCAATTCTAGGGGAAGATTCTTCCTTTTTTTCTCAGCAAGCTCAGGTAAGGAAATATCAGCATACACACACAGTTATAGACAAATATATCATTATTAGGAAAAAATTCTTTTTCAGAAGGAGTGCTAAGGTAGTGGAGTCACTACCTGGAGGTGCTCAAGAACTGTTTAGATCTGTCACTTTGGGACATGGTTTAGCAGGTGTGGTGCTGATGACATTTGGGCTAGCTGATCTTAGAGGTCTTTTCCAACCTCAATGATTCTATGATGTTTAGGTTTACTGATTCTGCTTTGCACTGAAACAAAGGTTTGTTTCTACACAACTTAATTTCACATTTCGGATTTTATTAAAACAAAAAAGGCAATATATTTTGGAAGAATCATTCACATGATTCCAAATTCTCCACTACATTTGCCAAACTGTTTCCAAAATGCCTTTTTTCATGTCTACTCCCCTGATTTTGATTTCTTCAGAAAGTATTTAAGAAAATATTACTATATGTCTATCATACAACTGTACATACCTAGAACCTTACGAGGATCAAATGCATCCATACCCAAATAAACTTTTACTGCTCTTTCTCTACTACTGAATCTGAAATGCACACCTCCCATGCGCTACATCAGTAGAATTATAAGAAAGAAGACAAAAAAAGCAAAGAAAACTATCATAATAAAAATCTGAATGTAACCCATAGGCATTAAATTTCACTTATCAAATGTACAGTTATGTGAACTGGTGGTAAAAGGCACTGTTGAATCACAACTAGAAAGTGCACTGAACCTCTGCAATCAGTCTCTTCAAGCACACACCATGGATTCTTGGGATGAAAGTAACTGAGACTTCCCCGAGAACAAATACTATCATGCCTTACACTGAGGATGGAAGCCCCCAGCTATTCAATACAATCACCTAAGTACATTTGATTTGCAACTATCATCACCTTTCAATGGGAACAGATTTGTATGAGAACAGCAGCCACTGACCTAACAGCTTTCTCAAAGTTCCATGTAGAAAAAGAGTAATCATCATTAGGGACAAAAGAGCTTTAAAGACCCCAAACCTGCCTTATGCCATTTCCAGATGATAACATCCCCATACATTCTCTAACACAATTACAGTAAAATATTGAAAAAGAATAATCTATCCATTATTCTACATTCACCTCCACGTACATTTAACAACCATTGTAAAAAAAAAAAAGTTAAACTACACATCTGGATTAATCTTATCTACACATTTTCTTATTTTAACATTGCCTGAGGCATCAATTCAGAATACGTGGGAACCAGTTCTCCTTTCACATTAAGGCATTTTCCCTGTTCTCAGCAAGTTACTGCACCTCAGCAGAGGAAAAGGACAATGGAAATAATCAGCACTGAAAGAGTACAATACTACCATACTGTGTAGGTCCAAATTTAGGACAAAATCATTAGAAAATCTGACAGCTGTATATTCAGAGACGTATATAAAAAATAAAAAAAAAAAAGTAATATATATATATATGACCTTTTTTTTTTATTTTTTTTCCCTGAACAGCAGAAGTAATCCCAAGGTACACTCCAAAACAAAAGAGAAAATCCTCCTCCACTCAGAAAACAGAAAATAGCTCCACTCACAATCAAGCAAAGAAGTTATATTGTTACATATCACATATATAGACAGAAATCTCACAAACTCATTTACTTCAGAGAGAAAAATTAAGAAGAATTTCTTTTTTCTTTTCTATTCTTTTTTTTTTTTTTTTTTTTAATTTCTTCCTTCACAGGATGATGAATTTGGGCAATTAACTGGAAAAAATCAGGAGTCAAACAAATGCATCAGACACCTGGATATGAATGTGACCCAAAGAGTCGCAGAACAATGGAATCTGGAGATGCGCTCCATGTCCTTCTGTGTTTCTGTCTTCCAGGTGAAAACTAAGCCTGAGCAAGAACCTCTACCGAGACAGATCTAGGAAAGTTTTAAATTATTATACTGTAGAAGGGAAAGAGGAAAGCAAATAATGATCAGAAACACTGAAAGGGAAACACCAACCCTAAACTAGAGCATGTTTTCATGGCTATAGACTACAGGCTTCAGAAAATTTAGCACTGATTTTGCTAGCTGCACAGGAGTTGTCAACTTGTTATGAGAGAGTGATGCCAGTAACTTCAAAATTGTGTTAATACTTAATAAGCACTGGCACATCAAGAATAGTGACAATTGTTAACATGTAGCTGAGCCCAAAAAACGGATTTAAACAAGTCTGTCTAGGAATGCTTAGCTCACAGTGTTAGAGGAAAAAAAGTTAATGAACTAAACCATTTGGAGCACAGATCTACCACTTGACTTAGCAGACCAGTACAGGTCAAATCTTTTCATTACACTGCAGATAGAAAACGCAGCTTAAAAGCTACAGATCGAATTAAAAAGTGGGTCTCAATGGGAAAAAAAAAAAAAAAAAAAGAGGAAAACAAAAAGCCTTTAAATAACTGATCAGCATGTACCACACTTAGGGTTCTCCTGGAGATAGCATTTTCTTATTTCTGAGACTGGGTGACAAATACCCATCTCTGTGTCACCAACAAAATATTATCCAAAATGATCAGAATGCATTTAAAGGACAGAGTGGTTTTGCAGATGAGGTAGAAAAAATGTATGCTTTTGGCACCTGTTGAATATACATAGTTCATATGGTTGTCTGAATTCTTGAAATTTTAAGGCTGCAATAATCCTGCAGTGATGTGAAAAATCTACAAGCACCTACAGTTGTAAGCACCAGGTCACTGCACTATTACTGAATTTCTCCTAGAAGTTGTATTTCTGGAACATTCTCTGTGCTTTTGGAATTATACTGAATCCCACTCAGTCTCAAAAATACGATGTGAAATTACTTCAGTGGCATCATATTGAAAAGTATCACTTTTCACTTAAATCTTCGGAAGCTAATTTAAAGTACTGACAGCACGGGCAAAAGTTTAAATACATTCTGGGGATTTGTCCTTTTTATTTTTAAATATCTCATGTAGGCTTCCATAAATTTTAGCCATCCATTTTAGCTTATCAAATGTGACCTTTGAAATTAAATACTTACATTACTGGTTTTGTAACAAGAAGACCATTCCTTCAACAGCAGAAATGCTACAGACTTGGCAAATCCTCTTCCCCAGTACAGCCAGCGGCAGTTCCTGGAGAGGGGTATGACAGTGGGAGAAAGAGAGCCATGTAAGAGAGTAGGGATTATGCTGGGCTAGGAAGAAGGAATCCCTCACTTCTGAATGAACAAACATCATCAGAAGGGAAACTGAAGCCCCCCTGACTCAAACAGAAAGGAAATGCATGAATCAAGAGTGCAATCCTCCCCACCAGGGAGCTTGTCCTCCAGGGTTGAACTCATGAAAAAAAGCTTCATCAACTGAAAAGACACGTGAAAAGAAAGGGACAGATTTGAGCACTATAATATAAGCACACATCCTTATAAGGATCTAACAGAAGACAGGACACCTCCAGGAGGCAGAGAGCCACCTCGTGCCACCAGAGATCACTGCCATGTAACCACTCTGCAGTGTTCTGCGAATTTCATGAACACTGCATGCTCAAATTTCAAGTAAAAAAGCAGCAGACACTGAGAAAAGAGTAAAAACCTATTCAGGTCAAGATAAAAATAGGGTTCTTTTAATTTTATTTTAATTTTGTTTCATGCATTTTCATGTATGTGAGAAAAATGAGCTTGGGCAAGTGGCTTTGCACTACTGGAGCAGTCAATTCTCACATTGCACATAATGGATTTACAACCTCAAATGTGTAATGCAGCCAAGTAAAAGGTGCTCTGGCAAGGGATTTCACATCCCATCAAATGACAACTGTGAACTTCACAGCAGAGATTAAACCCACACCTCAGTAGCCAACCGCATGGTAGTTTCATTAAAGACACAGATAATTTAGCATATCTAAAAATACAGTAACTATTCCTAAAGTGGGAAGTTTAAGAAATAATACCTGTAGAGATACATGACCATATGTAAATCAGCACTTTTCTTTGACTCAACAGATCTCTTCAGCTTCTTTGCAACACAGAAAGTACAATGAATTATTTATTTTTAAGTATTCACAGTGTGTGACAGAAAGATGGTTGCAAAATAGGTTTCACCACTGAGAAATTGATGTCTCATGAAGAAACATCATAAAACAAAGACAGGAATCAACTAAATAAAATTAACAGCAATTTGTTCCACAACAGTTTAAAATATGGATGAGACTACCAATTATGCAGCTGTTGAACAGAACAACTCATTAAATAATTAAAACTGGATGATTAATTTTCTAGTTTTGATGTAATTTACTTGTATAACATGTAAGCATCTCTGATTTATACTCAGGGCAGAAACTCATTTTGTGAGTTGGTTGCATTTTACTAGAATTATTACTCTGCTTCTCGCTGCAAGTGTTTTATAAGCACTTAGCTCATGATTATTTTCAAGTACCGGGAACAGCAAACTGACTGCAACACTCACATAAAAAGGAAGCAACGTGCATACTCCTTTCAAATAGTTCTTGGGAAAAAAAAAAAAAAATCAGGGAGGTTTGAAGTGGGATGTGCCTGTAATGCAATTCTATTATACAGGGACAAGAAAACATAAGACAGCCTCTCATTCATGCAGGACAAATAGCTGTGCCAAAAGCACAAATTACACCTAATTACAGGGTATAACTCTGTCATCTTTCTTTCTATAACCCAGCCGTTTACACACTTTGATTTTTGACTTCCATTTGGGTTTATTAACATCAAAGCTTTGTCATCACTTATCTGTTTCTGCAGACTTTTTTACCCGAGGCAATAAATAAAAACTTCTTTGCATTTCAGCTTCTCAGATGCAGGAAAGGTTTAGTCTACATTGTTCTTATGTTTCATGCTTATTAAACTTTTGTATGTTGTTGTAAAGTGTATTGCCCTCGGCATATCGATCCTAAATGTACTATAATTAAACCTACTCTCATTGCATCTAAATGCATTAGCACTATCCTATGATAAATTTTGTTCTTATTGTTAATGCTATCTTTCATGTAATTACAATGTCTTAAATAGAAGTGTAATAGACAACTTAGCTTAATGCATTGTTTAGCTTTTTGTCAAACAAAATGGCAATGAATTTTTAATTAAGCTATACAGGGCTTTTTTCTGTATATACAGATTACAGCAAAAAAAACGCATAAAAAGACCACCCCGATGGATTGGAAAAAGTAAAGTTAGTGTTAGATGAATAAAATAATCTTGACAGCAATGTCGAAGAGTTCCTCTTAAAGCTGAAACCAGAAAAAGGTGAGTGACAGACTTCTGCCTGAATGCTAACAAGCACTAACAGATAGTCTAAAACTAAAATCATCTATGGCTAAAATGCAACCTCCTAGTTGAGCATTATAAAGATGTTTCAAAATAAAATGTCTCTTGATTCACATATATTATGCTTGAATTCATTCTAATCCAATATGGGTAAGAATCTTCCTGAAAGAAAAAAGATTTTATAGATGGAACAAACTTTTCTTTTTTGGTTATCATGAAGACAAAAAGTATCCTTACTTTTCCTTCTCAAGGAAGATCAATTAAAGCAGAGTAGTACATACATAACTGCTGAAGTAATCCTCAGATCGAATATGTCATCTGTATCTGTACATATTATTCCAACAATACTCCCAAGTATGGGAAAAACTATAGCTACAAGTGTGTTTAATCAGCTTGTCAAAGCCCTGTGATGATAATAATTTAAAACCCCATCAAATGTTTCACTGCTCCATAAATCTGACATTTTGAAAGTTATTTCTAAGATCTCTTTTGTGTTCTTCCTGGCAGTACGAGCCCTTATATTACTTATCGTGGTTACTACTGGCACAAGAGATTATTTCTTTACTTTTCCTGCAACAGCCTTTCACATATTAGAACAGCTACGTCTTCTCCTCTGCAGGCTAAAGAACTGAAAGTGGTTTAATCTTCCTCCAGTGGATGTTTTCTACCCTTCTGATCACCCATGCAGCCTTTGTCCAGACTCTGAGGAGTCCAAGTCTTTCCTGAAAGGTGACTCCTCACATGGAGTCCACTGCTCCAGCAGTCCCGCATAATACTTAATTGAGGATAAGGTTGATTCTGCTCATTTTACTGGCTACACTCTTCTCCATAGATTCCAGAGGAAGCGGCACCCTTCAATCAGCAGTACAGTGCTATCAAATCAAAATAATGCAAATCTTTTTCTGGAGGACTGCTATGATATACTGGAAGTAAATGCTTCCTCACCTCCATTGAGTTTTATCTCTTGGTTTGCAGATTATTCTCCCAGTTTTTCAGGATCATTTTGAAATGTGATCTTGTTCTCCATTACTGCTCTCCTCAGTTTTGTGCTATCTGCACAGTGACTCCAACTATTCTCTGTCATCAATTTCACTAGGTAAAAAACAGAAAGAAGAACCAGACTCCAGGCACGTTTCCAAAGAAACCCTACTGAATATTTCTTTTCATTTTGAGAGAAAGTCATTAACAATTAATAGCAAAACTAATCCAACCATTTTTGCACTTAGTGTACAGTAGTTTCTCCTATTTATCTACATTACTTGTGAAAATATCACAGAAGACTAATTAAAGCCTTTCAGTAAAGTTATAACACATGACAGCTACACTTCTGTTCTATTAGCAGGTTCTACTATGTCATCATCGAGAAATCAAACTCATTTGTCATTATTTATTCTTGACAAGCCCACACTGGCAATTATTCATCTCTTCAATACCTTGTAGATACATAAGAACAGTTTGACAAACCATTTTCCTCAATATTAAGACTACTGCACCCACTGCCTCGACTCCTCCCTCCCCTTTGACAACTGGAGCATTTATTCAATCCATCCTGCACCATTCCTCAAAGATCAAGTTGATAGTAGATGACTTAGTAAATGATCTAGCTAACACGAGTACTAAATGTTGGTAGCGCTGCTTCAAATGAGGTAATATGGCTTTATCTATTTCATATCACATACTTAGGAACCAACTGGGAAAAGTCTCAAGAAAGGAATGTTTATAAGCTAAAACTTATGCAACAAGAGTATATTTGTCTATGCATCCTCAATAAAATCACTGTAACAACACTGCATTAGTCTGACACCATCTAAAAATGGTAAATTCTTTATGCTTTTCTACAACTCTCAACTACACCTTTATTCCTAATGGCTTTTTCCACTGAAATTTGCTGTGAAAATCATAATATGTGAGAGCAATGAAGTAGGATCATAGCCACCTGCAACACTTTTCCCACTGAAGTTTCGGCATTGGTCATCAGGTGATAACGGCATTTTGATACAAGCAAGTTTGGAGTTAGATTTCCAATTATTTTCTATGCTTCCTCCATAATCCACCCCCCGTGCTCTTAAATTATAGCTTTTCTGATTTCTGAAAGTTTGGATTTGTATCAAAAATGAAACCAAACAGAAATTCTTACACATTTCTATTATTAAGAAGAACAATTACAGCTTTAAAAATGTTAATAGGGCCAGAAATAAGTGAAACTTAAAATAAGATGGCCCCAAACAACATGAAATTCTGGAGCAGTCTTCCAATTAAGAGATTATGAAAACAAAAGACACAATGGGTTAAAATGGAGGCAGAGCAATTTGTGACTTGAATTATACATGATACATTTACCTGCTACAGAAGGGTTTTAGATTTGAGGCCCCAGAGGACTCTAGCTAGCTTTGAGGTTCCTAAATATCTACTGCTCTTTCTGAATTGTTTTGCACTTCCCACCATTCCCTCTTCCAAGTTTGTGCCACACACCCAAACAATAATTTTACCATGTATCACTTTCTTTACCTGATCCAGTAGTTCTACTCAATTTTTCTTACTCTGTGCTTTGGCCTATGAATATGGCAGGTCTCTTTTGAAACTGATACAGTGCCCTTTCATTAAGATCACAGACATCCACTCCACAAACAGATGTTCCAGCTGAAGGAGGCAGTTTCCCTTCCCTCCTTTTCACTGTTCATTACTGTTTTATCACCAGTGATGCATGCTAAAGCAGTCAGTTTTGCCTGAAAGCAGGACTGGGAACACTCATGTGGCTTGGCTGTGGGGAGCAATAGGCAGCTGATGAATAGCAGAAAATGATTAAGAGTGGTGACATTTTCTACAAACTTAGTTCAGAAGACAAAGCTTGTCCACTTACCTAAGTTCTATCTTGTCCTTGCTTTCTGCCATTTGTGTATCACTCATCTATGACTTCTTCCATCAGGGAAGATCAGAAGAGACATTTTAGTATATTTTTCTTAACCTCTCTATGTATTTCTTGTTCTCAGTTCATACTGGACCCGCTGGCCTGGAATCCAGAAGTCATTTCACTTGACATTTTGTTGGGACAGGTCCACCAAAGAGTCACTTTCCTGACTGTTTTCCAATAATCGAAGAGGTCCAAACTCTCATTATCGTCACCAATGACTTTGTGATTCTGGTACATCTATACTTGCCTTCTCTGAAATGTAGAAAGATAGAATGTCACCAGAATACATCTCTCTGACCATCTTCCACAACCTGCACTAGCCTCACTTCAGCACTTCCAGAGAACTTTGGTAGTATCATTTGTTTTTCCCCAACACATGATACAATGCTTTTTTCTACTTTGCATCATGTATGCTGTTCACATTCCATACAAACATGATACCCATTGGATTCTGTACTTGAGATTCACCCAACTCTCTGAAATGCTTCCTGGCCAACACTCAGCATATTTATTCAGGGTGTATTATAGCTACTTTGCTGAACATTATAAATTCAAGCTTTTGTGCCAGCAGGAATTAAACAACAGATATCCTGACTAAGAGTATGGATATCTGATTGTGTTCACACATGAGCTATCGAAACCACAAACACTTGAGGTTAATTCTGGAACTCACTCAAATAACACACAAAAAAAGAACCCACCAAACAATCCAGCATGTAAAGTTTGAAGATAAGGTAAAAGGTGGATTACATCTTGTGAAATGTATCTAGGGCTCAATCTATTTCTCCCCTCTGAAAAGATTACAGAGTAATTTATTTTAGTGTAGTTATTTCCTAGAAAATTATTAAAGCTTCTTTATTTTGATGGGCAATCTACAGGCATAGCAAGACAAAATTAAATGACTCAGAAAGGTGCCCAACTGGGGAGGGATTATACATGACAACAACTAAGAAGTGAACTGACGCTGTAAGAAAAATGACAATCGCTTTCTCAGGCTCTCCAGCAAGGAAACAAAAAACGACAAGGGGTTTAAGACGGCAATATACACTTTGCTCTTCTCTCCTATGCCTTGCAGAAATAATTTAAGATGGGTAATATTGAAAAAGATTATCAGTGTAACAGCTCGAAGTGCTAAAATTGTTAGAAGCTCAGAAGCTTCAAGTGTGCTAGCAGCCCAGGACCAGAAACCCGAAATGTAAAGCTTCCTGCACATTAGTTGATCATGACACAAACGTGGATTTTAGATGTGTTACATCACAAATAGCCTAAAAACCATACGTGTGCGTTTGGAACCACAACAGTTGGAACTATGAAACACAGGGAGTGTGTGCCCTTGCCTCTCTGAAACAGTGCATGAGAGCCAACGGGAGCTTTGATTTTCCCCGTATCTGACAAAGTATAGTGCTACCATATGTGAAAATCATTAACATAGCCACTTGCTGGGTCATCAGGAACCAAGAGAATGAGCCAATCTGAGGATAGAATTGCTTTTAACCCCTTGTGAGATTAAAATGCAACACCCTATGCAAAATTACAAACATGTTATTTGTAAACAAATATGTACTGATTTCCTTTATGACAAAAACCACAGTTGCCTTGAAGGACTTAAACCCAGCTGTCTGTGTGTGTCTGTGCCTACACAAACACACAAGCACATGTATACATGCTAAGAACTACATATAAGCAGTTATATAAAACATTCTGACAATTGGAGAGTAATGGCTCTAGTATAAACAATCACTTTATGAAGTACACAGTGTCAAGTAGTTTGTGTTTACTCTTCAGTATGATTGGAAATTTAAAAAATGCTACTTAAAAATATTTGCCTGCTTTCAGTCTACCCCTTGAAACACAGCAGTAAATTTGATCAGAAATAAAAATTGTGTAAAAAAGTGTAAAAAAAGAGAGGTTATTTTGCTATTACTACTTTATAACTGACATTTGGCAAAAACATCACTTCAGTTTTAGATGGACGGTATGTGTACCGATTTGATATGCATAAATAAGCAAACTGCAACATTTTTTTAACTCTTTTGCTGAGGGAACCAGAACATAACTCCCAGACAATTTGTACTTCAGCATTATTTCAAGCTTAGAACAGAAATATAGCTCCCAGCATCACTAAACACACCATCCCAAAGAGATCTCCTTGCACAGGGGTCTGCAGTGTCCTCTCCACCATAGGACCAGGCAACTTGTGTATTTTGAGCTGCTACACAACTGCAATAATCTTACACTTCAAACTTGTAAACCTATAGACTTAGATACAACTTTCTCCAAAAATACATACACTGAAAATGGTGTACGTGCAAGAAAATGTACTTGAAACATAACTTTTGTTGAGTCATCTATACACAATGGCTGAGATACTGGAGAACAGCCACAGCAATGACAACAGAGTAAATCACAGAATATCCCAAGTTGGAAAAGACCCACAAGGATTACTGAGTCCAACCCCTGGCTCTACACAGGACCACCCAAAATCCAACCCCTTCGGCTGAGAGCGCTGTCCAAACGCTCCCTGAGCTCCATCACTCGGGGCTGTGCCCACTGCCCTGTGCATCCTGTTCCATGCCCACCGCCCTGTGGTGCAGACCCTGTCCCTAACCCCCAGCTGCCCCTCCCCTGACACAGCTCCATGCCGTTCCCTCGGGCCCTGTCGCTGTCACACAGAGCAGAGCTCAGCGCTGCCCCTCTGCTCCCTGTGAGGAGGGAACTGCTGGCACACAAGATCAGCAATGGCAACAGCAATTCCAAAAGCCGGGAAAGTCAAGTGGAAAAAAAAAAAGAAGTCACTGAGGAATGAAATAAGCCAAATTATGACAACAGAGAAATGTATGAACATTAATACACCATAAAACTTAAACACAGTTTTAGATGACAAGCGTTGAAATTTCTCAGACCGTAACCCTTAACAGCAACTTGAATATAGCTAGGTCCTAGAACTCAGATAATTCTGGCAAAAATATGGTGCATAGCAGAATGCAATAAGAACAAGGAAATTTGAGAGAGAATTTCAAGTGCTACACTTCTATTAGGGCAACCAAGAATAACAGTGGAACTCATCTTACTATTTTATTTCAGGTTCCAGAAAAAGAAGTCTACAATCTAATACAACTGTAATGAGAGATTAAGAGACCTTCTATTATATTACCAAAATCCTATTGACAACTGCATTTAAGGAGATAATGGAGGAAGTAATACTGCCTGTACAAATTAAGAACAACTTAGACAGCAGCAAGTTTTCTCTTAAGACTTTGGATAAAATCTGTATATTAAATGAAAGATTAAAAATAACAGAATTTTCCACAGCAAAGACAGAGCTCCTGTGCATCTGACATCCCCAAAGTTACCTGCTGAGATCTAATGATATTTTTCATCTCTCCATTTATGCTTGCACTTCTGCAAGTCTGGAATTGCCTGAGACAAACTGTTTTTGCCTATACATAGTTTCTGTTCAGGTTTTATTTTCATGTCTGTATTCATAATTCTATTCTTTCTAAATCTGTGTTCTGAATAGCCGGAACATTAGTGCTGAAATAATGACTACCTGTTGATTCTGTAATCCTAAATGTTATCATTCCACATTGAGACAATTACATTGCAAAAACCTAACCCAAACCCCACAGGACTAGACATAGCCCAACAACGCTGTCAAGTTTGGAATGCTGAATAGCATTCTAACATAAGTACTGTGAAATGGGAACCTTTAAAAGTTCCTTCCAACTCAAACGATTCCATGATTCTATGAAATGGGAACACCATTTAATGACAACAGCAGCAGTTCAGAGTATTCCTACCTCTTACCAGCATGCCCTGCTTCACTTACAGCAAACGCAGTGTTAAAAGAACACACATTCATAAAACTGTTGCCTATTGCTAGTTCAGAAAACAACAGCAGTTATTTTCTTATTACCCACAGAGTTTAAGAGTACAAATTAAAGTTTTGAAACTGTACAGCAGAGAATGCATGACAAATAAAAGATTGTGAGGAAATTAACAATTAAATATTCAAAATTGATTTAAAGAGTTTGCACAATAAGTATGAAATGTTCTGATTCAATGAATGTTTTCTCTGTTCTATAGGGAATAATAAATGTTATGAGTATGGTGGAGTTGCACAGTGGGATTTTATGGCTCTTACATTAACGCTGAAGTTTAATTTCTGTCATGCACATTTTGGGAGCTCCATTTCAGACATCCATTCTTCAGAGATGCTGGTATTTTACAATTCTTTCCATACCGGGACAACAATTGCCTTTAGTCTCATTTGTAACTTAAACCTTCAGCTCTTTGCCTTGTGCTCTCCTCTCAGGATTCCAAGCTCTACCATTTCATGGTCTATACAGTCATAACTGCTTACAGCCTTCACATCTTTAACCACTTTTTCCTTGTTTGCAAGTATGAAATCTGGCAGAGCATCTTCCCCTGTTGGCTTTTCAATCACCAGTGAAGAGGTTACCTCCTAGGTACTGAAAGGTTTCTATTAAGTCTCCTTGAAACTGTCTCTTAAACCTCACCATGGTTGAAGCCCAGGTCACTCACTCCCTTCTCACAGTGCTGGTGTTCCAGTCCCTAGCCATCTTGATGGCTCTCCACTGAACTCTTTCCAGCTAGTTGATGTCACTCATACACCGGAGGGCCCAAAACTGGAAGTGGTGTTCTACATATGACCTAAAGGATGCTATGTTAAGGGGGAATAAATCTTTTCTTTCCTCAAGCCTATTGCCTTTGCTCCTGTTAATACAATCCAGGATATTGCCAGCCCTTTTTGCTGCCACCTGTTACCATCAAAACCCTCAGATTCTTACTACAGAGTTACTCTTCAGTTTGCACTGCTGCAAGGAATTCTTCATTTGAAGGTATAGGACTTAGCATTTCTTTTCTGAATTTCATAAAGTTCCTGGCCCATTGCTCCAGCCTAATGTGGCTGGCAATTCAGTACATACCGGTCCCCTTAATTTGGTGTTACCTGCCAGCTTGATAGAAAGTGAACTCTGCCACCTCCACTGGTTCATTGATAAATATATTAAATAGGATGGGTCCCAAGACAGACCTCTCCAGTACTCCACTTTCACTGGCCCCCACATCAAGCATGGCTCATTAGCCACTACCCTCTGAGGATGATCTTTCAGGAAGTCTAAACAACTTAATGAGTAAACCAGAAGACAATTAGAGGCTATAATAAGACGTCCTAATAACTCAGAAGATAGAAGACAACAAATGAGACATGGCAATTTCAGTGTGAAAACAAAGCAGCCCATACGGACAAGTGACACTGCATATTTTTCAACACTTGTACATGTTTTTCAACACCAGTACACGCTCTAAAAGACACAGCCTCAAAATAAGAATGTTAATTTCTATTAATTACCAAAATGAGTTCAAATAGAAATGGTAATAAAGAAATCATTAGACCGGACACGTCCTCCAGATCAGAGAAACAGCAAATCAGGCTGAGCAAATACAGTGACAAATGCAAGGAGGGATGCAACTGCAGGACAAATCTTTTTGTTTGGTAGCAGGAGCACAGCAACACAACAGGTTGAAAACACAGCTAGGAGTTTTTTAGGTAGGACCACTTTTTCCACAGGAAACTGTGACTTGAAAAAGTCATTTCAATATTGATATTTATTAAAGATGCAAGATGAAGCACAGTACTAGTGAAAATAGCATCATCAAACAGTCAAATGTCTTACCTGGCAAACTAAGTTTATTTGCATGCCTCTGCTGAAACTGCAAGTGGTTTTCATTTTCTAATACTCACTTATAAATGAAGGTGAAAAACTGTTCTTGCAGCTAGTATGCTGATACCTTTAGGTATCCACCACAGCAGGCTACTAATGCCTTGCAAAGGTAGACTTCCAGTAAATAGCTGCCAACAAGTCTACGCATGACTGAAGTCAAATTACAAATAGCAAAGTAACAGGTTTTTGAACTCAATGCCAGCAAAATATCATGTATCTAATCCATGAAAGAATTACAGACCTCAAGACTGCTATTATTTTATTATCCACGCCATTCACGTTTTGGTCTGCTTCACAGCTTTGTTTGAACTTACTAATCAATGGCGCCTACAATTGGTACTCCATCAGTAACACCTCTCTGCATATACAGACAAAGACATGATTTCATATTGAAATGATCTATTCATTATTTTTACAATCATGGACAAGAAATACCCAGCAATGTTACTAGCACAAATAAACACATCTTCAGTAGCAAACAACACAGGTTAAGTCCTATGAAGTCTTTGTATCCAGTTTTTGCAGCTGTTCATCACCTGCAGGTCTTTTCTTTTTTTTTTTTTTTTTTTTTTAATGGGAAAAGGTACACATGACAAACTGTTTTCAAAGAGTAAAAGCTTTTGCCCTAAAATAAACAGACCAAAACCCCAGTCAACAGACAAACAAAGTACAACTCCAATTTCACATCTGATGCTCTGCGTAAGGAAGGTCTTTCTTCTCCACCAACTCAACCCAATCACATTACTGCTGCTCCCTGCCTTTTGCACTGTCAAGCCGCACCTAGTTTGGCCATCTTTCCATCACACCAGCTTCAAGTGTTGTAATTTCTCTCATAATTAAATAGCAACCATCTATATTTATCTATATTTAAATCATTTGAACTACTGATAGTTAAAAAAAGAATTACCTGAAAAATTCCAGCATGTGCTACATTTAAAACTAACCTTGTCTTAAAAGACTATTAGACAGAAAACAATCTCTTCTGATGCACTAAGAAGTATTTGATCAAGAAACATGAGAGAATCATGGTATTAATACAATACTGACACTGGTATCAAACACATTAATTCTTCCACGTTAAATTTTCCATCTCTTAATGATTTCACATGGGTGAGGAACACGTTTAGATAAATAACAAATGACTTCATAATTTTAAATAAAATACTTTATCTGCTAAGCAGAACAACATGGAAAAACGGTACATTTTTTCTTAAAAAATCCCAACCAACCAACATACAAATCTAGTAAGAATCATTGTGTTTTCATAAATAATTTTACAGGTAATATCAGCAAAGCCAGGTATTATTTGTGACCTTAAAATCAAAAACTAAGAAATAGATTTCTGGAACAAAACCCCATTCAAAATAATTCAGATAAAAGCCCAGATTAAGAAAAGCCAGCACTACAATAATTTCCCTGGGTAGCACATTACTTCAAGGACCGTAGATTTAAAGATGGATTCCAAGTACGGAATGGCCACAAGTG
Source organism: Callipepla californica brunnescens (assembly GCA_023055505.1). Taxonomy (NCBI): domain Eukaryota; kingdom Metazoa; phylum Chordata; class Aves; order Galliformes; family Odontophoridae; genus Callipepla; species Callipepla californica. The sequence goes on along the minus strand of JALIRH010000001.1, from coordinate 107,388,278 downwards.
AAAGATTTGAAGAACATGTGACACGAGAGATTAATGATAAGTAATGAAGACAACGTGAATGGTCTGTGAGTGTCCCAGCTAAGCCAGGGTTAGTGTGTCAGACAATGGTATCTTCCCTCACAACTGCTACGTGCCATCGCATCACACAGTAAAGCTAATAAACATCAGTAATCATCAGACCCTATGCTTTTTCAGACACAGGTATCAAGTATGGACGGATACAAACTGAGTAAATCAGGGAAAGAAAACTTAACCACTGAAATGAAAATATGCATGACATTATAAAAATTCTTTTTTTTTTTTTTTTAATTTTAGAAGCGTGGCATACTTAAATTTTGAAAAAAATGGCAATTCTACTCTCCAAAAAAATTAGAAGCATACTACAGACAAAGCACCTCTACATGTTCAATACACAGATAAATACTGCCATACCCAGCAGTACCCAAGGAGTGCAATTACCTTAGGACTGAAAGTGCCTTGTCCTGACAAGCAGCACAAAACTCACTTCCCCAGCACAACACCAGCAAGCATGATAACTGCTGCTGCATAGTGCTGGCCATTGCTAAGCTGGGTCACACTTTTGTTTTCTCCTTGACTAGAAGAAAGCATAAAAAGGAAGGCAATTAGCTGGGCTGAGCAATAAACTGAACAATTTACAGGTAATTATAAAGTACCCATTCTTATGGTCACTGTGTTGGATAGAATAGTCATTCTGATTACAATTGGTACGTACAATAGCATTTGAAAGCATTATTTAAATAAAGTTTAGCTCAACTCTTTCATTGTATTTTTGCTGTTTGGCATCTCTAACCTTGCAGGTCACACACCAATTAAGCAACCACTTATTAAATCCATTTTTCTTGAAGTAATTTTTAACCAGTGTTTTCTAAGCTATTATTTTTTCTACTTCAAAAGGCTTAACACCAGAGATCAGAGCTTAGGGATGCCACTCCCACATCAGCTAGCAAAGTCCATTTTTTACAATGATTTCAAAGACCAGAAAGGAACTTCTTAATTACAGCTCTGAATTTGAATATCAAACTACAGAAAGTAAGATACAATGTCCACATTTAACAATACGTTTGCTTCTAGCCTGTCCTCAGATACAAATGTTATTAGCTTCATTCAATTCAAACAGCAGTGGAGCATGCTGATCATGATGCAAGCATTTCACGTCCTTGTTAAAGGGCTTTTTTTACCCGTAGAAATACCTGGTTTGGGCACAAAACTGAACTTGAAATCCCATCTAGCAGCTCTTTTCTCTTTCCTTTCCACTCACACCATTAACACTCACTATAAGGTAAAATATTTATAGGCAAATCTAAACACAAAATAAAATGGAATTCCAGAAGTTTTTAAAATAAGGAATTGCATGGGAGTTCTTTAGAACAACCAGTGTATATGCATAGATAAAAGAGTAAATTATTAATGCAAGCTTGATTTCAATTAAGGATCGAGTCAAATGCAGCCTACAAAGAAACCAATGCATCAGTTTTTCCACATCCTGTTCTTGAAATTAAACCAATTTAACATTTTAATTAGCAAAAACCTTTAAAGAAAGCTATAAAATTTGACATTAGGCAATGCAAATTACAGTCCTTGCAATTTTATTCATTAATTATTCTAATTACCTCCATAGCTAATGTTATTCTAAATCTTAATTCCTTAAAAGAAAATGGCTTCAAGCTAGTCATTAAATCTCCCACTGAGGGAAGCCCAAGCCATCCTTAATATAGCAGGTAAAAAATCCTAATAAGTTACAGAAGGCCACTGAACAGGACGTGTGTAATTCCCTTCCAAGTCAACACAATTAAACTAACTCTTAGCAATTGACATTCCTCTGCAGTTAATATTTTGTGTATAGCTTTTACTATCTATGTATTGAATATTTTGCATCTACATACTACATAGACTCCAATTCTTGTCTTTCGTGATTGTGTATACTTTCAGAGCAGTAAATCACATAATGCTTCAATTATGCTGGCACAATACTATCTGAGCAAATTAATTACGTGATTTTTTTGAAACATGTAACCAAAGCAATTAACAACATGTCCAACATATTTTGGCTCTTTAAAATAATACAAAGCTATGCTACTTTTTGTAGAAAGACAAAAATTCCATTATTTCTAGCTATTTCTTGTGGCTTCTTCTGTCCTTGTTTCAGATCAGGATATTTCTCTTTACCCTTCCTCCAACAAATACCTGTTTAGAAACAAAATGCAAAAAAAAAAAAAAAGAAACTGGAAACTCAGAGCAGGAAACCAATGTATCTAGGGATGCTTCCTAAAGGAATGAAGAAGGCAGGCTAAGAATAAACTGGAAGAAAGAATCAGAAAATTTTTACCTGGGAATGGAGACCAGTAGGTCAGAAGTTGCAGTGGGTCATTCTTCCCACTCTAAGCAACAGAAGAGCACCAACATAAAATTCAGATACTTTCTTATCTTTACTTTGATAGAATTATGGAATGAAGAGATAACAGAGTTGACAAAGAGAAGATGAAAAGCTACTTCTTTGCATATACGTTTTTCCATATAAACATAGCTGCCCTAGGTTTAGATTTATATTAATTTCTCTTTAGAGACCCAAAAATCAAAGTGCTTGGGAAGGCACACTGAAAGCTACTGGAGAAGTATAAAGAACTGGAACAGAAGAGCTCCACTCAAACTACAAAACTGTACTATCAGAATCAGAGGACCTCGTCAAAACTAAATGTGACCCTGCTGTTTGGACAACAGACTGTCTAGTGCATTTCATACGTGTGTTTGTTCTCCACAAGTTGAGTATGTCTCTTCATATTTAACAAATGAGAATAACATCATTTCTCCTAAATGTGTGAAATACAAAGAGAGTTAGACAAGGGCTTTAATGAAGGAACAAAGTGTTTAAAGTTTGTCAAAATACTATATTTAAAAGATGTCTCTCCACTATTATGGTAAGCAGCTCTAACAACCACCAGGGTATAAGCTGGCAGCAGCTGTGAACAGCTATTTAGGTCCCAGGCTTAAATAGCTTTGTTCCAGAAGCATGGAGAACATGAAATGACAACCTCAAATTAAACAAGTTTTTTGGACCTTTGCTTCTATTACAGCAAGGTATTGGGAATGATGGAGGACAGACTTCAGTTCACAATCCCTTCCCATGTACTTTCAACTGTCCAGTGACTACTGTTCTTCACATGCACAGCTAGAGACAGCATCACATAGCACTGAACTAAGCAGGTTTTCTAAGGAGGCAGGAAAAAGGAAAGGTAAATTGAACAGTTTTATTTTAACAAGCTTAGCTAGCAGCAGTACATCTTTGAAAAAGGATTAATTGCTGGGCACACATCAGAAAAACAATTAGTATAAGAGTTAAAAACATTTTTAAGAGTCTAAAAATACAGGTCACTTTATATTTTGAAGTCACAGCGTCTCAATGAAGTGCAGGTCACAGTTACCTTGGGCATACTAATAGCTCTAAGATTAATTTCAGCCCAGCTTGACATTAAATATTAACATGAAGCTTCTTGTTACAAAACAGCCTTTAATTAACAATGAAAAGTAATCATAGCTACTAGAACAACAGACTGATACTACAAGCTATAATATTATAAATATTTATGGTTTTGTTAAATACTTTCATAACATTTTTGCTCTAGAAATGGGTTTGCACACAACCAAACATTTAAAGCTACAGCCTACAGATTCACACTTGCTCTGGCCATCCCATCTAACAAGTGGCCAAATAATGCTGGGAGTCAAAAATGACCTCAGAGGAATTCATTACACCAAACGGCAGCATTTCTTTGTTGAAAAGCAGTTTGAAGTAACTCATCCCTCTGGGCACAGGAAGTAGGAGGCCAATGCTTCTGGTGTCAGAACAGCTTTGCTTCCTCTCCAGCCTCCCATGTCCTGAGGCCACTTGAACCTCTTGGCATGGCATGGCACCAAACTGCAGAGGATTCACAAAAGAAACTTCAATATTTCTAAATGTCTTTAAAGTTTATATTTTAGGAGAGATAAAAGAGAGCTGTACGCTTAATTCACATTGACTTTAAATGGCTGTGAAAATAGAAAATACATAGAAAAATAGGCTTGTGAGCAAAACGGGAACCATGTTTCTCCAAATCTGGAGGAGGTAAGCTCTCATTTTGGACACTTTTAGAGAGTGAGTTCTGCTGTAGCACTTCACTTATCACTGTTGACTTCCATCACACAGATGATTTCCACTGATGAAGAATTTCCTTCTTCCTTCTCTTTGTGCTCACTAAAATGGCTCACTGAATTTTTTTCCTCCACATTCCTATAAGGTAGCAAACAGTTGCAGTATCAGATTAAGTTGCTAACATGATAGAGAATTTACAAAGAAATCCTACTACCACTTGATTTTGCACACTAAAAACTAACAGCACTTATAAATTAAAACTGTAGATTAAAAAGCCGTCTTCTTACAACAGTTTGCGTACAATTTAGACAAGAAACGATATTCAAATACAAGAGCAAGTTGAAAATGCCTGCAAAGTATATTAAAACACAGCAACCTGATTGTAATTCAAATGCTGCCTTGAACTGAAAAAACGACTGCTCAGGAGCTGCAGTGGTAATGGTATCGGCTAAGCCGCATGTCCAGCCCCTGGCTGAGCAGGCTGCAGGAAGATGAATTACACAGAAGGCTCACTACACTTTGGGAAGGGATTGCACTTAATGCCCCGGAATGTGCCTCACTGAATGCCTGTGTAAAGCAACATTGGCTGGAATCCAAGCAGATCCATTACGTTCCCTTTATACATCAACTCACCACATGCCTCGGTGACACCGCAGATATGCCTTTCCTCCTCCCCTTTATTTTTAACTTGAGTATCTTTAACACGATTGAGATGCATACTTCAGGCTATACCATTAAGGAGGATTTTAAACCCAGTTTAGCACTTTGTAAATTATTGTGTTATCTCTCCACCTCTAATCTAATATTGTTCTGAAAAACAGGAAAATTAAAACAATGATGTAATTCACATAGACGCTTACATGAGTTGAGGTGAACCAACTGTACTTTCATACACTTATCTGTGTGTGAACCTTTCAGATGCTCCATAAAAACAACTATTCTGTCTCTTAAGTCTCTGAGGACAGTCTTTCTTTTGGAACCTCTTTGCAAAATGACAATATATATACATGTCCTTTAAAACTTGATTATTTTCTTCAGGAGCATTTGCTGTATCCAGTTACATCTAAATCTGATGGAGAAATAAGGTCTCTCTTTATTACAGGCTTGCCTTTCACAGAATTGTGCTTTTACAACAGATAAAACATGAGAAGCTACACGTCTACTTTCAGAAAACAACATCCACAAAAAACAACAATAACAAAAGTCAGAAAAACCCACAAAGACATTTCCAAAAAGCTTCTTTCTTTTTTATAAGTAAGACTTAATACATGTTTGATTTTAAGTCCTGAGGTTTCTGGACTGCAGAAAACAAAGATCAGTTTCAGTACTTCTCAGAAATTTCATTGTTTTTGTTAAACAAACTCACTAATAAAAACATTTGAATTTCATCCTTAAACACCTCCTAACTTTTAGCCTTGGGAAGCATCAAATCTGGCTGTTCAAAAAAAACCATCAAAATAACGCACACTATCTTAAATAGAAAATGTTCATATTCAGTGTGTACAATTTTAAGGCATGATCTCTGATTACTGAACATCTATGACAGCTAAACCACCATCCAATGATGATCAACTTTGACTCCTTAAAGTATTTTTTCAGCATTGATAGGTTAGTTACGTTATAGGTATATTGTTTATAAAAATATATAATGATATATTTTTTTATAACAATAATTTAATTGTTTCTCATTGTCAGGCATGTCATAACACTTACTTTGAAAAATGCAAATGCGTTACACTATTTCATGAACTTATTGCATATAATAACATTTGTAAGCTGGCTGATATCATGGGATACTTTACTTAGTTCCTTATGCATCCACCACTTCCAAAAGGAGCAGAACAAACTCTGGAGGGCAGCAGATCCACTTTCTCCTCCCTTGCTTCCTTTACTACAGAAGCGCTACTTCAAATAGAAAGATTCCAGGATCAAAATGGAATAAAGGATATTTTCTCTGTAAAACTAGAAGAGGCTTTTATGGGCTGTCTATAGTTGGAAGTTTCTCACATTTGGCAAGATATCTGAATGTGACAAATCGTTCAGCTAATATAAAGGCATGAGTGTTGCAAACCTGTTATCTTCATTTTCTTATGAAGCTATCTGTGGACTCTGCTCCTTGCATAGCACGGTCTTCTATTCATCAACAGATGCACATCTCAAGACAGCCTGAACACACTGCTGGTATCCTCTTATCTGTCTATTCAAGGTTTTCTGACACAGAAGGCACAGTTTACAGTTCCTGTAGTACCAGCAGAGCAATTCTTCTTCAAAAATCTCAGCTTTTAAATTCGCTTTTACTTCAGACTTAAGGGCTTGTGTGGTAACCAAAAGTCTGTGGAATCTTCCCAGTTCCAGCATCTTGTCTGATAGGGGATACTGACTCTATGTTTGCAGTTTTGCCAGCAACATCCACAGGGTTACTAAACGGCTGTGTGCGTCCCTCAAGCATGGAGCAATGGGAAGCCTGACCATCTGCAGGCTTGGTGCTATGTAATAGCACAGGTGTGACTTCCAGGATGACAAGAAACACATTTTGCACAAAGTAAGCATGCTCCAAAGAACTGCAATCAACTTTAAAATTCACTTGTGCTGGTCTAGCAGTTAGATCAATTGGAAATTTCCAATGTCTAGAAACAGATTTGCAAAGCATGAATTTGAAGAGATGACACGCAATCGTAAACTCTACTGAACTATACCAAAGAGTCTGATTCCATTATATTAACACCACATCCAGAATGTAAGACCTACACAGCCTGGCCCAGAGCCACTCTACAACCACCTCCCGTTACCCTTCACTTTCTAATGCTGTACCCAGAGCCCAATTCAGCCCCTCTGCTCCAGCAACAAAGCAATTCCCCCTCAGCAAGCAGCTCTGTGGGGCAGTTCCACGCATGCTGGCAGCAATGCTGGGGGAGCTCCGTGACCCAGGGGCTTTGGAAGGGAGAGAGCACTCAGGTCCCTATGAGAAATCTTATCGTTAGGGCCCGCTATGAGGAACAAGTCCTGCAGGGAAAGCTCCCAGACCCACCCAGGAAGATCAAACTGACCAGCAATGAGGGGATAAAGTGAGAGAGATGTCCCATTAGGCTCACAACTACAGTCTCACAAATACTTGCCCAAAAAGAGTCATCTGTGCCAGGATAATCCCCATAATTGCTCTGTCTGAACCAGTATTCAGATACAGTGGAAGTGCTACATCCAACCCCTGCCTCTGAGAATGAGCGTACAGAGTGAAGGCAACATTACCAACTGCTTCAAGTGTTGCAGAGCACAGGGCCCAACTACGACTCATTGTTACTGACAATACGTCTTGAATGCATGACTGTGATTTCAAGAAGAATTGTCCAGGAACATCTTCAACACATACAACGAGGCACTGATGATGAACATACAGCAAACAGATGGAATATTAGCAGATGAAAATACACAGAGGTGTTCACATAAAGAATCCACTATTTATTGCTATACAGATTTGTGCTCAACTAGCACACACATTTCTGGTGCGTGGAATTTTTCATACTTTCCTATATATCTTGTACTCAAAGTCAAGAAGTAAGAACACTGATCTTAAAATTAAGAAAAACAATGCAACACCATTTGGCAATATGACCTAGCCAATTTTCCAAATTTAACTGCAGTGGGGAAAAAACATCAGCAATTTCCTACAATGGTTTTCTGGGAGATTGAGTTGGAACAGTCCATACAACAAGCACATTCAGAATAAAAGAAAACACTGCACTCTAGGAAAAAGTCATTTCATTCATTTTACACTGCTTGTTGCTGATGATAACCATTTACCTGAGCTGAAAATGTTACTTCTTTCAATCCATACACATAACAGATGCTTTAGGTTTTGCAATTCTTGTTCACTGCATTGAGATCTTTCCATAACTCACGGCCTAAATGCATTTATTACCTTTAGTTCTTCAGCACTTTTTTAAGTAGAATTGCTTAAATAAAGGAGAATTTAAGATAAGCACTAACTTCTTTACACAACTGCTTAACTACAGCACTATGAGAAAAGTTGAACAATTCTTTTTTCACAGAAGAAAAAGAAATACTGCAGCAGTAACACACACGCATGCATTAACTACCAAGCTATAAAACCTAAGTCCAGCTCTGACAAAATAGAGAAAGTGATTTACTTTAAACAGCAAAATAGAAATCACATTTTAATCACACCGTAGAGCACCTCTAACTGCCATAAATTATTCCCAACATATTTTGCTGAAAAGCTTTCATATGGAAATGTCTGGCTATACCAAGTTTAAATGAAAAGAGTTTGCAGAGCTTAAGAAATTGTCAGACAAATAAGGAAAAAAATAGCAGCATGCACTACAAGATAATTTGGTGGAGGGCTAGAAAGAACTAATTTCAGACAAAGCAAGTCACAGCACAAGAAAAGCATCTGCACATTGTAGGGCTCACCCAGCTAGGCACCAATGGAATCTGCATGCTACCTAAGTAGCTCTATTTCCATTACTCAGTTGTTTCTCACGTGCTTACAAACATCCAAGGCCCAACCACAGAACCAGAACATGAAAGACTGCATTTCTCCCACTGTTAACTTTATGCTAAAACATGCCCACATGCAACCGCAGCAATTCATATTTATTAAGTCTTCCTCTGAATCACATTAGTGACACAAACATTTCAGGAGGAGAAACCAGATCTTGCACTTGTCTTGAAGAACCGAAAAGAATGTTTATGTTTTCTGACATACACACATCAGCACTTAAAATGAATTAATTTATTAACTTCCCAGGATGTTTTAAATGTGGACACAACACACTGCAAAATAACAGAAAAGCTGCTTATAAGTGGAAAGGGATCTCAGAAAGAACAACTAAGCATTTCAACTACACTGAAAAATGTAGGTTATATAATAACACCTTACAACAAACAAGATCTATAAACACCTGGTGGTGCTGGCCAATGCTCAGCTGAACACAAGCCAGCAGAGTGCCCAAGTGGCCAAGAAGGCCAATGGCATCCTGGCTTGTATCAGCAGTAGTGCAGCCAGCCGAGCCCCACCTCACCACAACCTCCTTTGAGGCAGTTGAAGAGAGAGATAAGGTCTTCCCAGAGCCTCCTCTTCTCCAGACTGGACAATCTCCATTCCCTCAGCTGCTCCCCATAGGACTTGTGCTCCACACCCTTTACAGCTTTACTGCCCTTCTCTGAACACACTCCAGTTGCTTTAAATTTTGCAGTTTGTGTTGAGTTCTCAACATAGATATCATTCTAAATAGTTTCATGTCTTCAGCACTTTTTAAGGTAAAGTTGCTTAAATAAAAGAGAGCTTAACTTCATTATTATCACCCTATATTTCTTTTTTAACATTGTATTTGCATAGTATTTTAAGTATGTGCTATACATATGCATAATTCATATCCTTAAAATATATGCATAAAATATAAGTTACATTATTAGTATAAATATGCATACAGCTTTATATGAAGCTCAGCCTTTTTTAACATTGCACCATGATTTAATACATCATTAATATAATATGGCAGTGTCTCCAACAGCAGACCTCATGAAAGAAAATGTCTAATATATCCTATATATGTGTCCTACATATGAAAGGAAAGACTAAGAAAAAATGACTTCTGAAAATACTGCTTTCCTTCAGTTCATATCAATTTTTTGTCTCTGCTAGAGATAGTCTGCAGTTTTTGGAGGTTGACTAAGGACTTTCTCAGCTGATTTGGCAAAGAAGCAAGGAAGGGATCAGTGCAGATAAGACAGCATTTATTAGCTACATCTGCTACAACTGCTTTATATAGATTTCATCACTGCAAGACAGTCACTCATGAAATTTCTCCTACGCTGAACGGGACACAAACCTTAAGGAACTAATTTAAATGCTGCCTTGGTGTTTCAGGCTGGCAACATTCCCTTCTCTTATCTTCCAGCTCACAGAGCGCTGACAACCGTCAGGAGCAACAGGAAGGATATACAGCCTGCTGTATGTACACAACTCATGTCATTTCCTCCATTATTACAGCTTATTTCAGGCAGTGCTTTTCTGGAATATTATTCAAACAAAATGAAGCCTAATTATGTTAAGTAAAGTATCATAATGATAGGAAGCCGTAACAAGAAAATTAGACGACATTACAGAGAATGAAAATGAGTGACCTGAAAGTACCCAGTGCAGGAAATAAGGAGAAGTCCATTGCATGAACAGCCCCACTGCATGATGTTACAGCATCTTTCTCCAAATTTCACTGATGACAGCTGATGAAAGATGGTTAAATCTTAACCTTGACCCCCTAAGATTACATTCGACGTGTTGTTTTAGTATCAATGAAAACACCTGTACAAAGAATCTCTATGCATACTGAGAAGGGAATAAATGTAAATAATTTCAAAGCCAGAAACTTCAGGATATAAATATCTCACATTCAAAATGCTGAAATGGATACCATATATTTAAAGTTGTGAAACAAATGTACATCCATAAGTAATATCTAAGTCTATAATTAATTATAACATCATGGCCCTACAGATTCCATACTCCCTATATCACATTCTATTTTGGGCACACAACATGACAATGCCTGTATGCCACTAACGTGGAGAATGATGTTTGTGATATATTTAATAGCTCAGTTATTGATTTAGACTGCTTAGCAGACACCTGATACATACAGTATTTCCATAACACAGAGATACAGAATTAAACAAGAGGTAGCTAGGGTTACTCTGTTTGGCTGCGCAAGAGAAACAGTTCAGAAAGACTGAAGTACCTTTCAGAGGAAAGAAAAACAACAAAAAATAGGGGTGGCTGAGCTGTTAATACAATTCCAAATAGCTCTCCTTTTAGGTGAGATTCACATATTTATTAACACTTAATTACCAGAGCAATGTTGTTTTAGCGTACACTATTAACTGGAATTCATTCATTCTAGATGAATTAAGAGGAAACAATATTATCAAGGTATTACAGGCACAAAACCATACCTAGTCTAGGTGCCCAGGAGAGAATAAAAACCTTCACACAATCACATGAATCACGTGATAGTTTTGTGAGAAGACACACAACTGTGTTCAAATGTCTTACATAAGCACAAACTGCTGACACCCCAGATAAGTAATGATAAACTGACTGCTCATTTCCTTTCAAAAATAGAAAGATTTCATGATGAGTTGAAGTCTCATCAAGATCTAAGACAATATGCCACACAGTATTTATCAGGATAGTAAATATGGCAGCAAAGATACAGCAGCAAACAGAACATGAAGCTGGTAAGAGGGATGATGCCCGTGCTGACAAGAACACTGACTGCACTCACCACACATCCACAAAAAGCCCTCCCTGCCCTGGGCCCTGCTGTAAAGAAACACGGGTACTTCAGAAGCTCTTAGAGCAAGCCTGGAGCCCACCTGAAGGCTGCTGGCTTTGCCCATGTTTCAGTGAGAAGATGTCAAGGAACCACATTAGGGATGGATTATAATTATATTATTTACTATAATTATATTTCTATAATTATAATCCTTACTTAAAGAGTGACTCCAAGTCACTACAGTAATGGTAATTTCCACCACCTTTTCATGGTCTTGTTTCATTAGATAGGTTTTACTAAGCATTAACAATCAAGCCACGTGGTCAGGCTTCCACCAGCTGAACTGAAGCAGGAGGCTTCCCTGAGGTCTGCAAACCATCACCAAGAAGCATATTTGATATGGATTAAAAACCTTTGCGTGAATATTCTATCAAGGCTCATGCTGCATACTTTTATGCATGCTTAGTTTTATTTTGTGTGCATACCAGTCAGCTGTCATACATGGTATTGCATTTGCATTCTCAATTTCCAATAGAATAAAGACCCCAAAACAAACCAATTAATTCTTAGGACACAAAAAACCTACGCTAGGATTCTTGATCAAACAAAGGCAAGCAATTTGTTTTATGTCAAAGCACAAGAACCTTCTTGTCTATTTCTCAGATTAGGCCATATATATTTTCACTCTGGTTTTATTTTAGAACCAGATTCCTCCAGGCAATTCCATACATCACTACAAATCCTTATGCAACTATATCCAGAGTTCTATATTTATCAGGACACCTCATCTTGACAGCAACGTTCTTCTTTCACATGAACCAGTCTTTTAAATCAGACTGCAAAGAAATCCCTGCTAAAATTCCCATTCCAGCAAGATTTGCCAGCAAGCCTCACAGTTTAAAGCGCCTACACATGAATTACAACCAAACAGTGGTTCCTATAACAAAACACATTATTTTACTTTGTGGGTTTTTTTTTCTTCTATTTGGTGACTGAATCCAGATGATGCACATACACATTCTATCTGCCAATTCCGACAACCTTCTACATGCACCTGTTATGCACACTGTACCTTCCTAGATATAAACTATTAAAAAATAAATTAGAAATGTAGCAAGTGAGGAACTGTGGGCTAAAAGTTGTGTAAACAGAGCTGAAGTCAAAATGGCCCAGGGTACACAGGGTATGTAAAAATCATCAAAGCAGAGAGCAATGTACTTCTTCCTTCTACTGCTGCAGCAAAACTGCATCAAATAATTTAAACAAAAAGCTGCTTTTGACATGCACACAACTGATGTCTTTTAGAAGTAATGAGGGGCACTGACAATATTATCATACTGTATTCATGTCTATGTCTGAACTGACTAACCAAATAAAAATAAGCTAAGAAGGTAACATATTTGAGGCTGTTCACCTGTTGATTTGGGAAGGAAAGTTTACCCAAGTGAAAACAAAAATGCAATATACCAGAACCTGTCTGAAACTAATCCATCTCAGCACAGAGCTGTTTGGAGGCTCAAAGCACAACCAAGAAACACGGGAGAAAAGGGCAGGATATGCAATCAAGTATTTATCTGTGAGTGCAGATATCCCAGGAGGGAATACTATTTTGCAATAACAATGGAAAGGTCATTTCAAGGTCCTGTGCTGATAGGCAGTTCCCAGGGTGGTGTTAATATTGAAGATGTTGCTGCGGAGAATCCTGATGCGATAATTAAGGAACCCATTGATACAGTAGAAGGCATAAAAAAGGAGCAAGCTGTTAGGCTAGCCCAAAAAATGGGATTTCCTCCTAATCTTGTGGATGAAGCAGCTGAAAACATGATCAAATTATATAATCTCTTTCTGAAATATGATGCTACCATGATAGAAATAATCCCATGGTTGAAGATGCATCGGGAGTTGTGATGTGTATGGATGCAAAGATAAATTTTGACAGTAACTCAGCCTATCGACAGAAGAAAATCACTGATATGCAAGACTGGACGCAGGAAGATCAAAGGGACAGGGACGCTGCAAAAGCAGATCTCAACTACATAGGATTGTCATTTTTGTCAGCTTCCAAGGTTGGAAGCCCAAAGGACTTCTACCACAACCCTGACAAAGTTTAAGCTATATCTGATTTAAGCAGTCCCTATAGCTTCTGCTATGAACTGTGGAGCTCTCTGTGGCCCCTGGATAGGTGGAGAGGCCCCCAGTGGGAAGTTTTGTCTTTACCACTGTATCAGAATGAAGACCACCATCCCAGAACAAAACTGCTATTCAGGGAATCCTTTACATTACTCCACATTTTTTAAACAGTGTCAGGCAGTAGTTTCAAAACAAGTTTTCCCATGGTTACACAGGCAGACCAAGAATGAACTGAAGATCAAGTTCTGATCAGTACAAATATTTTACAATTGTTTGGAATAAGTTTTCCTGTAACACTGAATCGCCACTGCTGTACATGTCTTCACTTAGCAACTGCTAACATTGGAAAACTGGAGAAGGGTGAAACACTCCATACAGCTTAACACACTTCAAAAAGATTACTGTACCTTGTTCCCTCCCCTCCTTCAAACATAAAATCTATTTTCTGATTCAATAAACACATTTTTAATAAAATGAGAAATTCATAAATGTCAGACACTAAAAAAGATGTAAGTAGTTTATCTTCCACTGTTAAGAGAGTAGAATTCTCACAACATTTTCAGTATGATCAAACAATTAATATGCAATTTATGACCACCAGGACGGGAATGGGGTCTCTTCTCATTTGGAAGAACCATAGCAGGATCATGTAACAGAAACCAGTAGCAAAAACAGAGAAGAATGCTGTTGGTTAAGTTCACAGAGTGGTTGAGCCTGGAAAGGATCTCTGGAGGACAAGTTGTGCTTTCCACTTCAGCTCAGGAAAGTAGTACCAAATATTTAACCACCAATTGATGCTGACTCCCAGCAACTCACTTCTAAAGGCAACAAACAGACTGGACTACACACCTTAAAACTTCACACAAGTACTGGTAACAACTTTATTCTTGTTTGGAAACAGTAACAGACTGTAGCACCAAATGCTACATTCCTCCCAGGAGCGAATCAACTTGTATTAAACTTTCTGAAACAAGGAAGTAAACGTGCCCATAAAACCCTCAGCAGGGGCAGGAAATGATGCCTCTGGCAGACCCCTGCAGCTCAGAGCTGCCTTGCCATTTGTAGCATGTGTGAGCACAAATGCAAAGCTACAGTCCCTTGGCAAGTTCCCAGCGTAGATGGCACAGTTTCCTGATGTGAGCCATCTCAGATTCACTCGTATGCTCTGCCCTGTGTACTTGATGCTTGATCCTCATCTACTACTCAGGTAGTAGAGACTTTAAAGCCGACTGGTGATAAAACAGCTTGTTTTAACCAAAGGATTACAGCAGCTTTAGGACATGCAATACCATTTCAATATCACAAATCACTAGCTATGACACTGCATGTCTGACCATGGTTCAATGGAATCATGGAAAAGCAACTTCTGAGGCATCACTGCAGTGCACAGTGCAGTGTGTACACTTCTGACCCAGCTAAGGTGGGTAAAAAGTGTTTCTTCTGTTGTCCCTACTAACACTTTTAGTGAACTTCAACAAAAATCAACATTTTAAGTCACGCTGGCAGAATGAAGGCTCTTATCAGTACCCAATCCCTTATAAAAGCTGATAGCTCCTTTCAGTTGGAAAAACAGATCCAGATTTTCCCAACACAGTCTCTATCAGCTTCACTGATAACCAGGAAGCATAGATAAACTTACGGCCCAATATCTACACAGATTGAGGGGAAAATAATAAAAAAAAGATTACGTTGCTTTTGCTGTAACATTTTTGTACAGTAGAGAGTTCCCATCATAAATAAGGACATATGCCAACAGACACCTCATACCTTTTTTAAACAGTCAGTCAGCAAACAGAGAAAGAAAATAACTTCATAAATCACGTACAAAGATGAAAATGTCCTAGATGGAGTCTAGTTGGACACTAATGGCAAATACAAACACATACAAACTTCAGCTACTCAAACGCAATGAATAATAAGAAGCCACCAGCAATATCTGAACCGCTTCAAACAAATGCAGCACACTGCTTTGGTTCTGACACACCGTCCTCACTGCTTTTACAAGCCTCTTGCGCCTTCAGCTCATTGCCCTTAGGAACTGCTCACATAGAGCGTTGATGCTAAGTACTTTAAACAGCTCACAGCATTAATTGCAGCAATGCAGAATACAAGACATATGTCTGCCACTACAGTGGGACATCCAATAATCTTTTTATCAGAAAACTAGACAGTTCAAATTCAAACCACGTAACACGCGCAGAGCCCAGTCAAGCCAAGAAGCTCCAGATTTTCAGAGTTCCCTCAGAACAACACAAAGTGTACTTCTGGATCTGTCACTGCATAACGTCGCAGTCAGCCCAAAAACATAAGAGCACCAGAACTTTACCATTTCAACTCAACAGTCTTCATCCCTGGCTGTGTTCAAAGCCAGGCTGGATGGGGCCCTGGGCTGCCTGACCTGGTGGATGGCATCCCTGCCCATGGCAGAGGGTTGGAACTGGATAGGCTCCAAGGTCCCTTTCAAACCAATTCATGCTGTGAGTCGATGATTATGCACTGCATTAACACATTTTATACATACCTACCTACATATCTACTTACACAAGAGTCCCATGCATATATGAAATAAGATTATTTTGTAAATGGTGCAAATAGATCAGGAGCCCAACCTGGGTGGTAGAGATACTCTAAGACAAGGTACGTGTCAACGTTCACTGCAGGGCACTGAGCAAACCAGATGCCATCCTACCTGCTGCATGTCATGCATTTCAGATGAAGTATAAAAGAAGGAAGTGCCGTTTTGTGAAATATTCTTTGTTAAGGGGAAAAGAGGTTTCCTACTGCCTATCTCACAGGCACGGCGATAGGATGCACTTCCAGCACACAGGACAGCTCAGCGCAGCCCACGAGAACTCACAACCAGCACGCTGCCGTCGGGGCGGCCAGGCACCCGAGCAGCGCTAAGGCGAAAATCCACTACAGAAAAGGGCCAAGTGCTCATTATGAAGCGGGGCCGGGTTCAGCTCGTGAGAAATACCACCGACCCGACCCGACCCGCCGCCCTGTGCCCGCATCCCCTGCCCGCCCCGCAGCGGCCGCTCACCTGAGCCAGGACAGTAAACGCGCCCGCCTTCGGCCGCCCCCAGCCGCCGTAGCACGCCGCCACCGAGCCTCCCCCAAGCAGGGCGGCGGCGGCGGCCATCCTCCAGCCGGGCGGGTGCCGCTGGCTCCGGGCGGGCCGCGGCCCGGGCACACGTCCCCGCAGCGGAGCGCGGGCACCCACCACCAGCGCAGCCCTCCACGCCGCCATCTTCCCGGAAACCACCGACATGAGGCGCATGCGCGGCGGCCGGGCCGGGGCGGCGGGACGAGCCGGGCTCCGGAGCCGGCCAAGGCCGGCGGGGCTGCGGCAGTGCTGCGGCACTGGCTTGGTGCTGTGGGGGTTTCTGTGTGTGGGGAAGGAGCTGACCCGTGCCGTTAATTATGTCAGAGACAACTGCTCGCCCTGGGTTTTTCAACACGTGCTTTGGTCCGCTACCATTTCTGCTCTACTGAAATGCTCTAAGCCTTGGTTGGATTGAGCTTGGTGTTTGCTGATGATGAGTTGTCAGTCATATGGGGAGCGGCTGAGGGATCTGGGGTGGTTCAGGCTGGAGAAGAGGAGGCTCAGGGATGACCTGTTGCTGTCTACAACTGCCTGAAAGGAAGGTGTGGGGTCGGCCTCAAGTTGAGTCAGGGGAGGTTCATATTGGGTGTTAGGAAACGTTTTAATCTGAAATAGTAGTCAGGCACTGGAATGGGCTGCCCAGGGAGGTGGTGGAGCCACTGTCTCTGGAAGTATTCAAGAAATGGGGAGATATGGAACTGAAGAACGTCGCTTTTAGCGAGGAAATGTTGGTGGTTGGTTGGACTAGATGATCTAGAGAAAATCTTTTCCAGCCTTAGTGATTCTATACATTTTTGTATTGCTTTTTTTTTTTTCCCCCAGCAGAAGCTTGTCATTTTCTACTTATTCCCAAATGCTCCTGTAATCCTTTATTCCTAACTATAAAGCATATTTTTTAATCCGAATGTTTGTCAGATATTTTCAGAAAGAATGGTGAGGCGTTGGGACCAGCTGTTCAGAAAGGTGATAGAGTCACCATCTCTGGAGTTTTTCAAGAAGTGCCTGGAGATGTGACACTAAAGGAGATGGTGGTAGTAGATTTATGGTTGGACTAGATGTTTTTAGTGGTCTTTTCCAACTCCAAAGATTCTATGATTCATATTCCATGACTGGGCAATCTGGGAACTGGTGATATGGTCACACGGGAAACCAGACATCGTCTGTAGGTTGGTAGCATTATGATTCAAGTTTTAGGAATATTCACCTGGCAAATGTGAGAGTGGAAAAATCTCGAGAGAAAACTGCTCAGTTTTCTCTGCTTAGTTCTAGATTTGAGGTATTTGGTAAAGAAAATGCAGTTTCCCATTACTTTGCTTAAAAGCCTTTGGAAAGCACTCAGTCTGTTGTAGTAAGCTGTGCCATTCACCTCTTTCTGATATGACAACAAGTACATTACCAGTGTTAACAGCCATGGAAACACAGAAAAGCCTTTTTGCCTTCTGTCTACTGACAAGTGGTGATCACCCTGTGCTAGTAAAGGACTTTTACTTAGCTGTATTTCACTGATCTGAACATGAATTCACTTTTGTACATGGTAATTTCAGACATCTAACTAGTGGCATCTCAGAATTCATCCAGACTTCCGTTAGCACGTGTTGTCCATTGAATGTCATTCAGCAATGTGTCTAGGACATCTTCAGCAATGTGCCACCTGAATCCTTAGCAGCACACAAACTCTTCAGAAATACCTTCTCCGGGGAATATAGAAGATTGCAAAATCACCCAAGAGTGCACATGCAGGGTGAATGGTTTCCATTTCCATGAGCTGTAATATGCATTGCAAAACTTTTTTTTTTTTTTTTTTTATATCTCCAGAGACACAGAAAGTAACTCATACAAGAAAATCCTTTCTAATCCTCAGATACTGTAAGACACAGCAGCAAAATCCCTGTGTCACGCACAAAACACATACTGAAAAATCCCACTTCTGCTGCAGAGCAGTAAAACTTAGAGCAAATTCCTGGTCCCTGTTTCTACTTCCCTCCAGACAGACAAAATATTTTCTATCCCAGCCTTCTGACTTGACAGTCTATTTGCACATACACACTACAAGTACTTCCCTTTCTGTGTCAACCAAATATAAGTACCTCATGGATGCTGGCAATATCCCAGAAGCACTGTAAAGGGATTTGAATTCAGAATGCCAGATCCCATGATGTTGAACATACGACTGTAACATAGGTAAGCAGGGTGACTTCAGCATCCTGCCAGGCATCTTCAGTTTTTTTTTGAGCAAGAATGACTAAGTAGGTCATTTGCCTTTCCTTAGATGACATTCCTGACTGGAACAAACACAGCTGCTGAGTAAAAGGAGAGCTACTCCCCTATGGCTCTAAGCACGCAATGCTGGTGGGAAGGTGAGGTGTCCTTAGCCACCCTGTGAGTAGCATCCAGAGGAGTGCTCAGCTACTGCTGTGCTCACAAGGCCCACACTCACATTGCAGTAACCAGGCTTCTATGTTCTAGGTGCTAGAATGTATGCCTACATCACCAGAAAGGCAATGCAGAGGTAGTCCTATTTCACCTGGTTCAGCATCAGTACAGGATGGTTTGTGTCAGAGAGCAAAGATCCATAGAAATTACACTGACAATATGGTAAACATGACAGGAGTTTCATCAGAGGTGACAAATGTCATCAACTACTATGACCTGCAGCACCTAAATTTTACCTCAGAGGCTCTCTTTCCCACCCTGCACAGTTTTCTCTTCCTTGACCTTCGCAAGCAGCTATTGTTACATCAAGCAAGCTTTACCCATTTTTTTAACAAGTGCTTTCTAAATGTTGGCTTCAGACTTCCTTCTAGAGATGTGTGCACTGATGAAAATTTCAAAAGCAAATGGAATGCCTCATTAAAGATCTCCTTAAACGCTTAAGGATGTAATTTTCCTGTAAGATTCAATGTTCCACTGAATTGTTATAGAGCAATATTAAAATGCAGTTATTGCTTATTAGGCATAATGAGCATAATGTGTAATCACATCAAAAAATGAACACATACTACCATGAAACAAAGCCCATGGGACTCCTCTGATACTTAGGAAATAATTTCTGACATAAGCTTCATTTTCTTCCATAATTTTATAACGAACTGAAGTGTAAAAATAGGAGGTAATCCTGCAGCTTTGCATCTATGAACGTCCACCTCCATGTCTCAGTGTCTGTTAAGAGCTCTAGGCCAGATTCCAGCATGGATTCAGTCTCTGTTAGAACTCCAATCCCCTCAAGAGCATTAGGCTTAATGCCAGCATTCATTTACTCTTGTTTTTACTTACTGTTTTAGACAGAACAAGAGTTGAGTTATAGATTCAGTCATCCAGTCTGAGGGCCACCCATCTTGCCAGTCTGCCTTTGGAGACTTCAAACGCTGTGTGAAAGGGGTCGGAGAAGAGGGATGACCAGTCACTTGTGAATGGAGGGACGGGCTGAGAAGCCCCCCTTTATATATGTGGTCTCATTTCAGGAGAAAAGGGATGGGGATGATCTGATTTATTTACCATGCATGCTATTTGACAGCAAGTGGCAACCAAAGGTAAGATTTTATTAGGCTAGGCACTGTGCTAACAATATTTGGGGTACTTCTTTCTTGGAGGAACTGAACAGGCAAGATTGCAAGACAGAAGGTATCACAGCTTTATTTTGTGAGTGAAGAACTGGAGCATGGATTACATTCTGTACAAAGTTGGACAGAAAACTTGAAGCAGAAGGTCTCACAATCCCAGGCCTTCAAAATAGCATTGGTCCACTTAAGAATATCACTTCTATTTTATTTTAACAGAAGTGAGAGCAATGTGGCTGCCAGGGATGACAAGGAAAACACTCAAAATCAGATAGGGATAAGGACAATGAAGACAAATTTTGTTGAAAGTAATAAAATAGTCCATGCACACCTTGAAAACTGGAAGGTGATGGGATAAAGATGGACAATCTTTGAAATTGCCCAGCTGATATCTTGATCTCTACCCAGAGTCTCAAAGGTTCTATACCAAAGTTGTTTGTTGTGAAGGCTGAGGGGGAATTTCGGGGAATTTCAGGGATTTCCAAAGGCACTTTGTACCCTCAAGGACTATTATTCCATCATGCCTACCCAGTCCCCTTCCAAAATAAATGAAGAGTAAGTTGATATCAGTTTCAGGGAAGCTGAAATATCCTTCTGTGGTGAAGAATCCAGGTATGACATTGTGCTGTTTATTTACAGAAAGTCCAGTTATTCTACAGGATTTGGAGATGATGGAAATTGACCTCACTACCAGACAGTAAACATTTATGAACCAGTAAGGATGAGAATAAATGCAATTTTGTGTCTAGATAACACCATTCAGCTCATAAATAGGAGTTTACAGCAATCACTGCGTTTAGGAGCTAGGATGTATGTACTGTGTGTCTTCAAATATTTTCAACTCACTAAAGTTACTCAAAAGCTTATCGTGATGGAGCCTGTTTGAAAGGAAAAGAATTAAAATTAATGTGAAAACTTGAAGGTGCATTCATTTGGTATGTCCCCAAATACAGTGCAGCCATAAGTGATGTGTGCCCTCAGATTTCAGGTCTACATTTTACGTCTAGTTGAAAATCAGAAGAAAAACAAGTTGAAAAAGAGCATGGCCCACACGTTGAGGGAGGTGATCATCCCTCTCTATTCTGCCCTGGGGAGGCCACATTTATATTACTGTGTCCAGTTCTGGGCTCCCCAGTTGAAAAAAACACCAACACAGGTATCTCCTAGAAGGAGTCCAGTGGAAGGCCACAAAGCTGATTATGGGCCTGGAGGATCACCCATATGAGGAAAGGCTGAGTGACCTGGGTCTGTTCAGCCTGTGGAAAAGAAGACTGAGAGGGAATCTGATAAATGTTTTTAAGGATCTAAAGGGGGGTGGGAGGCAAATGGGTGAGGCCAGGCACTTCTCAGTTGTGTGTAGTGATAGGACAAGGAGTAATGACTTAAAACTTGAATATAGGAAGTTCCATACTAACATGCAGAAGAACTTCTTTACAGTAAAGGTGACAGAACACTGGAACAGGCTGCCCAGAATGGTGATGGAGTCTCCTTCTATGGAGATATTCAAGACATATCTGGTCACCTACCTGTGCAACCTATTGTAGGGAAGCTGCTTTAGCAGGAGGGTTGGACTTGATCTCGTGTGATCCCTTCCAATGCCTGCAATTCTGTGATTTCTTAAATCAAAAAATAATTTTTTTGAATTCTTCTGACACTTGAAGATATTGATGGCAAAACTGGAAAGACGTTAAAATACAATTTCTAAGTTGGTAGTTACCTTTTCATAATAAAATTTGATTCGTAAAGAAATGGTATGTAGGTTGCTGAAATAATGCATTTATGTGAATAAAACCAGAGCAGGTCAAAACTAATACTCTGTTGTAAAGCAGCACACACATCTTGGTATAAGTACATTCACTGTGATTCTGCAACTTAGACTGGAGGTATCAGTTCTGTGAAAAGCTGTGTGCCTAACTTCGCACATTTTGAAAAGCTCTGTGGTCTGAAGCAAGACTGCTGCTGCATGAAGTAAATTGAAATCACTGAAGACTAGGGACTTGCTCACTTCTAGGTGAGATCTGTGGTTCAGCTGCTCTTTTTCAGTGATAAGGTCCCACAGCGCTTTCACAACAGTAGTAGAAGTCCCACAGTCCCTTGAAAATGTTGTATGTAATGGAATTACATTATGTCCTTCAATAGTTACCATTTCCCTCATGGTTCCATTTGAGTAAATTGCACTTCATTTTTCTTTCCTTTCAAACATTTTCTGATAGTACTCCTAGCATGGATTAAAAAAGATAAACCTATATCTAATTGAAATAATCAAATTTAGACTTTATATTAATAGTCACATTTTTAGAGACTCTTATGTATGCTTTTTGCACATAATACTTCAATTATTGGATTTCCTAAACAGTATTACCAGTGCTTTCCATGTAAATACAGATTTTTATTGTGGAGACATTACTGTATTTCAGGAATCATTTATTTTCTCTTCAATTCTCTGAAATCAGTGCGAGCATTCCCATCAGTTTAATTATACCACTATTTCACCTTAAGTTTTATGGGAAGAGGTGTAGCAATGACTATAGCTAAGATTGCTTAACACTTTCTGTTGTATAGATTCTATACACAAGAAGAGTGAGAGAGGGTACAATAAAACAAGTCAAGATTAGCAAAGTTAATTTTATCTGGGTTACTTCAAAAACCAGAAAGATTTATTAGGGACTCAGTCTCATATTTTTAAGTGCAATTTGACTGATATAATTTTAAATAATTATTGTTATGTAGTTCAAAAGGATGGCAAAGACATTACTTCACAGTGTTGCTGAAGAAACAAATGGAGAATTATCAGAATTGAAGCCTATAAAATATTTTAAAACTACATGTTTTCTGAAAATGTTAAAGAAGCATCATAAACCTTTTTTTTTTCCCCAGACCACAGACTAAGGCTTATACTAGCAACACTTTGTTCTACCACTACAATTTATTAATTACTGTTATCTTAAACTATAATATCTTTAATACTGCTGAAGATGGTGAAGTGTATATAATTATTTCTTTAAAAAGGAAAGGAATTATAAAATTTAAAATTACTGTTTGCTGTAATGTGTGCCATTATTTCAAGAAGTGTTTACTTCCCTTGCTCAGAGTACCATTTATGATGTTTGATTACACCTGTTTTTTGTAAAAGGGGAGGAAGGATTATTTTCCAAATATTTGTCTTTGGTAGTGTAGTAGCTACACTTAGTATAGGATCTGACCTAAGCTAGGAGCACTGGTACATGTGTGTGGTAGACACAGACCTTCAATATAAAAGGTTCTGAGATCCTTTATAAAAATTTGGAAGTCCCAATCCAAAGTTCATTGTAGTTGGCAGTGCCATTCTGTTTCCATTGATATCTGCCTTTGGCTATTATGGAGTTGAAAAGCAGCTGTGCTATTTGTACAAATATGTAAGCAGTCTTTGTAAATTTGGTTATATAGGAGTCCTTAATCTGCAGCTACATCAAAAGGGACTGGTCTTTGTATCTGTTGTTGTTTTCATGGAAATAAATGGGAGGTGTTACTTTTGGAGCAACCTATGTACTTAAGAGGCTCCTTACCATGCTATAGGCTTTTCCTGAGCTTAGTTGAGGGGCAGACTGTAAAAGAGGGTCTGATGAAAGCAAGCTGTTTATTGTTCCCCACAGCAGCAAAAGATATGTCTGTATTGCCTCAGAGAACTTGAGGTCTGCTTGGAGCATTCCACTTCAAAAGCAATGAAAAGGTCCAGGAGGCTGTGGCAGCAGTGGAGGACTGAGGACCAGCAGAGCCTGTAGGCCAACTGCTGGAAACCAGGGACTGTCTATGGTGTGATCTTACCCCAGATTTACTCAGGACTGAATGGGGAAAGTGAAAAGCGAGTTTGAAGGGTAAGTATTGCATTATTACATTGAATAAACTGTATGTTAGCAATTATTTCATAATAAGTGGCATCTAAATTACTTAATGCCCATACATCTATTTTCTTCTCCAGAAACGGGGGACTGCTTGGAAGGATGTAGGTACCTCATCAAGAACCATGTATTATAGCATCTGTGAAGGGTTAATGACAGAGCTGGAAATAATCCCTGAAGACGAAAGCCATTTAGAAAATATTTTCTGCAAATATTATTGTATTATATTCGGATGGTTTTCAGTTGATCATTAATTACTTTTTTAGAGACAAAATTTCTGCTCTATTGATCTTTTGGGTCTACATTTGGTATCTGATGACATCTGTATTCTGCTACTGCTCATCTATCTGCTGATATTCAACTTACATTTTCTTTTTTAATTTTCTTGACTATAACTCCACTGATACTAATTTGTTGTAACTTATGTTTTGAAGAGACTATAAGTTGAAGAAAGAGGTGGGATATATTTAGGTAAGAAATACATTCACTCTTCATCTGCTTCTGAAGTGGTTCAGGAACTAGCTCAAGCAAACTGACCTGTTTCCAGGTGTTTCATGTATCTTTGAAAACTCATGGAGGATAGAAAAGAGCCAAAAACTAAAAACTAAAAATAAAAAGGAAAGATAAGATCTTTTGGAAGAGTACTCAAGTAATATTAATTAAGTAGCCTAACTAACTTCCTGGATTTTGAAAAAACAAAACAAAACACCAGTTTCTAAGTGCCTAGAACACAATAAGGTGATAAAAACTTCCTGACACGCCTCTGTCAACAACATAGGATATCAAACCAAACTAATGTACTTCTTCTACATATTGCCTACTAGGTACAGTTGAAGCAGTAAATATTACTCTGTTCCCTGTTGATACTTGTAAGTAACTTTAGAAGTGACTACATCCTAGATAAACTCCCTAGAAGGTGAGGATAGAGGAGAACAACTGATCAGAAATACTACTTTTGAAAAGTAGCTATGGGTTGCTCACAGTCAATTTGAGATGGCATTTCAGGTAGGTTTTAGGGATTTGGTGACAATTCTCTTCAGTGTGACAGGATGACTTTTTTCTTTGTCAAGCTTTCTATCTAAATGACATAAATAAAAAGTGCTGTAATTCTTGACCATGTACAAACAGAAGTGACACAGTTTGATTCAGGTGATTAAGCCCGAGGTCAAATGACAGGAGTGCCACTCTTTGTGCTGTAAAATGCTACTAGTTTCTTTCCTGAGTCCTTTAATGTGTCATTAAAGTCCTCTGCCTGCCATCTCCAATGAATCTCAGAGTTAAAACATTGGTACTGTAAAAGATACTACCCTGTTATCATACCAGTAATAATATAATGTGTGAAGCCTATGAATACAAACTAAGTGTATATTGTAAACTACATATTTTGTTCTGGCAAATGAGAAAAAATTGCAAGATGTTTACTTGCAAAAGGTGTCTTGCCTGGTTTCTCCATATTTGATGTTAATCTGCCCTTGACAGCTATTAAAGTAGAAATTACTGCCACTGTATTGCACAAAAGCAGAGATTCGGCAATTGTGAATTTAATGTAGTTTGGAACACTTTGTAGTCTTCAGAGTCAGACACATTTTCCCCATCACCCGAATTATTTTAAATTGCAAGTAAAGTTTTACAAAGCTGTTGCCATTATTTTCTCAGTTCACCTAAGCTGTTTTTATAGGACATGTTATCTATGTGAAATCACAACAGCTTTTATTAAAATAGTTACAAAAGCATTAAAACTGTCAGATGCAATTTGCAGCTTTTTCTCCTTTAGAATCTGCACTCTTTCTGAAAAAATAAAGTAACAAAGCCCCCCAGAAACAAACCCGAGTAAGCAAAGTTACAATCCACATTTTTATGTTTGCCTGATGTGAATTTCAGAGAAGACACCTATAAAATGTATTTGAAGAGGAAAGAGCAGAACTGCCAATGCTGCCAATGGGCAGCCTGAAAAATGTCTGATGATGCCGTGGTCAAGAGTATCACAGCTATGGGAGAAAGGGGATATTTCTTTGTCTTTCTCTGTATCTTCTACATGTAAGATTACATTTCAGCTGAAATGAAAGCTAGAACCTGAGCCCAGAACTTCAGTCAAGGGGAAAGTGTCTTTTTAGATTTTTCTATGACTTAGCCAGGTTTCTGCCTACAAATCTCCAAATGGCTGCCAGAGAAGCAGATGCAGCTGTTTATGTTCAGGTACATTGCATACCTGATGTAATCCTCCAAGTTGTGCACCCACAGAATTTCTGCAGAATTCTAAGTGAGGTCTGTGCTAGGAAGGCTTCCACATCATGATTCTCACATCAGAAAAATCTCAATCAAAGCTATATTCAAAAGCAAAACAACCAGCCATCTTTTCATATCGCTGACATTAATCTTCTCTGAGGTTCAGTCCCCCAAACATCTCTCCTATTAGTTACTTAGGTCTGTGACACATCATATTTTATTTACAGATGTTGATGTGGCTCTTACTTCGTGATCACATTAATTGCATTCGTGCTGTGGAGGTTTTTAATTCCAAAAGGTGCTGCCAGCTTTTGTGTACTCGGTTTATGCTTAAGAAGAGTTTTTGCACTTCTCAGTGGTCTCTGCTGACTTTCATATCATTAAAATCTGAAGTTGTGAATCTTCTTGATTCATCTTCTGTTAAAGAATGTTGGCTATGCAAAAACTGGCAGGGGGGTTAAGGAAGATAAAAAAAAAAAAAAAAAAGCAGTATTACAGAGAACCAAGATACGGCACGGTATTTGTTCCCTGAAGGTATGCTGCCACCAAAAACAACACCAAGAATAATGATCACACAACAGAGATCTATGAAATTTACTTGATTTTGAAAAGCCTAATTGAAGAAAGATCTAGAGGTCTGAAGATTCCTACTGAGCTCCTTACACAAAGCAGGTTGGCACTGTATGGGTGCAGCATATCATCTTCAGGACAGAGTAAATCAGCCATTCACCTGGCTCTGCTCTAGCTATGCACAGCTGGGAATTTCACAGTTCAGGAAAGGGAGGAAGATACACCAACGACTTCTGATCTTTCAGAAGATGTGCATGATAAAATGCAAAGTGCTGGGTGCTGGAAGTAGCTATGATGAAGAGTTTATGGCACAGGAGCCACAGCTGGTATGAAGATATATGGTCGTACCCTAAAATGCTTTTTTTTTTGTCTCTCTTTTATACACATGGAAGAAACAAATAGTTTGAGGATGACAAATTTGAGAAGCAAAACAGAAGAGCATCAGATGACTGTTACGCAAGAAGAACTAACAAACTTTTAGTAGATGAATAGGAACAAGATGAAATACTGTAATACCCAGTGCAAGGTCACTGGGTATTATTAAAGGCAAAACACTGGAATTTCTGCTCTAGATGCTTGGTGATTAAGGACTCCGTACATGAACAAGTAGTTCTTGCTCCAATCATCAAACAGCCACACCAAAGGACGAGTAAGATGAAAGGCAAGGCTGCTGTGGAATGTGGAGGTGATGAGATTGTCACATGCTGAGAACATCTTGGAGATTAAATTAATGATGAGCGAATTCAGTTGACTGCATCTTCTTTAAAAGGTAAACACGTAGAGAAGGATAAGACTCTTTCAATGATTATAAGAAGTCAGAGCAAAATAAGACAAAACCAAACCCCAAAGACAAGCTGAGAAACTGTTTGCATGACACTGCAGTCTTATGGGTTATGCTGTCAGCAAAAAGATCTGAGTTTTCTGCAGACTCAACAAAAATGGCCATGCGGCAGCAGTTAACACTGCGTGTAATGCTGGAAGTGATAGGAACCAACTGGAGCAGTGACTGGAAGCAGAAGTCTTCAGAAAAGCATCAGCATTCTGCAACGTGAGGAAAATTCTGTCCTGTCCCTCTGCACTGATAGTGTGTTTAGTGGACTGATCTTGGTATCTCACATTAGATAGGAATTTGAGTTTTTCCCTTATTTTTTGTCAGTAACATGAATATTGGAGAAGAAAAGTAGAATGCTCTGCATCTGAAAGGAAAAACAGTAAAGGCTGTGATCTCTGCTTGCTTAAATACCAGACAAAAGATTAAAAAAAAAAAAAAGCCATTTTAGAGCTTCCTACTTCAGAGCTTCCCTTCCTAAGGACCAGTATTGAAAGAAAATGCTTGCAAGACCAGACTGGTAGACCAGGTACAGGCCAAATTTGGTAGGACATGAATATTCTTTGATTCATAGTGTATATTGCATACAGCCTTGGTGTTGTTGCCCGCACCAACTTTTTGTTGGTTTACTTACTTTACTTATTTACTTCTCGGTTTACTTAATGAGTATTATGTGAATAAAAATGTGCCATGAATAAAATAAGTACAGTGCTTATCTGCTTCTCCATAACCAGGCTGGACTACCTCTGTGACTACCCAAATACTCTACTGCATACATCATAGCTGTGTATCCTATGAAATAGGAAACCTTCAGTGATTTAGACTTGGTTGACATTCTTTTCAGAAGGGCTAAGGGGGTATGAAGTGAAGTAAAGCAAGTATTTGAGATTTTCACGTGACAAAAACGCCACAGATTAATGAAAGCGTGCTATCACTGCAGGAAAATGAGGGCAGGAATTCTAGACAGTGGTGGTAGCTGAAAGCCAGGCGCTGAAATCCTCACCCTAAGTGAAGTAAGTAAATAATGAAAGATTCTGAGGAGATCTTAATGGATCTAGCTTTCCATATGCACTTTCTGAATTTCACTTACTTAGCACTCATATGAGGCATCTTCAGAATTTTTTAATTTAGTTGCCCCAAATGAGACATCAAAGAGCCATTTGGAGAACTTCAGCTTTTCAATCTTAATTTAGCCTTGTTTTCTGAATATTTGTCCTTGGCCCTACAGAACACAAGATTTCAAATAGTTTCAGTAATGGAAATTACTTGACCCTCTTTCCTGAACAGAGACACTGCGTATAAAATGCCCCTGTAAATGATCAACTCTATTCAAGCATATTGCCAGAATACTGTTATTTTTCAAGCATGGCATTTGTGTGTGTCTCCTAGATTTATTTTTACCTTTCAAAAATGCTGAGAAATAAGCTTCATCTTCACAGTTGAATTAAAAGACATCTCAAATAAAAGCTTCTCATTTTAACAGCTTTGGAATGCAATAACTTTGAAGTAGTGGATGGACTCTGCATTATGTAGACTTTGCTAATACTCAGGGGAAATGGCAAAGATAATAATAGCTACAAGATTCGCTGTTGTTGTCTGAATACCATACAAAGATATTTAAAATGACTAGACAAAAAATTAGGAAAGCAGCATATGACTCAAATTACAAATGAAATATGGGGACTACTGGACCAGAATCTGTATGAGGGAAAAATGTATTGATGGTCAAATATACAGAAAGAAATATTCAAGAATATTTATGAAGGACTCAGTCCTCACACTTCTGCAGCTTTGTACATTTTTCCATCATTATGGAAGCTGCAGCCAAAAATGGCCCACAGATTCTGAGGTTTTACAACGATGAACTGTTAAGAAGTTATTGTTATTGTTATTATTATTATTTTAGCTCGGGGAAATAAAGGACCCAAATGTGCTTACCCTCCGTTCATATCAATTGTCAGAGCTCCAGCAATGGCATGATCCTCTGCCACTAAGCAAAGAATCTAATCCAGAGGAATTTTTGGAGGAATGGGGTTTCCAATGGGGCTGCTGGAAGACACAACCAGAAAAGATGTTCCATAAACAAGAGAACAAACTTACAGGCTCTGAATCTGAGCCCTTGGCAGAACCATGTTCCCAGATACAGAGCTGTAACAATCCAACAATTACAGGAATAAAAGGTATGAATTCCAGAGAGTTCAAGCAAATTCCTTTTGCTTGTTCATATCAAGATTTTTACAAATAGCATAACTCGAGTCTTGGCAAGATAATTTTCCTTCAGTTCTGCCATGTGCTTCTTTAGAAGCCTGGCCCCCACTAAAAAGAGCAGGATACCTAATAAGAGAGGTCTGCCTGATGTCTCAACATTTACACGCATAGTTCTGTTGGCTGCAGTGCTACTGCAGTAAGGGCAAGAGTCAGTGCCAATTTGTCAATATCTGCAGATGAAGTGAGCTCTCAGTGCATGGCTGTGCTATAAATCCACTGCCTGAGAACGCTTAATTGCAGTTCTCTTCCTCAAACCTAGAGCAATGTTTAAAGTGGAGGAAGCAGAGGAACCTTCTGAATGAATTCTTCCCCAATTGCCTGTCAGTGTTCTCACTGCAACGTCTAGAGAAAGCAAAGCTGTTCAGACAGCATCTATTTCTGGTGTGAATTCCTACGGCTGCTATGTTTTTCAGACCTCTGATGAATTTCTAAGCTCTTTTGGAATAACAGCTGCTGTGGGGGGACTGGAATCCCCATGTGGATTTCAGGTTCACAGACATTAACAAAATCTCCGAAAAAACAGAGTGGGAAAGCTTTTCTTTATCAAGGGCAGCTATGAAAGCAGAGTTTTTTTTTCTTCTTTTTTTTTTCTGAGAAATGAAGGACAGGTTGTGGCATCATACTTCATTTTTTGAGGGCTGGAGGCAGAGACATAGAGATTTTCCTCTTTATCTCCTCCATGGGGAAGTAGGTGTACCCTCTGAGGAGGAACAGTCTGACATTCAGAAGTGTGTTGGTGACCCTTGTGAAAACAGTGCATTGGCATCTAGAGTGGAAGGGAGAGTCACATTTGGGGATGGATAGCATCTTAGAACCAGATGTCCTTTTCTTTTTCCCATAAGTCTGTTTTTCACACAGTAAAAACCCTGAAGAGACCGCTGTTAAGACTGGTAAACTCCCCATGTAACACGAAACATGGACCGCAGCTGTGCATGCTGAAGGTCTACAGGAGATCAACTCAGACACACCAGCACTTCCAACACTTCAGCACCTGGGATGATAACTGAAAATACTTCTGGAGGCACGCAACGACACATGAAAAGATGTCACAGGTGGCAATTTGTATAATGCAATCCATCTTCTCTCCCTTCACCTTGTCGGTGTACACTATCAACATAATACAGTGAATACCACCAAGCACAAAAGGTCCACCCAACGTCAATAAATTGCCTGTGATGTAGCTGCTGAGGATCAGCACTCCACCATGCTATTGCCTTCATCAACACTGAATTTTCTACCAGGACCAAACTGAAACATTTTTGAATGGGCACTGCATTAGCACAATTGGTCAGGCAAACAAAATTAGAGGTAAATTTTTGATATGGTTAAAACTTCATTCTGTGTTCACCGGAGTTATATAATGGTCAACACTTGGATAATTCTTTGGTACACTAGTAGATCCATTACATGAAAAGTCCACTACACTCTGTATCTGTGATGATAGGCACAATGAAAGTATTTTTTTAAACAATTGTTTGGTTCCACCAAATATTTGACGCACTATACACATGACCAGATCCTAACAGTGAGCAAACAAAACCAAGTCCCTGGGATTCTTCTGGCTGAAATGACTTTGACAGCCTGCCTTGTGGGCTGCACATAACATGTCATATGAGCCTGCTTTACTAAGCCCATCTTTTATTACATAAGCTTGTTATTACTTGAGTTTTCAGTAATTGTTATATCGTTTATTGTCTTCGCAAGGGACCCTCACACCTCCTGGATGCCTGGTAAGAAGCTCCAAAGGCTGGGACTCATGAGTTTAAAAAGGAGAAGGTTAAGGACAAAGAGTAAGGTTTACAAAAACCTGAAAGGAATAGGGAGGACAGATGCATAACTGTTATTCTGCAGTTATAATACAAGAATTAGGAGTCAGTCAATGAAACTAATAAGAGGTTGGTTTGAAACTGACAGAAGAAAGTCTTTATTTATTTATTATTATTTGTTTATTTTCCCACAGAGAATAGTGAATTTCCAGAATTTATTGTCATAGAAAACATAGTGTGAAGTCAGGATCAGTGTGGGATTAGGCAAATTCGGGAACAGACAGACTGTAAACAGATAGTAGTGGGAGTATGCAGCAATGTACCTTCTGACATCCCTAATCCAAAGGCTGTGGTTCCTGGAAGACAACTAGAGGAACAGACTATGCTAAGTGTCCAGGAACGCATGCACTCCCCAAATGTTGTTTCCACTACCACTGTCTTAGAGAAGGCAGTGCCATAGCTGCACCTTACAACCATGCTCTTATGTTCTTCTTTTAAATAGAGAATCAAACATGTCAAACACTGTCTCTTGAATCCAAAAGATGGAATGCATTTTCCATGACCTTCTGCTTTCTCCAAAATGTAAAGCATTCATTCTCATACTTTTGTCCAGTTCCATTGTAAACTTCTTCAGACTGGGCAAACAGAAATAAAACAGAAATAAAACAGAAGATGGCCATCCTCCACGGGGAATGGCTTAGGAATCATATGGTCCTTCTGCTCCCCACAAACATGGTCGTTGTTTGAGCATCCCTTTATCTCCGTGTCCTAGAAGGAGGAGTCTCCAGTCATGGTAAAAGCAAAAAATTCAGGGGAAACAAACTGAGGTAACACTAAGCCTGGATTTTAGTCAGAGATGCTTTTGTCTTGGCCAGCTAAAAGGAAAACATTAGTACATATCCAGAGTAATTATTAGAGTGAAATGGTTATATTGTTTTCTCCCTTTTCACATCACTGTATCGGAGTGCAGTTACATGCTATGCTGTGTGTTGCTGATGAAATAGTGGCAGAATGCTTAAAGAAATTGACAGGCAAAAACATGTAAAATATGTTAGTTATCAACAAAGTAATTGGATAGCGTTTAAGCAAATGAAAGAGACACAGACATGCAAAATATTACCAAGGATTATAATACTGTAGCAGAGAGTGGAGGTTTCCAAGGGATTACATTCCAAGCAACCTGACTACATTTGCTACCAGCAAACAGAGGGATTTCTCATCATAGCTCAGCTTCGTGGAGCCACAACCACAGAAAACAGGCACCCCACAGATATTAGGGTTTCCCAAAGAATGAGGAATTACAAATAAAACTGAGGAGACAAATTGTGTGTTTTAGAAAAAGAAAAAAGGAAGAAAGGGAAAAGAAAGGGAAAATGGAAAAGAAAAAACAACCTTTTTCTAATAGCCTATCATTGAA
Organism: Callipepla californica brunnescens; assembly: GCA_023055505.1. Lineage (NCBI taxonomy): Eukaryota > Metazoa > Chordata > Aves > Galliformes > Odontophoridae > Callipepla > Callipepla californica. The sequence continues at coordinate 107,355,092 of JALIRH010000001.1, read as the reverse complement.
CCTATAGCTCAATGATTACAACAGTCAGAGCAAAAATGCGATATATACTGCTGATAATTTAAAAATAGTGAGAGAGCGAAAGTATACAATTGATTGTCAAAATAGGAATGTAAGTGGTAGGCTAGAGGAAGAGCATCATAGACAGCCTTAAAAATATAAGCACGTTTTCCAAACTAAACTTGTAACATGAGAATTCCTGGGGATGGTATGAAACCTTTTGTTAGATGCAGAAAGCACAGAATCACAGAATTGTAGAGGTTGGAAGGGACCTCCAGAGATCACGGAGTCCAACCCCCTGCCAAAGCAGCTCCCTAGCCCAGGCTGCACAGGTAGGCGTCAAGGTGAGTATTGAACGTCTCCGGAGAAGGAGACTCCACCACCTCTCTGGGCATTATTTCACATTTGAAATAATGCGAGAAAAGCCAAAGCTTTCACTGTCGAAGATCTGGAAAAGAAGAGGATGCTACTACGGCACTGCATTGCGCTGGGCATCAGGGCCGCCTGGTCACGGCTATGCTTTGGCAGTGGGCTCTTCTGGGACTCCTCCCCACCCAGCGGCAGCAGCCTGAGGCCCGAGGCGTCCACCATCCCCATCCCCACCCGGCAGAGCCCGAGGTGGAGGGGGCACCGGGGGCGACCCGAGGCACGCGGGTCCGACGCGGGGCGGGGACGGAGGCGGACGGGCCGAAGAGGAGCAGCAGGCCGCCGGGGGCACTGCGGGGCCGCCCCGCTGCCTTTGCCCGCTAGAGGGCAAGAGAGCCCCGCACAAGCGCGGTGGGGCCGTGCCCTTGTCCGTGCCCTGCCGCCCGCAGTCCTTCTCCTGCCCGGCCAGGGGGATCGAGGGACCGCGGCGCGGCAGTCCCTCGGGGCGAACAGCGTGGGGGAGCGCGGCGAGGAGGGGCCGCGGCCCCGTGGGGATGGATATGTGCTGTGCTGTGGGGAGAAGGAGGGCGGGCCCCGGGCCGGGCACGGGGACGCATCGCAGCCGGGCACGGCTCGGCCTGGAGCCGCAAGGGGAGCGGCTCTTGGGGCTGCGGCGGCTCCCGCCTGGCCCCGGGGCGGGGAGCGGTGTGTGCGCGGCGTAGGGATGCCGCCCCATCTTCCACAGGGCGAAGCGCCCGAAGGAGAAAGCGCCGGAGGCTGAGAGCTGACGGGAACCCTAAAGGCTGTGCGGGCCGGCTGCAGCCCGGCGCCCAGCTGCGAGCCTGCAGCAGGGGCGGGGGGCACGGGGAAGGCAGAAATGCCTTCGGACAGAAGGCCGGCAGCGGCACTGGGGTGGGCGAGAGCAGGGCGGGCCCGCGTGCCTTCATGTCTCACCGATGCGGCTTTATCAATACCTCCGCGGAAGCACTGGGCTTCATTAGGCGAATAATGGCATTATTACTGCTGTACTTGAGCTATCTTAACATTTGTCACCCGGTAGCTTCCTCCTGGGGACGGGCACAGAGGTCTCAGCCTGCTTTGCTTGTTCCGTGTTTAAAGCTCACTTTTTCTGTACGCAGCGGAGCACCGTAAGGGCATAGGAAACCCACATCAGGTGCCGTGCTGCGGCCGTGAGTTCTGCTGACTCTGGTGCCCATGTTTTATTGCAGTATTGCATCTCAACTGCATTATGTTTTACAGATCTGTCATCTGAAGATGTGGGGACGGAGTGCGCCTCGCGTGAAGTGGGCCTATAGATTCCTATAGGAATTTGTTTTTGGTCATGTTTTCTCCTGTTATTTTTTTTTCCTACCAATTCTGAAATGAGAAAGCAAATACATTCCTCTACACCAGCTTTCCTAAACCCATAGGCGCTTCTTATGTTAATCCTATCAACTTAAGTCGCACGGGTAATAGGTTTTCACAAATACTTACTGCCAGGTAACCTCACGTTTCACAATCGTGCGTCTCAGTGAATTTTCCTTGCTGAGACGACATGAGTTTTATGTGGAGGATTAATTTGTGCGGCTGTATTAATAGTTTAATGCCCTCACCACCCGTTCTGGGGAAATGCTGAATCACATGTATGGCACAGCAGGTGGGACCCATCCAGCCCTATCTACACCTCTGTCATGGAGAAGTCTACATCTAATATAGGCTCCCTTCATACACAGGAAAGAATTAAGCATCTCTAGTGCATGAGTCATGTCATCCTAAAGTGGACGCCTCAAATAGGTCAGATGATTTGTGCCCTAAAATTGCTCTCATTTCTCTGCATTAAAGAACGAGTTATCTAGATCTAGATGTCTCCATTTTAGCAGATTGAAGTGATGTGACACGAATTACGCTCTTATTGCATTTGTGCTTATATCACGCTTCCAAAATCCCTTAAGAATTCCAGTTTGTAAATAAATCTGAAAATAACATTGCTTTCTGTACTATTTTCTATTTATGCAAAGGCAGCTTTTTACATTTTGCTGACTCAAGGCATTTTAGTAAAATTGGCAAATGCCATCTGTCTCCCTGGAAAGTTGTAGAACCTCTCTTTTACTTGTACAAATCTTCCAGTTCTTCATCTGCAGGACTGGGAAGTAGCCAGGTTGGTTGTATCGTAGGTTCAAAATAGGATGCTGTACTTCTGGTGAGATTGTGCTTTACACGGAAAACAATAAAATAAAAAATTCTTAACGGCAGTCTGATTTTTTTTTTTTAATGACATTCAGTATTTGATATGTGACAATGTCTTATTAATCTCAACGGGTTTGCAGAGTACAGGTGAAACAGTTCAAAAAAAAGAAAGAAGTCATGATGCCTAATGCTTGCCAGAGGTGTCACATCAGCAGTGTGTGTGAGGAGAACATGTGCCAGGAACTACTTAAGAAACGCAGGATCCTTCTGACCAGCTCTGCTAGCTGGAGCTAAAATCCTGCACAAAGCTGATGAGTAAGCTCAAGATGACTCACTGTGGCGGATGCAGTCTTTAATTCCAGGAGGGTATAAGGGAAGTGGGTGTGAATCTCTAGTTGAGGGGAGCTGGGGATGTTCCTGCCTCTGTGTCTTGGGGATAAAAGTGTAGGTTTTTAATACAGCCTGAGCTATCAGTGAAGCCATACTTCTGTAAGGGGAAAGTTTGACATTACACATCACACATAGATTTTATGTGAAGCAGGGTTGGAACACCACCTACTCACAGATGGGTATAATTTTGGGGATGTCCTGCATAATTCATGTGTGGCTTTGATACTTATGAGTAATTCAGACATCAAAGCCTCAACTTAGATAACACTTTTATAACACTAAACTTCCTAGAGCCAATAATATGTGGGCTTTCCTTTCAGTTCCTTAAAAAAAAAAAAAAAAGTAACGATGCCAGTACCTCCTTGTTACCTCCAGGTATTTTTCATGAGGTATCCTGGTCTGAAGTGCAAGATAGAAAATAATGAAACCTGGCCTAGAGAAAAAATAAAATTCCCTCTCTTCCTTTTCTCTGGGACTACGAATGTAAATTTTAAGGCAGTGGAAGGAGCTCGGCTGTTCCCAGAAGGAGCAGCACTGCAGCTCCCAGGCCCTTTGGCCGCCCTGCGATACTCCCTTTTTCTCTGCCAGTGGCACAAACCTTCACTCCTCAGCAGCCCAATTTCCTAACAAGCGATTTTATGTTCTCTTCCAAGCTACACATTATGCACACAAAAAGCTTCCCATTAATAACCATAAAGCTGCTTTATTGTTCTCCTTCAAATCTCCTTAAAACTTCCTTCTGCCGCACAACTCCTGTCATTGGCCAAGCCTGTTGCTTTTTATTCTCAACGCTGCTTTTCCCTTATCCTTCCCCCATGTGTCTGTGGTATACACCTGTTGTCTTTCATCATGGGTTAAGATCATAAGCTCTTTGGGCATGGACCATCTCTCTGATTACATGTGTCTACAGTATCCAGCACAATGGGACTGTGATCCCCGAGCGGGGCCTCCGGGTGCTGCCGTGATCAAGTTGATAAAGAGTAATGATTTTTGACATGGCGAGTTCTGCAGTTTTTCCTAAGTCATTCTGCAGTTGTTCCCACTGATACATTCACTGTGTGTGTGAGCAGTGTCCTTAAACCTGATCTATATGGTAAATGCTGTGGAACATGACCAGAGACATCCCTACTTCAGGGTGGGGGTGCTGCTTGGCTCTTGCATGAGCAGACACAGAGCTGCTGCTTCTGATTTGTGCAGGATGGGCAGGATGGGACCCTGCCCTGAAGCTCCTGAATCCCATCTTTCAGACAGGAACACGGACCATTGGAAATGACTGAAAGGGAGGTGGCTGGGGCACCTCTACTCCCTGCACATCCCTGGGGGTTAGGACCCAGCTTTCTCCACGGACAAGGAAGCTGGGAGTCCACTTCCTTCCTCCCAGGAGTTAAGTTGGGATGCAAGGGGTGCAGTGAGGCTGCTGGCTCAGTGGTGGGGAAGCCCAGGAGAGCTGTTCTCACCCAGAAGGGAGACGTGCACAGAGTTGAGCATTTTTAGATAACTCCTTTGTGAATTTCTCCTTTCTCAGGATGTCTGTTTCCAGCCATCACCAAGGGACTTTCCTGGGCCCCTCCACCTCTGGGGCGCACATCATCATTTGCACCATGCAGTCACTCCCATGATGCTGCATTTCTTTCTTTCTTTTTTTTTTTTCTCTCTCTCTTGCAAAAATAAAATAAAACAGATAAACAAATAAAAAGAGTGTGTCTTCAGGTTTTGCATTTAATCCCAAGGAGTCTCTACGCTGTGCCCGGTCCTCCAGCTCTTCCAGAAGGAGAGAGACCCTTCTGTCCCTTTGCTAATTAATGCAGCTATATCAGAGCGCGGCGAAACAACAATAACATCCATCATCGGCATCATGAGGAGAAACATAAATCCTCTCTCCCCCACCTCCCCCCCCCAGCCCCGACCCCGCTTCCAGTGGCTCTCTCCTGGCGGTTTTAAATAACTTCTGCATGCGGGAGGAGAGCACTGTTGGCGCCGCGGGGTGCCCCAAGCGCTGCGGGCGGCGGGGGCATGAAGCTTGGGGCACCCGGAGCATCCCCTAAAATCAGCGTGGGGCACTGCGGGGAGGGCTTCGGGATCACGGGGAGAGGGGAAATCATGTGGAGAGGGACTGAACCACGCCCCTCCCCCCTCCCCCCCCCACCCTTAAAAAAAAAAAAAAAAAAGAAAATGATATAAAAATTCTCCCAAACTTCCCATTGGCCCTTGCCAATTCAAGTTCGCACCCCACTTGGCTGTAAATATGGGGAGGGGTCGTGGGGGGATGCTGAGTGGGTCCTGAAGCACAGCCCGCAGGAAGAAAAAAAAAAAAATAAAATAGAATAAAATAAATCTCGCGGTGGTTTCTTTGTGGTCGGTGCCCCCCCCCCCCCCCCCCCCCCCCCGCGCTGCCGCAGAGCAGTAAGCGCCGTGCCCGGCGCTGGAAGCGGTTCTGTATTGCAGCAGGTAGGGCTGAGCGCTAGGACCTCGCAGAATCCTTCCAGCAGCACTCAGGACTACCTTAAACCCAGCCCAATGCCTCTTCCTGCGCCACTCTGCGTGCTGGATGGAGATCCACAGTCAAGAGCCGCAGCTCAGTGCTGGAGTACAACATTGCCCAGGGAGCCCTGCAGGAGCAACACCTGTTCCGAGCCAGCCAAGAGAGACACCAGCACTTGTATGGTGCTGCTTTGCTTGTGGATCGGCAATACCCCCAAACCAGTGGACATCTGCTGAGCCTCCTGAGAATTCTGGATAATAGATTTGGACGTCAAAAGTTTTTTTTTTTTTTTTTCGCCTTTTTTTTTTTTTTTTTTGCAAAAAAAAAATTTTTTTAGATTTTTTTTTTTTTTTTGGGATTTATCTCAGCCAACACCGTGAGATCCCCCCCTCCCCCTTTGCGGGATTCATGCTGATGTATGCAGTCTGTTATAGAGTAAAAACAGCGCATGCCTTTCTGGAGTCAGAATCCATAAATCCTGACGTAGCCTGTGCATCTTAAAAAAAACCCCTCTACCGCCTAGGTATTTAAGTTGCTATGGTCATTCTATTCTTAAACCAAATGGAGAAACTACGGATTTTTTTCTTTATTACGGTTGGATGGGCTGAAGACCTTATTGCTTGCTAAGAGCTGGGGATATATGCGTTTCTATAGATATACACATCTATATGTTTATAAATATGTCAGTGTGTGAGTATAAAGTGGTGGTTTCTTAGACTAACTGGTTTGACCTTGAACCTGTACCAGTCAAAGCAGAATATTACTTTTATTTATGCGTTTAATGGATTGAAGAAAGAACATTCTCTCTGTAACCGCGCTAGGGAGGGGAGAGGAGTGGAATATACCTATCTTATATCTCCTGGGTTTGGCACCATCATTACTGTTTATTCTTATTCTCTAAAAGCAGAATCTTCTGATGGCTCCCTTAGGTGAAGTTGGGAACTATTTCGGTGTGCAGGACGCGGTGCCCTTTGGGAACGTGCCCGCGCTGCCGGCGGACAGCCCGGTTTTGCTCAGTGACCACCTGGGCCAGGCTGAGGCAGGTGGGCTGCCCAGGGGCCCCGCGGTCACGGACTTGGACCATTTAAAGGGGATCCTCAGGCGGAGGCAGCTCTACTGCAGGACTGGATTTCATTTAGAAATCTTCCCCAATGGTACTATCCAGGGCACCAGGCAAGACCACAGCCGATTCGGTAGGTATTCTCCTTAACCCTTGAGGGGTCATGTGATGGAATAACGCGCTGGGACCGCGGGCGGGGGGGGGGGGTGGGCGGCGGGCGGAGGGGCCGCGGCGCTGCCCGGGGGCGAGCGGAGCGCGGCGGGTGCGGGGCCGGGGGTGGGGGGGGGGGTGGTGCGGAGGGGACCCGAACTCCGCTCCGATCCACGCGGGGAGGAAATTTCGCTCGGGACGTCTCTCCCGAGCGCCGCGATTTCGCGAGTTTAAAGGGGCTTTAATCATTAACCGCTCCGATTTAAAACGCACCGACTTTCCCGAAGGGAGTGGCTGCCGTCCCGTACGCAAATGCACGAGGCTTTTCCTCTTTCGGTTCCTTCCCGGTTACCTGCCCGGGCCCCGGCCCCCCCCCCCCCCCATCTCGGTGCGGGGCTCTCCCGGCTGAACGTGCGCCCCTCCCGCGGCGATCCCGCAGCGCCCCGCGGCTCTCGGTCCCTGCGGCTTCAGCGGAGGGCTTTGCCCGCACCCCGGAGCTATGGGGGGGCGAGGGGGGAGAGCAGCCTAAGGGCCGGGGACAGAACGCACGGAAGCGGCTCGGAGCGCCCGGGGGATCCGGGGCTGAGTGAGGGCACTGCGCCAGGCTGCTCCGCGCTGCGGGAAGGAGTTAACTCGGGAGCGACCCAACCTGACAGCGCTCGCACTCGGTCGTAAAAACAAAGTCCCGTGGCGAAGCCTTTTTTTTTTTTTTTTTTTCCCTGTTTATTTATTTATTTTTTTTTCCCCTCGTGTTTTAATGCCAGATGTCGAGCGGTACCTAAACTGCGTTTTACGGCTTTGTGAGCCGTGTAGGCGGCCGCGCTGTTGCGGGAGGGGATCCCCGCAGGGCGCGGAGGAGCTCTGCGCCCATCGCCGCCGCCCCGCGCTCTGATGGGGACTGCGGAGCGGAGAGAAAGTGCTCCAAGTGCCGTCGCGGTGCGGCGCGGTACGGCGCGGGGAATGGGCGCGTTTCGCACCCACGGTGGTTTTTGGGGTTATTTTATTATTTTTTTTTTTCTCCTGACACACGGAGACGCAGTGAATCGCTGCCGCACCGCACACGCACACCGCGCAGCGCGGGGCCGGGCCCGGCAGGTGGAGGGCAGCGCGGCCGCACCGCGGGGCCACGGGGATGGGGGGCGGGGAGCGCGTTCTGCGGGACCCTGCCTTTAAAAATGGCTTGGCGGCCGCTGCTGGGGGGCTCCGGGCTCTCGTGCACCCCATGCATTACGTAGATTTTTTTTTTTTTAACTATATTTTTATTCATCCCCATCGGCGTGGTCTTTCGGGCGGACCGACTCTCGGTTCTCCCCTCGCGGTGTCTCCTCCACGCGTGCAGCCGGGGCCAAGGGATGCGCTGGGGCTCCGCGCTGCTCTGAGTGCGGGGAGCGGCGGGGCCGTACCGGGGCCGTACCGGGGCCGTACCGGGGCCGTACCGGGGCCGCGGCGCTGCCGCTGTGTCCTCCCGGAGGTGACCGAGCGGCAGCCGCTATTCGGTTTTTGGGGTGACGATGTCCGGGGGCTGCCCGGAGGGAGCGGCGAACTCGGAGCGTGTGAGGGTTAAACGTGCGTGAACGGAGGGTTCTGTGGGGGGAGGAAGTTTTCCTACAGGAATAAGGACAAAGAGAACCCCGGGGGCTGCGCGCAAACTCTTCTCGGGGCTCTGCGCGGTGGGAATCCCCCTCCCCGCACACACACACGCACACACACACACACCCCTCTGGAGAGACATCAGATAAGAGCAATTCTTTTGTGATGCGATGTTGGATGCGTGCCTGTGGCATACAATGAGCCGAGCCATGTTGTGTGTCTCTACTCGCCCGGCTCCGGCAGCCCGGCGTTTCGCAATGCCCGCAGCAGCAGCAGCAGCACTCGGAGATGTCCGTCTCGGAGGGAAAAGCTCCCCGGGAGGGCACGGCCCGGTTCCCCCCGGAACGCGGTTGTGGGTGATCAAAGCCGTGTTATCTCTTCTGGGTGACAAAAGGGATTCTTTATTTATTTATTTATTCCTTTTTTTTTTTTTTTTTGATGCAGTCTCCTTTCGTCTAGGGCATTTGCCACACAGTGGAGTCATTGTAAATTCAGGAACTCTGTGAGAGCGGAGAGGCGTGTCCCTGTGCGTCAGCGCAAGGACTGCATGCACAGCATTAAAAAAAAATAATAGGAGCGTGCAGGGAAGGGGAGGAGATGGGGGGGGGGGGGAGAAAAAAAGCTGTCAGCAGGTGAAATCCGCTCCCTGGGACCTGCTGTGCTGTGCTGCTGCCGCAGGGAACCGCAGCGGCTGCGAGAAGGGCTGGGGCCGGAGGGGGGGGAGGAGGGGGCACCTCCACCCTGGGGTGCTGCCGGGGGCGGGGGTCGCGGGTCGGGGCTGCACCCCTCTCCGAGAGCTGGGTGCGGGGCAGGGGTGAGTGCACGGGGCTGAGCCCTCGGAGGCTGGAGAAATGGGGGCGGGTTTATGGGGGGTGAGTTCGGAGGGGGTGGGTTTATAGGGGAGAGGAGCGGCCCTCACCCGCCCTCTGGTCCAGCCCCTGGGTAGGGTCTGCTCAGCTCTCCTGAAGTGCCCCCATAAGAGGGTGGGGGGACGATGTGCGCCGTGACAGCCTGGAAGTGAAGCAGGGCCCCGCTGGCTCCTGGGGGGGCCGGTGCTGTCTGCGCTCCGGTCCTTTAATTGGAACCGGGAGGGGGAGTGGGAGGAGCGGTGACAGCTGGGACACGCGGGTGCGTCCCGGCTGAGAGCTCTGCCACTCAGAGCCCAAGCAGGGCTGCTGAGAGCCGGAGGAGGGGGAGGGAAGCCCCGGTCCCGCTCCCTTCTCGGTTCCCCTCTCCGCAGATGCCGACTGCACTGCAGCATCCCGCGTACTGCCCGCGGGACCGCTCGGTCCTCCCCCGTTCCTCACATTGCCGTGGCTGCTGTTTAGGATGCGCAGTGGAAGCTGTGCTGCTTTGATCCGACAATAGGAAAAGAGTCTATATATAGCAAACGACCAAAATGTCCAAAGGGCAGAACGAACCGAGGATGCTGCAAAGATGCTCATTGCTTAGAGCTGGGGGAAGTGCATCCTGTAGTGCTGCTCATTGCCGCAGCCAAACACAATGAAAGTCACAATGTCATCTTCTGTGGGGGACCTGCGATGTGGGGACGGCGATGGGCCAGGCCCCACGTGCTCAGCACACTGTCCCACACCCGAGCAGGGCTGTAGCAAAGGAGGGCTGCTGGGGATGTGCAAGGAATCACCCCCCCAAGTGTTCTTCTCAAGTCCTTTGTGGGTCCATCCCTTGGAGTGGTTTCACTAAAGCAAACGTCCATTTTCTGATAAGATGATGCTCAGGACTCTGTGTACTGAGATGTGTTTCCTCTCTCCTTTTCTTCTCTTCCCCACTGTCAGCTAAAAATAGGATGGTAGCTTGTAAAGTTTGGAGTTGTCCTGATTTTCCTTTGGCCCAGCCTCATTTTGAGGGATGTCTATTTTAATATCTGGTTCAGGCGCTGCACACTGTGTGTATGTTACAGAAATGATGAAGTGAAAACAAACAAACAAACATGGAAGTTTGGGCCAAACCATGCAACATATCATCTCGTTTGTGACTGCACGAATGACCCCAGATATTCTCTTGAAGCCTTCACAGCACAGCGCTTAATGCTGACTGTTTTAAAAGAGCAAATCTCTATTCTGATCCCAAATATATGGGTGCTCTTTGCCAGATTCTCCTGGTACGCTTGCAATGGGATGTGACAGTGCTTTTTGTTCCTTTGGCACACTCAGCAGCATGCACCCGAATATTTGAAATGAGGACAGCAATTACAGTCTACGTTTGTACTGATGTGAAAGGTGCCAGACTCACTGACTTACACCATGGGATAATACTTCACGTACCGTTTAACTTCAGTTAAAGTTGCTTGGTAATACGTATCAAGTAACGTGATCATTTGGTAAAAGCTTTATGGAAAAAGCCTTAGTAAGAAGTCTGGATATATTGCACGGCTGGATACAGCGGGAATGTTCAGATTGTTTCAGTGGATCGATTGTATCTGTGATACTGTGCACACCGGATAAACAGCACGGGGCCACTTTTTATTACTTCAAAAACTTCTGTAATTACTAAATATTTCCTCCCAGTGTTTTAAGATTTGTGCATATGCAGAGAATAATTTAAGATGAACCCTTAAAACAGGGTTATCAAAACAATAGACTGTGGCGTTTGTAGTGCTGAATAATATATAAGGCAATGATCAATAGTCCCTTGCAGGGAATACATTTCATCTTTACATTAGCTTGGCCGTAAATTCTCCCTGCTGGCTTCAGCTCGTGCTTTGTTAAATTTATGTGATTCATGCCTGCTATTGATTAGTGCACAACTATTTTGTGGGAGATGCCAAATTAATTGTTCCAAAAATCCATGAAAGTGCTTTTTTATTGGCCACGTGAGGCTCAACACATACTATGCTGTTATTTTATTGTTTCATGCAAATATAATTCCCATCTAGCTTTTAAAATGGTTATGTGGTGTGCTTAGACATGAGAATTCACAAACTCCATTGGAAATGTTGCGCTGGGCTTTACTTTGCGGCTTGGAACGCAGTGTGGTGTGGTCGTGTGGTGCTTCTGAGCAAGGCTGGGTCATCCTGCACTCACTGTGGTCTTCATGAACAGTCTCAAATAGGGAGTGATCCCTGCTTGTTCCTTCTGTCTGTGGGTGAGGTCTGGCTGGTAGCATCCTCACTTGAGAGGGAAAGGCTGCCAGAACGCTGAGCTCAGACCCAGAGGAGGTGGTGCCTGAGTTGGTTCTTGCAGTATCAGGCACACGGATGCTGAACCTGGGAGCTCTGCAGAAGGAGGGTGAGCTTGTCTGCAGAATGCCCTACCTGTGGGGCACAAACATCTGTGTAAGCTCGCTGCTGCATATACAGGAGGATGGGTTTAGAATACTTCAATTTTCAAGTTTGAGATGAGTGGAAAAAAAAAAAGTCATACTTGTGAGAATGCCTAATATCTAGAGAAATAGGTGTGAGCCTCTGGACTGTGCTACAGATCTCATTTCTCAAGCCTCTGAAGATGACACTGTGAGTAAACCTTTCCACATATTCCCGATTCATTGATGCCTGGAAGTAGAGTTCTGGTTTCATGTGTAAAATTCTTTTCATCTCACAATGCTGATTCAGATGTAGCTTTTATTTTTCTTATTTTTTTGTTTTCCTTTTTAATTTACTTGGCAAGACAGATTTCATAGGTGCTTTAATAATGGTAATTCTGTCTATCCTAAAACTCAATATTTTTATTGAGTGCTTGATGTGTTGTGCAAATCACAATACTGACAAGTCTGCAGTAGGGTGCAGATTTAGTTTTGTGTTCAGAAATGACAAGAAAGTGTGAGGATAATCTTTTAATTTGACACATTAGTACTGTCTGCAATGCATCCTTTGAGCAGAGATTAAAGGACTTCACTATTCAAGCATCGTAGTTTAAGGTGCATTCATTTATTCCTCATCTTCGTCCAACCAACTCTGAAAATTGAAAGCAGGCCCTTGGCAACCGCTTCTTGTCACTGAGGGATCAGTCACATCTGGGAAAAAAAAAAACTTCCAGTGCATGTGACGTGTACATTGTGTGCCTTTTCCTGTATGTTCTAGGTATACTGGAGTTCATCAGTATAGCAGTGGGCCTGGTCAGCATCCGAGGAGTAGACAGCGGACTCTACCTTGGAATGAATGAGAAGGGGGAACTCTATGGCTCGGTAAGTCCCCAGATATCCTAAGAGGTTCTAGTTCTGTTCTGTGGCAAGAATATCTGGTAGCTCCTGCAAGGCCTTGTTGCTGTGTGAGGAATCTTAATTTCTAACAAGAAATAAGTAGTGTGGAAGGGAGAGAAAATGGTGACAAAATCCAGAATGAGCGATAATGTGGGCTGATGGCAATGTGGGTATGAAGAGTGGAGACTGCTGGCCACTGAAGACTGGAGGATATACTGTAAGGTTTGTAGGTGTGTCCTTTCTGTGGAGGCTGAAATGAGATGAAGTCTCTGTGTTTTGCATGTAGGCAGAGAACTTGCTAGGAATTGACAAAAGTATAGCTGAGGGGGAGGTAAAGGGTGGCTTGTGTGGGTAAGAAAATAAGAGTAGATAGAAGTTATTAAGAGTAAAGGAAGGCAAAAGACTGGGTGGTCGTGTCCTGAAAGTTCAGCTGGTGCTTCCTGTGGGGTGCTGGCAGGAGCTGATGATGGGCTTGGGGCAGGAGTAAGGCTTGGTGCTTCTAATGTGGGAGTAGAATGGTCACCCAGCCAAGTGTTTGTGTGCTGTGTGTCCCTTCCTTTGGACATCTGCTGTGTGTTCCCAGTGAGGTACATTGTAGGCAATGGGTGTCTGACATGGAGTAGGTAACTCAGTCAATAGAAGGCAACCACTTCTAGCAGGCAAGTGCCAACTTCTGACAATGACAAGGATTGGAGAAAGCGCTGTGTTGGAGTAAGAGGTCTGTGTGCAGGTTAAGGATGGTGATCCTCCCCTTCTACTCTACCCTGGTGAGGCCTCACCTGGAGTATTGTATCCTGTTCTGTTCTCCCAGGCACAAAAAAGACAGGGATCTCTTCGAGAGAGTGCAGTGGAGGACTACGAAGGTAATGAAGGACATGGAACACCTCTCTTATGAGGAGAGGCTGAGAGACCTGGGTCTGATCAACCCTGAGAAAAGAAGACTCAGAGGGGATCTGATCCACATTATAAATAACGAAGGAGCAGGAGGCAAATGGGTAAAAATGGACTCTTCTCATAAGTGTGTGGTGATAAGACAAGGGGAAATGGCCACAAACTGAGGCACAGGAAGTTCCACACAAATGTACATGAAAACTTCTTCATAGCGCAGGTGACGGAGCACTGGCACAGGCTGCACAGAGAGGTGGTGGAGTCTCCTCTGGAGATGTTCAGGACACTCCTGCAGGTCTACCTGTGCAATCTGGTCTAGGGAGCTGCTTTGGCAGGGGGTTGGACTCAATGATCTCTAGAGGTCCCTTCCAACCCCTACAATTCTGTGATTCTGTGGTCTGGAGGGAAAGCAAATGTCTGAAGTGAAGGGAGGCTTTGTGCACTGGGGCTCTTCAGAGGCATGGAGGAGAGGATGGCAGTGATCAACCAGAGGCAGAGCCTGATGGCATGAACATTGCAGATAAAGACACTCAGTAAAGAGATTAACTGACAATGTTGTCTTGGGTATGGTTGAAATCCCTTGTATCACAGGGGAGTAACTGGGAAATAACTGAAAACTGTAACTGGGAAAAGTGGGAAAACTGTAAGAGTCAGAGGAATGTGAGAAGATGATGATGAGCAGATGAGAACAGGAGTGAGGGTCCAGCTTCCCAATGCACGATCCACAGAGGAGTGGTAGGAAACAAGGCTATCAGATGCAAGGATGTCCAGTTTGACTTATTTCTTTTTTGTATTACTGTGTGTGAGAGAAGGCCACTATCTTAGAATCATAGAATTATTTGAGTGGAAAGGAGCCTTAAAGGTCATGTATTCCAACTCCCCTGCAATGAACAGGTGCACCTTCAGCTCCATCAGAGTCCAGAGTCTGTCCAGCTTTACCTGGAGTGTCTCCAGGGATGGGGCATCCATGATCCATATTCTGAGCAAAGAGTAAGTTAGAGGAAGAAGCCAGATTGTGCACAGCATGAAAGTGTATGTGGGAGGCAGAAGAAGAGGTGGCAGAATGAGGGGCAAAGCTGGGATGGAGATCGTGTGTAGAAGGAGGAAAAGGGGAGATACAGAGATGACAGGAACCAGTGAGTGGGAATAGCAAAATGAAAGGGATTTAGAATAAATGGCAGTGTGAGGGAGGAGGGGGAGGAAAAGGTTGCAAGGATGGAGGGGAAGAGAGAAAATGAATAGATGCAATGACAGATGCACACAAATTGCCTGTGAAGATTGATTAAGTTTTCTTAAGTCAGAGTTCTTGTGCAGCTGATCCATGGCATATAGGAGTAGCCAACTCGTGAGTGCTTGTATTGCAGTACAAAGGCAGAAGAGTAATAGTATTTTGAATCAGTAAGGTTGAAAATCATCAGTAAGAAGAATAATTTGAAAAGATAAACATAGTCAGTGAAACAGTAAAATTATTATATGTTTCAGATATTCAGAAAAAGAACTGCAGAAATGGCTGGTATTGATAGAGCTTAAATGCGTGGACTTTGAAGGCTAATATTACAACTTTTTTTCTGTTTAATTCGTATTTTGTGAGAGCAATTTTTTTTCATAAGAAATGTGCATAAGAAATTCTTTGTAAATTACTAAGCTCACTGGATTGGTAAAATAGCTGTTCCATGAAGAGCTGTGCTCACAAAGCCCACTTTCCTAAGGATTTGTGTCTCAGTCCCAGGCATGGGTCTCCCTTACTTTCTCTCCCTGCAGAAACACAAATTCCATGGGCTTTTGTGTGCCTGTTAGAGCGAGGCAGTGTTAGATGTCCATACTTTCTGGATTGCTGGTTTGCATGGAGCTCACTGCTCCCAGTGGGATGTTCAAATGATTTCTCTACTTTACTCTGCCTCTGATTAGGTACAAAACTGATAGGGACTTAATTTTCTTGAAGACCTTTGCCTCTTGATTGAAACTGGTTGAAAAGCTGATGAGGACTGGCAGGCAGGCAGACGGATGGACAGTGTAATTGGATAACCTCTTTTCCCTAATAAATGAGGCTAAAAATATGAAGCCATTCATAATGGAGAAGTGGCAATCTATAGGGCCAGAATGCAAAGTTCAGGTTAAAATCTGATGGATGATATGGCTTATTGTCAGCCTCCAGAGATGGCACATGCTGAAGAGTGATGGTAATTGAATTACATTACTTCCAATGAAATATAACCTCTAATGGCTACTCAGTGTGATGATGCTTTAAAGCCTTGTCAACACTAGCAATCCTAGTGCCTATATTTCAGCAACTGTCAGCTATGGTAGAAACTCTGAGATAAGCAGCCCTTCAAACGTGTTTTCATGTAGAAATGGCTGAACATTTTTAAGTGACAGCATTTTGCATTTGGTTTTGGTGAAAAAAAAGGATGATTAACTGTAAGTGAAGTTCTCTGGTGGGGATAAATGTTGCGGTTTGAACCAGAAACAAGTCACAGTCCAGGCAAGGATAGAGGAGATCAGTTTAAATGAAATTAGTATCTGCTGTATGACTGGCTGGGGTTTAAAGTTGTCACTTGGATGAAGCAGGGAGGTCACCATGGCTGTACTGTGCTGCAGCACCGTCGAGGTCTCCATGCTGCTGGGAGCTGGCTGTCTTTGTTGTGGTTCCTTTGCAAAAGGCCATGAACAACAGCATTGTCTTTGTCATGGAGCAGGTACAGTTGTGAAGCTGTGAACATGCTTTGTAAGTTGGGAAAACTGCCTCCCACTCATGACTGAGCATCAGCCTATGAAATCCCTGTCCTGCTCTGCATCAGCACTGTGGATCTATCTAGGTGTGTTTCTGCCACACTGGGTATTGCTGTAGGAGGTGCCCCATGTCTGTAACAGTGTCAGATTTATACGCAGATTTTTGTATGAGAAGTTTATTAGGTGCAATCAAATCAGACACATGTCCTTCTACATACATGTTTGAAACATTTGGCACAGGAGGATTTTTCCCAGTGTATTTGTGGTGCCGCTAGGGATGGGACATATGGTGAGGCAGAGCAGCCAGGATGGGAAGTTGCTGCCAATTTTCTTGAAAGGCAACAGGAGAGGCAGTTTTAGTGTATCTTGATCCAGACATATTCCTCTTGGCCTTCTGAAAGTGCTACTTTCCTCATAAATCTAAATTATCTGCTCAACAAACACAGTTCTCAACTTGTCACCTTTGCAGGGGGCAGTTCATATTGCATCTCTGGTTCAAAAAGCTCAGTGACTGTCATGCTTGGGACCGTATATCACAGGGTGGTTGTTCTCAGGTTCCTTCTCACCCCATGGATTTAGCTAGGCAAAGCTGAAGGTATATGTGTGTGGCTCAGCAAGAAAGCCAGAGGCGGCTGCGTAGAGCAGACTTGGAGCTAGCTGGTGACAGCAGCCTTCCCTGCTCCGTCTGGCTCTTTTCCTGCTCTCCGTTTACCTTGCCTTCCCCTTGCAGCCTGCAGCTATGACTCATCATGTTTCACAGCAGCTCCCGTGCTTGTCACTGAGGAGGAGGAAAAATCAAAACTCCAGATAGGATCCAAAGAGACATGAACTCCTTTTCCCTCCCTGAGCGCCGAGACTTTCTAAAACCTCTGGCAAGAGTGTCAACAAGTGTGTTGTAGCTGTGTTCCTTGGTGCTATGCAATGAAAATCTTCATGCTCAGTTCTGTGCCCTCAAGCCTTTGTGGGCTGTCCCCAAATTCACACTGCCCCACACCTCTGCCTTGTGAGTACCCACAGTTGGCACTCATGTGGCATGGGGTTTCCATCCTGGGCTGTCCTCTTGGGCAGTCCTTGTGCTTCCTTGAGCATGGCAGGACCATGGGACATAGAATTATATCATCAGTAAGGTTGGAAAAGAAGACCACTAAGATCATCTGCTCCAACTGTCAGCCCGACTCCACCGTACCCAATAACTGTATCCCTCACTGCCACATCTCCGTGTTTCTCAAACACCTCCAGGGACGATGACTCCACCACCTTCCTGGACAGCCTGTGCCACTGTCTCACCACTCCTCAGTGAAACTTTTCCTGATATCCAATCTGAACCTTCCCTGGTACAATCTGCAGCCATTCCTTCTTGTCCTATCACTGTTATGTGAGAGAAATAGCTGACCTCCACCTTGCCACAACCTCCCTTTAGGCAGTTGTTGAGAATGATAAGGTCTCCCCTGAGCCTCCTCCAGTCTGAACAAACCCAGTTCCCTCAGCTGCTTCCCATAAGACTTGTGCTCCAGACCCTTCACCAGTTTTGTTGTCCTTTTGACACCTTCAGCCCAGATGTCCTCTATGTCCTGGGCTCTCCTGCTCTAGTGAGCTGTGCTCCATCTCTCTGCTGGTGTCTCTGCCCTGTTTGTTTCCCACCATCACAGAGGTTCCCCACTTCTCCGCAAACTCTGGTGTCCCCACTGTCCCTTGTGTCATTGGCATGTGGCAAGAGGCAGAGCTGTTGGATGGTGGGGAGGAAAAATTAGAATGGGAAGATATGGAGCAACTACAAAGGCTGCTGTGCTGTGAGGAGGAGGAAGGCAGAAGGAAGCCGGTGGTCTTGTTGGGGAAAGGAACAAGGTTGGGAGCATGTGGAAGCAGAGGGAAGAGTAGATAAAGACTTAGGTGCCTACAGAACAGCTGGGAAAAAGCCAGGGAGCTCAGAGCTCCTCACCTCTGCGGTTCAGACTTACAGGTACGTGTGGCACAGTGAGACTTAGGACTGCTTATATATAATACATTGCTGTCCTTCAAAATATTAATTGGAATGTTGTTTGTCCCAGTGTTTTTGGGACACTGGACCTGCCTTTTGCTTCTGTAATTCCTGGGAAAACGGTGGAGGAAGGGAGAGAGAGTGCTGTCCTTGAGGAAACATATTTTCCCAGTAAGCGAGCAGGGAGGTGATGATACGCCTCTTTATTGTCCCAGCAGCTGCACCTGCAGCACTGTGTGCTTGTTTGGGTCCCACAGTCCAGGGAGGATTGCAGTACGGAGAGAGGTGAACAGAAGCTTTTGAGGAAAAAGGGACGTGTTTTTGTAGTTTACTGGAAATGAGTTGGTGTAGGTGTTGCTGCAGTCTAGAAATATATTTTATGTTCCCATGTAAATAAGGGAAGGGAATTGCATGGCCCTTCCAATGACAGGGCAAGGTGCACAAAAACAGCGTGAAGAAAAAAAACAGTGCAGATGCATGTTGGGAACAGTGCTGGGACTGAGTGTGTGGTTGGTGCAGGCATCCAAGAGTAGGACAGATAATAAAATTACCCTGCAGAGTTGTTGACACTTTCCTGTTAATGTTAAACACCTCTCATCTGAAGGGTTCCACAGGCTTCTGAATTATTTATTTATTCTTTTTATAACCTGGATTATCTGTCCCTCAGTGTGCATGCAGGCACCTGTCCCTGAAGTGAGCCTGGGAAGAGGGCAGAGTGATGAAGATGCAGATTTCCAGGCTGAGAGTGGTCAAAGCCCAGCAGGGACAGCGGCTCTGATAGGGCTTGAAACTCTCCTACTTGCATGTCAAATAAAGTGCCTTTTGCTGAATGGTGAGGTGAGAGAGGCAGCCCCTGGGACAGATGAGCTGTGGGGAGCAGAGTGCTCTGGCTTTTTACACAAGCGAATTGTGCAGGAGAGTGTGGCACCCCGTGATGAATTACACAGTAGTGCTGATAAGCAGCAGCGGTGCCTCATGCTTTTCTGAGTACCCATAATTTGAGCAGGACCGTTGCAAGAAACAGGTTTGCAAGTGGGTTTGAAACAACAGGCTTTGAGATTTGAAGGGGGTGGGTCCATAAAGGTAATTAAAAAGTTCATAAAGGTACTCTCAGCCCAGAAAGCCAACAGTATCAGATTATCATTATTATCAGATCTGATCATTATCCCTTACTGATGGTTCAAACTGGCAGTGATGATGTCTCTGAGAGAAGAATGAGGGGTATCAAAAAGAACTTCAGGGGACTGGGGCAGTTAGTGGATGGAGTGGGGGTACAGGTGGTGGTTGTTTCTTCAGTGGCAGTGAGGGATACTGAGAGGACCAGGAAAACTCATCTAATAAATATATGGCTAAGAGGCTGGCACCACTGCAGGAATTTTGGCTTTTGGTTACTCAGCACCTGGACTGATGGCTGCTGATGGGATCCACCTGGGTCACTGGGGGAAAAGAATTCTGGCCCAGGAGCTGTCTGGGCTCGCTGACAGGGCTTTAAAATGTCTATGTTTTTATGAAGGGGGTAGGGGTGATAGTAAGCCTGCCTGCAACAAAGTGTGGGATAACATAGCTAAGTAAGAGGCACAGGGTGCTGGTGGGGGCCCTCAACCTGCTGCATCTTATGATGAATACTCTAGGCAGCAAGATGTTGCAGCTCATCACCAGGGTGTTAAACTAGATTCGATTCAGGAAGAGGATGTATTGCTGAGGAGCAAAGAGGGAACATTATTGCTTTAGTGAAGCAGTGGGGGAAAACCTTGGATTTTTCCCTGAGGTTTTTGTGAGGGCTCCTCCAAGAAGGAAGTGCATCCTAAAGCCCAGCTGAAGTGCCTCTATACCCTTGTACCCAGCATGAGGAATAAACAGGAAGAATTGGAAACTATGGTGCAATTGGAAAACTAGGATCTTATTGTTATCACAGAAACATGGTGGGATGATTCACACAGCTGGAATATCATGACTGAGGGCTATAAGCTTTTTAGAAGGGATAGACAAGGTAGGAGAGTTGCCCTCTGTGTTAAGAAATGGATAGACTGTGAAGAGGTGCCCCTGAGAAACAATCATGTATAGGTTGAGAGCTTTTGGTTTAAAATTAGGCACCAGACCAACAAAGGATATTTGGTGATCAGAGCAGCCTGTTGACAAGGCCTTCTTGGTTCAGTGATGTCACACTTATTGGCTCTTATTCTTTTGGGGGTTTCAATCACCCAGGCATCTGCTGCTAAAACAACACAGCAAGCTGCAAGGAGTCCAGGAGACTCTTGGAGTCCATTTACAACAACATTCTGGTTCAGGTATTGAAGAGATCCTCCAGAGATGACATGTTCCTGGACCTGGTGCTTACCAGTGTGGAAGAGATTTTAAAAGAGGTTAATATCAGAGACAGCCTGAGCTGCAGTGATCATGTCCTATCGAGTTCATGATCTCAATCCTGTCAAAGGGTAGAGTCAGGACCTTGAACTTCAGGAAAGTGAACTTCAAACTGTTTAAGGCATTTTTGGATGAGCTCCCCTGGGAAACTGTCCTTAGGGACAAAGGAACAGAACTGAGATGGCAGCATTTTAAGGATGCCTTTCTGAGAGAACAAGAGCTCTCCACCCCTCCTCCTGCTGAGGAGACTGGAAATCAGCACGACTGAGCAAGAACCTGCTGGCCAGGCTGAAGGAAAAAAAGTGTAAGCAATGGAAGCAGGGATGGGTGGCCTGGGAAGAATATAGGAATGATTCCTTTACGTGCAAGGCTGAAGTCAGGAAAGCCAAGGTACAGATGGAATTGAACTTGGTGAGAGATATGAAAAACAACAGGAAGGAATTCTTTAGATATATTGGGCAGAAGAGACAAGGAGAGAGAACGTGCCCCCTTTGATAAATGAAAGGGAGATCTGACCTCCTCAGACATGGAGAAGGCTGAGGTACTTAATGAGTTCTTTGACTTGATCTTCATGAGCAGTCAGATCTCATGTCTTTTGTGTCCCTGTATATCTAAGTGCAGGTTGGGGGAGCAAAATGTCTCTCAGCGTTAGACTGGAGCAAGTCTGAGACCACCTCCTGAGGCTGAATGTGTACAAGATGACTTGCATCTCAGGGTTTTGAAGGAACTGGTTGATGTGGTTGACAAACTGTTCATCATATTGGAAAAATTGTGTCTGTCAGGTGAAGTTCCTGGTGACTGGAAACATAACTCCTATATTCAAGAAATTGAGAAAGGAAGACCTGGGGAACTATGGGCTGGTGAGCCTCATGTCCATGCTTGGGAATATCATGGAATGGATCCTCCTGGAGGAGATTTTAAGGCATGCGTTAGACAAGGTGGTGATCTGAGACAGCCGGTGCAGCTTCACCTAGAGCAGAATATGCCTCACCAACATGGTGGTCTTCTGTGATGGAGTGACAGCATCAGTGGACAAAGGAAGGGCTACTGATATTGTCTATCTCGACTTGTGCAAGGCCTTTGACATAGTCCTGCATCACATTTTTATCTATAAATTGTAAAGATACGGATTTGAAGGCTGGACTATTAGGTGAATAAATAATTGTTTGGATGGTTGTAGCCAGAGGGTTGCTGTCAACAGCCCTATGTCTGGTGGAGACTGGTCATGTGTGTTGTTGCCCAGGGGTCTGTCTTGGGACCCGTACTCTTCAGCATCTGTATCAACAGCAAAGAAAGTGGGATTGAGTGTATCCTCAGCAAGCTTCCTGATGACATCTACTGAGTGGTGCAGTTAACACAATAGGAGGGAGGGATGCTATCCAGAGTGACAAAGATGTGCTCAAAAAGTAGGGACAGGAGAATCTATTGAGGTTCAACAAGACCAAATGTGAGCTATGTTGCACTTTGGTCAAGGCAATCCTGGATATGAGTACAGACTGGGAGAAGAACTCATTGAGAGCAGTCCTGCGAAGAAGGACTTGGGGTTTCTGGTGCATGAAAAGCTGGACATGAGCCAGCTGTGTGCACTTGCAGCCCAGAATGCCAGCTATATCCTGGGCTGCATCAAAAGAGGAGTGGATAGCAGGCAGAGGGAGGGGATTGCCCCCCTCTGCTCTGTCTTTGTGAGGTTCCATCTGAAGTACTGAGTCCAGATCTGGGACCCCCAGTACAGGAAGGATGTGGAGATGTTGTAGTGGGTCCGGAGGAGGGACATGAAGATGATCAGAGGGCTGGAGCACTTCTCCCATGAAGAAAGTTTGAAGGAGTTGGGCTTGTTCAGCTTGTAGAAGGGAAGGCTCTGGAGAGATCTCATTGTGGCCTTCCAGTACTCGAAAGGAGCTTACAGGCAGGAGGAAGACTGACTTTTTACACAATTTGACAGTGATAGGAGAAGGGTGAATGACTTCAAACAAAAAGAGGTCAGGTTTAGGTTAGATGTTGTGAAGAAATCTTTTAGTTGGAGAGCAGTGAGGTGCTGGCACAGGCAGCCCAGAGAGGTTATGGATATGCAATCTTTGGAGGTATCCGGGGCCTGACTGGATGGGATCCTGGGTAGCCTGATATGGTGTTTGGCAACCCTGCCCACATCAGGGGAGTTGGAACTGTGTGATCTCTAAGGCACCCTCCAACCTAAGTCTTCTATGATGCTATGATCAGCACAAAAAGCCAACCGTATCAGGGGCTGCATTGAAAACAGCGAGGCCAGCAGAGATATAAGGAAAGTATCACAAACTGAGGCACAGGAAGTTCCACACAAATGTGCATGTGAACTTCTTCACAGTGCAGTGATGGAGCACTGGCACAGGCTGCACAGAGAGGTGGTGGATTCTCCTTCTCTGGAGATATTCAAGACCCGCCTGGACGCCTACCTGTGCAACCTGGGCTAGGGAGCTGCTTTGACAGGAGGGTTGGACTCGATGATCTGTGGAGGTCCCTTCCACCCCCTACAATTCTGTGATTCTGTGATTCTATGCCAAGAGTAGCGAGGCACTGGCACAAGTTGCCCAGAGAGGTGGCAGATGCCCCATCCATTCCTGGAGATATTCATGGTCTGGCTGGATGGGGCTCTGAGCAACCTGATCGAGCTGTAGGCATCTCTGTTCAGTGGACCTTTAAAGATCTCTTCCAGCTCAAATGGTTCTATGATTCACTGATTTTATATGTCTTCTGGTCCTGGATATGAAGGAAACTCAAAACTTGTAAGAAATTCTGTGCAAACAGTATCCCAGCAATAATTAAGTGCAGGAAGAGATTTGGGATCTCACAGGCTGTGAGTGCTTGGCAGAAGGTCTGTGAAGAAGAATGACAAGTTGCAGAAAAGCAAAAGCAAAAGGGTCATAGAGAGAAACAGAGGGTCGGAACAGCAGTTGCTGCAGTGAAACTGAGTGAGGTGCAAAAAAGTATAGGCACAAAGTTTTCAAGCTATAGAAACGGAAATGGAACAGGAATCTTTACAAACTCTCTATAGAAGAAATACGTAATACATAATAAATATATAATTTATAGCATATATTGTACAATATAAACTGTACGGATGCAGGTTGCTCTGTCCATGGGAGTACAGTGTGCTGCCTGGGCTATTGAGTGTCTGATAGACACCTTGGATTGTCACTTGATTGAGAGATGAGCTTACTAAAGTTGGATAGTGTCAGGAAAGCTTGCCATTTTACTTTAAGTGGGATTTTCTTCTTCTAGAAGTGAGAAATATGGTTGCTCTCTGGACCAGGCTCTGAGCAACCTGATCAAACTGTAGATGTCCCTGTTCATAGCAGGGGAATTGCCCCAGATGGCCTTTAACAGTCCCTTCCAACTCAAACAATTTTATGATTCTAAACTGCAGGGCTGTGTTAGGTTATGGCCCAGCTGAAAAAAAAGTATTTAAAATGGAAGTTAGTGGAAAACTTGTATGATAGATGACAAAAGAACTGAAGAGAAGACAGCAATGAGGAGTGTTGAGAGGTATTAGACTGCAGTGAAGGTATTGCTGGAGTTTTTATGAGTTGGTCCTTGGGCTGGTTTTTACGCTCCGTTTTTATTAGGGACATTAAACATCTTGTCATAAAAGAAAGTAGTTGTGTATTATTGAAATTTGCAGATGTTGCAAAGTTGGGCAGTATTTTCAGCACAGAAGTCTGCCTCATGGAAGGGACTCTGTGACCTACAGTGCAAAAAATGTGAATTCATAGGCTTGGGTTCAGGGAGAGCTTTCAGTGCCGCTGCTCAGATTTGTTCCAAAGTCAAAGTGCAGTTCTGGTCTTTTGTGATAAAGATGATGAATTGAAACTGGCACATGTACAGAATGGGATGATCAGAGGGATGAAAAAGCTATTAAATGGCGGAGTTTAAAGATCTTCACTTATTTAGCCTGCAGAATTTAAACTGAGAGGATGCACTCTTGGTCTCTGTAAACACATTGAAGTTTAGTGCTGAGAAGAGAAAAATGTCCTTGAAATAAAGGATAAGAAAAACGATTTTAATGGGTCATTTGAAAGGCTGGATAACTAGGAAATTTTCAGTGAGAAGGAAGTGAGATTCCAAGCTAGACTCATGAATTTCTGAAAGGAGGTGGCAGATGAAACTGAAACTGCTTTATCCACACAGTGTATGGTAGGCAACAGACCTATTACTGTGGACAATTTCTTCATTGAAGGTGTAGTTCTGGGAAGAACCCTAAAACTTGAGATTCTTCTGTAGATTTTCTTACAACCTCATCTGTACCTTTGCAGATAGCTTCTTTCTGCATTTGGAGGGGCAGCCTTGCTAAAAGCTGTGTACTCTTATATATGACTTTTACCAGTGTTGGGGGTGAAATCAAGCCAGCCAGCAGAATGGTAGCAAGGCATGAAGGATCCTGTAGAAAGAAAGGTCTTTAGAAAAAGGGGTACTGGTGTTGGAAAACCTGATAGGTGAATCCATGCAGTTAACCCAGGGAGTCTGGGAAAGCTGTGTGTGAAACTGCAGCTACTGTGGTTCTTGTTAAACTAAGTTTTCAGCCTGTTTTTTAGATTAAACTTTCACAGATCCTAACACCTGTCACCACAGGTTGCTAACAGTGCCCTGAGGGATAGGTACTACGCTTTTCCTCAGGTCTTGGATTTTCCTCAGAGGATTTACTCCAGGTGCTTGCTGGGTTGGATGTTAGTTTTATAGGAGAGGAAACCCTCAGTGATCTCCTTACCTTGATCTCTATGACACTGTGCTGGACATGGATTATCACTACGTTCCTGGAACAAAAGAGTTTTAGAATATCTTCTGTGTGCTTATATATCAATAAATAGAATGTGTTGGACAGTGTCTATGAATATAGCTAAGCTTTGATAAAGCAAGATCTTACTTGAACCTTGGGTACTGGCCTGGTGGTACCAGCCAATCTTACAGAGGCAGAACTGTACTGTGAACCCAGGTCCTACCCACACAGCAAGTGCTGGGTTCATTCAGCCTGAATTTCTTCAGATTTGCTTCTCTGTGGTTGTACAGCTCCCCAGTTTCTGTTGCCCTGAATGCTTTTGGAGCCAGCCTTGTTAGTGGTACAGGAGTGTGAAAAGCTTCTGCGTACTGAGTTGATCTGAGAATAGCATGTTGAAATGACACGCTAAAAGAGCATCATCAGCAGTGACATACCGAGATATGCTTGGGGATTATTCGCTGCATCAGATAAAGATCTGATGTGCTCTGTTTCTGACTCAGGAGCCAGTGGGATGTGAATGTGGCTCTCTTTTCCACTTCACCATTCATCATTTTCAAAGGCAGAGCAGAAAAATTCTGCCCCGCGGGGACTTCATTAGGGATTTTGTCTAGGTTGGGATTGGCTTTGCAGTTTGAATGTGCTTGGGCTGATCTGGTGATGCTCAGCAATGCAGTTCATTTGTGTTGCATTCAGAAAGCTTAAGAAATAAAGCCAGTTACAGTGCAAATCCATTTTTTCCCTTTTCTAAGGCCCTTTTGGCTTCTTTTTCATTCCTTTTGTAATGGCAGGCTTCTGCTGTTACTTTTGATCTAAAGCTGAGGTTTTAAATTTGTGCTCCGTGACCACTGCTGGGGAATAACTTGGCTTCAGCTGCAGATGCCGCAAGCTCCTGAGCCTGGCCCAGGCTGGGCATCTCTCATCTGCTCAACTTCATTCTTTGGCTTCAACACAATTACGGAGGCACTGCAGTTGTGACTCAGGAGAAATTTTGACTTGATTCCATTACAGTTGACATGACACTGACTTTAATGGAAGCAGGATTGGACCTGCTCCTGTAAAACCACCTATTAATTTTATGGTTATGTCAGCAGACCCTGATCAAGATAAGAGCACTACCGTATTCATCATTTTAAAAACCTAAATCTAGACAGAGTACCTTCCTGTAAGAGTCTGCAGTCTAAAGATAGTCTTTTAGCATATAAACGTTTATTGCTTTTGAGTACGTAGGCAGATATTTGGCCTGCTGATGCCTTCATTAGGAAAGCATCTAACATCCAATCTGAACTCAGAATGAGAAACTTATCTGGGAAGCTTTGAGGAAAATCCTTCATGTCACTTTAGAATATACAAATGTATAAAGTTTAAAGTGAAAAAAAAAACCACCAAAAACCAAAAAACAAAAAGCCCTCATGATCTTTTTTGCAATTTAAAAATTGAATTCTTTGGAAGGTCCACTTGCTGTTTGTACCTGGTAGACCAACTGCCTGATCTCTGACCTCTTCACTCACCCATTCTGTTGAAGTTACTACTACATATCTATTTTTTTTTTTTCCAGCAGATTGACAACTTCTTTCATCAGTGCCAAAATTAACTGCATGGCTCAAGTCTGACCCATTAAATGACAGGTTCCAGTGTTGTGTGAGTGTGAGGAGCGGGGGGACAGCAGAAGAGCAGAGCCACCTGACTTGTTTAAGAATTTGATGGGTCAGCTGTGACACTGGCAATCTAAGTGAGGTCACAGCAACACCAAAGATATGTGGAAATCTTTTTTTTTTTTTTGTCCACTGTGTGAACATCTCAGAGCAGCAGATACTGGAGCACTACAGCTTTTAAAGCCTCTCTGGTAAATTTGCTGTTTTCCAAGACTCCAGTGGTGCTTGACATTTTAGTGAGGAAGACTAGATCTTTCCAAAATGCAATAGCCTGGGATGCTTTGCTTGATGATACTTAAGGTGCATCCAGATCAATCCCCTTACAGAATGACACTGTGGTCAGTGATATCCTGTTCTCTGAGCTAGCACCTAGCAGATGATGTTATTGGCTTTATATAAAGCTATCTGGAGACAGGCTTTTGTGTCAGTCCTTGGCCAGATCATCTTGCTGAAATGATAAAACATAAACTACTTGAAAACGATGAATTTTTATCACTGCATATCTATTATAATCATTTGATCCCTGTAGCAATGTGTTTTATGAAGAGCCTTGAGTGTTCTGCAGCCTTTATGATGACACCATGGATAGATCAAGTGTTTCTTTAATTATGGGTAACTCAAGTCTGGGGGATACCCACTGAGTGCAGAGACTCATGCAGATCAAGTACTTCTACCCTTTGTGCTGCAAGGTCTTTCAGAATGCGATCCTGCAGAAGTCATACACTTTCTGCTCAAGAAGGGCTATCTCTTTTGATCTGATGTTCTGTACTTAGAAAACAGCAAAGCAAAATAAAAAAATACTGATGAAACCCTTTTATACAGTGCTCAATCTTAGTTGCATTTAAACAAAACACAGTGTATTTATAATCTCTACTCAGTTAGAAGCTTGACTAACATTTCAGTTGCACAGCCTGAAGAATATGTGTACAGCTGCAGGAGAGCAGACCTGGGTTAACATACATGTTGTCTTTTGATAGAAGAGAATTTGTGGAGTGGGGAGCTAGGGTGTGTCAGGTTACAGCTTTCAGTAAATCTAAGCATGCCTGAAATGGCTCTTTTAGTGTCTTAAAATATTTGCTGCCTTTTTATCATCGCAAGCCTGATTCAAGTTCCATTTAAGCTGATGGTAACTTTTCTGCTGTCTTCTTTAAAAATTGGCTCAGGCCCTGTATCAGGTTGCACACCACCTTGTTTTCTGATTCTTGGAAGGGTTCAGCCAAGCGTGATGAATTAGATGCTTAGATAACATTGATGACTACAGCTCTTGATTATGCCAGGGAAACCAAAGATAAAATAGAGGTCAGAAGTGTGAATAGTAAGCGGCAGGGTATGGTTCTGGTCCTGCTGGCAAGGACCGAGGGGAACACACCTGCTTGTTGGCGTGGTTTTGGAAAGTTGACTTCTTCCCCTTGCTGTGCATGTTTTTGCCATCATGGAGGAGGGAGCTCTCAGCTCTCAGGGGAATGGCACTGTGACACTGTGCAAGACCCATGGCCTCTCCCTGGAATGTTGGCTTGACCTCCAACTGAAAGTGTTGCACTTTGGTCAAGGCAATCCTGGATATGAGTACAGACTGGGAGAAGAACTCATTGAGAGTCCTGCGGAGAAAGACTTGGGGTTTCTGGTGTATGAAAAGCTGGACATGAGCCAGCTGTGTGCACTTGCAGCCCAGAAAGCCAACTATATCTTGGGCTGCATCAAAAGAGGAGTGGATAGCAGGCAGAGGGAGGGGATTGCCCCCCTCTGCTCTGTCTTTGTGAGGTTCCATCTGAAGTACTGAGTCCAGATCTGGGACCCCCAGTACAGGAAGGATGTGGAGATGTTGTAGTGGGTCCGGAGGAGGGACATGGGGATGATCAGAGGGCTGGAGCACCACTCCTGTGAAGAAAAGTTGAAGGAGTTGGGCTTGTTCAGCTTGGAGGCCTCATTGTGGCCTTCCAGTACTTGAAGGGAGCTTACAAGCAGGAGGGAGACTGACTTTTTACATGGTCTGACAGTGATAGGAGAAGGGTGAATGGCTTTAAACTAAAAGGTGAGGTTTAGGTTAGATATTGCTAAGAAATCTTTTATGTAGACGGTGGTGAGGCACTGGCACAGGCTGTGCAGGGAGCTCTGGGTGCCCCATCCCTGGAAGTGCTCAAAGCCAGGTTGGATGGGGCCCTGGGCAGACTCTGCTGATGGGTGACAGCCCTGAACACAGCAGGAATTTGGAACTAGCTGATCTCTAAGGCACCCTCCAAGCTTCTGTGATTCTGTGATGTGCAAGCAGAGCCCAGGTGCTGAGGTGGCAGTGGGCCATCCCCCTTCTCACTTGGCTGGACTGTGTGGGAGCAAACCCTGAGGGGCAGAAGATGGCTGCTGGTAGGCAGCCTGTGTTGGCAGGTGAAAGGTCCAGCACCAAGAGGCTGTTCTCCTGTAATGGCTTTGTGTCTAGGGAGGGCATGCTTGAAGCATGACAGCTGCTGCAAACTTGAAACCTCCAAGGAGCAGATATCACTTAAAACCACGAGCTGCAGTGGCAGAAATGGGTGGGGATCTAATGGGCATCTCTCACTTGTGTTGGAGAGCTCTCTAAACAGTCCTGGCTAGCTGGATAGTGTAGGGCTGGATCCTCACCTGGCTCCTGCCTGGGGAGGTCTGGATGGTGCAAAGGACATGGGAGTGGAAAAGAGGGGCAATGGGACACAAAGGAGAAATCATGAAGGTCCCCTTGTTATTCCATTGATAATGCTGGAACCTGCTGACTTTGCTCAGGAAGTGCTGGTTTTCCGCTGCCTTCACCAGGACATGGAAATACCACTATCACTGTGCCAGCATAGCTGTTTTTTATGGTGATGTTCCCAAGGAGACTGGGCTCTGCCAGCTCTTACAAAATTTTTGTGTGAAAGTGTTCATCTTCAGGCACTCCCATAACTGCTTCACACAGTGCAGTACATTCAAATTTTTTGGTTTTTTTTAATATTTGTGTATTATTTTTAAGTGAGAGTGTATGTATTATAAAGGCCTATAAGGCCTTTATGTAATAAATTAAACGTTTGGGAGAAGAAGGTGATGAACACTCCATCCATGTCAAAGGATGGAATCAACTGGGTGACCTCAGGTAGGGAAAATGCAATTGCCCAATTGTGGTTTTGTCATGGCACTTGCCTCACTTCCCTTATCTTCTGCTGTGAAATGTGAAATGCATGAGAATGGCAGCATGGTGCCTGGGTATTTGCTAGGTCTGACTTTTGGCAACACAAGGTTTTCTGCCTTCTTGTGCACTGCTCATGGAGAAGCAGTGGTGCAAACACACTAAAGAAGACAATTAGTCCTTTTGACAGGTCTGTTTTTGTTCTTTCTTTTAGCTGTTCTGTGAGATTATTAAACAGTGTTCTGAAAAACACTGCTAAAGAAATGGTTTGGGATAACTGACACTCACTGCACCAGACATTCATTCTGCAGTGCTTGCCTCACACTGCTCTCCGCTAACTTAGGAGAAAAGTGGCACTGCCCAGACACTGGGATTTGGCTTCTGTCTGTGGCTAGATGTTGTCCATGCAGCCAGAGACTTCCCAGCATAGCATGCTAAACTGCACCTTTATTTATGACCACTCTGGATGAGTGTTAATTATTAGCTGAAGATAGTGTGTTCTAGAGGCTGTTTGCCTTATGGCATGGGAAGGGCCAACCATATGTAAAATGCATGTGTTTGTAGGCAGAGGAGCAAAGAAAACCACTTCAGAGGAGAACAGGGAATTTTTTGCTTGCTTCTCTTCACCACATAGGCAGTTTTTATTAACGTTATACAGGCATGAAAGGGATTTGTGTGAACTTATTTAGGAGACAATCTATTTAAACATAATTTTATTAACACAGCGTGGATTAGCACAGTGATAATACACAGCAGATATGTAGGAAGTGCTGACTGCATCGTATATGCTTCTTTTTAATGGTTGTTTGGACTCCTGGACTAGGCATTTTCTTGTGAAGTTCCTGTATTGATTCAATGTAGTAGTTTACCTAAGGCAGAACTGTATGTGGCATGGAGTCATTTGCTAAACATGAAACCTGTTTGCTGTGGTAATAGGTCTGGTGGTCAGAAGAGCCATTCCCTTTGTCCTTTTGAGTGTTTCCTTATGTCAGATTGCAAAATAAATTTGAGTTTTAGCTCTGCAAGTTTATTAAAAAAAAAAACAAACAGGAATATAATATTGATGAGATTTATACAGGACAGTGTACTGTGCTTTCATTTATGAAAAAACACTAATGTCTTACCATCATTCAAAGTCATGAAATCCTCCTCTGGACAGTATTTTTCCTATTTCCACTTATTTCCAGTTAGCTGCTTCACAGGGATATCTATTTTAAACAAGTTGGCAAAGCTTTCTTTGTGGTTGCTGCAAACTGCTTTACTAATTCACAATCTCACTCTTAATGGGTCTACCTGGAAATAGAATAATATGATTGTTTTGCTCCATACATGGCTGCTAACCAGATGTTGTCAGGTTTCTGAATTAAATCCACTGGTTTCTTTGCCCTTGTAATGGGTGCATCTTGGAACACTTCAATTACTTGAACATTCGAGTTAAATAAAAGCTTAAAAAAACAGGTAGAGCGTGGGAATGTAGTAAAATGGAGATCGATCACTTCGTAGTGGAATACTATATAAACAGCCCTCATTGAAAACATGTGCTATGCGGTGAAACATATGATTTATATAATTTTGAGGTCACCTCCTTATTTGGTCCCTGAATTGAGTGATTTGCTCAACTCAGACAGCCTCCCCTTCCGCAGGAATGCAGGTTGCTTTCCACTACTGCTCCAGCTGGGTATGTTTGGTATTTGTGTCAGCCTTCGACAGAGATGTCTGGTGACATCAAGTGTAGTGCAATGAAATAATGCCACTGAAAAATAATACAGAAGTCAGTTGATTTTAGAAGTTCTGAATCTAAGGTCTAAATATTTTCAGCAGTATTTGTAAAGGTCACAGCCAGGAGAAGGGAAGGGAAATGGAACTGTTAGAGAACATCCAGAGGAGGACCAGAAAAATGATCCAAGGGATGGAACATGTCTCCTACAAGGACAGGCTGAGAGCTGGGGCTGTTCAGCATGGAGAAGAGAAGGCTCTGGGGACATCTGAGAGTGACCTTTCAGTATGTAAAGGGGGACTGTAAGGAAGAAGAGGCCAGTCTCTTTAGTAGGGTCTGTTGTGATAGAACAAGGGGAAATGAGTTCAGTCTAAAAGAGGGGAGACTGTAGTTGGTGTAAGACAAAAGTTTTTGATGATAAAAGTAGTGAAGTACTGGCACAAATTGCCCGGAGAGGTGGTGGGTGCCCTGTCCCTGAAGACACTCAAGGTGAGGCCGGAGGGGGCTCTGAGCATCTGATGGAGCTATTGGTGTCCCCATTCATTGCAGGGGGTTGGACTAGGTGGCCTTCAAGGGTTCCTTCCAGCTCCAATGATTCTGTGATTCTATGATTCTATGAAATGCAGCCACCTGCAATCAGCAGGCGTGATCTCTTCCCTGTGCTTGCTTCCGGCGGGTTTCCCATCCTAACCTGGTGAGGCAACAAGGTGTGTGTTGGCAGGATGGACTGGCCTCACCCCTCCATTATCTTCATTTCTGGCAGTCTGAGTGTGGACTAGTGTTAAGTAGTGTTGTAGTACAGATGAATGTGCTAGTGCCTATCAGTTCTGGCCTATCTTGGCGCCAGACGAACCATCCTTGTAAGGATCTTCCAGAGTATGGGAAAGGATATACTGGGATTTTGTTCCTCACATTCCTCATATATAAGCCCTATTTCTAGGGCATAATTCCAAGTCAGTAGCATTTATTTCATAGAATTATAGAGTGGCTCAGGTTGGAAGGGATCTTAAAGCCCACTCAGCCTCAGCCCCCTGCTGTGGGCAAGGCTGCCACCCCCCAGCTGAGGCTGCCTGGAGCCCCATCCCACCTGGCCTTGGGTACCTCCAGGGATGGGGCATTCTCAGCTTCTCTGGGTAACATGATTTGTTTCAGTGGTCTTTGGCTACAACCAGAATTTCTAGGGAACTGTTTAATGAATATCTAAAGAAAATTTTTAACTTTTCTGAAAATGTGATTATTTAACTTTTCTGAATGCATGATTATTAGTATACTTACAGATCTGACCCTGCATCCTGATTGCACTATGAGGCTTTTATTGAGGTATGTTCCTACAATCTGCGTATGGTTTTCTTAGAATTATAATAAAGGGTAGAAGAGAAATAGCTGTAATGCGAGAGAATGAAAAGTAAAAGGAGGTTGTACTTGTAAAATGAAGATTCAGTTTGTAAGCCTGAATTCCATTGTGCTCACCCAGCATGCAGACCTTATCCAAGGTCTCCCAGCTAAGTGCACCACAGCATTGTCATAATCGATCAAACCTGCCAGTTAAATAGAGGCTATTTTAAAATTTCTCCTTCAGGGCACGGGGAAGTACTATTCGCACAAAGATAGAAATTTATGATGATGCTAAAAAAAAAATGCAGATGAAGTGAATAATTAATGAATTCAAGACAGGACTGAAATATCCTCCTAAAAATGTTGCTATTTTTAGTAGGGAGCACTTCTGCAGTGCTTGTCATGTGATTCTATTGCCTTCTGAGAGCAGGAAAATAATTTGCATTAGTTTCTCTTTCCTCAGTGAACTGATAGACCCAGCATATAGTATCTCTTAGCATCTGCTTTTGCATTAAAGCAAAGAAAGTGATTTTAAACATCATGCAAAAGAAAACACTCATGAGAGCTGTGCTTAAAGATGATCTTTATAGCAGCTGAATATTTTTTGCAGTACTTAGTGTCTGTACAAGGGGCTACTGCAGTGTGCCTAACATTTGACTGCTGCAGATGTCTGGCGATACATATTGCTGCTGCAATTTCTAGCTGTCAGACTGCATAGGAGGAAATTTTCAATAGCTCATTGCAGGATTTGGCTCACAGATGAATGTTGTTGTATTAGTAAACAGTTAACGTATTTCTTTTCCTTCTCTAAACAGCATGGGTGTTGCTGTGTTTGAACTACTTCACAGCACCACAGGATGCCTGAGGTGGGCAGGGACCTCTGGAGGTCACCTGCTCTACCCCCTGCTCCAGCAGGGACACCAGAGCAGGGTGTCCTGGGCCACATCCAGGCACCTTTGGAAGATCTCTAGTGAGGTTGACTCCACCGAATCTCTGCTTCACACAGTAAAATTCTCATAGCTGGAAACTGACAGAAACAATTATATGCAGCAGCATCTCTGCAGACCTGCTCGTGTTTTGATGCACGCTGCTCAGCTGAGCCCGCAGGGAGGGATGTCTGGTGGTAGAATGGTTGGAGATGCTGTGAGGAATGGGGCTGCGGTCTTCCCTTCAGCCAACTGGATCCATTCAGCGCCAGTGCCTCTGCCATAGTGAATTTGCAAGTGTTTAACGTCCCCCCGCCTGGCCCCGGAGGGAATTTCTCCTTCCTGAGAGGTGATGAGGCTCCCAACACCCATCAGAGAGAGTCAGAAACTGCTTGCTTGCTGCCTTTCTAGACTAATACAGTAATCACAGGTTAATTTTAGGCAAAAAAAAACCCTCTAAATTCTAACCATTTAGGCATTGAAGAAGACCCTGGCTTTGCAGTCCAGTGTCCACTTAGTAAGTGGAATACTGACTGGTGGCTGTCCTGTGTGGGTCTGTTCCTGGCTGACTGCTGGGAGGTATGTAGGACTGCCTGGACCCAAACAAGAACCGTGTCCCCAGCCCCAGTGGAGTGCAGAGCCCTGTTGGGAAGCATGGTGCTTCCCAAGTCACCCTGAGGACATAGTGCTTTGGTGCCAGAGACTCTCATGGATTGCTGGGACTACTCCACTCCCAGTGGACCCAAACCCTTTGGTCACAAGGTGCATGCTGAGCCGGCTTGTCTTAGTCAAGGAGAAAGTGTTTCTGGGCATATCCTGAAACAGTAGCAAAACCTCTGGACTGAAGCGTATTGCTTTGGGAGAAGGTTTAGAGTTGTGAGTCCTGAGACACAGAAGTGACCTCCAAAGACACCTTCAGCCCCAGGCCAAGATTGTGATGGTACATTTTGTGAAGCTCCTGGGTTAAACTGTTGTTGGTGGTTTCTTGGAAGGAACTGAAGTTTGAGATATAGCTCCTTGGTTGTGCTCAGTTATAGGTGTATGTGCCATAAAAACTTTGCTGTACCTGGGCCTTGATGACTGCTTTTCCATCTCTGTCTATCTATCTAAAAGAGTTATTTAAAGTTTTAATTGTTGTTAAGGCATATGCACATATGCTTTACATATTTACATGTTTACAGAATCCAGTGTTGTGTGGAGTTTTGTAATAAAGAGGAGACGATCCTCAAGTAGAAATAGAATTTAGTAGATGTGAGTGCTATTTCAAGTGATAGCTCTTGTTAGTAAAAATACTAAATTATCATTACTCTGTTTTTGTACCAACTGATAAGCCTATTCCTGAGTTTATTCTTCCCAACTTGCCATCAGCTTTCCCGTATTAGAGGCTAACACATTTTTTTCCAGTCTTCTTTGTCAGTCATTTGTGAGAGCACTTCCTAATTTGTTCAGGTTATAAACAGCTGGTTTTTAAGCCAATCCTGTCCACTTAGTCTAAAAGAGTGTAGGTGGTATGTACCAACTCACTGAGAAGGTAAATTGGAAGGAGTGGGAGTCCCTGACAGGGAAAACGATGTATGGTGGATGCCTGCAGTGGCATCCATAGGATGGAACACAAAAAACAATGCTTATAAAGTCTGGAGGCCTTTCCTCACCTGAATTCATCTCAGCACTAGGAGTTAGTGCTCCTGTTTGAGGTTTCTGCAAGTTATGTTTCTGTGGTAACAAACCAAATGATGGGTATTGAATTGTATCCTTTGTAATTAATGAGATGCATTGAGTACTCCTTGTGATGAAAGGATATAGAGATTTGAAGACTTCAAATGTTATTACCACTCTACAAACCTTTTGTAATGTCTGTTCAAGCACTTGCACTCATGATCAAGCAATTGCTTATACAAGTCCAGTATTATTTTGCAAGCTACTTTGGGATGATCATAATTTAAAATCCTTGTTTTCGTTTTCATTTTGGTGCTGTTTTGATTTTGACAGCAACACTTCTGGAGGATCATTTTTGCTTCATACACTGTGTTCTACCCATGTGGCTGCTTTATGAAATACCCAGCAATACATCTTTATTTAGTTAAAACTGAGAATGTTGCAAGTATTCGTTTTGTGGTTTGAATAAGGAAGTACTGATTTCAAGCAGTGAAATTAGTAATCCTTAACAAAACAGATAACCTTTATGGCTAGCTCCTCACCACTTTTTCTTTTCTTTTCGTAGGAAAAATTAACCCAGGAGTGCGTATTCAGAGAGCAGTTTGAAGAAAACTGGTATAACACATATTCATCAAATCTATATAAACACGTGGACACTGGAAGACGATACTACGTTGCGTTAAATAAAGATGGGACTCCAAGAGAAGGGACTAGGACTAAACGGCATCAAAAATTTACACATTTTTTACCTAGACCAGTGGACCCTGAGAAAGTACCCGAACTATATAAGGATATTTTAAGCCAAAGTTGACAAAGACAATTCCTTCACTTGAGCCCTTAAAAAGTAACCACTATAAAGGTTTCATGCGGTGGGTTCTTATTGATTAGCTGTGTCATCACATCAGCTCCACTGTTGCCAAACTTTGTCGCATGCATAATGTATGATGGAGGCTTGGATGGAACATGCTGATTTTGTTCTGCACTTAAAGGTTTGTCCTCCTGGAGGAGAGCCTATGCCCACTCGCTTGATTTAGTACGAGAGGGAGAGCGCGAGAGAGTGAGTGAGAGCGAGAGGAAGCGAGAGCATGAATGGGAGTGAGAGAGAGGAGCCAGAGGGAGGAGAACGGCCTGATGCATGCTGGGGAATGGACACGCTTTTAAATTTTTGATCAGTTGTACTTCGTCATATATCAGCATAGCTGCCATACTTTGATTCATCGGGATTTTTGGCTGGTGGCCTGCTCAAGTGTACGCTGCATTTACAAAGGCATGGAGGGTGCAGTCTTACGTAGACAAGAGACTTTTCAGTTAATCGCTCGCTGGGTCTCACCCCACTGAGTTTAAAGCAAAGACCTCTTAGTAAAAAATAAAAATAAAAATAAAAAGTTAAATTTATTTATAGAAATTCCAAAGGCAACATTTTATTTATTTTATATATTTATTTATTATATAGAGTTTATTTTTAATGAAATATGTACAGGCCAGATAGGCATTTTGGAAGCTTTAGGCTCTGTAAGCATTAAAATGGCAAAGGCCACTATGAACCTGTGGTAAATTCATGCAAGTAAATATAAAGGTGCATGGATAAAAAGAATAACAATAAAAAGGTAATAATAATAAATTCTAGTGACCCTCATGTACTAAAGGCGACAATCTCTTTTGTGCCCATATTATTGTAAAAGTATGCATACCACTCATGACACTGAGTACTCACTCTTCTGACTGCTTGTTTCATAGCTTACCCCCAGAGGATTAAAAAGAAAACTGGGTCTCCAACTATTTTTCTGTGTCTGTAATACTTCCTCTCTGATAAAGTGACTTATTACATCATTGTAAACTTCACGGCTGTGGAAAATATAGGGGTTGGAATATATTCTACTTGTTTAAACCTATTTCAGATTATACCAAAGCTAAATGATAAGTACGCTTTTATTTTTTTTCACTAAAGCAGAATGCCAGAAACAACATAAGTAATATCAACAGTTGTACTAATTTTAAGATTCCTCAAATAGCACATAAAGGTTTCAGAGGGCAAGAACCAGGCTAACAGGATCACTCTTGTAAATGTGTTTATTTGTGCACTTGACTATCTACTATGAAATTATACAAGTTCCATAGGGGTCATTGTAACATCTTTTATGAAAAATTGCTTTCAGTGTGAACTGTCATAATACATGATATTAGCACCCTTCTTAAAGTAAAACTTGCAAAATGAAACTAATAAATCTCTATCAATTATGACAATGGGGGGAAAGTATTAGACTTTTTTTTTTTTCTTGAAGTATGTTCAAATATTCATGAACTGTGAAATAACCACGTGTAATATTTAAGGAACTGTAGCATTTTATGTTTAGCACACAAA
The DNA here is from genome assembly GCA_023055505.1 of Callipepla californica brunnescens. Classification (NCBI taxonomy): domain Eukaryota; kingdom Metazoa; phylum Chordata; class Aves; order Galliformes; family Odontophoridae; genus Callipepla; species Callipepla californica. Next base: position 107,317,224 of record JALIRH010000001.1, on the reverse strand, counting down.
CACATCAATAAGCAGTTACCATTTGGGAATTAATCTGTAGGAAGAAACATTTTATTTTCTCCAGTACTCTGAAGGTAAAAAAAGAGAGAGAAAAGTCACGTAAGGCCCATACAACAAATGCATTTTGGAGCTGTTGCATCCCTTAGGGTCTGAACCTGGTGCCTTTAATGTGAGCACAGCTTCTGCTGTGGGATCTGCAGGGAGCAAGATAACCTGGCTGCCCTTGGCAGCACTAAGACTGAGCCAAAATGCACTTTGGCATAGCAGCAGTGGTAGCCTATTCGTAATTATATAATCCCGATGTGTTTTTGCTCTGATGCACACCTGTCTGTGCGATAGAAACAGATATGATTTGAAGCATAAATCTATTCTGGAATAGCTCACGGCTTGGTGTCCCCAGTGAGCGGGTGCTCCCTGTGCTCTGCGGGTAGGACAAGCCACGCCTCTACTGGGAGATGCCAGCAACCTTCACTAAAGCATGGCGTATTGGTGTAATGTTTTTGAATGATGAAGATACATAAAAGCAGTTTGTTGATTTGTAAGATGCAGTCAGACACATGCAGGGGCTCTAAGCCTCCTCATCTGAGGGCTCTAAGCCCAACCTGCAGCACAGTGGTTGGTTTCCAACCCTTTCAAACCTGCATGTGAATGTGGCAAGCAGGTTCACCAGGTGCTGAATGGTTGGTCCTGGAGCATGAAGCCTTGCTGGAACTTGAACAAGTAAGTGAGCTCCTGGGAAGTGCTGGGTGCACCGCTCAGTGTCAAGCAGACGGATTGTACTGCAAGGAAGGGAGGCTGTGACGCTGCATTTTGGCAGAAAATCTTGCATGTGCCAGGAAGTGAATGGCAAAAGTTAAAAACCTGACGTGTCAAGGCCACAGTGCTAGGCCATGGATTGAGTCTTAATGTTAAGTTGATTTGGATTTTTAGTCATAGACGAATCATTACTACTCATTAACATGTTCTATTTAATTTTTTTTTGTATTTTTCTAAAGAAAGGATTAAAACCAAGAAAAATGTTATGAGTTTATGACAGTCCATATAAATAAACTGTATCCAATTTACTCTAATAACCCATAATGGTGTGTAAATACTGACTTTCTGTAAATATAGAAACATGTAATTTAACATAGGCATTACTGTGAGACTGGATGGTCCAGGAGCTGGCTATTTACCACTCACTGCAGGTTGACTGGGCCTAATCCAGCCTGGCTCAAGAACTGAACAACAGATTTTGTTCAGTCACTTGTGCAAAATGAGTTATTTCTGTTTGCTTTCTGGTGGGGTGGGCAAAGCCTTAGTCCCCTGGGTACTGATTGGCTTCTGTGTCAGGAGCACGGATGTGCTTCTGCTCCTTGCTCCTCCCTGGTTTGGTCCTAATGCAGGGCTTGAGGCAGCTGAGCTGGCAATGGGCATGCATGTGCTGCTGCTGCTCCACAGCCGTGCACAAACAGACCTCTTCATTTCCTATTGCTGCCAAACTGACACCCCTTACCAACTCTAAAATTCACTTTAAGAGAAATCTGAGGGGGAAAAAAGAGAAATTGGTGTTATTTACTTGACATTCTGTAATGGTGTGTAAAATACATACAGAATTCTGTAAATTGTATAAATACATTGCTATAGAATTTTGAAAATTGGTATTATTTGCTTGATGTGCCTTCACAGCATTTTCTTGTAACTGTGCATATCTGTAATAATGGCATTGCAAAAAGACATCATCTTTTTACACCTGGAAAGAATGTGAGAAAATTTCAGAAGGACCAAGACCAGGAGTATTTTCTTTCTTTGATTGCTAAGTTGGAAGAAAGAGGAGAAAAATTGTGGCAAAAAGTGGATAAAGTTTTTCACCCAAAGTGGATCTGTCAGCTACTGGGTGAGCTGCATGGGCAAAAAAGGTGATGCAGATCGAGAGCAACGTTATGGCACAGACTGGTTTGTGGCTGCAAGCATTCCATGTCAGGCTGTGCTTCCAAGCCAAGTGGGGTGGGTAAAATGTTGCCAGTGCAGGGAGCAGAAAGAGAAAAATCAGAAAAAAATTTCTTAGACTACCACTAATCTGTGCAGAACTTGAACTGCCCACTGCTAGCTGGAAGGGAAAAAAAAGGCCTCTCTGAATGACTGGTGTAATATTTGGAGGCTGGAGATGAGACTATCCGATCTTTGAAAAAGTCACTGCTGCTGTCCTCATGGAAGAAGATTATAGAGTCTTAGCATCATAGAATAACCTGGGTTGAAAAGAGCCTCAAAGATAATATAGCTTCAAGATAAACCTGTTTAATACACACAGATCACATGGAAGTGATCAAACTGCTTCCAGGGCAGTCTTAGGTTTGTTTGGAAATGGAAAATAGTAGGAGGAGATGCACCTGGAGCTTCCAATGTCTCCACTGCATGTTTCTCAGAGTCACTTCCATCTGCTGCTTAGGCCACCTAGTCCAACCCTCCTGCAATGAACAGGAACACCTACAGCTCCATCAGGCTCTCAGAGCTCCATCCAGCCTCACCTTGAGTGTCTCCAGGGAACACCTACCACCTCTCTGGGCAACTTGTGCCAGTGCCTCACTTCCCTTATTATGAAAAAGATTGCCTTATATCCAATTACAGTGTCCCTTCTTTTAGATTAAACTCTTTTCTCCTTGTTCTATCATAATAGACCCTGCTATAGAGTCTGTCCCCTTCTTTCTTACAGCTTCCCTTTACACACTGAAAGGTTTTTCTCAGGTCTTCCTGAAGCTTTCTCTTCTCCAGGCTGAAGAGCCCCAGCTCTCTCAGTCTCTTGTATCAAGCAAAGAGGCAAATATAAGCTCCAGCTCTGCTACCCTTGGCTATGGAATCAGAAAAAAATGGGCTGCCACCCATGCTGGGTACCTCATTGTTCAGGCTTCTATCCCAGCTCATGACTTCTCACATGGTCCCTGTGAAGTCCATTACACGCTGTCCTTGCTTTGCAAATGTGGAGCTTTGGCTCTTTTTTTTTGGCTTCTATTGCAGAAGTGCAAAGTTCTGGTTTCTTAGAAATTCTACTGAAATACTGGGGACTTACCCACTGCTGCTGAGGCTAGGTAGGTGTGCCTGGAGGTGGGTACCTCAGTGAAGAAGAAATCAACATCCTTCTCAACTCCTCAATATCTTTTTTCCTTGTGGCACATTATTTACTGATCTAAGAACAGAAACCAGAAGACTTCTGATTTCCAGACTTTTATCTCTGCTCTTAGAGTGCTAGAACTCTCCATGGGTTGCTCACAGAGCAAACCTTCCCTGCCTTAGCATCCATTTTCACCTTCAGAGCATTACAAGGGGGTTTTGCATCTGTCCCCCAACTCAGTACCAGGGACATAAGCAGACCTCCTTTTGTCAGGAAGTAGAAGAGGCCTGCTGCCCAGGACCTCGCAGTTGAATATTTATCACTGTGAAGTGAGCAGGGCATGAATAATTAGGTTTCAAATTTAGGATTTATAAAATTTATCTATCAAGGACGGAAGCACCCACAACAATTACTGATTAAAACAAGGGAGATGCTATTGTGCAAGATGTCTCAATGGTTCTGTTGTGTGCTTGATGTGAAAATAGAAATAAAAAAATAATTTTTAATGGTCAGGAAATTTGCAATGAGAAGAATAGTCAAGTTCAACCTGCTAAGGAGTTCATAAAACAGCTCTGTTGCCATTTTTCCCCCCCTGTGATTGTATACCTTTAATAGCTTATAAACATTTTCCTCTACCTGATTCTGTTGGAAAAGATTCCTTCATTTTTCATTCAGTATTTCTGAAGTCTGGTCTTCAACATATTATGTTTTAGAGCTATTCTGGTCTTTGCCCTGAAGCAGGAATGTCAGCATGTGATCCTTGGTTAGGACAGACGACTACATGCATTACAAATATGCTGCAGTGATGCTCAGACTGAGTGGTGTAGTCCATTGGATGACCTTGTCCTGTGGTAGCTATCAACAGAGGGCTGCAACATTATTCGTTCTATAAAGCATTATATCTTGATGTTATCATAGGAGAGATCTTTTAAAATAATCCTTAAGACACACAGAGTTTATTAAGCCAGTCTCTCAAACTCACACTTACAACTGTCCTACCATGTCTAGCAGTGTATAAATTACAGTTTAGCTGTGTATTGCTTACTGATGCAGAGGGTTTTCCTCATAGCAAAACAAAACAAAAAACAAACAAACAAAAAAACAACAGCTCTTTCTTTTTTTTTTTTTTTAAGATCAGAGGGAGGTATTTTCATATGCAATGCTCATGACTAGCAACTATGGCATAGTCAAAAGAATTCTGGATCAGACTGAACTGTCAACATATTTCTCCCATTTCTGTTTTCTTGAGAAGTCACAGATGATCAAATTATGGTGATATGCAAACTATGCCCTGTAAATTTTCCATGTCCAAAGGGCCTGAATGTATGTGTATCTTGCTACTGGAGGCAGTAAGTCTAGGTGAAAGGAGCATTTCTGCAATGCTGTAATTCATTTATTTTACCGAAACCGTCTCCTTGAATGTAGGTTTAAATAAAACTATTATTATTCCTACCTTTTTTGAAAGGGTAGATGTAAACATTGAAACAGTGCCTTGAAATATTCTCTCACAGCTGTGCTTGAGTGTCTATTTCTTTATTTTACACCTCTTATGTAATGTAATTTCTACTGCTTTTTAGAAACCTTTGCGTTGGTATAAATATCCTACACACATTGACTTTGTTACAGCTAAATTATGTACCACTGCTGTCTTCAGATAAGCTAATTTTCTGTTTCTCCCGTGTTTTGGCAGACTAGACAGTAGTATTACATAACATTTCTCAGACATCTTTTTTTTTCTTTCTTTCTTTTTTTTTCTCTCTCTTTTCTTACTGATAAAACCATTATTTTTTATATGGAGACTGCAGTTATTTTCATAGCCCTTCACAAAGAAGCCATGGGCCAGGACCTGTGTCCAGCCTCATCTTTACTCCAAGGAGAGTGAAGCAAAAGACTCGCTGGCTGCAAATGCCAGTGCATTTTCACCCTTGAAACACTGTTCGGTTTGAGTCCAGATGAAATCAGTGCTCATATCTTCCTCTTCAGTATGGTTTGGTCTATCTCGACCCTTGCTTCCTGACAGACTCACTAGAAGATTGTCCCATGTATTGTATCAATTTATTCATTTGTGGTAGACACGTTTTCATTTCTCCTTCCACAAAGCATTTTCTCTGTTCTATCTGTCTTTGTTATCATCTCTTAAGATTAGTTGATATCTAAAAATCAGCTGTAGATATATTGTTGACCTGGTTAGCTTGAAGTCTCTCCTCAGCTTCTTTGCTATTTCTCATATGCAACTCATTTAATTGTAATGATTCAACACATATGCTAAAGTTGTGAAGTTAGGTTGCCAGTCACATTTATTGCAAGACTTGAGGTATTTTCTGAATAATGAAAATCACATACACATTCCCATCTCCAGTAAGAAAGTTTTCCTCACTCGTGCCAGTCCATCCTTCATCCCAGTCCTTTAGAGGAAAGCGGTTCTTCTGGCCCTCTCAGTGGGCATGCAAATCACTACTGAATGATCTGCTGTGTTGCCTGCTCTTCAATATTAGCTCTTTTCCTTTTTGTCCTCTTCCAACCAATATTTTCAGTCTTCTTAATGCTATTTTGTAGTATTCAGATGTTGAGGCAGTTACAGTCTAGGAAATCTGTTTTTTGTAATGATTGTTGTTGGTTCAAATTCAGTCTCATTTCTAATCAAGCCAGCCTATAAAAAAGGAAAAAAAATGGTGATGGAAAAGAAGACTATACAATGCTACCCTTTATTTCAAGTGAGTTTGAAGGATAGCTAATGTGAACTTTCCTTTGTTAAGATAAATATGAAGAAGTTTGTGTACTCTTAACTGTCTTTCTGCGTGAAGTCCATAATATCCCATTACTTCTCTGCTATTCTATCAAAAGCTTTTTTCAGTGTTTATAAAGTTCCTGTACAGTGAGCTCCCTGAATGCTCTAAGAGGCTGTTCTCACAGAATGTCAAGACCTGCTCTTTTCCAAGCAAGATGTCTTCTCCTTGTTTCAGCCTCTGTAACAGTGTTCCTGCCAGGCATTTGCTTGGTACAAACAGGAAGATGCTGTATCTTGGCTTCTTCTGCTACAAGAGGAGTTCTCTCAGGAAAAAAAGTCTTCCTTCTGGAACTACACAAAGGGTTTCATACTTGGCTTCAATGGAATATGCACCTCTTATCTTCACAACCTCAGCCCATATTCCACACACTTAATTAATGTTTCCATTTTGTTAGTCCCATTATCAATCTGAAAACTGCACTGATGGTGTATGCCAAGAGGCTCATGTTTGCCTGGATGAAAGTAGAATGCTCCATCCCAGGACTTCTACTCTACTGGATTGTGTGAGTGCATTGTGGAAAGCAGACCAAGATCTTTCTCAGTTGTTACTAACTCTCTTTGGTACATAAATGTAGTGGTTGTGACTTGTTAAAAAACATGCTCTAGCTGGACAAGAAGCTTGAAGGTATATGTGAATGTGTTCCTTCCTAATTCTGTTCTTGTATTACTTAAATAACCATTTAAAAATTAGTCAAGATAATCCTGAGCTGAAATTTTACATCCGAAGTCTTGTTACTTACAGTCATAGTTGCAGAGGTGATAATAATGAACTTCTTCACAGCCTATGAAGCAATGTGCAGCAGAACAGCACTTGCTTTCTTGATGGAAAATGTGATTTGTTCACAGAAATGTAGTCTTGAATACAGTGTTCAGCTGTTACGTGGATGTGCTGAGCCTTTAATGCCCAGTAAAAGCACTTACTGCCCACCTGCCACAGACACTCATCAAACCTTCTCCTCAGCTGCCTGATGCCAGCTGTGAGGCTGAGTTTCCACCAGAGCAAAGGGCTTTCCCAGGCTGAGACTCTGCAGGGAGGGTCCTTCCCAAGCAGTTAAAGCCATGGCTTCAAAGAGGAGAGAGGTGGCAAAGAGATAAGTGGAGGAAGTCAGGTTCATCTCAGAAGATATGCAATGAAGGCCTTGGGTTTGCCTGGGGAATACTAGCACAGTGTGGAGACATACAGATTGTGGAAATATATTTTTCTTCTTAGCAGCTCTAGATCATTCATTGTGCACTTTTAATGTGTGATCTCTATTCTCTAGGGTTATTTCCCCAATTCAAGTAGCATTAAAATCATTCAGACCAAAGAGGGGAGTTTGGTTTTCAGTCCTTTCTGCATGTGCCAAGGTCTGTAAAGATCTATGAGGCCTGCTCTGACAGTAATGCCTCCTATTTTATTATGTTGGGCCATGACATTCAGAGGCAGGTGGTAGTGATATGGCAGTAGAGGCTGAACCTTCCCACCAATATCCCGTTCTGTTTTGTTGCCATGTGACAGATGGCAGCAGAGGGGCAGTCTGACAGAATGGCATCTGACATGGAAGTGTGTGGCAGCTACATGAAAAACAAACCACTTTAGGACAGCCATGCAGGTTTTTACAAGTGTGGCATGCAGGCTCTTATTCATCTCTGGCAAAAACGCATAGCTAATGATAGTGACTACATTGAAAAAATAGAGTTTTGAAGCTAAGGATTTGCTTTCTCAAATAACGCTATAGTGCTGTTTGTATCAGTAGTGTTTTCCATGGGGATAAATTGGAGGCATTACTTTTGGAGCAACCTAGGTGGAAGTTGACATGAGCAAATGGTGAAGAGGAAGGTGGCTGGTGATGTGAGAGTGGCCAGTGTGAGCAGACACTCATGTTCCCTCTTTGCAAAATCCCCAGGACACCACAGGGTGTTATTGGAGGCATGAAAAGTTCTATGCCCTGGCTTGCAGAAAACCAAAGCTTATATGATCAATATAACCAATATAACTAATGAATCAGGCTTAATGATGAGAGAAGGTAGGAAAACGTAGGGGTTTTCTTTTGTAATGCTACTCCTCAAAGACATCACTTGGTGCTCTCTGCAGAGGTGTTTCTCTTGCTGGGATCATGCTCATTGACATCTTAGTCTCCAACAGCCAGTCAAAATGCTTTATTGGAGCTGTAGCCTGATACAAAAATAAGAAAACAAGAAAGGATATTAGTCATATCTTTAATAATAATAACTAAATTAGTATTAATAGACCAAGAGAAGTCCATTGTAGCATGGGTTTTCTAGGAACAAGACAGGAAATGTAAGATTAAGAAAAAGGTATGTCATTTTGACTTGCTTCTGCTTCCCAAAAGGATATGATGATCCCCTTTATAATCTCTCTGAAACTCACCGCAACTGTGGTGGTGTCAAATTATGAGATTATGAGCAGAAGTCCACCTTGAATTCCTTTGAAACAAAACACATTTGCCTGCTCCATTTTACTTTGAGGAGGAAGGACTGGGAATTTGGCACCAGTCATTCTGGTTCTGGGAAGACACGGGTAGGGACATCTTCAAAAATGGGACAACACACATATATTTGCCACTTTGTGATAATCAATTTTGGAAATGACCTATGCGAACTGTAAGAGAACTGGAACATTTTGAGTTCTGTGAGGCAGCTGATTCTAACTTCAGCCAAGCCATCTACGTTTGACTGTATGGTAGCTGAAAGCATAGGAGTCTGTTGGATTTCTGAACTGAAATAAAATCAAACTAGAGAAAATCAGCCATAAAAGCAGCGCTGACATAATGAAACACTGGAAATAACTGTTGCCTCTTCTGTCTGAAGTTTTGGCCTGAATTTTTTTCCTAATCTTTCTGAGGATGAGCATTCAGCACCAGAACTCTTGTGAGATCCATAAAATGAGAGCTCACTTGCTCCTGAAATCTCAAAATTGGAATGCTGTCTTTAACAGCAATCGATAATGGATGGCTATGTTACTTAGTGAGTTGTAGTGGAAAGGCCCAAATACGTATTTCATTGACAGAACTTGGGAAGGCTCTTGGTTTCCCTGTGCTTTTCCCTGCTTTGTTGTCTGCTCTAATCTTGGCTGGAGTCTTGCTGTCCCTGTCCTTCAGGTAGCTGCAGAATGCTCACCTGTCCTTGAAGGTCATTTGCTGTCACCATCTCAGTAACTCTGCAGTTCAGACTCTCTGGCTTCTCACTGACCCTCCTGACTTTCATGTGTGTCATGCAAAACTGGGCACAGCACAGCATTCCTGAATATTCCAATACTATGTACTGCAGAGATGTCCTATCTCCTTCATAAAAAAATTATTTCCAGGGGCTCCAATGAGCCATGTCCCTTCATTCCAGAAGATGCAGTTACTGAACCCTAATCCTGTCCCTTGTCCCTAGTTTGAAGCACTGCACTACAGTGTAGTGTCCAGTTATTTTTGTATATCAAAATGTGGAGATCTGCTAGAAGCACTTGGTTCACAGGATTAAATCTCTGGGCTCTGCAGAGAGTAGTGCAGCAGAATGCGTTCTTCCCAGCTCCTTGAGAGCAGAGTGACCTTCAGCAGCTTAGTTCTTTTTCTGAAAACTAAAAACATTCATCTGGAATGTTAATTAATCTGCAGTGTAGCAGGCTATCAGGCTTGCTTTTAATTTGTGTTAATGACAACACATATTTGAGCAGAAGCAGTTGAAAAAGTGTCAGTACTGACTGTGGAACCTGGACCAGTAGACTTTTAGAGGAGTTTTTAGCATTTTGTTTCACGTGGGTTGCTTTTACTGGAGATTTTGAGCTACCAGCTTTTGGTCTGACCTGTCTGAATTGCATGAAAATGTAGCTGAAAAACAAAAGGTTGAGAGAGAGATGAAAACAATCTATCTACAGGGGACATTTATTGCTGCAGAGCTCCAGAAACATGCTTGCTGCACACTGCTGCTGGTGGGGAGGCAGCTGTGGGCTCACAGCTGTGTTGTCCCTCATCTGTCCATGGGATGCTGGAGGCCCACACCAGCTGGTCTTCAGTGCCCAGCCCAGGGACAGCCTGGAGACTCCCGTGGTAGAGACACAGCTGGTGTACCAGGTAGGGTCTCACTGGCTTGGAGATATACTCCACCTCACCTCCTGCTCAGGGCACATTTTGCTTGCCTTTCTTTTGACCACCCAAAAATTCCTGTCAAAGCTGATAATCCGATCCTGAAAGTCAAACATTATGCAGCTGCCAGGCAGAACACTGGCAGACACTCATCCTGTCTCATGCACCAGGTTTGATTTTCTTTGACTACTGCAGCAGTGAGTAAGCAAAAGCAGAGCTCCTGACCCTGGAAAGACCAGCAGCATGACTCAGGACTCACTAAGCACGTTCCCTGCTGTTAGGTAGTTGCCGTTTTGTAAACTCAGCTTCCTCTCATGCTGGGGCAGAAAAAAAAAAAAAAAAGGAGGTAAATTAAGCAAACGGTACAGTTCTGCTGCTGTGCGTGCTGTGCATTTTCAGCATTTCTCACATCCTTCCCAAGGAGGCTTCTCTCCTCTCTGATTGCTGATGTTCCAGCCAAAGCAGAACAAGAAGGATACTCAGCGGATGGCACTGCTCCTGGCCAGGCACGTCTTGTCGAACAGCCTGAGTGAGCTCTGACTGTTTGGTTTTGCAGATTAGGCCAGGGGCTTTCATAATTTTATGTCTCAGACAGCAGTGACCACCTGGCCAGTCTTTAGCAAATAAAATACCATAAATACATTCTGAAAAATGTGAGCATAATACTCATGAAGGACTATTAATGAGTGCAGAAACTATGCAGGCCTGCAAATACGCCTTTGTCCAGACCTACAACATTCCGGTCACTTTGGTCCTAATGGAGACAGCCAGTTGTGGTTTTATGATATAGATTATGGGTGAGTGCCTGTTGCTGTGACTGCCAGTCACAGTTTTGCTGCAGAATTCATCAAGGTCTGAGTTTTGATCTTTTTAACTAATCAGAGGGAAGCTACACAAATCATTACATTATGAATATATGCAAAGGTCACCCTGTTACTTAGAACCAGCACATATATTTTTTGAACACGACACACTGTATCTGAAAACATAGATCACAGATGTGAAAAAGCTTCTTAGGATATCATGCAAGAACTAGAATTATTTCTTACTGGATTTTTTTTTTTTTTTTTACATTTTATGTTCTCCAAAGTGGAAAGCTTCCATTTCAGAGGCATTGGAGACCTTATTTGCTAGAGGTGGAAAAACAACAGCAACTAAAGTCTTCAGAGAGAAAACTTCAGCTGAACTAGACAGTTCAAGAGAAGAGTCCTGTGTGGAAAATATACTTTGGATATGGTACACTGGAGCAATATTTAAGTTGGCTATTTTCTGTCAGACTAGACTCTAGTCTGACAGTCCATGCAAGGCCACACATGCTCCTCTCATCTTGAAAACTTCTTTCTTCCATGGGAGACAAACCAAGGCAGAGCAATCCAAAGGGTGAATTTGTGAGTTCCCACAATGCACAATGAGCTCTATTAGGTCAGGGTCATTGAATGATGAACTTTTTGGTCATTCTTATTATGGAAGACTGAGGGAACCAGAGCTCCTGGCCAATGACTCTCCATGATGATGAGCAATGTTGTTTAAAACTGGAGGAACTGAGAGGTGGCAATTCCCTCACAGGATGAATGATGATGATGAGTTGAAAACCACCTGAACACTACATCAGTGTGTTTGCCTGAGCATCCTACTGATGTAATTTCAGCTGCAAAATAGGAAATACTTTGATGATACCCTTGTGTCTGTAGTCCCTTACACAAATGGCTCAGTGCTGGAAGCAGTTTATTCCTTCCAGATCCACAATGATCTTGATTTCTCTTATATTTCTCTATTTAACGCTTCCTTTCCATTTTTAGATTACTGATTTAATAGATAGGATATTTCTTATATGGGATCATCAACTTTTACCTTCTTTCAGGCACAACCTTCCAGAAAATGGACAGAAAAATGGACATCTGGAGGGAGAGTTCTCCCACCTCCCACCCTTATAAGAGTTGGGAAGTCTCCTGCATCCTGTCCTTACAACACTGTGAAATACCCCTGAGGGAACAGCACTGTGACTGTCATGGAGTTGTTCACACATGAATTATTGAACCTTTTCAATGCAAATATTCCTTACAGAGGCTCTACCCCATCACACCAGTAAAGTTAATGCTTTAAGGAGAAGCGTCTGCAAGTCACTGTTTCTAAGAACACCACACTTGCAAATTCCTAGAACACTTTTTCTCTGTGTAAGTAAGCAGGGAACGTTGTTTTGCTAGACAGAGTATGTGAATGACAAGCCAGTGCCCATCGACTCAAGTCCTTTGGAATGCGAATAGATTTCCAGCACGAGGCTGAATACTTCTGTTTGTTAACTCAGTGGAAACTACTTGGCATAGGAACATGTTCAAATCATGATGGAGGCGTTTGAAATTAGTACAAAGCACTCCTGCTGGCTGGGAGTCCAGCTGCTGAAAGTAGCCATGAAACCAAACTCATCCTTTTCAGGTTTGTTAGTTAGAAAAGGTTCTAGAAAGCCTGTGCTGTAGACTTTTAATTTCTGCTCTGTCAAAACTGATTCTGAAAGTTCCTCATGGTCTTCCAAAGTATTCCTAGCCAAGACTGGTTATGTAATGCTGAGCCTCAAAATGCAGGAGATATCTAGTTGTTCAAAATCATTTCTGAAAATTTTTGCAACATTAAATTGTGTCAGGTATCGACAATTTCCTGGAATTCTGAGACCTGAATATTCAGAAGGCTGCTGTGTTTCCTCTCTCCCCAAATCCAAGTTTGCCCCACAAAGTCCCAGCCACAGCAGAATCTCTCTGTGAGCAGACGGCCACCAAAGTGCAGGTGTGGGAAGAGACTTCATCTTCAGCATTCACTATGCTCACACAACTCTGTGTTTTTTTGTTTTGTTTTGTTTTGTTTTGTTTTTATGTTAAAATTCAGCATCGTTACCCTGCTTCTTTAAGACTGTACATTTTAAAGTAGAGCTACTTCCAGCTTCCCTAATGCTCTTCCATTACCAACTTCAAGCCTAACCTGCCTGTATCTGATGGAGCTGATCACTAATGAGAATGCTTCTGGTTCTTGGAGTCTGTTGAGAACTGAAGCTTAGGGTGATGAAGGGACATGAAGGTAGAATACTGTAGTTCCTTTTTCTTCTTCAAGGAGAAGGAACTTCACCTTGCATTGACATACCTATACCTAGTCAAAGACCTTCAGGGTCTCCCAAGATCATAGAATAACAATCGTTTGAGTTGGGAGAGACCCTTAAAGGCCACCTAGTACAACTCCCCTGCAATGAACAGGGACACCTACAGCTGCACCAGGTTGCTCAGAGCCCCATGCATCCTGACCTTGAGTGCTTACAGGAATGGGGCATCCATCACCTCTCTGGGCAACCTGTGCCAGTGCCTGACTATCCTTATTGTGTAAAACTTCTTCCTTATACCCAGTCTAAAAAATCTGAAATTTTTCTTTCTATTCCAAAAAAAAAAAAAAAAAAAAGATGTAATTCTGTTAGTTTTTACATTATCAATTGTATGTGAGATTCAGTATTATGAATCATGGCCTCCAATAATGCTGTTTTTTAGATAATTCAACTACAGACAAGTGTTACAGATGAATTTTTAATTTTATTAAATGAGATCTAAAAATAACTTCATACACAAGTGAATTGATCTTATTATAATTTGAAAAGCAATAAGAAGCCCACTGTAGGAATGGTGGGGCTGGCCAGATGAGAAATTGAGGTTAGTGAACTAAGAACAAGAAAATTATCTGCTCCTTTCTTCTCCTCACTGTTTTACTCTCTGGCTGAATGAGACTGGGGAATTGAAATAAAATAAGAAACCTGCAATGGTGTCAATCTGCACAGTGTCCTATACTTGACATTGGTGGAAATGTAAGGTTATTTGTTATCTGCAGTGCTCAATGAGCTGAGCAAGACAGGGGATGGTATGAAGACCTGAACATTTTATATTCTGCTTTCCCCCAGGAATGAGATTCAGGGTAACTTTAGGGAGAGCCCAACATTGTCTTTGTGGCCTAGCAAGTCAGAAGCTACTGCTCTGGCCTGTATGTATTACTTTCCTGAGTGTTAATGAGTAGTTAGATTAAGGGACAAGCAAAGACATCCTGTGGGGAAAAATGCTGAAGTCCCTTGGCTGTTGCTGTGGGTTTGGACAGCCACTGCTACTACATGGGCTCAGCTGAGTGACTTCTGTGCTGCTGCTCCACTTTCTTAGATGTGCCTTCCCCTGCCTCCCCAGCATTCATCTGTAAATTATTATGGAAAGGAAACTAAAACTCATCAGTCCTTCTGCAGCTTCTGCTCAGTCTGGTGTTGTACATCACTCCCTTCTTGCTTATGCACCAAACTGTCGGTGTAAGCAGTAGGTTGTTTTTATATTTAGAAAGCAATGTATTAGCTGAGTCGCAGTTTGTCTGGCACATGGCTTGTTATCTTTCTTTGTCCAGCTTTCAGTAATTTAATTTTAGGAGGCAGCAGTTTCCACTTTCAAAAGAACATCTAGGCAACATTTCTTTCAGTTCTCATTTGTTATCAGTTTTTATCAAAGAAATGTTTTCTGCTAGTTGTGCACAGCTTGCTTAGTGCATGCTTCCTTCATTGCCTCTAAAAATGTCAACTTGATTCCAGGAGAGCTGACACAGCAGCCACCATGTCGAGCTGTCCCCTTTGACATAAATACTGAGGTGTTGAGGACTTCATTAGGGCTCCAGGAAAATCCTGATAAATGCAGTCAACAGCTGTCAAGAAAACAGAGATGAGAAGTATAATAGAGATAATGTTATTTTTAATTTATAACTTGGGAGAAACCTCATTCCATCTAGTGGGTGTGGCAAGGTATGATTCAAGCTCAACACGCGAATGAAGCATCTTTCACCTTAGAGCCAGCTGAAACACCAGGAGCACCACAAGGGCTTGATACTGCTAGTGGAAGGGGCTGTCCAGGCCGCTGACCTTGGGCAAACTTGTGAGATGTCAGTTACATATACATAGACAGAAAAAGGAGAGGAAAGCAGAAGGGAGTGAGTGGGGAAATCTTCAAGGGACCTGGTCAAGACACACTATGGGGCAATTTGGGGAACTGGGCAATCACTGGGTAAATAAGCAAAGAAATTATTGTCTGGGGTTTGATTCCATCCAATGCAGGGCTTTATATGTGGCCTTTAAATAAACAGGATTACAGCAGAAAATAAAATAAATCCTTGTCTGCGTCATTCTCTTCCCAGTGGAAACAACGTGGACACTGAAGTCTGGCTGCTACTTGCTCAAGTCACAAAGAGTCTGTGTAGCAGAGAAAAACAGAGAGCATGTGAATATTCAGAGAGAGAAAAGTCTTCAGAAACAAGGTGTAAAACAGAAACAATTGATAAAACTTCAGGAGATGGATTTTTTTCCAGCAACTGCTAAGCATAAAGTAAAATTGAAAATTGTCTATATATCATTTATACACAAAGAAGGACTAGAAGCAGGACAGTAGAGGGTATTCCAGATAGGCAATATTCAAACCAGAGGTACAATTATTGTGGCACCATCTGTAAGCCTCTAAGAACAAATGCTGTTCATAAGACGATCAGTTTGGCATTTTCATTTCCAAAATTAAATATGTTGTTTGTCACAGTGAGAACTGAGCCAATGCCATCATCAGGGAGGAGAGGGCTTTTGGAAGTACCCCTCTCACTTGGAGGTGTGTGAGATTCACAATGTGTACCTCAGGACAGCCCTGACTGCTTTGCTTGGAAATATGAGGAAGGTGGCCGTGAGGTCTATGCTTCACCAGCCTGAAATGGGATTTCCCACAGAGAGCTGCAGAACTGCAGGGGAAGGCCTCACCACCCAGGGAGTGAGAAGCACAGGGAATAACAGTGCTGCAAGTAACAGGGGGAATTACATCCAACCTTTTCAGCACCCAACAATGTGCCTGCACAGAGCCTGCTGCAGAGGCAAGAACTGCAAGCCGGTCTGGTCTGCCAGTGCTTCCCAGAAAGGTGGTAGCTGACAGCAGGCAGCAGTGCCAAGTGTTTTTTCTCAGCCTTTAATAAAACTGTGAGATTCCTTTTACAGCTGTGCAGTTCTGGAGAAGCTGGAGGCTCGCATGGATTTACACGACAACAGGGTTTGTTCCTGGGCGGATAGGAGGGGGAACTGTTAGCATTCTTGTACAAAGAATATGACCAGAGACAGCTGGCAACCTATTTCTGGGACTCACTACTTCAGTTTCTCAGATGACATCTGAGAGTAACTACCAGAATTTAATTCTCATTAGTACATTCTTGACAATTTTTGTAGTATGCACGATGTGCAAATTCTGCACCTCTTCTACTTGTCTAAATATTAGGAAAAAAATCATCACGGAAGACAGACACCTATCCAACTGTTTTCTCCAGCCATGTAATTCCCATTGCTGTGTGTTTTGGTTTGCATGCAGCCATCTCTGCCTTTAAATAGACTGTAAAGATTACTCCACCCTCCCCTTCCTTTGTTTCTCTGCTCTAAACATAAAGAAGTGAAGAATGAGCCCAAAACTGCCTCTAATGCCACAGTATATAAAGGATTTGTGGCAGCAGTCAATACACTAAAAAATCTTGCATGCTATGATTTAAAGTAGTGTAATGAGGGATGTCTGGCATTCACCAATATATGATCCAGGGGAAAAAATAGGAGGGAGGTGGTTTGTGCTGTCTGGTTTAGGCTGTGTCAGGCTTCAGGCTGAGGTGCAATTCAGTCTACTTCAGGCAGGTACTTCCAGGGCATGTCCTGAGTGAGATGAGATGGTCTTTGGAGTACAGCCCTATTTAGGATTAAAGCCTGGAGGCCACAGTCTCTGTAAGCCTTCTGAGGAGGAGGAAGCGAGAAGAGACCAGGCTGATATTCTCTGTGGTACCTGATGGAGATGGAGGAAGGCAGATTGTCCTAGCAGACGAATGTGACACAACTGTCATATATCAGGAGATGTTGCTAGGCCTTTCCTTGAGTGTATGTGCACTCCACATCTCGTGTGGCTCACCCATCCCAAAAGTAATGAGCACAAAAAACCTCATTTGCACACAGATGTGTGAGTTACTGGTCTCCTCTCTCAACCCTATTGGGGGATCAGGGATCTGCTGCTGTGCATACTGTGGTGATGCCAAGCAGTAGCAATCTCTGGCACAGCCACAGTAGTGGAGGAGGGTGATGCCATCCTATCACATTTCAGAAGGGTTGGCTCAGACGCCTCATGACACTGCATCACTGCAGGGAGGAGGACAAACCTCTCTTACATCTTGTTGCTGCCTGTTGTCTCCAAGCACTGGCACTGTGTCATGGAATTGGGACGTGCTGTGGGAAGGCACGTGGCCCTCACAGGGCTTTGCTCACAGCTGGAATGCCACCATATTCCATTATTTTGGCTCAATCTCTATCCCAGTTCCATCCAAGTTCCAATATTTGTGCTTAGAGCATACAGGATGGACAAATTCAGCACAGAGAGGCCCAGTGCTGAGCAATCCCAGCTTGATAAAGCAGTGAGCAGCGGCCTTGCTTCTTGGGGGTTCAGAGTTATTCAGGGGTAAAAATAAATAGAGTACAGTAGGAATACTTCCAAAGCAGGAGGGAATTGAACTGCCTGACCTCAGCAGGTGCTTTCTGTCTAGCTTCCACAGAAGGAGGATGGCAGCGTGCTTAGAGCAACAGTAATTAAAACTGAGGACAAGCTAGAGAAAATATTGCTGAGTTTGATCAGCTGGGACTGCCTGGCTGAAGACAGTGCAGCATCCCCTCTTTCAAGTCCTTGCTGGGTCCTGGTGAGGATGTCAGCCCTTGAGCAACTGGTTCCCTTGTAACCACAGAGCAGAGCAATGCTCCTGAACCTTTGCTTTAGGTGTGCTCCTCAGCTGGGACATCATATCACATCAAGTCTAGTGAACAAGTGATGCATCCTTCACTCTAGCACAGCAGACACAGACCCTGGGTTCAAACAACTCAGGCTTGAGCAAAGATTGAAGTCAAACAGGAAAAAAAGAAGCTGCTAGCCTTTAATTTTGTAATAATACAGAATACATTAGAATCATAGAATCATAGAATTGGTTTGGAATGGACCCTTAAAGGCCATCTGGTCCAACTCCCTGCAATGAACAGAGACACCAACAGCTAGATCAGGTGCTCAGAGCCCTGTCCAGCCTGATGTTGACTGTCTCCATCCACCACAAACCTGGGCCAGTGCCACACTGCCCTTACTGTAAAAATTTACTTCTTGATACTCCCAACATTCCCAAATCAAACCTGTTTTACCCATTTGAACTTTGTAAACCCTCTGGTCTGCATTTTAGTCTGTGTTCAATAACCTGATCCTTACCTTATCTCCTTATATTGCACAAGGTGTTTGCTAACATTTAAAGTATCTTTTATCAAAACCTTGGAGGCAAGTTGGTGTAAGCAGTAAGTCTTGTTAGGCAAACACTTTTTCATAGTATGCTGTACTTAACAGCTGACCAAAAATTCACCATCTCCTATCAATAAAATGCTGAGCTGGAACCATCTCAGGTGTTTTGAACACCCCTTCTGAATATTTACATCTGGAGAGTACACAGTGTTTACAAGAACTCCTGTTTATGCAAGAACACTTTCAAAGAAAAGCTTCTTTATGACTAGCTGTACTTTTTCCTTTACCAGTTCATAGAACTTTAGCAATGCATGGCTATTTGGTGAAAACAATAGCATTAATCTTAACCTGACATGTGTAATACCTCTTGGTAACTATTTTCTCTTAAAAAAAAATAAGCTTTTGGGTGGCAGTGAGCTATACCAGGCACTGGGAGCAGGGTTGGAGGCCATCACAGTTCAGTAGCAAGCAAATAGCATTGCTATCTTATGGCACGTGCTCAGCAGCTGGCAGGAAGTGAGCTTGTGCTTGGAGCTCACCATTAAAATGTCCCTGATGGTCCCAGGGTTTCAGCCAACATTTCCAAGTCCTGCTCATTGCTTTTATCCAGGAGGACATGCAGCAAGGTGCCCTGTGCGGGTGCTGCTGCCTCCTCCCCAGTGAGCTGGATGGCTTTCAATCCCATCACTGCCTACTCTGGCATTTCCTCAGAACTAAGTATATTTATCCAAGAGCACTTCCGCAGAAAAGGTCCTTTATGCTCCAATGTAGATTTTCCCTGCCAGCATCCTGACCTTTAGCACTCATCTGCAGGTTTGCCTCAAAATGTTAATTTCTGCTGAGTCCCTGCACTGCGCTGAGTGGAAGCCTGTGGCCATCAGCCCTCCAGTGCCTGGGGATGGCTGCTGAGAACCATCATGCGCAGAGTCACCTTCCCATCATCTTCACCTCTGTCTCAGTCCTTGTGCATTGTGGGTCCCCAGATAGGCCCAGCTGAGCAGCTCAGGAGACAGGAAATAGAGACAAGACAGGAAGGAAAGTGGTGCATTTTAGACACTTGTTAACAGTTCTCTCCTCAAATTGAACAGTCTTTATTCAGTCTTCAGTATGCATGGAAATTGCCTGCAAGTTAGAGTTAATCAGAGAAGATTTATTTTTTAGGGAGGAAGTTATAAATCTGTGTGGGGAAAGATTTGAGAACCAGACCTGAATTTCTGTTTCGCTATTTCTACAGAATCATAGAATGTGCTGCGTTGGAAGGGACCCATGGGGACCATTAAGTCCAACTCCTCTGGCTCCACACAGGACCACTCAAAATCAAAAGTAAAAGGTCAAGAGGATGAAAGCTGCTAGAACAGCACCTACAGATGGTGGGCACTTTAATTGCATGGGCAGCTAACCATTGGAATGATTAATGAAGGGGATGTAGTAGGCTGAATCACTTGAAGGCTATAAATCAAGACTAGCAACCTTAAAGTGCTGTCTTCACTTTCTGTAGTAAGATACTGCTCTTGATGGAGGAATCATTGGGGTGAATTTCATGATGAGCTTGATGCAAAGACTCAGCTAGGTGTTCAGTGCACTAAAGCTACTCTGGCAAGGTCTGGAAATGCTGTTCACTGACCTGTCCGTCTAATGCTTGCAGTAGTCTCTGCCTCTAGCAGAGCTTTGGGTTGGTTGGAAGGAAAGGATGCAAGGAGAGTCAGAAAAAACAGTGGTAACATATATGGATCTCCAAAGCCTGCTAATGCTGAGTTTCCTCCATCAGTACATGCAGTTAGGTCTTAAATTTGAATAGTCAGTGACAGGGCGCTCTGACCAGGGTCTCTGTTTCTGCAGAGGAGAGTCAGTTGCTGAGGACTGAGAGGTACCAAGATGATGCTAAGAAAGGGAATACATCTCCTCATGCTAATGATCGAGGAGGTTAAGGGAGCTGCATTTCAATGCATCTTGTTTCCCCCAAAGTTTTTCTTTGTAGATGATAATCACAGAATCACAGAATTGCAGAGGTTGGAAAGGACCTCAAGACATCATTAAGTCCAACCCCTCTGCTAAAGCAGCTTCCCTACAATAGACTGCACAGGTAGGTGTCCAGGTGGGTCTTGAGTATCTTCATAGAAGGAGACTCCACCACCTCTCTGGGCAGCCTGTTCCAGTGCTCTGCCATCCTTACCGTTAAAAAGTTCTGCATATTTGTATGGGAGTTCCTGTGTTCAGGTTTTAGGGCATTATTCCTTGTCCTATCACTACAAACCACTGAGAAAAGCCTGGCCTCTTCTATTTGTCTCCCACCTCCTTTTCCTCAGGATGAACAGCCCCAGGTCTCTCAGCCTTTCCTCATAAGGGAGATGCTCCAGGCCCTTTATCATCTTTGTGGTCCTCTGCTGGGCTCCTTCTAGGAGATCCCTATCTTTTTTCAACTAGGGAGCCCAGAGCAGAGTAGAAGTGGATCACCTCCTTTGACCTGCTGGCCATGTTCTTTTACTGCACCCCAGGACACCATTGGCCTTCTTGGCAACAAGTACACACTGTGGGCTCATGGCAAACCTGTTGCTCACCAGGACACCCAAGTCCTTTTCTGCAGAGCTCCCCTCCAGAATGTCATCCCTTAACATGTACAGATGCATGTGCTTATTACTTCCCAGGTGCAAGATTGTACACTTGTTCTTGTTAAGCCTCATCAGGTTCCTTCCTGCCCAACTCTCCATGTATTGTTGAATGGTTGAACAGCCTTCTGGTGTCAGCCACTCCTCTTTTCTGTCATTGGTGAACTTGCTGAGGGTGAACTCAGTCCTTTCATCCAGCTTGTTGATGAAGATATTAAACAAGACTGGACCCAGCACTGACCCCTAGTTACAGATCTCCAGCCAGACTCTGTGCTGCTGATGACAACCCTGCCAGCTCTACCAGTCAGCCAGTTCTCAATCCACCTTGGTGTCCACTCATCTATTCTTCACTTTCTAAGTTTCATAACAAGGATGCTGTGCGACACGGTGTCAAAAACCTTGCTGAAGTCAAGGTACACAACATCCACTGCTCTCTCCTCATATACCCAGCCAGAGATGACATCACAGAAAGCTACCAGGTTGGCTGAGCATGATTTCCCCCTAGGTGAATCCATGTTGACTACTCTTGATAATCTTCTCTTCCAATTGCTTGGAGAAGGCATCCAGAACAAGTAGTCATACTTTTATTTAAGAAACCTGTGAGCACTGAGTTCAGTATCTGCAATTCTTCCTTTATGAGCCTGTGAGTAAAAGCAACGAGCCATCAGGTAAGAATGGTTAATGTCTTCTTTTAACTGCTCAAAATTTAATTTTGATGAGGGCACAGCACCAGGCTTGAGGCTCCGGGGAGTATGCAGAGCTGGGGTATGGATGTTTGGCCAGCTGGGAGAAACACAACAGTCTGGCCTGACTCTTAACCCACAGAAAACCTCCAAAGTGCAAATCAACCTGGAAAGTTCATGGGGAGTTGATGATATTCAGCACCTCCCAGGTCTGTGCTGCCAAAGAGTGATTTTAAAAAGTGCATTAGGTATGAGGCTCTGGAACGTGATCAAGGCCTAGCACAAGGAAGTAGCTTTTAATTAACAAGTTCCACATGCTGCATATGAAAACTACACCCATTAGAAATAAAAAAAATTAAGCTATGTATCAAAAAAACCCTAATGTTTAGTTTAGCTGTTTTAATGTAACATAAACATTTCTTCTTCAAGGTGGCACAAAATTTGCTTAATTTTTATAACATCGAAAAGGATTTTACAACTTAAAATATATGCTTTATACCTTACAACTGGTGAAAATTGCATTAATTGTACTGCTTTCGGCAATTGTGCTGGCATAAACTCTTTTCGGTTTTGTTTCCAAAAAATTACTTTTACAGCAGAATACTAAAATAACACATAACCAAACATCTAGATTTATATGCTGAGCTTCAGCCAGTAGAAACCATAGTTAGAATGGAGATAGCTGCTCTTGGACTTTGCAGTTCTACAGAGTTTTATCAACCATATGAAAACAGAAGCTTGAAGAGTTAGTTTGGCTTGGTATTGCTGAAGTTTTTGAGTTAACATTTATTATACCATAGCTGCAATAGGTAGCTCTCTCTCTCTTCTCCCTAGCTGTGGCACAGTCAGACACCTCTTCATGCTCTGGCAGTGTCACAGTGCTCTGCCACACCTGGTGCATGACCAGAATTAGGTGAGTTGGTTTAGTGGATCAGATGATGGGATGCACATATTTTTTGAAGTGTGCTCCACAAATCAGATTGCCATCTGTGGTTTCACAGGTTTTTCAGCAGCTTTTAAAAGTTCTATTTAAACATAAAACAGATCAGCATGGAGCTGTACCATGGGAGGAAGGAGTGGGCAGGGCTGGAGGGGACCGCTACGGTCACTGACTCTGCTCTGCTACTGTGGGCAACCACATCACAGGGTCTCCTGCAGTAGGGATTCATCAGTCTTCAGGTAATATTCTCTGCTCTGTAGGGCCTTTGATAGTAAATGCAGCCTAACTGTACAGCATGTACAGTCCTGATTAAAAAGAGGAGAAAAACAGAAGAAATGCAAGTTAATGCTAGCTGAAGTTAATATTTTTTGAATAGTGGAAACCATCTTTCCATCTACTCAAATTCAGAGCTTGCTGTGTTGCCCAGGATGGCCTAAGACTAAAGCCTCTTTGCAGACCTGCACTCTACAGGTGACTAGACACTGTCCCCAGCGAGACTGCAGAAGGATCTAATGGCTCAGCTCCCACCCATGCCAAGAGGCCTGAAACCACCACAAGCCCCAAGATGTCATCGAATACAAATAAATATTGTCATTTTTTTGATCAGATTCTGAAGCTCTTGATTTGACTGTCTAAAAATTTTCAAGGTTTTCTCTGTAAAAATTTCCCAGACTGTCTTCTTCAGGAAAGAGAATGCTGAAACTCAACTGAGGTAAAAACAACTCCAGGTATCAGGATGTACAGATCATTCCAAGCAGGCCAGGAAAGCCCACAGGCTCCTGGTACTACAGGCATTTCCTGGTGGGTCAGGAAGTTATTGCACAGTGCTTCATGTCAGCTCTGATGGTGGCACTTGAGCAAGGCTTGGTATGCAGGTGACAGGAGGATGCTCTTCCTGGCATTTTGTTTTCCACAAGGTAAGTAGCCTTTCTGCAAATCTGTTTTCCTTGCTTAAAGCATGCTCTGCTGATCACTCATTTGCATTATGAGCACATCACGCTCATGAAGCTCCTGTTCCTCACTGGGCATTTTTCCAGACCCCCAGAGAAGCCAGGCTGCTGTTGATATTACTGGGTCCCTCTCCACTTACCCAAGCAGGATATCACATTGCTGAGGGGTCATAACTAAATTTTGAGAATCCTGCTCCCAGCATGATGAGGTGCAGGTTATCAGACCACCGTCAGCTTTAACAATCTCATTTTCTTCTCTAAAACTCAAGCCTTTCATGCCTGTTCCCTGTAAACTGATGCAAACCCTGGTGCCAGCCATCCTTTGGCTCTCTGCTCCCTTCCGCCACTGGTGGTCAGAGCTGCCTCACTGCCCTGCCAGCTGTCTGCAGTAATCGCTTGCATTCTTCTTCCACCTCACCAACTCCCCATCTGTTTTTCAACTACAGCTTAACTCCCTTTTGATCTGATCCCAAACCATCAACCCCAGCAGGAGCCTGTACATGGGCTGTTCAGAGAGCAGTCCTTACCTCTTCTACACTCCCCAGGCTTAATTTGGTTGAAATCTGTTTGAAATTTAAGATTATACTTAGGGAGATTGCTCAGAGCATGTAGCATGTCGATTGAACCTTTTAATCCAAAACTGTTTTGTAGACATCTTGTAGTGCATGATACAGACAGACCTATAAGGAAGCACTTATCCCCTAATTTCGTAATATCATAGAATCATAATCATAGAATGGATCAGTTTTGATGGGACCTTAAAGATCATCCAGTTCCAACCTCCTGCCTTGGGCAAGGTTGTCGCCATCCAGTTCTGGCCAGTTCTGGCTTCCCAGAGCTCCATCCAACCTGACCTAGAACACCTCCAGGGATGGGGCACCCACAACTTAGCTGGGCAGCCTGTGCCAGTGTCTCATCACCCTCTGAGTAAAGAATTTTTTCCCAACATCTAACTTGAATCTCTCCTCTTTTAGTTTAAAGCCATTCCTCACTGTCCTATCACTATCTACCCATGTAAATTCCATTCTAAATCCATTTTATTCACCCTTAGTGGTTAATGCTATTATCTGTGTATTTAATTTAGTTTCTCAAAGCACTACTATTTAGACAAGATTTTTGGACTAGAGACAGAGACCACCGTATTAATAGCAACCACAACATGGTGCAGTTATTGTATGGTTATGACAGCTTGATCGTGTGATAAAAAACTGTTACCGCTAGCGATTATTTTCTTACTCCAAACACCAGCATTGACTGTAAAATGAAAAGCCTAAAGCTGCACATAAGAACAATTTTCCCAGTTTTACCCATCTTCTTGATCTTGTAAAGTAAGGCAATTTTATCCATGTAATGCCCCGCACTCCCAGCATTTCTTAAGACTGAGGCAACCATTTTCACCATTGGGAGAAGTGGCTACCCAGCATATTTATGAACAGTTTGGTCACACACTTTCCAATTGTGTATTTCAAAGTGTCTCTGTTTTCTTGGTGCTATGATAGATAAAACAGATACACACGAGATACATCCACTTCTACAAACATGAATGCAAAGAGATAGACTACATACACTGCAATTACAGGATAAGCAGAGAGACATTAATGTAAACTGTTGGTGAAGAATGTGTGTTTGGGCAATTGAGTCTCTCTTTTTATGTGTGGGAGCCAAGAAGAGAAAGGGATCAAGGCAGAACTTGCAGGTGAGCACAGAAATCTGCAAAAGAAGAAAAGCAGTATCTGGGAATTATCCAAGACACCTAATCCATATAAGAAATTACTGTATACATTTTTTTTAATAGGTTGATAAATGGAATGTGGTAGGTTACACCAGCATGAAAATCAGAGTCTTTGGTAAAGACTTGCAAAGTTATAGAGGAGAACAAATGGCAATCATCGCTTGATGTAAATTAAAGGAGAAAGCTGAACTTCAGGGACTACCATTTAGCCTGCTTTTAAGGTCTGATCTGTCAAAATTCAGAGTAAACTTGGCTTCCACTGAAATCAGTGGAAGTAGAATATTTTGTGCAAAGAGCTGAATCAACTTGTTCTGATGATTTATTGCTTTTAAAATTTAAAAATTCCCCTGCCATTTTGTTGTGATCAGATGACACTAGGCTGTGTCTCACTGAGAGATCAAGCCCAGTTGTGTATGCTGTCCTGAAGCTCCCTCCTTGCAGTGCCTAACAGGACACAGTTCCCACTCTAGTCAGGTTTATATGTGCTATGCATCCTTTGCCAGCCCTGAGAGCCCAAGCCACTTATGTCCTGCTCCCTGTGAAGGCTTTTCCATGGGTGGAAAGTATCTGTCCTGCACTCAGCTGCTGCTACCGTGGTGTCTGGTACAAACCTGCTCTTGGCTTTTAAGTATATTTCCTTCATTCCCCTTTGGCATCAGAAAACTCCAGCCATTATAAAATTACTTTCTCCCTGTAAGGCACTGATAGAAAGACAGATGGGTGAAAAAAGACCTTTCCCCTCTCTTGGCTGTGTTCATTCTAGCTGCCCCAGCTGCAGGTGCTTCCTTTCTTTGTCCCTCTCTCACTTTACAGTCCTCATGGTCCATCCAGATTCATCCATTCTTACAGCATATTGGAGGAAAAAAACAAGAAAATGGAAGGTTTACAAAAAAACCCTCCTGATTCCAGGGAAAAAGCCAGTCTTGGAATTCTGCTGCCACTGAAGGTCACTGAGTTCTCATGATGGGAACCTCTGCGGGTTTTATTGCTGGGTGACAAAACAACTCTGCATGGTGATATCCATCTTCCATCTAGCTGAGCTGTTTCAAGTCCTCTAAGGACGAGGCAGATCCAAGCTGAACCCAGATCAGGTGGTAGGTACACAAGTACTGAGTTTGAGATCTGAGTAATAGAATAGCTTGGCTGGCACCAGGCTATTCCTTACTAATAGGTCTCACTAAAAGATTTGTTATCTTGACCAAGGAAATGGGCCAACAAAATTATCCTGGGGAGGCTTGTACAGCTTTCTGATGGAACTCTGCCTGTTCTGCTGTCTGTCCTACCTCTCAGAAGGCCCTGAGCTCAAGGGTTGAGGATGTATGTAGAAAATAAAGAGGCCCAGAACCAGCAAGGAAATCAGGGGCTCTGAGTTCTTGTGCTGAGAGCTGTGCGCTGCATGACTAGAGATCTCTGCAAGAAGGTATGTGGGTAATTGTCCCTCCTCTGCTCTTCAGCTACCCTGCCTGCATCATGAAAAGATTTACGCTACATAGCAGAATCCACAGCTTGAAATGACCTGAAGAAACTATGAAGGACAGGCAAGGATACATGTATGCTTGCATATAAGATATGCAGATATGTCTTGGAAGAAAGAGGAAAATGAAGAATGCAAAGCGAAGCCATACCTGGAATTTATTGGGCTATCTGCAAAAGTACTTAAGGGGGCCTCATTTAGGGTTAATTCTTTCATGGATCACCAGAGAAAATTATAGTCTGGTTGAGTTATTTCAATGCACATTAATCTTTCTGCAGCAATCACCACCTTCTTCTTCATAATATTTAAATTAAGGTGTGTATTAATTATTTATACAGTTCCAACCATGTGTATGGATGTTTCACAAAGCAAATAAAATGAGGCCTTATTCACAGAAGACTGTATAACTTAGCACAGGCAGAGGAAAAATGGGTGAAAAATTCAGCAAAGGAGAAGAAACTAAAGTGAGGCAGATGGAGCAGAGTCCTGAGCAAAGACAATGGAAGTGATAGAACTTAGTCAAATTATCCAGGTTCATTGGAGTGACTGAGAAAACACACATAAAGAACAACGTGCCCAGGAAGGCTAGGAGCAGAAAAGAAATTTAAGAGATATTGTTGTTTTCCTTATTTTCTTGAGTCTCATGTTTGTTACTGCACTCACTCATGAGAAGGAATATCACGCTCCAACTTCTGCTCTAGACTGAGTCAAAACATTTTTTCTCTGCTAACTGGATGCTTTGAGTACCAACATGTTGCAAAGGCTCATTCCCTTTCTTTGTCTCCATGTTTCATCCAGTGCTTCTGGGTCCCTCTTTCAGTAAACTTTAATTAGAGCAGGTAAGCTTCAATGAAAACCGGTGATCTTGCTGAATCAGCATTTTCTTCCCAGGGGAGACTTAATCAGTAGAAATTTTCACCAGACCTCTAGGTAGGCACCTTAGTGGGGCTGCCTTCACATACATGCACTATCCTCTAGTCCGTCCTTGTGGAATAAGCCTGCCACCCCACTCTCCACAGACCTTGCACGTTTACTAAAGAAAAGCAATTTTTTATTTGCATCTTGCTCCCTCTTTCTATCAACCCTTGCCCTCCATGTGTGGTTTCCATGGTATATTTGGGAACAAGGATCCTGTAAATTATTCAGCTCTTGCATCAGGACTTCACTGAGCTCAAAGGCTGTCTGTCACTCCTTTCCTTACTCAGTGTCTAGTTAACTCCTGGGCATGCTGGATCTCAATCTGACCCTCTTTCCCACAGCTTCACCTGACCATCTCTGCCACAAAGGCAAAAGGTGGTAGCACCCTACTTCTTTCAGGACATTTGGGAGGTCTGTCTGGAAGTCTACCCCAAGGGAGAGGACACCAAAGCTATGGAAAGGGCTGTTAAAATTCAAAGTGATCTGAACAGATACTATAAATGGTATACATATACATATATATATATATATATATATATTTAATGGAGCTCAAAAAATATGAAGAAATTTACAGACTCATATTCCTCTGCATCCCAAGTTTCTGCAGGTAGGCTTACTACTCCAGACATGGCTGAACATTGCATTTAGTAAATTTTGGAGCTCTAGTGATGCCGCACAGCCAGTCTGTGTCATGAGAACAAGCTCCATCCATCCATCCATCCATCCATCCATCCATCCATCCATCCATCCATCCATCCATCCATCCATCCATCCATCCATTCTGCATCTCTGGTGCTCCATTCTAGTTGCAGTAGTTTCCCAAATGCTGTTTTACAGAACACCAGTAAATCGGGAGCACCAGTCCATGGCTCTCCTGGCTGCCTCAAACAGGGATTTCCCAAACACATGGTCCCCTCCTTCATGTAAACTCTACACAGCTCCTAAGGGAATGAGTTACCTTGCTTCTCACATCCAGCCACAGCTTTTAAAGTGAAGTGATAGAAAACAAACAGAATAGGCACCATCCTTTGCAGTTAAAAAAATGCCTCTGGATTTGCATGACTGTTTCTCCGTAATGATAAGGATACAAATAAGTAGAGGTACCTAGCAGAGCAGACTTTGAAGTTGGATATTCTTCCCATTGTGACTCCTCAAAAACTCTACAGACACAAGATTGTCACCAACAAGAGGCATTACACAGGGTCTCTTACGCAGTTACATTTGCATCATTAAAGCAGCTTACTGGAGCTTCCTGGTATAAGTTTAACAATAATTTAACAATAGTTCTCCAAAGTCACTGTTTTTCCCTGTTGTCTTATGATGAACTTTTCTACTTCTCCCTTCTCTAAACACAAACCAAAACTGAATAATAAAATGCAAATATCTGCTGATTTCCTGAAATTACCGGGTCTAAGTGCCACAACTTTCCCACTAAACTGGCAGGTTATGGGGAGCGGAGAGGATTCATTCTTGTCTAATTCATTATTATTATTATTATTATTATTATTACTATTATTATTATTATTTTCTGTAGATGGTTTCTGAAAAATGGCATCCTTTTACACAACTGAATTCAATCTCTCATGGATTTCTCAATGCCACTTCTCTCTTTTCTTGATTCCAGTGCTTCTCTGTTATGGATGAGAAGGCTGCCATACAAGTGATCAGTGAGTCAGCAAAAAAGTAGATGTCTTGATTTCAGTTAACTTCTATAACTTATTTTTCAAGATAAAAAAGAAAAAAAAACAACCCAAATTCATTTTCATTGAGGTTACTAAGAATATAAAATCAGGCCTCTCAAGATCATCTTTGAGTTTGGTGGTTTACTGCCTAAGTTTTTTGCTCATTGTTGTGCACTTCAGCTTTTAATTAGTTATTTGCCCTACACCTCTTTAACCAAAGATACATTCCATAGCAGCTTTCCATGTCACGTAACTGGTAATATACAGCAACTTCTCTTCTTAGAGTAACACATACCTACACAAAAGTCATGGAACGTGTGGGCCTGACATTGTTTTAAAGGTCATCTCTATTTTGCACTGAACATATTTTAGTGCTTATTTAATAACAGCATTTTTGGACAACAACATGTAAGATGTTTCCATGTCATAGTCAATAAACAGCTTTTCTAATTAAGAAGGTGAGGAAGGTTTATATGTGGGGGAGAAGAGAAATAATGCATACAAGACACAGCTGCTGATATTTGGATAGTGCTTTGTGAGTGTAATTTAAAACTAACTACTCCAACATAAATCCCATGTCTGCTAGGCAACAGCTTGCCTTATGTTCAAAATTTAATTTTTCTCAGAAGTATGTGGATGCTGGATACCTGGTCAGTCAACAGCTGCATAATGGTGTCATTATTTTTTAATTTTTTTTCAGTTCATGACATCTAATGACATTTTGTATTCTCCTAGAGAGCACCGTCCTATCATTCTTTGATCATTCTAGCTGTCCCTCTCTGGTTTCTGTGTGTGAGAATGGGCCGGGATCCAGCAAAATATTTAAGCATATGCTTAACTCTGAGTACCCGATAAAGGAGAGGACTCGGCAAGTAATGACACACACACTTCTCTTAAGTATCAGTCAGTTATGTCTGAGAGCTCTTTGAATGACTGGGCTGCAAAGATGATGGGAAGATCTGGTGTGATATACAAGAGTCCATCACAGAAAGCGCTGGAGGAGGAAGCACAAGGAGGAAACAACCCCCGGGCAGCCTCGTTACCTGTGCTGGGGCAGATCCAGTGACCTCTGTGTTTCTCACAGTTGGAGATGACTTTTGGAGACATGCCAGCCCCTTTTAGGAGAAAGCCCCGACTATGCATGTGAGATGTCTCCCTGTATCATCTCAGCTGAGAATTTCCTTTCTGTGTGGAAGGTATCCTTAGAAATGCTGCGTGGAGATATGCATCCAAAGCTGTTCGCGTGGAGATATGCATCCAAAGCTGTTCTTACAGCGCTCCACTCCTCATCTGCCTTGGCTTGGCAGCTTCCCTGACTGCATAACCTACTGTCACTCCCATGAACCTTTCACTCATATCAAGGGTTTTATGTCCATCCTCACTCACGTTGCTGTACTGAGCATTTCCAATGTAGCCCTACACCATGTGCTTCCAGAATAAGAAAGACAGTGGATTTTATTTGTCTGTGTAATGTATTATGAAATAATATGCTACAGTTGTGATTTGGTGCATTATTTGTTTTCACAAGCTCTTACGTATCTGTGATATCAAGGTAATTTTTTTTCTCTCAATGCTATTGATAGAATAATTCAATAAAACTTTGAAATGACTTCTCTCCTTTTAGCTGCTATTAGTACTCCCACTTGAAATAAATAATTATTAGGTCCTATAGAAAACTATTAAAAGAAAACAAATACTTATTACAGGCTTCATGAATTGTGATGGGGCTCCCGACTTGAAAGAAGCTGTCTGCCCTCACTCAGTTGTGCAGCTGAGCTGCTCCATAACCTTTTCCATTGAAAAAGATCGTTGTGTTTAATTGAAGACATGCAAACAAATCCCACCTATTGGTCTGTTCCCCGTTTGCAGATGTTCAGTGACTTATCTCTCAGCTTTATGCACTTCAGATTAGTCTTTGAACTGTTTGGACATATGCACTTTAAAATTAAGGAAGTGAATGCTTTCCACATGAAAATTTTCTATGCTTTCTTCAGTTTTTTAATACAGAAAAACTGGGCAGTTCTTATAAGGCTCAGAAAGAATTGTATATTAAAACTACAATTTTACTTCTGAAGAGAACCTCGTTTGACAATGGTTACACAGATTTTCCTTTCGATCCATTTAATTTGAAATGTGCTTCATTACATTTACTATATTATACACTGATTTAATAAAGTTTTCCTTTAATTTTAATATCCATCAAAATATAAAACTTTTAATATAGGAGAACTTTAATACGACTAAAGAAAAGCACTGGAGAAAACTTCTTGCCAGAGATACAGATAGTCTCAAACAACAATTCTAAAACCCCACTGGAAATTTTGGTATTAACCATTCTGAGTTATATCACAGTCCACATTCTGTCAGTTTTGTAAGGAAGGAAGGACCCAAATATAGCAAATTTCTATTTCTGTGTTTAATAAATGAGGTTCTTTCTACCATCATGCAATCTTACACAACCGGGAAGTAGTTTCTAAGGAGGTGGTGGCTACTCTTCGGCAACTTTTCTTGTCTCAGTCTTTTTGAGGTTTTCCATGACCTGACACTTCCTTCTGCATCATACTTGGCTTTACAGTGCAGAAATAGGTAGGGGTAGTACTGGTCCTGTATGCTCAGGATTTATCTGACTGTTGTACCACAATACTATGTGAAGTTTTCCAAGTAGCTCTGTGGAAACCTCCAGTGTAAACACATTTGGCATTAGTAAAATAAATGAGAGATGCTATATAAATCTGAAGTAATCTAATTCATCTGGGAAAAGTACATAATATGACGTGCGTATTACCAGAGATCGTATAACATTATTGCAACCAAATTCCCACACTTGTCTTTATTGTGATTGTTTTTCTTTTCCTTTTCCCCCAGAGTAATTTGCATATCTTCATTCAGTGATTTGTGCATCAGACAGATTAGAATCTTCAGGGGCAAGAATCTCTCAGGCATTTTAGGAGTATACTCAGGTGTTTGAGGATATGTGCATAATGAACAGTGAAATTAGGGTGCATAGATTTCATACTATCTGAATGCTTTCTCAGATCAACATTAAATAAAATCATTAATGGTTTTAATTCAGACTCCACATTTGGGGCTAGATGCACTTTTTTTTTTTTTTAATGAAAAAGGAGATAGGAGGTTCTTATGACAATGATAATTAGAGGATGTAATATCTCGATGTTGACTCCTTTTCCAGACTTGGATAAATCACAGAAGAACAGACAAGAATTATTTTCTTGTGCTCTAATTCTGTGAATAGCCTACTTAGCATCTTGGGTGGGTGACTTTCTTCCTTTTCCATAGAGAAAACCCTGTGAAAATACAAAGCAGACTTTTGTTCCCAGAACCCTTTAGTGCAGCCCATAGACATCATTCCTCCTGAGGTCATGGCAGTGGCTCCTGAACAGCTTTGTAGATCTTTTCTTGGAAAGGCATGCAGTTGTGTCGTATGAGTGAAGAAATAAAAACAAATAAACAACCCAGCCACCCAATCAAAAAACACCCCACAAAAACATCCACAGAACCCACAGGCAATTTTGAATTTGTTTCAAAACCCCTTCAATTTGCTGTGCTGCTCTGGGACAAACACACACAATGTGCTTCATCCCTCTCACAGCCAGTGGTTAGGGAATTATCTCACACCCACCAGGCCAGACATGGATTTCTGAACACCTAGTGGTCAAAGAGACTCAGTAAATACAGGGAGATCTACATGGGAGATAAAATTCAGGGGAAAGACACGTTCAGAAGGTACATGTGTAATATCTCTGCATTCCCAGTGCACAAACTACCCACTGAGTCTCCCTCTACACCCGGAGGTTGTTCACCAGCCAGTTACACTGGCATTGCTCACATGCAGGGGGTGAGAAATGGCCCCCTTGTGATGCTGGGTTAAACTCACTCACCTGAGCATGGTTTGATCCATGGAAGGGGATTAGGATGATGGTCTGCCAGAGGCACCTGAGATCCACCCACAGAACTGGCACTCAAATCCTATTATTCCCACCAAAGTCATAGCTCTAGAGAAGGGTGGGTGGAGAGGGCAAGAAAAGCATGTTCACAACGTTGTGTAAGCTCATTCTGTACGCAGCTTGCAATATCAATTATGCTCCTTAGCTTCCAAGAAACAGCTGACCACAGGGACAAAGCTCATGTAGGAGGCAGAAGCAGCATGCCTGGCAGCTGCTCTCCAAATGGGAGCTGCTGCTGCAGAAGGACAGGTTAGTACCAAGCTGGCCTTATCTGGGGCATGTCACAAGATTTCCCAGGTTTGACCTCAGTTCCTTTCGTGATAATACTCTCAGGGGAGAAAGGAGGGGACAGGGGCAAGATTTCTCTTTCTGTGTAACTTTCACATTGTCAAGGTACTTAGTCACAGTGATGATGGGGAGATAACGGTTTTCTCCTCTGGATCTAGGATACTTGTGGTCATGACTTGCATTTTCCCTTGTATTAAGCTAACCTGGGTGCTTAGTGTAGTGCCATAAACCTATACTCTCAAAAGCTGTTATCCCTATGAGTAACTGTGAGGGAAGAGAAAATTATTTCTTCTTTTAGACATGTTTAGAATTACCTACAAATCATTGTAGTAATTAATAATCCTGTACTGCTATGGTTTCATTAAAAGGAAACATTAAACTTGAGGTACTTTGAAAAAGCATTATGTTAAGCAGTATTATGGCTGCTTAAAATGTGTTTATGAATATAAAGACTTTTTTCCTAGAGCCTTTACACGCTGCTGATATAGAAAGAACAGTCATCATTCATTTTTAGCTACTGCTCTCATAAAGTAAGAACCAATAAAACATTTTAGGTCGAACACATACATGTTATGTTTAGAACAACCACCCACTATGTACCATATGTTGTCACACTCTCTTAACATAATGAGAAAGACTGAGTTTCCCCACTTGTTTTTAAGGCATCTCTATTTAATACCTTTGCCATGCTACTTGATTTGTTTTAAAGTTTACAAATGATACATGCTATTTCTTTTCAGAGGCAAATTGAACTGCAGGTAGTCAATGCCCCACAGTTCCACTGTACAGTAATGCTTCTAGATTTATAGTTCATATGTCATGAAGAATGATTGCTGACTATCTGACTGTGGTACATGAATGAACTAAAAAGTACCTGAGTGTTTGAGAACCAATCCAGCAAAGCATATTGAAAGCACGGAAAAAGTCCTGAAAAAATCTGTTCTTATCCTGTATGATTGCAAGTGTTTTGTGCAGTGCACTGTAAGATTGAGCAAAATGATCAGGAATTTAAGAAACTGATAGTTCATAAAATAATATTGGATTATTTATGTCTTTATAGCCCCATCTACAAATCCTTTTGTAGCAGCTAATACTTTCCATAAAGCTAAAATAATGTTGAGAGACTTGGAGCTGTTGAAATGTGTCCAGATGAGGGCCCCAAAAATGATCCAAGGGTGGAATCCCTTTCCTGAGCCTGAAGAGAAGACGACTCTGGGGAGATCTGAGAGCAGCCTTTCATTACCTGAAGGGAGGCTGTATGAAAGAAAGGAACAGATTATTTAGCAGGATCTGTTGTGACAGGACAAGGGTAAATGAGTTCAGACTAAATGAGGGGAGATTTGGATTGGATATAAGAAAAAACATTTTTAAAGGTGTTGAGGCACTGGGACATGCTGTCCAGAGATGTGGTGGATGCCCCATCTCTGGAGACATTCAAGATCAGGCTGGATGGAGGGAGCTCTGAGCAACATGATCTAGCTGTAGGTGTCCCTGTTTACTGCTGGAAGTTGGACCAGATGACTTTTTTAAGGGTCCCCTCCAACTTGAACAACTCTATGAAATCTAGAAAACAACACCTGAGCTGTGCACCACTTCAGGTCTGGAGGGGCTGGATGGACTGAGCTGAGTTTCTTGTCCCATGTAGCACAGCCTACCCAGGAGCAACAGTACAGCCAGGTGCATCTAACAGGGTTATCTTGCCACCACGACACTCACAGAGGGCTTATTTATGACTTGAGTGTACTGTGGAGGTGTGAGAGTGAACTGAGGCTAAAATTGACCCACAGTTTGTTGATTAAGTAGGAAAGGGTGGGATTGCTGGGAAGGCACATGGTGAAGAGGAACAGACCACAAATGGTTGCCCACTAACACTGTCATTTGGAGTTTCATAGACCTACTTTCTTGAGTATAACAGAGCAGTTATCTATACTAATTATCTGAATGGCATGGACTTGCAGGACACTACTGTGACAAGATGACTGCTTTTTCTCTCCAGACTCCTGCATTTCTAACCTGTCTTCTTAAACCTGACCTAGGAATTCCAAGATATTCTCCAAGGCATTCAAGGGTCTGCTTGGTCACTAGGAAAGTTTTACTCTGCTATGCTGTCTTTTTCAATGAATATTATGATCCTGGACTTTTCTCTTTGAATATTTTCAGACAGTGTGCATATACGTGAACAGAACAATACAGATTTAGCCCATGTCCTCAGACAGTGGGTTAAACCACAGACTAGTGTAAGGGCTGCTCGCTGCGTGCTGCCACAGTGAAGGAGGTGATGTAATACTGGCTTATGGTGAGAACAGTAATATCATGCATATGAAAGTGATTACTTTTTGAAACAGAACTAGTCTAATGAAAAATGCTATTATTGCTAAGTATTCTTAGAAGTTACCATATTTATAGAATATGCAGGTAGTAGGATCTACAGGGAATGCTCTTTATTGACCCTGAGAAGCATCTAGCCTGCTTTGAGATACAGTAAGCAACACTACTGGGGTTATCTGGAGAGTCAGCAGTATGCCCCCATGCTCATTGAAAGAACAAACTGAATAGCAGTAACAGTGGTGAATCAAATGTTAGGAAAGTGAATATGTGGTATAGATGTAAAATGTAATTCTTCTGTGATTGTGGATCTGAGAGACCCTTAGGAGTTGGATATTATGAGTTCAGTTTAGCTCAGCCAGAAGTTCATACTCACGCAGTTCTTCCTTTGCAATTGAGAAGCTAGTGGGATCTGCCACTCTCCAGGGCCTGGAAAATTCTAGTGGAAAATGACACAGTTACTTTTATGGCACTCTTACTCTGCTCATGGTAGTACAGCTCTAATCATAAAGACCTTTCCCACATATATTATCCATCAGTTCATCAATATTGTCTTGCTTAAATCCCCCCTAAATTGACAGCCTTCTTCCCTCATTGTCTACAAGAAGAGCGTATGCTTACAAAACAAATCAACACACTGTGCAGACATGATCCTGATCACACACCTTAATTAACTGTGATCGTATTTTGTTAATCTTTGGATATTTTAAAAATCACTTTTTATTCCTTAGAATCCAAGTTGAACACCTTCCCTGTGGAATCAGAGAAGACAATCAACATATTGCCTAACTGTGGTTGATAGTCTCTGAGCATAAGCTTGAGAATTTGTCATAGACAAAAACAAAATAGCCCCACACCAAGCCTTAGAACTTGCTTTAAGAGCTGAACACCTGGCAAATAAATGACCCGAACTCCATGCATGCATGTAGAGTCTGCAAATCGTACCCTTATCATGAGGGCGAGGAAAGAGGGAAAAATCAAGGTTGATAAATGAAAATAAGAGAGAATGAGAGGGCAAAGATTTATGGAGTATAGCCTTTCCATTCCAAGCACAACACACATTTGTTAAAAAAAAACAAATCCACAAAGTAGTTAGAAAATTTAAAACACAATAGAAATGCTAAGGGTAATTTGTTCTGATGATTTATACAAATCTAACATTATCTTCCAATTAAATTTACATCCATTTAGCTGTACCTATATGTTTGATCTGTTAGTTCTATAAGAGTAATTCACTCAGTACCATTAAGGAGAAGTGAACCAGATAAGCAAAGTCCAGGATGGGAGTGCAGTCAGGCAATTCAGGAAAGCCCATGTTCAGAAAAGTAAAAAAAAACCTTCTCCTTCCCCTGCTTGTGCTTTATTCTTCCAGGAGTTACAGGTGAAGGGAATACGGAGAAAATATTGGCATTGTTGCAAAATAGTTTGGAGCTCATCAGACAATCTATGCATATTTTCACAAATACTTTTAGTGGGGGTAGAAAAGTACATAATTTAGACCTGCAAAGAGGCATGTTTAACTTGCACTCTACTCTGGCCACTTACATGGAACTTTACTCTCCTCCGCTCTCTAAACACAGATAATTCCCATGGTAACCACTGTATTTCAAGACTCTTACACATATACTCACACCTTTCTTAAAGAAACACAGAGCACAACCATGTGGGATCGAAACAGTAAATCACCGGACTGTTTTTTATTTGTTGTTAGCCAACTGTCAGGATTTAGTGAAGAGCTGGAGACTTTCAACCCATATCAGTTTCAGGCCAAAACCCGAAGATGTTTAGACAGACACTTTGACATCTTCACTAAAAACCTGAATGTTGTTTGGTAACTCTGAGCAAGGCATGACAGATGGACTCTCAGTGCAGGGTGAGAAGATTCCTGAGCTAGAGAAGGAGATTAAGAGCCTAGTTCTAAAAACCAATGGTCCATCTTTGGGATTAGACACTAATTTATCAGTGTGAAGCTCTGACATGCAATGAGCTCCCTGGTAACACTGTGAACTTTCAATGTTGCTGGACTCGGAAGGTCCTTCTAACAAGTATAGTTATCTTTGATAGGTGAATTGGGAAATAAAAAGAATAAACATGCTGTTTAGGAATGGAACGAGCTTTGTGTTTTCCTTCATGTTAATGATTCTAATCTCAGTGTTTGCAGTCTGGACTTCTATCTCAGTGTGTTGTTACAAGCTCAAGGAAGTATTGCTAGGTATTATTTTGAGAACGAGAGCTTTCTTGAAGGGAAGAAAGAAAGAGTTGCTTGAAAGAAGCAATACCTTCAGCAAGCTCACATGGCTGAAGTACAACTAAGCCTTGAATTCTGAAGTATTCCTATAAATCAAAATAGCACCCTTTCTCCCTCCCTTTAAAAAAAAAATAAAAATCTCTGTCTGGAAGTAGGAATATTAATTTGTCTGGATGACATGTTGATTGTGGCTTGCTCTTGGGAGATTTTTTCCTTCCAGCTCCAAGGTGCAGCTCATCCCCATTCTGCCTTTGGTATTTGTAATAAATTTCGGGAGTCTGCTCTGATCCTGTCCTGGTGAATGGAGCTGGAAGTATTCATAGCAATTTCAAGCTGCTAAACCATATAAGTTTAGTTTCCACAGAAAGAAATATTTGCATGCAATAATAAAAAGTTTTCCTTCCTTCCCTGGAGAGTATGATCATATGGGAATTCAACTGACACAACAGCATTCCCTTTTTCTGCCTTCTGGAGAGCTCTGCTTAATTTAAACATGCCTGCAAGCATCCAAGAGCAGATCACATTAAACTGGTGAATGACTTAAGGATCCTTCTTTCAAATATTCCTTGGTATCTGTTAATTCCCTGTAAAATACGTCTACTTCCATGTGTTTTGGATGAGCAAAAATCTTGTACTCCTTTCTCTGAAGACTCACACTGATCTTTTCCACCTCAGTTACCTCAAAAGAGGAAAAATCAGTGATTATTCTTTAAGAAATGAGTTGCAGAAAAGTTCACTGTCTACTTTTATGGCCCAGGTTTATACTGAAATGCAGACCTTGTTGCTCCCCAGTCCTATGCCATATTTGCCATTTCCAAAAACAGTGGAAATGTGAGTTACTGTGAGTTGTAGCGTTTGGAGTCAATTTTGGAAGAAGTTACTATCTTCATACTGTAGTGAAAATTATTTTCTTGTGGGGATATATCAGCAGGACATGGATCTTACTTCTTGTAAAGTAAGCAAAAAGGGAGAGCTGTTGTGATATTATCAGGTTATTTACACTGCTATGATTCAGTTGTGTGGCGGTAGGAAAGAGCAATGCAAAGATGGACAGTCACAGGCCACGCTGGAGGTGGGGGTGCTGCTCTATCTGAGATGGAGCTTTCCCTAGGGGAGTTAAGCCAAGCAGGTCTTTCCACTGGCTGTCTTGTCTTTGTGGTCAAATCTGAATTTGACTTCCAAGAGGAAAAGATTGTGCTGGATTTTACCTGTTAGAAAATTCATCAACTGTCCAGCTCACCCAGGATGCCTATCTGGAGACCACTGCTTCCCAGCAGGTGCTCTGCCCTACTCTGCCCTCCTGCCCTTCTCTTAGGCATTCCCTCCTCTACCTCACTGCCTCTTCCTTGATGAATTCTAGGAAGTTAATTTGTTTTTGTAGCTCTTCCAGATTCAGCCATATTTGGCTAGTGGTTCCAGGAGTTATGTCACAGTAGCTGCCTGACACTGCGATTGCATAAGCTTGATTTTCTCTAATTCTTCTTCTTTTTTTTTTTTTTTCTTTTTCAAAATAAAACAAAACCACATAATAAATACTTTACAGAAATCAATAGCTCCACTATCCAGCAGCTGTAACTGGTTGACAGACTTTCTATGGGTCAGCCATTGCAGAAAGTCATGAAGAATATGGGCACCTTCAGGCAGGATATTGAAGGTACTACAGCCAATACATTCCCTGTTTGCTGGGAATTTTCCACCTGACTGAGATCTACATAGGGGATCTGATGCTTGCCTATTAAAAAAGGCTTTATCCTTGGTCTTATAGCTCAAAGAACTGTTCTGTGGTTTGAGCTGGGAAGTATGCGATCATAAGCAAACCTTTCAGTGTCTTTTTTGTGGAAATCATGGGACTTTGAAAGAATACATTAATTTGATTATCTTTATGTCACGTGTAAGAGACAAAGTGTGCAGGTTTAAATGACTTACAGTATTTATGGAGGCAGTAACGGTATGTTTACTCTACAGGCAAGGATAAAACTTGACAGCCAAACTTTTCATGATTTAACGCTAAGTTAAGTTGCAAATTAGCAAAATAATGCAGAAACAAACACTATCTCAGAAACATGTGCAGAAACATAGAATATTTGAGAAAGTTGTGCTAACACATTTCATAGCAATGGAAAAGCTTTATGCTAAGAAGGTAAACTGCTTTATTTGGAGTTCCATCATTTCCTCTAAAGGATATTTTCTTTATATTGCTTATTTGGAAAGATTTTACATTTATTGACATGGATGATGCACATGTTTAGAGTGTGTTAAGTGGTATTTTTCACAATGTTTTAGTACTGGTACTCCTCTTTGGCCAGTATCTCAGCCAATTTGTGAATAGGGGAGAAACAGAGAAAGGTAATGGTAAAACAAAGATGACTTTAGCAAACAAACACCATAGTTTGCCAGCCACTGACAAATAGAAGCAGGCTAGTCTAGGATAACTTTGTTTACATAGTGTTTTACTTTAGGAAGAAGTTTGCTATAAATACACTGCAAGTACTAGAAAGTCGTAAAGTTGTCTATACTACTGAATGACTATCCCTAAATAGCTGGCAAAGCAAGAAGTTGATTAAGGAACGGATAACCAGCAAGATAGGACTATGGGACTGAATGGAGTCATTCAATCCAGTGTCTTTTTCTGCTGATCCTTTTCAGCACTGGTCTTCATCTTAAAACCTGCCATATCCTTTTGCACTATGTCTGTAAACCCTCACTGCTGTGATAGATGCATCTGTTTTCAGACTTAATTCCTTGTCAATTTCTATCTTGTTTGTTCTGAATGAAATTCATCCTGTGGGCCTTGTAGTGCTCAACCTCTCTTCCTGACCTGGATTCATCTTACCTATTTTCCCATATGTGAGATGTGCAGCTTTGACCATCCTTATAACCAAAGACAAGAAAAATAAAGCAAAATCTTCAGAAATCATTGCATTATACTTGTATTAGACACTGTTATATGCTAGTGTCATGGATTTATGATTTTTGGTATTGATATTCCATATCATAACATCATGTAGTGCATTAAGAGTTAATGCTTCAGCTCCGTGGATCGTCAATAGTTATGGGTCTATCTGTCTCAGAAGAGAAGAACTACGTTCCCCAGAGGACTGTGTGGTGCTTTGCATTTTTACGTATTTCAGAGGGAAAGATAAAAACTGTCTGCAGTCATGGGACTTGCTCTCTCTTTCCTTTGGGATTGACTCAGCAGTGGGTGCTTGATGCCGTCTTGCCTTCAGCATTTAGCGTAAGGCCTTCGGTTTATCAGACTTTCTCTTGCTCATTTTATTTGATTTATTAGCTTAAATTCCAATTATATTGTATTATATTGTGTTATTTTGATTTCTGACATCTTATTTAGTAAATTAGCTTTCCTCCTCAGATTGTTGCTGTTGCTTTGTTTCTAAACCCATCTCCCTTTTCCCTTTCCCCCTTCCCCTTTCCCAGGGCATGGGTCTGTGGGTCCCCTGCACCAAACGTCACGAAACTGGGCCGAACCAGCCCGTAAACCGTTGACAGCTGGAATTAGTGGTCTTGTGGATTTTTAAAGGAATCTTGGATGACTAGTTCATGCTAAAATAT
Organism: Callipepla californica brunnescens; assembly: GCA_023055505.1. NCBI lineage: Eukaryota > Metazoa > Chordata > Aves > Galliformes > Odontophoridae > Callipepla > Callipepla californica. The sequence goes on along the minus strand of JALIRH010000001.1, from coordinate 107,275,576 downwards.
TTAACCTTTAAATGCCTAACCTAAAGGAGACAAATCTTTCTTTGTGACTATATAAAGCAGTCCAGACGTGACCTCCCAGAGTTTTAACAATAGTGCCAATACTTGCTGAACGGTATTAGGAATGTCCCTTGAAACAGTTCAGGTTTGCACCGTGTTTGCAACAGATCCCATGGACAGTTAGCCCATTCACGGTGTTCTCAGCTTTTGAAACGGTGCACTTACAGTTTATTGCATAAATCTGCTTTATAAATCCTTAGGTACAGAGCATGCCATTTGATACCATTAAATGTTATACCATTTCCATTGCTTCACTCCTTAAGGTCACCTAGTTCTTCCTGTTTATTCAGATTCTCCTCCCTAACAAGAATGCCTTCCAAATTTTCCTTATCAGAAAATTTCATTAGCATGCCAACATATTTGTGGCAAGGTACTTCCCTGTTTGCTGGTTGCCCTCAGTCAGTTCCTTATGCACCTTGCAATCCTTGCATTAATCCCATATGCTGATTAATTTTCCAAAGAAAGATTATATCTCCTATATAATTTTTTTTCTTTTTAATTTAATCTTTCAGAACAAGAGCCCTTTTGAATCTGGTGTGATGCTTCTGGTAAACCTTTTATCTCACATTCTATTTATCACCTTGTCTTTAATTATTCCCTTCAAGTATTTTGTTTTCAAGTTATGCATGGTATTGAGTTCAACTATCAGACTCTAGATCTCCAGATCATTTATTTTCCCTCAGAGTTAAAGCCTGCTTTGTCTACTTTCTTGGACTTTTTGATGTGCATTTTTATGTTTCAGTTTTCAAGCACAGTGAAAACGTCAGCAGAAAACAGGCTGTCAGGTTGTCCATCTACCCACTTCTAACTGAATAACAAGAAGTTTTTTTTCAGTGCTTGGCATCGTGTTCTTCTCTCAGGGCACCATTTTGATGGTCATATGCACCTCCATGTTTGATCACAGACCAGAGCTATGCTATCAGTTGCACTGAAAAGGTGGCAAGATAGTCTTGTTCTAGCAATATGCGGATTACCTTGAATCACAGAGTGGCTTGGATTGGAAAGGATTTCAAAGTTCATGAAGTTTCATCACCCATGCTTTAGGAATGGTTGCCAACCACTAAATCAGTTACCAGATCAGGCTGCCCAGGGCCCTATCCAGCCTGGCCTCTCTGGGCAGCTTGTGCCAGTGCCTCAGCACCCTCTGAGTGAAAATCTTCCCCCTAACATCTAAGTCAATAGTCCCCTTTTTTATTTTAAAACCATTCCTCCTTGTCCTATCACTGTCTAGCTTTGTAAAAATTGGATTTCCATCCTGCTTATAAACTCCCTTTAAGTACTGGAATGCTGCACTGAGATGTTCCTGGAGCCTTTTCTTCTACATGCTAAACATGCCCACCTCCCTCAGCTTGTCTTCATAGGAGATATGCTCAGCATTTATCCAGCTTTTGTATCCACAACATACCAAACAGCCATATCTGCTCTTGTAACATTTTGCTCTGTCCTTGGGTGTCCTATTTCGAGTAGAGCTCTTTTGAGTCTAGTGTGGGGGAACACCCCATCTGTGGATGACAAGCAACATAGAGGTGCTGTTAACAGCAGAGAAGTGTGAACTAATCTCCAGTGTCCAGAAGGGAAAATATATAGGTTTTTAAAATTTGGTAGTGGAGTTAATAATTCATTCACCATAGAATATGCTGTTTTTCTTTCTGTACTAAGCTATGTTCTCTGGGACAGAAAGACATGTGTGTGCCCTGAAGCACCAACTGGCTCCATCAGCCCTGATTTCCCTCTCCATGTACTCCCTAACCCTGCCTGTGTCCTCAGGCCCCATTTTAGTCAGTTTCAGTCTGTCACTCCTTGGGGCCCAGAATTTCGGTATATGCCAGGCAAGAAGCATCCAAGACAAGTTGTGCCTGCCATTACCTGTCCTCCAGGCATCCATGAGATGAGGAAGAAGACTGCAGTTATAGGCCTGTCATCTGCACATTCAGATGGCACTGCTGATCCAATGAGATGCACAGCTGTGTTTTCTGCTTCCTTCACCCAGAGTTCCCCAGAGGGATTCCAAACTGGAATGTGAAAGCTAAGGAGGAGATTATAACTGGTTGTTTTTGTCCAAACTTCGGGAAAGGATTTCTAGGTTTTGAGTTGCTGGTTCTTGTTCATCCCTTTAGCTGCTACCCAGCAGCTCAGGCTGCCCAGGGCCCCATCCAACTGGCCTTGAATGCCTCCAGGGTTGGGACATCCTCAGATCTCTGGGCAGTATGTACCAGGTGACAAGTTTCCAGGTAACATGAGTTCTGACCACTGCTCTACCATGATGACCTATTCATGTCTTATTTTTCCCATCAGTAAGGAGTTGTAAGGTTACAAAATTCTTACTATTGCACAGTGAGACTGAAGTGAATTTTACTGTCATTAAATTATGCATATAGAAGCCTTTGTGCTTCACTTTGGAATTAAGCTTGAAAGCATCAGGTCTGATGCATAAACAGCTCTCACAGCTGGCCCAGAGAAAGCAAGCTAAGAGGAGGATGTGGGATGGGCACACAAGCCACCTCCTTTTGGACATTTCACTGTTTGTTACATCTCTGTATGAAGTGTATCATGTTGTAAATGGAATCTCTTGAATCAGATTGAGTTCTGGTGAAGACTTTTTGTTTTATTATTTTTCTATATTATTATTCATATAAAGTTACTGTGTCATGCTCTCTTCCATAAAATATTAATTTTATACTGTTTATATAATTGTGTGTACATATACAATATTGTACAATACACGGTAATCAAAGCTCAGCACATGTTTAATATCTCTAAACTGTTACACAAAAACTGTTTTGCAATGGAGTATTTCTACTGGTAATTCTTGTCTGCTGGAAGAGAATCTGGAAAGGTTTATTTTTATTACTGCTGCTTTTCTGGTTTATGGGTGTTTGTATTTTATGTCACAAATCTAGGCAGTTTTCAGTAGGCATGGGTGTAGTCAGTTTGATTATAACCTCACTGTACAAAAAGGGAATTATTTAGAGTTGCCTAGAGAAATGAAATCATTTAGTACTTTATTTGTGTGCATTTTGGTTAATGCACATTAAGCTCAAATACTTATTCTGTGGTATCCTAACCATCTCCAAGGTCTTTCACAAAATAAAACTACAAAACAACAGTTGGGATGAATGTCAGATGATAGGTAGAATTTATTGGAATTTGGATAATTCTAATTCTAACAACTATTTTGAGCAAGAAAAGAATTTCGGGAAAAACAAAATAAAAGTCTTCCAGACCTTTGTCACACAAGAACGGACTGTGGTGCTGTAAGTATACTTCACTGATGGAGTGAGCAAATGGAGAATCTGAGCTGTGGAAGATGTTTCTTATTGTCATGGTTTTATTTTCTTATTTAAAGAGATATATTCAATAAAAGCAAAATGAACACAAAAGAATACAGACTCTGCCTGAAATCTTTTTTTTTTTTTTTTCCATTACAGTACCTTTTCAATATAAAAGGTTTTTATTCCAAGGTGTAATTTCTTTCAAGTAATGAACATGTATTGAAATTTGTGCTTCATCTTCTGACCAGTGTCGAATTATGGTTACCAGGTCTAAATATAATTCTTGCCTACAGTCAGGGAACATAGCAATTTTACAGGTTTTTATATATTTTTATTCTACCTTTCTAATTTGTTTCACCCTTTTCAGGCTTCTGACACCCACATTGTCAGCCATGAAGATTTGCACACATTTTTCTGTGAATTAAGAGAGACTAAATCCTTAGGTTACTGTTTGTGTTCGCTAAATTTCAAGGACATCAGATCTTTTTCTTGTAGTTCACAATTTTGAGTCTGGTAGCTTAATTAATGTGTGTACTTTTATCATTTTAATATCTGGAGTTATTTTTATTTTTATTTCATACTTTATATACTATGAAGATTTTTTATAGTTCTGTAGAAAATATGGAGCTAGATTTATATTGATATATAGTCTGTTATTATTGAGTGTTTGGAAATGTTAGCAGGGAAGAGAATCTGAAAGCTCTGTTGATAAGACTTCAAAAAGTTGGAAAGATTTTCAATCTGGTTAAGAAATTCCAGAAATTTAGTAAATCAAGGGTACAAGGTAACTTGTTTAAAGTGAGATCTGTCTGCCTCTGTTATCATTACTGTTTCCTGAGAGACAGTTTATGAAAGGTGGTTTTTATGATACATTCCTGAAACACCTCCAGATTTCAAATATGCAATATAAACCACCTTATGAAAACTGCATAACTTGCCCTTGATTTATAAATAGTACCACGCCTACTTTAGCTGTACAAATTTTCTAAGTCCTAATGTTGTCAGTTTGTAATAAAAACAAAGCTTAACACAGAAGGATTTGCTAAAGAACCAGATCATCAAGGGACAGGAAACCACCTTCTAGATTAAAGCTTGCTGCCTATTCCTAAAGTAATGGATGGAAGAACTTAGCACATTAACAAGAATGACTGAAAAAAAATAAAACAAAGAAAATGTCTCTTACCAAGGCATGTTGTGAACAGAATATGCTTAAAAAGAAAATATGTTAGTAATATTTGATAATAAAATGATCAATGGTTTATCAAATTCATCAGTTACAATAGAGAATGCCCCCCTCTGATTCAGGTAATCACAAATATTTTTTTGTACACAGTCTGAATTGTGTGGTACTTGGACTGCTTTTGACACCACAGGAGATTTTAAATTGGTGTCCTACAAATAGTCCTTGTGCCAGAGTCACAGAAAATGCCACCAAAGGCTTTCCAGGACAGTTCACTTCAGCACATAGTATCTGGTTTCCTCCTCCTCCAAATGGCTCTCTAACTCTGCTTGGACACTGGAGAAAAGACTGATTTTTCCATGATGTGCTTGTTGTATTTCCTGAGCATTTTTTTTTCTTGTCCCATTCACTTGAACTCCACTGCCTTCACATTTGAACTCTTGGTACTTTCTGCTTCATGTATGACACGCTGGTCTTTTTTGTAAATTTACTGTTACACTGGCCGAAAAATGCCTTGAGTGTCTTCTTATATGTCCAAGCTCACAACATACTCAGTAAGTTAGGGAAGTTATGTTGAGACACCCTAAAGAGTGCAGTGATGCAGTTCTCTCTTCTGTCTTTAGGGAACCCAAGTCTTTAATGCAAAGTTGTGCTTATGATTACAAAGGAAGTTATATTTAATTCCCTTATTTTCCATCAATACTTTCCTAGAAAGCTCACTTGAATCAGATCAATAAACAGAGGCCAGTGGTTTTGAAGGGAGTGGTCAAAAAGACAAATTTTCATCTCTTGCTTATTGTCTCAACTACATTTAGTGAGTAAATATTGCTATACATCTACCATGCACTATGCCAGTCAGTACACCTTCATTCCTGGCACTTTCTCCTCCTTTAGAACAGTGGTCTTGTTTCTCTTATCTTGATCAACTCTGGATGTAGGGACTTACTTTTATTCCTGAAAAAACATGTGAAAATCGAAGTAAGTGAAAATAGCTGTGAGTTCACTTTCGGGCTCATGAATGTTCTACTGAGAATCTCTGTTTTGCACTCAGAAGGCTCCTCAATTAGGCTATAGTTCCAAGGTTCTCTGTAAATACTTAAACACATTTTACTCCCTTCTTTATCACTGCAGTGCTCCTGCATACAGACTGAAAAGGACGCAAAGATTTGTACTGAATGGAAATGTGATAAAAATGAAGCAAGCCCAATCTGCCTTGGTAGTTAAAGTGCTCCTGTGAGGATTGATTTCACCTAAGTGTAGCTGTCTAGAAACTAGATGTCTGAGCTCTAGAGTCTGCTTAGAGTCTATGGAAAAAGGCAGGCACTGCCCAGTTCCTCACACCTAATTTAGTCTGTGGTTCCCTGAGATGTAATGATTGTTTTAACAGCTTACTGTTGCTGAAAGAGTAAGGTCCCTCATTCCTCCACCACTGAATACTGCTCCTAGAATAGAATCATAGAATCACAGAGTCATTAAGTTTGGAAAAGACTTCTAAGATCATATAGTCCAACCATCAACCCATTGCTCCCCCTATAACCATATCCCTCAATGCCACATCTTCACATTTCTTAAACTGTTCCGGAGATGGTGACTTCATCACCTCCCTGGACAGCCTGTTTCAGTGCCTCAGTATTCTTTAGGAGAATAAATTTATTCCTAATATCCAACCTGAACCTCCTTTGGAGCAAATTAGAGCTACTACTTCTTGCCCTATTGTTCCTGATTATCCAAAGCTCTGAGGTGACACAATAACTGCCTTTCTGTATCTAAAAGGGAGCTACAGGAAAGAGAGGGCAGACTCTTCAGCAGGGTCTGTTGTGATAGAACAAGGGGAAATGGTTTGAAGCTAAAAGAGGGGAGATTTATTTTGGGTATAAGGAAAAAGTCTTTTACAGTGAGAGTAGTGAGGCACTGGAACAGGTGAAGGAAAAGAGAGCAGTGAACAGAACAGGAGAGCAAAATGCCCTTTTTTTAGTGGAAAGGAGATGTCAGCTACTCATGAAGTTTTCACATGACATTTCTTCTGGGTTCACAAATAGGGTAATGTCTGGAAGCATTCCTTTCTCTGTGCAGGGCTGCAGAGGAAGTGTTTTGGCGTTGACAGCCTAGGTTCTAACTTTTGAGTGTTCAGTTTGATCAGAAAAATGACGAAAGGTGCTTAAAGAGAATCTATATTACTGCACCTTGGATATTTCTAATTCAAATTCTCAGTTTGTAAAGAGAAAAGATGCTGCTTCTAACTGTCAGATCTGTAAATGCAGTGAGGGAGAGAAAACTGAAATGGTCCTGTTGTCTCGGACCTCTCTGCCCTGGGACACAGTTCTCAGCAAAACTCCCTTCTCAGATACTTGAGCTGTGTCATCTCATCATCTCCAGTTTGTGCTTCTATCTCTCTGTTCTATGTGGGAGCTGGTGCTTGGCTTTGTAATGCTGTTAATGATATAGAGCTATCTTACCAGGACGACCTCTGCAGTGATAAAAGGAATAAAATGCCTCCCATTTTCTCTAATGGAAGAAGAGATGTCTCTGAATACATGCATGGGGAAGATAAACAGAGTGAAAAGGTGCTGATGTTACATTCATTTCTTGCAAGAGAATTGTGCTTTAATGTGTTTTTTTCCCCTAGTAAAAGGTTTAAAGTAGAGAATTCACTGAGGATTTCACAAATTTCTAACACAGCTAGGGAGCACAGATACCCCCAAGGAAGCCTTGCCTGCAAATATTTTCTCTTTGGTTTCAATGGTGAGAGATCAAAGATGAATTTTTTTCTGGGTCATGATTTATGCATGTACATAATAACAGATTTTTAAATCTTGATTCCATCAGTCTCAGGTAGTTAAGAAGAAGTGGTTGTAATTCCTGTGTCTTTGTTATTCCTTTAGTTACACTGATAGATCTGCAAGAGTGATACCGCTTTCAGCACTGAAGCAGCTAATATTGTTTACACATCAACTCTGTTACCAGGGAAAAAATGGATGCAAGAAAAGAAAACAAAATATAAATACAGGTATAAAGGATCTGTTTGAGTAAGACATTCACACCAAACTGGTGGCAGGTAATAGTAATGAAGCAGTGGGTAACATTTTGTGGAGTTCACTGCATGTACTGACTGCATACACAGGAATGCTGCAGCCTTCGGTGGAAGAACAAATATTGAATTACACAGATCTTTGAGAAAGCCCATTCGTTGACAGCTAATGTTGTCAAAACATTGTCAGAAGTCTAGTATTGTTCTCATGAGTTGTAAGCAAGGTTTGAGCGCAGAAGGGATGTGGTGAGGATGTGAGCTAGAGCATCACAGATGCATACCCAAAGTTCCAAAATGGTACAGCAACACATCTTTTGCTTTGTTTTTGAAATGAAAAGGCTTAATAGGAGATTTTTTCCCCATTTTCAGCCCCTAGATGACCTCTAAATCTTTTATGGATGGAATGGAATTTTTCTGCTGAAGTTTATTGGTTTTGATCTAATGTAATGGGGAAAATGGAAAAAAAATTGAGTGTGCCTGCATCTGTTGAGTGACCAGAGAGCATTTGCTCACATGAGCATTGTCATTAATGTGATTACACACGCACATACATATCAGCACAAAAGAATATGGTATATTTTGGTCCCAAGTTACAGGAAATTTCCTCTCCTTGCAGCACAGACTTCAGTGGGCAAAGAAGCAATGCAGGGAGTCTCTAAAAGTCTCCAGAAACTAGCAGAGCAACAGAATGTATAACTGAGGAGTTGGTCAGGGCCTGAGCTCTGGCCAGAACCCAAATTCATCTCCTGTCCTTGCTGCGTGGGTGTACGTCTGTGCTTGAGTGCAAATTTTAGGCCAGATCAGGACCCTGCTGCTCCTTGGCACAGGCTTGAGGCCATTCTGCTGTTCATAGCCCTGTGCTTTCTGAAGTGTGTGTCTTTATGATGGGCTACTACCCTTGGAACCCAAGATTTAAGGGAAACATCTTGTAGGTTTGGATTTCAGAAGAAGTGCAAATAACCTCCTGAATGTAGTTAAAGGCAATGGCTATCAGAACCAGAACACAGGAGGGAATTGATGTTATCATAAGTGAACTGATCGACTGAATCAAAGATTATAGATACAATTTTTATTTACACACAGCTGACTTAGAAGCCTGATTCCCCATTTAGCATGATCTAAGAATTAAGCAGTGGAAGCATCTTGGCAGCTGATACGACAAACCCGAATTTAGAGGGGGAAGCACCATAGGTGCTGCAACATTGTTGTTACTTGGAGGGAAAAAGCACAGTCTCCCTAGCTCCCAAACAAATCCCCAGAAAAAAAAAAAAAAAAAAAAAAAAAAAAGGTATTAATGTTGAGCAACAAGGATACTTTAGAAAGACTTTTCAAAATCCTTCTGCCTCTGAGGGCACCTGGCACAGAAGAGCAGGTGCAGATATGGTTATGCTCTCTTTTCCAATACATGGGGAGCTGCTTCCTTGTTCCCTCTTGGTGATTGTCCCTGACTCACATTCACTCCCAACTTCAGGTGTGTTTGGGAACATCGAGGTGGTGTGTGCCCAATTCATGGCAAAGATCAAGGTAACAAATTATCAGGTTGGAGAACAGAATTGTTCCCAAGGACCTGTTTCAGTTACTGGTATAGAAGTACTTCCAGACTCACGAAGGTATTTAGATACCTTAGAAATCTCTTGCCGAATACTTCATCCACATCTGAGGATGGGACGTTGCACCTTGATTCCATGCTTGGGGAAGCCCTGTGCACACACAGCTCCACCATATCTTTTCGTTTTCACTGCTTTCCTTGTGTCTCCTTTTTATTTTATTTATTTATTTTTCCCAAGGACAGGAAACATAAGCAAGTACTCCAAAGAGGAAGAGCTGCCTTCTCCAGTATGTCACTGGTTTGGACGAACAGGAGATGGCCTGGCATGTGTCACAGCCCACAGTGCCACCTGGGTGGAGTTGCAACTTGTATGAATTTGGTTTTATGTAGGTTTGAGTAAACAGGGATAATGAAATGGGTATAAACTAAATGAACCATCTAACCTCTCTTATTCCTTTTGAGTTTCAGAAAGGCAAACATGTTCTTTTAACATCATTGCTATATGCAGAGGTGTATCGAAATAAAAAAAAAACAGACACCATATTGTGACAACCTCAGTCTAGGAAGATAGCATCATGTGGGCCATGTTCCTTCATTACAGACAGAATAATTGTTTTACTTCCATAGTATCCATTATGCATTGTTAATGCAATTGGATTGCTAGCTTGTAAGTGAAGGATTTTGGTTTGACAGCACACTGTACCAGACTAAATAAAATGATATCCAGACTAAATAAAATGATGGCAGTGGGCTAGCTGAAGCTACTTTACCATGTTATGTTTTCTTGTGTGCTTCTCTCTTGTTAGCAATCAAAATCCAATATTGCAGTAACATTTCCTTTTCTCATTACTGTCACATAAAGGCAACATGCTAGAAAACCACTAATGTGGCCATTTTCACACAATTCCTGTGTAATGTAGAGATATAGTGCTTCCTGTTCAAACTCGCTTGTAACACGTACAGGCAAAAGAGCAGCTCATATTTTTTGGTTTATGATAAAAAAATAACAAAACAGAGATATTCCACATGAGGACATTCCCAGTATTCATTTATAGCCTGGAAGGGGGTCCTTTCGCCCATGCATATTAACATGTGCACCTGCCTTCAATAAGTCCACATTAGGATACGCAAGTGAACTCTATGTGAAATTTGCCTTGTAAAGCAAGTGTAAAAAGAACAGACTTTTGCTCTGAAAAAAAAAAAAAAAAGAAATGAAAAAGAAGCAAGTATTATTAAAAGGCAAACACAGTTGAACTGTTTTAGTTGAGATCTGGGAGTAGAAAGTGGTTTGAGTAAGGCCAATGGAACATTGGAAATAAAATCCAATAACTGACAAGAAACATAATATACTTTTTTTCATTTCTCACTGTGGAAAATCACTGAATTTTTTTTTTGTGTCTGTTCAGCATGTCACGTATTTTTGTGCAGATCCTTCCAATTTTTCAGAGATGCCCTGCCTATTGTTTACATGGGTTGATAGTGATAGGAGAAGGGGAATGGTTTTAAACTAAGACAGGTTTAAGTTAGATGTTACGAGGAAGTTTTTCACTCAGAGGTTGGTGATATACTGATACAGGTCACCCAGAGAAGTTGTGGATGCCCCATCCCTGGAGGCATTCAAGGCAAGGCTGGATGTGGCTCTGGGTAACCTGGTCTAGTGGTTGACAAACTTGCCCATGGCAGGGGGGTTGAAACTCAATGATCTTTGAGGTCCTTTTCGACCCAGGCTGTTCTATGATTCTATGATTCTATGATCAAATGAAGATAGCACTCATAGCACATTTCAATCTATAACACTACTTGTTTGCATGAGTTGTAGTAAGTAACCAAGCTCAACTCTGAGGCACCAGACTCCGTTCTTGCTCAGGGATGACCCAAAGCTCCTCATCTTCCTTCTGTTCTGTATTTCACAGCTGTACCAAAATGTTCAAAAAACACCATGTACTCTATCAGAAAGGTGATAGACCAGACACAGTTGGGCTCATCTGCTAACATGAAGGTTTCATGCAGGTCTTTCTATCACAGCCAGTCCTATGGCCACAGCCAGTGCATAATCATAGAATATCATAGAATCTTTTGAGTTGAAAGGGCTCATTAAAAGTCATCAAGTCCAAATCTCCAGCAATGAACAGGGACACCTGCAGCTTAGTCAAGCTGCTGAAGATGCCATCCAGCCTGACCTTGAATCTCTTCGGGGATGGAGCATTCACCATCTCAGGACAACCTGTGCCAATGCCTCACCATGCTTACTGTAAAAAGCATTTCTTTATATCCAATCTATATCTCCTACCTTTGAAACCATTTCCCCTTGCACTATCCCAACAGACCCTGCTAAAAGTCTGTTCCCTTCCTTCTTACAGACCTCCTTCAGATACTGAAAGGCTGCTGTCAGATCTCCATGGAGCCTTCTCCAGGACTAACAGCCCCAGTTCTATCAGTCTGTCTTTGTAGGGAGGTGTTCCCTTCCTTGGATCGTTTTTGTGACCCTAAGGCACAGGTGTTGCCTGGAAGCTAATACTCTCACCCAGGAGAGATCTTAAAATCATTACAAATGTCTCTCTTGCCTAGAAGGAGAATCAAAGCTCACATATAGACAACAGCATTTGAACATTTGAACTCCTCCTACTCTCTCACTGTCCTGACTTTCATAAAGCCTCCTTTTTCCCTCCTCCCTTCTGCTTTCTCTTCACCAAGTAAACATTGCAGCATGGAAAACACAAACAAACAGGCATTCTCCTTTTCTTGCCACAACTAGGTGACATTTTCTTCTGCTTTCTTGGTTAAGTGATGTCGGAGTGACTTTGTACTTTGTTCAGTTCATACATACAGTCCATGTTTTTTTATATTTATTTATTAATTTTTTATTTTGCAGGAGGGTTTGTGGCCATTGCTTGTAGCTCATTTTCTATATTTACTTCTCCATAGGGTGGCTGACAAGCTTCAAGCAAGAAATAAGATGGCCTGTAGTACACCAAGGGCTGCTGGGAAGCACCCAGTGTTTTGTTTCAGCCAAAGTTCAGGTTGAATGTTAAGAATTTCTTCTCAGAAATAGTGGTGAGGTGTTGAAACAGGCTGCTCATGGAGGTGGGGGACTCACCGTCCCTGGGGTTGTTCAAGAAACATGGAGATGTGGTGCTGAGGAACATTGTTAGTGGGCATGGTAGAGATGGGTTGATGGTTGAACTGGATGATCTTGGAGTTCTTTTCCAATCTTAAAGATTCTATGATTAAAAGTTCACTTATCTGAAGATGCTTTCAGCATAATCAAAATCTGATTGTGCTCTCAGTTTTAGTAAAGGAAGTTATGACAGCAATGGATCTGCACAGAAGAAGATGATCAGTTCTGTAGTGCCTACTGACAATCACCTCGCTGGCTATGCTCAGACTCCCTGGAAACAGGCAGGCCCCAGAAGTGGCACCCAATATCAGGTGCAAGCTGTGCGTAGTCTTTCTCTCAGGAGTAGACTAAGCGCATATGGACAGCCACTCAAGTGGGCAGGGCATCCAGCATTGGATTGTTGTTACTCAGTTTGCCTGTGAGTGGAATAATCTTGTTTTCATTATGCTAAATATTTACGTGAACATAAGAAACTTTTGAAATTTTGGGACTGCAGAGCTCAGAGACTAATTCCCACGGTCCCAAGGCTAGATGCTGCTCATAAATGTAAATTCAGGGAATTCATGGGTACTTATACTCTGATTTACCAAATTTATGGTGCCACCTTCTCAGCCTGCTGCTCCCTCCCTCTTAGTGTAAGTGGGAGGAAGGGATACGCTGATAGCAGGATAATTAGCAAATGAGCTCATAAGAGCTGTGCTTCACACTGCCTGACCCTCTACCAGCACAAGCTCCAATATGAAGAGGCTAATTTTGGGAAATAAGAGGAGCCTTTCAATACTTTTGACTTCTGCTGTGACAAAGTAGTTCTCAAGCAGAGGTGAACAGTCCATGTTGCGGGGAACTCAGGTTCACTGGAGAACACTGGTTGCTGGAGTTGGTGTTGTCTCCCTGGATTACTCCAGAAGTCTTTCTTCAACCCCTCATGATTTTGTTTTCAGACATTCTATCCAACTGCTGTCTCCTGTTGTCTCGACAGAAGATTTGAAGGCATCTATTGAAATCTTCTCTTTGTCTTCTGACATACATCTGATCATACGTACAGGAAAGGAGCTGTGCCTTCAAGGTCTTGGGATGCTCAGAACAAATTCCTGTTGTAAGAGCATCCAGAGCACATTTTGATATGGATTCAGCTCTTCCGGAACACTATGAAATGATTATAAAAGGAGAAGGATTTTTTATTTTTATTTTTATATTATAAACTAAAAGCCTGATAATACTTGGATAGTTTAAAATACTTTGTCAGCTCAGCTTTTGATGCATTTTTGAATGGTTATAAACACTCTTATGGTCTGAGCCCCCAGTTTCTTCTGGGGTAGTTTTGGAATGATGAATGCTTGGGAGCCCTTTAGCGGTACAATGGGGAGCTCCTATGGAGCAGGAGGAGCACGGTAGCACCAGGACCCGCCAGGAATATCAGCACAGGTGGTGGGATAAAAGCCTGCAGAACTGCCCTTCAGAGGCATTTAATAGGTCGCAGCTTGCATCTTCTTGCAGAAATGCTCCAGTTCTGATTCTTGCTGCAGCTCTGGGTGAGTAAACTGTGGGGATCAGGGGAGGAAGGGATTCAAAAACACCACCCTTGCTACTGCTGAATTCAGGGGTTGTACTCTAAGGCTTGCTGATCCTTATGGCCCCTGCCTCAGTTTCTCTGTCCAGAGAAGAGAGTTAAATTTAAGTCCGATAACTACTGGTAGGAAGTGATGTGTAGCTGATGAGTGCTATTAGAACGTGTTTCCCACCTCTGCTGAATTTCACAAGAGAGTTTGCTTCTGATTTCAGTGCAATCAGGCTTACACAATTATGCCTTTATGCTTTCAGATGAGAGGAACTGAAGCAGTATTTACCCACTTTGGACAATCCATTGTACACTCTGGCAAGAGCACTGGTGCAGTATCATGCAATGGGAATTACACAATAAGTTTCCAATGGAAAAATAATATTGCAGTTAAACTGCGATTGGTAGCTCTCTCATCTCAAATGCAGCAGCAGAGCAACAGGGCAGTGAGCGGTGTGGATAAATGAGAGAGACAGAGTGGTTCTTCTGAAGTAAAAAAGTTTGAAGAGTAATAAAAAGTTTGCAAGCTTTGAAAAGTACCTGCATTTTTTGCTCTGTATTGTTTTACTTGCTTTCAAATGGTCTTTTCCATTGTAAAGCATTTTTCAGAAAATAGTGGCCAGACTCCAGGATCTAAAACTGATGATATCAGCTCTTCAAAGCTGCCAGATCTGAAACATAAAGATATACATAAAGGGTTCATTTCAATGAGAGCTTATTCATTATTTTCAAAGGAACGTTTTTCCTCCTACAAAAAATTCTTTTTCATTAAGATGTTTATACTGTAGTGTGTATCTGAGGGGCTGTCCTTTGAACACATCTCTTGTGGCCTACAGCATAGAAGAATTAAACTGGCATTTAACCAGTATGTTAAATGTGGGCAGGACCCCTCTGTAATGTGGTAGATAAGCAGGTGGATGCAAGATAAGAATTAATATTTGTCTGCTATAAGAATAACAGGCAGAGCAATATTTACGTAGAAGACTTCACTGAAAACTTAAGAAGGAAAACAAGCCTTGTCCCCTTCCTTATCTCTGCCTTCCCCAAATCACTGTGTTGTACTTCATATAGACAGAACACAATATTTCGTATCTGACAATCTGAAATAATCTTGGAAGTAGATTATTCAGTAAACATTAAATATCACCTCTCTTTCTCTCTCTCTTTAAATATATATTTAGTACAAACAGAATAAAAGAATGTGTGTGAAGAATTGTAAACAGAAAGTGTTAACACTGCTATGATCAGTAATCATGAATTAACTGCAGCTACTGGGACTTTCTTTCAGGAGATGTCCTGTGTGAACAAAGAGCAGAAAGGACAGCTTCACCCATAGAACCCATTGCACATCAGAAGGGAATGAAGCTGCTGGAACAATGCATGCAAGAAAAAGGTGAGACAAAATGTGGCGACCGTGAGTACTGACCATGAGGACATTGGCCACTCTTAAGGCACGTCAGAGAACAAATGGGCTGCCTGACCTTGTGAAGGGGCACTGAGGAGTCGTAGGCACTGCTTTGGATTACATGGTTTGTTTTTCAGACTTGAGAAAGGCAACAAAGTGTTATTCCTCTATGAGCAAGAAACACCATGAACATGTCAGAGAAAAATTTGCTAAATTGTTATTAATAAATCAAGAAATGGGCTAATTACCAGTCAAGTGAAATCAGACATCTAGTTGTAGGTGTGACAGAAGATACCATGGAATCATAGAATGGTTTGGGTTGGAAGTGACCCTTAAGATAAATTAGTTCCAACCCCCCTACTATAGGCAGGGACACCTCCCTCTAGACCAGATTGCTCACAGCCCCATCCAACCTGGCCTTGAATTCCTGGGAGGGGGCATCCACAACCTCTCAAGGCAACCTGTTACAGTATTTCAGTCAGTTCCAGGCAAGTATCAATTCCAGGTAAATAGTAACTGCCAAAACATGGTACAAAAACATCCAGCTGGATTAGAATGGATCTCAATAAGTTGGCAAGCTCATTCCTTTCCATAAAGACAACACCAATTTGCTTAACTATTTGTCCAAAAAATTATTAATTCTAGTGATTGGATAAATGTAACTTCTGAAAGTCTGTTGTACTTATTAATTATTCACAGCATTAGAAATTTGTTAGGATTTCCTCTGGAGAAATTTGTGATGTCTTGTGTCCTCTCTTACATAAATAGCACCAATTCTTCAACTTTTGCAGACAAATCTCCAATCATAACCAATCTGAAAGGTCAAACTCTTTTGGAATCATGGTGCCCCAAACTGGACAGAAACTCATATTCTGCTTTTCCAGAGCCTAGCAAGGTGGAAGAACTACCTCAGATGCCTGAGATTAATCCCTTCTGCCAGTATATCCAGAGTGAACCTTGGGTTTTGTCAGTAAAACAAAATGGTGACTCATGGTCTGGTTTTGTTTTCCTGTATCCATGTTTTCCTTTCATTCTCTATTTGTACTTATGTAATCAGTTATTTCTACCTACCTGTCACGCTTTGTAATTGTTCTTATTTAATCACATCCTCATCTTTTGTAATCTGTATCTAGTATCTGAAAAAAATCATTTTGGATTTTAATTTTGCTCTTGACTGAACTTCTAGCCCTTTGCAACAGTTGTTGACAGCATTTCATTCAGATGCATGATACGTATTCATATATCAATGAATCTGCATCTTTCTGTGCAGATGAATGATTGAGAAAATATCCATTGCTATATACAAGTCATTCAGGAAGATAATCAATATTACTAAACCTAAACTGTATTCAATACACCTTTTTTTTTTTTCTCTATGATGAACCACTTAAAATTGCTCTGAGTGTATGGTTTTCAGCTCCACCTGGAACACTTACAGTCAACCATTTCTGAATAAGAATGTTGTGCTAGGCAGTGCCTGATGATTTAGTAATGTATAGCTTTGTGTTAACTAATGTTAAGCTACATGACACTTACTATTTGTCTTCTCTCCCATTGCTCCTTTCCTCATTTGCAAAGCAAGTTTGTTGGTCTTCTCAGAAATTTAGATTGGTTTTGCAGGTTCTGAAGTTTATAGATACATTTGCTATTACCTCTCATTTTATTTTTATTTTTGTATGTATTTTTATACATACAAATAATATGAAAATAATATGAAATTATTTGTTCTGTTACCATAGGAGACTTATAAGATGAACTGGCATATTATTTCCTAGCTAATTTTGCATCTCTTTGAAGAATTATCACTATGTTTGTCCTTTTCCAGTCAGTTGGAATGTCAGTAGTCCACTACAGCTTTCCAAAGACAGCTGATAATGCCTCAGAAACTGTGTAAGCTAGTCCTCCAGACAAATCTTGGTATCTTTCACAGGGCCACTGTTCTACCTATATACTTTTTATTCCTCATTTTGGCTATTTTTTGCCTTTGTCAATCATCATAGTTGTCGGCTGCCATTTTAGTGTCAAGAGAAACGAAAAAACTATTAAACCTTGTTTTCTTTCTCTGTTGAGCCACTTATTTCTTTATTTTTCTGTTATATTTATTGTTTTTTTCCCTTTGTTTTCACATTCATAAACACATCTTCCTACAGACTTCAAATTTGCCTGCATTTTATTACGAGCTGTGGCCTGTGCTTGGGTTATAGATCAGATTGCTATTGATCCTAACCTATAACTAATGTTACTTGATATTTACCTATTCCAGAGGGTACCCAGAGCACTGGGAGATGGTAGAGGTCTTTCACATCAGATCTGACTGCTAAAATTCTGGATTATGGGGAAAACTTGTATATGTTGAGCCCTTGGGAAATATAAGTCCTTTTGCTGTATTTAGATAACCATTGCCTCACCCTTTTGCGTAACGTCTGTCTTCACTAAAACCACATCCTCTTGTTGCTCATCTTACAACTAAACATGGATCTGGTGCACTTTCCCGTTTAGGAATGGTTTTTAACATCTTTCTCTCTTTGCGACTTCTTTTCTTTTTGCTGTTGGAGGATTACTGAGACCATTCTTTACGTGTTTCAGATCTGCCTTCCACCTCTCTTTTCTGGATTATCTGTCATCGTAATGCTCCTTACATGCCCCATTAGCACGAGATGCCCTCCCTGCTGCAGTACTGTGCAGTGGCAGCTGCTCTTGTCCAGAGAGACATGGAATTTTGTACACTTCCATACCCCTGGGTCCTCTTGGCCTTGGCAGGCTTAATGACATGGCTGTGCCTCTTGGATTATCACTTGATAATCTATTGCAGTGTCATAATTAGCAATCAAAAAGGTTTCTCTGTGTGTTTGGAGGCTAATGCTTCAGCACATCTGATCTCAGCAGAGTACTTAAACTTCACAGAAGCTCAGATTCTGTATGGTAGGAGAGTTTTAGAATTACAGTGGGATCAACTGCTATGATAATCCTTAATTCTTGGTTAAGGTTTAATAGGCAAATGCAACACAAAGAAAGCTGGGGCTGTTCAGCCTGGAGAAAAGAAGGCTCCAGGGAGATCTGAGAGCAGCCTTTCAATACCTGAAGGGAGAATGCAAGAAGGAAGGGGACAGACTGTTTATCAGGGTCTGTTGGGATAGAACAAGGGGAAATGGTTTCAAACTTCAAGAGGGGAGGTTTTGATTGTATTTAAGGAAGATGCTTTTTACAGTAACAGTGGTGAGGCACTTGCACAGGTTGTCCAGAGTGGTGGTAGATGACTTGTCCCTGAAGACATTCAAGGTCAGGCTGCATGGGGCTCTGAGCAACCTTATCTATATGTCCCTGTTCATTGCTGGAGAGTTGGACTAGATGACCTTCAAATGTCCCTTCTAACTCAAACAATTCTATCCTGAAGAAAGGTTTTAAAGATTTAATATATTAAGAGAGATTGTCATAACTTGTCTTAGCATTTTATGACATTGGAGTACATAAAATTTAGTGGCTTCCTTCTTAAAAGAAAGTACTTTTTCATATCTTACACTGGGAACATTTGACATGACATTGTTTTTTCCTTAATGTGTGGAGGTTTTGTGCTAACAACCATACCGTGCAAGGCTGGAGGCTGCGAAGCAATGTGGAGCAAGAAGTACATGAAGTAAAATGTGACACAGATAGATGCAAGGAAAAGAGGAAGGTGGGAAGTGAAGAGGGGGAGAGCAAGAGTTTGTCCTAGAAAATCTATTTTTTGTTTTTAAAGTTATATGTGCAATATTATAAAGTTATATGTGCATGTCCACTTGCTGTGTGGAAATAGTGAGTAAGGAGGGCAAAGGAGTTCTACAGGGGCTGAGGAAATACTGCATTTATAGGGAAAGAAGGCATAAATTTTTCCAATTTTCTTTTAAAGAAAAAATTTGTCTATAAACTATGAAAGGTACAGCTCACCAGATGTTTTGTAACAATTGGTTATGAATTAAAAATAAGCTACTGTTTTAGTCTTCGAAGTAAGAAATAAAATGACTTCTGATTGTTTCTGATTGGCAACAGCATCAACATATGTTTTTAATGAGCAGAAAATAATAGAGCCTGCAGTTTTACTGAAATTGGTACTTTGTAGAACATTTCAAAGATTTTTGTTGCCTGTTCATGGAATATTTGTATTCCCCCTTATGTCAAAGGCACAGTATTTAGTCTTTGTCCCGCTTTCTCCATTCAACAGGATTTACACAGTGTCACTGAAAGGAGAATTTGTCCTCCTGTGGCTTTCCTGCTATTTTTTTTCACTTGACCCAGAAGCTAAAAAGTACCATTGAATCAAGAAAATCCTGTGAAAAGTTCTGTATAAAAGAAAGCACTGCAGACCACCTACAGTGTGACACTTAGTGAGATGAAAGGATATTAACTCAGGAGCGCCTTGTGCTTTCAACAGGAATCTTGTTCCTTGTATATTACCAACAAAGATAACTAACATAATTTAATTACACTCTAATAGTAGTTGAAATGCATATGTCTTTTGGCATAATGCAATTTTTGTTTAGAAAATAAAGTATTTGTACATAGCCTTCAATTTTGCTGGAATTCCCTCCTGTGGGAAAAATGTTACTGAGGGGCTGTTGTCTTATGCATATTTGCACATACTATTTATGTTAACAAGCCAGGGATTTTTTTTTTTTCTCTTTTGAATTGAAATTAGGATCAAGGGGTTATTTTATTCCTTTCTCCTTTATTTTAAGACTCTTAGTATCACCACGTCAAGGCTACTAGGTTCCTATAACAAGTTTGTGGCTTCTGGCATTCAAAAATACAAGGAATTGCCAGAAAAATAAAGAGCTATTTTAATTATTTTTGCTCGTAGATTATTGAAAAAATACATAAAAGCTTCAAAAAATTCAGGAAATATTCCAGCTAGAGGCAAGAATGAGGTTAACAGTATCCTTTAATCTTTGCTGAGTCTCAAACAACTGCCTGTACCACAGAATTAGCTCTACATAGCTATATTTACATGAAATGGGAGTGTATGAAAACTGGTTAAAGAACATCACACAAATGCAATGAAATATCTCCTGCCAGTTCTTGTCTAAAGTTTTTATGCTGCACTGCATTGGTATAGCAGAGCAGTCTTCTGGATGCTCTAATATGCTGCCTGTGTTTGTGTAACAAACCATCAGAAGTTGAATAAGGAGTTTAGTCTGAAACAAGACTAAGGAAAAGCACTTCTTGATTGGCAAATATTTACATTTACAAGTTGGAATGGATTAGTAAAACAATCATCTCACTAGTGATGTTCATTTTATGCAAATATTTGCAAAATTGTAAAGTCAATCTGCTCTCTTTAGGAGGTTTTCGGCATGTTGAAGGTGGGTTTGTCAGTGATGTTCCTTATGCCAGCACCAAACTGATAGTTGGTGCTGCACTGGTTTGTTACATTATTTGTTATAGACTTGGAACTTAGAATTAGTTTGCTTAAAGATCTCCTTGTGGAAAAACCCTGTAGAAGTAATCACTTCTAAAATAATCCTAGAATGCTATCACCTTTGCATAACAATAAATGCCTAAAACATACTACTGTACAAGGAATGTACTTCCTTATTACTATGTCTTTCAAGTGATACAAATATGAACAGGGTTAGACAGGAATGTTTTCGTTGGTGTATTGCTTCATAACTTACCATGAGATTAAATGTATCTGCACCTAAAGTATTTGCTGTTCAGCTGAGAACATGGCATAACAGATTGTCTACTAAATGTAGTGCTAAAAGGGGATTCCTGAGTTTCAAATAGAAGCTTATTGAATTTCTGTAGTGAATCATCATATTAATGAATATAATATGAGGCTTCCCTGAGTCAGAGGTCAAAGCTTGCTTCCAGATTTGCCAGTTTTGTATATTCAATTGTAATGTTTGTCCCGTTGGCACTTTGGGACCAAAAGATCACAGAATCAGTGGTTGGAAGGGTCCTCTGGAGTTCATCTTGTTCAAGGGAACTGAAAGCAAGTTCCCTACAATAGGTTGCACATGGAGATGTCCAGAAGATTTTTGAATATTTCCATAGGAGACTCCAGAACATTTCTGGGCAGCTAATTCCAGTACTCCGTTTGTCATGTTTGTATAGAACTTCCTAAGTTACAATTTGTGCCCTGTTGCTACGATTCATTGAAAAGAGCCTGGCCACATCCAATTGACTTGTTCCCTTTAGATGTTTGTAAGCCCTGATAAGATGACACCTCAGTCTCCTCTTCTCTAGCTGAACAGCTCCAGGTCTCTCTGCCTTTCCTTGAAAATAAGGAACTGGGCTCTCTAGATGATCTCTGTTTTGAACCAAGGAACCCAGTACTGTACACAGTATTCCAGATATGGCCTCACCAGGGCAGAATAGAGGGGGAGGATCACCTCCCTCTACCTACTGGCCATGCTCTTTTTAACATATCCCAGGATCCCATTGGCCTTCTTGGCTACAATGGCACACTGCTGGCTCATGGCCAACATGTTGTCCACCAGGACACCCAGACACTCTGCTCTCTGCAGAGCTCTGCTCCAGCCAGTAGCCTGTACTGATGCATGTTGATATTCCTCCGCAGGTGCAAGACTCTACACTTGCTTTTGTTAAACCTCATCAGGTTCCTCTATGTGAAACTCTCCTGTCCAGGTCTTGCTGAATGGCAGCACAACCTTCTGGTCAGAACAATGCCCCTTGGTGTCTTAGCTGACATTCAGGAATTCATAGAATCATAGAATCATAGGGGTTGGAAGAGGCCTCAAGAGATCATCGAATCCAACCCCCCTGCAAAAGCAGGTTCCCTATACCAGGTAATTGCATGCTTTTCATCTGGAGTGGAGGAGGCAATCTGAGAGCTCTGTAACAAACTGATCTAACAGCAGCAGCATTTTTTTTTTAGTGTAAACTGAGTAATGCAGAAGAGTACATGTAATACAGAAGGTTTCATTTACAACCTTTGAAAATTAGCCACAGAGATGTCACCCATTCAGCACCTTATATCACACATTCTTTTCTTCTGATTTCTACTAAAAAGTGGAAAACCAAGCTATGAATCAGTGCAATAATTGTGTCTGTGGAAGATGGCTGAGAACATAACCCATAGCACTTGTAAATGTTAGCAACTTCAAATGCAGGCTTTATTACTACATGTGAATCATTTCTGAACTAACTTTTGATTTCTAACTAGTTGTTAATGACTTGTTACAGACCATTATTTGTTACTCAGCACTAATGTGCCCAACATTGGGCTGTTGAGTACTGACTAACCATGTCAGCTGAGTGTTTTCCATGAACAAACAGGACCACAGGAACATGTCAGACTTTAGCACAGCAAGTAACATGCTTTCAAAACAATTCTCTGAATTGAAGAAATCATGTTTGCTCATGATGAACACTGAACACAATACAGCGTTCATCAAATTTTCTTGAAAACAACTGCAAAGAACTTGAGTGATTGTTGATAGTTAACATTATAGATGTATAATTGTTCTTTACTTATCTGTTTCTGTATTAATAAAATTACTATGTATCAGTCTCATTAATGGAACTAAGAAAAAAAAATTACTTAACTCTGATAGAAGAACTGGAGAATGTTCTTTCATATATCATTTTAGAGACAAGTTGCTTTTTTTGTGTGTGTGAATGAGTAACATGTCTATAATAAATATTAACGGTCTGATTTCAGTTTTCAGGTGGTCTCATTTTCCTGCTGACAGTGTAGCATCTCTTTACTCTCTTCTTTCATCTTGACTGTGGATCTGAAGCACTGGCCCTGGTGTTCTAGAAGCAGGAGGATTTACATTCCAGTCTACGTTTGGTTTCTTCCAGCAGAAGTGGTACTGTAGGTTAAAAAGTCATCTCCCTCCCGCACATCTCATTTTCTATCTCATATCTTTCTTGTGCCGATATTATCATCTTATTTCAGTCTGAGTTCATGGAATAACATTTTCCCCCCAGAATTCTAGATGTCATGAAGGCTCTGTTTGAATAACTATAGAGATATCCATCCTAGGATCTGTGCTTTCAATTACTGTGTTAAAAATTAATTAAAGTAATATTAATAAATCCATACAATGGTGAAGGAAGATATCTTCTCAAGGGTTTCTCCATCCATCCATGGAAACCAATGAGATTATGTTAATAAGGTTCAACAAAGCAAAGTGCAATGTTTTGCACTTGTGTTCAAGGTATGGGTACATAATACAAACTGGAAGAGGAACTACTTGAGAGTAGCCCTGATGAGAAGTGCTTAGAGGTCCTGGTTGATGAAAAGCTTAACACGAGCCAGCAGTGTGTGCTTGCAGACTGGAAGGCCAATGGTATCCTGGGTTCCATCAGAAGAGGAGTGGTCAGCAGTGCAAGGGATGTCATCGTGCCCCTCTACTCTGCCTTAATGAAGACCCATATAGAGTACTGCATCCAAGTCTGAGGCGCTCAACACAGGTAAGATGTGGAGCTTTTGGAGAGGGTCCACAGGAGGGCCATGAAGGTGATCCAAAGGCTGGAGCACCTTTCCTGTGAAGACAGGCTGAGAAAGCTTGGCTTGTTCAGCCTGGAGAAAGGCTACAGGGAGACCTCCAAATAATTAAAGGAAGTTTATAAACAGGAAAGAAATCAACTTTTTACTTGGGTAGATAGAGACTGGACAAGGGGAAGTAGTTTTAAACTACTAAAGGAGGGGAGATTTCTGTTAAATGTCAGAGGTAAGTTTTTACTGAGAGAGTGCTTCCCAGAGAGGATGTCCCATCCCTGGAGGTATTTAAGGCCAGGTTAGATGGGGCCCTGATCAATCTGATCCAGTATTTGCTCTAGTGGTTGCCAACCTGTGGAAGGGATGTTGGATCCTGATAATCCTTGAGGTCCCTTCCAACCCAAGACATTCTATGATTCTATGATCTTCAAACAGAAATATATTTTTCAGGGACGTTTGGACAACTGCATTGCAAATTCACAGAGATGGAAAAAGTCCACACTAAAGGGTAGTGGAATACTGGGCAGTACACTGCCTTGTAGTAGCATTCCATCTGAGGTGTTACTGCCTGGTTTTGGAGAGTAGTATACGATTAAAAGTCTCTGGAAGCCAAGCTTTTCTTATACACTGTCAGCTGTCTGGGTATGCCTTAGACATCCATGGAAACCACGCAGACACAGAAGAGTTCTGTCCCACATCCAAGGGTGGTATCCACCTTATTCCTAGAAAATGTATGTCTAATTTGTTCCCAGGATGGTCTGTTCCTCTTCTTAAGCAACTTTTTCACTAGCAAGATCTTCACATTCTTCTGACTTTCCATAGCTTATCTTTCTCATTTTTTAGCATTGAATGAGAATATCCATCTATTTTCTTCTTCTTTGTAATTATCATTTTTGTTTTTTGAAGATGACTATAAGATCTGTCCCCCTCCTTCTCCTCACCATGTTTTATTTCCTTCATTTGTCCATCAAAAACCACGTGCCTCTGGGGATTCTTACTGCTTTTGTTTGAGGTCTTTCCACTCCTCCTTGTTTTCCTTGAACTTTGTCTGAGAGCTGTACAGAACGTTCCTGCAAAGCATTTTTTTTTTGTTTTCTTTTTCTTTTTCTTTTTTTCTGGGAACTGCAGGAAAATTGAGGTTTTACACTCAGTTTTATAATGTGTTTCAGTGTATTTATTTCTTTGTGTCGGCAAGATACCGGTCACTAGTGCTCACCTACTGTAGGCCGTTCTGAGGAACCTCTGTCTAAACCACCACTGTTTATACTTGAGGGGCTTGTTACTTCTCCCTAACTATATGACTTTGTACATTCTTCAGCCATCTTCTATCCTTTTTAGACTATTTTACAACTATTTTTCAAGACACTCCTGAATGTTTATCCTTTTCTTACACAGGCCCAAAGCCTGTCGATATGATGTAATCCATTAACATGTGCCAGCAGTGTGTGGTTGCAGCCAGGAAGGCCAACAGTATTCTGGGCTCTATGAAAAGAGGGGTGGCCAACTCTGCCCTTGTAAAGCCCCATCCAGAGTATTATGTTCAAGCCTGGGGCACTCAGTACAGAGGGAATGTTGTTGTACAGAGCTGCTGGAGCAGGTCTAGGGGAGGGCCATGAAGATCACAGAATCATAGAATCCTTAGAGTTAGAAGGGACATTTGAAAGTCATTTTGTCCAGTTCCCCTGCAATGATCAGGGACATGCACAGCTTGATTAGGTTGCCCAGGGCCTGATACATCCTCATCTTGCAATTCTCCAGTGACAGGGCATCCACTACATCTCTGTGCAACCTGTTCCAGTGCCTCACCATTCTCACTGTAAAACATATTGTCCTTCTATCTAATCTAAATCTCCACTCTGTAAGGTTGAAATTTCTCCTTGTCCGGTCACAACAGACTGTCCCCTTTCCTGGTAGCCCCGGTTTAGATATTGAAAGGCCGCTCTCAGAATTTCCCAGAGTCTTCCCTTCTCCAGGCTAAAAAGCCCCAGATCTCTCAGCCTGTCCTCATAGGAGAGGTGTTCCATCCCTTGGGTCATTTCTGTGGCCCTCCACTGGACGTGCTCCAACAGGTCTATATATCTCCTGCACTGAGGACTCCACATCTGGATGCAGTACTCCAGGCAAGCCCTCACCAGTGCAGAGCAGAGGAGCAGGATCACTCCCTCACCCTCCTGGCCACACTGCTTTGGATGCAGCCCAGGATATAGTTGGCTTTGTGGGTTGTGAGGGCACCTCTCCTATGAAGAAAAGATGAGGCAGCTGGGATTGTTCAACATGAAGGCTCTGGGGAGGCCTCATTGTGGCCTTCCAGTACACAAAGGGCGTTAACGAGCAGGAGAGAGAACAATATTTTATACAGTCTGATATCGATGGGAAAAGGGTGTTAGTTTAAACTAAAGAGTGGAGACTTAGGTTAGATGTTAGGAAGGAAATTTTTATTCAGAGGGTGGTGAGGCAGTGGCACAGGCTGCCCTGATATCTGTGAATGCCCCGTCCCTGGAGGAGTTTAAGGCTGGGCTAGGCAGCTGGTGGGTGGCAACTCTGCCCATAGCACAAGATTGAAACTAGGTGATCATGGAGGTCCCTTCCAACCTTAGTCATTCTATGCTTCTATGATCTTAGACATTTATTCTATGATCTGCAAACAGTAAACATGCATTACATTGAGTTGTTCACTGAAAATATGGAGCAATACCAGTCCAGAAAAGCTATGTTTTTAAATGTCCTCTTTTTCTGATATAACATTAGTGAAATGTGCTTTCCAAAGTCTCGATTTCCTATAAGCCTTGAAAGCATCTTCCTGAGATAGCCTTCTTTAGCGTTTTCCCCGTTTGCTCCAGGTTGTCCCTTGAAAGTACTGGCTTATAGCAATATGTGTGCAACCACTGCTTCTTCCCAAGCAGCTGCCTTCTCGCAGGGGTACTGCCACTTAGCCAGTGCTAAATCCAGGTGGTGACAGTACACCAGAGCCCAGTGTTGACACTTTCTAATAGCCTGGTAGCCTCCAGCAAGAGTCTGGAAATCTTTAATTATGCAGAAAGCCCCTAGACAGAGAAATCAGGAAGGCTGATGTTGAAATCCTTCCAAATTGCTAGTTTAGGTTTGTACCTGGCACCATGTGGGTGCTGTGGGCAGCCCAGCACACAGACCTGCAGGTATGTAGCCCATTTGTATTGATAGCTATGACTAATTTTAGCTTGAAAAAACAAACAACCTATCTGTGGTGTCGTGCAAAAATTGTAGTGGAATTCAATTATGAATGCTTGCTCAGAGCCGTTTAAATCAGAAGTTGCTGTTTTTGAGATATATAAAAATGGAGTTAGAACATTAGAGCCTGCAAAAGGCAAAAAACAGTTTGTACTCTCTTGAAAAAAACAAAACAAAAAATCCAGGGAAGACAAATGAGGAGTTGAAGTTAAGATGAGTCTGGTGACTGCTGTAATCACTTAGTACATCTCTAGCAATTACATTATTTCTTTTTTTTATATTGCAGCAGAACACTACGTTGCAGCACCATCAGGGAGTTCTGTGAATAGTTATGTCTCTACACACTGATAACTGCACTCTTTGGATGAAAATTCCCTGTGTGGTTTCAAGTCTAAAGATCTCTTCCCTCCCCAGGTTTGTACATGATTTATCCACTTATCTAATTTAACCTTTTTCGGCCATGAAATGATCAGTCTCATACCACAAAAGTCCACTGCAGTCTGGAGCTGCAGGTGCAGAATGCTTTTTCATTCAGTCAAGCTCTTCCATTTCTGTATTCTCTTGCATAACCAAAATGACACCATTACAAGGTGAAACTTAGAGGCTTAGTGTAACCAGTCTCCAAGTAGAGTTGGGCTGAAGGCTGGTTAGCTGAGTGAATAAGTGAAATGATTATGGTGTTAAACAATAGAGTTTCACTATCAGATATTCACAGGTGATATGCTGCTGCCAGCCAAGCCCCATACCCTGTGCTGAAGCTCTTCTCCATGAGCACTCACAGCTGCAATTTTTCTAACAAGGAATCTACCCCACTGCTTCAGGTACTTTGGCCAATGCCTCTTCAAGCCTGCTACTGACAGAGTAAGAAAACATAATATCAGTGCTTGATTCACATGTGTATGGCTTGTCAGGTGTAAGCAGAGAGGGAGAAGATGTTAATGGGAGACAGCAGCCCAAGGCTTCTCTTCTTGTCATGAACCTGCTAATGAGTTATCTTGATGTTGTATCCAGGAACTGGAGCACAGGGAAATGGGCCTGTTGGCAAGCTTGGAACTGAATCTAGCTCTCCTGGTCTCAGGTTGGCTGTATCTCCAAATTGTGCTTCTGCTTTCTGTGTACTTGGAATTTCCCATAGGTCATTCCTCAACATGGGACAAAATGATATGCAGTTAGTCTTGCAACTTTGATTTATTTATGTCTGGCTGAATGTTTTCATCCTTGGCTTGAGAAAGGTTTGGTTTAAAGGGGTTAAATGAGTCTGCTAGTTGCATTTATTTTTTTCTGCTTCTTACAAAAAGTAGAGAGATTTAAAGACCACTATTACTCAGAAAGGTTTTGAGGTGGTGGACCATACATCTAAAGCATATTTCCAGACACTTCAGGGCCATATCTCACTGTCGTGAGGAGATGCAACCTCAGCTAACAGGTCTGATCCACTTGCATTTTTCCTGAGGTCTCTTCTGGCAACAAGAAACCTCACTGAAGCAGGTGGGAATTCTGAGTAAAAGCTGAAGGACAGTCTTCTTCACAGCATGATC
Source organism: Callipepla californica brunnescens (assembly GCA_023055505.1). Lineage (NCBI taxonomy): Eukaryota > Metazoa > Chordata > Aves > Galliformes > Odontophoridae > Callipepla > Callipepla californica. Next base: position 107,247,218 of record JALIRH010000001.1, on the reverse strand, counting down.
TATTCACTGAGCCAGCTTCTGCATCTCTGAATGGCCACACTGACCTTTTTGATCATGCAGGGATCAACACAGTTCCCGTCTGACCTCAGGAGGGATGAAGCCCAGCAGAGGGAAGAACAACCCAGGCTAAAGTAGAAACTGTTTATATCAAATGAGGGAATGCAGGCATCTCCATGTGAGGCAGCTTGTATGCAAAGCCTTTCAAGTCATCCACTCCAGGGTACTTAGAAACATAGAAACACAGAGTATCCTGACTTGGAAGGGATCCATAAGGATAATCTTCCCTTTATGAGTATGAACACAATAAACATAAAGTGCTATTTTATGTTCCCAACCCCAAAAATGACAGCCCTTCTGCATTTATAAAATGTTATTGCTCCTAAAAGGACTGCCTGTTTTGCAAGTTGCATCTGCAAAACAAACATAAAGGAGAAATCTTTGGATTGCTACTTGGAAGGTGAATCAATGTTATCACCAAAACTGAATAAACAAGGCTTTATGCTCTGGTAGTAAAAATGTCACAAAAACAGCATTTTACAGGCAAGTTTTTTGTATTCTCCTTTTGCAGTATGAACATTTTATCTTCATAATTTCTTTATCTATGCTTGGCCTATCATACAAATCAGCATAACATCATGGGACTACTTCTAGCGGCTGGTTATCCCTGGAAAGTATGTACAAGGGTGTTGGCTTCTTTGTACTTTTTCAGTAAGCTTAAATGTTCTTATTCCTATAAAGATCTGAATGTACATTTTTGAGTTCCAGTCTGGCTTACAGGAGCGCAAATAATTAGCAGCTATCTACCTCAGTAACTGGATTTATGAAAGTATAACAGGAAAATATTGCTTAAGATTTTCCAAGAACAAAAACTGAATTTTGCCAGTAGACTTAGAAGCTGGAGTGGAAGCTATGCAGGTGTTTTATTGCCATCTTGCTGTACTCCTTATATGACTGTCGTGTGCCTTTTTCACCTTCAGAATGCTGCCAAAGAATAATATCAGCAGCCTTTAATCTCACCAACGTGTTAGGTGACTGCAGTATCACCTTTTTCCACACAAAGATAAAAATAATAGTTCCTTCCCCTTGTGGATTAATGTGCTATTCTTCCAATTCTAATTTCTTGTACCTCTTCCTTTGTTTCATTATCTGTGAATATGCATTGCCTCCTTTCCATCTTCTGCTGTAGCTCCCAACTGTCAAAGAATTCAGTGGTTGAAATTCAACTCTCTTCAGAAAGTGCAAAGGAAGCAGGTTATGACAGGATCCTGAAACACAAGAGGGGTGAGTGAAGGTGGTGTTTGGGACAGTGGACAGCAGAGATAAAACAAAGAAAAAGGGTGAGTAAGAAATATTACAGATACATCCCTTGTTTAATGACATAAATATCCACTATTCAGCATATAAAAGAAGGTAAAAATTATCTCTCAGGTGATGTTATGAAGCAGTGTTTAGCAAGCATCCATTTTTACTGTCATCTATTTTCATGTTGGGTTTGGACTTGTAAAAGTACATGTTGCTTAAGGAGATATGAAGCATGTACATCAGTATATCTTCTCTCCTGGATTTTGGAGGAGATTGCTTCATATGCGCCATGAAGAAAAATATTTTGATTAACCATTTGATATATTAGTTATCATATCTAAGTACGTCTAAATATCCCCAAGAGAAGAAAAGACAGACTCTGTCTGAATCAGAGCAGGTTTACTGATTTTATTCTGTATTCCTTTTCTGTACTGCTTTCATCTTGATAGAGGTAAAGAAAGTACTCTGCTGTTAAAAATGAGATGCTCTTATTCTCTCGGTCACATTCAAATGATGCTTTTGCTTGCACCTAGAAAAGGTAAACAATAACATGGACATTAAAAGGATGGGACTGCAGGATGAAGATGAAGCTTAAAGAGGCCCATACGTGTCCCTCTGGATACCAAATGCTGGAACAGACCTGGGCTGGCAGCAGCTAACCCATTTGGACATAGCATCACCCTTTCCCTGTGACTGCTTAACCATGACCACTGCTGAGCCTGCTGGCTGTGGCAGCCCTTCGAAACCTTGTCCAAAATGCACAGTAGAGTGAGTACAGATAGAGAACACTGTTTCTTGGAGATTTCTAGAAGCCTCTGCTTTAATTTCCTTCTGTTAAAAAAATAGAGTCTTACAATCAAAGAATCATAGATTTGTTTGAGTTGGAAGGAATCCTCAATGGCCATCTAGTGCAACTTCCCTGCAATGAACAGGAAAATGCACAGCTTGATCAGGTTGCTCAGAGCCCCATCCAGCCTGACCTTGAATGTCTCCAATGACAGGGCATCCACCTCCCTGAGCAACCCATTCCAGTGCCTCAATGTCATTATTGTGATAAACTTTTCCTTATATCCAATCTAAATCTCCCAAATTTAAGACTGAAATAATTTCCCTTTGTTCTATCACAACACACCTTGCTAAAGAGTCTGTCCTCTTCTTTATTACGACTCCTCTTTAGATACAAAAAGGCTGCTCTTAGGTCTCCCTGATGCTTTCTTGCCTTCTGTATATTTTAATACATTTCCCATATAAAATATCCTGGAATGTAGCAATTTTTAAGTCATCACAAGGACTCACATAACATGTATCATATCAGATACGTGGTTGCCTTTTGTTCTCATTGGAAAATTAGTTTGATTTCTTCTTTGCCATGGCCATGAGCACAGACTGATCATGGGGAAATGATGGAAGTAAAACCATCACTACCTGCACAGAATAACAATAGGGAATATGCTTCTGCCTTTACTTACTGACAGCTTAACTTGACTCTCAGAGGACATGAACAATTCTCATTTGAACTGACAATAAAATACACATCAGATGGTAAAATTCCAGCATCAGAGTGATCCTTTAACATAAAAGGTTCAAAGAAAGCGCCACTTCATCCATATATCAGCCACTCTGTGATCCATAGAGCTAATCCCAGAGAATGCCATATTTCAGACATAGGTTAGCCTTAAATGGATGTGCAAGGTTACATGACAGGAATGCAAACATCCTGCTAAGTCTTAAAGCTGGGGTATTTCTCAGGTAGTAGGGCTGCAATTTAAAACTCTTATTTCTTCATTCGGATGACGACCTTGCTGATCTGAGCATGATGGATGATTCTGAGAAACGTACCATTGAGAGGTATGGGAAGAATGAATTCCCCTGCTTCTTAAAAAATGCAGTCAAAAGAGAGTTTTAGCACAATATTAGTTCTCTAACATACACAGTGTGAAGAGTTCATTTCAGGAAGCTTTAAAAAGCACATTATACAGAAGATTCATTGCCAAAAAGTTACTAAGAGGTTTCAGTAGTGCAGGCAGGAGATATAGTTACAAAACATAAAAAAATACACTTAATAGGATAACAAAGGAATTCACTGAATGAAATTCCTCCCATGGATCAGATGATTTAAAGTTTAAGACTGCTCACATTGTACCTCAACCCCCAGTACAGAATTTTAGTCTTTCAGATTTCATCTAGATTTTGGGGATGTGAAAAGACATGTCCCAGAATCTGGAGACCAGAGGACTGAAAAAAAAGACACTTCGACTGCAAGGAATATCTTTTAAAAATGTTTTTTTTCATCCACCCCCCTTGGTTAGCTTGATTGAATGGTTTAAAATTACTTATTTAGTTAACACATGTCACTACTGCTGCCTGGACATACTTTTTTTTTTTTTTTCTTTCTGAGAAATTAAGCCTTTTGAACCAGAGAAACCATTGAAAAATAACTTGAATCTTTGCCCTGCCCAGCCCATTTTCAGGAGCTCACCTATTTGCTTATGTCACTTCTGTTTGTTCTGCAGTAAATTCAGTTCTGGGATAGTCCCTTTAGCATGTTACTTGTAGGAACTGCCATATCTTAACCAGTACTTAGCCCAGGCCTCTCAGGGGATGGCAAAGCAAACCATTTTGTTACATTTCTCTATTGATTTTTTAAGTAAAATGAAAAAAAAAAAAAAAAAGACATGCTTAATTGCAGATATTATTTTTTAACCTTATCAAGGAATGTATTAGTACTTTGGCATCTACACTGCTGATGAGGAAAAACAATTGTAAAAACCTAATGATCCAAGCCCTTAGACTTAGCAGACTAATTTGCCCTTAGTCTTTAGGAGACAAACTGGAAAAAGAGAAAGCCTGAATAAGCACCTCCAGCTGTTAAGTACCATCTTAATTGTCCTACTATTTAACTGCTTCAAAATGAAATGAAGTCAGATTACAAAGAAATAATGAAATTCTCACTCATCGGGGGAAGAAACCAGGAGTCTGGGACACCAGGGCTGGGAAGCAAAGCCCCCAGTTCCATCCTGGCCCTGGGCAGGGGCTGGACAGAGGTATCACACCCACGCTGGGACTCTCACTTTCCTCCTTTACTCTCCCTGCTATCCCAAAACCTCCTGTGCAAGATGCTTCCCTGGAGAGCAGTGAAATCCTTGAACAACTTCCTCAAAATCTCCTCATAAACTCAGCCCACACACAGTGCAACCACACCACTTCCACACAGTCCTTCATAGTGGCCAGATTTATTTGTTCATATAGGTGTCATATAGGCTATTAATAGCAAGGATGAACATAATACAGAGAAAATAGAGCTTGATATAAGGCCTAATAAATGTGGCAGTTCCAGTAGTACTTGAGTTTAGCTCTCAGACAATCTTTTCTATATTGCATACAGTTCATGTCCTATCACTAGTCCCGTTCTCATGGCTGAATAAAAACAGAGTTTACACCCAGGAAGAAAAGAATGAGAAAATGACTACACTTGAGCTATTCTTTAAGGAAAAAGGGCAATTCCAGAATTATAAAGTTTCTACTGCCCTTTCTTTAATGAGATGACAAAGACTTTGTCTACACAGCTCAGTGGCTGAGCTTCCTGTCTTGAAAGCAGCCATGATGTATCTGGTGTAATGCCCATGCACATGGGCATGGCCAGGGATCTGGGCTGAGCTGGAGGGTGGAAAATAAGAGCTGAAATGTGATAAAGATAAAAAACACCCTCACAGTCTGCTTCTTAGCCATGACCTACTCTGAAGTAAAAGGGAATTCATTTCAGGGTAAACACAAACAAGTTGGATTAAAATAAGGGAAGTGTGAGCTCCTGTCCAGAGGTGGACAGGTTTCATCTCAACAGACTTTATCTACCTGGAAGTCAGAGATTTATCCTGGAATAATTGTCTTCACCCCCTGTGTCAGTAACAGGGGATAGACACTTCCAGAGTGGCTACTTTTTTCATCCAGTCTCATTTTGTTACTCCTATTCTGTCCTCCCCCCACCCTCCCCCTCCCCCACACACTATCCCATCCCATCCCATCCCATCCCATCCCCTCCCACGCCCTGCTGTGTCATGGTGTGCCGTGCCATGCCATGCCATGCCATGCCATGCCATGCCATGCCATCCCCTTACACCATTCATTCCACTGAAGCAGCACTTGTCTCCTTTTATATTGTCTCTAAAGAGTTTCTAGACAAGTAGGTCACCAGCCCTCTACCTCTCTGGTTTTAGTTCAGTTGTACCTAATTGTGGGTAAGGTTGACATGGTTTTATGTGACTAGTAGGTATGTTATGGCACTGCTGCGGTCTGAGGACCATGCTAAATTGTCCTTTCAGACACATCCCATAGCTGTTATGCTACATGTGTTAATCCTGGAGTGAGGTGGAGTTTGGCAGGAGCTGAAAAGAGCACATTCAGTGTACAGCCTTACTATGCACCAAAGCTCACAGAGTTCATCTGCAAACTTACTGAAATACTCATGAATAGAAAAAAAAAATCTGCCTCCAAGCTCATCAGAGGTTCCTCAACAGTAGGACTGATTTTGTTAAAGAAATTATAAGTTCAATTTAAAGATCAATTTGTTTGGATTTTGATGCTTAGGAATCTGATGACTTTTAAGTCAGTGAGTGTTCTGTTTTTAGTAGACATTTTACAGATATGACTTGCATGCAAACAAGCCCTACTTAGCTTCTCTTTCAAAAATTTGTTGGCTTTACACTACTTTTACTAAAAGAGGTCAGGAGTAAATTGCCTCAGGACCTGTTCAACAGGCACATGATACTGCTGCCACGTTGGTCTGTAAAAAAACTCATAAAACTTTGGGTTCAACCTGCTCCCAGTATGGTCAGGACACTCAAGACAACATGGAGCTAGAGCAACTGAAGGTTGTCCAAAGTCCATAAAGGCAAGGGAGTTGAGTTAATTCAATCTAGCACAAGCTTTTTAAAAGCTACGGGTCTGGTTTAAGCCTGTGGTCTAGTCTGTTCCTTGGAAAGAAGTTGGGGTGGGATGAACTCATCACACATGCCCAGGCAACCTGTTTGGATGAGGTACCTAACTTCTGATGTGTGACTGGGATCTTCCCACCAAGGCAGGAAAGAATTGATTCTGGGCTGATACTCAGAGGCTTTGCAAGTCAAGTGAAGCTGAATGCAATTACTGACACAGATGTTTGACAGGATGTTAACTGAGTGTCAAGGCAGCTTTCAGGTGGGGAACTTCTTTTTCTCTGCATTTGAAAAAGAATGCAACTCTCATCCATCAGCTGAAGGGTTAAAAGACCAGCTCTTGCGGAGACAAGGACAGTGGAGTTGCCAAGAAGCCTAAGAACATGGAAAGAGCAGATTACCCACTGTCACCTTTTAGCCACTCTTTTCCCACTGCTGATGTGAAGTAGCATTTGTCTGAAGACGAGGATTAATGTAGTGACTGCTTTTATTCCTCAGTACTTTCTCTGATGAAATTTGATCATTATTCTCCACATTCCTATTCTTCACCTACTGTGGGAGGCAAACACATATCAGTTGAATTTTCACCAATTTTTCTCTTATTAAGTACTGTCAATTCTGGTCTGGTTCTGGGCATAACAAAGGATTACTCACACCTAATCTTATCAACATTGTTTTTGTAAGCATCTGCACTGCTTTTCTTTGTTTGTAGATATGGACTGCCCAAGGCAATACAGATAATATATAAAATGTCTTTTGTTCTCGAAGATTAAGAATCACAACATAGAATTTTACTGTATGCAACAGTAAAATGTAGGATTAATGTAGGACTTGATGGTAGTGAAGACGTTACCTGAAATATTTGCCAGAAATGGATGGCCTATTTACAGATCTTGGCCTCAGTTGCCTAGGTCTGGTCACTGTAGGGTGGTGAGACTGTTTTGCAGGTGTCCCTTGGCAAGTGAACATTCTGGTAGGGTGACTTGTGCATTATCTTGGATTAACCTTGATGTAGGTCAAATTCCATCCAGAAGGTCATATTCAGCTTGGAAGAGGTACTGCCTCCCCCAGTTCAGACATAACCTACAGTAATTATTGAAATGTCTTTTTCTTTTTTTTTTTTTTTCCCTGGAATAGGGGCTGTCAGTCTTATATATGGCTTTGGGAAATGATGAAGAATGTTCCTAACAGATTATGTATTACAGAAGGCAGTTATGATTCCCACACAGGCTCTCATCCAGATCTGTATTTTAGTATCTCTTAGCAGAAGTTTTATTTTTTTTTTCTGGTCTTTGGTTTAAAGTACTTTTAGAAAGTATCAGTTGCCTCAAAGATATCACTGAAGTCCAAAACTGTAATGCAAACATCAGATTAATTATATAATCATAGAATTGTATGGTTTTGAAGGAACCTTAAAGATTAGCTGGGTTCAGTGCCCTTTGCTATGGGCAGGGGAACTTCCCACTGGACAAGGTTGCCAGCCTGGCTTTGAACACCTCCAGGGGTGTAGCATCGATACCTCTGGGCAACCTGTTCCAGTGCCTCTTCACCCTATGAGTAAAAATTTTCCTACTTATATCTAGTCTAAACTGACCATTATTTCATTTAAAACTATTAGTCCTTGTCCTGTCTTCACGGGACAGCTGCTCCAGCCTTCTTATCACCCTTGTAACCTCCACTGGACCCACTCCAGCAGATGTGTCTTCTTTTAATGGGAATCAAAATCAGAATAACACAATTGTAGGGGTTGGAAGGGACCTCCAGAGATCATCGAGTCCAATCCCCCTGCCAAAGCAGCTCCCTAGCCCAGGTTGCACAGGTAGGCGTCCAGGCAGGTCTTGAATGTCCCCAGAGAAGGAGACTCCACCACCTCCCTGTGCAGCCTGTGCCAGTGCTCCATCACTGCACTGTGAAGAAGTGACACACTTCTTTTATGCAGAACTTCCTGTGCTTCTGTTTGTGGTCATTTCTTCTCATCCTATCACCACACACCGATGAGAAGAGTCCAGCCTCATCCCTTTACCACCTGCTCCTTAGATATTTATAGACATGGATCAGATCCCCTCTGAGTTTTCTTTTTTCAAGGCTGATCAGACCCAGGTCTCTCAGCCTTTCCTCATAAGCGAGATGTTCCACTCCCTTTATCATCTTTGTAGCCCTCCTATGGACTCTTTCAAGGAGATCCCTGTCTTTTCTGTACCAGGGAGCCCAGAACTGTATACAATACTCCAGGTGAGGCCTCACCAGGGCAGAGAAGGTGAAGCAGGAGAGTACTTGTAAGAGTGGAGTAGACTGGGAGAAAGATAAAGGTGAGGAAATAAATTTTCCTCAGTATTTTAGTCTGAAGACACTCAGTGGAGTGACTGGAATCAATGGCTTGAAGATAAACATATTTTGGAAGTATTTTGCTGAGCATGTTCAAGATTGAGGAACCCACATTTGCTGAGCATTTTTATGAGCCAGAGAGATCTATAGCTGTGAGAACCACAATGTCTTGCATGTAGTTGTTTCTTTTCCCAAAATTTTAGTAAGAAATTGAAGCAACAGAAAAATATGACACTCCATACAATCATCTGTGTTAAGAGTGGACTCCACCAAATTCTGAAATGCCTACAATCATCCTAATTAAAACAAAGTTCAAATTCATTCAGTTTAGCTGCTTACATACATAAAAAGTTGTTAATTGGGAGAAAACATATTTTCCAATTACAATATAATGATTTTTTTACAAACAAAAAAAAAAAAAAGCAAGAAAATGCTTCAGAACGTCATTAATAATGACATTCAGTGTTCTCTTCAGTTAACAAATCAGTTAACAGGCTTGAGTTCAGAAGATCTTGTCCTACCGTGTCACTTTTGCTATTCAGAGATGAACTAAGCACCCTGCTAATTGTACTAGAGGTGTTCAGAAGCTGGAGATGTAATCTGATATGAAAATTTCAGAGGTGGCCTGATGGAAAAAACTACCACCCCATTATAAAGAATAACAGCCTGCTATGCAAATGAGAGCAGCAGAAAGGAGGAGGTTCTGTCCAAACAATTTATTTTTACAGCGCTATAATAATGAGTCAGTGCAAGAATGACTGTGGTTGAGAATGGAGTTTGCACGAGGCACGAAGTCAGGCCAGGAATGCACCAAAGTACATCCCTGGAGCCTGTTCACGGCAGCAGCTGCTCGGCGTGTGCTGGAGAATTCCCAGCTTTATCCACGACTGCAGCTCGGGATCGAAGGATCCTTTTTAGCTCACATTTGTATCACTTTGCTTTTAGTGCCTGGCAGCAACATCAGAAACACCTGAACCCTACATTACGTGAGAGTGTGAAATGCAAGATGCATATGGTGTACAGTGGCAGAAGAAATAAAGCCAGTGCTTGCATTTAGCAAGGAACTCAGTTTTCTTCCTGTAGTACTGTAGAAAATTTGATATTTTGCAATGGGTATGAAAGGACAGTGCCTGGGGAAAAGTGGAGAAGAGAAAGATGCAAAAATATATGCAGTGGGATTGAGAGAAGTGTACATATAGTGTTAGCAGGAGATCCAGAGCTGCAGTATTACCTTGGATGCTGATAGCATGCCTGCTGGGGCATTGCTTTGATAGCCATGGTTACAGCAGGAGAGAAATATCTGAAACGAGGTGGGGGAGGCTAGAGAGGAAGAACAAGTGGTCCTTTGGGACTGGGAAGGAGATATGGAGTTGTGGAAGCACAAAGATAGACACTAGAAAAGAAAAAGCAACATGTATTAATATTAAAAATATCAATGGGGAGTCAAGCCCATAACCACTGAACTGGGAGACATGATCAAGTAGAAGCAGAATGTTAATTTTTCTTTTACTTCCCTGTAAGCATCTTAGATGAACTGGTGTAACCCGGCTATCACAGTTTCCTCTAAGGTCTCTCAGTGCTGCTGCTCTCCCTCTGCAGAGCTGTTCCCTGATGTCAGTCTGGTGGGTGTGGTGTGGAGCAGAATTTGCCCTTCTGACCTTCATATGTTCCAGAAATAATTTGGGAAATGTGAAAGTTTTGCTTTTTCCTCAGCTCTGTGGTGGTTTGTAATAGAAGCCAATGCATAGCAGGAACAAAAGGAAGCTGTCATGTTGATAACTCTGCACTGAATGCAAGTGTAAATGCTCTGCAGCCACAAAAAGTTTAATTTCAGTGTCATTCATCTTCTGAATGTGTGCTCAGATTTTACTTTGACTCTTTTGTACATGGTTGTTTTTGCAATTTGGACAGGTGAAACCGGCAAGTATGCAATTTGTGTAAACGAAGCAGTCTGCTAAGTGAATAAAGCTTCGCAGTGTACTGGCTGCAGCTCTGGTTTCCACTCCAGCAGCTCCAGCACTGGGACATGTGGATGAGTTCTTTATTTTGAAAGCAAGTTCCTTAAGAACAACAAAGTGATTTTTGAAAGGTGTGGATATGGATGAGTGATGAGCTTTCTAAAAAAAAAACTTCCACAAACAAAAAACAACCCAATGACCCAAAACCTCAGCAGCAAAAGAAAGCAACCTGTAAGTGAACTTAGAGGCTCTTTTATTCCTTTTTTTAACAGCTAGCTGATCTGTGTTTCACAATGGAGACTGTTCCATAGAGGAGAAAAGTGACCAGACAATTTTGCTGTGTCTCAGTATTAAAGAAACAACCAAACTGAAAAATTTACCTTCAAGATAACCCAAAGAAAACCATGATGTCATAGGTCCAAAGGAATCGTAGATCCAAAGGAATAAATGGAGATAGACAAATTTGTACCTACTGCAGGTTTAAATCTTAATTTGTATTCAAGAGCTTTGTCTCTTAGTACTACTGTTAAAAACATTCTGATTTTCTCCGTGATTTGGCATAGACATGGTAAAAATACCTTCAGGTAGAGAAACAACTCAAAGAACATGTGAGAGAGAGCACAAGAATAAATGTGTAAGATCATAGAATCATAGAGTGAATTAGGTTGGAAGACACCTCAAAGATCACCTAGTTCCAATTCCCCTGGTGTGTTCACGGCCACCATCCACCAGACCAGGCTGACCAGAGCCCCATCCAATCTGGTCTTGAAGACCTCCAGTGACAGGACACCCACAGTTCCTCTGGGCAGCCTGAGCCAGTGCCTCACCACTCTCCAAGTAAAGAATTTCCTCCTGGCATCCAATCCAAATCTCTCTTCTTTTAGTTTAAAGCCATTCCCCCTTGTCCTACCATTATCAGACTGTGTAAAAAGTCACAGAATCACACAGAATCACAGAATTGTAGGGGTTGGAAGGGACCTCTAGAGATCATCAAGTCCAACGCCCCTGCCAAAGCAGGTTCCCTACCAATTCCCCTCCTGCTTGTAACATCACTTCAAGTAATGGAATTACACAATGAGGTCTCCCCAGAGCCTTCTCTTCCCCATGCTGAAAAAGCCCAACTCCCTCAACCTTTCTTCATAGAGGTGCTCCAGCCCTCTGGTTATCCTCATGGCCTTCCTCTGGACCCTCTCCAACAGCTCCATGTCCTTCCTGTTCTGGGGACCCCTGTTCTGTGTGCAGTACTCCAGATTGGGCCTTACAAGGGCAGAGCAGAAGGAGCAACCACCTCCCTCACCATGCGGGCAGATGTCTACCTTAACCATTGAACTTTCTCATGTAACTGTGAGCTGATCTTGGTTTGGTCAGGTATCTCTAGAACTTGTTCTGATATGGCAGCAGTGGCTGTTGTGCTGGGCGTATCACCAGCACAGACAGGGAAGAGGTTTGTAATCCTTGCCAGTCCTGACGTGCCCTGCAACAGAGACGGTAAGCTCAGCTCTAATGTACTAGACAGTGTAATGGCCTGAATATTTTAGTCTGAGAGAAAACAAATATTCTAGAGCTATTAGGCAAATAAGCGAATATCATCCCACATAGGATTTCTGAGGAATTCTAGCAATTCTAGTGATAAAGATAACATTAGTTGGAGCACTACCAGCTAAAGCAAGCCTAGTTCCTAGTGGGGAGAAGGACTTATGTAATCTCAGTCATGATAAGAACAAGCTGGAAAATGGGAAAAGGAGAATCTGCACAGCAGGATAAATTCAACTCCCATCTAAGGGGCTCCTTGGTTACATCCACTCTTAAAGGAGATTATGTTAGAAGTAGTTATTGCTCTACTAATAGATCGTTAAAATGGCCCGGAAAGAGGTAAAACTTTTGGTTTGCAACTACTTTTGCTTTTCCTGAAGATGAAGAAAACTTTGAAGAGATAACACATAACTTTGGTTCAGTTGCCTGTACATAGAATCGTAGAATCATTAAGGTTAGAAAAGTCTACTAAGATCATTGAATCCAACTGTTGTGCTATTACCACCATACTCACTAAAATGGACATAGTTTAGTAGGTATGGTGGTACCATATCAGTGTCACATCCACACATTTCTTGAACACCTCAAGGGACGATGACTCCACTATCACCCTGGGCAGCCTGACCCAATGCCTCCCCACTCTTTCTGAGAAGAAAGTTTTCCTAATATCCAAACATACAAACAGAAGAAAATACTCTTCAAGAGCTTTATGATCTCCTATGTTATCAAGGCTCCTAGATTTTCAGGGAAGTAAGAGTAGGGAGCTGAATGGACTGAAGGGAAATAAAGTACAACTTCACAGGCAGGTTTTTGAAGTTTAAAGAAGTACTTTAATCCATGCAGCTATTGTTATGTGATGACCATAGGATGCTTTAATCAGAAGAAGGATAGCCCTGTGAAATCTTCAGACAGAATGATACACACAGTCTGCCTGATACCTACTATAGTTCATGTAGACCAAGATCTAACCTCTCAGTTGCTAGGTTGGAGTCTAACCATACGGGGGTTTTGAGAAAAGGACATTTTAATCACAAATTGCTCTGCTGATGTGGTTTACAGCGTGGTCTCAAAAAGGCACCCATCACAACTGGTTTGGCACAGCAATGTTATGTTGCAGTATTGTATTATGGGACCAACGACTGATGGGTGGAGAGGAAGAAGATGCCTTTTACTGGATTTGCTTCAGTTGTGGAAGCTGCTTCCTGCAGTTCAAGGACTGCTAATTACAGAAACCCATTGCTTCTGAGAAAATCTTGAATAGCAGAAGGTGAATATATCATGGTTGTTTGCATTTCTAATTACACAAGAATCTAACGTCACCACCTGATGGAATAAGACAGCAGATTGATGTCCCTACGAAAGAGGTGAACTGAAAATTTAATGGAATCATTTGTAAAGGCTCTACCCTAGTTTCTTATCTTTTTCCTCAAGTATTTACTCCTGGGCACTGCTGGAAGCCCAGACTACAGCAGTTTTTCTTAAAGTCTTATGAAGCAGCATGAAAGATAAGTAGCTAATGAGTTATCAGGTGGCAGCTCTTTCTGTCAGTGTAGAAATGGAGGCAGTGTGCAGCTATAGTCTGGAAAGGTAAGCCAGTGTGAGAGGTGTACTGCAGTGCACAAAGATGCAGATTTCCATATGCATCCTTATGAACTTTAAATGTTAGAAACTGAAGCATGAGAAAAACTATAGAAGTGGTCTAATTGTGGTATTGTGAATAAAACGTCACAGATGTTTTCTTTCAAGAAGTGGACCCTAGAGCTGCGATGAGTCCAGCAGTCACTACTCATTTCAGACTCAAGTTTGAAAAGGAGACACAGGAAGAAGTGTTCAAATTAGTTCAGTACAGTTAAGCTTCCATTTGCAAGCAGTTTAAAGGTATTATGCTCATCTTTGCACATTCCTTACGTTGACTGCTGACTTTTCTCACTTCCTATTTTGTTAGGCTGCATAAGGTCATCCAGAATCATCTACATGTGTCCAAATGATGGCATGATATTTATTTACTGTCAGTTATTTCTTGCCAACATAGAAAATAGCTGCAGACTTAAAATAGGTCCTTGCATTATTCCCCATGGTCTCTTCAAACTCAAGAAGCTGGAGCCATTAATAGAGCCAAATTAAAGTGCATGTGACTGATAAAATTGAACACACACAACAGAAGTTGAATGATACTCAGAGCCTGTAGTTTTAATGACAAAACAAACCAATAAATCATTTCAAATGATTCACATAAACATGTAATAAGAACATCTATTTATTTGTCCAAACCTTGAGAAAAGTCATTTGTTACTTTGAGCGGAGCAGTAGTTGCTTAGTGCTTTGCTGTGCCTTCACATTATGATGTATGAACCAGATTCAATGGGAATGTACTGGGTGTTGTAAATGTGTCTCCTGGATTTTGACTCTCAATTGGCCTCCTAGTCTGCACGCAAGGATATTCTGATCATTAAATGTGTCTATTTCTTTAGAGGCTTAAGGGAATCTCAGTTCACTTGGTATCCCTGGTTGCTGGGAAGGAGCTCTGTCTTCTAGACATCAGTTCTCATGGCAGAGACAAGGTGTAATCAATACTTCTGTATCCAGGAGTTCCCTAACTGTAAGTGCACTTTCTTTTTTCCATCTGTTTTCAGTCATTATGAAGTGATTGAAACTTTGCCAGTTGACGAACTTCTGTTCTTCATGATAATAGATAAAAAAGAAAATGAGAGTAGATGGGAGAGGAGGGCACCAGACTTCTTTATTTTATGGCATGATATTTAGCCAGAACAAAACATCAGGCAGAATGAACAAACAGACAAAACAATCTCTGCCTCATCTTATAGTGATAGGCACATCCCATGTAGAAAGAGCACTTCATGTAAGCCCCTTACTGAGATATTACTCTGGGAGTTTCTGTAAACTAATACAAAACAGAAATCCAATGGAATTCAGATATGAAGTGCTACCTGTTCAGAAAAGGACACCTGCACTGTGGCAAGCAATGTTGAAGATTTTCTTTGAGGAGTTTAGAGACTGACTTCTCCTTCCTTGGGAACCTTTACTGTTAAAAAGAGCTCTTTAATGGATGACAGGCATTAAACAAGATGTAACATCTCTCTGCTTTTGGCTTCTGGCTGGAACTTTGCTGGACAGCAGTGAGGCTGACAGCTCCCACGGAGGTCCTTCTTCCTGACCACACTGTGCTTTCATCAAGCAGGGCCACACGGGCTGCAGGACGGCATCCAGTGACACAGAGCCCTCCAACATGCTCAGCAGAGGAGAAGTGATGTTTTAAGGATGCATTTGGCATTCCTTTCAGTATCTAAAGGGGTGATATAAGAAAGAAGGGGACTGACTATTTAGCAGGGTCTGTTGTGACAGGACAAAGGGAAATGGTTTTAAAGTAAAAGAGGAGAGATTTAGATTGGATATAAGGAAGAGACTTTTTACAATAACGATAGTGAGGCACTGGCGCAGGCTGCCCAAAGAGGTGCTGGATGTCCTGTCCATGGAGTCACTCAAGGTCAGGCTGGACAGGGCTCTGAGAACCCGATCAAGCTGTAGGTGTCCCTGTTCATGGCAGGGAACTTGGATTAGATGGCCTTTAAGGGCCCCTTCAAACTCAAACAATTCTATGGTTATATGATTCATATGGGTGGGTGAGGCACAGAACACTAGACTACCAGCAAAGGCAGCCTCAGCAAGTGCTTTTCCTTTCATTTTTCTGGGCATATTTTTGCCCTACTGAGTCGTGGTCTCCTTGTCAGTGCATATAGAGAAAGCATTTAGTAATTTCTGAAACTATGAGTGTAGGCAGTGATGTTTGCTCGATGGTTGCTCTTAAATTTCTTTGATATGTACCCTTGGTACTGATGATATTTTATAAAAGATGGGTTGCACATGTGTTAAAACACACATAAATGTAAATTTTCACTTTGCATTCATTAATGTAAGGGGATTTGTGTTTCTTGAGGATATGCCCAGCAGCTTATTCTAGCAGAAGAAATTACTGTGACCCTCTGTGCTGAAGGTTACAGAGGACTGTGTGACAGAAAAAGTGCAGTTGGCTCTTCAAGGCTGAGCCTGTTTTTTTTTTTTTAAACTTGACTATTTCTGTTGCATTTTATTCTTGACAACATCCCTGAAGTATTTATGAAGAAAATTCTTCACACATGATTACTAACTCTTAAAAAGAGACTCTCTCTCAAGAGACCTTTAGATGGTTGGCACAGTTCACCACAAAGACAAGGCAGAAATTTCATTCAGAAATCAAGAAAAAAGACTTGAAAGGGAAACCTAAAAAGAAAGGAAAAAGCAAACTATTCATAAATGCTTTACATGGATCTATTGAATTCACATTTTATTTGTACTATGATGCACAGTATTGAATAGTGCAGTGGACCTACAGGCATTTTTTTATTTTTTATTTTTCCTTGCACCCCAGAAGTGGTTGCTTTTTGTAAGCAGGTACCTCAGAATTCTCTGAGGTAGGCAGCTCCTAGCCTTTTATCATGCCCTCCTTTGTTTTCACACTGGCAACTCTCTTATTCCTAGACATGGAAATGCTAGGTGACTTCATTCTCTTTTGCATGAACCAACAACTAAACTGCTCCAAATTCCAGCCTGTGTTGTATGTAACTCATCCTCCACCCCATTGTGTACTTCTGTGCTCTTCCACATGCATGTAGGAGCCGTTCACAAAATCTAAGCTCTTACAGGCGGGGGCAGCAAGAGGCTCTGTCCTGATGTCCACAGCTTAGCCTCAGGCTTCACCTTCCAACCTCCCAGAATCTCCTACAAAAACAGATGTCATTCATACATGTGTACTGGCAAGATCTATTGATCTACCTTACTGTTCTTGTTTTCAAATTGAAAAACTGATTTTTCATGATAAAATGGCACTTTCTGCCTCCCTTAGGGAAACAAAAGGGACCTTCTGAAGAGGAGGGAGATCAACTTTTTACATGGTCTGATTGTCATAGAATCATATAATCATAGTGATAGGAAAAATGGGAATGATTTAAAACTTAAAGAGATTGATGTTATATGTTAGGAGGTAATTCTTTACTCAGAGGGTGATGAGGACTGGCACAGGCTGCCCAGAGAAGCTGTGGATGTCCCATCCCTGGAGAAATTCAAGGCCAGGTTGGACGAGGCCCTGGGTGGCTTGATCTGGTGGGTAGTGACCAGTCCACAGCAGGGGGTTGGAACTGGGCCACCTTTACAGTTCCTTTCCACCTACACAATTCTACAAAGTAAGGCACTGAGATGCTGTTGGTTCTGGAATCATCCAGATGGAAATCTGCTGACCCACACAGCAGTACCAGGGGACAAAGGTGACTTTCCAACACATCTAGGTGGGAGTCCTGTCTTGGACATCCAGGGGACTGGGGAAGAAGGGAAGACTGTTGAAATCTTGTGCTATGTTGTCTGTGAAGATGTGAAGATGAGTTTGGACACCAGCAGAATATCTACTTGTGTTACGGTGAGGCAAGGCTCAATGACTGCAATTTTTGAAAAGCTAGCACAGAAGGAAACAGGAAAGAATACATCCAGACAGGAGCTTACTTACGTCTCTATTGGCACTCTGACACATGAATGCGGATAAAGAGGAACCTGCTAAATTGCTCTGTCCGGAAGGAGTAGCTGTGAAATAGCAGATGCTCTTAGAAGCATCTAGCAGAGACTCATTGGACGTCAATATGAATGTACAGGGTCATCTCCTTCAGGAAACACAGTTGATGATTCTATAAAACTCAGCCAAAATGGCCAACATCAGTTGTTACCTATTCACTCTGCACTGGCAAACACAGAAAATTCTGCATTTTCTTTGTAAAAGGAACTCCAACAAAAATGGCGTATTTATTAGAAGTTGTAACATTAAGCCCTGGATCAAATACACAGCACTTCTGTCAGTTCCATACAGCTCTTTGTAGACGTCCCTGATGAGTTTAGACAAATTTAATAAATTCTGAATTCTATCCAGTGACTCTTGGTGGGAAGTGATATGACTCCTGCTCAGAGTTACAGAGGAAGGGGAGTTTAGAAAAGGAAGATGGGTGTTAATTGGGAGTCAGCTGGTTAACAGCAGGGAAGAATCTGCCCGGACACTTGCTGTTCCCTTATTTCACATCCTTCACAGGCTAAAGACAGAGTGGGAAATGAGTAACTGTACTTACTGCTAAGATAAATGAAGAAAAATGGATGCTTCCCAACAGGTCTCAGTGCAATTTTCTCTATTGTGAATTGAAGAGAGAGGAAATGGCAGGGTAAGTCTGTATCTGAGGGCTCTCACTCTTTAGCCTGCCTTGTGCAGCAAAACTAAGCATGAGGTGGTGCAGCTGAGGCAGAGTAGTGCTAGCTGGTTCCACACTTTCCATCATTTTCTGTTACAGAGCTCATGGCTTTTCTACACTCTGATATAAATTCAGATCACTAGTGTTGTGGCTTTCAAGTTAATAGCAAGTTGTAAAACGCAAGAGGAAATTAATTTTATGTTCAATTTACCTATGCCAACATGCAACTGACTCAAAGGAAAACATAAAATTAGATGACAGTGGTTAATATAATTAATTGCTCAATTTATGTATTTTCTGAAGTGAGATTTGAACTTGCAGGCTAAATCTCTTCCTCAGTCCTCACAGAATTCACCTTTATCCAATTTTGGCTGGTGTAATTGAGGGCATAATTTGCTCACTATGTTTAAAATAGGGGCAGAAATTACTCATAGGCAAGGAACTTCTTCACTGCTATTCGTGCTGATTCCCTTAACAGTGTTGATACAGTTGTTTCTTTTTTTCTATGGTAGCAAATAAACAAATTAACATCAATATTATTTGGAAGGATATTCTATTTAAAGGTGTTGAGACCTTAGGGAGGAAAACACCAATGATAAGTGCTGTGTGAAGATCTGACTCCTGCAGGCTTTGTGTCTCTGTGATTTAAGCAACCACTTCAAATTACTCTCTAGGCTTCCAAACCAATTTTTCTTGAACCTTTAGTTAAAGATCACTCCTAGCAGGCAACCGTTTTTATTAATCGCCTGGGTGGTCATATAAGCCAGTGTGCTTTATACACATATGTCATATAATAACTCTGTAGCGACTGTAAAACTGTTCACATTTTATTATACAGTGACATATAGGCAGAAGAGAAGACATTATGGCTGCAGGCAAAGAATATTTCTTGTAGCCTGGAGCAGTGAATGAAACTGATACTCAGGTTTTAGAAAGAAAACCCCATCACTGGAGACAAAATTACAGTGTGGTGCTGCTTTTCCTTCCCACCAGTGTTTCTGCACGGAGATCTGCTGTGCAGACTGCAATTCCAGCCCATGGGGACTAAAATTAGTTGTCCAGTGCTCCTAGCTCACTCTACATCAAACAAGCATGGGGACAGATGTCGGGGGCCCATGACAAGGCCCCTCACCATCAGTAAACTGCTCTGAGAGGCTGGTTCTCTTGCAGGAGAAAACACTCAGAAGGAACGGTGCTTTTCTGAGTGCACTGAGGTGCCCTCCAGGAGTGCCTGGAGGGTTTGTGTGTCTGTCTGTGTCTCCCTCTGATGCTGGCACTGCTGCTTCAGGAGCAAATTATTGGGTGCGCTCAGTGCAGCTGGCCCTTGCCTGATGTCAGCCTGCATGTGCTGGCTATAGATGGGTGAGGTAAAAACAGCCCCTGCTTTCCTGTTTATGCAGGCCAGTTTCCTCTGAGAAGTTCCTGAATAAAAACAGCTGGTCTTGACAAAATAGCCTTTCTATTTATTGCGTTGGGAAGAAGCATGGAGATGGTAGAAAGGCGTTGGGTTGACTCAAATCACCTGCTCACATCTGCGAGTGGTCTGACAGAAGGTGGCCTCACAGAGTATGGCTAGTGGTCACCCGGGCTCCCTAGTCATCCTCCCCAAATTAACCCACTTCTAGTGAAATCACAGGCTCCTTTCTCCTCCTCAGTGAATTCTTCCCAGCACTTCACAGTCCATCCATTAAACTGCATTTTGTCTTTTTCTCAAGAAAAGACAACTAAAGAAGACAGGTAAAGAAAAAGTATCTTCAAATATGACTTGAAATACATTTCATAGAATCATAGAATCATAGTATTATTTGGATTTGAAGGGAGCTATAAGATCATCTAGTTCCAACCCCCCTGCTGTGGGTTCCTAAGATTTCTATAGATAGGAAGGATGCTAAGTCTTGTATCTTAACACTCTTTGGGCTCCTGGGTGTGACTACTGCTGCTCCATACTGCACTATGGGAAACAGTACCTAAAATATCCTTAGAGCTACAGACGCAGGATAAATGAGGTCACAAGGGACCTTGGAGGTCATCCAGACAAAACTCCTGCTCAAAGATTAAAGCTAGATCCAATAGCTCAGAGCCTTGCCTCGATATATTTTGAATACATGAAGGCGTGGAGATACCACCTCCCCTCTGAATCCCTGTTCCAGAGTTGCACCACCCATACCAGGTCTGGTCAGATTTTTCCCTTGCAACAGAATGTGACTGCTGCCTCTTGTCCTTTACTGCACCCTTCTAAGACTTCTCTGAAACTTCCTTTTAGACAGTTGAAGACAGAAAGAAGACCCCTCCTTGGTCTTCTTCAGGCTGGAAAAACTCACTTCCCCGCACAGTAATGTCAGTCTGCTGAGGATGCAATCCATGTCACTACCAAAGCTGCTGATGATGGCATTATCAGCCCCAGTTATCTATCACTGAGGAACACAGATCGTAAACAAGCCATTCCTTAAAGGCTCTGCCATCTAAGACCAACAATCTATTTAAGTTTTCCATTCCTCTTGGAGTCTGCCTGTGGTCCATGTCCCCCAGTCTGGCTTCAGGAAGGACTTGGACAGTGGCCATGGGAAACAATATTGAAAGCCCAGGTAAAGCTTGGATAAATGTCATTTTCTGCTCTCCACTTGTCCATAGAATCAAGTATCTTATTACAGAGGGCAATTAGGTTGATGAGCACCGTTTGTTCCTTGTGAATCTGTTCTGGTTGTTTGCAGTAACCACTTTCTGCTTCCCAAAAATGGCTTTTGTAAGGACTTGCTGTATATTCTTTATAGGGTCTACTGAGATGATGACCTTTTTGTAGTTCACTCCCTACTCCATTTTTTTTAAGTTAGGTTTGCCTGATTGTCATGTTCTTCATATATGGAACTATTAATTTTAGTAGTGTGAACTAAGATGTAAATGAGAGCGCTCTTATGGGATCAATTAGCTATTCTTTAGATTTTCTCTCTTTACCTAAATAATAGCATTTTTGTATGCATTTGGCAAGATACAACCATATTAAGAAGACAAAGAATATTCTGCTTCTTACCTTATAGGAGGCGAGACAGCATCAGAGGAGTGGTAAAAATTGTGAAGAATAATAGTCTAAGACAAACTCCATGAGAATATCTTAAAGTCAGATTACCATTACTTAAACCTGTATATCCCAAATGAGGAGTCTAACCATTTAGTTGTTATATCTGTGTTTAGGTTTAAAAGTTTGTGTAGTGTACCTGATTTAAAATTAAACCCTTACTAAGGAATTTTGTTGGATCAAGACATTAAAAGAAAAAATTATGCATCTAATTGTACAAATCAGAGCCTCACACCTGCAAAAGGAGAGCCAAAATTAAAAACTATTTTCCATTTTAACAGAAAAAATACTTCTGAAATTACTTACTAATAGGTCAGTTTCAGTATTTATGGGTCAGTCAGTAGAGGGCAATAACATGCTCACTCATCTACAGAAATTCACCTAATCTATTAGAAGAATCAAAATTTTTTTGGTATATCTGAACTCAGACAAAAAGAAAAACATCTTCTGCCTGTTTTATCTTTGGTTAAATAGTGAAAAAACTTCTGCAGTGCTGCCAGTTTTGAAAAATCAATTTCAAATTTCTGTAAGAATGCACAGTACGTCGTGTACCCATAGGATTGGATGGCAATCCAGAGTGCCACAGATAACTGCACAGTTAAGTCAAATCAATTAAAACATGGAGAAAAATTCATGTAAAAAATAAACCTTGTATTTTTTTTTTTTTCCTTCTGGTTGCTGGACTTCATAGCTTCATTTGCAGTTGTTTCAGGCATTAGCCATTTGGCTTACAGACATGTCTGGCCCACACTCCTCTAAGAGGTCTGCATTTACTAGGATGTGAGAGTCCATCAAAAGAAGAGAGAGATGTGAAGGAAAGATTCTTGGAAATTTGATGACTGGAAAAATGACAGTTCTTGCCAAGGATTTTTCTGAAAACTGGAAAAAACAACAGGACTGGAACCAGCTATCTGTGGGGTAACGGAGCTTTTAGTGTTGACGTCTTCCATTCCTCAGAAAGACACAGATTCTGATCCATTAATCTCTGGTGGGGTCAGCAAGGTCTCCCGTTGTTCATAGTGCATCAACAGTCAACAGTATTCTCAAAATATTTCAATAGCATACTTTTTTTGTAGAAGGGGAAAAAATGGACCAAGCATATTCTATTAAAGAGCCCAATCAAAACATTTTAAAAAGTGTCATCTGAAAAAATAAGAATACTTTCAACTCATGGTGATATTTATTCAAACTTTAATATCTTGAATTTGGTATGATGAGTAAAAAGTTGAGAGTTGACAATAAGTTGAAAATCTTCTGAGCTGTAACTCATGGAGCCACTGGAGCTGCTGCTAAATGTTATGGGGTATTTATTAATAAAAATAATGATGTCTATAAAGTTGTGTCAGTGTATGACAATAGGAAATGATAAAAAGGAAGAAATAAACTATTGGGCTACGTTAAGAAGAGGTATCTAGACCTCTTGGTACCCTCTTTTCATGGAGACTATAAATCTCATCTTTCTCTACAGGAACACTTATTACCTGACTCTTTCCAAAAAGAAGACAAAAAGTGGCCTTTCACAGACAATTGGGCCCTACAATAGCAGCAGCAGATGATATCTTTATCTAAAGAAAAGAGAGGAGGAACATTAAGGAACTCTGCTGGACCCATTTGTTGAAACGTTGTGAATCAGGCTCTCTGCAATTATCACTAATCCAGGCCATTGTTGCCATGTAGACATCTGAGATTTCAGAATTTGTATTTTCAAGCCTCTGCCAGTAGTTACAAGATTTGAATAATTCCAGGTAGGTTTTCATGCATTCACAGCATTGACGTTATGTTTGGGGCTGCAGTAACTTTGAGGGAAAAAAACAACAACAAAAAAGCATCAAATAGTATAGTATTTCTGATGAAAGTGTTTGCTTGGTGCAACTGAGCCCTGTCTGCTTTAACTGTCACAGTGTCACGACCAAGATCCTTTCTGCTGTTAATTTCACAGTACAGGTGATAATTAGTTTTGACCACAGGTACTGTCAGTTCAGCAAATATTTATTCACCCTGAGAAGTGTTTTACTGGCAGAGAGAACCAATTTCAGACTAATCTCAATTTTCCTCCTTTTTAGAAAGGTTTGAATAATTGTTTCCTCTTAACCACAATTATTTCTTTAAAATGTTGTGTATGTACAACTCCAACAGAACTCCAGATATCTTACAGACAGGACTCCAGAAGGTGCCTGCTAATCTTTTCCTGTTATTTTCTTGATCCTACAGTCTCTTGCGCTGCTGAGGAAACAAGACAGTGAGCCAAAGCCAGCTCCCTAGAGAGCTGCCAGAAAAAATGCTTTGTCCCTGGACTGTGAAGATGACTTTTCATTTCCTGCTACTGTTGAAAAATGATATCTCCGCACAGAGTTCTTGTGGCATCTTCTCTGGTACAATGATCACAGCATGAACAAATCAGGCAGAACTGTAAGGTATTGACAGCTATGTGTACTTACAGTATGCACATGTACTAACCTTGCAGCACTCCTCTTAAGCTTGGGAAGTCTCTGCTGAGTAGAAGGCAATGAAGGACATCTAAAAGCTAAGCTGGATGCAGAATCACATATTCACATGGTAACATGAGGGTTCAGGTTGGATGGGACCTCTGGAGATCACTTACTTCAGTGCTTCTTCTCAGAGCAAGGTTATCTAAAGCAGACTGCCTGGACTGTGTCCAATTGAGTTTTGCATACTTACAGAAGTGGACAGTCCTCAACATTTCTGGGCAATTACACCTGGCAAGGAAGTATTCGTCATCTCACACAATAAAAAAGAATTTTTTCATACTTGCATGAAAACTCTTGAATCTTATATTGTGGCCATTGTCCCGTCCTTCCGCTAGACATGACTGAAAAGTGCCTGGCTCCACTTTTTTCCCCATCAGGTCAATATGATCCACCTGAACCTACTTCTTTTCTAGATTAAAAAGTCCAATTTCTTCCATCCAGTCCTTGCATGACAGATGCTCTGGCACATTAATCATCTTTGAGGTCCTTCCTTGATGTCACTCCAGGATGTCCATCTCTTGTGCCGAGGGGCCCAGACCTAAACCCAGGATGAGAGGAGGAAAAGGATTCCCACTGCCAGTATGCTGGTAATGCTCTTCCTAATGCAACCAAGGACAGCACTGGCTTTCTGTGATGTAATGGTGTAAGGCATGTGATTATGGGACTGTGTTTGAGGGTTGCTATCTGACTGGGAGACACTCACTAAGCAGGGCAAAGACAAATTGCTGATAGGATGGCTGACCTTATGAAAATGACTTTAAAGTACAAAGGAGGATGGATATGGTAACCAGCAGCCTTGTGAAGGAGTGATGCACAGGGCTGATGAACAAAAGACATGGTATTATGTGACATAGAGAGATAACAAAAATCAATAAAAGTGGATTAAGTGGGGTCACCTCCAGCACTTGCAGACTAGTAAGAAAAGGCTTATGAGGGATCATTATGAAGGAATCCTAAAAACACTTCCTATGAACACAGCATACAAGGAAGCTCTTCTTAAGCGCCTGCATTCAGTATGTATAATAAACACTGATGGCTCACCATGAACTCCAGTCCTTTTTCAGCAAAGCTTATTTGCATTCAGTTGGCCACCAGTCTGTTCTGGTGCCTGGAGATATTACAAATCTACAAGATTTAGCATTTCCCCTGTTAAGCATCATGAAACTCCTGTCAGCCCATTTCTCTACCTTGCTAAGGTCTGTCTGAGTAGTAGACACCCATCTGTATCAGTTGAAGGTATTAGACTCATTGTCTAATGTATCGCATGGAAACTTGCTGAGGGTGCACTGTCCTGTCATTATCATTATTAATGATGATAAACAATAACGGCCCCAGTGCCAACCCTTGAGGTAGTCCATCAGTGACTGGATTTCATGCCAATGATCACAGCCCTTTGAACCTGTCAGTTCAGCCAGTTTTCCATTGCACTATCCACTTATCTAGCCCATACTTCAGTTTTTCAATGATAATGTTACAGGAGACAGAGTTGAAACCCTTGCTAAAGTCAAGATACATCATCTATGATCTTCTACTCTCCCCTTATCCACCAAGGTAGTAATTTAATCATGTTAAGATACCAGGATGATCAGGCATGATTTCATATTAGTAAATCTACACTGGCTTCTTCCAGTTATCTTCCTGTCTTTCATGGATGTAAATAGCCTTCAAAGGGTCTTGATCCTCGACTTTCCTAGTAGTTTCACAGATCTTCCCTTCTGCCCTTCTTGAAGGTAAGAGTGGTATTTGCTGTCCTCCAGCTTCCAGGACTTACTTCTGATTGCCACTTTTAAAGGTAATTGAGGCTGACTTAGCAATAATGTTGTCCCACTCCCTCAGCGTTTGTGTATTCATCTTATGAATTTATGTCCACTTCGCTTACATGTTCCCTAATTTGATTCTGCTCTACTCAGTGAGAGTTTTATTTGCTTCAGATTTTTCATCTGTCTCAGGGGGTGGGATTGCTCAAGCCTTCTCTTACCAGTAAAGACTAAGATGAAAAAGATATTGAGAACT
Source organism: Callipepla californica brunnescens (assembly GCA_023055505.1). Taxonomy (NCBI): domain Eukaryota; kingdom Metazoa; phylum Chordata; class Aves; order Galliformes; family Odontophoridae; genus Callipepla; species Callipepla californica. The sequence continues at coordinate 107,221,316 of JALIRH010000001.1, read as the reverse complement.
TCGTCCTTCTCCATGTCCTTTCTCTCAAAGTCTCCTCTCCCATGCAGCAGCTGGCCCACATCTTTAACAGACTTTTTTATCTACTCTTTTGCTTGAAGAAGACTTTCTTACTGCCTTTCATGTCTCCTCCTTGATTAAACTCCTGGTGGACTTCAGTTTCCCAAATCCCATCCCTGCATGCTTTAGTAATGCATTTATTCCCCTCAGGTCACCTGCCCCTGCTCTCACCTCTTGTATGCTTATGCACAGTGACAATTAATGTCTCTGCCCCTCCCTTCTACTTCCCTGTGGCTTGGCAGAAAGATAGCGTGGCCACTGCCAGAATTGCTCAACTAAAGAAGTCACTGGTTTGGCTGTCTTATAAGGCACTTATCTTTAAGTAACTACCTTACATTGCAGCACCAGAAGTTGCATCAAACAACTGAGTCTTAAGGTCCTAAGTAAAATGACTGTAGTTCTCGTCAATGACTAAGCACTGGATTTAATCTTTGCTAACTCAAAGTCATCATCTAAGTTAATCTGCAAAGGATGACTATTTTTTTCCTCAAGCTGGAAGCTTGAATTCCAGATTTAATCCCCAAACATATTTTCAGAACTTGGCAATAACTCCCCTGAGAAAAACAGGTATAACAGCAGTGAGACAACACAAACTGTGGCAGAGCTATTGAGCAAAACCAGTGTGAAGAAGAAATGAGGCATGTGAATATTCCAAGGAAATATTTGTGTTGATTGCTGCTCATTGTATCTTGATATGTCATTGTTAAACATTGAACAGTCTGTGATTTTGTTGGCTTCTTATATTAGAACAAGAGGAAAACATCTTGCATTGGTGCTGCTTGTTTTTTGGAGAGTCTCAGAATTTTCTTCCATCAGCTTCCTTCAGAAATGAGAGGCTGAGCAACATACTGTGAATATCCGTTATGACATTATCAATTTATTATTGCACTTGTTGATTCTGTAATTAATATTACCAAGGTCATTACTGTTAGCACCTCAAAGATGCTGTGCAAAAGCCAATTTTCTCATCTTCAAAGTAGCAATCAGAAAACCGGGATGGTTAACAGATTCTATCTTACTAGTTTGGGAAAGGCTTGCGAAGAGGCTTCAGATGCAAATCTGGCCTACCAGATACAGGCAAATCAGCTTAGAGAAAAGCATGAATGAATGTAACAGCTACAGTATGAGTGATTTCATTTGCATGTCTGCACCCAGCTCACAAGCTGCCTGGGCATTGCAGCACCCTCTGTGGCACTATGGCTGACAGAGAAGAGGTGACTACCAGCTGGGGCCACCAACACCAGGCCAGCAGCTTGCCGGATTTTCTCCTAGGGCCAGAGAGAGCTGAAGTTCTTGCTGCCATTTTAATTGCTGCCATCTAGTGTCACCATGTGGGAGGACAAACAACAGGGTTAGCCGTCGTCTTCACTATGGTGAGGCTGGAAGATGCTTCATTTTGGCCTTGTAAAGTAAATTGACAGGAAGATGTGATTTCAGCCATAGGGCTGTCTTGCTTCACACAACTCTTACCATATTTTGCCTTCTATTCCAATAGCTGGAGCAGTTAACCAGGTACTTTGTCTAAAGACGAGCTTCTCTCCTAAAGGGATTTGAATACATCTATCTCCCATGAACGTTCCTTCAGTGACAGATAATCACTTCCCATTTCTAACCTCTCTCAAATGCGTGCCCCACCACACACCGTCATGTCTTTGCCACTTCCACAGCTGCTTCTGTAGTGACTTGGATTGCTGTGTTCTCCACTGTGCCAGAAATTGGAACCATGACCACAGTGAGTGTTATACAACCTTCTGGAGGTGGGCAGCACTTATGTCTTCTGCACGTCCTCTGTCTTCTGCACTGCACCACAACTGGGACAGGATAGTCTCATCCTTGGAGTACTGATAGGGCAATTATTTTCCTCACTCTGGGTATCCAGTTAGCCAACAACATGCAGGAGCGTGTTATAATTAAAGTTTTCTGGAACAATCAGATAAGATTCTGTATATGCTCTTATTATCTTAAGAAAGAGCGCACTCATTTGACAGTAGTGTTTTGTTCCATTAGAACAAGATTTTCAAGGACCATTTCTTTTTCCTCATTACAGTAATTCTAAATGATGAAAAATAATGAGTTACAGAGAAAATCTGTAGGGTTTTTTACTAATGGATGCAGTAGTGTTTCAGAGTAAAGTCATGGTTCCTCAGGCATTATTTCAATGACTGGAATTTCTTAGGAACAGGGATCCTATGTGTGCAGTTCATATATCTATATGTGTATTGTCTAGAATATTAGCAGAGCTATTCAAGCACAAGTAAATATGGGAATGTTATGATGAAAATCTCAGTTATTTCTAATTGATGAAAATACCCTGGTGTTTATACAAAGCTACACAGTGACTCACAATGAAATGAAGTCAGCAAAATACCAGACGTTTTTACATCCAAAACAGAGACAAGTGCCATATGTTCATAAAATAGTTTTCTCCTTAGTAAATGTTTATGAAGAAAATGAATGGATAAATTCCAAAAAGAGAAACTTGTGTAATATTATTTTTAGACAGCAGAACTATTTTTTCCATTAAGATTTTTTTCTTCTCATTTACGTATTTTCATTGCAAATCAGATGACACAAAAAGGTATCTTATATGTCACTCATACATATATCTTCAGTGTTACTTGGTGCTTGACTATCATTGCAGCACAAGTATGGGAAATATTTTCCTTGCAGACCAGAGAACCCTAACTGTTGCTGTTTACTGGGACCAAGACGTTGATCCTGTGGTCATACCGAGATGTACCTGAGTAGATGTAGGGCTTGGTGAACACTAGTGAGGAAGACACTAATCACATCAAAGGTTGGTTTTGAAAAGTGCCGAGTTCAGTTGGAATTGATCCCTACAGGGAGATAGTAAGAGGTACTATTTCTTCTTAGATTATGTGGAGATTATGCAGAATCAGATTTAGTCCCTGTATGAAATGTTCTCACATGGATCTTTCCTGAACTAACTGGAATAAAGTTTTCTGCTACAATTGCTTATGAGTCTTTTAGTAATGGGGACATTAAACTGTTAATTGATGTTTAAAATATGAACCAGAGGATGAGACATGATAGAGCAAAACATACTATTGTTAAGTAGCAGCTGTTTGCTTTATTTCACATTAAAATGCAAGGAGTGATTAAATAAAATTAGTTTCAAAGCAGACAGAAGGAGATAGCTTCATTGAGAAAACCAGCTAAGCTGAGGAAGAATAAGATTTATCAAGAGATACAAAATAGACATATGTCCATATAAGAAAATTCCATTTTCAAGTTTCTGAGGTCTAGAGAGAATGAATTCTCACTTCATTCTTCCTTGTTCTCTTAGTATTTCCTATAAATCTATTGCTGGAGAAAGGACAATGGGCTAGACTGACCTGAATCAATGCATCAGTTCCTACACAGTGTAGGTACATGTTTGCAGTTTTATTCCTGACAATGAGGATAACAAAAACTCTTGTTCAGTTCAGAGCAGTGCTAAGTATCCTGGAGTGGACTGCACATAACAGGAGAGAAGCAGAATGCAAGGAGTGCAATACAATAGCTATCCTGGTAAATAAAACAGTGGGAGCAAACAACATTTTTATGGCATCTAACTGGCAGAAGAATTATTCATTTGAATTCAGTTGTAGACATTCAGGTTCAGAAATAATACCTTGCCTATTCTTTTGTGTGAAAAAAAATAATTTGAATTTATCTAGTTTTATCTGAATTTGTTGTTGGCATTGTGAAATATCTGCCTGGTGCCTAGCTTAACAACCAGCTATCATAGCTATTCATTTTATTAATATTTTTATTTGTTTAAATCTGTAATTTTTCATTGTAAATGCAGATAATATCTTGAATTACAGCCTTTCCCCAAAAGCGCATTATTTAATGTTTGTCCAGCAAACAAACCCTTGTACTGGGAATGGCCAGATACTAACCTTTTAGCAGACTACAAAACTAGCAGCTTCAGTTTGTGCGCTGTAACTTACAGTCTCCTGTCAGACATCAGCAATTTGCATGCACATCCATTTATGTAGCTGTAGCTTTATCTGAAGATGATACATTTAGAAGGAAAGAATTAAAACGAAGGAAGGCCACATACATTTTCCTGTTAGCTAACCTCTGTTGAATTTATTCTAGAAAACACCTCTTCCTGTGATCCTAAAATAGTTTCTTTCCATTGACGTGACCGTATTTTTGATGTCTGCAATGTGCCAGTCTTCCCACGTCACAATTTGTTTGGGGCAATATAAAATATCAAATTTTCTAACATTAGAAAGATTCCTGTTGATTTTGTGTGCGAGCATGAGGAGTTCAATACACTTTCCTGCTACAGTAGCAAATTTTCTATTCTGTAACCTGTACACAAAAACATATCTTATATGCAGAGCTCCTTCAGTTGATATCGAGGTAGGAAATGTGCACTGTGAATTTCCCTGTACTAGTTACTTGATAATTTACCATGCTTTCTGTAGTGGTTCTGGCCACCACAATCCATGCATATTTTGTTTGCAGAGAGATTTTTATTTATCAGATGTGGAGATGTACAATCTATCTTTAGCTTTGTTTCACAAAGTCACGGGATCATGTTTGCAGTCAGTAGACCTGTCAGGTTTTTATTTATTATGTACATTTGCATTCTCAAAGTTATATTTCATGTTTGTGAGACACAGGAAACGATGTTTAGCTAACCCCTTTTGTTGGCTAGAGCTTATAATAAGCCGTTCACAGCCAGCTAACCATTTATGAATCCAGACGATTATTTTCTTGATATGAATCCTGTAGTCAACAAGAGAGTTCTGGTATTCACATTTCATAGTCTCAAACTGTAAATGCTGATCACCAGTTTTTACTTGTCTAGACATAGATCTGTTTTGATTAAATCTTGTAGTTTCTGAAGGTTGTGCATCTCATTGCCACAAGGACAGCCCTAGCGGGTCCTTGCGTCTGAATGAATCTCTCCATTCCAAGCACTGCTTCAGCCTTTCATTCTCTGTTGCTCACAGCCTCCCTTGTGATCAGCCTGTAACTCTGTCAAGTGTGCACTGCAGGGAGCAAGGGCTATTCCCTCTTCTGACACTTTTTCTTTTAGTCTGTCTTTTCTGATATATTTACATACATCTTCAATTCATATATTCCCATGATGCAGACTAGCTTGCTATTGCAAGCCTTTGAATTTCACCTATTACTATTTTTTTTTAATTATTTATAACAGTTTTGAATTGGCTTCTATCAACATTTCAGCAAATGCCCTTTCTTAAAGCTTGATTATTATTCTAGTTTCTACCATTTATGATTACATTTCTGCTGTTATCCTGTCGCTTCCCTATTCAACATATTTCCCTATATACACTATATGTATGTTGAGAGCTTTGATCATTTTCTCTTTTTTAGGTTGTTCTAAATGGTAATTATTGTCTTAATTTCCTGTATTTGCCAGTGTTTTGTTTTTTTTTTTAATTTTAATCTTTTTTTTTCTTCCCCTGTAGACTCAGAGAAAGTAAGAATTGAAACAGCGTTTCAGCATGTCACATTACATAACTTCTCTTCAGTAGATGCTTCTGTGTGGGCTCTTACCCTGTGGAGTACAGAAAGTAATCCAAGAGCATTTACTCCTCTGTGCAGCCCAAAGAAACTTTAGAATGCCCTTCGCCACATCTGCCATGGTATCACTTAGCCAGCAGGGGACGGGGCATGTTCCTTTGCAGAGCCTCTGGAAGAAACAAGAACTCTTGATTAGTTTCTTCAGTTATCTACAGACTCATTTTGTCTCCTTTTGGGCTAGTATAACAAATACCAGATCATTACAAAGGGGGCTCCTTATGTAGGCTTCATTTCTAGCCTGGGAAATGGGACAAGCCAGGCCAAGAAACAGAATGCCTGTGTCATACCTCAGATTTTGCAGCAGCAACCACCACCTACATTTAACATAGGAAAAAGACCTCTTCTACCTCAATACCACTGTACCCACACAATGTATGGACAGCTTCTCCTACTCTGTACCTCATTTAAACTTGATGGGAGGAGCAAATCCAGCTTATAAAATGGAGTCAGCTGGTCTACCAGGTCCCGTTTTATGGTGAAGGGCTAGCCCTGCTCCATACATTTGAACTTTCTTGGCATTCATTATGCCCAGCAATCTTGTGGGAAAAGCGAATTAATCACAATAGCATGGAGAAGGTGAGGCTGCTTTAACAAGGGTTCTGCAAACTCTAGTAGAACTTACAGTGAACTACCTGAATAGAAAGGATCATATGCAAATATGTTTACATCTATAAATATCTAAGGAGCAGGAGGCAAAGGGATGAGACTAGGCTCTTCTCAGCAGTGTGTGGTGATAGGATGAGGGGAAATGGCCACAAACTGAAGCATGGGAAGTTCTGCATAAATGTGTGTGGGAACTTCTTCACAGTGCAGTGATGGAGCACTGGCACAGGCTGCACAGAGAGGTGGTGGAGTCTCCTTCTCTGGAGACATTCAAGACCCGCCTGGACACCTACCTGTGCAACCTGGGCTAGGGAGCTGCTTTGGCAGGAGGTTGGACTCCATGATCTCTGGAGGTCCCTTCTAACCCCTACAACTCTGATTCTGTGAAATATAGGAAACATGAGAAAGGAAAACAGTCTTCTGACTTGTTTTCAGTGTGGTATATGTCTTCCTGCCTTTGGTATGGGGATATGTGGTGCAGTGGTGTTGGGAAATAAGCAGATCTAGCTGGAAACAACAGTTCTGCTTCTGTAGTCTCAGAGCACAGCAACACTTGAGTAAACATGAAATGTCCCTGGGAAGAACACTCCAGAAGCTACTGCCAAGTGACAGATGGATGAGTTGAAAGGTTGCAACAAGGGAGAGGAAAAAAAGGACATGTTCATTAATGCAAAATACAAGGAGAGAGCAGGGAGAACCAGTTCTTGAGGAGGCAGAAGCAAGACTTGATACTTTCTCAGCAACAGTGTGCTGCTGCCGGGAAAGATGGCAGAACAGCAGTAGGATATATATATTTCCTTCCTTCCTTCCTCCCTTTCTCCCTTCCTTTCTTGTCCTTCTTCCTTTTTTTTTTTTTTTTTTTTCTTTTCTTTTTTCTAGTTAGAGAAATGAGAAATGTCCCAGGAGCTTGGCAGAGGACAGAGTAGTCAGAGCTTGGGTAGGAGTTTGTGTGCCCATCTGGCATTTTCACTGTGTGTTGTACTAAGGGGAAAGGCAGGAATTTAAAAGCATACCATTTTGTCTTCATGGCTTGCTGTAGAGATGAGAAAGGAATCACCCTGCCCAGGTATGTCACTGAAACTTGTGCAACACTGAGTATTTTATTTCTTATTATTAGTAAGTGTAGTAATTTAAAGTCAGAATTCCATGCTAGAAGGAAGCTAGAGAGGGTTATGCAAAGTAAATGAAAGTAACTCCTATTAATCTCAGAGATGACTAGGGTGAGGCCAGATCCCATGTTACATGTAGCATTCCTGGGTTGCAGTCAGTGAGAAATCAGCTTACCTATGATGGCAATATGAAAGTAAGCAAGGGAAAGATATTCAGAGGCAAGAACTTTTGGAGGAAAAAGAAAGATGCCTCTCTTCACTTCCATTGATAACTTTGTATCCAACTAACTGGATAACCTTGCCAACTCTCATGCTCTATGAGCACCATGTTTCAGCTCTTCGGGTTGAGAAGCAAGATATTGTATACTGTAGGTCCAAGACTGGCACAGCAGCTATATTCTCAGATAGGTCATTGTTACTGTAATCCTCTCTGAACATCAGAGATCTTCAACTGTTTCAGGTTAGGAAAACTCATTATTTTAAATGTAAGCAAATCCACATGGCTTGGAAGAGTCAGCCCATTTGCTCTCTAACATAAATTCTACACAACTATTCAATATTTGTCTCCTGCTTCTTAGGAGATCCAAGCTGTGGGGTATGATTGACACAGCAGAGGGACAGATTGACATCCAGAGGGACCTAGACAGGCTTGAGTAGTGGATCCATTTGAACCTCATGAGGTTCAAAAAATCTAAATGCGAGATTTTGCATCCGGGTTGAGGTAACTCTGTTGTCAATGCAACCTGGGGGAAAGAAGGATTGAGCACAGCCCTGCCAAGAAAGACTTGGGGATACTAGTGGACGTTAAGCTGAAAATGAGTCAGCAGTGTGTCCTCACAACCCAGAAAGTATCCTGGGCAACATCAGAAGAATTGTGACTAGCAGGATGAGGGGGGTGATCCTGCCCCTCTGCTCTGTGCTGGCGAGTCCTCTGCAGTACTGCATCCACATGTGGAGTCCCCAGTACAGGAGAGACTTGGAGCTGTTGGAGCATGTCCAGAGGAAGGCCACAAAAATGATCCCAGGGACAGAACACCTCTCCTATAAGGACACGCTGAAGCTGGGACTATTCCTCCTGGAGAAGAGAAGGCTGAGAGGTGACCTGATGGTGGCCTTTCAGTATCTAAAGGGGAGTTACTGGAAAGAAGGGCACAGATTCTTTAGCAGGATCTGTTGCGACTGAACAAGGGGAAATAGGTTAGATATAAGAAAAAAATCTTTTAAATTGAGGGTGGTGAGGCACTGGAAGAGGTTGTCTCATCCCTGGAGACTTTCAAGGTGAGGTTGGATAACGCCCTGGGCAACCTGATTGAGCTGTGCATGTCCCTGTTCATTGTTGGGGAGCTGGACTAGATGTCCTTCCTAGGTCCCTTCCAACTCTAAGGATTTTATGATTCTATGATCTCTACTGGGGGATCTTCTATCACTTGATGATTTGGAGCCCTTTTCATGTTTCAAATATCTTTTGAGTTTTGAACAGGCCAAAGAGGATACTAAGAATTCATCAGAACTTATTGGCAGTGTTCCCTGTCTCATCTTCACAGCACATCTCAACTCTTCCTCGCAGCGTGCAAGCTGAGGAGGCAGAAACATGCACAGGACTAGAAATGACTTTAGCCCTGTTCAACAGATCTACAGCACACTATAAGAATCTGTGAATTTATGATAAACTCTGACTTTCTGCTCCTGAATGTTAAACATTTGATGTCTCTGAAGTTTCTGAATGAATTGCATGTACAGATTTCTAACATTTTTGAAATCTGAAAGGTGATTCTTATTTAGATTCATATCAGTGCTTGTGCTTGAGCACAAGGAAGGACTTTTTGCTAAAACAGAAAAATGTGAAGGAGGAATTCCATTTTTTCAGTATTTTTGGTTGAATCTGGAAGGTTTCATTTAACTAAGAAAGTGTCTATAGTTTAATAGTAGCTTCCTTCTGTGTTAGTGAAAATCATTTTCCAAAACAACACATTTTAAGAAATAGAGTGACTTAATGATAGAGAAGACAATCATCAACAAGCATTGAAAAATCTCAACAGACCTTGTGGAGATTGCTTTGAAATTGTTTGTCTCTAGAAGATAGACTTACCTTTATACCATAGAAGTATTTTATATTATTATTATTTAAAATTATATTTATAATTATATTTAGATTATATGCTTATGAAAGGATTAAAAATTGCTCATCAAGCAAAGATTGTAGTGATGCCAAAAATTTTAGTAACAATTTCATAGCCTGCAGTTATGGAGAATATGTAGAGCTAGAAGATATTACATTAGTCTTCACAACAGTGACACCCTACTTAGATACTGAGTACTTAAAATAAACCTTACAGGAGTTAAAATCTACTGCAGAGAACCTGCTTTGGCATGGGTGCTGGACTTGATGATTCTAAAATTCAGTGATTCTATATGAAAGAACCCTAAGAAAATTTTCGTTTTGAGAGAAGAAATATAAGGCTTAGAAATCAAAGCAAAAAAGATTAAAACATTTGTTTTCCTCAAGATCATAGAATCATTAAGATTGGAAAAGACCTGTAAGCCCAACCATCAGCCCATCACCACCATACCCACTAACCATATCCTATGATGTTGGTTTAAAGCTCATTTTAACATTAAAGCCTGCTATCTTAATGAAAATTTAGATCAATATATCTCAAATTAGGTAGTGCTTCTAGATTTTGGAATCATGCTCTGTATGAGCCCTGTTCTATGGCATTTTCCTTCCAAGTATAGGTAAAAGTCCTTGGACTTCCTAAGCCAGCTGCCAGTGAGCCTGATGAGCTAAATACAAATAAATGCAAATTTCTTTAATTGTCCAGTTATAAGGCACCTACGTGTCCTTTTGAGACATTGCTCACATGTCTAGCTCCATGTCTGCTGTTACCTGCACAGTTGTGCACCTGCTGCAGCAGGGTTGGTGGCTCCATGGGGGAATCCACTTACCTGTATTTTCTGTCTTGCTGTGGGACAAGCTCTAACAAGTCTCTAGCACTTATTGGCTTTTCATGGCCAGAGTTCTAACATACAAAATGAAGTATGCTCCACGTATTCAGACTTTTTCTACTCTTTGATCAACATCTTTGTATTGCTCCCCTGTCTTATTTCACTCTTCTTAATATAGCATGTAAAAAAAAACAAAACCCAAACCTGTCCATTTCCTTTATCTAGTGTACAGAGATACATTTCCATTCTGCCAGATATCTAAAGGAAGATCATATGTACTGTGTTCACTGAATGCAGACATCTTTTAGCTTGGGAATGGAATTTCAGCTGTGGTCATCCTATTGAGAAATTTATTTTTCACTGGAAACATATTGGATTATTCTTAATATTAGGAGTCTAATCTTCCTTACTAATATAAGGGTGGTTTAGAAGAAATGGAATTTACATCCTTAGTAGGGTTGCTAGCTCTCATGTTATTATTACTGATATCACATCACTTTTCTTGAAGTTCTGACTATTCAGGTCCAGTGCCTGTGTGAAATTTCCAGCTTACTTTCTTTTTTTCTTTTTTTCCTTTCTATTTTTCTGTTGTCCTTTCTATGTTTCCATTTATTTTTTTTATTTTTTTCTCTGCTTTCTTTTCCCCCTTTTCTCTTATCTATATTTTCTTTCATTTTTTTCTCTTTTACTCCCTGTCATTTCTTTAAAAAAAAAATCTTAACTTCATATCAAAGGTGTGTTACTAAGGTGTGTTATTAGCTCCTATATTTGTAAAGAAAATCTTCAAATTTAGGCTACGTAATCCAGCAGGATCCAGAGGAAAAATAAAAATGCGTAAGAAAAAAAAAAAGTAAAAAATGATGTTTCTGCACTAAGTTTATGAACTAAGCCTTTTTTTCAGATGAAGACTAAGGGCTGACCATACCAAGAGATAGAACAGCCTACTTATTTTCTGACAAAGAGTTGTTGTGAGATTACTGACTGATACTTAAACACATGTGCCTATTTAATCTCCTTCATCTGTTTCCTTAAGACGAATTCTCCAGATGGTGACCCCGGCCAGATCTTTGCTTTGATACTGTAATAAAAATGATGTGTGGAGCTTGGTAACATCACCTATAATTAAGGTTTCCTAACTCTCTGTATTTTAAGATACTGTTTTTGGTTGCATATAATTTGCCAGATCAACAATTCAGTCTGAAATTATTCAGGTGCTTGACTGAGATGGATAATTTTTCCGAGTAAAGTTTCATCCAAACTGTTTAACTGAATCACAAAAGGGAAAAAGAAAAACAAACAAACAAACAAACAACTCATGAGAAAATAGTTTGCATTAAAACAGTTGAATTTGTTTTGCTGACAACTGCTTTCATTTTCCTGCTTTGTGCCAGAGACCAGGACTTAGTCAGGAAATATGCTCTGCTGCCAGGGGTGTGCCTTGTACTATCTCTGAGAAAATTTGTTCAAATTTGGCTTGGTTTGGAGCCCCTGCAAATCACAAGGTCACAGATGTTTGCCTAACCTTTAGTTAAAAACCTCTGCTGCTATTCTGCAGCCTCCTAAAGTAGCCTACCCTAGTACTTAGCTCTCACTAGAGTGAAAGAGGCTTTCCTAATATCTAACTAAAATCTTCCTTGCTGTAAAATAAGCTAAATTCTTCTTGTACTATACTGAGTGGACAGAAAGATCGACTGATCACTGTCCTCTTCAGAATAACCTTTTTATGTATTTTGAAGGCTGTTATCATGTCCCTGCTCAGCCTTCTCTTTTCTAGACTAAACAAACCCCATTCCTTCAACCTTTCCTCATAGCTTCAGTTTTCTAAACCTCTTATCATTCTCATTACTCCCCCTCTGGCTGCTTTCCAGTGTATCTAAATTTTTTTTTTTTATTTTACTGTGCAGTGCCCAAAACTGGACACAATAGCAGTAAAGCAGAATAACCACATCTCCGGCTTCCCACACGTTCTTTCCAGTATGACCCAGAAGGAAATTTGCCTTTTTTTGGTATCAGCATCACAGTATAAATGCACATTCAATTTGTCCTGAACTGTAATCTTCCTCCTGGTATCATTGCCTGCTTAATTTCTGCGAATTTTATTAGCATTTTACTTCTCTTTTCTTAGCATAGGACGTTGTATTTGTCTTTACTAAATTTCATTTGAATTTTAGACAATGCCTCCAATTTATCAAGGTCATTTTGAATTCTTATCCTAACCTCTTAAAAGCTTTTGGCTTCATTCAACTTGACATCATCAGCAAATTCTACAGATTTTCTCTCTTTTCCATTATCCAAGTCATTAACAAAAATATCAGATAGACTAAACATTACAGAACCTGGTAGGACCACACTTGAAATGCCTTCCCAATGTATTATGAAGTAGCAAAGCTACATTTTATACACACTTAATGAGTGTGTAACCTCACTTATTTACATGCTTCTGTTTTCAGTAGCAACAAGAAAGAATATAAAAAACAGAGGTAGGGAGATAAAGATCTTGGCCCAGGAATCCATCTGCTGCTGCTGCCTTGAACATTGTGATCATGAAGAGGAGCCTCTCCAGGAAGAGAAGGGGCATGTTTTGGTGGTGGTAGTGGGGCATGCTTGTGTGAAGGGGAATAAGGTACATAAAGAATCGGAATCAAAACCAAACCCCACAAATAGGGTTTGTAGATGCCCCATTTCTGGACGTGTTCAAAGCCAGGTTGAATGGGGCCCTGGGCAGCCTGATGTGATGGATGGCAACCCAGCTCATGGCAGGTGGGGTTGGAACTGGATGGGCTTTAAGGTCCCTTCCAACTCAAGCCTTTCTATGATTTTATGATTCTACGATTCTATGAAACCTACGAAAAAAAATTAACATTTCTAAGTCAAGTGTTCAGAACTCATGAAATACAGAAATGAGGACTGTCAATGGAATTTCCACTTAAACTCTGTCTGAGTATGGTTTATGAAAATCTGCAATAGGCTGATTTTCCAACAGGACTCTGACTCCAAGTAGTTGTTAATAAGGAGCAAGTACACAGGTAATACTACTGCTTCATAATTCAGCATGCCACATTTACCAAACGGCTGATTCTTGTTTAATATAGACTTGTGGTAGATTACACTTAAATGCATAAGCTATTTTTCTTTTAACTTTTTTTAATTTTATGTCAGATTAAATAAAGACAATGCTGACTGAAGCTCAGATGATGAAAGAAAAAAAGACAAGCAAATGACATTCAAAGACTACTTAAGTTACGCATAGCTTTACTTAAAGATTAAAATGGTTCTTCTAGAAGAGGTTGGATGAAGTTACATGATAACAAGGAAGAAGAAAATGTGATGATTTATGGTGATGGAAGACAGTGATTAAGGAACTACCATCCTTGGCCACTGAAGGGTACCTTCGACAAGCATCAGCAGTCAGGTCAGCCAAATACTGCACATACATTTTTTATAAAACAGTCCAGTCTCCTGGAAGACAGAATGCTACATGCAGCTGCTGCACACCAGGTGGACTTGGCTTACAGGCATATATGTAACAAAAGGATTTTTCATATTTTTCAGGTGATGGGCTTTAATATTTTCAAACATTCCTTTTTCTAGTAATATTTTTACTGTACAAGTAATTCTAGAAGATTTATGATGGTCAAGAAATAAACAATGTACCATAGGAAATAGTTATTGATTATTGAACCTAATTCTGAGACGGGAATTTTCTTTGATGAAACTCAATAATTTGGAATTGCTATTTCTCTGCATTTAGAGATTTTCTTCTAGTATTCATGGTATAGATGTTAGAAACTTCTTCATCAGCCTGTATCAAAGGACACCCCTTTACTAGGTACACTGACTTCTTAGTGTTATGCTAAACTTGATGTCTATTCAATAACAGCGTAATCTATGCCAGGAAAAGTAATGGTCATGGGCATAATACCATGAATTACAAAGGCTTTGAAACAGATTCAAAGCTTACACAAACTTCTGCAGTAAAGCAGGCTTTAGAATTATATTCTTTAACACTGCTTTTATGCTGTTTGTTTCAGTGATAATTCTAATGGTAGTGTTAACAAAGGAGATACAGTACAAAAGTACTGATCCCCTCAGCTTCACAGTAGATGTGGTCCAATTCATTGAAAGGAAGACCTGATTCTAAGACTTATGTACACAATGAAGCCATCATCCTAAAATCTACTGCTTGGTTTCTCTCGTGGGTCAAGGGAGAAAGCTTGAAAGACTGCAAAATTTCTAGGCAGAAGCAGACACATTTGCCCTCTGGAAGCAGACACAAACACCTACTTCTCTCTGCCAACTATATAGGAAATTTGGCACTTTCTTTCAGGGGTCAGGTTAGTTATATACCTAAACTTAGGTACAGGTGAGGTGGTGACGTGCAGTTGCAATATATGTTCAGTTTCTGCTTTGCAGACAAGGGAGAGGCACTGTGTGCTCTAACATATACAGTGCACTGGAGAAAGCCTAAGGATAGTGGTCCTTAATCTCATTTCAGCCAGGTGTTAGCCTGAGGTAACTCACTAATGATAGCAGAGCCTTGCCAACTTAACACGTGTGCAGCAAGATCAAAACCAAGTCCAGTAATGACACATTTAGAGCTGGCTAGAGAACAGCAGTTCCACTTCATGATAACTTTGAAGGTTTCAGAATTGATTTTACATTCTATATTGGAATGAAAACAAAATCTTCTGAGCATTTTCTCAGAATGTATTTGTAACTGAAAATATACTCTTAGATAAAAATATCAAATTTCTGTTTGCTTTCTATCCAGCCTTAGAAATCTCCTCCACAAGTCAACACGGTCATTTTCCAAGAAGCAAAGCAACTTGATTTTGGAAGAAACTTCAACAGGAGTACTTCCTAGCCACAGCTATGGGTCAATTGCATGCAAAGATCTCTCAAGCAGAGAGAAGGGAAGAGACAAGATAAAAAAGATAACAAAACAATCATTCAACTGAAATAAAATCCTTTCTTGAGGCTTGAGAAACTTTCTATTACTGTGTGGATGTTTGTTTTTTTTAATTTCCACTTCCATTTGCTTGTACACTTGTGACTTGCAGCTGGGACTACAGGCAGTAGTGCCAAAACACCATGGGAAATGCCATACCTTCTATTTTTCTGACCATACAGTGATATCCTGTAGAAGAAATAAGCTGATTCTCATGAAAATCTCCAGCTGAGGCCAGGCTAGGTCTCGTACTAGTTTGCCCTTTTGCCAGCACCTTCTGAAGAGGACAAAAAGTAAATCTTTCTGCAGGGTGAGGAGAAAGTCAGGGCTATATCTCAGATTTTATGATTGTCCATAAAACTAATTTTTCACTTTTAAATTTGGGCACAGCTTACATTGTCTGCTGATCTATTTTCAGACACAGTAGTGGGTAGTGACCATGGTCAGGTTATGGATAGTGACTGTTGATTACTGCATATCACAATTTCTTTTTTTTTCCTTTTGTCAAGAACAGAAGGTCAGAAAACATTACTGTCTCTGAATATATTAATTCAAGCCTGGTAAATTACTACTCTGTTCATTTCATCTCAGAATTATTTTCCAAAAATGCATGTGTCACTTAATGTGATACTTTATTTAGAAGCAAAAAAATATTTTCTGGAGATTGCTGAGTACCAGTTATATAAGCTACAGCATTTACCACTACTCGACTCTGACTACAGCAGACAGAAAATAAAGTCCTTATATCCACATGAAGAACAGTTATCATGGCCCATTAAATATTGTCAAATTTTGTTATCATTCTTCTTCTTATCCCTCCTCCTGTATTTTTTCTACTTAAACAGATTGGACATTTGGAGCATTTCATGCATGTTGGTGGAATTCCTTGTTGCTGGCAACAGTCTGGTGTAATGGCAATCTACCCACAAGCAGTCCAGAAGCAGGAGAGAAGAGATTTTAGATTTGTCATCTTTATAGCTTATATCTACTAACTACATTTGCTGTAGGAAAACACTGGAGACATCACAATAACCAGTGGTCCATTGATTCCCCGTAGATCAAACTGAGATAGCCACTAACAATGTAAACTAGTAACAGTAAAAGAATAAAATCCTTAGTTAAGAAGTGAGGAGTATAAACCACAAGTATCTGTTCACTGGTCCTCCTCGTTTTGAATACATCAGCCCAAAGGAAGCCTGAAACTCAGGAGCCTGTTTCTTCCCCATTGTGGATCCATTTCCTATTCTGTACAACAGCAGGTGAGGGCATGGGTCTCATTTGTGCCTTCAAAAGGTTTGATGGGGCTTAGTTCCTTTCATCCAAAAAGCAACTGACAAAGGGTGAGACAGTAATCAAGAAACTTTAATCAGGAACTTTATCTCTCTGGTACAATGAGAAATATAGTAGCAGGGCAGAGCCTTCCCTAGGCAAGAGAGAGGAGTATGCTGTTCAGGAACCTGCCACATCAAATACTCAAATAGTATTAAAGTCTGTGGCAAATCATGTCTTTTTCCTTTACTGAGTATTTTTGAACCTCATCTCCATGTGCACAGAAGTGTGCACTCATTGTGTTATTCTAAAACGACACATAACTGAAAGCTGCAGTACAGAAACATTTGGTATTGGACATTTTCTGTTTGTGAGAATTTTCTTTATTGCAGCTTGCATGTTGCTGTATTCTCATTTCGTAACCAAACGAAATGAAACGAAACCAAACCACACCAGTATTTTAGTACTCTTACTTTTACCCTTCTGACTCTCTTCTTCAAGAAGATATATTTCTAATACTTTCTTTAATAATAGGACAAGAGACACAGACTACATAGTGAAATAATAATGAGTGATGGTTATACTTACGTGGTTTGAAATTAATTTCTATTGTTTTTAGCAAGTCCAAATCTTTCTTCAAAATATGAGGCTGGTGTTCATAGGAAAGTTCTTTAAAAGAAACTGGCAGCGTAACTGGGTTTTTCAGAGGAAGTAATTAACCTCTTAAATGCATTATTTAATTGCTTTTTTAACCCCTGATTTCATGCAAAATAGACACCTCTGCATGCACGTGACAGGCTTCACAACACAAGTATGTCCTTAGATATAATGATGTTAATATGTTTTGATAGAGGACATGAAGTTTTGGGATAGCTGGGATAACTAGCTGTTAAAATTAGAGCCACCTCCTTCCCTTACTGTTAGAAAGCGTATCTACAAACCACTGCACCTCGCTGCTCCCTCAAGTATGGTCCTTGTGCCACCTCCACCTCCTCAGGCTAGAATACAAGAGGCCACTGACACAGCCTGCATACCCTCCAGCATGACCCTCTGTGCTGCTTATCTACAGCCTACTATCCTTGTAAATAGCTCTTCCCTGTCAGCAAGGCCTGGAAACATTCCCCACACTGGCTCTCTGAGTATCTCAGTGGGAGTTGGGTGTATTTGTATCTGTGGGGAGAATGGAAAGATAAGTTTGGCCTGAGTAGAACACTGCTGTGAGTCTGGTGAGGACATGTCTGTGAAACCTCTCTCAAAGCTCTCTTCTTGTGTTATCCACCACACGTTTTAAACCTTGTTTGTTGCTTGAGGTTTAACTAAACATTCCTATCTTTAAAAGAAATACTTTAAAATCTCCCAGCATTTCATGGTCAAGGCAGGACAACCCTTAAACTATTTCTGAAGCAAAAACTTGCTCCTCTTAAGGTATTTGTTCTGAGCCAGAACCTTATTTCAAATCAGGTTTTAAGTGACACTTAAGTACCTAATTAAATCCTATCACATCCTAAAGAGCCTGTGGCTTGTGTTTCAAATTAAGCATGTGCTTCAACAATGAACTTAAATAAATGCATCCTGCATCACGGCTTTAGTCCATATGTTTTTTTTTCAGTAAGCTGGTATAACATTTCTTTCTAGTTGATGTATTGATGTCAAAGTGCCAGAATGGTTAGGTTTCCAGGATCTAAATTCAGATCTTTCTTTTCTTGTTTAATCAGGAATAGCAACTGCTGTCTTAATTTTATACAAGGAGTCTGATCCTGAGCACAAGTAAATCAAAGAGAAAAACTTCCATTTACTTTCTGTTTTTTCAGGAATGTTTTCACAGTATACTGACAATTCTCTTGGCTTGACACTGAAGCACAAAACTAAGAAACGTGCTTATATTTCCAAATTTATGTATTTTGTTTTCATTTAAAAATACTGTAAAAAACAATCATCATTATTTGCAGCTTAAAGAGATTAAAAAAAAAAAGGAAAATTTTTTAACCTTACTTTTAAAAAAAAGGTCTTTGCCTAGCCTTATTATTTTATATCATGGTAAGCGTATACTGAATTTTTTTCCTTCATGAATGTTGCTGTCAACAACAGTCATATTACTGTGCTCTATATTCTCTCTCTCTGTTCTGTGTTCATTTATTGACTTTAATACTACATGTTATTAATGTAAGGGTGCACAATGAACGTAGAATTATGTTAAACAGCTCAGAGATGTAGATAGACAAATTCAAAATGGTGGTCAGACATATTTTTAGTATGAGCCTAAGGAAATATGAATCAAGTAGAATGAGTCTAACAAAACAATGGAACAGCTCAGCAAAGGTTATGGTAGATGCTCCTTCACTGAAAGCTTTATATTGAGATTAACTTTTGAAGAAAAAAACAAATCTTAAATGTGAAGTCAAATGCAGGAATTATTAAGTGAGATTTCATGGCCTGTGTTTTTATGCAGTGTGTCAGATCACAAAATGATTACAACAGTCATCTTGTTGCATGAAAATCTGTTATCTGTCACTATGTTACAATTAGTCAGGACTCCAAAATCCTGCTACAAAGACGTGGGAGTCTTAATTACCTTAGATTGCAGTGACATACAGATACTTGAATCCACTAGTAAATTCAGTCAAAAGAAGTGCTTTGGTGCAGGCAAGAGTAAGGGAAAAAAGATGGCAGGCACTACCTGCAGGAAGAAGACTATATCCTGGCATGCTGGAAATCTGATAAAAAGTTTCTAGGCCAGATCTTGTCAGTGTGGTATAATGAAAAGGCATTGTGAATTTGGCTATATAAATAGTAAAGTGATGATTAAGTAGGAAAAAGGACATAATTTTAATTCTGTGTATGTTAACAGAGACAGCTAACTGCATAGCATGTACAGTCTTGGAATGTTCACATTCAAAACAGGGAGACTCCAGAGGCTGGAGTGAAGAGGGACAGGGAACAAGGCCTCTTGGTGAGAGTCTGAAGCCAAAGAATTTGCCACAGTACATTTTGTGAGATTCCTGATCTCACACCAGTGACACCAAAAGGAAGAAATGTCCTCAAGAATCAGGAAAAAAGAGGTGATTTTCATGGAGTAATATTCAAATCTTGAGCCCTGAAATTCTGCAAAGTCTGGTACATCTCAAAAGGTTTTGGACATAAAAAATGACTGATTTGAACTTCAGTGGGAGTCTTGTGATGAAATTTTGGAGTGTAGATATATGGCAGCAGAGATCTTTTAAACTTGAAAAATTACTGTAGAAACTGTTGCGTATGCATATTATGGATTTGAGTGCTGCAGATTACAGGCAAATAAAACCAAAAGACAAAGGCATACATATCAAGTTCCCCTGAAATTACACATTTGGGCAAATTAGAGCATAGATACAAACATTTATGATTTTAAGTACGTAACACTCAAGTGAGGAAATTGCCAGGTCAAAACTAGCAATTTCTGTAGAAATTTAATAGAAATGGTATAACTTTACAAAGTTCAAACTCCTGCTCCTCTCTGTTTCAAACAATGCCAGGCCTTGTCAGTTCCATTATCCAATGTTTTCAATGTGAAGACAGATGAACTCTTTGCATGTAGTACCAGCCCAGTTCTATTCACTAACAACCTTTGTGTGATGACTGTTAATAATTACCTCTGGCTCGACAGACTTATTCCTGCTTCACATCAGTATATGTGAGGAGGAGATACTAGGCTCAGTATTTTTTTATTTTGATCCTTTGTGGCATTTTTACTGCATTCTTCCATAGAACATTCCATTCTTCCTTTATTTTGATGTTAAGTAATTTTCTCATGTTTTATTCCAGCGATAAATGATTGCATATTGTGGTCATTCAAAAGCATGTATCCAGTCATTATGGACGGTGGAGTTAAATACTGCTGGGACTTTTACTTCCTTTCATTCTGGTAGTATTCATTTAGTTCTGCTGGCACTTGAAGGGGAGCTTAGCTGTAAGTATGAAGCAGCTCTGGTCCATGGAAGGATAACTTTCTTGGTGAGTCAAGTAGTCTTTTAACTTGTCTTCTGGCTGGATAGCTAGAAATTATTCTTCACCTCTTCACCATCCCTGTGACATTTGCTTTTAATCAAGAGGTAACTGACTGGGCAAAAAACACCATTCGTCTATCTGGAACACACAGATAGCTACTGTGTGTTGTAGAGTAGGAATGGTGGCAAGACTCAGCCTTTAGGACTGCTCTCTAGTCTCTAGTGGGAAGATTCTATTTTGGTGCTGATTAAACCAAGACTGAATGGACACTTGGGGATTTAGTATCTCTCCTCCTGTAGGTCCGTGTCTTGATTAAAACAGAAGCAACCTAGTGACATTTCTGAAGATTTTCCTGCCATGTTTCCTGCAGAATAGAGATGCTAGAGGAGCGATTAGATCCACTGTATCAGCTCAGAATTATCATGGCAGAAGTAGCTCCAGTGCAGGAAAGATTCTACATTCTAATTTTTGTAACTGTTAAAAAAAACAGCATTTGCCATTTCTGATTTTTTTCGTCTTTTTTTTTTTTTCTTCTTTCCTTTTCTCTTCTCTGTACATATTCTGTGTCAAAGAGGAGAAGAGAACCAACCACCTAATGGTAGTGTTTCTGGAAAATGTCTTGTACTGTTTGGTACACCAGGAGAGAGTAGCTGAGGTGGCCACCTCTATCCTGCCTCATCAGTTGGGTACATGCAGAAAGTGGGAAATAAATAAGTTGTAAATCTTATAGGTGAGACATAGGAAAGCATAAGGAAGAAAAAGCACAAGTCAAATCTATGAAAGAGATTTTTCATTCAAGAGCTAGCAAAGGAAGTCCAGCGTCAGCTATGAAGGATGTAGATCAAGAATAGAAGCCACCAGAAAGTGGAGTAGTCAAAGTTCAAGAAATCAGTACCAAACATCTCAAAATCTAGTATTGGACATCACATCTTCTCATCAATTAGAATGTGATTAGGGGCAACACAAAGGGACATTTTTGTATTTGCTGTACTTATAAGAAATGTTAAAGAAAAAGCAAAAGCTGAGTAACCGAATTATAGACACACTGAATTATAGATGGTACCAGAGCATCAAGACCCAGAGGGCATCAAAGGTACTAATAATCCAAAGCCCAGTATCAGCCCCAGGGCAGTCAGGCCCTTCCCCAGTGAGGCTCCAGCAGAGCCTGGCTCCAGCTCCCCAGCCATGGGCCCTGATGAGCTAGGGCCACCTGCAGGCTGCCAACACATCCCCATCACCAGAGAAGTGCCAGTGTCTGAGGCTGTGGCTGCCTCTGACTGCCCCTGTGTGTGGTGGGACAGGCCTTGGATATCAGGCCCTGCCTTGCTGCCATTACAAGCCCCCACAGTTCTCAGACTCACCAAGCCCCTGGCCCCCACTGTGCCCTGGCAAAAAGGAGCCTCTTAAAGATCCCAGGAGCCAACATTTTTTTCCTAGTACTCAGTCAGTGGGGTGATGGCATAGGTAATGAATGATTGCATATCTTGGCCCCATGTCAGCAGAGACTTATGTGAACTAAAGTATCTAGACTGGATCAGAAATGATACGCTGAAAGTGATGTTAACTCAATTCAAACTTGTAAATCACAGATTGTAAACTATAATGAGATTCCACTTTGAGTGGGGATGAGAAGAAAAATTATGTCCAAAACACCTTGTATACAGTGCAGACTTGGCCATCAGGCACAACTATGATATAATGCTGGGCTTTATGGAGTCAGTCTTTTGTAAAAAGCCAAATGGACTGAAGATAAAAATTTCTGAAGAGACATTTCTTACACTTGAAAAATATATTTTATAGTAAAAAAGACCATCTTGATTCAGACTACTATTATTGTGCTCAGAGAAAACTGCTGATCCATATTTTCGAAAGTTTCAGTGAAATGTGATGGTTGTTAGAATTGCTGAGGTTTTTTTTTTTTTTTTTTTTTTTTTTTTTGAGAGAGAGAGAGAAATTCAGTTGGAAAGGTAAGCTTTTTTAATCTATTAATTTTCATATTCTATGCCAAATTGAACAGAATTTGTGAGAAACTGATGATGAGCTTCTGAGGATACATCTGTTTCATACAATTGGAAAGTTTTGGACATTAGGAAAGATTTTCTCTGGCCTGGAGATTTGAGTGGAAAAAGTTAAATAAATTTTTTTTGGTATGGAAAGAAAAGGTGGATCATGATGCCTCCCACTCTGAATTGCACTGACCTTCCACATACAATGCTTCAGAAATATCACTGCAAGTTACTCCAAGTGAAAGTGGAAAGAAACTGACAAGTACTGTACAGATATAAGAAGACTAGCTAATGCAATGCAGAAAATGCCTACATAACCTTTTGCTATAGTAACAAAAACATTTCTACTCATTAATTTAATTATTCATATTTTGAGTAAGACATTGATAAATCCTATTTTGTACTGCCTACAGGAAACTAAAGAGGATGTCATGGACAGATACTACTTTCCACATTTAAAATGAATGTTTGTCTGCATGAATACTTCTGCTATGTCTAGAATCATAGAATTATTTGAGTTGGATGGGACCCTTACAGGTCATCTGGTCCAACCCCACTACAATGAATTGGGACACCTACATCTCAGTCAGGTTGCTCAGAGCCTGTTCCAGTGCTTCACTACCCTCATTGTAAAAGCTTTTTTTTATATCAAAAATCAATGTCCCCTGTTACTCTTCTCTGTATCTTTCATGTAAAGAGAAATCTCATTGATCTTTTACATAACCAGTGTGATTGTGATCAGAACAGTTATGAAGGAGAAGGCAGGCAAAGTAGTGATGTAATTAATCTTTCTAAGGACTATGTGGTTTTGTATCTTAAAATATTTTGCAGTTAGTTTGTATCTTAAAATATTAAACAGTTAGAAAGCTTCTAGGATACACATGTATGTGGATATGTGTAAGCCATTCATTCCATTTTAAAAGTAGTTCTGGATACTGAAGGCAGAGGGAAAGAAGAGGCAGTCAGGATTTCACCCAAGATGCTCTTCTTTTTACCTGTTTGGATGTTGGAGCACTTGCCCTGTGAGAAGAAGTTGGGGGAGCTGAACTTGTTTAGCCTGGAGGAGAAGTGACTTTAGAGTAACCTGACAGCAGCCCCCAGCACCTACACAGAGGCCACTGAGGGGATGAAGCTAGTCTCTTCACAGTAATGCAGTTAGGAAACACAAGAGATTTCTTGAACTGAAATTGAAGTCATGAGGACAGTCAGGAGCAAGCTTCGCTGTGAAGCTGAGAAATCTCCTTCGGTGGTTAACAAGACCTGGAAAAAGTCCTGAACAGTCTGGTCTGAATTCAGTCTTTATCCTGCTTTGAGCAGGAAACTGGACATGAAACCTTCTGAAGTCCACTCCAACCTGAACAAATATATGATCTCCTCTGGGCAATAAAAGGCAATGTGGCATAGCCTTTTAGCATTACAAAACATGATATGCTATTTGCCAGATCTGCTGTGTTATTATCATGATTAACTCAGTTTTGACTTAACTTTACTGTTCATTTTGTATATAGAAAAAAGAATATACTTTTCTCCTCTTGGTTCTAGTCATCTTGCTTTCCTGGAATCGTATTTCCTCTATTGATCTCAGCCATAATATTAGCTGACTCATCTTAAAATACATTATTTACATAATCTTCCCATAGTTTCATGTGGGGCTTTTCTTTCACTGCAAATAGTTTTAAAATGTTTGATCATTGTGTGCCAATTATGTCTTTCCTGAATGAAAGTTCTGCCTGTAATAAAATCAGTCAAGGAGATTATCTCCATGGGCCCACAAAGGGCTCTGGTATGCAGAGTGCAGGTCAGCTTAGCAGTGTAAGATGATGGAGTGGATTTCCTTGAAACATTACAAGCTCTAAAGGGTTTGTATTTTGGGCCATGAAAATTCTCATTTGGCTCTTCATTAAGATGGAGAAAAGCCTGCCTGCCAAAGCAACAATAGAATTCTCTTCCAGACAATGTTAGACATGCTCACCTCAAATAAGATATTTTCTCTTGAAATCTTTTCTTCAGAGCACTGCTTCTTTTTGCGTTAAGATTACCTGGAGATAATTTTTCCCTGATTTTGACATTTTTGCGGTTAAGTACAGAGTAATTGAGCCTTGATGTTGTAGCAAAATTATTATTATTTTTATGTAGAATCTGTAGCATTATGAATATATACTTCTATGAGAGAAGACAGACATAAATCCTCAGTAAGTATGCCATTCCTAATATTTATTCTATTTTTTCATACTACGATCTCTTCAACCCTTGTTGTATTAATCTATATCCATGGTGTTCTTCACGTATAACAGCAAAGAATAATTCAAGTTCCGCTTTCAGGGATACAAGTGAAAACATTTACTAAATCTTCAGGTGTGAATAAAACTTTTTAAATGGAGAAAACTCATCTAATTATTTCACTTTGGTATCTTTAGGAATAAATTTTTTTTGTAGGCTTTTCTAAACAATCTTAGATTCATGAGAGTCAGTTCTTTAAGCTTCCTATATTCAATGTGCTAGTTCTGCTCCTCAGATGCAGGTGATGATGCCTACAGAATGTTCTGGGTGAATAGGGCTGTAGGATAGTGTTGCTCTCAGCAATTTAGGACACCTGGCAGGCTGGAAGTAACTCAGAGCATCCAGGCTGCTTCCCAGCTAGCAAATCCTCTTGGCAGATTTTATGCTGGAGTGATGTTGCAGGAGCACAGCCTCATGCCAGCCAACCCCTCTTCCTGGGCATGTCCCTGGCACTGAGAGGAGATTACAGATAGCCAGGTATTTCAACATAGCAATTCCCAGAGCTCTATACTGAGGTCTTGGCCTTCCCACATAGGCAGGGGTCAGTATCAGCTGTGTGGCTTTGTGGAAGCAGAAGAAGAGATCAAAAGATCTGTGTGGCCTAGAGTGGGTGTCTTGTTCTATTTTTTTTATTTCAGTAATTTTTTTTTTTTTTCATTTATAATGCTCCTCTTGAAGCAGTCTTGGCTATATCCTTCACCATTTTGTTTTGCATATACATATGTGATAAATGAGTGAACATATAAGATATTAGATTTGTTTGTCAACCATGTGCCAAGTATTTCGGAGGTACCCACGAATTCCAGTTGTGGAAGAAAGTGGTATTTCACTACCTGCCCATTATGAGTTATTACCAGATTTTTTTTTTCTTATTGTGAGAAATAGGTCCTAACCCAGTACAGGAATTAAGCTAGCTAGAAATAGAATTTAATAGTCATTTAATAGGCTCAGGAGAAAGTAAAGATCAAAACAAATAGACCTTCTGGTTTCATGCCAAAATAATCATACCATATGGACTTCCCATGCACAGAGCATTTATTTTAGAACCTCATGCAAATTCTGTAAATAAAAAGAATATTATCCATCTAAATTCAAAAAAAAAAAACAAAAAAAACCACATTTGGATGTATTGAAAATATTAGAGGTTCTTTTTTATAAAGGAAATTCAGAAAAATCTAGTTTTTAAGGTTTTTGGTTTATATTTCCTTAATAACTTAGTTAGTACCTCTGATTTAGAGTTGTCAAATCCAGCATTAAAAGGGGAGAAATATTTTTGCATAATAGCAGGGGGACACTAGCCATAGTGACCTGGCTGAATTTCAGTTTGAGTATCCTTTGCCATTTCAGTTAAAAAAATACATACATTGTTTATCTCTACCTGTCCTAAACTGAGAAGTACTACTAAATAAAATTCCAGCATTCCATGTGAGAATCAGCAGTCCTTTACAGATAGGCAAAACGAATCTGGGATATTAGGGGTTCACCATGTACAGACAGGTTGATCCTGTGGAAGTCAGTGGCAAAATTTCCTTTTGCTTTCCTTCATGCAGAATTCCATTTATCATTTCTATGTCTGGTTTTGCCATCAACCTCACACGAAATCTTGGGTAAATTACTTCACTGCTTCATACAGCAGCTTTTTCCCAGCTTTAATCTCAGTCTAATGGTGCTTAAAAATTGACCACAGCCTCAACTACAAATAAGAAGTGGTGTATAAGGCCTATATTTTAATATAATTATTGTAAACAGGGCAAGTAAAAGCCTCTTAGGTTTAACGTTTTCCATTACAAGACCCCATTTTTCAGCTACTTATGTCAAATGGTCTGAACATACTTATATTTTCCATGTAGGGTAGGGACTTCTGCTTGAGGTCTGTTTGAAATTTGATCACTAATGGTGTACATTTTTTTTTCCTGTAAGGTGGTGCCCAGATTTGGCTGTTATGTGTTTCTTGAAACTTTAGTTCTTATTTGCTCAGCAGTGAGCTGGCTAAATTGGCACTTAGGGTTCTGAAGATGCCATCTGTACTGGGCATCTTTTTCCCAAGGCTACAGGAGACGAACATGACTTTCCCTGTAATTTCTCTGCCTGTTAACATGTACAGCTATGGCACAGCATCTAATAGCAAGTCTAATATCCTCTGCTCCTGCTGTTCTTCCTTCTGGTGCCCTAGCAATGAAGAGATGGAGGCAACCTGAGGCAAATGAGAAGGATGAAAATCGAGGAACATGGAATTAGTGAAAATCTGCTTCAAGTGTTACTCAGCATCACAGAATTCTGTGGCATTCTCAGGCATAAAATTTGCTTTTCCTGGAATAGCATTATGGTTGCCAGACATACCATGTAATATGGGATTTCTTATATTACAATCTCAAATTCTGTGTCCTGTATTAAAACACAGGATATTAATTCCCCTGTATATTCCAGAACTATATAGAAACTGTGCAGTCTGGTAATCCTACTACTAATTTAGATCTACATATTCCCTTTGGCTTTTTCTCTCTTCTTCCTTACAATGTGTTGGTAATCCCAATTCCCAGGATTGTAAGAGAAGTTAACTGCATCCAGTCATACATGGGATTTGTGCCACTGCCAGAGCAGGACATGCACATTATTTAAATCAGGATCGGTTGCAAATAAAGCTCCAGGAAACTGGATTATTGGGTAGGCAAAAGAACAGATAAGTACTAAAAGAAGTGCATCTGAAAGAGGGGAAGGTTGCAAGGAAAAGAATTCAGGTAGCATCATCCACCCTGGTAAAATGGGCTGATTGCAGAGCTTTAGGGTTTCCTGAAGGCAGAATAAATCCCTCTGAGCAACAAGGTGGAGTGATACTATTCATGGTGAAGTTGGAGAACAAACCCTCTGTGTTCAAGGAGAGTTTTTCTGGTGATCCTATGCATGCACCCTCAATCTTTTCCTCTGCAACAGACATCTTGGGAGAGTTTTGAGGGTTCTTGTCCTTGTCTGGACCCCACTAGCAGCCTATACTTGGGTTGACAACCAGTCCTGTAGTTCAGACTGTACAGACACAGTAAAGCCTTCAAGCTGTGAGTAGTACCTGAGCTGGTGGATATGAAGTACCCTGAATACATGTCTTCCCTGCATGATGTTATGATGTGGAATGCTGATGACAAGCCATGAAACCATGGCAATACACCTACCCCTTAATGTGCTGGAGCATGTTGCAGGCACTACACAGGATCCAAACATTGATTCTCAGGGGCTAACAAGCACTGTGGTGTGTCAGAGGCAGGTCTCTGAAGACTGTACTATCTTTTGTCAAAGGCTGCACTGAAGATGCGTTGCCTGCGTCCTCACCAGCAGGCCCTCTGCCATCTTGCGTACATGAAGTTGTAAGGTTCATAGAGCTGGGCTCTCTTCTGCCTGTGCTGCCTGCTGTTCTGGTTAACCTCCTCACTTAGCTCATTCTTGGTGACAGCAGTGCCTACTAATAATAAGATTTAGTTTTAAGCTCCTCCTGACTGTGGTGAGGACAGATTTTCTGAAAGCAGTAGAAAGTAGCTCAGTTCTCACGCTCCTCCATGCTACCTGCTCCCCTGAAGCACTGCATTCCGGGCACAGCTCCTCTGCAGTGTGACTGAATCTGCTCAGGAATTTCTCTCCTTGCTGGAGTTCCTCTCCCTGTTCCTCTCACCAGCACACAGATTAGAAATGCGTTAATTCTGTATTTGTGATCAGTATATGTTGTTTGAGGCCTAATTATACTATATTTTCTGGTTTATCAAACACTGTTCATCTATTATGTGAAAAACACTTCAGGAATACCAGCCTGTCTGCCACAGCACAAGTTATCCTGCTTTGAAGTGGGAAGATCAGAGTCAGATTTGGGTCAGCGCAGTTCAAGCCCTTCTGCCCACTCCCAGGATTCTTGCTGTGTAAAACAAGCTACTGTGGTGCAAATATGACTGCAGATCTCCCTCTCCTCTCTCCCTCTCCTCTCTCTCATTTTTGCTTCCATTTGATTTTTCTTCTCACTCTTAAGCGTTTTCTATTCATTGTGATGCCAGCTAAACTTTTATTTAACTAGAACAGTTGACAGTCATCACTGGAAAAAACTACTTTGTACAGAGGCTATGAGCCAGTATTTTCAGTGGAAATCATGGTGTGTGGTATCACAGGCTATTTTAAATCTAATGAGAAATACATGAAAACCTACAAAGCAATGGAGCTGACCTTGGTGACCATGTCTGTCTCTCAGCACCACATGTACTAGTGAAGTGTAAAACACAGACAAGCAGGCTCTTAAATAGACAGCATAAACAGCTATTCTATCTATTATTTTCTAGGCAATTTGGAGTAAATAGCATTAAAAAAAGGTTTGCAATCTCTAACATCTGTTCTTTTGAATGAAGGAATAGGTTAAAATATGCTAAACTCGTGTGATATAAAAAAGGAAGAATGAACAGAGATAAACAGATGCTAATATACACCAACAACCAGTTGCAAACGTACAGTGCTTGAACATGTTATTGACAGAGCTGGTGATCAGTACCTGGAGTACTGATTCCAGATGTGAACTCCTCAGTACAGGAGAGGCATGGAGCTGTTGGAGTGCATCCAGAGGAGGGCCACAAGAATGACCCAAGGGATGGAACACCTCCCTACTAGGACAGGCTGAGAGCTGGGGATGTTCAGCCTGGAGAAGAGAGGGCTCTGGGGAGATCTGAGAATGACCTTTCAGTATCTAAAGGGGAGCTGTAAGACGGAAAGGGACTGACTCTTTAGCAGGGTCTGTTGTGATAGGACAAGGGGAAATGATTTCAAACAAGAAGAGAGGAGATGTAGATTGGTTATAAGGAAAAGTTTTTTACAGT
This sequence comes from Callipepla californica brunnescens, assembly GCA_023055505.1. NCBI lineage: Eukaryota > Metazoa > Chordata > Aves > Galliformes > Odontophoridae > Callipepla > Callipepla californica. The sequence continues at coordinate 107,191,708 of JALIRH010000001.1, read as the reverse complement.
GAGGGTGGTAATGCATTGAACAGGTTGCCCAGAGATGTGGTGGATACCCTGTCCCTGCAGAAATTCATGATCAGGCTGTATGGGGCTCTGAGCAACCTGAAGGGGCTGTAGGTGTCTCTGTTCATTGTAGGGGAGGGGGAAGGGAGAGGGAGGGATGGCCTAGATGCCCTTTCAAATGATTCTGTGATACTATGATTCAAGGATGTTGCCTTCTCCTTTGGGTAGAAGCCCTGATCTTTATCATGGTTCACCTCACCTACCCAAGTGCCACCACGGTTAGCAAGACTTGAGCTATCTGGAACAAGGCACCACGGTAATAAATGGGATTTGACAAGTGCAGCAATGACTTGCTGACTGAGGAGTAAACTGCTGGTGGTACAAGCTAACCTCATGCTGCTGAGAGATGTATTACAATGACCAGTCTTAGGAAAAGAAAACTGTGGTGTGAAACTTAATCTTTCTGAATGTGCTAACAGTTCAAGAGAGCCTCTAGGGAGTAATAGTAACAGGAGTGAATGTCGTCTTGTGTGTCCCATGTGGGCACTTGGCAGAAAATGAAGACAGTGCTTGTCTGTAAGGCAGTGCCTGCCAACGAGGGGATGGCACAGTGACTGCACAGAGTGCTTGGCACAGGAAATCCAGATATACTTTATCCTGAAAAGCTGACAGATTAAACACAGAAGTAGATGGATGGTGACATCAGATAAGTGTGACATTATGTTAACAGGTTGTGTTAGTGTCACATTCTGTTTACATGGCTTATGTGAACTCTTCTTTTTTCTCTAGTTTAGCATGGTTTGTAATGAAGCCTCTGCTTTTGCAAGTGCAAAGCTGCATGTGTGAAAAGGATTTAAAAAGCATATATAAATATATGTAAGATTTAAACCAGATATTATACATATACACTTGCACATGCATGTGTGTATAATTAAATTTATCTAAAAATATATATATTAATACACACAAGTTATCCATATCTTACAGGAAATCAGTACAGAGGGTCCAATCGAGGTGTTTCTTGTAAAACAAGAGCTATCTTCTAATGCCCTTCAGTCTCAACACAAACTTGAGTTATCCGATTTTATATATGTCTGTATATTTTTCATGTGTACACATATTCAAAAACATGTGGTTAGATATTTGCAAAGTCACAGGAAGTGTGCCTGTTTTTTTAGGTTTTAAGGGGGGATAAATAATTGTATTAAATATTTCTTTATCTCCAATCAGACACAAAAAACATTATGCAGACTACTGAATACTTCAGAGACACCCTGAGGAATCTCAGTATCACATTACAAAATCTAGCAATAATCTTTGTTTGATGATGTGAAGAATAATAAATTGATAAATGAAGGTGGAAACAACATTCCATGAATGTGCTCACAAGTATTGCATTTGTATATGAAGCATGAGATTTATGTATGGCAGCAGGAATGATATAAATCCTGTAAGTATTTTCCACATCCTAAATCAGAAGAGAAGAAATATGAAAACTACTTGCTAGACAAAGCAAATGGAAGAGGAGGAATTTGCTGATCAAAAAGTGAAATGATGTAGAATCCTAGAATTATAGAATCAGATAAGCTGAAAGGAGCATTTAAAGGTCATCTAGTCCAGCTGTGCTACAGTGAACAGGAGCACTTACAGCTCAGTCAGATTTCTCAGGGCCCCATCCAGCCTGACCCTGAATGCTTCCAGGGATGGAGCATCCACCATCTCTCTGAGCAACCTGCTCCAATGCCTCCCTCACCACCCTCACTGTAATATACTTTTTCCTTATATCCAACCTATATCTCCCCTCTAGTTAGTAAGTTATTGAGAATTAAGTTATAGAAGTTTGCTTTTGGAGAAAGTTAAGAAATCCAATAGGACACCAGTGAGGGGTTCAGTATCCCTAGTATATTCTATGCTATACTTTGAACTTTTCAATAAATTCTGTTGAAGTACAGATCAATACACTTAGTGTCAGCAGCATGCAGGATATCTGCAGCAGGATATTCTGGCTGCAAATCTGATAGATGCACTTATATCACTGAAATAGCATCTTGGCTTTCTCTACCTTTGGTTTCCTAATGGAAAAAAATCAAAAAGATGAGGAGTGTGAATCATAAGAAGTATTGGAAATTTTGTGGTATCTATTATCACTTGGCTTGTTTAATCAAATAATGTTACGGAACCATGTCATGTTCCTGCCAGACGACTTAAAAGGTTCCCTGAAGTCAACAGTTCAAGTGGTGTGGAGAAAGATTGTTTTGATGCTAACTCATTAGGGAGGATGAAGTCAACATACACATATACTTTAAAATTCTCCCTCACAAAAATATACAGATGATTGTTTATTATCTCGAATATACAAGAATTGGCACCTCTAGAAAGAACTAATTTATTTAACTGCCTAAAGTAGGATTTAGAGTACTTTACAGGGTGCCTTATTTGGAGATACTGGCCTCAATCCACATTCTACATCATAAGCAAATAAGTCTTTCTGGTTGAAGGTGATTAGAGGAAAGGATAGATCATATTCAAGTTTTCATCTGAGCACTCACACTCACTTATGCTTCACTGACATTAGAAGAACAAACTGAGATTAGTGGAAATTCTTACTGGGTTTTATAAGGTCCGGAAATCTTCATTATTCCCACTTCACCCCAGCTTGGTCTTCTATACTCCAAACCAGTCTATCCATAAGAGCATGTGTGTATTCACATAGTTTATTTTAAAGAGAGAAACTGCTTTCCATGTTTATGGTATTTGCACCTTAGATCACATGCACTGTTATAATTGACACAGGTTGTTTTCTGAGAACATAATTTCTTCTGGCTAACTTTAAATGTGCTTCGAGTTATTCTGCTCCTGGTGACTCTGATGACAAAAATATGGGGAAAAGCATACGGGAGAGTAATTTACTCTAAGTTCAAGGGGAAGCAGTAATAGGGAGTACAGAAAGTTCCTAAAGAGACCAGGCATCAAGTGCATGAAGAAAACGGGGACACTGACTATACTGAACTAACTTGGGCAAGGGAAATGTGGGACCAGCACATCCTTCTGACTTGCAGTGAGCAACCATTTCAAACAGTCATATTAATAAAAATCAGAAAGTTCCACTGTTAAACAACTTCCTAAGCATGTAACTAAAGCAGGAGCTTACTCACGCTGATAGCTGTAACTACAGAAATGAGCACACAGAAGTTTTCCACCTCTCCTTCCCTTCCCTTCCCTTCCCTTCCCTTCCCTTCCCTTCCCTTCCCTTCCCTTCCCTTCCCTTCCCTTCCCTTCCCTTCCCTTCCCTTCCCTTCCCTTCCCTTCCCTTCCCTTCCCTTCCCTTCCCTTCCCTTCCCTTCCCTTCCCTTCCCTTCCCTTCCCTTCCCTTCCCTTCCCTTCCCTTCCCTTCCCTTCCCTTCCCTTCCCTTCCCTTCCCTTCCCTTCCCTTCCCTTCCCTTCCCTTCCCTTCCCTTCCCTTCCCTTCCCTTCCCCTTCCCTTCCCTTCCCTTCCCCTTCCCCTTCCCCTTCCCCTTCCCCTTCCCCTTCCCCTTCCCCTTCCCCTTCCCCTTCCCCTTCCCCTTCCCCTTCCCCTTCCCCTTCCCCTTCCCCTTCCCCTTCCCCTTCCCCTTCTTTTCTTCTGAATAACAAGGCATAATGTAGCTCTGATCTTTTTCAGACCTCAGTTATGCTTCATACGTAACATTAACAAATATAAACTATCATGATCAGAAAGGAATTCTGATGCATTGATGGCATTTGCAGTGCATTACTTTTCATCATTCCCTGTACCAGGAAGCCTTCAGATTGTGCTGCTGGCCCCAGTACATAAAGGCTGTCTCTGTGTTTTGTCTGGTCAAAAAGACCACACTCAGGATACTAAAATGTTATATGTCTAAATGCCCTATGAAGAACTTCTTGGCTGAGCTTTTCACTTGCTTTTGCAGCTGCAGGGTCCTGGCACACTGCTCAGTGAGTGAATTGTGGCTATGGCTGAGAAATCCTGAATGGACAGGGAGTGGAACTGTGCTCTGCTACAATGGGAAAGCACTGGGCTCTCCAAATTGACCCTCCTGTACATTGATGCTCTGTATTCAATTACATTGTTTTTACTATCCACATTTCTAGGAGGTTTGAAAGTTGACTTATAAAGTATAGTATTTAATCTCTTGCCTTGGTTTATAATTTGTCCATGCCATAGTGCAGCATTAGGCTATAGAGATGAGGGACTATTTGCAGTTTACTCTCAGTCATGGGAATACTTCTGGGTTTGTAACCACACCAAAAAGCCTTCACGTTCAATTGGAAAGCTTCATTTTCATTGGAAAACTCACTTATATGATATCTAGAATATCTTCCTTCTGAAATAAAAAAATTGTTTGGAGTACCTTTCTTGAAATCTTGACACTTACTTTATTCTTCATGATTTTGTAGATGTTTTATATACTTTTAAAACGCATGGAGATTTAAAGCTACAACATTGTGAAAAAATGTCATTCAATGGTTAACACATTAGCTTAGGAGTCATTGGATACAGGGAATCATTTTCTCACCTTTGCAGTGTTGTCTCCTTGCTTATTGCTTTCTGCTGTAATTAAAGTGACCATAATGATGGTTATATTTTCATTGCACTTGAAGACCCAGGTGACTATTTTAGTGCATTTAAAGATATGAAATTTTTTAATTAATTGATTAATTCCTTTGAAGACAACATAAAGCTCTAGATTTTGATAGTTTAACAGCATTGAGTACTGCTGAGTAAGTCTAAGCCTTGAATGAAGGACAAGAAAGCACTCATTTCTTTGAAATCTTTCTAGTGGACTAGACCTACAATTTTGCATAGTGTATTTCTGGAATGTTTCTTTTCTTAACGTGGTGACAATAAAAATAGCAAGTCTTCTGGAGTTACCTTCATATTCTCTCTGGTAAGGGCTGGAACATGGTGACAATACTGCAAGCTCAAGGCCTTGGAAAGTCCCACTGGGATAACACTGGTACCTTCCAAAGCTGACGGAAGTTAGTAGGAGTTTTTCCAATGACTTCAATGGACTCTAGATTACATAGACTATGTATGTCCCATTTCACTTTGTATTTCTGAACAAACCAGCAATTAAGGTCTGACTTTACAAAGAATGCATGTTAAGCATGCTTCCAAAAGACTTATTGGATACAAAACCACTCGTGAAAAAATGGGTATCTTTTCAGAAGAGTCAGACGAGTAACACTGTGAAAATGAGAATATATTTTTCAATTACTTTAACTCTAAGTTCATCAAAAACAATAATTTTTCAGAACGTTATGGAGAAAGCGTTAGTAACAGCATCAAACCAAAGCATTCTGCTTTGTAATGATACAGACTTCTTGTTTCCTGTTTTTCCTCTTTTGGCCTGTAGTTGCTGTGGAATGGAAAAGGGTACAAATGTGACAGTCAAAGCCTCCTCATCTTGAATATAATTAGCTCACTTCACGTAAGACCTTTCAGTTGAAGCTACAAGCAGGACATTCAGCATTAGACAAGATGTGAAGCGTCCAGACAGTTTTGGGATGATTTTCTGGGCAATTAAGTATACCTAGGAATAACAATCTCAGCCACTTGGTGCACTGAGCCTACCTTGCCAACACTACTCTTTAGGCACACCTGTGATATTCTGAAAATAAACAGAGGCTGGACATTAACCCTTCTCCCCATTCCTGACACAAAGTATTGCAACCCCTTGGTCACTTCTACATATCTCTGCCCTTGTGTGAGAATTTCAGAAAACAAAGCTGTTCCCGGCTGTCTTTTGTGGATTACCTGTGGTCAGTGGATCTGCTCACTTGCTGTTCCCACTTCTTCTAACAACCTGAGAACCTGATATTTAATGCCATCCTCCCACTTTTTCTGTCCTTTCGTCTCCTGCACATGCATGTCAGATTAGGATTCATCCCTTTCCCAGATTTTTTCAGGACTTGGCAGCATCCAAGTCAGAGTTAACAGGAACCTACTTAAATGGGCAGTAGGTTAATAGAGGGTGAACTAATTCCTTCAGAGTTTTTAGTGGAGCAGGATGAGAACTCATGTTGTGAGAATGGGAGGGCTCTGGGAATTGTACTATTTCCTTCTGTCTTGAATGTGGTTAGACTAAATCATAGGGCGTAGAGAATGAAATGCCAGCTGTTCTGCAGTACTGCACCATGGGAACAGCATCCACAGCTGCAGTCCTCAGTTTTGGTGACAACATGAGGAGTATTGAGACAAGCAGATTTTGACTCGTTATTCTAAGAATAGCTCTGCCCCTCTGATGTCCTCTTGGACATGACTATTTCTAGAGGACTGAATTTGGACAAGAAAGTCCAATTAAAGCTAAAATGTTTCTGAATAGGTCAGCTCCCAAAAGACATAGTTATTTAAAGATTGACCTTTAGAGTTTCAGATCAGAGTCTGCACTGCATTTGAATGATACTTTGCACAGAAGGTCTGATAAATCCCTTTCTTCTGGATCTGTCTTCACTCAGTTTTACAGCTGACAAACTGGAAGTTTGATATAAATGAAGAAAACTGTAAAATGAGAAAAAGAAGAAGGTTAAGAAGGTGAGATTGCCAGCTTCTTACTGAAGATTTTCTTTGTAAGTATAGAAAGCTTTGGCATTTGATTCCCAAGACCTTGGAAAAGACCATCCTACCATGGCAAAAAACACATCTGTGCATCTTATGTTACAGGTGATCTGCACTTTCTCCTAAAGAAAGAAGCTGTACACAAGCAACAGCACAAAAAGAGTGCAAAAGGCATGTGTGTGATACTGATATCAGTTCAGACGTATTTGCGTGAGTTACAGGGCTGGAGATGTCCCTGGTGTTATGGCTGTGACAGAATTGTTTTCGGAAATAGCTTCAGCAAACATCTTTGAAACAGGGTACATATTGAATGTCAGTACTTCTGGATAGTATAACACTTTCGGATTGTGTAAAACTCCTTTCTGAGAGTCTCAGGAGTCTGTTATATTTTGGATAACTGATAATATGCCTTCTTTCTTATTTTTTTTTCTTCTTCCATTTTTATTTTTTTATTTTTATTTTTTAAGGCGGAAGTTAGTGCTTATTTACAGTTTAAGTTGACTGTTTTTTTTTATCCTGCTAATCCAAATTACTTGGGTACTTATAAATAAATATAAAATATAAAAAAAGGGGAATCATATCTGGATGGCTAACCCTGCTCATGGCAGAGGGCTTGGAATTAAATAGTCTTTGAAGTCCCTTCCATCTGAAGTCATTCTATGATTCTTTGACTCTGTATTTGACAGCTGTCAGTAACAAGCAACTTGTTAGTGGGATATGCACTGAAGCGTATACTGGAATGTTGGAAGAATTCTGGACTCTCACTGCCTCTAAGACTTGTGTCACTGATTCTTGCAAGATTCCTCAGAAGTAGTTAGGGAATATATAACCTTATGCTAAGTTGTTAAGGAGCTGTACAATGACCTGGGGGGAGATCCAGCTATGCTGTAAATGAAAGAGGGAAGATGTACCACCCAAGTGATGATGTAGAATCATAGAATTATTAGGGTCGGAAATGACCCGTAAGATCATCTAGTCCAACCATCAACACATCACCACGATGCTCACTAAACCATGTCCTGTACTTCAACATCTCCATGTTTCTTGAGCACTTCCAAGGATGGTGACTGAACCACCTCCCTGGGCAGCCTGTGCCACTGCCTCACCACTCTTTCTGCATAGAATTTTTTCCTGATATCCAAATTGAAAACCCCTGGTGAAACTTAATGTCATTACCATTTGTCCTATTGTCAGGGGTTTGTGGGCCGGTTCGGCCCGGCCCCGCAACAACCGAGGAAGGAGACCCACAGGCCCACACCCCGGACAGGGGGAAGGGGGAAAGGGAAAAAAGGAAATAAGCCCCAAAACAAAACAGCGGCAACGATCTGAGGGGGAAAAGCTAATTTACTAAATAAGACATCAGGAAGTAAATAACACAATATAATGCAATACAATTTTGAATTAAGCCTAATGAATCAAACAAAACGAGTGAGAGAGAGAGAGAGAGAGAGAGAGAGTGAGAGAGAGTGAGTGCCCGATAAACCGAAGGCCTTACGCTAACGCTGAAGGCGGACGGCAGCGAGCACCCACTCCTAAGTGATCCTAGAGGAAAGAGAGAGAATGTCCCGTGACTGCAGAGAGTTTTTATCTGTTCCCTCTGAGCGGAAAACACGTGAAAAACTACAAAGCATTTCAAAGTCCTCTGGGGAATGTAGTTCTCCCTGACTCCCAATGCACTACATGATGCCATGATGTGGAATACCAGCACCAAAAAATCATAAAACCACGACACCTATCACTGTTACCTGGGAGAAGAGGCTGAGAGCTGCCTCACTAAAACCTCATTTCAGGCAGTTGTCAAGAATGATAAGGTCTCCTGTGAGCCTCTTCTTCTCCAGACTGAACAATCCCTGTTCCCTAACAGGCTCCCTGTAAGACTTGTGCTCTAGACCCTACACAACTTTTTTGCCCTTTGGACACACTCCAGGGCCTTAATGTCTTTCTTGTAGTGATAGGCCCAAAACTGAACACAGTACTTGAGATGTGGCTACACCAGAGCTGAATACAGATGGAAGATCCCCTCTCTGCTCCTGCTGGCCACACTATTGCTGATACTTCTGATGTAGGTCAGGATTTAAGGAGTGGGATGAAAGGGAAGGCCTTTGGTGTCCCATCTACTTCAGTCATTTGCTTTTCCTCAGCCCTTGATGAATCAAGGTCAGCTTGGTCTCAACTTGCTGAACCAGTGTTGTTCCCAGTCCTCTGCAGGAGGACACTATTACTTGTAGATCCACCTTTCTGGTATCTCAACTTTTGTTACCGAATTATCTTGCCAGTACAGTTCCTGTGATCTAGCATATATGTTTACATTAATATATCTGCTTCCACTGGGTTGTCTGGAATGTAACTTTTGTACTTCCTCTCTATCTAGATCAGCGAAGGCTAGTTACAAGTCTTTTGCAGATAGTAATGTTTTTCAAAAACTTTCGTTTCAATTAGCAATGCCTTTCATTCTTGGAGGTGTGGTTGATGAACTGCTTGGCTGTTAGATCTGTGTTTCTTCATGAGAAGTCAGAACCAGTTAACATAAAACAATCCATACGAAAACACACTCAACAGTTCTCCCCATTCCTCTACACACCACGCTCCTTCCAAAAGGAGGAATTCTGTGTTTCAGGACAAAAATCCTTACAAGCTGATATCTCTGTTTATCTGAGAAAACTTGAGACTGCCCATTTGCAGACTCAAACTCTAAATTCATGCTTGCTTCTAATGGTTTGGACAACACCAGCAGCTGGAGGTGCCCTCCAATCATTGAACCTTGAATGTAAAAATACATTGCTTGAAAGTAGAGAGATGCTGTCAGTGTGGGTGGAAGACTGTGTATGCATTATGGATGAGGAGAGGTCATTCATGGAGTCTAATACAGAGTGGGGACCTGAGCCCTCATCTCTGAGTATCCATCCTATGCCTCCAGACTGGAATAATATTACTGGGTATATTGGTGTGCTTCCTTGTGAGAGTGTTCAAATTTCCTCTGAGAAACAGCTCCCTTTCTCTATCCTGAGAAATCTTGTTGTTTTTCTCTCTGTTTGAAGTCCATAAGTTCTCTTGGCAATATGGTGTTCTATGGTATGGTGTTGAGGTGGTGACTTCTGCCCACAAGCTGAGAACTGCTGGGATAATGTCAGTGGATAGACTCCTTATTGCTGTGCATAAAGTTGGCATGACTTGACCCATATTGCTGGTAGAGTGCAACCCTGCAGCAAAATCATGGCAGTTCCCTTCCTGTGTTCCTTGGTAAAAGAACAAGTTACTGATGCCAGATCGCAGCCTGGGAGCAGACAGTTGTATACACAGTGCAGACAATTGAAGACCAGGGTTTTCCAGCAGAATAGAGCACACACTGAACTGAGAGTATGGGAGAGTATTTTCTCCCAAAAGTGGAACGATTTAAACTCATCAAATGAAGTGCCTTGTGGATCTGAATTAAACACTCATTGTAAAGACAGAATTGAGGGAGTTGTTTTAGCCACTACTTTGTCCATTTTTACAATTAGCTTCTAAGGTATTGAAACATTTCCTGTTTTTCCTTTAATGACCCTGAAACCAGTCAGAACTTTTATTCAGGAGCAAGTGAAAATTGTCAGCAGCTCATGGGGGCTACAGAATTTGCATGCTCTGCATAGGAAGAGCAAGGACACAAATGAAGCCTTTTTCAACCTGAGTGTCCTTAGTGGGAGCAGACAGTGAGCCAAGCAATCTTTTTGAAAAGCAATTTCTCCCTAAGGTTCACAGATGCCTCTGCTGAAAACTTTTGTTGAATGTGGTAAGAGACCATGGAAAATTTTGGTTGTACCAAACCATATTTTCCCAAAGTTTCATGGAAAAATTCCTGAGCTGCTCTATATTAGATATTAAGCCCACACTGGTCAGAGGAACAGCTTTACCAGCATAAGAAGTAATACCTACAAAGTGTTGTCTGCAGTCTGTTGGAATATGAAAATAATGATGCACAGAGTTTCTGGAAGCCCTGGCAGAAGAACAGCTACAATTACTTGTCTGTGTGATTCAGGTTGGGGCAAGATAAATACAATCAGTGTTCCAGAGTATGCTACTGACTTACCATGCAATAGAATAAGGCTCAACTCTTGACTTAATTTCAGATTTTTCTTGTTATTTTGGGGAATATACTGAAATAAGTTCTCCAGCTTAAAAAAAGAAAAAAATATAAGGATACTTTCCTTCACTGACGAGATACAATGAAGGTAAATCCACCAGTGACTGCATCTCCTTAGGAGAGTTCAGAGAGGAGTATGTTCAGTTCTGTATCTTTCAGTTAAGGAAAGAAAATACTAAAAGTGTTTTCTAAAAATTTACAAAGTTATTCATACCTCTCTCAAATGTGATATGAGATAGATATTTCTTCCCTTCTGCTCTCCTCTAATCCTTCTTTGTTACTTTCCTTCTTTCCCTTGCAGACAGAGAAGGACAGAACAGATGAGATCTAAAGCGTATGTTCTCAGATGGCTTCAGGTCTGATGTGATGTTCTTCTGACACTGGAACAATGAGAAGTTTTATGTTTGATTTCATGGTGCTGCTCCTGAGAATTTGGTATGTTACCCTAATACTACAGTTTCTGAAAAATGTCCATAAGAGCTGCACAGTGTGGGAGGGAATGTTTCTGGTGATCTTTGTCCTTTCCCAGAGTTATACTGATGGATTTGCTATCACATTAGTCAAAGTTTTCCTCTACTAGGGATCATCACATTTGTTTTTGTCTGGGGAAGCAAACAAAAATAACTTACTTCTGAAAGATAGACATTTTACTTACCAAAATTTGGAGTGCAATTTCCTTTGTAACAGTTTAAAGAAATAGATAAGAGTTTAATGTGCACAGACTGAATCCATCTAAATACAAATATTTTTTCTTCCCTCTGAAAATATATCTGCTTTTCAGCTAAATTCTCCCATTGCAAATTGCTTAAATGTTACGTTGCAGTGGTATTAATTTCACCTCACTATAGTCACTGAATACTTAGGTTATCTCTATGTAATGTCAGACACCTTTGAATTGTGACTCATTTCCCTCAACAAAGGACATTACACTCTGATTCTGCCTGCTGTTCATGTTTGACTCTAGAGGAGATCCACATGACTTATTTGGGCTACTTCTCTGGTTTTCAGATAGGTAAAGTTGTCATTAAGATGTGTGCATACATTACTTGCATTATATCATCAGCTAGCTTAAAATAGGCTTTCCAAAACTCAGGCAACTAACACTGCTAGACGTGTTTGGGTGACCCATGCCTCACCATGGCTGTCCCTTCCTTATTGGGTGTGCTGGTGGCACAGGCTGGTGGCAGAGCTACTTTATCCCTTTTCATATCCCCCTGGAAATGAATGAAAATTTGAACTGGAATTCCTCACAATCTTTTTTTTTTTTTTTTTTGGCAGTGCAAGTAGGGAGGGAGATCCAGGGACCAGAATTTTGGCATCCTCTCCTTCCTCACAAGCCTCTGGGTGCTACTTTGGGCAGAAAGGATAAGCAAACTGTAGGACTGGTGCAGATCTGTCACTAACTCTCAGGGCCAGACCCTAACAAAACCTCTTAATGTAGCAGCAGTCTTACATGGAAATTTGAGTCATGAGAATAAAAGATGACTGTAAAGGATGGTGAGTTTTGCTGACTTTAGAGATAAGATTTAAACTGATATGTGGGATGGGGGAAAAACACAGTATTCTCTTCATCTTTTTCTGTTTCGGCATTTGTAAGGCTCCAGTCACCGTGGCATCTAGGCATGAAAGATACCTTGTGTCAGCAGGATATGCATCAAAGGAGTCCTTTTCTAATGGATAAACCTGATATCAAAGAACTGAAGAAACTGAACCAAAATTTACAGGTGTCCCTGCTTTGATCACTAATTAAAATGTGACTTTTACTCACGGTGTCCCTATTACAGGACTTGACACAACAAAGCTTTTGAGATACCTGACTATTTCTTGAAATGCTGTGAAAGACAGGTGTTCATTCCTGGGAAAGCTTTGAAGCTAAAAATAAAATAAAACAAAATTAAAATTAAAGGATATTTCCAGGTACATAGTAATCACCTTAATACTTACATTCGAGGGGTTTTTGTGTTTGTGTTAAATACTGACAGAGCTCCTGGCTGGAATGGAATGCAGACAATGAGGTAAAGTAAAGCCTTGTAAGTCATTTGAGATCAATTGTCAGAGAATGCATCTCAGCCATGTCATTATCAGATTAATAGTCAAGTTCCAATTTAAGCAGGAATTATTTGGATAACCAAAATCAAAAGGAAAGTTTTTGCAAACATTTTGCCTTGAAGCAAAACACAAGTTTTAGAGAGAGGATTTTTGTGATTTTCACCACACCCCTTGAAATTCTGTGCTCCATAGGCAGACTGTGAGGACTAGCCTCAGCACCCTGGGCTGTTACATGGATCAGGTCATCCCGTCTCCCCTTTGCTCTCAACAGCCAACCCAGACACCAGGAGCCCAGTCTACTCATGTGAATGGGCCATATGGCAGCCATATGTGTTGGAGAACCAGAACAACTAGCTTAGATTGGAGATTTGAGGATGTCTTCTTACAACAGATTATTTGGTAGTGGGCTTTCTTGTGGCTTTTATCTCTGCTTAACTCCCTATGGCAAACATTAAAAAAGTCACCCAAGCCTTGCCATTTCTTTTGCCTCCTACTTACCTCCCTTCATTTTTGTTTCTTAGTCAACAATCATAAGCTTGTAACTTTTAGATTTATCTCTGGTTTGAAATAACATTGAACGTGTTTGGGGATGAATCTTTCTTAAAGGCAACTTATGTTTAGGATATATAAAATCTCAAAAGAATCCTCCCACACCATCCCATTATTTTACAAATTCTTAAGCATTGAAGACTTTTCTCTCTGTTACAACTTAAGTAAACTCTGAATCTTTTTGCTTCCAATCACGGGGACAAACTTCTTTGGCTTTGAATTCTGCTAACTGAAAAGCTAGTCTGCTCATATTATACCATGTAATGACTGGTGGATGAGGGAAACGCTGTTGATGTAGTCTACCAAGACTTTAGCAAAGCTGTCAGCACTCTCCCACAGTATTCTCCTGGAGAATTCAGCAGCCCATGGCTTGGACAGATACACTCTGCAGTGTAAAGAACTGGGTGGATGACTGGGCCCACAGAGTGATGGTGAATGGGGTTAAATCCAGCTGGCAGCTGGTCATGAGTGGTGTTCCTTAGGGGTTGGTATTGGAGCCTGTCCTGTTCATTATCTTTACTGATGACCTGGACGACGGCTTTGAGTGCACCCTCAGTAAGTTGCAGATGACACCAAGTTGGCTGGAAGTGTCAATATGCCAGGGAGTAGGAAGGGTGTACAGATGGTTCTGGACAGGCTTGATAGCTGGGCTGAGGCCCATAGAATGAAGTTCAACAAGGCCAAGTGCCAGGTTCTGCACTTTGGCCACAACAACCCCAGGCTATGCTACAGGCTTGGGGCAGAGTGGCTGGAAAAAGGAAAGGAAATGGACCCAGGGGCATTGACTGATGCCCAACTAAATGTGAGCCAGGAGTGTGCCTAGATGGCCAAGAGGTCAATGACATCCTGGCTTGTATCAGAAACAGTGTTGTGAGCAGGAGCAGAGAAGTAATTGTTCCTCTGTACTCAACACTGGTGGGGCCACATCTCAATAACTGTGTTCAGTTTTGGGTCCCTCACTACAAGAAAGACACTGAGGCACTGGAGAGACTTCAGAGAAGGGCAAAAAAGCTGATAAGGGGTCTGGAACACAAGTCTGATGGAGAGCAGCTGAGGGAACTGGGACTATTTAGTCCGGAGTAGAGGAGGCTCAAGGGAGACGTTATTGCTCTCTACAACCGCCTGAAAGGAGTTTGTGGTGAGGTGTGGGTTGGCCACTTCTCCCATGTAACTAGCAGTAGAACTACAGAGAATGGCCTCATGTTGCACCAGAGGAGATTCTATTTTGATGTTAGGAAATAATTCTTCACCAGGAGAGTGGTCAAGTGCTGGAATGGGCTGCCCAGGAAAGGGGTTGTGTTAGTTTTTCTGAAGGTGCTCAAGAAACATGACGATATGGCACTGCAGTACATGTTTAGTGTGAGTGGTGGTGATGGGATGATGGTTGGACTAGATGATCTCATAGGTCTTTTTCAACCATAATGATTCTATAGTTCTGTGAAACACATCAGAGGGCAAGGTTCACCAGACTGCTTTCTGTATCTCAGGACTTCTATGCAGCATCCTAGGCCGAAAAGGATGACAGCCAATGAGTATAATCTGTGTAAGACTAGCAGGCAAAGCAAATCTCAGGTGTTTTGGTAAACTTTCTATACGGATGATGTGTAAAGTCCTGTGTCACTGCTTGATTGCACAATCTTTGGGAAAGATCACAGCACATCGACTGCTGTAGTTTGCTATTCCCGTAGTCTGAACAACCAGTTTCCTTACTCAACAGAGATGCTTTTTCCATCAAGGCTCAGGTTCCAGTTTAGCACATTAGTGACTCTAGAATATGAGGACAATTTTTTTTCCTGAAGCATGAGGACTGGGATGTCTGGGATGCTACGCAGAATACACCCCCGGTGATTCAGGTGGAGACAGAGAGCTCCTCCTCCATCTGGCCTGTCACAAATCCATGGGACAGGATGTGTTCCATCCTAGAGTACTGAGGGAGCTGGCGGGGGTGATTGCTGAGCCTCTCTTGGCTATCTACCAGAGCTCCTGGTTAACTGGAGAGGTCCCGAAGTATTGGAGGCTTGCCAATGTGACTCCCTTCTACAAGAAAGGCCGTAAGGAGGATCCAGGGAACTATAGGCCTGTCAGCTTTACCTCAGTACCAGGGAAAGTTATGGAGCAAATCATCTTGAGTGAGACCACATGGCATATGTGTGGCACCTGGGCGATCTGGCCCAGCCAGCACGGGTTCATGAAAGGCAGGTCGTGCTTGACCAACCTCATCTCCTTCTATGACTGGGTGGCCAGACTGGTAGACAAGGGAAAGACTGTTGATGCAGTCTACCTAGACTTCAGAAAAGTTTTTGACATGGTCTTTCACAGTATTCTCCTGGCAAAACTGACTGTCATGGGCTGGACATGGCCTAGAGTATTGTCGTCAGTTTTGGGCTTCTCACTACAGGAAAGACATTGAGGCCCTGGAATGTATCCAGAGAAGGGCAACAAAATTCATAAGGAGTCTGGAGCACAAGTCTTATGAGGAGTGGCTGAGGGAGCTGGGGTTGTTTAGTCTGGAGAAGAGGAGGCTCAGGGGAGACCTCATTGCAGCTTACAACTGCCTGAAGGGAGGTTGTGATGAGGAGGGCATTGGCCTTTTCTCCCAGGCAAGAAACAGAACACAAGGAAATGGTCACAAGTTGTACCAGAGGAGGTTTAGATTGGACATAAGGAAGAGAGAGTGGTCAGGCACAGGGATGGCCTGCCCAGGGAGGTGCTGGAGTCAATGTTCCTGGCAGTGTTCAAGAGCTGTCTGGATTAGGAGCTATGAGAAATGGTAGCTTGAGGTAATAATGGTAATGGGTGGACAGCTTGACAAGATGAACTAATAGGTCCTTTCCAACCTTGTGAGTCTATGAGTCTATAAGTACGCAGCAGTTTACGTTATTCCACACCATGCCATTTTTGACGTAGTCTTTGTCCTTGATGCTGCACTTGCTAATCAGTACGTAGTGGATGCTTGTATGTATTTTGTACTGAAGCCTTTTAAGATCATTTCTAGCTGTTGCATGTTTTCACCAGATGTGCTATGTCCACTGATAGGTACTGTGTCCTCACTCCATCGTTACTTACTGACTTGTTATTTGTCAGTAAGCTCCTTGAGGAGTATTTCTGTGAACTATGAGAAGCTTGCAAATGATGCTTTAAACTATTAATTAGTTAGTTGAATTACATGAAAAATGGTTCAACAAAGCCATCTAAAATGATGGACTAGTGAGGACAAAAGTTATCATCCTTTCCAGAAAGATTATCCTTGATTCCTGTTATCATTAACATCTGCAATCTTCAGTCTAGTTCACTGCCTTTTAAGAAATTAACTCAATTTTCCTAGACATTCATTTCTGAACAAAGTATGTGAAACTTTACTCACAGTGACAGAGATGCAGTGTCACTCTATCTACTAATGACCTAAGACTGCTGTGTGAGGAGAGGGTAAGTAGACAGTATCCATCTATCTTCACTTGTCTCAAAATCTTAAGAGTACAGTCACCTCCTATTTGTACATTTCTGTTGGATGTGCAACCACCTCTTCCTTACCTTTTATATATTTCTTTATCTTTTAAATCTTCTTGAAAAAGGATTTGTCAGGGAAAACATTCCCAAATTAAATGATTTTAATATTGCATTGTATGGAAAAAGTGATTCCAGCATTGAAGGGAACTAAAGAATAAGAAAACTGAATGTCAAGTTTGGTGTAGCTTTAGGTCTCAGGTGGAAAATGGAGGGATAAAAGTCCTTTTTTTCTGATGATCTTTGGCTGCAGTGTGTATGAACAAATATGACTGTTACAGCTGTGGCTTATTTCATTGTTGGCTGTTCTGTGAAATATTGATTATTCCAAAAATCTGCGTAAGTAGATTTCCAAGAAGTCGTTAGCCAATGAAGATGTATGTGTGTTTCGTTCTAGAATTATTGCTGTATCTTCATATATGTAATTTTTCTTGGCAGGCACTGTGAGGAGGGTGGCACGTAACTTAAATGTTCTCTTTCCAGTAATTTACTTTACCAAGCAAAGCTGATAAAGAAAAAATGATACTTGTTCTAGAGCACACACATCCCTAAAATTACAAAATTGGCCAGGAAAATAGTTTAGGACTGTTTATTTTAAAAGGATTTAAAGAATGGCCTTTATTCAGAGATGCTGAGTTTTGCTGCTAGAGGTAAAACTGCTGCTTAGAAAAATAAGTGGAAAATTTTGGGTGAAATGCTGTTCTGAATTGAGCACCTGGTTCCTACATTTGTGAAACACAGGATTTGGTTGTACACAAGATCAAGGGTAGACTCATTCTCTGTAAATACATTGTTAACATGAGGTTGTGTTATGTATGGATGGATTTTTCTGCAAGGCTGTTATATGTATGGCTGTAACAGGTAGCATTGTGAAACCTTCTGTAGTTCAAAGCTTTGTGTCAGTGCACAAGAGCTTTCCAGCACTGGTCATATATAAGTTAACACATACAAAAATGAAATAAATGAACAAACAAACAAACAACCACAAACAGCTGAATTAAAAACTAAGACCTTAAAAGATCAAGTGCAAAAACAAGGATCAAATTTTTGTTTGTATTTAGAACATTAGTGATAAATTTCTTATATGTATTTTATTGCTTTTCAGACAACCATGATTCTGTCCTTCCTGCCACTGTCCAGTCACCCATGATGAAACAATCTTAATTTGTTTATCAATACAAAACCTACAGTGCAATTTCTGGATCCCTGAATACTGAAATTAATGGATGTTCATGACATTTTCATTACCATTTTTTCCCTATTTCTCTACTGATTTATGGAAAGAAGACTTGTTGCAGTAACTGTCAGGATAATTCTCAAAACACTTTTTTCTACTGAGCACATGTAGGATAAAGAGAATATACTATATTAATTTATCATTGTTGCAAGCAGCATGTTTGTTTGTTTTTAATTCAGAATGTACCTTGTGCATTCACCGAGCACAATTCAGTTTTATCAAAGATCAGAATGGAAAAATATAGTGATGTAACTTGATTGACAGGAATTAATGCTTCTTCACACTTTAGGGCTCTATGTCATTACAAAAGATTTTCTTCTCAAGCTGAAGCAGCTGACTTCAATACAGAAGTAACTGGGTGAGATTCTATGGTTCATATTAAAGGGACAGCCTGGATGATCTAGTGTTTTCATTCCATCCTTTGCATCTCTGAGATGCGGATTACTACTGTGAGTCAGTCTACTTCTGCGTGAGCATATTTAACTGTAGTGCTGTGCTTTGTTATTGTGCTCGTCCATTTCTGAGGCACTCACTTTTTATTATAATGATCTACAAAGGCAAATTTACAGATATTCAGTTGAATACTGTCACAAGAAAGGTGGTGTCTGAGTTCGATAATAGCTGTTGTGGACTTTTTGTGCATCTTTAGGCCTTATAGATGGACTAACATAATAATTCCTGCATGCAGTAAAAGGTTGTTGTAACTGAGGATTGGAGCATATTTTTAGGTTATAGCTGTGCTGTTCTAGTTTAAAGTTGTCTGTCAAAGACTGTCCAGAACATGAAAATGTGATCAACCAGAACAAAAAATAAAAATCCCAGCCCAACAACACATGGAAAAATAGCCAACTGCTGCCTGGATTACCACAACTGTCAACATGGTTTCCATTCAGAAATCCTCTCTTTGGCCTTCTAATAGTATTAGTAATGGAAAGAATGCTCTTAAAGAAGGCAAGCTTCTTTATAGTTTCTTTTGATTGCATACCAAGCAGTGTTTCAACCAGAGAAAAGGAATAAATGTCTGTAAGAATTTGCAAACAATTGCATGTTTTTCTTCATCTTTCTCCCTCTACCTCTCTTAATACAAGTGTATGTGCATAGAATGTCATAGAATTACTAAGGTTGGAAAAGACCTCCAAGTTCCCTAGCTCTAATATTTCCCCACTAATGCATGTTCCTTAGTACAGTTTATACAGAACTTTTTCAGATATTATCTGAAATATTATCTAGTGAAATATTGCAACTGCATAATTGATGCAGATTTTCTCCAGAGGTTCAAAACTGTGCAGCCAAATAGGTTAGCTTCATTGTATCTCAGCAGACGGAGTGTCCAGTTTTCTTACAACTTTTTTTGTAGTAGAAATAAATGCAGTTGCAAGAGTTGCAGGAAAAGGTGGCAGGACCCATTTACTGTTTATTATTGCTCTGTTTGGGGGTATTTGCAGAAAGGATTAGAGAGTGCTTCCTCAGTATATAGCTTTAAGGATACTACTTTACTTAAGGGAAATATCTCAAGTTTTATTCAGGTTGCTAAATGATACTTAAACCTCAGTTGCAAAGATGCTAGCTTTGGTCCTCAAAAGTGCAATTTATGGCAGTGGAAGAAAACAAATTTAGATTCACTATTTCAGTGTTTGTTTCTTATTCATTTGATGAAGAATCAAGGAACAAAGTGATACAGCTAGGAAAAAAAAAGAACAAAACCACGAGTAAAATGTACAAAAACCTACTTCAAAATCATGAGTGTTACTGATTATCTAGTTCAAAGCACAGGTGCCTTTATCAATGTCAAGTCATGATAGCTGGAACATACTTCTTTTATTTATTGGGTGAAATGAATAACCAGTGCTCTCATTACAATGATTTGTCTCAATACATTCAGAGATATGGGACAACACTGCTATGGCAAGTCCTGTACCTTCTATCTTATATCATTATTTGTACACAGATATTTGCCTTGAAATCGGTCACTTCCATTTTTGAGCGCCATAACACTTCTTATTTATTTTACATATGTAAGAGCTGCAGTTAAAAAAAGTACAAATATGTTAATTAACAAGATTCATATCCTGCAATGGAGATATGAGACTGCTTAGCAGTTTTTCCTAGCTGACCCATCTTTAAAGTAATGTCTGTTTCTACAATTGACAATTATAGTTCTGGAAGTACTGCTTGAAAAAATGGATCAGTCTGTGCAGCTTTTCTCTCTGTGAGGAGCATGAATTTTTATGCTAATGGTCTGGATGAGAGGTATGAATTGGATGAACTTGTTCCACAAGAGCTCCAGGAGTGTTTTTAAATGGCTTAGCCCATCACTGACACTGGGAATGGCCTTCTCAGCGCTGATGTTAAATAATGATCTCCTCTGATGCTCGGTGCCTTGCCTGCCCACAGAAACATCATTTATCTGGAGGCTGCTGCAATTCTCAATCCACTAACACTGTGATGAAAGTCTTCTTTTCCTTCAAGTACCTCTTTGCCAGGAGCAAATAGCAACAGCAGGCAGATAACAGGAACAGTACCTCCCAAGAGCAAAATGAAGTTTTATTTAACATGCTCTAGGATAAACAGTGCATTAAACATTAGTGTGGGCAAATTTTTCCCAACAGTTCTTAAAACGTAGGCAGAGATATGTAGCAGTGGCTTTTGCCACATTACCCCAAAACCAAATATTCCCCCCAAACCCAGCAGCGTGCCTCCCTCTGTTTCTCTGTCACCCACAGATTGCTGATTAGGTCACCCATTTCTAATGTTAGCTTCTCCCTGGACACTTGAGG
Source organism: Callipepla californica brunnescens (assembly GCA_023055505.1). Lineage (NCBI taxonomy): Eukaryota > Metazoa > Chordata > Aves > Galliformes > Odontophoridae > Callipepla > Callipepla californica. The sequence continues at coordinate 107,170,898 of JALIRH010000001.1, read as the reverse complement.
TTATTTTTCTATACAGAAATGTGTGTTTTTCCTCAGAAGTTGTGAGTTCAGCTGAACCAGTGCCAGAAGGAGCATTGATACCAGGTGCCTTCTCTGGCAGAATTCAGAATCACACCTACAGATAAAGTGTAAAATTACATGTGTCGTGCCCAAGCACCGCAAATTACTCTGCCCTTCATCTCAAATAACATGATAACTCCTACTTTGAGACTTCAGACAATGTAGCCTTGGCAAAAGGAAAGTTTTTCATGGCCAAGTACATCAAACCTAATGTATTTTACTGCACCAGAGGGGTTGGCTTTTAAAAAGAATGTATTCCAAAGTGAATTTACCTTTAGGGTATAAAATAAAACATACTGCCCTGGGCAACTGCAATGATAAACAGCACTTCAGTTGTTTGGAAGGCATCACAATACTCCTGTGCTTGCTGCTGGAGGCTTCTGATGAGAGAAGCAGAAGAGTAGGAGTCATCTCCTCAGAGATTCCTGATGGCTGCAAAAGTATATCAAATGTCAATATTTCATCCTTATGCCAGAAAGCTGTTGAGGATTGTGGAGCAGTGGTCAGGGCAGGTAGCACCACGTGGGAGCTGGAGAGGAGATGATTCCTCAAGCCTATGGGACCCTGAAGGCTACTGCTGCTGCCTCAGGGCCACATGTGCTGTGTGTGCAGGTGGGAACTTTGTGTGTGTATTCCCGCATTAACTTTTTGCATTCAGTGAACAAAAAACAAATTAATTCCTTTACCTCTGTATGTTAGTTTCTCTCATCTCCAACTCTCTTTGAAGTTCTGAGCCTTTTAGACGTACAGCTGATCTAATTAACCTCTATCATACAAAATAGCTAGTTTGCAAATATGATTTTGCTGTAATCAAGGCTTGATGTAGCAGGTGATTGATTGTCATTTTTAATGTAGGATTGGGTAACTGTAACAAACCACCTCTTGTGGTGAGAGTGAAGTGACTGCTCCCAAAGGACTACACTGGTAAATAGTCTCTAAAAACAGGACCACAGTATTTACCTTGTGAACATTCACACAAGGAAGCCCTTGAGTGGTACAGACTGAAGTCCTTTTCCATGCATAACTACAGGGTTTTGCAACAAGGAACAAATTTGACCTCAGACTGGGCTGTCAGCAGAGATCACATAAAAATTTACATATTATTAAGATCAAAAGGGTAATTTCCTGGAGATTTTTGCCCGTTTTCCTGCAATGGCAATAATGTTATTCAAGTGTTTCTGATTCAGATTGTTTAGTGGGAAAACAGACCTAATGTTTTTGAAATTGTATGCGCTAAATAGTTACTATGCCATCTCAATCTCAATTTCACTTTGAATTTCTGAGCCTTGTGCATTTTGCTGCAAAAAGGAGGATATGGAAAATGTCTTTTGAACTAAGTGACTGCTTAGCATATCATTGCTAATATGGAACTGGCCTGGTTAAGGACATAAATCTTTGAGGACAAGGATAATCATCTTTTTAACTTGCAAATTCCTTATTAGAGTGTGGATAGTGTTACTATAAATTCAAGCTGTGCATTATGAGCCATACATTTTTAGTTATTTGAATTCATTCTCCGAATATTTAGTAAGATAATGAAGGGAGATGAATGGTATCTCCCCAGCTGGACACAGTTCTAGCTTAAGCATGACAATAAACTTCTAATATGAAGATGGAACTTATGGATAGCGGCCAAAAGAAAATAACATTGCACCAGTGGAATTCCAGTTCAAGCTCTATTCTGGAAAGAAAGAATTCTAACAAGGCTTCTCTCCCCTTTTGGAGCTTCTGGAAAAAAATAAATGGAAAAGCCATGTGTGTGGTCTTTGAAATTTCAGATTAATTTGTAAAAGAGACAGCATGGGCAGCTTTTGGGAAAAGAAACAAAAACAAATGCTGCAAGTTGACAAGAAATATTTGCTGTCCATAAGCTGTTACAGCAGCACCCATGAGTCTGCAGATTGAATTTTTTTGTTTTGTTTTGTTTTTTTTTTCTCCCCAGTAAAGTGCCTGGAACAGAGAGCCTTAGAGCCTTGTGCAAATTATCGAAGTGGGGATTTATTTCATATTTTTAACAAGAAAAGAAAAAAAAAAGAAATCTGGCATGTGAATAATAATTTTGTTAGTGTACATGAATCTTGATGTTTATATTTTGGAGTCCTTTTGGATTCTTACCTAATCCTTTTTTTACCCTTGAAAGAACTGTTGAACTAATACTTTGTTTCTCCCCTCAATTCAGTTAATGGTATGTGTGTCTTGGAGAGTGCTCTTGATAGGTAAGGTCTTTACACGCAGCAAATCTAAGTCAAGGTTAATGTTTTTAACATGTGAAGAAAATTTTATTTATTCCTGAAGATTTGGCAGTAAGATGGGGCTCCAACAAAAATGTGCATGATCACAATTCATGCAAATCTGTGTAAATTGCTGACATCTTCAAAACACTGTGTGTGATCCTGGGAACAGTCATCTGTGCAATGCTCAGTGCTATACTGTGTCTTCATGCTGGCTCACACACCTTGGCACTTATCTAGCCAGAAGTTTGCATTCACTCTGGTTAAAAGTCCACTAATATTTTCCACGTCCTTCTCTCTGATGGTGTGTCTGATCTTAAACTCACAGCTCACAAGGTGTTTCTATGAAGTATTACTTACTGACCTTGTTCATTGTTAAATAAAACTAGAGTGTTGTTATGGAGTCTTTATCCTTGAACATGTTCAGAAAATAAATGGAAATAGGTACTAACCAGTTTCTTTTGATGTTGAAGTTGTCTCAGTAGGAGTACTTGACCTTCCAACTGAAATAATTCTGTGAGCTCGTTACTGAAAATCTGTTTTTTTTTTTTTTTTTTCAGGCTGAATAGCATATCAGAAATATATGTTAAAATTCTTGTATCAGTATTCTAAGAGCCAACTGTAAACTCAGAACCAGCTTCACGATAACCTTGTGAACTTTGACTTAGTCACTCAACTGCTCTGTCACTTTTCCCAGACAGTCAAGCTGGTGGTCTTTTATAGAGATTTCTGTCTTCAGTAAAGCTTTTCTTTCTCCACTGACTCTTATGGGCAGCCTAGAATTCTAAGTACTGCAGTTTAATTTTGTGTCTACAGATAGGTGGAATGAATTCAGGCCCAGGCAGATATTTCCATTTTGTCTCTAATAGTAGACATTTACTTTATTTTGACCGTAAGCTTCAAAGGAAGACAGAGAATTTGAAAAGCATTGCTGGAAGTGAGATACAGTGTTATAATTCCAGGAATTACTGGTAATTTGAAAAATTGACCCCACAGAGATTCTGGTAAGGCTCTTAGATAGCTCTGAGCTGGACAAAGGAATGAAACAGGTTTTCAGAACAGGTTACTTTGGGAAAGAAATTCAGAAAAATCAACAATTTGCAATTGAAGTACTATTAAAATCAGTGTTCCCCTTTGTCAGTTTTTCTTTTCAAAGACCTATAAGTTAGCATGGTTGACAACCTTGTTTGCTATATTTCAGTGGTTGACGCTGCAGGATATGTCCAGTAGACAAAGAATGAGAGAGATAAATAGAGATTTTACTGATGAATTGTTTTTACATGAAGGCAAATACCACATTTTCCTTTTAAAGCAATTGCTATTTTATCCAATAGATGCACTTATTTACAGCAGCTCAGATAGTTTACATTTGAGATGAAAGCTTAGCAAGATCAACTTGGTTCAGTACAACCAAATGAAACACCAGCCAAGCTCTTATGCAGGGATCAATGTGCCAGCCGTTGGCTCTAGTGATAAGAAATATAAAAACTCTACACCCATAATGGATTTGTTTGGAGCTTAGCTGGGCTATTCTCAGTCTAAAATAACTCAATAAAGATGCAGAGCTAGCTTTAACCCTGGTTGAACTCACAGCTGTGAACATGGCACACACATGTCCCCTTCTGACCAAAGGTATCTTGGGAAAAATGCACTCTGCTAGTTCTCTGCACATAGAAGAGCTGCACACTATAATCTAGACTGAAGTATGAACTAGCTGATGGTGCAATGTTACAAGAAAATTTTACAAGTATACAAGAAAGCCACGAGAAAAATTGGGCAGCCCTTTCATTTATGTAAATGCTTTAATTTTGTTCTGGCAAAAGCCCAAGCATAATTCATAATCACTTGCAAAGTCTTTGTGTCCTTAGCAAGACAGGTACATAAATAATTCTAGAGAACAGTTCTTGGAAATTATTATCTCTAGTAGTAATATTTTAAAACTACTGGGGACATATTCAATTAAATCTTCATATAGTTTCCATACCTAAGAAATTCACACAAAGCTGAATAAATAATAGTGGAGAAAATATTTCCAGCCTGTACTAACTGACAGTAGCGCCCCTTTACACTATTTTAGAGATGTAAATAGACCTAAAGAGCTTTAAATGAACCATTAATGCAGGACATAAAGGACATTAGCAAGAATGAGAACCAGCTTCATGTATATCAGGGAGTTAAAATATTGCTGGGATTACTTGGCTTCATAAATTCAAAGAAAGATTATGAATTTAATTCAGACTTTGAAAATTATTATGCCTTCTCCTTTGCTTTATTTTTAATTTCACACATTCTTCTCTGCCATGAATCATGATTAATTTTGTGCTCTGTGCCCAGCTTCAGAAGCAAGGGAGAACACTATCTTGGCAGTCCAGGAGTCTAATTGCTGGCAACCTCCTGAGATATGTGATGTGGGTTCAGGCTGAAGAAGATCTGGATTTTCCTCACTTGCTGCCTAAATGAATCTTGAAGCCTATGAAGTTTGCTGCTCCACACCCAGTTTTTTAATTGTTTTGAATTTAGTGCTGAATTTATCAGTTGTGTACTTATAAATCAGGGTTGTCTGAAAGCTTATGTGGGATATCCTTGCTCATCTATGAAATAACAGCAGGGTTTATGTCTTAGTTCCACTTGCTTTGCTAGGTCAGAGTCTTGTGAATGTGTATAAGAATTTAGATCCCCTAAGGAGCTCAATATTGTTTTAGCTCAGGCTAGATTTAGTCCTATAACTAACTTTTGGTGGAGAAGCACCCAAAACAGGATTGAGGTGAGAAGTCATCATGGTACTAGGAGTATTGATTTGAGGATGGACAGAATCATGAAGGGGGAGTAAAGGAAGGAATCGGCAGTCAGCATAAACTAATTTGCAAACTGGCAGTGAACTCAGGCCAGGTTTAAGTACTGCTGCGGAGGATGTATCTCCTACATAATCGTGTAAATCTCTCATTCAGATTTGTGTGAAGTATAGGAATTGTCTCTTTTCTAGAAAGAGGATTCTCCCTCATGGTTGTGGTAATACATTCCTTGCTGAGGGGAAGTTCATGGGTGATCTTGAAAGATCAATAGTACTGGCATATTGGAATGGACTATTACTGTTAATACCAAAAATCATGGAAGCGTATGGCTTCAGATTAGCATGGAGAGGACAGCATATGCCAGTGGTACCTGGTTCATAACTCTGTTGTCTCATGGAAATTATTAGTGTGTTCCTTGACTAGAATCTGGCAGCTCCCATCAGTAAGAGGACTATGCTGCTTTTTGGTGCCTACTCTCTTGAGGCAAATTCACAGGTACATCCTATTTAGGAAAGCAGGAGGCCAACAACAATACCAAGTTGGTGAATGCCCCTCATATATTTTGTTCTGATTGAGTGAATGAGATGCCATGGGAGCCCATTCCTACAACCTAGATAAGAAGAATGTCTTCTGCTAGAGAGGGCCAGTCTGGATCTAGAACCTGGAAGTTCATCTGGACTTTCATCTCAACCCTCAATAAGACTGATAGGTAAAAGGAACTTTCCTCAGAAATGCAAAACTTAGTCTTAAAATGTATATGTTATTCTGGGTTGTATAAATGAAGTGGTTTTGTCTCCCATTATTATTATTTTGTAATGATGGAAAAGATAATATACTGTTTTGAGTCAAACTAGGTTTTTCTTTTCTTTAAACACCTAATCTATGTCCACCAAAAACAAGCTATTTGGTCAGGACACAGCTATAATCATGACCTATTCATAACTGCCATTTACAGTATTTCAAAAGAACAGAAATAATGTTAGGGAGAAACTCTTCCTCAGTGTAGTTTATGTAAGTAATTAATTTTCAGCTAAAGTCCAACACACAGAGCTACAAGTTCTTGAAATAGGAAGTTTGTCGAACTCCCTTTCACAGACTGGAAGAGGTCAGTGCTCAAAGATACTCCAAGTGCCAGTCCCATAGCTGGGAAAATCCTCCAGGAAGAAAAAAGAACTGAAGGACATCTATTTATGAAATATGAGAACAGGAAAAAAACAAGAGAGAATTCTGTTATAAAACAAGTGCTGTCATCTAAACCCTGCCCATCATCCTTACACAACACAGAGCAATAACAAAAGACAATGTTGCTGTGTTTTTCACTTCACTTCTAATTCTCTGTGAATTATTAAAATTATGATGATGGGTTTGATTCCAGAGAAGTCTTTGCCCTGAGTTAAAAATGCAATAAATACTGAGTCGATATGTCTCCTTCTGGATTCGTTTTGAATGTAGGACCATAATATAATAGAATGAGGCTTGCTAAAGATGAATCTGGGGGAACAGTGCTGGAGTTGGAGGTGATGTAAATGGCTCAGCTGAAGTGCTTCTACACCAGCGCATGCAGCATGGGTAACAAACAGAAGGAGATGGAAGCTACTGTGTGGTAGGCAAACTATGACTTAGTTGTCATTACTGAATCATGGTGTGATTGCTCCCATGTCTGGAGTGCTGCTATGGATGGCTACAAGCTCCTCAGAAGGGATAGGCAAGGAAGGAGGGGTGGAGGCATTGCTCTCTGTGTGTTCTCATGTGAGAACATGTCAAAATTTTTGAGCACAGGGCAGGGAAAAATAAAGTTGAGTCTCTATGGGTAAGGGTCAGGAGGAGGGACAAGGTGGACACCCTGGTGATGGTCTGTTACAGAATGCCTAATCAGGATGAAGAGATGGCCAAGGTGTCCTACAAACAGCTGGTTGAAGTTACATGATTGTCAGCCCTTGTTCTCATGGGAGACTTCAGTTTTTCTGATATGTGATGGGAATACAAGACAGTACAGGAAAAGCAGTCTAGGGGGTTCCTGGAATGTGTGGAAAATGACTTCCTGATGCAGCTGTTAAGAAAGCCTAACAGAGGAGGTACCCCGCTAGACCTGCTGCTCACAGAGAAAGACTGGTGGGAGACGTGGAGGCTGGAAGCAGTCTTGGGTGGAGCAATCACAAAATTAGAATTCTCAGTTCTTGGTGAAGTCAGCTAAAGCACTACCTTGAACTTCTGGAGGATGGACTTTGAACGATATAGGACCCTGGTAGGGAGGGTCCTTTGGGATTCAGTTGTACAGGGTAAAGTGGTCAAGAAAGGCTGATCACTCCTCTTGAAAGAAGTCTTAAAGGTGCAGGAGCAGGCTGTCTCCTTGTGCTGTAAGATGAGCCAGAAGGGAAGAAGACCAGCATGGATAAACAGGGAAGATTTGCTGAGACTCCAAGCCATTAGGAAATCTCAAATACTTCTTTCAGCAATAGCTTAACAAGAAGACCCCTTGCGATAGCCCTCTGCAGACAGAATCTTATCTTCACAGGTGACATGCCTCAGCCATGGGATTCCCAAAACACTCCCTCGTGTATTTGCTACCTTCACCAGTATTTACTTTCCTGTAAAGCTGAAGCTGAAAGGATAGACAAAAAGTACTTTTTTGAACTAAGCTAGCACATCTCCTTTGGCTGAAGTGAGCTAGGAGGCAGCTCAGATGGTACATGTGAGAAGATGAGAGAAGCTGAGACTGGGCTGTGAGTGGCAATTTTCAGTGGGGAGAAGTTTACACATAAGGAAGTGCGTTGAAAAGGGAGCTTCTGGGGTAAAGAAATGCCTTTTCTGAGCATTGGTTAAATGACAAGAGATGTTAGCGGTGGGGAGCAGGTCACAGCTGGCTTGTACTGATAAACTCTATTCAGAGGAGGTTGAACAGGAATTTCACCTTCGGCCACCTGATACCGTTTCCTGGGAAGCTGCTAAATCATCTTGTAATTTCCTGTAGCTCACAGGTGAAAGGTGTTGTACTGATTTTCGAGGCCCTGCCCTCCAAGAGCTTTCCTGGAAAGAATGGAATTGAATAAAAACTAGCTTTTCTAGGTAGATTTATGCATAGATCAAGCCCTTTTAGTTTCTCATTGCTATCAATCTTATGTACCCATATGGTGCACAGTCAGCCATCTCTATGGTAAAATGCAATGACGCTGTGTGGGGTACATGATTTTTAAACAATCAGTCCAGAAAACTTCTTTATTGGGAACTTGAAAGTATTCCAGAAGAAAAATGAAAAATAATGTGTATCCTCAGTGTTATGTTTCCATTCAGATTAACCTTCTGATAATCAGCAGAGCAGAATCACATCAGATTTCTCCAAACCTCTGCTGTTGGTATGGGATTGCTCCAGGGAGCATATGGTTGCTCTCTTTTGCCAGTGGTTTCTTCGGCTGTACTCTTAAGATTGATGGGATTTCCACCACCTTCTCTGGGAGTGATTCCATAGTACTCTTGTGACAAGTATATGTGCAGTATATTTAACTGCAGTGTGTAGAAAACATCTACTTTTGACCACAAATTTCTCATGCTGTACCTTATTTATTTGTCATCAAATCATAGCAATTTTGGCCACTATGGATCTGTGAGGAATCCAAACTGTTAGAAAATAAAATCTCCATATGATTCAACTAATTCACACATACCTTCAGTCTCACCACCATTCAAATAAAGAAATAATGAGTGAAACAGTAATGAGTCATGATCATATTAGTGGAATATGGAATTTAAACCTAGTGTCAGTTTCAGAAAGATGCTTACCTGCAACTAAGTGATAGTGCATTATCTGAAATGGTTTTGAAGACCCAAAAATAGGCAAAAAGTCTCTAAACCTATTGGTAGCAAAGGATAGTAGCTTGTTTTCTCAGTTTTCCTTAGAATATTTCAGTTCATGGACATGCAAACTAATAGATAATTAGGAAACTTGAACAAAATGTCCCTATTTGTAAATCAAAATTATTCAAGACAAATATTAATTGCGAACGAAGCCTTCTTTTCTATTCATGAATACATTTGTTACACATAAATATTCATTGAACAGTTTGTGAAAACAAATTTTAGTCTGTGGTTTGCATGTAAGATTGCCATTTATCTCTATAGTCTCTATCTGTGCATCATGACTTATCAATAATTCACACAGGTATGGTCTCTTCTCCCTCAGAGTGAGATTGTGACTTTAAAAACAAAATAATATGGAATGAAGTAAAGAGATAATTGCTGCATTGGCCTCTTTTACAGAAAAAAACCACACGCACTAAATTTGAGGAAAGTATGAAGATTCGTGATTATCATGACAAATAACCACAGCTGTGTGAGGATTTATAGACATGACATATTATAAAAGCAAAAATAGCAGGAAACTCTACTTATTTCTTTTATTCACAAAAGTATTCTTGAATCACAGCATTATTGTAAATGCCCATTCTCACAATGATACAATTTCCCTTTTGAATCTTGAACAAATGAACAGCATTAATTGTAGCTGTTTGTCTGCTTCCAAAAACTGTTGGACAAGATAATATCCAAGCTTTGTGTTCACAAAAATAGAACTGGTCTGTACCTCCTGTCCTTTCCCTGTCCTCCTTCCTCTTCTTTATTTTCTGAGGAAAATGAATGTGAGCCAAACTCCTCCTTCCATTTTTATTGCTGTGGGCTATTCCCTTGTCAACAGCTCTGCACCTTTTAACCTTCATGATGTGATGTTGATGGAGCTGCTGCTTAAAAACAAATTCTGTTTGGCCACCGGGGAGCTTCCTGTGGCAGTGGAGATGACAGTGTCTTTTGCAGGAGGCTGCTTTTGAAATGGCTGTTGAGGGGAAGCCCTTGTTGTCTGGTATCTATCAGTGGTTGAGTTCAAATGTGAAATCCCTGGGTTCATTCTGGATTCCTTACATGTAGGAGCTGTGGCCACTGGAGTGCTTGGGAGAGAGGAAAACCAAGGGAAGGAAACTCTCACTTGGCACAATGCCTTGTTTATCCAGCCTCGTGGAACAAACAAGCAAACAAAAAGCCCTGTCCATAACAAGCCCCACTGTGTAACCCTCTGTGTGCTCTTGGAGTGTGGAATACTGGTTGGCTTTGAGCTCACTGATTTGAGGCAAGAAATTACAGGAATGTCTTGGACAGTGGATCTTTCTCTAGTACACTAATTATTCTCACTGAACTGGCTATGGTGGGGGACTTAATGCTGTTTATTTCATTATCTTCTAGCACAACGGCTCTCTGAACAGGTGGAGAGGATTTTATCCAGCACATCTTTGGTGGTTAGCCAGCACATTCTTGCTCCTCCAGACATGAAAATATTTACATATTAGCATTAGGAAATAACATCTTTAACTTTTTTTTTCTTGATTTGTAAAATGGCATACTAACAGTTTATCAGATACTCCTTTCCAGCAGCAATTAGTACAGAAAACAACAGAAACTACACCTCCACCTTGCATTCACTGCCCCTAGCTAACAGCAGTATTTTTGTGTTAACTCTTTGTCACTGGGAGTTGATTTTTCCCAGCACAGCACCCAAGTGCAAAATGCATTAGCGCAAATGTCTGAACTCCAAACCCATCTGGTGCTAGGAGCTATAAAGTATTGTGGTATTTGTCTACAGTAGATTTTAACAGACTTTCTGGACAATATCACTTAAGAAACATTGTTGTGCAATGGAATTAATTAACATAGGTAACACGCACAACATAAATTTTTATTGTTTCTTATATGCTGTAAAATTTCCAAGACAGAAGCACCTGGTAAAGCCATACCGTCTGAGTGGGCATTAGGAAGGCCTGGATGGGAGCAGATGGAAATTCTGAGGTTGAAATAAGAACAGATGGGAAGTCTGAAGGTGAAATTTGAACTTGGGTATTTCAAAGTTCACATGGCTGAACATGAAATCCTATTAAACAAGTTCCAATGAAGAGTTAAAATGACAGGGTCTGTGGTGTCTTCCCTCCTTCTGGATTTCCAGTGTCACGGAGCTGTCAGTGATATTCGCAGCAGCAGTGACAAAAGCACTTGGCTTAAGCCTGTGCCCTTCAAAAGGATTTCTCAGCATTCATCCTCTACTTGAATTTTTATGGAGGTGTTCATACTATAAGCATAGAAAAGCATGTGCATTTTCAAATGGAGCTGATAGCACTCCCTTATAGTTTACTCTTTGTTGAGACAAAAGTGCAGCCACAGAAAGTCATTCTGGTGGGGAGGCTGCGATATGCAGCTGGTGGCACCACATCAAGGGTACAATGGGGCTGCAGAAGACAGGACTGAGCCTCATCTGCAGTCCCACTGACATAAAACGTCCTGCTCCTGTTAGCACAATTCTGTGCCCCGTGCAGTTGGCTTATTTTAATATGCACAGCTCCTTGAAAAAACTTTTCCTCTGTCACTTCTTCTCCAGAAATGGTCTGTTATGCTGCTAACAGAGAAATGTAGAAACAAATATGATTGCTACCCATACATTACAGGCAAAACCACAGGCAGAAAAGTCTTCACTGGGCCTGTTCCTTGATGCTTGCTGAAGCTTACTACCACCTCACAGGGGATTTGGTGAAATATTTTTGTTTCAGAGTGAATTTGCCTCAGTTTGGCGGGGTTTTGTGGAGACTGAGTTTGTGTGTGCAACCTTGCAAGGACAATGTGGGGTGGACTGAGCGAAAGAGTTTAATGTTTCTACTAAACCAGGATGCTTTGTATGCAATTATTACTTTTAAAACCTGTCGAGCTCTAATACATGAGTGTCAGCAGCTCCTGTAGACATGCAGAGATCTTAGTTCAGAGATCCTGGTTGTACAATGCAAAAGCTGCACCTTGCTCTGAATTTTCAGATTCAAGGTGCTTTTCACATTTAGGTAAACAGATCTTTTGAGATATGGGCAAGAAAATTTTGTCACTGGTTCTAACATACTGTAATTTTTTTAATGCCTACCATAGCAGAATGGCAAGTATTCTACCAGTTTCAGCACTGAATGGATCACATAGAAAGGAGATACCCATCTACAACTTGACAAGTTCCCAGGACACTTATCTCATGCATGTGGCCAACAAGATAGTATCATAGAATCATAGAATGCTTTGGGTTGGAAGGGACCTCAAAGATCATTCAATTCCAATCCTCCTGCTGTGGACAGGACTGTGACTTACCAGATCAGGCTTCTCAGGGTCTCAGCCAACCTGGCCTTGAATACCTCCAGGGATGAGGTATCTACAGCTTCTCTGGGCAGCCTTTGCCAGTGCCTCTCCAGCTCCTCAGTGAAAAATTTATCTCTGGCATCTATTCTAAATCTCCAGTCTTTTTGTTTCAAACCATTCCCCCTTGTCCCATCACTATTAGACTGTGTAAAAGTTTGATTTCCCTCTTGCTTGTAATCACCCTTCATGTATTTGAATGCTACAATGAGGTGTCCCCAGAGCATTCTTTTCTCCTAACTGAACAAGCCCAGCTCCTTCAGCCTGTCTTTGTAGGAGAGGTGTTCCAGCCCTCTGATCATCCTTGTGGTCCTTCTCTGGACCCATTGCAAGAGCTCCACATCCCTTCTGTACTGAGGGCCCCAGACCTGGACACAGTACTTCAGATGGGACCTCACAGAAGAGAGGGGGACAATCTCCTCCCTCTCCCTGCTGATTACCCCTCTTTTGATGCAGATCAAGGTAATGCTGGCCTTTAGGAAGGGTTGACTGTGCCACTGCAGCCTAGGCACTGGTATTGAATTCATGGTAGTCTTCTGGAGGCCTCGCGAAGTGATGTCTTCCTCCATTCAAACTGCACGCCATGCCACCATCTTCATATTGGTTTCTCTGGGGTTGGTTGCTTTCTGTGGGTCTTGAGGATGGATAGGCACATTCCGAGATTCTGGGAAGCTGTTGAGTAATGGCCTGAAAAATGACAGGCTTCCACATGTCCCTACTGTACTCGAGGAAGTGCATTCCCTGTGATGAATGGTCTCACTGCTGTGCACAATGCCTTTTAAGATTTTTTTCCCCGCTGTAAGCCAAACCAAAGAATGTTTCCAGTTTCTCAGGCTCTATTTACCTTCCCTCTCATTAGCGGAGGCTCTCTCCCTCTCTTTCTGATGATTGTGCACATACTTCAACACTTCTGACTGTTCTCAGCTGCTACCACTGTGTTCCAGAAAGCTGACACGTGGGAACACATCACCTCACAGCCAGAGTGCAGCTGCCCGCTGCGGACCACTTCACAGGCCCGGGGGACCCAGGTGGAAATACGGCCCCGAAGGCGTCAAATGAGCCCTGCACCTCCTCCACCAGCCCTGAGCTGCTGCAGGATTTTGTCCAGCGGAGGCTGGCTGAAGAGGAAAGCAGCCTGCTGAGGGCTGAGCTTTTCAGCCCTGTACCAGCAGACCTCCGGCGAGCAGTGTGCTGCAACTCCTGGCCTAGCTCTCAGCTATTCAGAGCTATCCAGTTCTCAAGGTTGTGATCTTGTATTTTTTTTTTCTTTTCACTATAACCATTCCCTGATGACAAAGTAATATATTTTTAGCATAGTTCAAGTATAAGATGCTAAAATTATACTATCTCTCACAAGTGTTGCCTCATAAATACAGATTCTGTTTTCATGGACACTGGAGTGTGTGTTTCACAAAATATCATAAACAATTTATTTTGTAACGAAATAGCCCAGTAAATCATCTCTGATTTCAGATTGTGCTCGTGGCTGTGCTGAGAACGTTTTGGTGTGGTCTGTAAGCCAGAGCTGTGGAATGTCTCCCTCCCTCCTCCCGTCCCTTGCTCATTCCTTGAAGAGCTGGAATTATTTGAGAAAAATGTGAAACTTAGCAGCTGAACACAGGGAGGTCCAAGAGTATGTGAGATGAAGCAACTCTCCTTGCTGGAAATAATCAATTACATTTAGCACTTACCACTTATCTACTTTTTTAGTGTCACTGAATCCAGTAAACAAATGCATCAGTCTATCTCAGGTAGGAACCACCTGCATGTCATCTTGATTAAAGAGAAGGGATATTGTGGGGCCGTGACCCGAGCACCGGTGGTGGGTGCCACTAAGAGGGTATGGATGATGACTGTTTTCATCAAAGAATCATCACAGAACTGTTTGAGTTAGAAGGGAGCAAGGTCATGAACAGGAACATTTACTGCTTGATCAGGTGCTATGTCCATCCCGACCTAGAATATCTCCAGCACCCACCACATCTCTGGGCAACCTGTGCCAGTGCCTCACCACCCTTGCTGTAAGAAAAAATCAAAAGCTTCTTCCTGAAATCAAATCAAATCTCCCCTCTTTCAATCTGAATCTATTTCTCCTTGTCCTGTCCCAACACACATGTTCAAAGAATTGGTTCCCTTCTTTCTTAAACCCCCCCTTTAGATACTGAAAGGCCTTATGTTGCATAGGCACAGTTAACTTCTTTGCACAAGAATTTCCCAGTTCCTGTGGTTACCTATGTGCATATGTGCCACAGAGACTCACATCGCATCACAGGATGTGCCTGAAATATGATTTACTCAGTCAAGGATGATTTCACACTCACAGTCTGAAAATAAAAAGATATATTAATTTAGGATGGAAGTTTTCAAATTGTGATAACAGGCTAAAATTTAACCGAATAACATAAACATTAAATTTATTAAATAAACATTTAATAATTATTATTATTAAATGTACATATGTAAGAATGTGCTTCCACTGAAAGATGATTCGTCCTTATTTCTTTTCTGTGATTCTGTAGGGAGATATGGTTGAAGTCCCTTGCTTTGTGAAAATCACAGTAAAATGGTAAGTTTGGTGTCCTTCCAGCTTATTTCTGTTTCAGCATTCTATTTGTCTTATTGTAACTCCATATAGTTACCTATGGCTCATTTATTTGCTCTTCAGGGACAAATTCTAATCCTAAAAGAGCTCAACTGACAAACCTGCTGTCACAATTACTGAAGCTAGGACTTCATCCACAGTACATGCATTTCCCCACTGCCAACGACTGACAGAAGTAGTTCAGCCTTTGCAGTCATCCAGATTTTCAGTTCTCTTTTTCTCCTTCAATCCAACATCTGATCTGACAAATACATATAGGAACAACCTGCATTTTGTTCAGATGTAAGATGGTGAATTGCCTTTCATACTGCTCTACCTTGTTTTCCTGTCTTTTAGGCTTACCTATGGAAGAGTTAAGGTGTCCTGCCTTTCACACTGTCACTGTTCAGTGCTTCCAAGTACAGAAATGCTTTGTGCAGCAAGACATCAGCTGGGTGAATGTGCTTTGGTCTTTTCTGTGTTGATCCTCAACTTTCCAATCATTTATGAAAAAACAAGGTGGGCAAGAGCCAAACACCTTTCTCTTAGTTTAATTGATACAGGTTCTTTCCATGCTCTTCCTCATCATTTCACATATCTTGTGCTCTACTGCGTGCAGTCACAGCTTTGCCTGTGGCTTCAGCATCAGCTCCTCAGGTGCAATACCAGTTTTAAACAGTGCAAAATGACTGCTACATTGAAAAGGAGATTGTGTGACTCATACAAGTGTTATTTCCAAGTAGAACTACAGAGAACTCAGGATAAAATACATCATCATCTTTTTTCAGTAACTTATTTAAAGTGTGATAATTAAGAATAGTTTATCTGAAATACTTAGGAATTCATGTATTTGTAAGTGCGTAGAATAGGTCAAGTGCTTGCTCACAAAATGGCTGTTCTTAACACAACTGCATAAAAATAGGATCTCTCTGCTGTTTGGGGGAAAGAACTTTTAAAAGAATAGCAGTCAGATTTAGAATGAAGAGAAAAGGATGAGTGTAGGAGCACAGTGATGTTGATAGCGGGCAGCTGGTAGATTCTCTGGAAGATAACCAGTAAGCTCTGACATTACTCCAAGCAGCATAATGAGAATTGATCCAAGAACTATTCGGACAACTTTTGTGGCATGATTACACTTAAGTTGAACTCTTTTTCCTGTTTTGACTATTTTAAATATTTCAGTGTTGCTGTTACATTCTCTGCGAAGATCTCTCACATATGCTGGCTTGGCCCATACGGGCTATTTTTTTCAAGGTTAGTTTGCTTTTCAGACCCTCCTTTCTGTCCTTTCCTGACATAATGTGGATTTTAGAATTGGCAATACACATCACTAATGTCTGTTTAATGCTGCTAGGCCTGGCTTGTCTTAGCAGGTGTTGGGGTCAGGACAGGTGCTGGGAGAAAATGGATGAGGAGAGTAAAAGCTTTGCCAAGTCTGAGGAGCAGATGTGCCACCTCAGGCTTGGGAAGCCCTTCATGTTTTCGCACCTAGATTTTTGTAAGATTCTCAGCTACTAAGTTTATTTTAAGATTTAAATATTGAAGAAAGCTTTTATTGACTGCTGTGGAAAAGAAAAGCAAAAGCAAGGTAATTTCAAAAGCATAAAAAATTTCAAGTAGCAGGGACAAATAACCAAAAACATTCTTTCAAGAGTGGCTATTTCAAATCAGGGAGGAACTGAGGAGAATTTAGGCTTACTTTGCTTAAATATAATTTAACAGAAGTTCTATGTATTCACTATGCATATGATACTGTCCTACTAAAATGCGTTGATAATAAATAATTTTAAGAACAAGTTCAGTTTATTGAACTACAAAGATCTGTCAGCACTTCACAGATCTGATTAGACCACAGAACTGCTTGAAGGTAAAGTGAAAATACCAGAAAAAGAAAAATTTTAGTGACACACAAGATGTGGTGAGGAATATATATTTCAGTGATGATGACATACAGTTTACAGAAAGTACTGAGGATGTGCCAGAAATTGGATAAATATGAGAGAAAATACTGCACTGACATTGTAGGTCCACAACAAAACATGGATTGTATTTTTTTCTCTATACAATTCCTAGGAACTAACATTGTGTTCTTTCTTCTTCATTTCATTTAAACCACCTGCGAACTCTTGAATTGATGAAAAGGAAGAAGAGTAATGCCATACAAGGTTTCTAGGAAATACCGAGGTAACATTTCTGACTAGGCACACAGATATCTCCAAGTTAGGATGAGGGAAAATGAAACAAAAGGCCACATCTCAAGTAGGGATCTAAAAACTTTGTTTAGAAAGTGATTCCCTTTGAAAGCTTGTCCAGTCTCCTGCGAGAGTGCTCTGAGCACCATTCCATAGCCAGGGCAAATGTCCTTCAGGAGGACATTAAAGAAAACGGTGTCCTCCATGTTTTCCGTGCAGACCGAAAACATCTCTGTCTGGAGTTACTGGTTCCATTACAAGTGGGTCAGCAAACAAATGATGTGGCTCTTCAGCCCTACAGCAATAGTGACATCATTGCTCCCCAGATTTCTGGGGTTCACAGCTGATAACTGTTTAACGTAAAACACATAAGATTAATCAACAAAATCCTTAACTCCTTTCTTGCTGACATTCTTATGTGTTGGCTTCTTGTGATTTACAGGATTTAGGACTAGAAGAAGCATTCAACAATCTATTCTGATCTCTTATATATTTGGAACAGCTAACCATTTCTTGAATCATACTTCTTTCACCTATGACATTATTTTCCATTTAAAACATGAGGATAGCTGTTCTGAGTTGAGTCAACTCAGAGTGGCTTAGAGATAGAGGATAAATAAAAGATAGAAAATTATTCTTTCTCTGTAATTACCTTCCCTTTAAGAGAAACCAGCAGCTTAGATGTTACAGCTTTGTCTTTCAATAGAAGTTCAGAGGCTTATTAAAATACATTTTCTTTCAGTAGATCCTAGTTTACTGAACAGATGGATTGCTCTAAATGAATGTTCACTTCCTGTCATGTTATATTGTTTCACTAATCTCTAAATTGGCAGGAATTTTTTCTTATTACTCTTGATTAATGATGTTGAATGATGCAAGGTATAGTGGCAGTTCTTAAAGAAGCCCACAGAGTACACACCCTTTCACTGAAATTTCCCTATCTGTATTCAAGAGCTGTCATTTAGTCTTTTCTAAATTCATCAAGCAGGCATTCTATGGATAACAAAATATAATTTCTAATCTCAGTATCATGTCCTAGTATTTAAAATGACTAAAAATTGTCCCAAGTACGTAACATTTTAAACCATCTTTTGTTATGTGAATTTGTAATCTAAAAGTCTGCAACCTGGTTTTGTTTAACAGCACCTACTAGATTGACATGAATTAATTTTGAAGTACGCACTACCTTTCCACTGTTTCGCTTGGAAAAATGTTAAACTAATCAATTGGTAATTATCCGGAATTCTGTCCATCTTTTTAATTATTTATTCAAACCATATGTCCTCTGCTCTTTTCAAACTTCATCATCATTATCAGGTTCATTAAAACTTATTGTTACTGGCACAAAGATCTCAACAGCTAACTCTTCTAGGACTCTAACTAGAAAGTTAAAATCATGGAATCATCTAGTTGGAAGGAACTCTTAAATGTCTGGTCAAACTCCCTGCAATGAACAGGGACACCTGCAGCCCTTTCCAGACTGACCCTGAATGTCTCCAGGGATTGTGCATCCACCTCTCTGGGCAACGTGTTTCAGTGTTTCACTACTCTTACTAAAAAAAAAAAAAAAAGTAAAAAAGTTATGTAAGTATAGTTCCTTTAAAATATTTCACTAGAGTGGATGCTTTCCTCTGTGCTGATGTGGTTCAGGGTTGCCTTTAGATTATTGGAAGTAGTCGTTCTGAAGCTCCAGATATATTTTATTCTTTGGGACTGTCCTTTGTTTGAGTACACTGAATACAATGAGGTCATGATCATTGGTTCCTAGGCAACGAACCACTTCTACTCCAGTGATTAATTCATCTTTATCCGTTATGTGAAATCCAAAGCAAAGTAACCTTCTGTGTCAGAAACTTATGATTTACAATTATTAGAAAGCCTATGAAATTTTGTTAGAGTGAGACTTTGAGGACATTTTCCAAACTGAAGTTGCTTTCTGTAACAGTTATTTGTTTCTAATACTTTATCTGTATTGCAGATGTTAATATTTTTCTGACAGGAAATAAGATAATATTAATCTACTTTCTTTGAGATACTTCTTGGCTTTATATTTATTAAGACAAATATCTGATATATATATTTTCAGATATGAACTATGTATTCAAAGACAAAAAAAGACAATCACTTTCTGAGATATTTTGCATTTATATAGCACCTTCACCTTACTATCCTAAATTGCCTTTAAAAATGAATTGCTAGAATTGTGTGCCAGTCACCACAATTTGTTGCCTCACTAAAATACTGAGATAGATAACATGTTATTAGCTTCATTTCTTGTAAGTGGAAAAACTGGAGGGCAAAGTGGTTAAATTCACTCCGTGAAATGTGGACATCTCATCTACACTGAAATGCCCTTGTGGTCTCATTTTCGGAGTTTGGTGAGCATCAGCACAATCTCATTAGAGTAACTTATCAAGGTCACACAGGAGTCCTGTGCAAGAGGAAGGCTTGAATGCCTGATTTTGATGAAGTATGAAAACAAAATTGAGATATTAACTCTTCTATGGATAAGGAAATAGGAAAAAGCCCAGGATTTTTTAAAAACAATTAGTAAGGGATATATGCTCCCATTTTCAATTTAATCTTTCATACAATTTCATTTCCACTAGCAGTAACTAGCTAACAGCCATATCATCCTGCTTAACAGTTCCTCTATCTAGCACCAGTCAAAGCACAGAAAATCTAAGTTTCAAAAAACCTCTTTGAGGTTGCTGCTTGTTGTATTGCTGATTTGCTCCAGAGATGGGCTGCTTACCCTCTTCCCAGAGCAGCCTGGGCTATTTGCATCCTGGTCCCACTGACAAGAGGTCTGTGGGCAGCTGCAGGACAGAGCACTAGAGAGAGATTTTAGTGAAGCAGTGTGAAAATGGAGAGTAAATGCAAAATTCTGTTCTGGAGAACTGAGAAAGAAATGGCAGAAGGCAAAGCAAAATGGTAGTAACTATTCCTCTTAGATGAAAAGTCCTATGCCCCATCCCTGTGAAACCTGCTATCTTACCGTTGTGTGCTGCAGAGGTTTTATCTTTATAGGGCTGTAGATTGATGGGAACAGAGACATTAAGTGCTGAGCCACCAGGCAGGAGGGAGAACTGAAATGAAAAAGTTATGTTTAGCATGGGTTCACTGGAACATGACCCGTACCTGCACAGGATTTCTTTCTTTTTTTCTTTTTCATTTTTGGTAAGTGTTAGGTGCATTCTGGGTCAGATTCATGAGTGAAAAGAAGCAGAGTGAAATACAAATTTGGGGAGATCAGTTCCCTAGGGAGCAGGACTAAAGAAATGGCACCGCTGTGCCATTTCAGGTAAATTCTCCCCTGCTCCAGCACTCACCTGGAAAGGAGAGATGGGGGCAAGAGTCAGATGACATCTCTACACGTAGTGAAAAGTCTGGCTCACCGTATCCTGTCTGGGGTAGACACTTAACTGCCTACCTTTCATTCACCATCACCTTTAATTAAGTTCCCTTAAGGATCATCATGAGCGCAGGAGCTGGGCTTTTTTATTCTCTACTTTTTTTCAAAGCGAACTGACACACTAGCCAGATTTTCCGAAGCAACTACTCCCTTTTGAATCAGATTTTCCACCAGATGAAAGTGTGGAAGGAAAAAGAGGGTGAATGCATTTTTTTTATTTTTTATTTTTAAAGCTGTACAACTTTAAATTATGCCCATTCCCACTTTGACTATAAAGGAGCTGAGACTGCACCTTTTCTTTAAGGTGTGCTAGGGGAGAACTTTCCCCTGTGCTCCCACAGCTCCACTTACAGGGCTGAGCTCAGTCTGGGCTCACTGTGATGTAAGCCCAGCACCAGCCCACCACTGGCCTGCACAGCAGATTTGCTTGGAGGAAAATTTTCCTTGGATTTTCTTCATGGGCTAGTTGGTTGTAGGGCCAGCATGGGCTCCTCTGTGGGTGCTGTAGTATGTGCTGGCTAAAGGACTCTCACCTCACCAGAAGAGCCCTGTGCAGCCCTATGTGTTATATCTCATACCCCTCTGCAGTCCTAGGCAGAACATGTTGGTGCATTTACTCCCAAGAGATTGATGTCCCAGGTTGCACTTTCAAGCTGCTATAGGCATAGAAGTGTTTTCTGATTGATAGTTTCCAAATAGTTTGACTGTGAATGTGAGGAAAGCTGTTTCCTGGAAGTCCTCCTCCTTGCTGTAGCTCTGAATATCTGAGCAGATACATAGAAAAGGCAACAGGTATCTTGCTGAAATGCAGGAGACCAACACTTTGTCACATCTGCAAAAGTAAACCTGCCCCAATGAGCTTTACTTTGTCATCTTAAACTTAGGGATTCTCCTGAAATTGAAAATGCATCTTTTCTATAGCTTGCAAAACTGGGAATAGGGAGAGAGTTGTCAAAATATAGGCCCCTAAGGACATCTTAGATGCTCTAAATTATTGAAGCCACCCATACAGAGCTGGTAAAAAGGACTTTAGGACCTATGCGGGACCCACTACATCTGAAGGCCATACCAGATACTCTAAATCATCTCAAATGGCATGATAGGCCCATGTTGCAGAAACTGAATGCTTCCCTGGATGTTCATGGCAGTCGAAGTCTGTAAGATGCAGGGGTTAGACGTCGTAAGTAATGTCATTCATATGCTTTGTTTTGCGTGTATGTTGCAACAACAGGTAGGAAAGGCAAAGAGATGACTTGTAGCAACATCCATCTGGACATTCTCAACTTGACTTATACACAGCTCTAACTTTTTAGTTTTCCCAAATTCGGTTCTAAGATTGTTCAGATGACTGTTTCAAGAGATTACCTGTGTGCAGTCATGATTACCTGCAGCAACTGTATTCACGTTATTATTAAGAGTCTCCCATATTGAACCTGCTCAACTCTTTTGTGGTGGAGTAGGGCATAAGCTCAAGTGAAGGTGATGAAAGGGTACTAAAGACATGGGATGATCTGGAAGCCTCACCATGAACAGATCAAAGCACCATGTCTACCTTATTTGCCTTTTCTGACCCCAAACTGATTCTGATCCCCTTCAATACGGGGCTGAGTATAGAACTTGTTGGGCTTTTCAAATAAAAATACCATTCCATGTTAAAGCAAGTCCTTATTTTTCTGTTTTGAAGGGTATCTGAAGAGGAAAAAAATATTGAAAAAGATTTTTCTCAATACAAAATGTCTACCAAGTTGTTGTTCACAGCAACAGCTTGAGAAGATCCAATTCAAACCCAACCCACAGGATCAGATGTGCTAAGAGAGAGCATCTGATTGGCAGTCCTTGGGGTGGAATTTCATTGACATCATTCTTGTTTGTATTAAAAGCAGAGAGAAGGCCACCAATTCAAAAGCTCATCAAATGTTATGCCAGGCTTGGTGAAATGCAGATCAGAACAGAGATGAAACTGACAAGGGAGCAAGTGACTTTTGTTCTGGGTAAGAACCATTTGCTAAATGATCTGCTTTGTTCCTTCACTTCTGATGATAAAAAGTATTCCTGTCTAGAATAATCATATTTCTTCGTGATGGAAGTTTGGGGTATGTCCGCAGTGGTTCTCCAAGGGCAGTATGAAGGTACACACACACACACACACACACACACACACACACACACACATATGCTAAGGAGGATATCCTCATGTAAAGCGCATAATTACTTTTTCTCCTGGGCATATTTTTGTGCTCTTGGAAGCAATCTGTAGCTAAAATATTTTTAATGCTAGTGTTAGACTATGATAATTTATATGGTCTAATAGGCAGCAAAACAAAATAATCTATGTTGAGGCACTTGGAAGGCATAGAGGTGATACATAAAAGCCAGCATGGCTTCACCAAAGGAAAATCCTGCTTGACCAACCTAGTGGCCTTCTATGATGATGTCACTGCACCAATGAACAAGGGAAGAGCCACTGATATCGTCTATTCAGACTTTCAACTCTAAGGATTTTGTGATTCTATGAAAACAATTTTCACAGAGAAATGAAAGTGATAAATGGTTATAAAAGGAGGACGTATGGAAATTTCCTAGATTTCTTAATGCTGAATTTTGCTGACTTATGAGACCAACAGTCCTGAAGTGTTTTTCAAAGTTTTCTGTATTTGATAGAACATAGATTGCAGTTTTTGGAGGTTCACTCAGTGCTAAACCATTAACACAATGGAGAGGAAAAAGTTAGAAAACCAAACCAAAAACCCATCAAAGGAATAAGAGTAATGGGGAAAAATTTCTGCCTGCCTTCTCTGCAGACCACTTAGAAAGATTGCTCCTGACCTGGAAACAGCTAATGATTGATCAGACTGGTATAGAGTTTGAGCCCAAAGGTTTTAATCAACATTATTATTATTCTGACAGTTTCAAAAGAAAATCCAGTACCTTAATTTGAAGTTAAGAAACCAGAGGAATTAATGTCATCAAGCACAGAAAAATAGCTACAAATACTAATCTGGGTTTGACAGAGCTTTCTGTTTCATATCTATTCTGAAAACTGGGAGTGGTAATAATTACTTGTTCGTAACTATCAGAAATAGATGTTCTGTATTCTCCTAAAGAAGACTCATGCTGAATAATATCTTCATCTCTTATTTCTTGTTTATTGCACAGTCTTCCATGTAGGGAAATGAGTTCTTCAGCCCAACCAGCCTTTTATTAATAGACTAATTAGTCTTTTTGTTTGTTTGTTTGTTTGTTTTTTCTATAAATTGCATCTCCATACACAGATTCTTAGCTTTCACATACGAAGACAAAGAATTGTAGAATTTGGAGGAAGAAGGAAGTAATTTGGAATTAACTGACGAGAAAATCATTGACAGGATCGTGGTTTTTCACCTTCTAAACCTTGCTACAGATTATAGAGTGAAACAAGCATGAAGTGTTATTTACAGATTCCCTAAGACTACAGTCATAAGAAGAAATTGTTGTTTGGAATGCAAAACAAAAAAATGCTTTGAAAACTTTACTCTTTGACAGTGCTCCACGCTGTGATGATCCCCAAACCTTTCTACAGTTAAAATAAGAAAGAAAGGAAAAAAAACTAACAGTGTTTTCTAAAATTATGGCAAGACAAATGCAGAATGACATGGCAGTAGCATACAAATTGCAGCTGCCATCAGAGACAAATCATATGGAGAAGGCACACTGAATTCTCTATGTTGGTAGGAATGAGTTCTTCGCCTTTTGACAGGTGTCTGTAGCTTAGAGCCCAGGCATCAGAAAACTTGAGAGCATTTGCAGATACAAATGCTGTTGCAGACAAACAAACTCACTTGTATCCTAAGTTGGCCATTGTTTAGTGATGGAACGTGGTAGGTCAGACTGATGATCTTGAAGGTCTTTTCCAAGCTAGATGATTCCATGATTCTATGACGGATGCTGGGAGGGAGCAATCAATTACTGAGCAAGTAGTACTCATGCAAAGCAAATGCATGTGGGAATACAAGTGCCCATATATATTTTTTTTTCAGCTGCTGGTGAGATCATCCCATGAGGCAGCCAGATTTATGACAGCACTTGATCTTTTTATCTTGACTAGTAGTTTGCAGATCTTTTAGTTTTGTACAAGTATCAGATTTTTCTGCAAGGTCTGAGAGCAGTAGTTATGGTTAATGGAAGATGTTGGTCTCAATTTTACAAACTTTTTTGAAAGCACTTTGAAAATTAGGTAAATAGCTGAGAAACACTCACTAAGGAAGCAGCTGTGACAATCTCTAGTTTATTCTGGCATTTTGGAAACTTGTCCTGAAATCTCTTACTGTAGTTTTCTCTGGAGAGATTTCTCCCATATTCCAGGCTTGGTTTGCTGTGCTGGGTTTCCTCATGAGTGTTTGCTTTGTCTGGCAGGGGGGAGGCATGTGTGTGGCAAAAAGATTATATCAAGGAACGCATAAAGCTTATTTTCAGTGTCTTTTTCTGTACCAAAGCCTGTTACTAAGACCCAACCTTTGCATGTATTATCAGGCTTTATGTTGTGTGTAGTGAAACAACAAAGGCTGAACTGTGAAACACTGAAATGTGTGTTTCTGCCATAGTAAAGCATTTTGAATTTTGCATGACAGGAATCTTCACTATCTGCTCTGTTCTTCCCTTTCACTAACACAAGGCAGCAAAAGCATGGAGGATGGCAGAAGTGTGATACAAAATAATCTGAGGGAGAGGTTTGTTGGAACACAGATAAGCAATAAGGTTAATTCTGACTTAGAAAATAAGTTACATAAATATCACTTAAAATCTAACAAGAAAATTGAAGTTAAATACCTAGAACATGGTTATGGCAAGCAAGGGAAATGAAAACAATAGAAGAAGAGATTAATTTTCAAAGCAGACAGGATATTTCTGTTTCTTCACTGCCTTTATTATAATCTGGAATGTTGCCTGAGTTACTTCAGTTAGAAACCTGAGATTCTACACTGTTTCAAACAATGAAGTGCCACTTCTAGTTTTGAATTCTAAAAACAAATGAGATAATTAAAGAAAATTAAGGTTTGTCAAATGGAAGGACTTTGCTGGCCTGTAGAGATTCCTGTTAGATAGAATTCTTCATTGGAGATGTGATAACTAAGTGGGATACTTTACTACACTGCAGGAAGAAATAGGATCAGTTGATTGTGACTCACGTGAGCTCATGCTACTTTTCTTCACTATGGAATAATAGCATACGCACAGTGAGCTACTGCATCTCAGCTAACAGTGTTGATGTCAGCCAGCTGGATTATGCCCCTCATATCATGTCACCACCTGGGAGGTTGACAGTCATTGCATGTTTTATCTGCATAAACTCCATGCAGTACAATTCTGGTCATATAGTCTGCAAAGACATGTCTTCAGATTAGAGGTCGCTGGCAAAGAACAAAATAATAAAGCGGTTGGTTTATAGATAGAACAAATATCAACATAGGAGAGATACATAGAAATGTTTGAAGGACACAGAAGGAAGTAGAAAGATGTGTTTCACAGTCCAAAGAGCCCCTTATAGGAGAGAGCTGCAATAGACGGAGATTTGATCGTTGCATAAACTACATAAAAACAGCTCTCAGTCTCAGATATAGATCCAGCTGTGCTTGATGTGAACCCATATGTATACTAACTCAGGTTTTTGCATTTCCAACCCAGAACTTGTCTGTTTCATGGGGAGCTGTTATGAAACTCAATTAACACTTGCAGAGGTTTTGGATAGCAGTTACTGCAGAAGTGTGAAGTATTATATAATGGGATGAAACTAAGGACAGAGAAATCTGATTACCAGGAAAAAAATTTCTACGTCATCTATTAGGCTGGGGTGTAATGCTGAAGAAGAGGTGGATGACTCACTGCTTGAGTCAATTAAATCTGGGCTGGATGTGGCACCAGCAAATATAATGTAGGGCACAACCTTATATTAGAAAGGATATGGTACACATGACCTGATTTCTATGATCTTATGCTTGACTCTATAACCAACCAAGATTATATGAGCTCATATAAACTTTACATCATTTCTCATGTGTTTCTCATGTGTTTAAGAACTTTTAGAACATTGTTGTGGTCTGTGCTCAATTGATGAATACTTAATATATTAAAGTACTGGAGATCATTAGCATTCCTGAGGTTGTCTGGCATGCTTTGTTTGCAACGTGGAAATGGGAAATATTTCTTTCAGCCTTTATGAGCTATTGGCAGTGTCACCTCTTATAACCATCAGCCTACCAATTATTTGACAAAATATGCTGATTATTGAAATCGCACTGTTAATAAGAATTGGTGCCAAAATACTATTAGGACCTAGAGCCTGTACCACACAGAGGACACAGACTATGTGTTAGATGCTGTGGAGCTACTTCATTCTTCTTCCGACTTCTCTAAATCACAGAATTTGAGGACAAGTCTGACCTTGTTAGTTTAGATATCTGTCATTATTGGGTTTCAATCTTAATTTTTATTCCCCCTGAAAGAGCTTCTTGCTGTTCATATTCCCTTTGCTAAAGCCCGGAGATAGGTTGCAAGGTTTTGAAAGACTTACAGAGGGGAGGAAAATAGCACTCTTTTTTTTCTTTTTAAGGGGAAATTGACAAGTCTATGCTCCAGTCACAACCAGCCCAATTAGATGCAGTTTTTCAGGTAGGAGCCCAACTGTTTTACTCGCATAAACCATGGAAGGCAACAGGAGCTTCTGGTGATCCTCTGTATGAAAGGATATTATCCTCAGTGGACAAACAACAAAAGAAACAACAGCAAAAACAAACACCCTCATTTTTAATGACTGTAGTTAGGTGAGAAGTATCTAGGCTTGAGGGTCTTGAGCCAGTGAGTGGTATACTGTTTCACTGGGAGGAACAAGAGTAGTAGTCTGTGTTACTGGATGTTGCTGACATGGCTTGCAAGGAAAGTCAGCTGAAGGACTTCAGCTGGGATTTACTACATTGACCATGTACAAAGAATGGACAAACAAACTTCTTTCCAGAATTTTACAAAGTCCTGACTGCCAGTTCTTCAGCATCCAGGGTAAAATAGCAACAAGCCTGGAGGCATAAGAAGGAAGTGGAAGTTTGCTCTGGAGCCCAGAACATCTTTTAGTGGCCTTCTGTAGAAGTATATTGTACATAAATAATTCAGCCACTGACTTTGAGTGACTGCATTCAGCATCTGTTTAGATGGAGACTACGGAGATACCACTCAGTGCACACGCATCTCATTGTTTGATGATGTATACTAGCATTTATTGAACCTCCTGTGCTAGTATATTGGCATCTGTTGATTTATCTATTACCTTGCATCATAATAATTACAAGTGCTCTAAAAGCATGGCTTCTCCTTGCAGTCACTGCCATCATGCAACAAAGTCTGTTCCAGGTGCAGACATCATAGAACCATAGAAACATAGAACGGCTTAAGTAGGAGGGGACCTTAAAGATTAAACTCTCCTGCCATTGGCAAGGCTGCTACCTACTACTGGGCTTCTCAGGGGCCCATCCAACCTGGTCTTGAACACCTCCAGCAGGGATGGAACATACACAGATTCTGTGGGCATGTCTGTGTAAAAAATTTCCTCCTAACATCTAACCTGAATCTCTCCTCTTTTAGTTCAAAGCCATTCCCCCTTGCTCTATCACTCTCAGATCGTGTAGAATGTTGAACACTCTCCTGTCTGCAAGCTCCTTTCAGGTACACAGACCACAATGAGGTATCCCTGGAGCCTCCTCTTTGCAAGGCTAAATAAACTCAGCTCCCTCAAAATCTTTTCATAGGTTCTCCAGCCCTTTGATCATCTTAGTGGTCCTGCTCAAGGCCCACTCAAATAGCTCTGCATCCTTCTTGTAGTGGGGGCTCCAGGCCTGGATGTAGAACTCCAGATGGGGCCTCACAAGGGCAGAGCAGAGGGGGCAGTCACCTCCCTTTCCCTACTAGCTACCTTTTTTTTGGTACAGTCTGGGATACAACTGGCCTAATGGGCTGCAAGTGCACACTGCTGGCTTATGTCCAGCTTTTCATCCACCAGAACCCCCAAGGCCTTCTCTGTTGGGCTACTCTCAATGAGTTCTTCTCATAGTCTGTGTTTGTATCTGGGATTGCCTTGACCCAAGTGCAATATCCTTTCAACACTTTGAACATCAACTCACCTGCACTGGGTTGATTGTCCCTGCTGTCTTTGCAAGCTATTCTACCTGCCCATGTCATGGCTTAGATGTTGCATGGAATAGTGATCCTCAACAGAAATCACAAAGTAATTTCTAAAACTTACATCCCATACCAGTCCCACTGATTGCCTTCAGCCAGGTTAGAGTCACTGGATAGGCAGCCTCCTGGGTGGAGGCAGTCTGAGGCCAGCCCGCAGCAGCCAGACATGACAATGCTTTTGTTGATGAATGCTTGCTGTGGTGAGCTCATGGTGATGTGATGACATTAAATAGAACAAACAAAGTTGTGGCTAATTGACTCATCAGTAAACATTCAGCTGAAGAAAATTAAATGGAGAAAAGACTGTGAAATGATTTAATAGGAAGCTCTCAGTGACAAGATTTTATTAATTA
This sequence comes from Callipepla californica brunnescens, assembly GCA_023055505.1. Lineage (NCBI taxonomy): Eukaryota > Metazoa > Chordata > Aves > Galliformes > Odontophoridae > Callipepla > Callipepla californica. The sequence goes on along the minus strand of JALIRH010000001.1, from coordinate 107,141,875 downwards.
TAACTTCATATGGCCCAGGAGGCACAAAATAAGACTGGAAAAGATTCAAAAAGGTGTTGGAAAGAACTGTCCAGGATTCCAGAGTTGTGTGTTTTTTTTAATCCAAAAGGTAGCCAAAGCAACTTCGGGATTTTTTTTAACATTTGCTCCTTTATAAGCATAAATAAAACAGCTACATGCAGTAATAAGGAGGACGTCAGAAACACAGAGTTTACATATGGTCTCTAGCACTCAGTGCTTTTGTATACATCACCGTTTCTAAATTAATCAAAATAAAAGCCAAATCTCACATAAATTAACAGAATTATAATTGGTAGTTTTCAGTTTCTAGTCAGAATATTCAAAGAACAGAAGGCTCCATAAAACAGGGCTTCATACAGAGCAGCTTCTGTTTTCATTATTACCACTACACAGGGGTGGAAATTTGGCTTAGAAGGACAGCTTCATTTCCTTGTTGCTGTTCAAATACATCACTTCTCACACAATATTTCTGAAAATATTTTGTGAGGAAACTATTTCCCTAATGATTATTTTTGTCATCATTTTGTTAAAATAAATTTAATGTCTCAAATGAAAACTTCCAGTAGGAAAAGACTGGTATAATTTCAAATGTCACATGTGTCCAATTTGACAGCATTTGCTGCTACTGCAATCTTCATGTTCCCAACAGCATCCTACTAAGTTTTATGAGCCGCTGTGTAGCACCAAACGTCTCCCAGTGGCATTTACTTTGAGAGAGCTCAGCTTTGTGTTGTTGTGCAGACATGCAATGATTACATACTTCTTGGAACTTCATAAACCAAGAGATGGAACACCTACAAGGACAGGCTGAAAGAGGCCTGTTCAGCCTGGAGAGGACATGACTCCGAGATGATCTGATAACAGCCTTTCTGTATCTAAAGGGGAGCTACAGGAGAGAGAGGGGGCAGACTCTGGCAGGGTATGTAGTGATAGAGCAAGGGGAAATGGTTTCAAGCTTAAAGAGGGCAGATTTTGGTTAAATATAAGGAAAAAATCTTTTACGATGAAGGTGATAAGGCACTGGAACAGGTTGCCCAGACATGTGGTGGATGCCCCATTCCTGGAGACTTTCAATTTATAATTTTAATAAGATTGGTACAATGTCAGGATGTGCTAGGAAGGCAGAGTTACCTCACCTGTTGCTGCACACTTTCCTGCAGTTCTTTGCATGAATAAGAAGCATTTAATTCTCTGCATTCCTTCAAGAATTCCACCATTTCATGAAGAAAACATGCATGCAAATACCAGGGCCTTCACAAAAACGGATGAAGAAAACTAACGAAGACTATAATTTTAAGCTCTTCTACTGAGAAAAATTAATTGTGTGTCTAAGTGATACACTGTTTTCTAAACTGGATTGGAAACATTTATTAATTTTACAGCACATTTCAGTTGACAGCTTCTGAGAGAGTCCTTTAGCTGATCTCTCACTATAAATGTGAGTTGTTTTAGATGATTACTAAAATTGGTGAAGGAAGGCAGCCAGGGTAATCAGAATATATAGGCACAGTATGTGCAAATATTGAGCTAAATTTAGAAACACATTCTGCTAGATTGCTTGAGCAGCGGTAGGTGTAACTGCTATATTTTAGGATCAATTGACACAATGAAATTATAGGACTCCCAAGGACAGATGGTTCAGCTGTGGCTGCCATAGCTAAATGCCAAGTCTTCTATTACCAGGTAACCCAACTTTTCTACTTTTCTTGGTCAGTGAACATAAGAAGTTAAGAAACAAAAAAACCACAAACAATTATACACAATTTTTATGTAGAAATCAGGTTGGTAAGGAGGGAAAAAATGGCTGAAGACTATTGTATTGATTTTCCATGCCTAGGACATAAGACCATCACTATATAAATACTTTATTTTGCATTTACTTAGTTTTATACAGTGCAGAGTCAAATCATAGAAATATAAATGGGACTTAGGCCTGTTGGAATGTGTTCAGAGAGGGGCCACAGAAATGACTCAAGGCATTGAAAACCTCCCTAGGAAGACAGGCTGAGTGAGCTGGGGTGGTTCAGCCTGGAGAAGAGAAGGCTCCAGGGAGACCTGAGAGTGTCCTTTCGGAATCTAAAGGGGGGTTGTAAGAAGGAAGGGGACAGACTGGCAGGATCTGTTGTGACAGGACAAGGAGAAATAGTTTAAAACTAAAAGAGGGGAGATTTGATTGGATTTAAGGAAGAAGCTTTTTTACAATAAGGGTGATGAGGCAGTTACCCAGAGAACTGGTAGATGCCCCATCCCTGGGGACATTCAAGGTTGGGTTGGATGGAGCTCTGAGCAACCTGATTGAGCTGTAGTATCCCTGCTACTTGCAGGGTAGCTGGACTAGATGACCTTTAAGAATCCTTTCCATGTCAGATGGTTCTGCGATTCTATGAATGTGAATACCATACTCAAAGGTGCAAAGTCCTTAGGAGGACTAAGAACTACATCTGTAAGTACAAATGCACCAAAAGATGCCAAGATAAAATCTCTTCCAACCTTCAAATTGATATACAGGATGTTGACATTGGTTTGAGTTAATTTAACCTTGACATCTACTACAATGTTATTAACTGACCAAAGAGCTCAACTAGCAAACTGATTAGAAGTGCAACTAGAGGTACAAAGGGAAAAAAATCCTTCAGACACTAATTTTTGTCTTTGTCTAGACTGATATCCTCCTGAAAGAACCAACACAGAGTTAAGATCTGTGGTATCTTTTTGCAGGTGTCACAGGTTGAAGAAACAGACTCAAGAGGAATGATCATTTCTTGCAGCTGTACTTCAGACGCATGTCCTGCCTTACATCCCTAACAAGAGCCCCTGTGAAAAGCTCTGCTCGTAATATGAGACTCCAGGGGATGATGTTACTCTCTCAATAGTAATGATTTTAAAATAAAAGGATTGTGCTTTTGATTCTTAGCTGGCTGGATGGCAGTTGTAATTTTGATATCTTCCACATATCCATTGAATTCAGTGGTGTAATTTACCAGCCCCATCTTTCCTCTCATTCTGAGTTTGCAGTACACTTAGCTCTGTTTACTGACTTGAGATTTCATGGCTAAAGCAGACGAAATTCAGCTTTTTAATCAGAATTGAAAATCTGGTGTTGTGTACTATGCTCCTTTGCTATGGGTTAATGTGAAAAGTCCTGGGCATGGCTAATTTTGTTCACTTTGTAAAACGCTAGCTCACAACACTGGATGTCATTCAGACCAGAACTTGAAGCGCTGCATGTCAATTAGCCTGAATAAATGAAATAACAGATTTGGAAGGGTGAAAATATCACGTCAGAAATTTCTAGCTGGAATAGGTCCTCTACAGCCAAACGTTCTGCTTAGAAAAGACTTTTACAACTATCTTCTCAAGACCTATATTCATAGAAAAAGAATTACCCTTGCAGATCTTTAGTTCAAGGTTTATTATTGTATGGGAACCACTGAGTCACTGCCTGAACCACAGATTGAGCACCCGGAGAAAAGACCCGGTCAGCCCTGGAAGCACAAGTGAAGGTGATTCACCTGTGCAACTGGAAGGAGTAAAGCCAGACCTCATTTAAGGGCTGACTGCTATTGAGGAAGATTCTCTTGTTAGAGATCCTTCCTCTTGATGTTCTCTTCCTGCATAGATCCTCAGAGACAGGAGAGTATTCCTTGTTTTTGTTACATCTCCTCATTTGTGCTGATTACTCTGCCATTACAATTATTTTATGTTATTTTACTTCATATTAGTCTATTTTATTTTTGTCTAGTAACACAACAAGTGAAGAACAGTGATATTCTGGGTTGTCCATAAATCTTGCAGTGAAATACAAGTTCTTGTTCTCCATCTACCACTGAATCATCTTCCAGTCAAACCTTCTGAGAGCTGAAGCAGAACCTATTTCTGCCATTTCCCATGACTTTCATTATGCTGCTTTCTGTGTGGCTTCTGGCTTTAATCTGAAGGCCCTTGTATGGCTGTACTGTGCAAGACTAGAGATTCTGCCCATAAAAAATATAAATCTTCCCCAGAATGTTTCCATATGCAGAGATGCCTGTGGTCTTCGGGCGCAAATCAGCACAAGGCATTGCATATACTATTTTAAAATTGCATTGTGCTAGGAAATGCTGCTTGATTTGTACGCTAACAGGATCTAAAATGGTTACTCCTTGTCTGCTTAATTTCAGCCTGATTAGAAAAAGTCATTTGCACCCACAGCCCTAAACGCCCATGACATCCTGAGCTGCATTAAAGCACTAGTGCATTGTTGGCACTGGCCAGCAAAGTGAGAGGTGATTGTCTCCCTCTACTCTGACCTTGTGAGGTCCCATTTTCAGTACTGTGTCCAGGCCTGGTGGACATCCTGCTTATGAAGGATGTAGAGCTTTTGGAGAAAGTCCAGAGGAGATGATCAGAGGCCTGGAGCACCTCTCCTATGAAGACAGGCTGAGGGAGCTGTGCTTGTTCAGTCTGGAGAATAGAAGGCTCTGGGGAGACCTCACTGCAGCCTTCCAATACTTATTAGGAGATTATAAACAGAAGGGAAATCAACTTTTCACAAGGGTAAATAGTGATAGGACAAGGGAAAGTTGTTTTAAACTAAAAGAAGAAAGGTTTAGATTAGATGTCAGGAGGCAGTTTTCCACAGAGAGATGTTCAAGGTCAGGCTGGATGGAGCAGCCTGATCTCATAGCTAATCTAGTGGTGGGCAACCCTGTCATAGACAGTAGGGTTGGATTATCTTTGAAGTCCCTTCCAACCCAAGCCATTCTATGTTTCTACAATTCTATGATTGCCAAAAAGATATATACTACAAAACCACAAGCAGTGAGAAATAGTAGAATACTTTGAAGAACAGATCAGAATATAGCCCTTTGTCTGGTATTTTAATTACTACAAATAATAGTATTTGGTGCATATTTAATGGCCTCTGTTTCTTGGGTTTGAAGGAAGAAATGACTGTCAGACAGATGTTCATTACAAGTTTTTTAAAGTTATAGTAGGTTTGAGTGTGACACTGTGCATTTACTGGTTCTCTGTGTGGAATCAAGTGAAATTACAGTGCAGGACTCAACAGGGTGCTTAGTTACCTGGGGAAATCTGAAGATCAAGCTGTTTAATGTGTTGCAAATGTTAAGGATGTCTTTTTAATATAAGTATAAAACCTGTGAGAGTACAAATATCATGAGGAGATGATCCTGATTTACAGCTTGCTAGCAACACATATGAATGTTTTAGCTTTGTTTTGAGATGAAATAAGAAATACAACACTCTCTTGAGACTGCATTTACTTACAGCCTTTAAAACATTCAGAATCGGTCTGACTATCAATTAATTTATTTCAGAAGTTAACATAAGTTGTTTCAAATCTTAGTGTTTACATGAGACACAAAAGTTGAAAACAGCTGGAGACACACTTCATGCATTATTACTATCTGGGTATGCAATGTTGTTTTGTGAGTGAAACATACAATAAATGGCCTATTGACAGAAAAAAAATAGCAGAAACATGAACAATACCAGCAATTGGTTAACAAAGACAGGCACACTCTAGTTCTAAAGACATCTTGTTAGTGACAGACTAATTAATTAATGACCAAGATTTAAACCAGGCACATGTGATTTCTTTTAGCTGTGGTTTATTTTGGGATGTAGCAAATGCTGATTAAAAAATACTAAGTACTTAGTCTAGAATTTAACTGGGTGCCAAATATGCATTTGGGGCCCTATTCTTCGAGCTGCTCAGTGTTTCCTCTGAGGCAGCCATCAACTAGGAGGGATATTGGAGCCCTTCTTGACGGTCTGACTGAGCACTGAGGGCACTCAGCCTTTGATCTCTTTTAGTTCACAAGATGCCTGAGGCACAAAGTGCTATAAATGCTTACTAGACTCAATTGTGTAGTATTACTTATGCACATAATTTGGATTTTTATGGTTTAGATTTTCTGTAAAACTCTTTGGCACTAACAGTGCTTGCCACCTGACATATTGTCTAACCCTCTGAATATTTGTCAAGCAACTGAAAGACCTTTATATTTCAAGTTTCACTCGTTTTCAGAAGTGGCCACTGACCCTCTCACATCCATTCAGAGAAAGCTGGGTGCACTGCCCAATATTTCTGGGAGGTTGGCAGTCTCCCAGTCCCAGCACTGGAAAAACAAGATCTATGATCAAGCAGAGGTTGTCTCCTTTGCTGAGTTGCCATTTTGTAATTAGAGGAATTGGTACATTTTACTACAGTCCTCAACATCTTTTGGCCTCCACAGTCATTACTGAAACACATATTCTGTCACACAAATGTCTGTATCTTCTTATAAAGCACAAGCAGAAGTTGTCTGGAGTGTTGAATGCTAGCTTTGAGTGATCTAAGAGAAAGCTTTTCACTGCCTTAATGTTCTGCAGATGAAGCATCCTGACATAGAAGCTTGCATAAACAAATGAGAAATAGCAACTGACCTGGTTACTTCAGTAACATCATCCATAAGGGCTATATAGATCCCACAGGAGGGAGGTGGAAATTTTTATTCACAATTAGTTCCAGGGTAAATTTAGTCACCACGACCTGAGACTACTTCTGCCTTGATCAATAGAGAAAAAGAGAAACTAACTATATACAGCCAAGTTCCTTCTTGGGATTGTAAAGTAGCAGCAGAACTGGTACGTGATAGGACAGGAGAATTGGTTTCAGAATGAAAGAGGGAAGATTTAGTTCAGATATAAGGAAAAAAATTTTTACAGTAAGGATGATGGAGCTGGAGCAGGTTGCCCAGAGAGGTAGTGGATGCCCTGTCCCTGGAGATATTCAAGGTCGGGCTGGACAGGTTCTGAGCAACCTGATCTAGCTATAGGTGTCCCTGTACATTGCAGGGGGTTTGGGTGAGATGGCTTTTAAGGGTCACTTCCAACTCAAAGGATTCTGTGATTCTCTGCCCTACTGGAATGGCTGCTTTGCTCACTGTATCAGCTGTCTGAGTTTTCCAGACAGGAAGCAGAGGCTGTTTCACTGGTGCATGAGTCCTAAGTCTGCAAATGTGCTACGAATGCTGCTACCATCACTTACATCTCTGCCCTAAATATCTCTTTGTGTTGGGGCTGCTTAGAAGACTGTTACACAGGTAAATCTTCCAGCACTCAAGACTGCACTTTGAAAAGGTGATCAGTTCCGTGTGGCAGATCAGCCAGGCTGCCTGTAATCATGGGATTAGAAGATAGTCATCCTCTTACCAAACTGACTTGGGCCTAGCTTTTAAGCTAGTGATGGGAAGGAAATTCATTGCTAGAAAGTGAGAGATCCAAAAGAAAGTGTCTTTGTTCCTTGTAAAGATATTGACATATTACGTAAAATTACATATTATGTATTTTCCTCTATGTTCCTTACAGAATTATTTGGCTGAAAGTGTCAAAATCTTATGTATACAGGTGGACACAGCAAATACTAGTTTCAAGAGTCCTGCTCTCACGTGTGTAAGGCATCTACAGTGCGTGTGCATGTCATCTGTTATCTTCAAGAGCAACATTTGGAATAGCAATTATATCCTTTACTCATCTCTGCTTATCAGGACGCTGGTTATGAAAGTCCATTTTAATCAGTAAGTTCCGCAGTACATGCACTATCAAACAGTTGTCAAAGGGAAAAATAAAACTACGTGGTCTCTTAATTTCCTAAAATCCATTGTAGGCAACAGAGAACTTTGTCAACAAAATGTCTCAGTAATGTGTTGCTCCCAAGCTTGTTTAGCACTCGTAGTGGCTTGTAATACAGTTGGGCTCATTGCAGATTACAATGAGGCAATGTGTTGCCAGTTTGAGAAGTGTTAACAATTATAAAAGCGCCAATCAAAGCAAAAAGATGAAACATCTCGCAGCTATTAAGAATATTATTTAGTCCTTTTAAATGATTGCCAATTTAGATACTTCTCTTGTTAAATCATTCGTGTTAGGTATTGTACTGAATGCCAGTTTTCAAGAGCAAGACAGTCCACAAAATTAGCTCATTAATGAAGACACAACCTGGTAGGTAATTTTATAATTAAAATGGATACTTTGAGGGCTAAGATGACTTTTGCTACATATCCAGTTCTCAGTTCAGTAAGAGATTTTATGCAAAAGAATTTTCATACTAAATAGTAACAGTAACTGAGGAGATGAAAAGGGAGGCATAGCTGAACATTTCTGTGAGTGTTTTCAGCAGAACAGCCCTAAAATGTTCTGTTTATTAACACAGTAGAGAGAGGTTTGTGTAAGGTTAATGTTAGAATCACTTAGGATAGTAACTCCTGCAAAGCATCTGCATAAATTAGAAAAAGCTGCCAGATTTCCATCTGTTAGCAATACAGCTTCAGCCACAAAGACAACTGTCGTGACAACCACATTGAGTTAGTCTTTCAAATGAAACCTGTTAAAAGCTACTGCCCTCCAGCCTCCACCCACTGCAGTTAACGGCATTAAATAGCACTCTAACTGGTATTTATTTTCTTAGGCATTCCTCACTTGTGCAGCTGCTGGCATACTGGCCTTTGATTTAAAATAACCTCAATGGGAAAAGAGTTTACAGTCTCTGAAGGTCGTGATGTATATGAAGTGCTTGTCTGAAAGAAACATCCAACCTGAACTTTCTCAGACTGATGTTACTGGATCCTGTATACTTGTCTCTCACCTATTTTGCATGGTCTCATGTCTGGGAATTGTGATGGTTCAGATGATTTCTTCCAGATGATGGCTAACCACAAAGAGACCACTGGACGACCGGTCTAGGTTTAAAGGTGGTGAGAATCACCTTTAGGGCCTTTTCCCCCTCTCCACCCAAGCTCCTCCTGCAGTTTTTGATGATCTTGGGTGGCACAGCAAGTTCAGGCCAGTTTCAACTCATCCATGAAATCTGTGCTGACAATATAAAAGCTATTAGAAAACTCATTTGTAGAAGGTCCCTCATTCAACAGTCTAGTTTTACTCAGGCATTACAGCATCTCAAGATAACACACGTACCACCTACTGACCTCTGTAGGAATATGCTTAACTTTTCTAAAGCCCTCTCTGAAATGTGTATGTACAAATGAAAAGGCTTTCTTATAATGTTAGAACTCTTTTTGTGGGGTCTTGGCATTGTTGCTATCATAGGGGCTGGTCTGCCATCAGGTCAGTCTGCTGGTGGGGCTGAGGGTGCTGGAACCCTTCCCTGAACCACAAATCCATCCATCTGCCATGGCAGTCCTTTATCCTCACTTCAGTTGCCTCAAGCACTGGTTATTCCTGGGAACATGTACTGCACACACTCGCACTGGCTGCACAACTAGGGTAGAAGATTTGAGTAAAAATATTCATTTAAAATTTGTAACTGTCAATTTAAAAACACAGGAAAAATTTCTAGTTGGAGAAAACATTAATGAACATAATAAAAACTTGCTGTTGTCCCTTGAGAGCATACAAACTAAATATGTAAAGCAGTGATCTTTTTTAGTTACCAGTGTTGGCTGAATTCCCATAAATAAAGCCTTGTTTACCTTTTTGTGTAAGCTTCAGATTTAGACCTGTACATCCTTACAAGAGCAAAAAATAATCACAGAGGTTTATTTCTCTGGGCTCTTGCACCTAACAGCTGAAGTCTTAACATTTAAGTGTTATCTCTTGGGAGCCAAAGAGAATAGAACATCCAAATATTGATGCGTTTTGCTTTTAATTAAAATAACATTTCTAAAGAAAATGGGGAATAAGCTCCCACAGCCTTGTGGTTTAAGTCACTTGTGAAAAATTAGAGTTTCAAACATCCTTCAGCAGAAGATGTGAAGATGGTTCTTAAGTCTGCTGGAAACCACTGTGATGAGACCATGCAGTAACTCTCTATGAATGTAACTCCTTCAGCATATTTAGCAAATAGCTGGTATGTGAACACAATGATGGAGCAATCTATGGGGTCAGTGTGTATACTTTCAGGGTTCCCCTTGGATGACAAACCATGGACTTCTGACTTCATGTCAGTCCAGATGAACTCTTCTTCCTTGCTTTTTTTTTGTGTTGGCAGCTGTATGAAGGAAAATCAGCTCACACCACATTGTTCAGCCTAGGAAAGGAAGGAAGAAATGGTGTAGAGGAGGTGATGAGGTGCAGCACTACTCACTGTGGGTGCTCAAAACTGCATGTGGGTGAGCCACATGACAGCAATGGAACAACACCAGGCAGAGGTATTAGAAGAAACCAGCATCTCCCTCTCTGCAAGCTTAGTGTAGAAGGAAGCCACTATGGGTCTGTTCACTGAAAGGAGAGGATGAAAACTGCCAGTGGGGTGCCAGGACACAATACCAGTTATATCCTAGGTTCAAAACCAACATTGCTGCCCTCTGGCTGGCTCAGGTGTGCTGAAAGTTAGTCAATAATGACGCAGCATCTTCAAAGCATTTATAGTGTTGGCCAATTAAAATTCCTTTCCTAGCACTTTTATTCGTGTTTGTTAAGGGTTAGATCAGGCTTTTAACTTCAAGCAAGGAGCTGTGGGAGGCTCTTTGGAGTAATGTTCCTTCCAGCACATCCCTCATATGTGGGAGGAGTGATGATAATCAGCTGCATCTCTTTCCAGGACCCAGCCTTGTGAGGAGGCTGTGAGGGTGATGCTATGGTTCCTGCAGACCCTGCTCCACTGTGGATTCCTTCTCCAGGGGCTGGAGGTTGGCTGCTGCACTCCCTGCACTCAGCTTCACCCCAAGATCAGGCAGCGTGAGGGAGAAGGGACAAGTTCTACCCGGATGGACAGAGTGTCAAGGAAGTGGGAAGTAGACCAAGCTCACTGCCTCTTTTTCTTCCCTTCATACCTATCACTTCACTGGGGTTGTTTGGTCCAAGGGGAATGGCATGCGCTACTGGCATAAGCGATTGCAGCTCAGGGCTTCTTCTGCATGGCTGGAGGCTTTGTCAAAGAATCCTACGGATTCTTCAGTGGCAACACTGTGATCTACTGCTCCACATTCAGGCTGATACCTGCCAGCCACAACTATGTCTCACAGTATTAAAAATAATCTCTGAGTTTCCTATAAGCAATTGCAACCAGAAGTGACAGCGAAGTTCAACCTCCCTAATGCAATTGCACTATCTACTGATACAGTAACAGTTAATGTCACCACCCTCTAACAACATTAGCCTGATTTGTAAACAGATAAAACAGAGGCTGCTGGTGATGTAACTTTGTTGATCATAAGATTAGAGATCATGCTGGTGTTTGTTTGAACCCTGTAAAGAAAATCAGAGAGATTAAGTAGAGAATTTCCAGTGATTTTATTATTAGAGTGTAATATGTTTACTTAGTCTTGATTAAACAAGATAACATGGTAAAAAAAAAAAAAAAAAAAAAAAAAAAAGATGCATACTTTCACCAGCTCTGGAGGGGATAATCAAACTGGGAAAACTTTCCAGCATGCTTTCGTTACAAAGCAAATGTGACTATCAGCACAGCAGACTACTGAAAAAGAATTGTGGTCCTGGAACAGAAATCATCCCTTCTTGTGTGCAGTTTGGTGTGTTCCCTGCAGTGCAGCAGGAAAAGAGCAGGAGGCTCTGCCTTCATGCAAAGTCATTGATGGTAGAGACAAGGATAGGTAGGAGGGGATGTGTTTTCCCTTGGATTAGGATCCATGTTGTTCCAGGTAGTGACTTTCTGCTTAAAGAAAGCCTTTCACGCTGTGATGCTCAAGCGTGGAAGACCAAATATAATTATTTACACTAAACTCACGTGTTTTCTCCTGTTTTTCCCCTGTGTTCAAGGTCTGTATATTCCATAGCCAAGCCCCGAAGGCCTTTATCTGTCTAAACTCTCAAAGTACTTAAACAGGGACTTTGTTGCTCTGAAGTAGCTTTTCTTCCTGATAGCTCATTTTCCAGAGAAGTCACATAATGAGTGTACTACTATTTTGGGCAGCATTTTCTACACTCAAATCTCAAAGTAAAGGCTGTCTTATTTTCACTGATGCATTCAGAGTATTGTAGGATTTTGTTGAAATATCCAATTTAATATTTGAAGATTTGGGGGAAATTTCATTTCAAGTTTTCAAGGCTTTTTTTGAGAATACTGCCTTTTTCTCACAAAAAGGATGTACTTAGTTAAAAACACAGTTCTGAAGTGAATCATCAAGCCGCCTAATTGCTGGACAATTCAGTGTCAAAGAAAACACAGCTGCTGGTATCTCTCATCAGTAGATTCCAGACGTCACACTGCCTAAGTGCTATGGGAGTAGCGCAAACATCTATCTCAGAGAAAAAGACTGGTGTCTCCAAGCTCAGAGAGTACAAGGTTGGCAGCTTTGCAGTGTATTCAGCACTTTACAGAGGTCCTTCAATTTGCTTCTGATGAGCTAGCTAGAATACTGGGAGCACAAGTTTGTGGAACAAAACTTACACCATCTCTCACTGAAAGCTAGAATATATGCTTCTCGTCCTGTACTTACTCAGCTCAAAGTATAATTCTAAAATGGAGGAAGGGAATGATTCATATCCCAGTTCTAGTCCTTGATAATCCTTCTGGGAACCATTAAATAATCAAGGAAAGAGGATGGTCTTACCTGTGTTTTGCTCTTGAATAAAGATGCTCTCCCCCTCTCCCAAGTAACAGTGATGGGACAAGAGGGAATGGCCTTAAGTTGCACCAGGGAATGTTCAGGATGGTAATCAGGAAAAAATTCTCAGAAAGGTGAGGTATTGACCCAGGCTGCCCAAGGAAGTAGTGGAATCACTGTCTCTAGATTTGTTTAAGGAAAAGATTGATGTCATATTTAGGGACATGGTTTAATGAGCAATATTGGTGGTAGGAGGATGGTTGGACTAGATGTTCATAGAAGCCTTTTCCAGCCATACTGATTCTATTATTCTAAGGTCTGTTTGCTGGATCTCTCCCTCACCTATGCTGTTTCCTTTCAGCACAAGGGCTCCAAAAGAAACAGGAAGATATCCTTGGAAGTGGTGACCTCAAGCAGGGTGAAATTGGAGTATTACTGATATCAAAAACCTTTCTATAACATGAAGATATTTGCTGCTTTAGGAAGACACCTTAAACCTCATTTTGTGACCTGGATGAAGTACACTCCTTCACGGGGTACAAGGGCAGCCCTCTCCTTTCAAACAAACATGTTTCTTCCTCTGACCTGGGAGGGGTTTCATAGCTGTCCATCTTGAATCTTGTAATGACAGCATTATCAGTAAGACGTTCTTGACACAAGGTAGTTCTCAAGAGACTTGAATTGAAGACCTTTTTAGTTAGTTTGCTGTAAGTAATGAACACTGAATTCAGACACTAGTCATCATGAGCATCTCTGATGTTTTAGTTATGAAGATATAGATACAGATTATACACTGAGTTGTGATAAGCAACATGTGTGCTCTGCATGCCTTTATTCTTACTTGATGGCACTTAAAATCTATCTTTGTGAACTGAAAAAAACAAAACAAAACAAAACAAAAAAAAAGAATGCATCTTACTATGGAAAATGCCTTCTAAATTGGAGAAGATGATTCTTAGTTTTTCTAAGAAGCAATTTTCTGCCAGTGTTTTGGGCATCCATTCTGCAATCATTAAAAAAGGAAATGTGTGCATACATTCATGCAGAAAGATAGAGATGGAGGCTGAATGCACATCATTTGAGCTTCATGGCAGATGGGAGGGTTATTCTGTCATTTTGGGCAGCTGTCACTAACTGCTGTCTCTGGACTTCAGTGGCCCCATGATGAAATTGTTTTCAGAATGATTCCTTCTCCAGAGATGAGTTTGGCTAATTCTCCAGCTGGAGCCTGCATTTGTAGCTCCTTGGCATGTCTCGTCCTCAGTATCTGGGTGGTCATGCCTTATGTCTGCCAGGGCACAAGGACTGTGAGCCGCATTCTAGATGTTTGCAGTGTTCAGATGTGGGATCCTTTGCCTGGTCCAGCTGTATATTTACACAACATCAACAGCAGAAGGCGTATCGTGTGACCTCCAAAGAACTGCTTGCATTTCATTTGCCTTCAAAGTCCCTAGATGCACAATGCGCTATTCTGTGGGAACCAAATATGCACAAAGAAAGAGTGATGATGCACAAGTGTACCCCTTGTCATCTGAACCAAGCTCAGTAAGCTGAAATGGTCACCTTCATAGTCTCAGTGTTTTATATTCATTTGTAAAAAAGACAAATTTAGCTCTATATTTCTAAACAAAGTCTTGGAGACTTCAGTAAGTTGAAAGAAAACATATGAAGATGGAATCTATGTGTTTTGTATGGAATCTATGTGTTTTGTTAGAATTTTACATTCAATTATCATTTGCATATGACTTTTAATCTTTTATGTTTTAAAATATTTCTCCAACTAACCACTAGCATTGATGTAATTCTAATCACCCTGGCAGATGTTGTTTTGCTGGACTGTGATACCATGTCCCTGTATCCAGTAACCCAGAGTGCAGCCTAGGACAGTAGAGCAATCTGCAGCATCAACATGGCCTTCTGATTTAGCTTTGATCGATGTTAGAGAAACTGAAGATAATATAGAAGCAAATGCCTCTAGGTACTGGAAAAATAAACATTTCATACTTAAGTGTGTTTATTTCTTTGTTCAAAACCCAAATGCTAAGCTAGGAGAATAGTAGTGAGCTGGAGAAATCAAGGAAACCTTCTTGTTACTAAGTGTAAAAGAGAAACTAAGGTAAATATGCACACAACAAAAAATGCAGAAGTGTGATGATCAGCTGGGGCTTTAAGGAAAGGCAGTGGATAAATTTTTTTTGTTAGAAAACAGAAAACACTTAACTGTATGTTGAAAAGAAAGTGCCAGTGTCTAAAGAAAAATATAAGATTTCATATTGAAAACCAGCCTTTCTCAGATTCACTCTTGTCAATGTATTTTCTTATCTGTACAAGCAGGAGAAAAGTAGAAGCTCTCTTATAGCACAATTGCTTTGAAAGCACTCTGCTTGGTGTGGAATTAGACCTCAGGGACTTGTCTCTAGACCTCTGATATTCTAACATTCAGAACTGGCTTGGTTATTATATCAGCTCTTCCTCCACCTTTTGGAAATAACTGCTGTTTTCAAAAGAGTTTCAGAAGAGTGCAAACATTTAGAGTATTTTCCAAACTATTTTGCAATAGAAACATTCCTCCCTTCATGTACTCCCCTTGTTTCCCCATTACAAGATAGTATGGAGGGTGGTAGCAAATCATGAATTTTGGTGAAATAAAAATGAGGAACGTTATGTTTCATTTCACTCATTAAAGCCTGACACTCCTTGGCAAACTTTCTCTTTGAGAAATCCCAGTCTAATGCACTAGAGCATATCCCTGTGGGCTTTCCACTGCCTCTCACACACACTTGTGTGAACACATGAACACTTGCTTGTGGCAATCAATATAAAATCCAAGAGGAAAGACATTTCAAAAGGTGAAATGAAAGTATTGAGGTAGTGTTTTGAGCCACGTAGCTTTAGATTTTCCTTTGTAATTTTTCTACTGCTATCATTAAAATGAAATGGAAAACAGAAACAAATTACTCACTATAATTTAATCCCCACTGCCTCATTTGCCAAGAATATATGTGGTATATTCTGTGAATTCTGATGTGTGGTCATTGGGCTAGGAAACAAAAGCCCCTCCAGCAGCATATGACAAGAATACTTATTGACTCCAGTTAACTATCCTAAAGAATCATGTTTAACAGCTTGCACATGGGGAAGAAAACTTATATGAGAACAGATTGCTAAGTGGTACTTCATAATAAGCTGCACAAATCAGCATTTGTATACTTTTCTATAAAAACAATGAAAATGAGGAATCAACAGAGAATGTGGGATGGCACCATTGACTGCACGAATCCCTAGTCTGGATCTCATGTTGGATATTAGGAAAAATCTATTCTCAGAAGGACTGGTGAGATGATGGGACAAGCTTCCCAGGGAGGTGTGGTGGAGTCACTGTCCCTGGAGATTTTCAAGTTTAGGTTAGATGTCTCATTGAGTGTCATGGTCTATTGTGGACACAGGCATAGGCTGATGGCTGGACTAGGTGATCTTACTGGTCTTTCCAGTCGTAATGGATCTATGATTCTGTGATCCATGGTGAGCAGGTAAGAACATTATGGAATTGAATGATGATCTGCTCCCACAGCCTTCCTCACTTAGGGAAGGATTTTGTTGGTTCAGCCTTTCCCTGGTCTCTCCCATTGCCAGCAGCCGGAGGAGCCCTCCAGGCAGAGAAACCAAGTGAGCAGCATGGGCCACTCTCTGTTCCTGATGCCTCCTACTCCCAAGGCTCCTGGTCATTTACTGTCTGTAGGTGATGTGAGGCTGAAATTAAACGCAAGCTTGGACAGAGTTAGTAAAGAAGAATATTCATTTTCTGCTTTCTGTTATGAAGAGCACCCCAAAGCATGTAGAAATGTCTTTATGCCTCATGGAAACTTCTTTGGGAGATGAACGAAGCCTGGGAGATGAACAAAGCACCATGGGGTCTGGTAGTCCATACCTGGGTGGCTGTGACAGTTCCCCACTGTGACAGGACAGGGCCTGGCATTCAGGGCCAGTCCAATAACCGCAGTGAGGAGCAGGACAGTCATTAGCAGCCCCATTCCTGCACAATTACACCTCCCTAGGCACAGGTCCAGGACATGGGTCTACAGGAGGGTCTGGCTCAACTGGGCACATGGCTGGGCAGGGCTGTGGGAACTTGAGCATGGCCCTGCTAAAGTCACTCTGGAGCAGGGGCCAATGGCCCTGGGGCTGACATGTGTCCCTGGTCTCAGGGCTCTGTTTCCAGGGCCTGTGCTTTAAGCTCTGAATGTCCATGGGGCCAAGTATACCAACTCTGACCCTGACCAAGTAAATGTGAAAGAGCAGGCCATAGAAATTAGCTCATTAGTTTCAAACATCATTTGTCCGTACTGAAGTTAAAAAGCACAAGTAACTCCTTTCTCTAGACTCAGTGAAGACTTATGATTAAATGCTAAAGTTGATAACTGAGTTAAAATTATAAATCTGTAGAGGAGATATCTGCATACTTTCTCACACATATAAGCCACTGCATATAAGTTAGAAAAGATGTTATCTTAACAATTTTCTCCCTTCAGAGAAACCTTGCATCCCTAGTGTATGAGAGGGCAGAACTGAGCTCAGTCTAATAACAAAAACCCCTCTTATGGTTTCAAAATAAAGTTCATTGCTTTTCAAACTGACAGGAGTTTGAAAGGTTATGCTTTCTGCAGAAGGCTATGACATTTGTTCAGCTTTTTCTTGCACTGTGATATGGGGCAGCTTTGAGCCTTCTCTCCGAGGCAAATCAGGGTTAAGATACCTATTACATCTGTACCTCTGGCAGCCCTGAGTCCTCTTCACTGGGGAGTAATGTAATTTTACTTTCCTTGTCTCCAGTGAAATTACACCATTACAAATGCAGTTGTAAAAATAAGTGTTTAATAAGTTATTTATTTTATTTTATTTTATTTTATTTTATTTTATTTTATTTTATTTTATTTTATTTTATTTTATTTTATTTTATGTGTTTATTTTCCCTGGTAGAGCTTTCTTTGAAGTCTCTGTGCTATATTTCTTTCAGAATCAAACGAGCAAGGAAGCAAAGCCTTATGGTAAATTGATCTGTACATGTTGGGCCTTGGTTACAAGCCAGTCATGAACTGAGGAACAGAACTAAGTGACATATAGATAAAGAAGGTGAAACACAAAAGCTCTGAATATCAATCACGTTCACAGCACAGAAGATAAGGCTGTGTCAAGAAAACCTGGGAAAATAGAATAAGGGCAGTTGCTGTGTTACATGTTTAAAATTGACCAAACAACTTACACAGACAACAAATAAGATATAGCTTCAAAATAAATGTGCATGTGAAGTTTTAAAATGGAAATGGAAAAAAAATTGCCAAGAAGGATGGAAGAAAGAGAGGAAGGGAAGAAGGAAGGGAAGGAGGGAGGGAGGAAGGAAGGAAGAAAAAGAAAGTAATAAGTTCTGGGGTTTTGATCTATTGTATCATAGACAAGTGTGCTAATCACTAAGCCATGGTAATTGGAGAGCAGCTTTTTCTTCAGTTTCTTACTTTGACCAAGAATTCATTCCCAGCCTTCAGAAGATTTTCTTTATGAAAATAGTTTGGTGTATGTTCAGATTTGATCAACATAGCAAATTATTAGCAAATGTAAGGTGATTTGAACTTCACTGCAGACTGCAATTGTAGTACAGACATTTAAAAAAATTGCCTTATTTTGCCTGCAGTGACCTTCAAAATTCAGACTTACTTAGACATTTTCCCCAGTTTAGCTAACAAAGAGCTACACCTGCGCTGTGCTACCCTGAGTTGGCCATGTATAATCACTACTACAATACTGTGATGAAAAGTTCTGGATTCACTACAACTATTTCAAACGAACAAAAGTACTTAATGGAATATTCCCAAACAAATTTTGCTGGAATCATTGCTGGTGCAAGCGCAAAAAGAGAATCCAAGTCTGTTAGAAGATGTTGCAGTCAATGTCAAGGGTAGAATGATAGAAGGGTGAGTATTTAAGAGAAAGACGGAAAAAAAAGAGGTTTAAGGAAGACATGAGTTCCTTCAACTAGGAAAAAAGTGGAATTCTTTTACAAGATAATGTAGAAGGTGAAAGAATCTTATAACTTTGGAACAAAAGAAAGAATAGGAAGAAAAACTGTAAACAATCAGGTCCAGTTCAGCCTATACTTTTTTCTTATTGAGACTGATTTTGTCCTATGAGACTAGATTAATCAAGATGAGATATACAACAGCCTATGAAAGACTAAGTGTAGTGTCTTCATTGTGAATGGTTCGACATTCTGTCAAGCTTGACATATGTGGTAGGGGGACTCACAGTTGATGCCGCTGAAGCCTTCCAAGCTGCCTCTGTTTCCCATGGTGTTTGGCAGCATAACCTCAGAACAATCAGCATAAGAAGCTGGTTAACAAAAACTGTAGGAATGAACAGCGCTTCTCACTTCTGGTCACCAGGCTGTGGTAGTTCCCTCTCTGAATGTGAAATATCCAAATCATAGGTCTTTTAGAAGTCTAAATCTGTATTTCATTGTGTGTGCATTAGAATATGTATATAGTCAAGTGTGTAGGAACAGTATTCTGTACACATAATATTTGTGGGTAAGATGAGAGATGAACAGATCACAGCAAGATACACAGGGGGTGAATATTTCAGCTTATGTATATCAAAGCATCTGCGCATGAGTCATTGGCACAGAATGACTAATATTTTTTGCATCAGAGTAATAGAATGTTCTTGCTTTTCAAACCTATGAATAATGCCAGATTAAATGGTTCTTCTTTAAATCAATCTTCTGTGTTTGCTGCATAATAAAGATACTGGTTCTTAGACAACAATATAGAGATAGATGTCCTAAATATGCCAAATATGATAGAGAGATTAAAGAGAGAGAAAAAAAAGGCAGAAAGAAGGAAAGAAGAGAAGCAAGCAAGGAAGCAAGAACCAAACAGATGCAGAGATTAATAAAACTGTATAGGATAAGGATAAAGATTTTTAATGTACACATTTATTTTGTAGTTGATCTATTGAGAAATCAGCAGTCAGGTACTTTGCTATTTTTGCTTAGGACAGAAGCCAACTGTTTATTTTTATGTTAATAGTAACTGGGAGCACAGGAGTGGTAAGTATACATTCAATTCTTAAATTAACAACTTATGACAACTTGAGTTAAAACACAATGTGAGCGTATTACATTTCATGCTGAATCCACATGGTTAGCTACAATAGGTATCAGACTAGCAGGAATCTCTTATTGTCATACCTGTGGTAACTTTCTAATTAGCTGTGACATAGAACACCCTTTTGATCTTGACCATGTTCTACTAATTATATAATTTTTGACAACAGAAAAACATGTTCCAGCACATAAGAAAGAAAACAGTACAAGTTTTTCCTAAAGCCTACAAAAATCTATAGCATATGTAAAACAGCAACACCCAAATTCTCTGGAATCTCTCCCCGTGCATTTTTGTTAAAGTTGGACCTGATCCATAACCCCAAATCTGAATGAAGACTAACTTTTCCTCTTAAGGTAGGATTTATAACATGCAGGTAACATCTAGCATCAGATAATTGCATGGAAGATGCAGCTGTTCTCCTCAGTTGTTCTCCTGGGTCCTTCTTATAGTCAGTGGAAAGAAAGACATTTTTACACCATTTTAGACACCTACCTTATTATTTACCTTAGAAGCAGGGAAATCATACTCCAGAGCTGCCTTTTTTTGTTTCTCTGGCTCTTGTTAGACCAGTTTGGATCTAAGCACATCTGGTAAGATAAATCTCACCCAAGATGTGTAAGAAAGAAAAGATGTATCATACCCCAGTAAAGACTGATTATTTCTGTAGACTAAAAGTGCACGATTGGGGTTTGATTAAATGATTTCCAGCATTGTTGTCTTCTATATGTTTGGCAGAATGTGTGTCTGGGTCTGTTATGAAAAAGATTGCCACATTTATTTTACAAATAAAGTAGAATCATTCTTTGAAATTTTGGAATTTCTTCCTCA
The DNA here is from genome assembly GCA_023055505.1 of Callipepla californica brunnescens. NCBI lineage: Eukaryota > Metazoa > Chordata > Aves > Galliformes > Odontophoridae > Callipepla > Callipepla californica. The sequence goes on along the minus strand of JALIRH010000001.1, from coordinate 107,121,360 downwards.
GAACAGTAGATTTTTTGCTAAAACATTTGTTGAAGTGTGGATGGGGGAGAGCCAAGCCCTTGCTTGGCTTAATTTATGATGAGGAATCAAGACTACTTAATGTAGATGAGTGGCCTAACAAAAAAGTTCGTGTCTGCTTTGGGCCTATTTCACTACCTGTCACTGATTTGGGAAGAAAGAAGCTGAGTCAAGACTAAGTAGTTCCTCCTGAATGTGCCTTTTACCTATGGAGAAATGTTTACTCACTGCATTATCAGGTCATCTCTCATCTGTTGACTCATTAACAGTAGAAGTTCACAAAGAGTTTTATTAAAACATGATGCCAAAACATTCTCGAGTTTTGAGAACAGTCCCTTTTCAACAAGAAAGCATATTACTGGAAGGTTGACCAACAGTACCCGAACCCATCAAATTTGCTACTTATCACTCTCTTTAGGGCATAGCTGTAAAAAACATTTTGCTCCTCTTATTTCTCTTTTTCTCTCATTTTAATTTTCATTAAATTGTGAGAAACTCTTGTGTATATAAACATAACATATTTGTTAGTTTATTAAACTATCTTCCATGATAAATCCTCCAGTCAGGCAGCTTTACATTCTGCAAAGGAAGAGCTCTGGCTGATAAACTGTGATAGTCTTTGACAATGAAAAAGAACTCTTCAGTAGCAGCCAATGATTTGAAACTCTTTTTCCTTCCTTTTGATGAATATCTACCTGAACAGGTGAAAGTATGCACTAGATTGTCTACTCTCTACTGTCACCATATCAGTCAGCTTGAGAAGTGCTCCAATTTTCCTGCTCCCTCTCTGTCCATTGTTTATGGTGCCAATAGAACATTCCTCCCAGGTCCTGCAGACAAAGTGCAGCAGATAGGCATTGCAGCTTCTCCTGTCTCCTACCTCAAGTGTTCTGATGGAGCTGTGTTTCAGATAGATAAGATCTTCCTGCCCAAATGTCTTACAGGATTTTACTGAACATAACAAACTTGTTCTAAAAAGAAAACTTTTCACTATTTTTTAATAAAATATTCTCCCCAGCAGTTTTGGCATCTGGTACTGAGAGGGTAAGTTTCTCTTTTACAAACAGCAGCAAGACACTTCAAAGATCTCAGGACACTTCAGAGAACTGAGTTTACAGAAAATTAATGGAATTTGGTAGATGCGAACTCTTCCAGTGCAGTTTAGAACAACCTTGTGCAGCAGGACAGGCTGGGGAGAAAGCAGCTTTTCAGAGAAAACATGGCAGTCCTGGTGGAAGACTTGAATTATTGAAGGCAGTTTCTCCAAAATGAGGGAGCAAACTGTTCTTTGTGCTTCATTCCTGAGACAGCGTGTAAATACCCATGTCCAGTTTTGGTATTCCTCAAAACAGCTCCAATATACAAGAATGAGTACATCATGAGTGACAAAGGGTCACTGGAATGATTAGCTGCTAAGTACTGGGTACAGAAAGCTGAGAAAACTTGATTTACTCAATCTGAATAAAAGAATACACATAACAGATCTTACTAGTGTCTTTCCTTGAAGGTGCACAGCAAAGTCATGCAAAAGAATAAATAAAAAGTGCAACATGAGAAGATTTCTACTGAATCACAGAAAAAAAAAATCATGATGAAGGTTGTCTAACATTGGCATAAGGTTCCCTGAGAGATTATGAGAAGTCAGTCTTCAGAAATACTCAAAATTTGTCATGAAAATGCCTTGAACAACCTCATATAACAAAAAATACATCCCATGACCCCCCCCACGTCTCTTCCTGTCCATGTTATTTTGGAGGGACTGAGTGAAAATCTTAAACATTTAATGCTTCCTATCAGGTGTTGCCATTCTGATGAGATACAGTGTGGCAAATACAATTGTGGTAGACCTGCATCTGCTTATTAAAATTATATATATATTATAATTGCATGAGGTAAAGGAATGACAGTCATTAAATGGCTACAAGTTTCTCTAGATACTAGTTGTCATTTCCATGTACAAATATATTCTTTTAGAGAAAATAAATTGCTTATTGGATCAGCTACAGTTATAATCAAAACCTTTCAGAATTTGTTTTTTCCATTTATTACCTAAATATTTCACATTTTTAGGAGCTAAAAGAGACATAGTATATAAACTCACACTTCATAGGTAGGAGAGAAACAAAATGTTTTTGACTGTGAAAACAAAAGTTAATTGATTTTGTTTCATCAAGTGTTTGTGTGTGACCATGACTTAGTAGATGCTGCAAGCCAATGTTTTGCCTCTCCCTTTCAAACCTCTAATTCTAATATTCCATGGAGCAAGGTGCAGCCTTAATAGATGAGCAAGTGTCACTGTTCAGAAATTTATTTTGACTCAGAACAGTAAAGGCAATCAAGAAAAATGCATGCAACCAGCTCATTGCAGTGTACTTTTTTTACTCATCCTCTTTTTTCCTGTGAGGTGCCCAGCTGGTTCCTGTTGCTGTTATTTACTATAGCTGCACATGTAATAGTTTGCTATTTCTGGTGACATTTTTCGCAGACCTCAAAAATCATTTTCTGTGCTGTTCCAGAAAAATATGCCTTTTCAAATGGGGCATTTATGGGGGGGGTTCAGCTTTGATTATTCTATCAAACTATTCTCTATTTATTCCAAGGACACTTAGCAACTCAGTGCATCAGAATAAACTCCTGATGGAGAAAGAGAACCTGGCTGTCACAAATGAGAAAAGTGATAACTGTATTAGGAATCCTCCCAAGTATCTACATTGTATCTGTGAGGCTTTGCACTGAATTACTCTGTAGAAGGCAAATGGAAATAGAAGACAAAAGGGAACAGAGACCTCTTTGCGTCTTCAGTATGCTGATGAAGAAAGCATTACGTGACAAACAGCAAAGGCCTGTGAAAGAAGTAATAATTTCTGAATCTAATGCACTTGGAAGAAAACTGGCATCATGGAGTTTTCTTTTTTTCCTTCTGAATCAATTTAGAGCCCACAGTAGGTGCTGATCTGTAAAGACAAAATTCCTTTCTTAATACACAAAATGGGTAAAGCAAATGGTGATTTAGGAGCCTTCTGAACAGTAGCAGAGCATTTCAGCCCCAGCTGAGGGACACCACCTCCAGGTGGAGAGGGGAGTTCATCTTCCAACTCTGCATGTTTGTTTTATTTTTCCCTGTGTTCACTGCCAACAAAGGCACCAATTAGTGCATAGCCTCAGCATTGAAGCAAATGAAAGCAGAGACAACAGAATAAAGGGAGATATGTGTTTGCTCCTGGAATTATGTTTTGACATTTATTTTGGATTTCATCAAGGCCTACAATCTTTTGCGTTAATTTAAGGAAAAACAAAATACACAAACAACACCCGGTCTCATTACCATTGGATATGGTGATGGGGGAAATGGGCCGGAAAAATCCTGAATCTTTGCTATGCCTTATTCTGGAATTACAAAGAGTAGAGCAAATTCTTTACCGCTGTGCCATTCTGCTTTTATGTTTAACAATCTAATTAGAAAGGCTGGGTTGCTTTTCCCCATTATAAAAGCAAAGACAGTGCACACAAGCAAAACCAATTAGACAGCTGTAGTTTACAGAGAGGGCTTGCCTTGAGGCTGGTTTCTAATGAACCCCCAGTAGACGGTTCCTATCCAGAAGCAGGAAGGAAGAAGCACAGCAATAACATGTGCTATCTTTTCTGTCATCAGGCGCTAATGTCATTGCAAAATGGTTTAATCCAGGGAATTGTCACTTATAATAGCCTTTCCTTCTTGCAATCACAATTGCCACCAGCACCAGCAGTGTGACACTAACCTGGCTGAAAATGCATGTCCTTGCTTTGGCTCCAAATCAAGCTAACAGGTGGTGACAAATCCAAAATGTTGCTTTCAGTTTTACAAATGTTACTTTCTGCTCATCAGGGACTTGCTTTAACTCAAAGCAGACACTAAACCATACAATAAGCTACGTACTTGCCGTGCATTTATTTTTCATCGTGTATGGCTCAAATTAAAGCATGCTGTATTGAGTAGATTGCTCACTATAAGTTAGTCATCTGTTTAGTGTTTCTGATGTCCCACAAACCTTTGTGGTTGTTCACAAGTCCATTAATTAAAAAGAAAACGACTAAGGAAACTACTCGGTGGGTTGATGAACGATTCAACCACTTCAAAACTAAGGAAAACATTAAAACAACCCCTCCTCCCACATTCCTTTTCTTGAATAGACTGATAACAGGTATTTGTTTGAACTGAACTTTATAGAGCTTGTGAAAAAAACAAGCTCTTGTCATCACTTCATTTAAATGAGTTTTATATACAAGGAGCTGAGTAGCACTGTCTGAGCTAGAAAAGATGAGATCATGTCAGCATTCCCATTAAAAATACCCCTATATTCAAGTGGGTTATGAGTCACTTATAAAAATTCACTCCAGGCTAAAATTTTGCATTATTTCACTGTACTACTTGGGTCAGATCAGGCAGGCTGGAGGCTTGCAGGGGAGTTTGAATAAATCCATGTATATTTATAAATGAAAAGTACTTGCAAAAGTCTATAGTTGTATATTCATACAGCTATAGAATTGCACTGCTATTACTGCTGATCTTGTTTACCTTATTAAATGTGATATTCTAAATCACATTATTTTCAATTTATCTATTTGAGAGACATAAATAAATGCAGAAAATATTCTGTTTCATCATTTTCATGTTGTTTGTCTCATCGATCCATGTTCCAGTGAGGTGTGTAAGGGTGAAGAGGATTAAGAAAAGATGATAAAAAAAGAAAAAAAAATTGAAGGTCTAGGAGTAAAGAATGAGAATCAAAACTGTGGCATCATATATAAACTTAAAGACATTAGAAATTAAGACTAAGCAAATTAGATGTTACAATGCATTTCAGTTACAATGCTACTGTAGAAAACCTGTCTTTTTGATCCAATTTTTTGAAAGATCACATATTTTTGAAAATAACTGTTGAGGACACAGCAAGAATTTTCCAATTAGATGTCATTGAAGGCGCTTAAAATGAATTAATTAAAAATTTGCTTCTGAGGATAAAGCCTGGCAGAAGAATGTCTTCAGATTCACCTAGACAAAAGAAAGAAAGAAAAAAAAAAAGGGTGAAATTGTTGTTTGCTACTTGTCTGATGTATGTCTGCAGTTACTGCTTTTTTATGGAATTGGTTTTAAGAATGGTCAAATAGAGCAAGGACCTAGTTATGAACTTTGTATATTCCATCCGGTTTGCCAGAGGTAGCTTAATATAGCCATGTGGGCGAAGGTAAACACAAAAGGAGGGGTTACCTAGGCTACTGTATGTTTGCAAGTTCTTGCCAACAATATCTCCAAATGTAGCTTAAAAACCAACCAAAGAGAATAAGAGAATAGATAATGAATGCTTGTAAGGATTAGGAAAAGTGCCAGAGATAACAGATCAAGGAATTATTCTTCATGGGAAAAAAAAAAAAAAAAAAAAAAAGTAGGATCAGATTTCCAAAACTAAAGCTAGTGTGAATTCTTTATACTGAAGCAACTTAATCTCCATAGAAAGAAAGTGTTTTGGTGGGTGGGTGGGTGAGCGAGATGAAAAGGCAGCTTTTAAAAGCCTCTTCCTATGTTTGTAATGGCCAGTTATCATTTGGAGTAAAACTGGGTCAGTTACTGTTCAGAAAGAGGTGAAAACTATGTCTGGATTAATTCCAAAATCATCTCCCCACCCCCTCCCATTCTGGGCTATGCAAATAGCACAAAAGATGAATTTTCCCATTCATTGACTGTCCATGTAGAATGTCCTCACACACTTTGATAGTGGCATATCCCTGTTACCCATTTTAGAGGAGTTCACTGCTGTTCATTTTTAAATTTACCCTGTACATAATGGATAAGTTTACTATCTAAAAGAAGAAGTCATTGACTTGCTTACTTCATAGATGGTCTATGCATGTATCCTAAGAACCCTGTGAAAGGACCGAGACTTCACTCTGCGTTTAGATTCTAAACCGAAGGGAAAGAAAATGGAAAAAAAGAGTTATCTTTCTGATACCTCCTTTAGAATGTGTTTCATACAATGGCCTGTGTATGGAATGATTCTATTCACAGATTTTGTAATTCTGTGGACACAGATCTTGATAAATAATCTAGATTGCCTTGCTGTTAAATGTAACTCCTTTACACACCCCTTAAGACTGTTTCATAGCCTTATGCAAAGGAAAAGGTTCTGAAACTCCAAGCAAAACTCGGTCTAGAAACTGCAAAGCAAACAATCTCTGCAAGAAGGTAGTATGCTTACTGTCTTTCACATGTGACTAAGGACCAAACTGTGCTTCAACACAAGAGTTTAAGATGTATGTACACAGCCATATCTGTGCAGAACTTCTTTGCAAAGGAGCATAAGCATAGAGGAATACTTGACTAAATAATAGTGCAGAGCCATTCTATCTGTTATTCTGTTTGAAATAACCAGTACCAGCTGCTGCAAAGAACGACAGAAGAACCCTGCAGGAGGCAGAGGCAGAATAATCTGCCTCCACAAAGGTCTCCTGATCCTGCTTGCTAATTGTCAGAGATTATCTTAAGCCCTGAAGCACTGGGTTTAATATCTTTTCCAAAAGGTTTATTTTCTTTAATTATGATAACTCTGGATATCCATGATATTGATATAATATTAAATCTCTTTATGAATCTGGTTAAGTTTTGGTCTCAACAACTTCCTTTGGCAATGAGTTCCACAATTTAATTACACGTAATATAAAAAGGTATTTCCTTCTATCAGTTTTGACTTGCCCACCTTTTAATTTCAGTGAATGCCTTGTTGTTCTTCCTTCCAGAGGTAGAGTGGAAGCCCCTGTCTGTTTTCCCCTTGCTGCTTTATATGATAACATTAATTTGTAAGATGTTTTCATTTTGCCTCTCAGTCATCATTTTATAAGGGGAAAAATCTCTGTATTTCCAATTTCTTCTCATATGAACACATTTTCATTTCTATCATTTTTCTGTGAACTCTCACCAAGTCTGTCTTATTCTTTTATGGGACACAGTGTCTGGTGCTGCAAGAAGTATCTGAGGTATGCTCTATAATTTTTATTTTTAAAGGCATTATATTTTCCATGTTGTTTCCATCTTCTCCTCTATGTTTTTACAGCATCTAAATGTTGCTAGGATTTTTTGGACTGCAGACTACTGTTAGTGTGCTGCCTGCAGTGGTACCAACATTTCCTTCCTGAACTAAACCTTTATATAAATTCTAAAGCCATGTAAGCATAATTTTACTTTTATCCTCTGGTGTACGTTACTTGGCATTTATCAGTGATACTTTCATCTAATTTAGTGCTGTCTGTTCCTGACTAACTGAAGTGATTTTGGATGGAGTCCAGCCTCCATAAGTAAGATGCTTAACTTCAGGCTGAACTGTTGGTCCTTAGTAAGGCAGTTCTGCTCAGATGAGAGTCCAATTTTCCTTCCTCAGGTGATGGAGAGAGGTAAATGATGTGAATGCCTCTTAAAGAGGATCCTGTGTAACAAATCTAGGTGCCTGGATCTAGTTGCATATTAGAATTCCACATTTCTGGTTCAGCATTACTGATCCTTCACACAAATGAAGTGGAAACCTTAGAATGATACTTGGGTTAATTTCATCAGCAGCCTTTGGATTAAAAAAAAAAAAAGTTAGAAACCTTTCACTATATACTTTTGGATTATAGAACAATATATAGCTATTCAATCCACAGAGTTCTGATGAAGGGAATATAAAGAGAGAGTGAGATGGGTGTAGGCTAACATCTGTCCCAACTCTGTACAGAGAGCAGTGGGAGGAAGTGTGGCTTTTCTTCACCCTTAATGCTTCCTTCCTACAGAACATCTAATTGCGTGTCCCGCAAGGGTGAGGAATGAAAGATGTTAAACTGCTAATGACCAGGAGAGTTTATGTTATGATAGCATCTACTGTTCGAAGTCAAGATTACAAACCAACTTGTCTTATTCATTCTACATAGGTTGCTCTGAAAGTAATGCTTCCTATTTGTTTCCACTGAAACAGATACAGACAGCACAACAAAACTATTTAATAGAGTAATTTGTCATCTGGAAAACACTAATTTTCAACATAGTCACCACCATTTGCTATGCATTCTTGCTGGTGATGGACAAGAACCTTTGGGCCACTCTCAAAAAATCTGCAGTGGTGGAGGTGGCCAACTGTTTCACAGCTCTCTGATGACATGGTTGCTAGAAAAGCGTTCCCTGCATAGTCCATCCTTTATCTGTCCAAACAGATGGAAATCAGAATGCACCAAATCTGGATTAAATAATGAGTATGGTAGCACAGTCCAGCCAAGAATGAATGCCCTTTCCCTGAAAGCATTCAAGGCCAGGCTGGATGGGGCTTTGAGCAACCTGGTCTAGCGGGAGGTGTCCCTGCATGTAGCAGGGGATTGGCACTAGATGATCTTAAAGAGCCCTCCCAACCCAAACCATTCCATGATTCTATGATAATCCCTTTCCCATCACAAAAGACAGTGCACATTATTTTACCCACTGAGGGCTGTGTTTGGACTTTTTTCTTCAGTAGACAAATCACATGTTTCCATTCCATCAATTGCCATTTTGACTCTGGCTCATAGTGGTGGCAACACATCTTATCACTGTTAATGACATAATCCAGGAAACTGTCACCTTCAGCCTTTGCTTGGTTTAATAGGTCCTGACAAACCTGCATACTGTGTTCTTTCCGTTCCCGCGTGAAGATTCACGGGACCCACCTGGTGCAAACTTCACGATATTTAAACATTGCCACCATTGTCAATGCGCTGAAACCAGTAGTCTGATCCATACACAGCTCCCTGATCCTAATCCACCATTTTGCACAGATGAGCTAATTGAGATTCTACATTTCACGTTGTGACAGCTGTGCATGGCCATCTAAACATGGCTTGTCTTTTGGGTTACTGTCACCACTGCTGAAATTCACCACCCACCATCTCACTGTGCTCACATCTACTGTTTGGTCTCCATAAACATTCAGCAAGCGTAAATGAATGTCAATAGGTGCATTTTTTTCTGCATAACATTGCTTTATCCACACTTCCATGTCAGATACCATTCTGTCTGACTGCCCCTCTGCTGCCATCTGACACATGGCATCAAAATGTAAGGGAATATTGGTGGGAAGGTTCAGCCTCTGCTGCAAACCATGAACATGTGCCTCTGACATTGTGAGCCAACACAATAAAATAGAAGGCATCACTTTCAGAGCTGCCATCCTATAACTATCTTTGGTTCTCTTTGAGATTCTTTGCTGCAAGGGACTCAGATAAAACCAAGAAAAAAGAAGAAAGACAAAAAACCCAGCCATATTAAATGAATTGAAACATAAAAAGGGGTAAAAAATGCATATTTACATAGCCTTAGAATTTACATATTTAAGGTAGATTACCTCAATTTTTTTCAGATATTGCATACAAAGATATAAGAACTACCCTACTGAGCTGAATATCCAATAACTGTAAGTAGGTCCTGCTAATTTTCTAGTTGCATAGCATTATATATTATAATTTCTCGTATTTCTTCACAATTAAACATTTTTAATTTTTAGTACATTTATTTAAAAAAAATTGTTTTACTGTTCTCATTATCTTACGTGTACTTACTTATCCCATTTATATTGTTTTATATTGATCCTTAGGATCTCCCCTGAACCGAGATTTTTATCTAGAAGTTCCGGTAGGTTAAGAGAAAGATGAAAACATGGTCAAAAGTTAATGCCTTAGGGCATACACATTCCAGCTGGTTGTGTGGAAATGTCCTAGGTGGCCTAAGAAGTGGCCAGTTGTGAGTTTGAAGTTGACTGCAGATATCTGGGAAGGTATGATGTACCCTGCTCCTGAACAGGGTTGGTGAGACTGACTTTTCATGCTCTACACCACTGGCACATGAATGTCAGAGTTTATAATTGGAACCATTGAATAACCTTGTGATTGAAATTGTGAATTCCTTTGGAAGCAGATGGCTTTCATGTGAACCATGTCATACTGTAATAGCGTGTATGCCTTTCTATGCTGAATACAGCAACATTTTGAATTAGAAAAGATTGTTTACTTCGTTTAGTGGCCTAATGAAAATCAGGAAATAGATGAAGAAGTAAGGAGCTATATATCTGTTGAAAATGTATTTCAACTTAGTCACTAATACTTTTATAATCAGTTTACTTTCTACTGTATCATTTTACTTGAGCTTTCAGCATGTAAAAGCTGTCTTCAATTTTATACACACATATGCCTAAGCAGACAGGTTGTTGCTTTAAAATGTCATTTCCTTGAAGTATCACTTGCAAAATCGTCATGACTTTAACTGAGATGGAGTAATTTAGGCAAAAATATAAGGTCAAACCAGCCCTATATGGCATATCCTTGTTTGCTTGCTTCAGAATGCTTCAAAGGACTTACTGCCTTACTGCTGAGGCAAGGAGTAAGTGTCAAAACTGCTTAAGACAGAGATCAATTTTAATAAATGTGACCTCAAACCTTCCAAGGTGTTTATGTCTGGGAACACTTATAGTACATCTGCTATTATTTTGATTCAGCTGAGTTTACTGTTTTAATCAGCAACATTTCAATAGAACTGGTATAAAAGACTGTAATTAGAAATACTAACTTGTTTTCCGTGTTTACATTTCTGTAGTTAGTAACTTTCTTTCTTGTGGTTGATGTTATGAGATGTCTTGAGTGGTGGCAATGCAGCACCAAATATCAGGACTGAGTATCATTCTAGACCTGAACTTCCTGTAGCTTCCTAGTTAGAAACTGCAGGCCTGTGATAGAAGCTACAGGATAAGGTGGAAAGAACTGTTGTAATGCAGAAATTAAGAGTACGTGGACATCATGCAGGTCTAAAGCAGCTGCAGTCCCTATACTTTTCTCACTTACTCTGGTTACAGCAGGAGCAGATGTGAACATCAGAAATAGCAGATAATAAAGGTACTACTACCACAAGGCAGTTACCCACCCTGAATTACCTTCAAGGAGTCTACATCCATCCCAGCTAAACCCCAACTCAGACATTCAGGTAGATATGGCACAGGTGCACATTATGGAAAGCTACTATCAGCCACACTGGGGGCTTCTCCCCTTGTTCCCTTGCCCTACCAAGAAAGCATTTTGGGACTGAAACTCAGATCTGTGCATCTCACTGCTACTGAGCTGGTCAGAGTCACTGAGACCTTCTGACACAAACTATGTGCTACCACCCTTCTGCCTGGCCTGGGAGCATGGGCTAGAAAACGATGAGTTTTCTAAGGCTAATAGTATTTAGCCTTTCTGAGGCTAAATACATCTAGCAGCCTTACAACTCCTAGAAGGAGGGTTAAAGACGACAACCAAACTCTTATAGTAGAAACAGATATTTCAAGGGAAAATGGCCGCAATAGCTGGAGCTTGGGAAGTTCAGGTTGGACATTCAGGAAAAAAAATACACTAGGAGAGCTTGTCCAGGGAGGTGGTGAAGTCTCTGTGGCTGTCTATGGAGTTTTCCAAGCCTCAGATACATAAAAAGCCATGAGCCAGCAGTGTGTCCTGGTGGCCAGGGAGGCCAATGTGATCCTGGGGTGTATTAAAAAGAACATGGCCAGTAGGTCAAGGATGGTGATCTCCCCCCTACTCTGCACTGGTGAGGCCTCACCTGGAGTAATATGTACAGTTCTGGGCCTGCTGGTACAAAAAAGACAGGGATATCCTTGGAAGAGTCCAACTGAGGGCTACAAAGATGATAAAGGGCATGGAACACCTCTCATATGTGGAAAGGCTGAGAAACCTGGGTCTGTTCAGCCTTGGAAAAAGAAGACTCAGAGGGGGTCTGATCTACATCTGTAAATATCTAAGGAGTGGGAGGCAAAGGAATGAGGCCGGACTCTTCTCAGCCGTGTGTGGCAATAGGACTGGGAGAAATGGTCACAAACTGATGTGTGGGAAGTTCCGCATGAATGTGCATGGGAACTTCTTCACAGAGCAGTGACAGAGCACTGGCACAGGCTGCACAGAGAGGTGGTGGAGTCTCCTGCTCTGGAGACATTTAAGACCCTTCTGGACGCCTACCTGTGCAACCTGGGCTAGGGAGCTGCTTTGGCAGGGGGTTGGACTCCATGATCTCTGGAGGTCCCTTCCAACCCCTACAATTCTGTGATTCTGTGATCATGATCTCCTGGATAAATCTGTGGAGAGTTGAAATGATAACTCCCATGTCTTGCATTTATTCTACTAATTAGTGCCTTCCTCCAGGGAAGTTGTTTTCAATGGATCTCACCTGCTCAGTCAGTGCATCCCACAACTGTAAAGACCCATAGATTGATTTTCAACTGTCGAAGGACAGATTTCTCAGCATTTTGAGCATGGTTATTAAACTCTTTGCTGTGGTCACATGGAATAGAAACTGAACTGAAAAGAGAGGGGGGGAAATTGTGACCCCAATTCAATTAGTAGCAAGGTCTTATTGATTTCCCCACTGGGATCATCCTTGTCTCAGTGAAGATATAACATTTGTATCTATATAAAAGCAATCCAACAAAAAAACAGTTGATGTGCTCATTGATACCCACCTCTAACTGAAGGGATGGTGTCAGACAATTTACCATTTACTTTTACTAATTTCACTAAACACTTGGATGCTGGGAAATAAAACATTTTATAAATGTCTGCTTTTTTTCCAGTAGTAGATGGTACTATTTTGAACTATCTCCTTTGACATCATTCAATCCATCATTCAGTCAAGTAATCCACTTGCAATTCATTTTTTCAATAAGAATTAAAAACGAGAAAGAACTAGGATGAGAGGGCTGGAGCAGGCTGAGTGCTTTTTCCTGTCTCCTTCAGATGTACCTTAGGCTTAGTCATCAAGAAGGTTGAACTGTTTTTTATGTGTTTGTTTTCTAGTTTAGTGATCAAGCCATAATAAGTCAATAAAAAGGATCAGCCTGAACCAAGATTTTTGGAATTTCTTTGTTACCAAAAACTTTTCTTTTTCACATGACTTTCAGTCCAGATCATTTTAACTTCTGAATTTTTAGTACTTTCCTGTTTTCAGAATTATACATATGTTGAAATAATAGCACTGACTTACATACTTCATGTGGACATGCATTGTTGCTATACATGGTCTAAGAACACAGGCACAGTAAAGAGTGGAGACAGGATCCTGAACTTCCAGAGAGTGAAGTTCAGATTGTTTAAGGAATTATTGTATGAGGTAGGAAATTGTGGATGCCCCATCCCTGGAGGTGTTTAAGCCAGGATGGATAGGGTCCTGAGCAACTGGATTTGGTGGTCAGTGTGGCAGGGTGTTGGACTAGGTGGTCTTTGAGGTCTCTTCCGAGCCAAGACATTGATTTAAAAGCTGGGGCAGTAGTGATATACTGAGGTGAATAAAATGAAATGACGTGGGGTAGGCTATTGTAATGCAGATTTTCAGACACAATCATACATTTTATGGTTCAGATAAGACATTGAACAGAGCACAGTTTCAGAATGTAGTTTGATCTTCAGCTTTACAACCAGCCTGAGATAAATGTTTGTCTTGTTGCATAACAAAACTATAGTTTATGTAATCTTCAATCCCATTTTACTACATATGACTTCATATAATTCCAGAAAATTAGATCCTCAAAATATTCAGTTTAGAAATCACTTTAAGTGCAGTAATTTTTCCAGTCCTCTTCATTTAAGTCTTTTCCCTGGGAATCCTGCCCACTGTAGTGTTTTTCCTAGTGCTAGGTTCTGAGCTCAGTGCAAGAGGGTTTTGCAGAAAATCAAAAAGTGATTAGTTTCCATTAGAAAACAGTCGTAGATTAAGTTTTTTTAAAAAGAATGTTCTATGTATCTGCCTTTTCTTATAATTTATATAATACAATCCCAGATTCCCTAGGCTCCTTGAATACCTAATTCTTCTAGGCAAATATTTTTCTTGTTCTGCTTCTGCTTCCTGTATCCAAGGTCCTCAGATTTCCCAGTTCATGTCATTCAGGCCTAAGATTTAGGAACTTTATGATACTTTCTTACTTGTAGCTGAAATTATCCAGGGTCTCATTTGGGTTCAGAAACCTCAACAGACATCAAAATAGGAATGTGGTTTTCTGAGCCTCAAAAATTTAGCATGTAATTCTGTGAGATCATTGCCATTTTACTATAACTAAGCATAAATTTTTAAGAATATTAGGAAGTCTGTATTTGCTTTGATATTTTTAGAAGTCTAAAATCTTAGTTTGAAAACACAGAAAAATAATTTTTTTTTCAGGAGTGCTTTGTTGGATAAAACAGTTGGGGAATGCTTAGACTTTTACTACTACTACTACTACTACTACAATTATTATTATTATTACTATTATTGAAGCCCTTTCTAATTCATCCAATCTCCTCAGCAAACCAAGCCAAGGAGTATTAAGGATCAAATTGATAATGTATACATGGTGCTAGTCAGTTCACTGTCATGGTTTTCTAATGTGGTGACAGCCAAGGAAGAGGATTCCTTTACTCCTTATCCTACTGATTGTAGAATGATTTGGTGTGGTTTTGGTACCACAGACTATATAGATTTTGTTACTTATTAATGAAAATGAATCAGAACTGCATGGATGATTTTGGTTTGTGAAAGATTATGAAGTTACAAGGTGTTACTGCATATGGTCATCAGACGATTATGGTATTCCCCCAGTTAGCTAAGCCTGGTGAATGACTGCGTTGTCACTTAATAGATGATTAAAACAAAAAAAAAAAAAGAACTTTTTTCTGAGAGTAATATATTTCAATAGATTATTTTAAGGGTTATCTATCATTCCTGAATAGAATGAACATAAGACCTTAATCTTCAAAAGAACTGGAAAGAATCTCTGATGTTCTCAACATCCGTAGTAGCCAGAACATGTAACTGTTAGTTATTTCTGTATGCTCCTTAATTTTACATGGAAACAGTCACCAAAAATATTCCTCACATTTGTCTCTGAGTACATGAAGACTGTCAAAAGTAGAGGGGAAAAAAACCTGTTAGAAATTGGTAAGATTCTCTCCAATAGCTGTCTTGATAATGGGGCAAAGGTAGATCAACACTTGATTGATTTAGTTCTTCTCCTTGTGGATTATACATATAGTCAGAAGATTCAGTTAAGAAAAATGCCAAAAACAAGAATAAAAGTGAACAGTCAGGAAAAGCCTGAGGGTTATGAGAGAATAGTAAAGAAGGGGAAGTCCGTGTAAGGATCTGTGTCTAGAAAAAAGATGGCATAGCTGGTAACTTCCTTTCTTACAGCAAGTTCCTAGCTGCTGTTACAGCACTTTTGTGCTTCTGACAGGAGGAATAATTTAAAGCAAACAACGAATGCTGGAAGATAAAATCAGCATGTCACTAATTTGGGAGTGGCACGTTGCACACTTGGCTTGAAACTCCCTTTTCACATTTCCTGTGTTGTGTAATAGGCTTTGTAGTCCTAGCCAAAGATCTACTGCTCTAAATGTACACCATCAAGGAACCATTCTGATTTATATCAGGAATTCATGAATGCAGAAATATTATATATATAGATATCTTTCTTCTAAATGAGTCAATGATATACTTCCTTTAAGGTGTGCAACATTGTTCTCGGAGGGAAACAGTTACAAAATGTCCCCCAAGTTCTTTATACATTTATTGCATTTTTGCTAGTAATCACACTGAAAACTGCAGTTGGAAAGCAGAGATTTTCTTTGTGATTCTTGGTGAGAATTGAAGTTTTCACAGTGAAATCACAGTTGAGGCAGTAGAAAGTAACAGTGAGTAACGGTGAGGGAGTAACAGTGGCTCTCAGCATATCACAGAATCACAGAATCGTAGGGGTTGGAAGGGACCTCTAGAGATCACGTCTTTGTTTTATTTTCATTGAAGTAACATTAAAAGCAGGAGTGCTCTTCATTTTGTTTGTTTGTTTGTTTTTGTTTTTGTTTTTGCACAAGCAGAGGAATACTTTGATATTTTCTAAGTTGATGTTTTGTTGCACAGCACAGTTAACTTCCCTTTCCTCACTGTGAAAGTTGTACATACTACAGATGCAAAGAAGAAACCCCTCTTTGAGGCCAGAGGCTACTGAGGAAAGGTTTTCCAAGAACAATTTCTCATCACTTTGGTGTTCATGAGCTATTAAATCACTGTAAAGGTATTGCTAATTTGATTTCCTCTACATAAAAAAGCTGTGCTACTCTTTGAAGATCTCAGCTAAGTCTTGAACAGGTTCAGTCTGCAGTAATTCATCTGAAAGCATTAGATTAATTAATCTTATTTAAAAGTGAGCAAAACAGTTAATTAAAATATATACAATGGGGCACATTGTTACTGACAAATTTAGAAAAAAGGAAGAATCCTTGAAATTCTTTGGGTAATGGATTTTATCTGACCACCCTTGGAGGTGAGTGTGGTTTTTCAGCAGATCACATTACTGAAGCAGCCATTCTTTCACTTTTAAATGAAATATATTCTTAGCTTCTCCCAGTGCAGTGCAGCTGCACAAACTGGAGCCAGTTAGAGGTTGTCACGGTCCTGTTTGCCAGGGAGCTGCTGACTACCATGAGACTGCTGGGCATGGAACTCTGCAAAGAGCTTCCGAGTTCCTGCTGCAATGAAACTGGGTGACTGAGAGCACCAGGAGGAGAGAAACAGATGACCTGGAAAGTTGGGAGGTATAAAAAAATGTCAGTCAGTGAGAAGTGATTAACACCCAGCCATTTTATGCCAAGGACAGAGGGTTCTCTCATGCATTCTTGTGCAGTCCTGGCTGTCAGCTGAAACATGCCGAAGAGCAGAAGCAATGCTACGTATGGGCCTGATCCAGAACTAGTGGAACAGAGTGAACAGATTCAGGGGGTTAGAACTGGGCCCCATTGAAGGATTATAAAACATTTCCCTTGGTTTGTTTCTTTGTGTGTGCATGTTAATCTTGTTATTCCTGCTCTTCAGAAATAAATAAAAAATGGAAAGATGTGCTGAATAGGTGGGACAAAAAATTTTGGAGTTCATAAGCCTGTGGGGAGTGAATTGACCTTGCCAAATTATTTACCTGCCTCACTGATGAGTTATTTAGAAAATACATGCTTTCTAAATCATGATAGGCTCAAAATATCTATGAAAGCAACAAAAATCAAATTTGAACTAGAATTCCTCCTGCAGTAACAATAACATACAAGTAGTCATGACTGTGACAATGGGTTTTATGTTTGGCTCCCTCCTTTGAGGCAGTTAGTACAACAGCAAGGATTAGCAGGGCAAGTTCTGCAGGCTACCTGAGATTCTTTTCTTTTCCATATCAAAATTTATGAGGGAAAAACCAAATGCAACAGTTCTTGCTGCTCTTCACATAGAAAAATGGGTTTTCAGTAAAGACATAAATGGATTCACAGAAAATTTGTATTCCCTAGTGTCTTTTTAATGATGTGAAACTGGAACTAAAGAATCAGTTTTAGGGACTTCCAGTACCAAGAGTATGTCATTATATGAAGAAAAGAGTATACTCTCATAAGACTATTTTTTCTTCACTATGTAAGTTGACATCACTTGTTACTTTACATTCTGTTCTTCAAGATACAATACAGTAATGAATGAATAATTAACAATTTTTGTTATCATAATCATCACTTTTCATACTAATTGTACCGTACAGAAATGAAAGCAGAATGGAGAAATTCAATGGCTTAATGAATAAAAGTCTAATCTCCAGGACAGATTTCCTGGTAATCTGCTTGCAAATGACATTTTGGTCTCCACATAACCTGTTGCAGCATTACTGATCCAACTACATTTCAGAGTGAGGGACAGCAAGCATGAAGGCCCATTCACTCCTAGAAGACTATAAGTGACCATAGCAAGCAGAGCAATAGTGATGTTAGTGAATGTTAAGACAGCAGACTCCCTGTCAATTCAGTGAACCCTAAATCAGGATTCAGTCCTGTCACTCTTGTTCCCCATTTTGTTTGCATTTCTGGAGAAACTGCAGTAACTAGTTTTATGAGTCCACATGTCTCAGAAGAAGGCTTAATTTAGATATGAAGACAAATGAACAGTAATGCTCACTGAGATGGATTTTGCCTTTTGGACACAGGGCATCAGAGACCTACGACTGATAGACAAAGAAGATAGAGACACTCCGCCTAGCCATACATAGCTAAGTGACTATGCAGTACAAACCAGAGATGAAGAAAGGTGAGCAGGCCTTTCAATGAGAACTTAAGAGGTAATAGAAACATGTTTTATCACTGTAGAACTTGGTGTAAGGAAGGTACAGCATGTACTAAGAAGGAATGCTCAGCCTGCAGGGATGCATATCCTAAGATTCACCTGTATTCCTGGACCAAAGGATGTCCTCCGGGAACCTCAGAGTTATAGTATCAAAGGTGAGTCATCAGATCCTTTCTATCATGAGGAACAAACATATTATTTGCAAGGACAGATGTATGGTGTATCCAATCCTGAATGGAATAGTGAATTTGAATTGGTACCCTTACATGTTTATGTACCATCTGAAGCTGCGAAAGAGCAGTGTAACTAGAGTGTTTGCAAATGACAATTCATCCTGTTCACAAGAGTATAACTTCTTATGCAAAGAAGATATGTTCGAGATTCAAGCTTACAGAGTTTAAGCAAGCTACACGTAAAAATGGCATTTTCCCATGCACTGTAGTGAAGATATAAAAAGCATTTCACATGTGTATGACATACACTAGAAGAGATTTATGTTCATGGCCAGGCTAAATTCAGGGAAAATGGTGAAGTAAAAAAAAAGGAAAAAGATTTACTTGACTGGTCCTTTGTCTCCTCTAATTCCAACTGAATACATTTTTCTAAATCAACTTAGCATAATTTATCTTCATCTGAATTCTCTAAACATGCTGATAGTGAAGGCAGACACAGGTTAATGCTCTTGCTGAGAGAGTCAGAGTTTAACCCAGGCTCTGGTGATATTTAATGAGGGAAAACATTAAAAAAATATGCCTGTATTGTAACAGTATATATGTGTATATATAGTTATAATACGTACTCTTTATTGACTTTATTGACACATATAACATGGAGGAAGGAGTTCACAGTTTATTACAAACTGGGGAGAGAGGCAGGTATGCTGGATAGTAGGACAGCTGTTCAGAAGGACCTTGACATGGGGAATTGACTGACAAGAACCTCATGAGCCAAACAAAAGGATATTCAAATTCTTGCATCTTGGAGGGAAATGAGTCTATTGAACAGTTCAGGAGGACCCACTGTATAGTCGTGCAGAAAGAGTCCTGCAGATCCTTGTAGACAAGAAACTGAATATCAGCCACTGATGTGTGCTTGCAGCACAAGCTGATTATGGCCTGAACTGCAAGAGTAATTTTGCAGCCATCAGGCTGAGAGAAGTAATTGCTCATTTCTATTTGGCACTTTTGAGGCCCCATGCAGATTGCTGTGGCCAGTCTGAGTTTTCCAGGATAAGAAAAACTCCAGCAACTAGGAGTGAGTTGATCAGATGCCACTAGGATGGGCAACAGGCTGGTGAAAGTCCTGCAAGGAGTGACCAGGGGAAAAGGACTCATCCAGCCTTTAGATGAAGAGGTAAAAAGGAGATCTCACCGCTGTTTTCAACTACCTCATGTAGAGATATACCAGGCTGTTGGAAGTTCATAACAAAAAGACAAGGCTTAACAGACACGAGTTGCAACATGGAAAAAATTCTGTTCAGTATTAGAAAAAGAATACCACCCCGAGGGTGGATCAAACAGGTTACACAGAGAGGTTGTGGATCCAAGCTTTTTGAAGGTATTTAGGACTCTACTGGACGAAGTCTTAAGTCATCAAACCTTATCTCATTTGGATAAGATGACCTCCAGACGTCCCTTCCGACCTTAATTTTTCTGATTATCAATTCTGTGATTGTGCACTGCTACACAAGTCGATTTGCATGGAATTAATATGGAGAAATCACTCATGGAGCTGAAATTAGCAGAGGTTATGGTTGAATCCTTCTCAACAATTTACCAAGAGTTTTGGGAGTTTGAGGAGATCCCTACTGACTGGTAGCTAGCCAATATTGTAATAATCTATAAGAAGGGCATTAGAAAAGCCCAGGAAAGTACAGACCCATTACTCTAACATCATTACCTGAGAAAATTATGGGGAAGATTTTCCCGGCTGCTATTAAAGGTATTTGAAGAACAAAGCTACTATCAAGTATAATCAACATGTGTTAATGAGGGCAAAGTTATGCGATTTTTTTATCCTTCTACAAAAAGGATGCCTGCTTAGTGTATTAAGGGAAGGCAGTAGACATAATATTTCTGTATTTTAATACAGCCTTTGATGCTGTCAGTTATGGCATCCTTCTGGACAAATTGTCCTACTATGAGATGACCAAGAACATACTATACTGTGCAATGAACTGACTTGGTGGTAGAGCTCAAAGAGTCAGACTGAATGGAGCTACATCTGGCTGGAGGACAGATACTAGTGGTGTTCCCCTGGGGCTCAATTCTCAGACCAGTACTGTTCAATATTTTTATCAATGATATGAATGCAGAACAGTTGAGCATCCTTAGCAAGTTCAGATACTAAACTGAGAAGTACTGTTGATAATCCTGAGAAACAAGAAGCCTTGCTGAGAAGTATGTACATTGGAGCATTGGACAGTCATCAACAGCATTCCAGGTAAATGGTGGAATGAAGTAAGGCAGGCAGCCATGGACTGGAGCTGTCTGGCTGGAGAGTGGCTCAGCAGGAAGGGACCAGGAGTCTCTGGTGACAGCAGTTCAGCATAAGCCAGCAGTGTGCCATAACAGCCAACAGGGCAGCCCACATTTTGGGGGTACATTAAACAAAGCATGGCCAAGCAGTCCAAAGAGACCGCAGTTTTTATCAGTCTCACGTCCAACATTATGTGCTGTTTTGAGCTCCACAAAATAAAACCAAGATGATACATGAGTGTTTGTGGTAATAAATAATAAAAAAATCTTTGCCAGAAGAGTTTCTTAAAGAAAGGACTTGCCCTTAATATTTGCACACGAAGCTTAATAGCAGATTTCAGGATGCAAGCAGTACCTCTGTGATGATCCAACTGATAACCCAATAAAATACAGAAAAGTGAATGGGAAAGTTTGATAAAATACCAAAAAGCTATATCCAGGAACAGAATGCTGTATTTCTATTAAAATTTTGAAATGAATTAGGCAATATTACAATGATTAACAATTTAAATCAATTTTTTAGCACCTTTATAAAACATGTTGGTGAGGAGATCAGAAAAAGATTGGAACATTTTTGACAAGACAGGAGAAAAAACAACTTTGCAGGTGTAGCTCAGTGCTGTCAAGAAAAATGCAGTTACATCACAATCTTAAACTCCTTTGAACAGTATAAAAATATGGTTGGGTTTTTTTCATTTTTTTAGTTAACAGCCATATGGAAGAATCTGAAAACAAAATTGACAGGAAGTCAGCTGAATTTGAAAAAAAATCTCTTATTTTATACTCATAATAAGAAAATAAATTATTTTGTAAGCGGAATACAGCACTTGATGCCAAATGTAATTGTCTAATTCTTTGAAGACATACTTATTCAGTTTGATAAAAATGAAATAGGAAAAAAAATGATTTAAGACATAGGAAAAATATATTTTTTTCTTAGGGTTTACTATTTACTAAATTCAACAAAAAACTACAAAATCTGTAGATTGATCCTGGTCTGTAGTTTTTGATAAAGAAATTACACAAAAGTCATTGCTTAGTACTCTTTGCATCTCAGAAAAATGTATTTTCAACTCCTGCTTTCTTCATCTGACCCGAGAGCAGCATTGTGAATAGATAAGAGAACTTTTTACTGTCATTTCTGTAGTTAATAGAGATAACTAAAGGTAATTACACATATCTGACTTATGAGTCTTGATATGTGACTGAGTGTAAAAAACAGTAAGGCTGGAGAGATCCTTTTGTCTTTAGTTTATATACCTTACCCAGACCATTCCAAAGATTTAAAATAGGTTTTTATTCTCATGCAGAGGTGCTTTTTTGCAAGACTTCTGGCACTTGTCCAGAAAGAATGAGAAATGTGACAGGCAAGAGAAAAAATGTCCTAAACACTCCAAAGTATCAGATAAAGTGTAGTTTCAGAGCAGATTAAAAGATGGATGATTTTTCCATATATGGATGATCAGGGCTCCATATGGGGATTACATTTATTACTCGAACAAACCAAAGGGATTTTCCTAAATACAGGTTGCACATTGAGTACAATGCCAGGTCCTGAGTATAATGGGTAATATGTGTATAAAAGGAATAAAAAATATCTTAGAAATATATGGCCAAAACACAATCTCAGTAGATTCAATCATGTGCAAAGCCCTAAGTGAAAATCAAGCAATTGTGAAGTAGAAAAATATCTGGCACCACAGTTGTTAACATGCAAGTTGGGAGCCAGACTAAGATTTCATTGCAGCAGCTAATAGATTCTACTTTTACTTTTCTGTTCTACCCTTTACTCCAGCTGTTACCAAAAGTCTTCCCAGTCTGTTCTGCCATTCCTTTCAATAAGACAACCATACGAGGGGAAACTCCTGCCCTCCATTGCTTTAGTGACAGTTTGGATGTCTTGTGATTTCTGCTTCAACTAGGAGACATGCTGTGTACTCCTTGTAAAACACTAGACTTCAAGCATGCCTCTTTTACTTTATGTAAATTGAAATCTGAAGGAGTGTTATGAGAATTAACATCATTAAATCTGGATAATTTTCAGTGCATGTATTCAAAGGCTTGATAATTTAGCACAAATTTGAATCTTGTGGGGGCAATCTAGGGATGTGCAGTTTCATATAGCACCTCAGTTACCTAATTACATCATTGCTTACACAAGGAAAGGGTCTGGAAGCTATCATAGAGATAGTCTTTAATAGATCATATAAACAGAATTTTGAACAAAGGCAATCAAAGATCACAAAGGAAGAGAGGGCCAAGAAAGAGGCAGAAGGCATCATGTAAGTCTGCACTGGGAGAAGTCCAACACTGCAAGCGGTGAGCATGCAGCACAGAGAGCTCTTCTTGGCCTCTTTGCCTGAATGGTAGTACTCTGAAACTTTAGCATGAAAATGAAAAAATGATGAAAAACAAAAATGCCACCCAAGGGGTTTCTATATAGGCAGAGTGGCAAACAGTCAAATTTACATTACAGTGCTGTATGTTCTAGAACATACACACAATGGTAGGTAGGTTTCAGAGTAATAGAATCATTTGAGTTGGAAGGGGCACTTAAAGGTCATCTAATCCAACTTCCTTGCATTGAACAGGACACCTACAGTTTGATCAGATTTCTCAGAGCCCTGTCCAGTCTCATCTGGGCATCCAACACAGCTCTGGGCAACCTTAGCCAGTGCCTCACCAATTTTACAGTAAAAAACTTCTTCCTTATATCCAAACTAAATCTCCCCTCTTTTAGTTTGAAAACATTTCCCCTTGTCCCAGTCTAACACACACTGTTAGAGAGTCTGTCACCCTCTTGTAGCTTTCGTTTAGATACTGAAAGGCTGCTCTCAGGTCTCCCTGGTATCTTCTCCAGGCTGAACAGCCCCAGGTCTCTCAGCCTGCCCTCAAAGGGAGGTGTTCCATCCCTTGGGTCAGTTTTGTGGCCCTCCTCTGGATGCACTACAACAGGTCCATGTCTCTCCTGTACTGAGGACTCCACATCTGGACTCAGTACTGCAGATGAGGCCTCCCCAGCACAGAGCAGAAGGGCAGGATCACTGTCTTGCCCTGCTGGACATGCTGCTTTGTATGCAGCCCAGGATACAGCTGGCTTCTTAGGATCTGTGGATGCATTGCTGCTTGCCATGTCCAGGTTCCCATCCACCAGTATCTCCAGGTTTAAAAGATACTACAGTGTAGATTGTGAATTCTTCCTTTTGTTTTATTAGTATTAAACTGAATTAATGAGTAAATGATGATGGATGTAGCCTTTCAGGGCAGCTGTGGTGACTGAAGAAATCCATTGCCTACCCTTCTCAATAGAAATGAGGGGTGGGTGGAAGAGGATTATGTCAGCACCCTACTGAAGGAAAGGAGGTAGAAGAGAACAAGAAGTGTTTAGCTTATGGTCAATGTCACTGAGCAGAAAAAAACCTATAACAGGTATGATTATATTTGTGGGAAAATTCTGAAAAAAGACTCAGAGTTTTCCTTCAGTTTATAGCTTTGGTTCAACTAGCACCTCTTTGTCTAAACCTGAGTGGGCTAGGAGGTGAAGTGCAGCATCTGGAAATGAGAAAAGAATTTATGTAAAGAGAGGGTGGATCTCAGTTCAGACAGGGGTGCTACATACAGTCTTGGATGATCTTCTGAGAAAAGCAATTGTTTTGCAGCTGCAGAAGCGAGTCAGAAACAGTGGGTTGGTATGAATTTTCCCTCTAGGGTGTATGTGCTGCAGAATTACCTGGACAGATGTTTGTGCAACATGTTTGGCATTGGACCTGTAATACATTCCTAAAGCTGAAGATTTTATTCACAGTATCTATGAACCCATTGTTATATGTCCACTTGCTAGTGAACAAATAAATTGTGGGAGAACTTCCAGAAAAATGAGTGATGAGGATATTAAGAGTTAAAACATACTAAAATCTGAATCCACATGCCTACTTCAAACTCTTCCTACAGCCCTAATTTTCTGCAGCTAGCTGGCTATCACATGCCAGTCAGACACTTTCCAGCATGAGTCACTCTGGTTTCCAAATCTGTCTTTCCCAAATAAAAATGAAAAATTCCAAGTGTCTTACATTTTTTTTTTCTATAGAAAAGAGGAGTGGAACATCAAGTACATATAGTTGTAGAATTGTTTTGTATTTCCTTTTACATCTCTAGTCTAGACAAGAGGTACTATGATGAACCCTGTCTTTGCTGCCAATACCAACAGCACTTTGTGGTCTCATTAGGTCACATCTGGCTAATACCCAAGGACAGACATAAGTAATGAGTAGCCCTTTCGATGGTCATTCCAGCAATTCATTTGGGCTACCCTTTCAAGCAGCATGGAGAATTCTTAAGAGAGAAGTTCTTTTGTACTGGGCAGTGTTTCATACACTACACTTAAATGAGAAGGGCAGTCAGGTTATAAAGATTTATATAAATAAGAACATTGCACACTCACAAGAAGATTGGTACTTTTGATCTCAGCTGTTATTGATTTACCTTTTCCACATGATAACATTCATTAGGCAGGATAAGTAAAGGCTGGTGTGTTCCATTTCAATTATTATTGTTAAAATACTGACATTACACAGGGTGGAGTTTCAGAGTAGTTTCAGCGGACTTAAGTGTGAAAACATTTTCCTACCAAACCATGACACGGGATGACTTATGACTTTTTTGCATCCTTTCCTGTCTCCTCCTCTTCCCAACTGCCATTCTTGCTTTTTTTTCTAAAACTTTTTAATCATTGCTAAATATTTGTTTTCTGGTACAGGGAATCATAATGCCACTCGACATTTCCTGTCAGCTTCCATGTTTCTGTTGCACTCTTTTGATTTGTGACACATTAGAGTAAAGCACAGATCTTCATGACTGAAAAGTCCAGGCATCTGTGTTCCAAAAGATTCATTGATTTATTAGACATCTAGGTGATCCTTCTTGGATCAGGCACTGGACAAGAGGATCTCCAGAAATGTCTTCCCACCTCAGCTACTCAAGTTATTTGAGCCCAAACAGAGGACTCAATCTTCCCTCCTACCTCACAGAATATGATGTAAGATTGTTTAGTGTCAGTCTCCCAGAGCATCAAATACTTTCAAAATATCCTTTTTACAGAGGTAAGGGAAACCTAACAGTAACAACAACAAGGCACAAAAAAATAATATATCTTCAGAAGATATTTCTCTCTTACTATTATCTTCAGAGGAGCCCAGACTGTCTTATTCACATTTATATACAGAAGTGAAAATTTCCAGAGCTAAGAGAGGTGAATACTATCCCAAATATTTTGATTTTCCAATTGAACAAATGTGGTTCTACATATTCTTCTCTTTCTTTGGATAATATTTTAAAACATTCAGAGGTACCCATAATAAAACTCACATACTACACTTTCCTTGAATTGCTCTACAAATCATTTTCTTCTTAGAACACAAAAAATCTACTTGCATACACCTGCAGACACGTTTGTGAAAAGCCTCCATTAAGTTTTCAGATTTTGTGACTCTCCATAGTTCCTTCAGATTTATATTGAAGAGATGAATACACACTTGTACAGAATATCAGGCCCAAACATTCTTAAACATTCACAATATCTGAATATTTGAAAATGTTCACCTCTCTCGTCCATGTCATATTCATATTACCTTGATGTTTTAGGGATGACCTGAGGTGTTAACATCAACTTAGGCATGTGAATAGAGACCTGCTTCATTGCAGGCCTCATTGCAGGTCTTCATTGCAGGTTACTTTGGAAAGTAACATGCAGTATGTGCCATATAATGTAGGTAGTGTCTGAAAGTGGTAAAATAATACAGGACTGTAAAAAATTACAAGCAGTGACTTGTACTTTGAGTTGTCCTTGAAGCTGTAGATACTGCAGGTATAACCTTCTCTTGATTATTTTGCCAGATAGAGGTGGAAGAACTTACAATAGAGACTTGCTTTGAATAATAATAATAATAATAAAACCTTATCTGAATGCACTTCATAAGAGGAAGCTTTTAGAAAGACATGTTTTCCTTGTTTGAAAGTAGGTAGAATCTCACAGACATTCACTGCCAGGCTCTTTTTCTTGTGCATCTTCCTTCGTAGCCTCTTCTCTCCTTATTCTTGGCACTAAAGCAGAGAGCTGGTGACACCAAAATTTGTCTCAGTTGTGCTTCTAATCCATTAAGCAGAGCCTGGCAGAAGTACCCATTTTTATAAGAGAAAGGTTCTAATGACAAGCAGAGGCTTGGAATTGGTATTCCAGGAATCATGGTAGTGAGTAAACTCAGAATTTATTTGCCCTTTAGAATGGCCTTTGCACTCCCACACTCCATGTGATTCAATCTGGTATTCAAGCAGACTCAAGAGACAGTATTGTGATGTTGACTATCTTGTGCCCGATTTCCAGTAAAAATCAGTCCGATTTTATTATTCAGATTCCATTATGACATTCTCTGCTTGATTTGTATGCTCATGAGCAGAATTCTGTTTGAAGAAGAATGAAGATGAAATAACATAATCTCCTAGAGATGTTCCTGCGGTCCTTTCTCAAAGAGTGTTGACTGCTTGAAGATTTGTAGAACATACCATATTAGGTTGTCTGATAAATATGTCATAAGAGGTGGCTGATTGATGGCCAAATCTTGACTATGAGAAGGAATGGCTCATGAAAAAGTCCTGTAATGAGTGAAGAGTGAGCGGTGTTTAAAGGATGTGGTAATGCTTTTGTTTGAGGAAAAATGGCATTAGGAGAAAAGAGTAAATATTCAGTATTGGTAATACCTGCCAACTACACTGTTTAGCACTGGCAAAGAACAGATTTGAGTAGACTGGAAATGCTCAAGGTTTTTTTTTTTCCTCAGACACCTTAACTCTGGGGAAAGACTATCTCTGGTTATTTTTACATGAAGTCCTATGACCTAGTTTTATAGGGTTTAAATCTTAACCTCTGCATTATGGATCAAGGAAAAAGTTTTATAATCTTCTACTTCTGATATTTTTGATCCCACTACCTAAAAAGCAGGACATACACAAGGTGATGAAGATCGGGAGACCTACTCCTGCTTCACCTCCAGCAAGGTGAGGCAGTTTCTCAAATGACTTGCACTGGCATACCAGAACTACGACTTGTTTGTTCGTGGACTTGTTTTCCAGGCAGGTCAATTTTTTGCCACCTTTTCCTTATTCTTTCAGTCTGTTGTGTGAATAAATCATGTGTTGAGTTGGCTTTGTTGTGCTAGAGGAAGTTCTGTCATGCAACTCATGGATAACTGTGTGTCACCTGAGGGTTTTGCATCCATCTTAGTCTCCTGCATTCAGCTGGCATGAGGTGAAGCACAGTGTGTGTCTGGGTGCACAGAGCACGGAAGACTAGGGGAGGTTTTTGTTGTTTTTTTTTTTTTTCTGACTGAGGTACTATTTATTTTTGTTGAGCCTCTGTCACATATGTTGAGCAATTGCCTCTCTGGCCTTCCTCCCCCTTTTCCAGCGTGCATTTCTGTGGAAGACTTGGCACAACCTGACAATATGACGGCGTTTATTACTCATGAGCATATTGTCTGACTTTTGATTGAATGTCAGCACTTCTTTGATCAGGCTCCTTCTGCCGGAGTTAATTAGAGGAGGAGTGATGCTGCTCTGTGGCCCTTGGCTGGCCTTTAGCCCTGTAGCTTTGCAGGGAGGTTGATCAAGCTGTTGAACTGGCCCTAAATGATGAGGAACTGGGGGGAAGCAGTGAGGGGAGATCAAGATTTCACTCAACCTCTGAGCAAACTGCTCCTTTTGTCATATGGATCTACCAGAGAGTGCAGTTGTACCTGATTTTAAGTATATCCTTGTTCTGTCCTTTCAGGTCACACAAAGAAAGGATCTTTTATGTTTCTTCTCTGCTCCAGCAGGCTACACTGCCTACTGGTTTTGTTTTGGGGTGTGTATTTTACTTGCTTTCTCTCGCTGCGTGCTTTTTTAACTTCAAGGCCAGGCCATGCAAAACCTCCAGTAGCTCTAATCTGTGGTATCGGAATGCAGACCCGTGTCCTGCATGGTTTATCCTTTGCAATGGAGTACCAGTTGCAGGAACATTCAGGAGTAACAGAGCTGTCTGGGATCAGGCCTATTACTTCCTTCCATGCCTTTTTCTCTCTTAAGTCATCTTTTTCCTCTATTCAAACATACCTCATTAGAAGTGGTATGTTTAAAAATAGATGTAGAGTATTCTTGAAAGTTTTATTTTACATCAAGCAAAATCAGCTGTTTTGAAAAGTTGTCAATGTAAATTACCTCCCACTAGCATTGCTGCATTTTGTATTTAGTTCAGACAGCTAAATTTTGTATGCAACTACTAACAATTTATTAAATGGTGCTTGTGAGAATGTTCTGTTGCATATGGGCAATTGGGCTTGAAGTGGTTATTCTTCTGAAACTTCTGCTTTTTCTTGTTTCCCATGTGTTTTCTGTAGTGCTGTGGTTTAAGACACTTCAATAGTCAAACCTGGCCTCTTTCCTTGTGTCATGTGTTTCTGATGGTGAACTAAAAAATGACTGTTTATGTACATGTTGGTGCACATCTGTATGTAAGCAGAATTATGACAAAGATAGTGGACAATCTCTGTACAATATTGTTTTGTATTGTGATCCTTTGAGTCCATCATTGCTATACGTCTACTGACTGATTTTTTTTTAAATTCAGACAAGCTTGTTTTTTTCTCAAAGCATAGTTTTTGTGAGCTGGGACAATTTGGGAAAGCACTTTGCATGACATCTAATATCTCTATAAAGATACCTCTTTGGCTATCATGGTGATAAATCCAGACACTGGGAAAAAGGCAGTCATAGTTGTAATTCCTTATAAAATAAGAATTTTAATCAAAACTGACACTAGAATAAATTTGATGAAGGAAATCTGTTTTCAATCTACTCTGGGTGAAATCTGTTGACCAGTCATTCTGCTTCTCTAACTTACCACTTAAATTTGCTAGGAGTTTTGCTAAGAATTTTGTCAGTTCTCTAAGGTTAGTATCAAATAACTGCCAGACTTGAGACATCCTTAACCTCAGACTTTCTTTTCCGTCCTTCATCTTTCTCATCACTACGTCCACTTGTCACCACTCCAGTAACATTGCCAGAACCTGGCTTCTCTTTTTACTCTGCCTCTCTTCAATACCCTGTTCATGCCTTAATCAATTTGCATCTCATTGTTTTCATTGCTTGTTATTGGAGTCTTCTGAAATCCTTTCTAATCTTGTGAAGTTGGTTAAAAAATGAGGAAAAAAAAAAAGAGAAAAAAAAAAAGAGAAAAAAAAGGAAAAGAAAGAAAGAAAGAAAGAAATTCCACACTTATGTCTGGTATAAATCAGCAAAACTTCAGTGATCCCATTGTTGGCACTAGAATGGAATAGACTTTATACCAGCCTTGAATATCGCACTCTAAATACATCACAATTTTATTTATTTATTTTTTTTTCATTCTGGTAACTGTCCTACATAGATACATCTCTGGTTTGTTTTTGTCAGGCATACATAGGATAGAGTTCTGTTAATATCTTATTGTTGACTTTTACTATATATTCACCTAGGAAAAGGGACATCACTATGCAGAAAGACTATTTTCTGGCTCATTATTTCTTAATTATTTATTTTCTCCTATTTGAATGGTTTTGAACATGATGTAGAGCTGACTGACTACTACTGATTATTAACTATTAGCCAGTGTTTTGTAAGCATTTTGTACTTGGTAAAAATTGATTTACATAAATTCCTGGACAATTATTTATGGCAAGTTCTCAAATTTGAAGACGTACTTGTCAGCGATGCACTGAGAGAAAAGTACAGCTAAAGACTTCAAATGTCTTATTCATGATGACTATTTTGCACAGTGCTTTCCCAGAAAACCTGACAGCTAGAAGTGGCTTTAGCTTTCTTCTAGACTGTGCCCCTGTTGAGGTCTTCAATTTCAGTGTTTTGGTATTTTTGCAAATCTCTCTTTTAATACATTCCACTGTATGCTTTCTCCAGCTCCTCTTCCATTCACTCCCCCTCAGGTTTGTTAAGGTAGTAATATCCTGGCATTTAAATGATGAATTGGATAGTATAGATATATAGATATAGATTGGATAGTATAGATATTTGCCCCATATTAGGTATCATAGAATAGCTGATGTAGAAAGGCATCTGGACATTGCCTAGTCCAGTCTGTCTGCTCTGAGCAGACTAAGATATATACATGTATATTACTGTTCACGTGTTTTACTGTCTGTATGTCCATGCCCAGAGACTTGAAGATGTCAGATGGTCACTCACATTGCAAGCCCTAGAGAACATTCCTGTCATTTTGAATGCCCTCTCATGCAGTACCTATCCACATCTGAATGTCGGAAAATATTCAGTATGACTCCATATGCATTAACAATATATGTTCAAATACACATGACACACTGGTATTCTGGGACAAATCTTTTTAATATCATTGACTCAGGCTCTATTTCTGAAACTCCAATTCAATGCACAGTTAATTGCTAGCCCAGCTGATCCCGCTTATTTATCACACTTCTCAAATTAAAGGCACAATCAAGTAATAGGATGTCTAAGTGTTGTTATTTGCATGAGCTTGATTACAGATGCAAAATATAGAAAGAAAAAAAAAAAGATTTATAATACTGTGTTTTCCTGCCAGCTCTACATTGGGTAATTGGAACTATCTTTGGCTGTGTTACTTCTGTAGCTTCTGGAAAATATGGTATTAAGCAAGAACATTAAGAAGACAGTCTCCACAAATGCTCATAGAAAATAAGCAAAACAAAAAAAAAATCCCATTATTTTTATTTCATATTACCACTAAAGATCTGGAAACCTGCCTAGACTGTTGAGTTTGATACATGGCATATTTCATGTTCCATTATTACTAAATAAACAAATCTCAAATCTTGATAGTTCTGTATTTTTTCTTGCATGTTTTTAAAGACTCCCTTTTACAAGCTGGTAGAATATGGTTAAATCTATCCTTGTGAAGCACAATCAATATTTAACTCATTAGCCTCTCTAGAAATACCATTCCCACCTGTTCCTCAGAAGTGAGCATCAGCATCTCTGAAAGCTCCAGAAGCACCAAGCTGAAGCTGCAGTGTTGTGCAGGGCTTTCCCTGGACACACTTCATGTGTCTCCCATGGAACGTGAGAGCAAACCCAAGCCAGAGCCCACCCTACTCTCCTTTTTGCTGCTCAGAAAGCTTGAGAGAGAAAAAAATAATGAGGTTTTGGGGAAAGGCTGACTGTGAGGGCAAGAGCTGGGAGGAGATACGGATGTTTGGGAATATAGACAAGTGTGGGTTGGGACCAGGGAAAAAGAAGGCAAAAGCAGAAAACAGAGAAAACTGATACAGGCTGGGAAGGGAGTGAAGGCGGGCAGAGAAAAAGGTGGTGTGAAGTGCAGGAAAATTGACTGAAAACACATAAGGACCTGCAAAAATACCTCTGCCTCCCTCCACACTGCCTCTTGATCAGTGCTACGCTGAAAAAATATTCCTTCTTTTTGGAAGAGAGAATGACATAACTGTGCACATCCATGTGCATAGCTGGGCTGTAAAAATGATGTACAAACACTCTGATACCTCCTCCAGGTTACTGAGGTGTTAAAAAGGACATATTCCTGGATAGATTGAATTACTCCACTGATCTCCAAGTTGAGTCCAGCTCACTAACCACTTCCTCCTGAGCCTAATCATCAAAACATGGTTTTATCTAAATGATTTTCCGCCAATCAACATCATTTGTCTGAATGTGGATTCAAGGATATTGTGGGAAACTAAGTTAAAAGCCTTGCTTAAGTCAATGTAAATCCACTGCTCTCCCTGTCTCTAGTGATTCAGTGATTTTCTTTCATGGAAACCACTGAGGTTTGTTAGGCATGATTTACCCTTGATAAGCTTATGCTGGCTGTTCTCCTTTCTGTGCTTAGGAACTTACTCCAAGAAGACCTGCTCCAACATTTTTTCCAGGGGCAAAAGTATGGCTGATCAGCCAATAATTCTCTGGATTGTCCTTTTAGACTTTTTTAAAGATATGTTCAGCAGTTATCCTTGCTGCATTTGACATCCCTTGCAAATCTAAGATATAGTTGAGCTTTGCCTTTCTCAACACTGTCCATTCTTCATTTCACTTTTATTACTGTTTATTACTATTATTATTATTATTTATTACTGTTGCAGCTGGAATTTGCATGGAACCTTTAAAGAACATTGTGCCTCTTATTTAGTCTTCAGTTATCTACAACAACTGTAGTAATGATCAGAAAACTGAAAGAACAGAAAAGCATATAGTAGCTGTGTATTTTGTACTGTAAATTTAATTTGAAAGAAGAGTTAACTAGCTTAAATTCAGTTCAGGTAAGATTCAATGTTTATTTGCAATTTCAACAAATTTGTTTGATTCTCCCAGGGGTAAGAATGGTTTAATTTTAGCTTGAATTTATTCTACAGCTTCTTCAAAGCAGAAATCAACGATTTCCTGATCTCCCAGCTTCTTCTTTTTTTCCTCTCCTCTCCTCTCCTCTCCTCTCCTCTCCTCTCCTCTCCTCTCCTCTCCTCTCCTCTCCTCTCCTCTCCTCTCCTCTCCTCTCCTCTCCTCTCCTCTCCTCTCCTCTCCTCTCCTCTCCTCTCCTCTCCTCTCCTCTCCTCTCCTCTCCTCTCCTCTCCTCTCCTCTCCTCTCCTCTCCTCTCCTCTCCTCTCCTCTCCTCTCCTCTCCTCTCCTCTCCTCTCCTCTCCTCTCCTCTCCTCTCCTCTCCTCTCCTCTCCTCTCCTCTCCTCTCCTCTCCTCTCCTCTCATTATGGTTTCAAGCTAAAAGAGGGGAGATTTATGTGTAGGAAAAAAGCTTCTTACTATAAAGGTAGTGAAGCGCTGGAACAGGTTGCCCAGAGTGATTGTGGATACTTTGTCCTTGGAGAGATTTAGAGCCAGGCTGGACAAGACTCTGAGCCATCTGATCAAGGTGTAAGTGTTCCTGTTCATTCCCCCTCCTGCTCAAAGAGTTCTGTGATTGTATGATTCTACATGTGCCCACATACACACATGTGCATGTAAAAATATATGCCTTTATTTAATCAACTTCACAAATAAACAAATACTCAGCATTGCACCAAATTTTCTACTGCTGGACTTAAACATAATTATATTGATTGCATATAAGCAACTGGATCATTACTATGATTGTCTATGAAAGCTAGAATGGAGATCATCAGCGAAATTTGTCTGTAATCATAACATATTGTCAAAATAAAGATCATTTCTTTCTTTTCTTATTCTGAAAACAGTCACTAAGCTCTCTGAATCCTACTGGATTTTCATGCTTGGGTTTTATAGTGACCTTAAAATGCTCAAAAAACTTTGTGACCTTGCTTAATTTGGAGCATTTTCTTTGATGATTAGAATGGGGGAATGTTATGATAAGACAAGATCTTATAAAGACTAGTTCATTGTTACTTCATTAGCAATCTGATGAATTCCTCATTTTCTGCTTTAAGTTCCACTTTTATAAAGCTGAAAAAATTCAGTGCATTTTTTTAAAATATCTTTCTTTGTATCTGTTTAAAAATCAGTCAGAGACCTAGTATTTTTCTAGAGTCAGTTTTTTCTTCATTTTTGTCTTGCTAGCCTCATTTTCACAGCTTTTATGTTCTTCACTTCTCTTGCCAGACTTTGAGGGTTGTGAGCTGTTTTTTTTTTTTTTTGTTTTGTTTTGTTTTGATACCCTTGACGCTAAATGTCAAGATTTCCAGACACTCCTTTTCCAGTGCCAAAGGGTTAAAGAAGAATGTTTGGTTGTTTGGTAGGTTTTTCCATGATTTTATGGCTCCGCAAAATGCACATCCAAAGCAGTAAAAACAAAAGGCACTGACACGGAGATTTAGTCTCATTTTTCCACCTTCGTCATTGTATGAGGTTTGCCTCTACACCCATTTTACAATGGCAGCAGCACAATTAAGACTGCTCTCTAAAAGAAGTCTTCCTGGTCTATCTGAAGACAATCATAGACATTTTGTGTGATTCTCTCTCTCTGCTGCCATGTTTTGTAAACCAATAGTATGATGATTGGGTAGCACAGATTTTTACTGAGAAAATCAACTCTTGTTGTGGTTGTTGCTTTTCCTTTTTTTTTTTAATTTTATGTTATTTTTTATTTTTATTTTTTTTCTGTGGTGATATGGTTTCATACCTAATTTATGTTCTTACAGGCTGGTATTCCAGGACATTTTCCTATATTCCTATCTGAGAACCTAATAAGATTTAGTAAGACCAAGTGCAAACGATCCCAGATATGACTATAGACTGGGAGAAGAACTCACTGAGAGCAGTTCTGTAGAGAAGGTCCTGGGGGTTCTGCTGGATGGAAAGCAAAACATCAGCCAGCAGTATGCTCTTGCATCCTGGAAGGCCAACAGTATCTTGGGCTGCATCAAGAGAGGGGTAGCAATAGGGAGGGGGAGGGGGTTGTACTCCTCTGCTCTGCCCTTATGAGGCCCAATCCAGCACAGGAAAGATGAGGATCTGCTGGAGTGGGTCCAGATGACGGTCATGAAGATGATCAGAAGGCTGGATCACCTCTCCTATGAAGAAACACTGAGGGAGTTGATTTTGTTTAGCTTGGAGAAGGCTCTGGTGAGACTTCATTACTACCTTCCACTACTTAAGGAGAGCTTATGAACGAGAGAAGGAATGACTTTTTGTACAGGCAGTTAGTGGCAGAAATGGGGGAATGGCTTTGAACTAGAGAGGGGAGATTTAAGTTAGGTTTAGTATGTTAAGAAAAAATTCTTTACTCAGATGGTGGTGAGGCACTGGCACAGCTGTGGATGCCCTATTCCTGAAGGCACTCAAGGCCACAATGGATGAGGCCCTGGGCAACCCTGAGCTGGTGGGTGACAGTCCTGAACATGAAAGTGGGTTAGAGCTCAGTGATATTTAAGGCCTCTTCCAACCTAAGGTGTTCTAGGATTCTATCATTCTATGATGTTCAATCCTCGTCTGAGAGGATGAGGAAGCCACAGAGTATGTTTATGCAGTGTCATATTCAATCAAAACTAACATTTATAACTCAGATCTTTCATGATCTCTACTGCAGTGTAAATGCCAAAGAATAAACAAATCATCTTGATATGAAAGATCGTGACAGCAGCTGAGACAGATTGTCCCCTCATCTTCACTTTAAAAATTAAAATTTCCAAATGTGGTTAAACATGCTTACTGCTGTGTCTACAAACTGTGAAAAAAACAGACAAATGAGAATACACTGAGTAATAGATTTTGAAATAACATAAAGTTCCTTGTCTGTCAGTAGAAAAATAACACTCTGTTCAACCAATATACTATTTCATTGCAATCTCACTCTGGTGTGGAATTGCTGTTTCTGTACAGGGATATATATTTTATGGGCATTAAGGAGAAAAGAGCACATTTTATTAAGTTTGTGAAGCTGCTTGGCTATTGCTAAAGCCAACAGAAACAAACATTTGGACTCTTTGCTTTTATTCCCTTTTTCTGTCTGAAGAATAAGCCTTTTTGTTTTTTTTCCTAATTACACTCAGTTTGCTAACACTTCCCCAGTTTGTGCAGTAAAGAGTCAAGTAGTGGGTTGGTCAAAAAGTAATGCCTCCTATTTGTTTTCATGGAAACTACAAAAGCTACAAAAAACACAAGAAGACTATCCAATAGAAAAAATTCTCAGTTAAAAAGCACTATATTCTTCATCATAGTCTTCGCCAATAGTTTATTCATGTTAATGAGTTGATGGTGATGTGCTTTATTCTGTGGTATGACAGCTGTGTGTGGCTGTCCAGAATGTGGCTTGTCTTGCACAGTGCTGTTGATACTGCTGCAATGCACCACCCACCAACGCACTGTGCTCACATTCACTGTTTAGTCTCCATAAATACTCAACAAACATTAATGAATGTTTGTGTGTACCATTTTTCCCACACTGAGGAATTCAGTTGCACAGGTTTCATACACACTTCCATGTCAGATACCTTTTTATCAGACTGCTCCTCTGCTGTCTTCTGTCATGTGACAACAACGTGTTATGAATTATTGGCAGGAGGGTTCAACCTCTACTGCTAAAGCACCAACATCTGCCTCTGACATTGTGAGCCAATATAATAAAATAGGAGGCATTACTTTCAAATCAGCCCTTGTAACAACTGCCAGGAATCATTTACCAGTGTCACCAGCAGATACAAATGCCACGTGCAAGAAAATAGAGATGTAGCTGCCTAGTTAGATGAAAAGAGGTAAAAGAGGAAGCTAGGCCAGTTATTATCTCCCTAGCAAGAGTAAACTGTAAGCTAAACTAGATGTGTGTGCATTTAGATATCCTCCTGCTATGTATTCTGAAAAGGAAATATTCTGGAATGGCTCTTTTTAGGATTACACACTGTTTTAAGACATTGTTTTTGTGTTACTCTACATGCCTGAGATGACTGCGCAGTGTGCTGCCATTCCAGCCCCAAGCAGGCAGGCAGCCCTGAGCTATCGCCATTCCCATGCTACAATGCACAGAACAAGTGTCTGGGCACTACTGAAAATAGCAACAAGCCTACAGTTTTTTGCTTTTAAGGAGCTGGATGGGAGCAGAGACATTAACAGATGTTTCATCACGTTCACATATTTTCCATATGACAGATCCTCAAACAAGCAGCTGTCGAGTAAGAGAGGGAGAACAACGTTAGCATCTCTATCTTGGATTGGTTTCTTATCTTTTTGACTAGGCCTTGCTTTTTTTCCAAGAACCATTGTTTTTAAACTTTAACCTATGTTCTACTGGGTTTTACACATGTATGCATGTAGATCAAAAAGTGATTCTTATTAAGCTGCCTCAGAATTTATGTTTCTCTCTCACATAGAACTCTCTGAAGATGGGCCATATTTTGTTCTTACTCTTAATTCCACTGAGATTGAACCTGAGTAAGGGGTGTATAATTTGGCCTCATCGTGATCATAACTTCCAGAGAGTGCCTTCTAAAAATAGCTATAGTCCATGTTGTCTCATTCTCCAATGGCTATAAATCAGTGTAGCTCTACAGTACTGAACTGGATGGAGATATCCTATTTATTATGCTAGATAAGAGTCTGGTCCTCATATCTACATATCAAAGTCAATATTAGTTCACTTAATTACTGACATAGTGATATTTCATGTCTCAAGCTATTAATTATCTACCTGAGGGGGCAGGTACAGTAATTGTCAATGTGAGGCGTCTCCTCCGCATTTAGAGTTCCACTCAAGAGAACATTTTAGTAACAAGACAGAATCTCTAAAGTGTTTATTCCTTTTATTTGCAAAAGTCTCAAGACTCAAAAGTAAACTGGCTTGAATATATGTACAGATTTCTCATTTTAGCAATTTCTTATTCTTAGGAGGCCCCTCTGATATTGTTTAAATTAATGACATATGGTAACCCTTTCAGTTCTCATTGCTCATTGGGAAATGAGTCAATGACTATTTAATGTCATCTTATTATGGTTCCCTAGTAACACTGAGTATGATCAGTGATGATTACATTTGTTGAGAGGGCTCCGCTTATGTTCTGCTCCCTTCTCACAGTGTAAATTTCCCCAGTCCAGTAATTCTGATCAGGAACAGAGTGACACATGTGCCAGCTGCCCAACACATGTGTGAATGCTCAAATTCACAAGCAAAATCAATTTTACTCTATGATGTGTATCACTTGTTAAGACCTTGGCTGAACACTTACCTCACACTTCACTTCAAAGTAGACTTGAACATTGTGTCTTTGTTTGCTTTCTTCTCTTCTTCCCTCCTTCCTTCTTCCTTCCATCTCTCCCTATCTCTCCCTTTTCTCCTTCCACTCTTCCTCTCTTCTCACAACACTTTAGTGACCTGTAATGCTGTAAACAACAATCCTGCACAGTGTAGTAAATTGACTCATAACATTAATACTAGAAAGAATTGCAGTACAAAGACCAGCATAAATATTCCCATTCCAGACTAACAGGTGCTCTTCAAAAGTTGCATAGTGAACCAGAGCACTTGTTTCACTAAACGTGACATATTTAATGCAGAGAGTATTTAGAAACACGTTTCAAGCACAGACGCTCTAAAGTTGACATCTCAGGTGTCTCTTACTGTGATGGCTGTTGGAACTGAAGAAGTTTGGAAGTGATGAGTACTCATGAGTATCTAGTGTTGTTTCATTTTTTTTTAACACTTATTTAGTATTTTTTTATACTTTGCATTTATGCAGGTGTTTGCACAATTAAGCAGAACTCATCACAGGTAGGGACCCAGTCAGGAATGAAGAAATGATATGATAATGAGATTGTCATCTCTTTGAATTTCCAACTATACCCTTGGTAGCTTACAGCAGCAGTTCACAGTCTGTACTCTGGAGCCTTGACAGCTTGCAAGGCTACAGAAAATGGCCTGCTGAATCACCTGTGAACCATGATTCACATTTCAGTTGTTGGAGTGAGAAGTGGATACAAAGAGTACATTGAGGTAACAGTTGGATGTTAACCCAAAGTTTTAGGAGCTGTTGGAGAGGTGCTTGACTACTGCCAAGCCATGTGATTGCTTCTTTGGAATCTGAAATAATTTTCTCTCATAGGTACTACGACTTCAAAGGCAGCAACTATGTTATTAGACATTAATCTTCATACAAGATGTTAGATTTTCTCATATTAATACTGTGATATCAAAAAGGACTTTATATATATATGTATATGCTGTGGTTAAGGGATCATGCTAGATTTAAGGAGGCAATTTTAATTAATATGTATGTTTTAACTTCTGGTTTGCCATAAAGTGGTCAGGCAGTTGGACCTGATGATCTCTGAAGGTGTAACTCTTATGTTCTGTTCTGTTCTGATCTGTTCTTTCTGTTCTGTTCAACTCTACTCTATTCTGTTTCTATTTCTATTTCTATTTCTATTTCTATTTCTATTTCTATTTCTATTTCTATTTCTATTATTTATTTCATTTCTATTCTATTCTATTCTATTCCATTCAATTCCATTCCATTCCATTTCAGTGGGTTTTTTTTCCTCATGGCATTCCCTGGAGAAGGCATTGTGAAGAAGATAAGAGGGTCAACTCATTGTCTACAATCTTATAAGTAACATGAAATAGTGGAAGGAGGAAATTATATTTCCAGTTTTTGTTGTTTTATGTCCCATCTGATTTTTACTCTGGGAGCAGCAATATGCCAAACTAAAAGCTTTTCAGCTACCTGAGCTATGGTTGCCAGAGGAGAGGTTATAGAATCCATTATTTTAGCCCCCTAACAATTTTAGTTTGGAAATTTCTCATTTTATCATTAGGAAAACCTTACATTTTCATCATTCGAGCAGTGCTGCACTGCAAGTAAAGAAACTATGTAACTGGTAAGAAATAATTGAACCACTGAAAAAAGAAACCTCTTCAACCTGATGTTTTGTTGTTTTCACTGCAAGAACTTCTGACTGAATGAGCTGCTAAGTTTAACAACATGAAAAGGACCTCTCACACAATAATTACTGTGCTTATAGAAGAAAAATAAGAGCTAAATAATTGATATTATTTTTAGTTTGAGATAGCTTGAGTTTACAGTACATACATTTGGTTTCTTTAAAGACTGGCAGAACGTCAGTCCTTGCATATGAATGGTTTTCATGATGGAGATTAAACTCTGTAAAAGATTTATAATGTAGGATTATAGGATTCCCTCCATGATGAGGAATTTACTGCCAGTACAGCTGATAGAAGCTTAAGTGGAAAAAGCTTTCCTTTTCATTTGTAAACTCTGGCCAAAGTGTTAGGATTGATATTGCTGTCTTTTCTAAAGTAAGACTCCTACAGAGGAGCACATATTGAGACTAAGATGTTTCATGTGTGTGAGAACTTTGCAGTTTCTACCTGATCTATACTATCACATAAGTCCAATTTTCTGAAGTGCACTTTATTTAGTATGTGTGAAGTAAACATCGAAGTGTTCACTTTGTTATGATTTATGAAGCCCTGCTGTCATTGTCATTATAATGAACACTATGGAGCTTAGTATGAGAATATTTCTATCTCAATTTGGGAAGATACTCAGGTATTGACTTATGTTGGATCTTCCTTTCCTGAGTAGAAACAGAGTAATAGAAACATTAAGGTTGGAAAAGCCCACTAAGATCATCCAGTCAAACTGTCAACTCATGTCCACCATGCCCACTAACCATAT
Organism: Callipepla californica brunnescens; assembly: GCA_023055505.1. Taxonomy (NCBI): domain Eukaryota; kingdom Metazoa; phylum Chordata; class Aves; order Galliformes; family Odontophoridae; genus Callipepla; species Callipepla californica. Next base: position 107,080,506 of record JALIRH010000001.1, on the reverse strand, counting down.
CCCTCTGTGCCACATCTCCACATTTCTTGAATATTTCCTGGGGCAGTTACTTCAACATTCCCTAGGCATGTCCTCCCTCTCCCTCTCCCTCTCCCTCTCCCTCTCCCTCTCCCTCTCCCTCTCCCTCTCCCTCTCCCTCTCCCTCTCCCTCTCCCTCTCCCTCTCCCTCTCCCTCTCCCTCTCCCTCTCCCTCTCCCTCTCCCTCTCCCTCTCCCTCTCCCTCTCCCTCTCCCGTTCCTTTTCCCCTTTTTCCCATTTTCTCTTTTTCCCTTTCCTTTCTTTTCCTTCTAAGTGGTCCCTAAGGTGGTCAACTTGAGTTATTCCTTTATTATTACCTACTCTGAAGCATCAAGCCAACCAGCTTTGTACTTGCCACTGCAGCTCTGAAAGGCATTTAGCTTGAATTACCTTAAATCTATCATAGGAACTTTTCACACTATATGACACTCTTAAACAAGTATAGGACTATTAAACTATCTTTAAACTCATTTTGAATGTACATTTCCCTTCACAAAGTGAAGTACTTCAGCTCAGACTGGTAAATCAGAATTGCCTTCAAGCCTTTCCAATATGGCTTTGTGTTATTTCCAGACTAACCTTTCATCATGGATATAATGTGGCCAACTGAAGGTATTGTTAAAATGCTGAATGTTCTATCAATAAACACCTTAGTTTAGTAAACCATTCCTTTGAGGAGAGAAACATTAGAGAGGCATTATTTTTTCCTTGCAGAACAGAAACAGACACCATTAAAGAAGAACAGACATAAAGCCACATTTTAGCGCAACTGTACTGTTAATTGAGAATTTTTGTCTTCTGATGGATGCAAATCACGTTCACAGATTAAAGTAATTTTCTGTGGCCTAAAGGAAATTTTCTGGAACCGGTCATTAAATTTTTGTTTAAGCATTTTCATATGTGCAGAAAACTTGTTTGCACAAAAAAATCTATATTTTTATCACAGCCCTTCAGAAATACATCTCATTAGCAGTCTGTGATTTGTATGTTGGCTGCAGGAAAGCAATGTAGTGATACAAAGTTCAAAAATGCAGGGATCAGCAGAAATTATTTTCAGTGTATAACACATAAATTCTTACAGTAAGTTTTTGGAAACTTCAGATGAACAGATTTTTTGCATGCTCATCCTGCCACTGAAAGTGTAGAGGGAAAGTACCTCTACACTATTGATGATGGACTAAGCAATCCAGCCTCCCAAACCAGAAAACATTATAATTTACAAAACCTTGCCAACCATTACCTACATTTGAGCATTTTACAAGCTTTCACCTCAGTCTGGAATGAATTAGTGAAAATTTGCTGTTTACCAGGTGTTAAAAATGTTTCAGTTAGCAGTTGTATAAAGCACAGCAGTTTGTGACAGAAATAATTAAATTATCTTTTGCTTATCTTTTTCAGTGAAAATGAAGAAGAGAAATAAGTTAAAAATAATCCCCTTTGAAGTAAGATTAGAAGTACCAAAATAAAGACTTGTTTCAAAAATACAAATGCTTACTGATCTGTTATGAATACTTGAATTTTACAAGATTTAGGAAAAAGTGCAAATGCGAGACAACTTACTTTTCATTAAGTGCCCATTTGTTAAAAACACATCCTTTATTTTATGTCATTTTTTTTAGAATATCTCATTCCTCTCCTTTTAGATATTAATTTAGAGCTTTGTCAGATAAATGCTTTACTTTCAGTGTAGAAAACATACTTACTCTTTCTCCAGAATTTTTTTTCAGCCAGCTGAAAAATGATTTACAGTCATCAAGAGAAAATCTACATTGCATACGTATGATGCATCTCTTGCAGCTGAATACCTTTTAATGTTCTTTTATTCTTCTGAGATCATTTTGCTGAGACTTTGGAGTGTGTAAAAACAGTACAGTTTTAGTAACACCATACATGAAAAAAACTGAGTCCCCAAATTGACAATTTTCTACGCACACATGCTGCTATGCACAGTCCTATTGATCCAATAAAAGACATTTCCTTTTTAAGATCCCTCAAGCTACTCTTCAGATTTGCAACAGGCATCTAAAAATGTCTGGTCAACTGCATTTTGTTCTTTTGCTACATTCTCTGTATACTCATAAACTTATACACGCGCTCATTTGTGACCAGTGCTGTCTTGTGTGAATTTTCTGTCATTCCTGCTAGCGACTGTGCACTTTGGTATTAAGTAAGAAGTAGAGTGTTTTTCCTCCTTTTCTTTTTCTTTCAAATTGCCAATGGGGGAATATCAAATACCTCACTTACAGTTCTCATGCTGGTTTGCATGTGAAAATTTTCAGAAAGTAACAAAGATATAGAATAGGTATTTGTGAGAGCTGAATCAGTCCAAAGTGTCTACAGCAGTCATATAACTCATACATTATACAGATAAAAATGCCCTGTGTTTCAGAAGACATTAGGGAAAATTTAGTACTTGAAAGGGCTCCAAACTATACTCATTTCTTTAAAATATCAGAATTTTTCTGCCTAATTGGATTAAGATTAATTTTATTAAAAGATGCCTGAATCAGTTAAATTTTCTGTGATACAAAGTGAACTAAAATGAAAACACTAATGATAATAGTCATGGTTTCTATTAACAGTTCACATCTGCAGTTAACTTGAAACAGATGCTTTTCAGTTTAAGCCGTTGTTTTTAACTTGAATGTGACAATATGTTTTGATGTTTTCTCCTTAATTGTAAAATTATGTAATGAAATCTCTTTAGTATGTGTGTGGTAAATTGCTGACGCCTTTGTTTTTCCAAAAGTCTTTGGTAAAATTTCTCATGCCTTTGTTACTATTGCTTGTGACAATCAGGTGATTCCTCCTATCAGAGCAAAAGGTTCATTCGGGAATTCTGGAGGGGTCTCAGCAGGACTGGAAACATAAGTATTCATCTCTAAGCCTTTCCAAAACTTGGCCAGACTGGGCTTTCCTGAAAACAAGGATTGCCAATGGAGATTTTAGTGCTCCATCGAAATATATCTTGATGATTTCTAATGAACTAAGAAATAGTATTTAGTATAATGTATAATGTAACACTTCAGTGGAAATCAAATGATAGATTGCTGCAGTATCTTCTCAACTTGGTGATTGTGCAGGTGATTTTCACATAATGAAAAAGACTGAAATTGCAAATGGCAGTTCATCACCCAACAGGAAGCTTATGTGACTAGGGAAAATGTCTGTGTCTGCTTATTAATTCTAGATCAGATCGTAGTGTCTCATAGTAACAATAAGATAATTATAGAATCATTAAGGTTGTAAAGGACCTGCAGGGATGATTCCACCACCTCTCTGGACAGCCTGTTCCAATGCCTCACCACTCTTCCTGAGAAGAAATTTTTTCCTAATATCCAACGTGAGCTTTCTCCAGTGCAACTTGAGGCCATTCCCTCTCACCCTGTCAATGTTACCTGGCCAACCCCCAGCTTGCCACAACCTCCCTTCAGGCAGTTGTTAAGAGCGATAAGATCTACCCTCTGCCTCCTTTTCTCTAAGCTAAGCAGTCCCAGTTCCCTCAGCCTTTCCCCACAAAACTTGCGCTCCAGATATTTTGCAGTTGTGTTTTCCTTCTCTGGGCACACTCCAGGGTCTTAGTGCTGTTCTCAGGGTGAGGTCCCAAAGTAGAACATAGTATTCCACGTGCAGCCTCAGATTTACACAATTGTAGGGGTTGGAAGGGTCACAGATTTGAGTACAGAGGGACAATAATTTCCCTGCTCCTGCTTGCTACACTATTTCTGATACCAGCCAGGATGCCATTGGTCTTCTCGGCCACCTGGGCACACTACTGGCTCATGTTCAGCTGCCTGTAGACTAACATCTACAGAAATTTTTCTGCCACGAAGCTTTCCAGCCACTCTGCCCCAAGCTTGTAGTGTTGCCAAGGTTTGTTGTTACCAATGTGCAGGACTCAGTATTTGGTTTCACTGAACCTCATACAATTGTTCTAATTCCCATCAATTCAACCTATTTAAATGCCTACATAGAGCTTTCTTACTCTCAATCACATTAATCCTTTATCCCAACTTGGTGTCATCTGCAGACTTACTGTGCATGCACTCAATCCCCTAATCTAGGTGATCGACAAAGATATTAAACAGAACAAGCCCAATACCAACTTCTGGGGAATATCACTCATGACCTTGCCAGCTGAATTTAACTCCATTCACCACCATTCTGGCCCATTACTCCAGCCACTTCCTTACCCAGCGAAGAGTGTACCTGTCCACACCACGGATTGTCAGCTTCTCCAGTATTGAAGGCTTGAAGTCTCCATAGATAATGTCAACAGAGTTTTCCTCATCCACTAGGTGGATCACCTGAACATGTAAGGAGATGAGGTTGGTCAAGCAGGACCTGCTTCCATGAGCATGTCTTGGCCTGATCCCCTTTGCTTTGTGATCACACTGAAGATGATCTGCTTCATGAATTTCTCCAAAATCAAGTTCTAGCTAAAGGATCTGTAGTTCCCTGGATCCTCATTCCAACCCTTCTTGTAGATGAGCATCACACTGTCAAGACAGAAATGAAAAATCTCAGTTAACTTTAAGTCTTCTGAAAACAGGAGTAAAATTATAATTGAAGAACACAGTTTATTCTTCAAAAGACATTGGAAATGCGTATGTAATGTAGGTAGACCATGTAGGTCCAAAAATTGAAGTCCTTGTGAGGTTTAAGACTGAAGCAAGAAAAGAAGACACGCGCAGAACTTAATAATTGGGCTTATTCTAAAAGAATGAGAATTAATTATTTAAACATTGAGGAAACTGGATAGGATTTTCATAACTCAAGAGCTCAGCTGGTAACTTCTAGGAAAAAATAAGCAGAGAAGCCTTCTGAATAGCAAGATTGTACTTTGGAGCTTGGTTGATTTAATGGGAAATCAGCTAGAAAGTCCAGGACAAGGATAGATGGATGATCATTGTGGAACTCTTGTGTTCCTCACAGAGCAAAGGGGATGTGATTAGACAGATTATGATAATAGAGGTAAGTGTTTTACAGCCCAGACCTGGCTACCCAAATTTTTTCTGCAAACATGAGTGAATAATAGAACAGTGAAATACAGGACATATGTTAATTTACAGGGAGAGTACTATTATTTGGCCTCTTTTACAGAAGTGACACCACTGAACGCTCACCTGGATCTATATATAGTTTTCAAATTAGCAAGTGCGTATTTGTATATCTGTGGAAGGAAAAAATATGCCATTTTTAGTGTTAGCCACTGTGACTGAATAGGTAGACATATCTTATCAACTGTAGAAGGCTAACAGAATCTCCCTGAAAAAGATGCACATTAATGTTAAATGAACTCACCTTTCTGTAAAAGCAATCCATAAGAAAATATATTACGTTTGGCCACTGTGTGAGTAGCCTGGTAGATAAGAAGAAAATACAGCACTCATTTGGGACATGCTTTCAAATTTCATTGTGGATCGCTATTTTACTTTGGGGTATATTGAATTATAGGATGGCTTGAATTGGAAGGGAAATCAAAGATCATTTAGTTCCAATTCTCTGCCATGGGCAGGGCTGTCACTCACCAACCAGATCAGGCTGCCAAGGGCCCCAACCAACCTGGCCTTGAACACCACCAGTGATGGGGCATCCACAGCTCCTCTGGGCAGCCTGTGCCAGTGCCTCATTGCTCTGTGAGTGAAAAATTTCTTCCTCCCTCATATCTAATGTAAACCTACCATTGTTACCTAATACTCTTCTCCTTTGTCTTGTCACTGCATTCCTTGATGAAGAGTCCCTCCCCAGCTTTCCTGTAAGCCCATTTTAAGAACTCATTTGTTCTGACTTCCAATTGAATTGTACAAGAAAGAAGATAGATCTTATAGATGTTCAGTTTGGATATATATATATAGGACTGTTTTCTTTCTTCTTGCTTAAATAGTTTGATTACTGTGAAATCTGCCCCTTTGTTGTTTTGCCCCAAAGTCTTAGAAAGCCTTGTGAGATGTGCTTACCTACTGTAGGTCATCATATCCACAGTAATACTTTTCCAGACTAAAGGTCTCCCTGTACTAGTAGTTCCCCTTCAAAAGTCTAGAGCAAGTCTCCTTAAGTATTTTCTCAGACTGCGACTATTTCCAGCACAGGAAAATTTCTTAACTGAATGTGGTTTTGCATTTAGTAACCCTCAGTGGATTTCTTCTCTATGTATTTGCCTGCTCTCCTCCTCAAACTGTGTAAACTATTAGGAACCACAAAATCACTGGGGGACTACTATTCTCTGTGTGAAGAACACCTGTTTTTTCTTTTCCCTCTCCCTCTCCCTCTCCCTCTCCCTCTCCCTCTCCCTCTCCTTCCCATCCCTGTTGCCTCTCTCTAATACCCCTGTTTTACTCACAGCTGTGCTGGGACAAGGGAACATGGAGTTGTTCATACTGTCCAGATTTTGGGTGAATGAAGAAATGCCTATAGTAGCTTAATGATGGTTTCTCATTCCTAAAACTGCTAATTTTTTTTACTCCTTTGGTTTGCCTGTTAATGAGAGCTGAACTCATGTTTTCATGAACTTTATATGTCTTTAACATCCTTCTCTTTCATTTTAATCTTCATCTAATTTAAAAAATGTGTCACTTTATAGTAGTGAACACTGAATTTCAGTTACAATTTGTTGCTTCTATAGTCATTTTTCTCTCAATTATTCACAGTCTCCCTTTGCCCTCAATTATCCTGAATAACTCAGAACCATGGATAAAATTTCTGCTAAGCGTAATTGCTTCTAGCTCACCTTACTGCTAGGGCTTTTTATTCTTATAGTATTATTTTTTATTCCACTTTATTTCTTCCTGATTTGGTATGAAGGAGTTAGGCTTGAGGTACCCCAGCAGTTTCAAGAGGGTTAATACTGCAAATGAGCACTTGGGGATTGGGAAATATCTGTTCTGTAAATCTGCAATTTTTTACTCTAATTTCCATCAGATCATCTTTAATTGCAGCCACCATATGCAAGTATTATGGATCCTTGGGAAAGCTTGCCAGGAAAAAGCTTTGTATGAATATGATTTATTTTGAATTTGCTCTTTTCAGTATTACCATTTAGACTTGAATGCATATTTATATAGAGGTCTTTATTGTTCTGCTCCTGAAGATATAGGTGTTCAGATTTTTTTTCAGATTCACTTAATTTTTATGCACTAATGTGTTAATGACTTCCTAGGGTTAGCTTTGTCAAAACTCCACGTGAAAACATCTGACTGTTGCTCCAGAAGTTATTGCTCAGATGTCTCTTCAAAACATGAATGTTGAATTTCTGCCTGGGTAAGATCTGGGAACAGCAGAAAGTGGCTTCCTCTCTCTCCACCCCCCCCCCCCCCCCAGTGGAGTTACTCCATTCAAGGGGAAGTACCTAAGAAGCACAGAAGGATGTCTTCCTTCTGGTGTGCAGATAGGAGGTCTGGATGAGGATCTGGTAGCCAGGAGAGATTGGAACAGGTGCAGCAGGCAGGTGGGACAGGGATCCTGTGCCAACATCAGTCCTGGGGGCTTGCAGCTATGAGTGTCGGTGTTTTAGGGAAGCTTCTGAAAGTGTTCCTGTCAAGGACTGAGCCACCTGGATACTCCTTGCTCTCATTTAAGGCCAAATGGTTTTCTCACCCTGAGAAACAGCCTTATCTCAGCATCCTTGACTCTTTCATAGTAGTTTATACATCTTATACACCAATTTTACAAGGGAAAGGCAAGGTGTTCTCTCACCAGCAGCCATGAAATCCTGCCAGAGCATAGTTGGCAAATGAGGCCATTCCTCTCCTGTGCATCACTACTGGTGAAGTTCTGGAAGGGCAGCACAGTAATGCCCGTGGTCCCCTGGCGTTTTACCATCAGCAGCTGCTCAGAAACCTCAGATCATAGAATGGCTTGGATTGGGAGGGATGTCTAGTTCCCATCTCTTGGCCACAGGCAGGGTTGTCAGCCCCTAGGTCAGACACCAGGTCAGATTTACCAGGGCTCCATCCAGACTGGTCTTGAACCCTTCCAGGGATGGAGCATCCACAGCTTCTCTGGGCAGCCTGTGCCAGTGCCTCCCCATCCTCTCTGTGAAAGAAGCAACAGAAGGTAGGTAAGAAACAACAGAAACTACTGCCCTATCTCAGAGCTGTGCTGCCTTTGGATCAACCAGGCAAAGACATTCAAAAGAATTAATCCACATTTACATCAAGACTGGATTCAGACCACCTCTGCCATTCCCATATGGACCTCTGTGCTGATGGAGGCAGGAAGCAGGGCTCTACAACCCCAGGGAAACATGAAGGTAGAGTGAATGGGTCTGTTCTGAGAGGGGTTATTTTACCATCTGTGGAGAAAATATTAATTCTGATTTCATCTCTGCCCCTGAATGGACTGGTGGCCCTGGTGCAGATGTTTAATAAAGACTACCTTCCATTTTAGCTTAGTCATATGCATTGCCTAAACATTATGTAGTGAATTTTGAAATTAATATTTGTAAAACATTTTGAATCTGGTAAGCAAACCCTCTAAATGCCAACCTCCTGCTGTTTTTGGCCTGTTTCCATACCACAGTACTTGCTGTTCTGGTATTCCTCTGCAGCATAAGAGTGTTCCCCTATACAGCACAGGTAGGTTTTTGGCTCTCAGTTCCTGAATTTGCCTTTGATATGTTGTTCAAATGCTTGTGTCATTTAACCATCCTTTGCTTCACTTTTTCAGTATTTGCAGAGGTTACAAAAATATCTAGGCAGCCATCATGAATTATGAAATAAGAGAACCTGATGAACACTGCTGTGTGTTTTTATGGGCTCATGTGAAAGATAACAAGTGTGCCAAGTACTCCAGTTTTTACTGCTGTTATTGTTTGGTTTGATATTTACTGTTTAGCATGATAGAAAACCTTTACAATGGAAGAGAGGGCAGCTCATACAAAGGAAATCTTTCCTTGGTCAGTTTGAGCTCACATACCAGATACTTAGCATATAGTGTAGTAGATGTGTCTGGCAGAAGAAAAAAGAGAAACAGAGGAAAAATGTGGATGCTGCAGTTCTGTTTTCACCAGGCGCTGGCCAATAAATTATGTCTAGACTTTGTCCCTCGACCACTATGCAGAAGGTCTGGACTGAACTACCTATAATAAATTAATTGCGGTGCGAAAAAAATCACAGTGGGAAAAGAAGCAGGGTCTTCATTTCAGCTTCTCATATAACTTCTCTGCCAATAAACAGCTTTACTGTCGTAGCCCAGCCAGCAGGCACTTTTTTGAAAACTTGTACTGAAGCCCAGACTTTCTTGCAATATCACAGTTCACTGACTTGCCAAATAGTTTCTGGGTAGATAGCACATCTGTATCTGGATCCATCCCAGTATTTCCTTATACAGCTAGGCTCCATCTGAAGTGTTTTACATAAAACCCTTTGTAACCTCTTCTTGTTTCAAGCTTTGAAATCAAAAGAATGATGAAATATTTAATTATCTATGTGTCCTGCCCAGACTTTTTCATTACTTACCTTTAGCTGTGCAAGAGGAGGAGAATAAACACCCAAGCAAGGGATTTTCTGAAAAGAGGACTGCATCTGCGTAGGCTGTGGGAAGGGTCAGCTCCAGTTTTCTGTCAGGGTTCTGTAACCCTGTGTCTGGTGTCAATGAGAGAAAAAGACATGACACCTCTCCTGAGCTCTGAGCCAGCTCGAATTCATCCGGCACGTGGCATGGAAACTATTAAATGAAAAGGTCCACCATTTTTAGAGCCACTCTTCATCTGGCAGATGCAATTTGCACCTGCCAAAGACATGCCCATGTTGTTATGGCTGCAAAATGAGTTATGGCTGTGAGGCTCAGCATGTGCCACTTCTGCTCCCTGATTTATATTCCCACTGATGTAGTCAGAGATGTGAACCTCCTCAGGTTTCAGCAATGAAGTGCAGACGTGGATTTTCTGACAAGAATTTGCTCTTTCACGAGTGCATCCCACTGCACAGCTTTATTTCAGTAAGATGAGAGAGTTTAGATCAGACGTAGAATAAAATAAAATATGTAACAGCTACTTTATACTCACTCGGCATTTATGTGATGCTTTGCTTTTACAATGTAGTTGTGTTCATTCCTGCCTTAAATACAGAATTCTTACTCTAGTGGGTATGGCTTGCTGTTGCTGATGGGTGGGGTGCTGGGTGGGTGGCTACTTCTCCTCCTTCTGCTGGTTGTGATCAGGGAACCCAGGGCCAGCAGGTAGGGAGGGTGTTGATACTTGAGGCATGGTGATCTGTACTTGCCAAGTCTTTGTTGAGCTGCAGTGTCAGCTTTGGGTTTGCCCTAGGTCAGGAGGAGGGTGAGCTGAGGTATTCTCTTGCTCGGTTTTACATGTGGGCTATTCACTCCTCAAATGGATGATCATGAACACCCTGAAATTGTGCTCTAGGAACACGCAAAGCATCCAGTTGGACACAGAATCACACAGCATCATGGAGTTGCTGAGGTTGGTAGGAAGCTCTGGAGGCCACTTGGCCCAACTCTTGCTCCAGCAGGGACACCCAGAGCAGAGTGCCCAGGGCCATGTCCAGGTAGCTTTGGAAAATCTCCAAGGAGGAGGCTCCACAGCCTCTGGTCAACCTATGTCACTTCTCAGTTACCTACAAATGAAAAAAGTGTCTTTTGGTGTTCACATGAATTCTCTAGCACACTAGTTGGCATCCATTGGTTCTTATTCTGACCCTGGGCACCATTGAAGAGAGCTTTACTCCACCCTCTGCACACTCTCTTTAGTTAGTTGTGGATGCTGATAAAATCACCTGAGTTTTCTTGTCTTCAGCCTAAACAGTCCCAGATTTCCCTCATATGCTCCAGTCCTTTCATCGTCTTCATGGTTTTTCGTTGGACTCTCTCCCATGTGTCCATGTTCCTCATGCAGTGGGAAGTCCAGAACTGGACACAGAACTCCAGGTGTGCCCCCACCATCACTGTAGCAAGGTCATATTGCTTGCTTGTGCTAAACTTGATCATCAGGACCAGGCTGCCTTCCAGCTGGATAGCCAACAGCATATCTTGGTGCCTGGGGCTGTTCCTGCGAGCTGGGCACACAAACCTAATGTGGGTTTTGGGATAATACGTAGCAGTGAAAGGCTTGGTGAGCTTTTTATTTCAGGCCTCTGAGACTGAGAACTGTTTAAAAACAAATACACAAATAAATAGAATGCAAGCACCACACAATTTATTTATTTAGCTGTAAGTATGAAGATTGTGGTGAAGAGGAGCTGAAATTAAGCAGTGGATTTCACAATATTTCATCTATCTAGAGCCTCACAGTCCTGTGCTAACCCCTGAGATGTGCCAGAGAGTTTTCTTTTCCATTGTTTCTCCCAAGCAGCAGCTTGGTGTCTCTGGATCAGCATCCTTTGTTCTTCTGTCCTTGGATAGCTGTGGATCCATGATTGTTCTCAGGCAGAGCCAGAGGTGGAATCACCATCAAAGCTATCAGTTTTGGCTAAGCCTCTTACAGATTTTTAAGTATTAATCTTTTTCCAGATCAAGGACTTGGTGAGTTAGGCCAGTGCAGTCACACAGAAAACATCTCAGTAAACAGGCCAGCACACAACATGAGTAAATCGTTGCACAGCAGAGCCAAGTTTATTGTTTGAAAACAGCATTAGGACATTCTATAAGGCAATAAACTTTAGTCATTCATAAGCCAGGGAATAAAAAAAATTGCAGCATGGTGTTTGAACCTGAAAGTTTTAGCATGTTATTTGATGCATCATATCTTCAATGGGTCTATAATTACACATTAGCATATTATTTCTCAAAGAATATCCTCTAACTTTCCCTGTGACCACAATTGTTCACATGTGCAGAATTTTGTAGTGCTTTTCATCATTGTGTCTTGTTTCCTCAGAATATATAATTTATTTGTTTTTCTCTTTGAGGCACATACACATTCATACAACCCAACATTTTTTTATAGCTGTACCATAAAGTTGTTTCTCAAAGTAACTGAATATGTATCTTTACTAGCTATGTGAAAGAGGATTTTTGATTTCTACCTAAGCTTTAATTCTAGTTTCTCTGAAGTCCATAGCAGAAATACTTTTGAGGTTACTGATGTACAATTATATTAATAGGAACCAAATTGTGTCAGAAAAACAGATTTGCACTGCAGTATTTGTAGATAAATTGAAAATCCACTCATATACATTACATATTTTGATTAACAATTTTGTTACAGCAAAAGTGACTAAAAACATTGTTCAAAATTAAAAATATATGTAGTATGGAAAGAGAGAGTTTGGCCTTGTTAATACTGCAGTATATGAATATGCTTGAGGAGGCAGTACATGTAGTCGGTCTTGGTTTGATAGTCTTGCTTCTTGATGAACAGGGTTCTCAGCAGTCTTTGAGTGCTGTTGAATTGTGATGCCCTAAGCAGGAAAGTTATTAAGGTGCCGGTCTCTATAGGATGAGTGGAACACAGCTGGCAGTGGGAACTGATGTAATCAAATCATCCTGTACAGCCCCCTAAGTCCAACAACCAACAATGTGCAGTAATGAAGGACTTGACATGAACCACCATAATGGTCTGTAGATCAAAGTCATATCACCGCTGTCATTTACTTTAGCCGTCATTTACTTTAGTTCACTTCATGGGGATGTTGTAGGGTGCAGAACTATTTGAGTGCAGAACCAGGACACACTGGGAAGAGTAAGAGTGAGGAGGACAGGAAAATCTGATTTGGGAGCAAAAGAATACATGACTTTTAGGTGGAGTACACATCAGTGTAGCTGGGTAATTTTTAGATGATCAGAGAAATGTATTTCAAGTGTTCGATAAAGTCTTGCAGGAGCTCATACTTGGCTTCTCTGGTGCTTGTCATTGCTTTGGATGTTCTGTGCTTGTCTGGTTGGTCTGGGGAATTCCCAAAATCATCTCTCATTTGATATGAATGGCTTGGAAATGAGGCAGTCTTACATTGAAGGGTTCAAATTAAAAAATTAAGCACTTTCATACTGATGTTTATTGTTTGTTTCTACATTTCTTTCCCCTCCCCAAAAACTGCACTATTTCATCTTCTCATCCAAATGTGGGATAGAATTACTTGTGAAATATCAGAATGTCTGTTTCAACAGAATTTGCTGGGTTTGGCTTTTTAATCAGAACTACTCAAAAAAAGAGAAAAAAAAAGAATCACTTGGGATTACCTGTGCACTTATACCCACCAAGATATCTACAAGTTCAATTAGAGACCTGGGAATGGAGCTGTGCATGCAGTAAAACATATGAAATAAATCAGTTCAAACTAAGAAAATTTGCTCACCCACCTCTTCATTGCTGGAATGAATCTTGAGTATGTTTCCACTAGATGTTGCTTTGATTGTCAGGACTGATTAAATATTTTTTCCTTTCAACTCTGAAGAGATGCTTTCAATAAATTTTTAATATTTTATCTGAGCACTGCGGTTGCTGGCTCCCATTAGTAATGAATTCTGTCCAGTGATATTTTGATTTGACTAAAAACACAGAATTTTGCTTTTTTTCAGTTACTCATTTGTTGTGCTCCAAATGGTTGAGTACCTAAAGGCTGAAGGATGCTAGAAATAAAAAAGACCAAACATTGACTGGCAACCAGGTCATTGAATTTAAATAGATGTTATACTGTATGTGAATATGTTGGGTGTTTTTTTCCTAATTAATTGCTTCTATGTTATGATTCTAAGTTTTCACAAATTAAGCCAGTAAGCTTTAATAAAAATGCCTGTCACTAAAAAGCTGTGCAAGCTATGTACAAGTGATGGGTAGCTGGGTAGGATGTATGCATTTAATGCAGCTTATCCCTTCTTGTGTGTCTTCAGGCATCTGTGAATAAAAAAGTAACTTTGATTTTTTTCTGAAGGCTACAGTCACCCCCCTTCTCTGTGGCAAACTAGATTCTTCCTATCTTGCTTTTGTGTTCCCAGGGTCTTCCAGAAGATTAACTCTAGTCACTTGTTCAGAAATCTCATTTTCAAGCTCTCAGGCAAATGATACCCGCCCCTGGTTATTTATTATTAATTCCTTTCACTGACTTATTCAAAAACCTTCTATTAGCTTCATCTCTATATGAAGGACAGACATTTTGTGGCAGAAATGGCTTACAGCAATTATGGAAGCTACTATCTTAGTAGGAATATCTCTCCTCTATTACACATGCTCCTGCCAACATCAGGCTTTGGGATTGCTTGGCTTGTTAATAGCTATTCACTATATATGCAACTACTTAACTTCTGGAAGGTGGTCATCCCCAGTCAGTTCAGATTTGTAACAACTACTCAGGTTAAAGCAGGGAACTGTTATCCTCAAACAACCCGTGACAAGCTGAAGTATCTCAGTAGGGAGATGAGAAATGACAGAAATAATAGACATAGCAGATGTGTTGCTGATTTGGGTATTATGGTGAACTTTGAAAAGGAAATAAAGATAAATTGAGAAAAGCAAAAACTGCATTTTATTTAGATTATCAAGTTAGAAACGCTGAGGAATATGAGAGCATTTGGAAAGGAATGAAAGGACATTTTAGCAGAGCTTGAACAATTCATATTAATGAATTAAAGATTTGGGCTTAATTGTAATGGACATGACAAATAGTTAAGGCATTAAATAATCATCACTGGGCCTGTTAACATATTTAGAAACCTTCTGACCTTTGAGAAATCAAATTAATCTAATTTGTTTTTTATCAATAATCAAACTTCCCTCTTTTAAAGCGGTAGATTTTAATGAAGTACTGAAAACAACTAATTACCCTTTGAAGAGCCTGGTGGGTGTTGATCTTTGCAGCTCAAATCTGCAGTCATTTTCTTTCATGATTCCTTCAGCATGTCTCAGTGCTTGCTGAATGTCTGAACAATTTGGAAGATTTTTTGTGTACAAGAAAGGTGGTGTTTTCCTGGATTTAAATAACTGTGGGCTTTCAGCTGCTTTAATGTCATTAGCTAACATTTCCAAATGTTTGGTGTATGGGTAGATCAATGGCTTTATTAATTTAAACACATTACTCCCCTCACCCTACCCTATTTCAAATCTGGCTTTTGTTTAAAGCACTCCATAACCTCAGACTTATTCTAGGTTAAATGTGATATTAATCAAGCTGTGGATAAAGGCCACATATATGACTGAAGCTGTGTTTATTAGCTTTAGTGAAGCCTTTGATTTGGTCACACATTCTTTGCTCTTAACAAAGCCTCAGAATAATACAATACGGGTTTTATGTCAATCCTTAAATTGGTTATCATCAAATTTAAGTAATAATGGAAAATAAACTATGCTCACTATAGTGGCATATGATCTGATTTTAAACTCTATGGTGCAGGTGTTCTTGATGGTATTCCTCTATTGCACTGCTTGTTTTCTTTTGAAATGTCATATTCAATATGTGTAGACAAGTAGAATATCTAATTCTGTAAAGGACATCTTTTCCCTATAAATTCCACCCTTAGTCAAAAAGTAGACTTTATTCGTTCTTTGCATCTCATGCAAGACATGTTATGAGGAAGTAAAAACTGGAGATGTGCAAATACTTAATTATGAGCTCAATCTACACAGTGAAAAGAGAGAGCTGTTTTGAGGTTGTGTGCATATATGACCATTCTAATGACCAACAGGCATTTGATCCACATGATTGCGAATCTCACAGCTTGATTCTTTTTTCAGTGTGCTGTATCTGATCCCTGACCAGGTTTTGGCAGGTGGTATAAAACCAGACTGGATCCCTTGAATTGAAGGATTTAATTTTTACGTTATTCTGGACTACCACAGTGTATAAAGCAAGAAAATTTGCTGTAATCCTGTTTTTGAGCTGGAAGGGCAGGGAGCAGAGGAAAAATGTGATACCCTCTTATAGTTACAGTGGTATAGCAACAGACTATTTTGTGTGCATATATATACCAACAGTATAACAGATGTGTGAAAAAGCATTATTATATCTGTGAAGAATGTGGTCACCAGAGCTTGGAGCAAGGTTGTGCCTCCCACAGAGACAGTGGGTAGAAAGGTTAGCCTTTATCCCCGTCATGGACAAATTAATATAATGCCTGTAGGGCAAGTTTCAGGACTTTGTTGTGACTTGGTCTCCATGTCTGCTTTTGACTTACATGGACAATAATTTCCCAAAATACAGGGAAACCCAAAGGTTAACATAATTTTCCCTTTGAATAATAAAGCTTTGCAATGTATAGCCACTTATGTGGTCCCTGGAGCAGTGAGTCAGTCCATTACAATGAGAAAACCTGATTAAGAGTATAGGAACTTAAACTGCTGACACTTTTTTTTCATTTTGCCTTCTCTTGCCAAGATTCAGTGGCTGGGTGCTAAAAGTAGAAAAAATTCCAATTGTAAACATAGAGTAATTTTTACCATGAGGAGAATTAAGATCTTGAACCTACACAGAGATGTGATTCAGTAATTGACACATGGACACTTAGTGCTTCAGCACTAGTCAGTGCATGAAATGATTCTGTGGTAAAAGAAAAAGACGCTTGAGTCCTCTGTTAGGATAAGTTGATTAAATGGCAGAGGCTGTTTTGAACTGGAGACTAGGAATCATAGACCTAAAATCTTTTCATCTTTAGAAAGGAGTGCTTTGTGAGGATTTTGTATTTTATTTTTCTAAATAATACTGTTGCTGTTAACTAAATTATAAGACATTTCTCTGTAATGTTATTGTTTCCAGTGATGCCTGCTACAGTTGTCTGGATCTCTTTGAAAACTGGCATCTGCTTTGTTGCACCTCTGTGCAGCTTTGAAAAACAGACATGCACTTTTTAACCTTCAATCAACTCTTTTTTCAAAAGCAAGGGAGAGAGTTTTTCAAATACAGCAGTTTCCAAATATTTTCTGGAAGAAAGTTTGCATTAATGTTCAGCACAGTTAATCTCTGCAAAATGTAATAGCTTCCATACAGCCACCCTGGATAGTGGAGCTCCAGGAATGCCTAGGAAAAGCAGTCAGATAGGAGCTCTAACTCTTTTGCTGTTGTGATATTCCAAAGAGTAATTGGATCAGGTAGTGCAGGGTTCCATGTCCAAATTGAAAGTACTGGGGGACATTACAATCTGAATTTCCATTTTGATTTTATTTGCTCTGAAAAATTCTGTTCAGGCAAATTTTCTTGTAAAAAGGCTTTTTAATACTGTGTGACAGTTTTTCCAGTGTTACTTGATTTTGCATCCATCATTGAACGGCCCTTGGAGCCATGTGTGGTCTCCTAGTTCAAGTAACATTGTCAAGAACCTGCTCCAGTGTCTACTTGCTTTCACAAGATGTGATCCTCTTTCTGACTACAGTCTTTCTGGGGAGCTACTGAGACTCGACAAAGCTTTGACAAAATAGTTTTTAATTTGAGAGTTAGCCAAGGAAATATATGACGGAGTAGGATGTAATTGCCAGAACAACTGAAATGGCTTCCAGCTTGATGTGGAAGTCATAGCAATTCCCAGGCAAAAAATGGCCAAACTGATTCTGTGAATAGCTTGGCAGTGGCAGCCAAGTAGCAGATGAAAGATTTCCAAAATATGGCTTCATGTCAATCAATGTATGGGCAGTGAATCTGCCCTTGAAAAGAGGCTGTCAATCTGTGTACATACGTTGATCATTAGAGATGCACTTGAGCAGTTGGATCAGCCATTTGAGAGGAGATACTATGAAAAACAATATTTCTCTGAGATATATAAATGGTCCAGAGGGATTGGCACCATTTTTTTTTAACATATGTTTTTTTTTTCCAATAAAATTCCACAGAGATGTATGATGTTTAGAAGACAGATTAAGAAAATGGACAACTGTGACCACAGACCACAGTAAGTGTTATTTTCAAGATAATTTATGAAATATCATGTCTTGGTGACAGTATATTTTTTTCTATGGTGAAAATCTTAGGGGTCAAAAATAGAATAGATTTTCGGCTTCTCATCAGCAACTTAAGGAGCTTAAATATAGCATACCTTCACATTAAAGAGAAAGAAAAGATAATGCAGGGCAATGTCTGACCACCTCAGTTTACAGTGTATCAAAATCAATACAGACAATCCAGGAATGAATAACTTTGTCTGCATTTACTGTAGGGTTTTGATACCTTTGCCAACTGCTGCGATTTTTAGAGATATTTGCAATGTATGGAGCTGGCAGTACCACAAGATTGTATGGCTGGTAATTGTGTTGCTCTCCTGTTTAACTATTCAGGTGGCACTGTGAGTTGATGTAGTTGATGCCCCTTCTCTTCCATCTCACTGTCTCTTCATCACATCCAGTGGAGTGAGAGCAGTGGAATTAGGACAAAGGTAGTGTTGGTTGCCAGATTTCAAAGATTTCTAGACCTCTTTATTTCATAATTGCAACACTATAACAACACTGATTAAAATTAAAGGATATGTATTTACTAACTTAATCTTAGTACAATACAGGGGCTTAAGGGGCTGAGAATACTGAGTAACTTTGATCTCCATAAACCCTTATTAGCACAGGTACCGATACAGTCAGCTGCAGAGTCACTCTACATACTTGTAGCTACATACTATGTAACTAGCTGTCCAACCAACAGATTAAATTACCTCATTTATCATCATGTGATCTGTTTTTAATCAGTTCACTTCAGTTGATGGTTTCTTAAAACTGTCTTTTTTGAATTATTTTTTCAGAAACACATAAAACACTCAAAATAACTTCCTGAGGGTGTCTAAATATACTATTTATTTTCTGTCATTTTTTAATTGTGTGAGTTACACATTTCCTCTACTTTATGATGTAGCTACTTTCTTAGCTGTCAGAGATGGAGTTTACAGAAATGTGATGTGATGATGACATGATCTGATAAAAAACTTTTTTTGCATCTATTACACTGTGCTGGCTCATGGAGTCTGACATTTACTGCTCTGGATGACCAGTATTCCATGAACAAATGTCAGACTAGATTTAAAAGAGCAGGTTGTACTACTAGTATTGGAACAAAGATGAGATGTCAACGGTTTTGCTTGCCAGTCATAAATTGCTGGTCTTAATTAAAGTGTAATAAAAAATTTAATTTGATCAAAGTGTGTAGCACCCATTGTAAGCCTACTGTTTCATCAAGCAGATTTATACTCTTTGCTTTCTTCTCAATGTACTCCAGTAATTAGTTCTGGCTATTACTATATTTGGTATTATAAACACACCTCTTCTGATGATCTACAGGCCAGGATTTAGTGTTATTAGGACTGACCTGGTTTGATTCCCTGACAAGGGAAACCTTTCAGTCTCAAGATTTTCAGAAACCACTGTGTCTGGCGTGCCAGCAGGAGAAAAGTGGAATTTAACAAACTGCATATGCTGACACTGAGGTGTGTAAAGAGCTTAAAATTATTGGTCTTGGAAGAAACTATTTAGTTAAACCAGTAAAGAATGGCTGTCTCAGACACTCATAAATTTGGCTTTCATCAAGGACTGAAGTATTAAAATGTTGTCACGTTAGCTTCTGCAAAGTGAGCATTCCCTTCCGAGGGACAGTAAACAAGGAAACAAGCCCGAACTGAGAAACCCACTGTGATCAAATCTAGCAACTTCAAGATATTGTATATTCATCACGACCTCCTTCCTTCCTGGTGACATCCTAGGTTGCTTTCTGATAAGTGTCTTTTTGCAGTAAAATTTCAAAGGAAGGAAAGGAAGTTAATCTCTAAAACAAAGTGGCATTTCGTGTTATACAGATACCTGCATATGGAGTCTGTCAGGAAAACAGACTTTGCGACTTTGATCTTTTTGTGTAAAATCTTGACATCCCATCTTAAGCGGAGGACATCTGTGTGACAAATACCTAAGGCATAAAAACAAACAGCTTTTCTTTTTTTATTATGGGAAGAAGCCAAAGACAGAGTAAGAAAGGGCCAGTGCTGGAGGAAAGATTCATAGAATCATCAGATGGTTTGGGTTGGAAAGGTTCTTTAAGATCACCTGGCTCCAACCCCCTGCTATAGGCTGGGACACCACCCACTAAACGATCCAGTCTGGCCTTACAGGGAGGGGGCATTCATAACCTTTCTGGTCAGTCTGATCCAGTGTCTCACCATCCTCACAGTAAAGAATTTCTTCCTAGTATCTAGTATGAATCTACCTCTTCCAGTTTAAGGCCATTTTCCCTCATCCTGTCACTACATGTCCTTATAAGAAGTCCCTCCCCAGCTTTCCTGTAGGCCCCATTCAGGAACTGGTAAGCCACTATAAAATCTCCTTGAGGCCTTCTCTTCTCCAGGCTGAAAAGCCCCAGCTCCCTCAGCCTGTCCTCAAAGGGAGGTACTCCATCACTCTGATTATCTTTGTAGCCCTCCTCTGGACCCCCTTCAATATCTCGATTTCCTTCTTGTGTTGGGAGCTCAAGAAAAGGAGTTTAGAGAAGGAGAAAAAGGTTAAAAAAACATTACTAAGGAAAAGAGAGAGGAAAAACAGTGTTCGGTCTCATCCAAATGTCAGTGACTCAGGCACTGAAGCAGGTCCTGCCCTTGGATCTCCAAGTCTTGCTGAGTCCAGAGCAGGATCTCCCTGTCTCATATGTTTAGATGTTAGATCATCAGAAAGTAGAAAATAGGAAAAAATATACCTACATCCATATTTTTCAGATCTGGAAAATCTAAATTCTATGTACATTCTCCTCTGTACAGCAACATCTATGCTGCTAGCAGAAATGAGGACTTAAAAAGCTTCAAAACTTCTGTGGTAAGGGCAGTATTCACGTTCCACTATTGCCTTGCTGGCAGTCAGAGCTGGCTTTCATATCTTATGCTTATTTTCCATTGTAAGGAGAAGTTCCTATTAAGGCAATTATTGCTCCCAAGCTCAGAAAAAATCTCTTGGTTTTTGACACCCTCTTTGCAAGGCTTTTTTGTTTCCATGGAGAAATTTTGTGCAAAGCTGTTTTTTGTTAGCAGCTGGCACCTCCAATTATAGCCTAGTGGATACTTCCAAACTTGAAATAAAGGTGGCTTCAGACACCTTTTCATCTTGAATACAGTTGTGTCCTTCTGGAAACACCAGGGGTCTGATTCTTAACTCAGGTATATCTGCTATATGTTGGTGTCAGGGTTTAGATAATAACTCGCGCATTAGGATGAAAGTAAATTAAATTATAACACTTTCTTTTATATTAAAAATGACTTATTCTCTGACCTGCTTTTACTACTTCACTTTTTCATGAAAATTAATTGGTGGAGAGGAAAATGTGTATGTCCTTTTAGAAATTCCAATAGCCACAGTTCAACGTTTATCACAGTCAGTACAGCCACCAGTTTTACTCCAGTGTAATGAAGAGAATATTTTCTACAGTGTGAAAGGATATTGTCATAATGATAATATATGTGTAGGAGTGTTCTCTGTCATAACTGAGTAACTTCTGATCTTTTCCTGTTCTTGAAACTGCTACTGTTAACTCCTTGCTGTTTCCTTCCAGGTCTATGTGGATATGTTAAGGGCTCTCAAGAAGTTTGTTCAACTGTTTAAACTGTTAAATGCTTCACGATTCCCTCATTCCAGTGGGAGCTATAAGCTTCTTACAGTCAGTTCTACAGAGTACTGTAAACCAAATATTATGTCATATTGGCATATACCATACATTTTGAACCCTGCCAGTACTGTGGCTTGGTCTGAACCATTGCTTCATGAACAAGGTTCATGCAGATGTTCTCATCCACACCTCTACAATGAACACTCAAGATTATCCTAAACTTCAGCAGAATTCTTGAATAACAAATATAGGCACTTTTTTTTTATTAGATTTTATTTACAGTATGGTGGCACATGTCTGTAAACCTGGGAACCACACTCAATAAATAAATAAAATAAAATAAAATAAAGTAAAGTAAAGTAAAATAAAATAAAATAAAATAAAATAAAATAAAATAAAATAAAATAAAATAAAATAAAAAAGCATTGAAAAGGGCAAATATCACAGATATCACCCGGTGCATGAAAAACAAATTCCTTGGTGTTCATGGAGCATAAACGCCAGAGTTTCCATAAGGAAATGCTAGCATAAATTTCATGGTCTGAACAATAAATCCCTCACAGTGTATCCAAGGCCATAACGTTGAAGGCTTCTAGGAATGTGTAATATTTTTCTTATACATTTTTTTAATTCTTCTTTCTTGTGGTAGAAGACCTTGTGTCATGAAGACAGGCAAGACGATAAATTTGTTTCAGTAAATGACTGGAAATATTAAATTTGTCACCTTAAGGAAGTGGTAATGGAAAGACAATTTCTCATACATTTAGATTTTATATATCTTTTAAATGAGTACTGAGGAATAGTACAGCCTGCAGAACCATCTTTATTTTTCACAGTATTTGGGCTTTACTTGAAGGATATGGAATTCCTATTTGCAGTGTCATGGAAGCTGTTTTTGTGGTTTCACATCTTTACATATAAAACAGTTTTGAATCATATGCTGTAACATATGCCTGGCCCAGCTGTTCTCTCTGTGCTTATATGGCCCTATCCCCTTAAGTTACTGAGCAGATCACAAGTAAAAACATAATGACTTGCAGTGTGCGTGGCTGAGGAAGGATTTGTTATTGAGGGTAAATTGGAGCCCAGATTTGTGAAGTATTTAGTTTCACATCAAGCAAGGAATCTCTGCTTCTTATTGAAACTGGTCCTTACTGAGCCCCAGACAAGGTCACCCTCTTCATTAAACCTCTTTCCTGGAAGCAAAGAATTGCAGTGTATATTTCCTGAAGTGACATATACAGACAGTCCTCACACCATCTCCACAGTTTTCTTAGACTCAAAAAATAGTACTAAAGCTCTCAGTGTTGTGCATCTGTACTCTATGTGTCTCTGGGAAAGCAAGGTAGTTATGATAAAGAAGACTGAAACCAATTATCTCTGCATTTGTATCTGTTATGAGATTTTTTTAATACATTGTTAGCATCCTACTGAGCCATCTCTGCTCTTTCTCTGACCCTCGGTATTGATCTAAAATCTAATGCAAAAACTATTTCCAGAATATATTTTGTCCTTTCTATAAACTGTGGTATTTCACACAGGAAAAAAAGCAAAAGGGAAAAATAAATAAATAAATAAAAGAACTGTTTTGATCAAAGCATATTTCCTTGGCACATAAGTATCCTTACAAATACGTCAGCTTTCATGTGCAGAAGACACTCTCGAATTTATACCATAGAAGGTGCTACTGTGATATTTCAAATTCTCCTTGTTCCCAAGAGATCTGCTAATCTCAGAGGAATGAAGTCAGGGAATGTGTTTATGTGGACCCAGATTTCACCAGACTGTGATGCACTTGGAGTTATGAGAGCTTCAGTACCCAGGCATAGGGCTAAAGGCTCCTCTTGTACCTGCGTGTACAACCAGATGGGTTCGCAGAAAGATCCCATACTAGTTGAATTATCTTCAAACTACATGCAAAAAGCCACTAACCTCAGTGAATCTCAGCAGTAGGAAAAGCCTGTTACTGAGGTGGGACGCACATCTAAGACCTCGCTCATGCAAGATTGGACAATCTTGTTTGGATTTTTTGCTGATATTTAAAAAAACATCTTTTATACAATTATAAGATAGACACATCAAATAGGTTCAGTCAGTAGTACACTTCAACATTGTGGAGAACATCTCCCTGTGATGGGGAGAAGTAGAGGGAAGGTTGCATGTGCTCTGTTCCTCCCACCATCACAAAACAGAATTTATTAGGAAAAAAAATTCCACAAAAATCACCATTTCATTTGTATGTCCAATCTAGGGTAACCTGTTTTTAAGCAACAGAGAAGTGAAATGGAATTTAGGACAATTGAATTGTTCCAGTCCCACACCTCCAGCTTAGTGGTGAATTATATAATTATTGTATGTACCTGGGCCATCTATCCATATGCTGAATAGTGGACTGAATTGTAGTAACAAAAGATGTGTCTATATTAAGTGGTCAGGAACTGTTTTCAAGGCTTAAATTCTGCACCCAGACAAATGGATAAACTTCGATTAAGATGTCCTATGCTTCTTTGCTGAAAACGTGCTCTTCAGGTAGACAACCTGAAAATACTGTGCCATGCTGAATAATTCTCAACCTAATAATGTAAATAATTTTAAAAGATGGTTATTTTAATGAAGATACTGGTTACATTTGAAGCGATATCTGCAACAAATAGCTGGAATTACTGCTCCTGGGAAAAGAGTTTCAAGAATAAGTATTTGTTGCTCTCTAGCCAGGAAGTGGATTTTGAACTTTTTTCCCAGCAGTCCTTGTGTTTAATTAACATATATTCATGATATTGTTATAAATAAATCTTAAAGGGTATTCTCATTTGCTTTCTGAGAACTGTGATATGCAGCCAGTACAGAAGCATTTGAACCTTATCCCAACAGTGCCTGACAGTGCCAAAAAAACAAACATTACCAATCACAGAAACATCAGTTAAAAATGCTTGATGAATGTCTTGAATAGTAACTAATGAATCTAAGTAATGAAGGACTAGTAGATGGCATATGATGACCAAAAGTATTGAGATTGAATAATAAAATACAATGTGTATTGGACAAAGATTTTAATAGTGATACTACACAAATTTAAATGAGATTTTTTTGTTGTTTGATATAAAGATTTTTGGGATTAAAAATATTACTTTACTCAATCTTTTTTATGTGCATTTCTGACACTATGCATTAATAAAAGAGACTGGTAATAAAAATTGTCTTTTCTATATAGATCAGATTCAGCTTATGGCTCCCTTGTACTTCAGCTTCAACAGTGAGCCTTATCTGTATCATACAAGAAGGCTCATGTGGCTTTGCTGTGCTACAGTGTCTGGACTCAGATCATTGAAGAGAATCTCTCCTTACCGAATCTTACACTTCCTTCACTGCTCACCCACTAGTTCCCTTTTGACAGATTCTTCTAAAATGTAAACAAATTCATTTTCTGTATTTCAATTAATAAAGCATTTGCCTTTTCCCCATTAAACAACAACAATAACAACAACAAAACAAAGCCACTGAACTAAGTACTAGAACCTAAGCAATACCCTTTTCATTCAAAAAATTGACTCTGGCTGATATTTATGATTTGGAATCAATACAAATCATAAATATCTACACTGAATGTGCTTGTCTTCATTTTCAGGTGACTTAAATTCACAGACTCACATACACATGTGCCTTCTACTCAGACTCTCCAGTGCAAAACCAGCCTCACTGAGCCTGTGAGCTGCTACCACTCATACAGGCACAGTAGGTTTTTGTGGTACAGCATTGCCATTACATTCTGAGTATCTGTTTAAATGTTGTGTCCAACTTCTCTATAGGTTACAGTTTGTTATTTCTTAACCTCCCTCCTTCACAAGGAGAATGACAGCATGAACAAATTTTAATTCACTTTTGGAAATAGCTTTTATGACATGAATGTTTCATTTATTACAGGCTGAAAAGTCCTGCACTCACCTGGCCTTTTCTGTGGCACAAACCATACTCTTATCATCCAGTAACTCAACTGAATTTCCCCAAGCACTTACAAGACTCTCCCACTCAGATGTTTGTGTGCTGAGTTAGTCTGAACAGAGGCAGGGCATGAGAAGTGTGGCTCACCTTCAGATGTTAGAAAATAATTCTTAAAGATGATTGCTATATACAGCAGCTCTGGTAAGAGGCTCAGCAGGAGTTCAAGGTCTCTCTCCTGACTTTCATGTTAAGGAAGGCAAAGTTATGGCAAGGAGAGGCTCTTCTCCTCAAGAGTAAGTAACAGCTGCAAGTACAGCAGTTAGTGGAGAGCAAAAAAAAATCACCCCAGGAATCTCATTAATTCCTTTAAGCCAGATTATAGAGGTGATGTTCAATACATCAGCATACTTTTCTTCCTTATGCTAATTAAACATCAATCAATAACTATGTAGAACAGATCTTCTTATATGTGTAAATGTGTAGCTGTAACTCACCAGGGTGGCCCAAAGCATTTTAATAAAGAGATCCTCACCAAGGAAAAAGTGAGCCTAATTACACTGCAGCATTTCTAGTTTACATCAAACAAGAACCTGGCAGCACAGTTGAGGATAGTGTCAATAACTTCCAAATCCATTTGGTTGAGGTTCCAATTTGAATCAAGACCTGTGATCTATGGCAGGCTGCATGAGAGGACATTGCTCCAGCACTGGGATACTGCCTTCTCTAGTATGGTTTGTTTTCCTATCTATTTTGAGCATTACTTTCTGGTGGTTTTGAAGTGATGTTAACTGCTATATTCTCTGAGCACTGTTAAAAAAGAACTTATAAAAGCATTTCATTTCTAGGGATTTGCTCTTTCTGAATGTTGAGCAGGCACAATACACTGGAGACAGCAATGGCAACAGAACAAACACACCAACAGCATCGAAATATCAACAATGACTCATAAGGCTTACAAATTGCTACCTACTGAGTGATTCAAGGTATCTGAAATAAATCTTTTAAACTCAGCATAAACCAAACATGGTCACGGAGGCTGAATTTTTCTTTTGCTAATTTGATAATGGGGTTTGACAAAAAGCAAAAATTTAAGAAACAAGAGACCTTTTATATATCATTGAAGAAATTGACTTATTTGTTATTTATTTTAAGCCACATCTAGGTTACAAGGTAGGTGTTCTTTTATGACTTTTAAACAGTGAAGATGGTTGTTTGTTACTGGATCCCAAGAAACATAGTAATTAAGGTAGATGAACTCACTGTAATTGTGAACACATCTGAGAATTCCAATTGCAAAATAAACTCAACTGCTGTCAATTGTGAAGAGCTTTTCTTAGTGCTAACAGACATTTTGCAATATATTAACTATACACGATCCATTTCAAATCAGATGATTTCTTGAACATGCAATCATCTCTTCCTGGGTATACAGTAGCCATAACAAAGCCTGCAGGCTTTTCATGGCTCCAGTAATCGAAAGAAATTGATGGACGAAGAAAAGTAACAAAGGACTAGACATAATTTTCCTCCTTCAATTTCCCTCTCACTTTTTTGTACTTAGGGGTTAGGTCAAAATTTTTCAAAAACTTGTTTCAGAATCACAGGTATTATTTCTCTGAAAGTTTTGCTGGTATTCTTCTATTTTGTCTCAGATTCTTCTGTCCCTATGAACCACTGATGTTCTCCAAGTCTCTGGTCATTTTGTTGTTGTCGTCGTTGCTGTTGTTTTTAATTAATCCTCAATGGATGAACTTTAATTGCTGAATTTCTTGTTTGTTGTTGTTGTTGTGATTGATGTAGCTGTTTGTTTGTTTGTTCGTTTGATTGAATAGTTGGACTTCTTTTTTTTTGGTAACATTTTTTTGCTTGTTTGTTTGTTTTTGTTTGCAAAAAGATAGGTGATAACTGGAACCATACACACAAATGCTGAGTATAATACCTTAAATAAGGGGAATTTGGTGCCACAACACTTCAGTAAATGCCAATCTGATAACCATTCCTACTATATATAGCAGATCCCGCAAACCTCAAGATACTCAACGATATGATGTAACATGTTAAAAAAAACACGTTAGGTTTTATAAATGTCCCTGGGATAGATTTTCCAGGTGACTTAGCATTAACCATCAGAGAAAAGGAGATAAAGGAAACAGATACCACTGCTGGGATGAGACCAGGTCACTTACACGTGGCCTTCATGCATAGGTCTGCATGAATGTATGGTGAGCTTCTATATACAGTGTTACGTATGAAAGAGTGGAGAAGATGTAAAGGGAAGTAGAGTGTGTTGGTACACACATATGCTCTACATACTCTGAGCACAAAAATGTATTCCTTTCATTGGTGTTTACAAGTACTTCGACTACTTAGAACATTTCCAGAAAGATGTCTCCCACACTGTATCTTGAAGGTAAAACAGGACCTTTTTCAAAGGTCATATGTTCCATGCATCAAACTAATTTGGTGACAACTTGAAAACATTAAAATGATTATATTGAAAACATCACCAAGAATTTGAGTTAGCACCTTGCATAATTTGATGAATGGAGCAATCCCTATTTGTCAGATCCTTTTTTTTTTCAGACCGTAAAAAACCAAGAGAAACTACATTTTACACTTATCTTGAGTTTTGAAGGTTTTCTTTGCAGCTACAGTTGAAATCTTCACTTCAAAAGTAAATATGAAATTCAGAAGAGCTGGAGGGAGCTAGTTGTACCTAAGGTCAAAATGATTTGCCTAAAAAATGACTTTGTACATCTGTTCTGTGCATATGTGCATGTACAAATGTATTTGGCTTTATGCCATTCTTGTCATTCTTGTGTTGGAAGATGATACATGTACTGCTGTAAAATGGAAAGTCAGGTTTCAGACATGATGGGTGATATTGTACCTCTAAATATAAATGAGGAATAACTATGAAAGCTGCTAGGTTTATCCTGACTGTGGTGGAGGTGATGGGAGACAGGTTTCTGTGCTGAGCAGGAAGATCTGTATGCCTGAGGCACTGAGATTAGAAAGTTGCTTTGTGAGTTCAGGGAACAGCCTGGAGGACATGGAACGTTTGGGGAGGAAATGAAGCTGCCTGAAGGCTGACAACTTTGGCAGAGCAACCATGAAGAAAGGGAACATGCCAACAGACATGAAATTCTTCAGTGCCTTGAATGGGAAAAGAAAAATCTGAAAATTGAAAGGAGTGGTAAAGGGTGAGTCAACGAATTTACAGTTATTTTGATAATAAAATCTTCCATGAGGGACGTTTATGAAATGACTAACAGTCATTTCACCTCGAGGTTGTGAAGAGCTCTCAGATGAGAAATACATGTGTTATGAATGACTTTTTAAGTTGCCATCTATGAACAAAAATCTCTGACCACCACTGCCAGGTCGCCATTCTGTACACTATAGGTTTCAACATGGCTTCTGAGCCTTATCACAGTTCTGACACATATTTGACTTGTGCCTAGAAGTAGCTGCAAGTCTTTAACCCAGCTTGTGTGAATCTGTCCTTTGTTAATTTGTTTCTCATGTATTATTATCTGCTCTTGAAATACAGTAGATTTTGGTAGTAATTTCTGCTGTATTAGTTTGGAAAGATGACCCAGATCCTCATGGCTTTAGATCAGCACCAAAATCTGTGCAGATTTGATCTCCACTGCAGGTATTAAAAAGGTTGTAAAAGGATCCCAGAGCAGCACCCAACAACAGATGGTACTAACCCTGTAGATGTAAGGATAAAGAAAAAAATGCTGTTACTTCGTTTATCTTCAGACTATGAAAGAATAACAGCATGATGTCTTTTCACACTAATGCTCTCCACTTTCAGCTTCTTGTTTCCAAAGGACAAGACTGGAGCACACAGGAGACTGTTAGGTGCCAGCAGTACAAATGTATTTGTACATAGTTAACTGCATGCACAGGGGTGGTCCTGCTGATGTCAAGTTAAGCACACGCCTAAGTGTTTAGAAGACTCAGTCTTACTTCTGACATGTAAGTAAACAAACCATCATCTTAAATTCTCCAGGAACTTCTGATCAGAAAAGAGGTTTTATTAAAGGTAAAACAAAACTGTAAATGAACGTAAGTTTAAAAATAAAAAAATAAAATTGAAACTTGTACTCATAGTATGAACTTTTGTTTAGCAAAATCCTTTTTAATACACTGGAGTTTAAAATTTCACCTCGATTTTAATAGCTAGAACTAAATTTATGAGTTATTAAAGGCTGAGTGCACCTCTATTACCCAGAACTTACTCTATTACTGTCCCAATTAAGCACCAGTCACTCATCCTCTTTACAATTAAACTGATATTTTCTTGAATTTTACAGATAGAATCTATTTCAGCAGTGAATAAATTCTGCATTACTAAGAAACCTCTTAGTAACAATTTGAAAGATGATTATACTTGCAAGGTCTTTTCTATCCACTGATCTCAAATCGCATTTTAAACCTCACACAAGCACTTCTAAGCAAGGCCAACATTATCAACCACTTGAAGGCAACATTCATGGGTACAGGTTAATTAGATTGGTTGGGCTCTGCACCATGAACCCAAGGATCAGGTTCTTACAGTCTAAAGAGCATTGTTAGGTTTTGTGATTTGGGGAAGCAGGAATTCAGGAGGGCAATGAGCAGTAATAGATCATGCCATTTAAAGAAAGACAGAACAGTGGCTGTTTGTGGTCTCAGGTGTCTGCAGTGCGCTTTGCTCTGAAAATGATGACCTGGGAGGGGGTACATTATCAACAGGCATTACTTCAAAGATATGACAGGCTGAACAAATTCCTGGGTGATACTGTTTGAAGCTAACAGTTTAGTTGATAAGTTTAGTCAATATGTTCCATTTTCCTGTTTCTAAATTGGCAGTAAAGTAACTGATTTTCCAAATCTTCAGATATTGCAGATGTGATATTTTGGCTCATAGGCTTTTTTGGCTCACTGTGTGCTGATTACTGCTTGAACCACACGGTTGGTCAGCTTACTGGTATAGTATTACCCTTTCCTGACTGCACACTTCAAGTTTTATGAGCTTTTTGTTCTTCTATTTGAGTTACACAGAATTGCTTGAAGAGTATTTAGATGTTAAAAAAAAAAAAGGTAGCCAAATGACTTTTGTGATTTCCTAGTGCTGTTAAGCTTCCAACCACCATTTAGTGTTCAGGGATAATAAAAAATAGAATGTTTAATCTCCCAGATTGGTGGGATGACTGGGTTTGATAATACCAGTAAAGAAGGATTTTGATCTAGCTATCGAGCTGCTACATTTTGGCGTATTGAAATTGTTCAGTTCTACCAAAGCAGTTCCTTTTCAAATAGCTTCAATTTTGGTTTTGCCATAGACAAACATGGAAAAACAATTCAGAAGAGAGTCTGTAGTCATTTAAGAGAGCATAGAAAGCTCTATGAACTATAAATAGATTTTTATTTCTATATAATCATATCTATTTCTATAGAATGAATGTATATAAGACAGGAAAACATGGCTGTTATCACTTAATAGAAGAGGCAGATACTTGTGGAGATATTTTAAGTGCAACAATTAGTGTTCTGTTGTGTAGGGTTTTTTTTTATATTCCTATACTAACATTAACAGCTAACTTATGCTATATGAATGATATAGTACTTGTGATCTCAGCTTAAAAAATATATAACTTCATTGCCTGGAAAACCACCTTCATACAGTGAAGGAGATTGGCAGCCACCATCGACCTGCTTGACAGGCCAAGCAAGGGCCCTGCTGAGGAAGATATTGCATCATCTATCAGGCAACATCAGCATATATGCAGCATTGTGATAGCACAAATGATAGCAGTCCAGCCAAGTTTAAGGGAAATAAGGGAGGTCAGATATTTTGCCCACCTGCCTCACAGCTTAAATCTTTATTGTAAAGCCAATTATATGTGAAAATGATTTTTCACAGTTAGAAGTAATAACTCCCTGATTCATGTCTCTTGAAGTCTTGTAGGTGTCTTCTAAACATAAGATTGATCATAAATGATTGTATCTTGCTTATATTACAATCTTAAAAGAAACAGTGTAGGGGGAATTCACAGTGAATTTTGATATGCTTTTAAATTAGCATGTTTATATTTTCCTGCAACTTTAAAACAAGCACTGTTTCAGGATGTCTTCATTATTAGAATTTTATTAGCCTGTATGTACAAAATGGGATTAAATGTATCTAAGATAACTATAGGTAAAAATAAATTATTAAAATCCTCGTGGACAAATTCTAAGAATCTCTAGGCAGTAAAAGTTGTGTAAATGACTACAAAATAAATATTTTCTTTTGCAGCCTTATTTTTAAATTTTGTGTACTAAAAGTAGTAACATGAATGTTGAGGAAAAGGTCACAGCTCTCTTCCTTTGGCATTATTTTATGCAGTCCTGATTGCTGAGGATCAACGCAGCTTCATTTTGGCAGCATGCCTCCAGTGTAAGAGAGAAGGTTATGCCTGAATGGTGTTACAGCAAGCTTTGCCAAAACCACCTGGGAAAATACATCAACCTCAGTATAAATCCCCCAGGAATACACCTTACCCCCTCATCCTGGCTGTCAGGCTGGTGGAACTGGTGGGTGACATTTTTTTCCTTTTAGGACAGTTGTCTTCAAACACAATGATGCATAATAATTTAAAATAGAATAAACACATTTTTCCTTTAATTTCCATCAGTCCCCAAAGACATCTTTCCTAAACAACTCTAGCACACTTTCCTCATAACAACTCCAACATATGCACATACATTCGTGCTCTGTAATTCAGATGAGCCAGATCCACCAGTCTCAGCCTACCCTGACATACTCCACACTCTGCTTACACCTGAACTGCTCGAGACCTTGTTCAGAGTTTGAAATCCTGAGCACATGCACAGGCTATGGTCTTGGCTTTGTGCAGTTTTAACTTCCTAGCCTCAAAAGATGAAGCCATTAAGTGGTGCCTAATTTCTTGCGTGTGATGAAAAAGACAAGCCCCTTTCCTCTGGGCCTCCAGCACTTCATTGGTGTTGTAAGTTCTTACAGTGGTCTTTGCCTCACCATTTTTATTTTGGCTTTGAACTACAAACACAGTGGGCATTACTTGCCCTCTTTGCCTTCTTCTTCCCTCTCTACCAGCGCAACTCTCTTGCATCATTCCAGCTGTGAAGAAAGGCTGGGTCCTGCAGCCATTAATGCTGAGGAAACTGGGTTGAAGTTCAATGCATTTGTTTCAGCTGCGTTAGTGGTTCTTGAAAAGCAATTCCTGGTCTGGTGAATGGTGCCAGGGTTGAGTGGGGCATATGGGCCCAGGACTGGGGGGAGCTGAGTGGTGCTGGCTGGATGCCCACATGGCCACCATCTGTCCACAACACAGGAGGGTGACAAGTCTGGCCACTGTGGAGCCTGGCATACTTTATTCCTCTTATGAAGCAAATTAATGGGCCACCCCACCACTGGCAATGGTCCCCACCATGACCACTTGCTGGTTGGGTAGGGTCCTGCTGGGCTGCTGCATGCCAGGCCTAAGCATGGTGCCTGGTCATTTGGGCCTCCCAAGTGGGGGTCCCTTTTCTTCCCAGGGGTCCCTTTTACATACAGAGCTTGCCAAAGAGGGGTGAGGGAGGTTGTGGGACATACAGAGGGATGGTAGGTGGAGTTGTTGAGAGAAGATGCAAGGGGAGCAATGTATGGTTGACAAGGGGAAGCGTAGAGTGCAGTGGGGTACCACAGAAAAAAGCATAGAAAAAATAACAGCTGACACTTAAAATATCCTACTAATCAAAAGTTTTAACAGTTCCTTATTAAACATCTGATGTTCTGATTCAGGTCTCAGGAACAGAGTACAGTTATATGAAAGGCCCTCTTCAGTACAGCGGTTCATCCCCTTGTCTCTTGCTGTAAATAATGGAGGCTTAAGTGAAAAATGCCTTTTCAATGCTCTTCAAAACTCTTCCATTCTGGGTGAAATTATTGAGAAACCTCAACTAATGAACAATGTCAAAGGCTTAGACACTCTTCCTTGATCTCACTGCAAATCCTTCGTTTTGCAGGCAGGTTCAGAAAGGCTGAATAAAGGCCTCACAGATCTTACACTGCCTCAGTTAAAGGCCATGTTCTGCCATTTCTTAGCATTTCTGATGCCAGCTGTACCAGGGGTAAAACTGTTTTCTGAAGATTTCTCCCAATTGTTTACAAAATAATCAGATGAGAAAAATGTCTATTGCCTCTGGTAAATCATCTTATACACCTGTTCAGGGTAATGCTTTCTGGGTGGTCTTCTTTAGTTTCAATAATGAGTGCTAAAGGGCTGTGAAAAGTCCCAACACAAGGAGACTCTACACTGGCAGGTCCTTCCTGCGCTGGCTTTTTTGTTTGTTTTTCATCTGGCTGCACTAAATTATTCATCCTTCTTAGGGCCAGCCAAGAAGAATTTCTTATCCAAAGTGCTTTTATATGCCAAATGCGAGAGCAAGTCAGTCACCTGGGAATCCCTTTTGTAATACTTTTAATGGTATCAGTGGTGTACAGGCCAGTTTGGCCCAGTTCTGTCACTAAGGGGACCCATGAACCCACACCCAGGGAAAGGGGAAAAAGGGGAAGGGTAGGGAGATAGACCTAAAAACAGAACAGTGGCAACGGGCTGAGGAAGCTAATTTATAAAAAAGAATACTGGAATACAAACTAACACAACATAATACAGTATAATTGGAATTGAAACTAATAGATCAAGTAAAATGAGAGAGTATCCAAGAACTGAAGGCCTTACGCTAATGCTGAAGGTGAGATGGCTAGGGAGCACACACACTGCAGAGACAAGCAGTAAGCAAGATAAAGGGATGTCTCGTGACCTGAATGGACCTAATGCTCCACTGAACTGGAGCATTAACTCTTTAACTCCCAGAGGACTACATGATGTTATGATGTGGAATACTAATAACAAAAGTCATCAATGTGACAAATAATAACAAGGACTGTCAGTCAATACTGTGTTTTTTCTTTTGTTTTATATAAAGTGATGAATAAAAACCTAAGACACATTTAAATTATAAAACGTGCTGAGTTAGTAGTCCTTGTGGTGTCCAGTGGTGGTCAACGCTTAAATGGGGTGTGGGAGAGGTGGAGCCAGACTTCACCCCTTCTAGTCACACAGGTGCATTACCTTCACCTGTGCTCCTGCGGCTGACTCAGTGTTTGCCTTAGGTGATCAATCAGTGGTTCAGGGCGTGATTCAGCAGTTCACAAACACTGCTATAGAGGAACCTGGATTGTTGGGCAAAGGTAAACTGTGTGAGTTTCAACAGGAGCAAGTGTCAGGTCCTGCATTTTGGTAACAACAACCCCAGGAAACCCTACAGACTTGGGGAGGAGTGGGTGGAAACGTACCTGAAGGAAAGGGACCTTGTTGTGTTGATGGACAGTCATCTGAATATGAGCCAGCATGTGTTCAGGTGGCCAAGAAAGCCAATGGCATCTTGGCCTGTATCAGGAATGGTGTGGTGAGCAGGATTAGGGAAGTCATCCTGCCCCTGTACTTGGCACTGATGAGGCCCCACCCCAAGTACATTGTTGAGTTTCGAGCACCTCAGTGCAGAAAGAACATGGAGGTGATGGAGCAGATCCGAAGAACAACAACAAAGCTTGTAAAGGGCTTGGAGAATATGCTCTATAAGGAGGACTGGAGAAACTGAGGCTGTTTAGTCTGGGGAAGAGAAGGCTGAGGGGAGACCATACTGCTGTCTTCAAATAC
The DNA here is from genome assembly GCA_023055505.1 of Callipepla californica brunnescens. Lineage (NCBI taxonomy): Eukaryota > Metazoa > Chordata > Aves > Galliformes > Odontophoridae > Callipepla > Callipepla californica. Next base: position 107,045,387 of record JALIRH010000001.1, on the reverse strand, counting down.
CTGAAAGGTGATTGCAGCGAGAGCCGCCGGGTTGGTCCCTTCTCACAAGTGGCAGGACAAGGGGAAATGGCCTCTAGTTGCACCAGGGGAGGTATAGTTTGAATATCAGGAAGAGCTTATTTACAGAAAGGATTGCAAGGCACTGGAACAGGCTTCCCAGGGAGGTGGTTGAGTCACCAACCCTGAATGTGTTTAAAAATCATCCGGATGTGATGCTCAGGGACATGATTTAGGGGTGGGTTGTTAGAATTAGGGTAGTATGGTTAGGTTGTGATTGGACTTGATGATCAGGAAGGTCTTTTCCAACCTGAGCAATTCTATGTTTTTGTGAAGTTTGATTTCTAATGTCAGAGTAGGGACTTCAGAAGTTATTCAAAGGAAGAGCAAGTATGCAGGAGCTGGGCAAGCCGTGATCAACAGCAGCTCCCCAAACACCTGCCCCAACTTCCAAATGTGGCCAAATCCTGCTCCTTGGACATTCTTTGTTTTTAAGAGAATACTGTGCACATGGGATGTTCTTACTCATCATTTTGTAACATAAAAGTTCCACTTTATAGTTGTAAGGTGATTGGCAATAAATAAGTAGTCAGGAATTGCTTATCACACAAAATGGTTCAGTTGGGTAGTGCTGAAAAAAAACCACTGAATGTATCATCTTGCAATCAGTAGCATTTGTATCCCAATCAATAAAACTCATTATTATTGACTCCATTTTCAGGAGAAATGTAATCCTTACAGGTCTGTACTTCTGTGAGTGAAAAAGGAGATCTAAATTTACAATAAATAAGAGCATGGGAATTTGGACACAACGTGCAAAAACGAATTTCAGTTAAAACATGGGGATAAAAAGAGAAAAATATCTTGAGGACAAAAGGCAGTACTGATACAGGTAAGGAACATAAAACAGAGATAATGTAATCCAGTCTAAAATAAAAAGTCTAAGATATGTAACATTATATTCTGTATTATTATTCATTATATCTATGTATAGGAAATAGGAGCTCAGGAAAGAGAATATAGGCATACTCAAACTGGCAAGGCCCAGTAAATAGTCTAGGATAATTTTTGAATCCCTAGGACTCCCAGCAGGAGCATGGAAGAAAGCAAACTTGGGTCTTCTCTTGAAAAAAACACCACCAGCACAACAAAAACTCAAGAAATTACAGATTATTTCCTTATAGAGGCTCCTGAATGGGCTCTGAACTTATTTTAAAATAAGCAATAAATAAGTTACAGGGGGAATAATAAAAAGGAAATGAAGGAAAAAAATTAAATAATTGAAATAGCATGAATATGCCAAGAACAGACTGTGTCAAAACGTTCTCTGTTCCTTCTTTAAGAGCTTTACTGATTTATAGAGCAAGAGAAAAACAATGCCTGATACCTCTCCACTTCAGCCAGACTTACTGTGCACAAGCTTCTTCTGAAACTAAAGAAATAAGCCTTGAATTGTCAGTCTGAACTGAATGAGCAGCTGTTTGAAATGGGGCTTTCAAAAAGTTTGGAGGTTCTCAAAGTCGTCTGCAGTTTGCTGCTAAGGTGCAGTTCAGCAGAACAAGGGAGAGCTTTTTTTTTTTTTTTTTTTTGCCAGCATCTTGGCTTGCAGCATAAATAAGGAATTGATAAATTTGGTGAAGGCATTGCAAGCAATTTGAATGACATAATTAGAATACAGAATGACCTTGATTCATTAGAGAGGTGAATCAAAAGCAGCACGACAAAGCAAATGAGACCTGTCACACTTGTTGTTCAGAAGGGGAAATACAGGAGAAAAGCAAAATGGATGTCACATGCAGTGAGTCAACAGAGTGAAGAAAATGCAGAAAACTCAAGGCTTATTGGGGAGGTACCATTGGACTGCCTTAGATAAGATTCAGGATGCAACTATTCTATTTAGCATGGCTTTGGTGGATTCATGAGATATGCCAGGGCACTGTTCACTGGAGAGAATCTGGAGGAGATCAACAAGAATGAGGAGATGTCATCTGTAGGGCTGAAGAGGAATTAGCATTGATCTTCTATTACTTTGCATTCCTTGCAGAAATTTGGTGAAACAATGGCAGAAATCAGGGTAACACAAAACTATGTTCAGTGGAAAACTTTCAAAACAATCACGGAAACCTGCCATAAAAAGATAATGCATCTTAGATACAGAAGTTTGCATTATGCAGTTCCCTGAGGTTCCTTCAAGGCACATTTTTGACACTCCTTTGGGGTATCCAGCTTGCTCAATGAAACCTGCACCTGTGAAACTGAATAATCCCTCAAAGAGGACAAAAGGAAGTATCTTGGGAGAAAAAAAACAATAATCAGTATTTACTAAAATGTATGGAAAAGATGCTGCTCTTTTGCTCATTTTGTGCATCACAAGATTATGCCAACTCAGTGTAAATACAAATTTTATGGAAGAAGAGGAATATTAAAGCTAGGGGTGAGATCACATAATCACAAACAGGATTGGTCCCTAAACTCCTAAGCCAAGCTTGATCTTTCTGCTGTCTTCACCACATTACAGCATTTTCTATTCGCAGCTTCACTGTCTTGCTTTTCTGTCTGGCAATGATGTCAACTGGTGTTTAGTAAAACAAGGTGAAACTATGACATAGTGTCTATAACTTAATCACAAAGAAATGTGAGACATTAGTGATTTGGAATTTCTGAACAAAATCTCAGAAACACCAACAGAACTTAGGCTCATTTCAGATGTTCTGAACCTGTGAGATTTGGATTGCTCTAGCACTATTTTTTTTTATTTTTTAAAGGATTTGTAATGAGAACTGCTGAGTTTCAAAAGCACCTAATTTGCTGTCTGATCTTTATTGGAAGTTTGACCATATTTTGAACTGATTTATTTGAAACTGCACACATACAGAAAATCCAGATCAAAATATAAAAAAGAATTTCACAGAAGCTTTCAAAAATAAGTAGTTGCATGTCAGAGGATTTAACACAATTCCCTAGGTAATGTGCAGTGCAAGCCAAGAACTGTCTTCTTGAATTTCAAAAGTCCATTAAAAAGATCAGCGTGTCCTTAGACCAGTGTCACTTCTCTAGGTCCTGGTAAAAGTGCTGTAGCTCATACACAGAAAACAATCAGTGGAAATTGTATTTTGCGTTTGCTCCTTAAACTGTCCATTTAAGATTAGCACACAGTCTGCTGTGAAAATTAGATACTGTTTGCAGAACTCTTATGTTAAAAAAAAAAGTTAAAAAAAAGTTTGCAAGTCACTTGTAAATGCTCAAACACTCCAGCAGGTCTACCTAGAGCAGGTTACCCATGACCATACTCCTGAATACATCCAAAGAGAGTGACTATATAAAATATATATGTAATTACGAAGGTTTATGAAGATACATATGCCTTCATCTGGAGAACTGCTCCCAGGCCTGGGGCTCCCAGCACAAGAAGGATGCAGAGCCATTGGAGAAGGTCCAGAGAAGGGCCACAAAGATGACCAGAGGACTAAAGCAACTCTCCTTCAAAGACAGGCTGAGGGAGCTGCAGTTGTTCAGCCTGGAAAAGAGAAGGCTCTGGGGAGACCTCGTTGTGGCCTTCCAGTACCTGAAGGGGGATTATAAGCAGGAGAGGGATTAACATTTTACACAGGCCATTAATGATGAAGTAATTTTAAATTTAAAAAGGGGAGATTTATGTTAGTTATAAGGAGGAATTTCTTAACTCAAAGGACAGTGAGGCAGTGGCACAGGCTTCCCAAAGAAGCCATAGATGCCCAGTCCCTGGGAATGTTCAAGGCCAGGTTGGATGAGAGACCTGGGAAGCCTGATCTGGTGGGTGGCAGCCCTATCAGTGACACGGGCTGGAATTTAATTGCTTTTAAAGTCCTTTCTAACCCAAGCCACTCTGTGATTCTATGATTCTGTGAAATAGTAACGGACCTAAGTGAGCTTAGGACTTTTATGTCTTAGAAGATAGCTGATCAAAACACACCCAGCAGTTGAAAAATGTGAATACATTTATTTTTTCCTTATTATTATTCTTTATTTTCATGGTTTCTCCAGATAATCTATTCTTTGCATATAGTTTCTGTTCCATAGACACTTCTACCAATTTCTGTGTCAGTAATGTTTGCTCATATATAATATTTTCTTCTTTCAGTTTGATTACCATCTGAAAAAAGTCTTGAGCTGCTTTGGCTTGTCCTGAAACACACTGCTTTTTACTCACTCATGAAGAGAAGATAAAAAACGTTAATGTCAACTATATTTATTTTAATATTCACAGTTCCAACTTCAGATTTATTTAACTGGCCTCTTGGCTGTTATTAATGAGTAGCTAAATTAAGTAGTATTCACTTCACTAGATGTTTGAATTTCAGTACATTTCTAAACTTTTGAGCTACTTAATGTATTTCCTTATAAAAATATGATTTGTCTTCCTCAATGTCTGTCTAGAAGGAAGAAAGAGAGGTAAGGAGTGAGAAGATAATGAGGATGGATGGATGAAAAATGGAAGAAAGGAAAAGTTTAAGTTCTTTCATTGCAAAGCTTGATCTCTACAGTTTCTTGTTCCTCTTCTAAGCAATAGCAAGGGAGTAACAAAATGGAGGGAAATAAAAAGTGATAATTGTCATATTATGTTATCACATTCCAGAAATGCTCAGAGGCAAATAGGAATTGGGTTACACCCAGAACAAACGTAAGTGCATGAGGTAGGGAATATTTCCAAAAGGAAACACTGGTTTTCAAAGCTAATGGAAGTGATGTATTTTCAAAGAGATGAAGTACAACTTCTGCCCTGACATAAAGGTATATTTAGCTGAAGTTGATGAGGATCTGGTCCACATCCCCTATTATTCTTTAGGATCTGTTGTACATACTAACAAAACAATCTGTTATAGCACATACAGACATGGTACACATGAGGCTTTTTATGTGACAGTCAAAACAAGCTGGTTCTGAAACATCTATCAAATTTGGCTGAAATCGTCTACCCATATAAAACCACTGTAGGTATCCAAGTAGAAGGGGTAGAAACACAGGCTTGCCAGATGTGTTCTGTTAAAAGGTAAGACCTCGTCCTCACCTGTCTCTCTTGTTCCAGCATCTACATTAAAGATCTGCATTACATAAAATTCAGTCTGTTAGGGAGAAGTAGAACGAATTTCAGACTTGCAGTAGTCCTGAGTTTGTCTGCATCCTCTGCAGAAGCAAGCAGGGAGGGGTTCATCTGCAGTTGTTAAGATTATACCAAAAAGTGCATGTTGGCCAAAAAAAGACAGTTTTTCTGATATGCTATTAGGTATCTAAGAGATAATTATCTAATCAGAAGTATAGGCTAACTCTGCAATCTTCAGAAACGGACATCTTAACAGCATCATTTTTATCATCTCTTTCATGCTCTCACTGCAGTTGCTAAGAATCATGTTTTTGGAGATTCCATTTCCATGTAATTCATGTAATCACTAAAAATCTTGAAGATAGGATTCGGGTGCATTTAAAGAATTACTGTCATTGTTCTTGTTTAGTTTATTAAGCATGCATAACAAAATCTATGACATGAACTGGAGATTAAATAGATGAATATTCCTTTGAATAATCTTTCTGGTGACAACTGGTCCTCCACAGAAAAGGTACATCAGGCACTAGGCACAGTCTGAGCTATGAAACCTCTGTAGCAGTGCCAAGACTAGATCAGAAATGGCAGTATGTGATGCACCTCTAAAAACTTTTGCTTGGGAAGAGGTGTCTTAAATGTGGCAAAGAAAATTACTTCAGGTTAAGTGGACCACTTAACCAGGCCATTAATAGGATGGTGTTCTTTTTATTGCTCATCAGATACTGCTGTAAAAGGTTATTTATCTCTTTTCCCACAAACATGGGTGGGACATTATAGTGGGATGATATTTAAAGTGCTACATTCTGCAAAGAAGCTCAGCACCCCGGTGATGGGGTTTTACCTGAGTTTATTATTCATGTTCCACTAAATGACACCTGTAAGTAACATAATGTGCAGTGTTTAGAGTTTAAGTGAACATATCGATACATCAATCTTTTTAAAAATACATTAATAATAACAGTATTCTGCTCGGCTAGGTTGAAGGCAAAAGATCATTGAGAATAATTTTGTAGAAAACTGATTGTGTTATATAACTAAAGAGGAATCTCCAGTAAAATATTGTATAAAATGTGTGCAGAAAAATAATAAGAAGCACAAGTAGAGAGGACAGAAGGTATTTTCTTGAAACAGAATGACACTTCTGAGGACAGGAATAGGAATGAAATAGAAATGAACCTCCTGGGGAAAACAAACCAAGCTGCACTATTTTGGTAAAGGAATTCCTATCCTCTCAGAATATAAAAAACATGACTTAAGAGGGTCTCTCTGAGAGTCTCCATACAAGAAATACTTCATTGGGAACTTTCTTTTTGGCAACAGTAGTCCCCTTGAAAGTGCAGATTTGCCTTATGAGTCCATAGCTCCTCCATCTGACAGATTGACAGCTCCAAAGAGGAGGATGGGATAGTGTTTATAATGGGACACGGTGGAATGCAGCTCTATCCAAAAATGCTATGGATTTACATACATTTAATATCCACATTCCATTAAGTGACATCTAAAACCCAGGGAGAGACTTTACTTAAAAAGAAAAGAGACACTGGATGATTCAGAGGCTTAGTAATGGAATACAGAGCCATTCACCTCTGGGTCAACTGTCTGAGTTCAGCTCAAGTTATTATTGACCAAACATTTATACTAACTACAGGCTATGTGAAATATCAGTGGCTTTATGGCTCTGTTAGATATATTATTTGTCCATGTCTGAGGTGTCCATATGGCAAAAATCACCTCAGACTCCCTTTATAGTCAGTGAAAAACAGGTACTTTTAGGGCATAAATCACCTGAAAGATGTCTTCTTTAGAAGGAGATTAATTGCACCCTAGAAGTATCTATTTCTCTCTGTTGACTACAGAGAGAGCACAGGGTGACTAGCTCCTATGTAGATGTTTATACTGCGGGAGTCTAAATTTGGGTAAGAAGAATACCATGCTAAGTGACTTTTCAATAGTCAACCATCGTGCTGCGGTAGGTCAGCAAGTGAGTACTGTAGATTAAACTCCTGAGAAGCACTTGCTCATACCTGCATTTGGTCCCATGAATTTCATCCTTCACTATGGAACAGTGTCATCTGGGAAATAACCCACAACCTCACTTAATCCTTATGGGAGAGACAAACCAAGATACAGGGGAGGCACACCCCTACTTTTTCTTTATACCTGTCAGCAAAATTTGTTAGCAGATGTGTGTGTGGTCTCCAGAAAGACTGTGTGCTGGGATGTATCTCTGAATTGCTGTTGTGACTTTTCATTTGCTTAAGAACCTGTATTCAGTCACTGTGCTGCTGCTCTACCAGGCTTTTCTGCCTGGAAAATGTCAAAATCCAGCAAATTGGCACTTCCAGTTTTAATCTGTGAATGGCTAAATTACTTCCTTTTTGCAGCTCTGTTACAGGGCTTTGTTGAGTGACTGAAATAACAGCAGATTCTGTAAGCCTCTGCCAATACGTTTAAAAATATTAGTACTAAATAATAACAATAGCATCATTCTCAAAGAATTCCATGCAGTGGCAGGTTAAGACAGTATGCTGAACACAATAAATGTGAATTAGCCATCTTGTTATGCTCGTACAACATTGGCTCCATTCTAAGAGATAATAAAACCAGAGGAAAGACTTTGGCAGGTAGGCTGCTCATATATTTGTTTTAAAATCTTTGATAGTATATTGGCTGCTATATGATCAGTATTAGGTTGGGAGAAGCAAAATGCAGCCTGTTTCTGAAAGTCCTGGTTAATGTCTGGCAGATGCTTTCTTCAGTAACACCAGCAATGTCTGCTCTTATGTAGCAAAGTGTTTGTCCACTTGTCTCTTCATCTGCTGGTATGTGCAGACAAATGGACAAAGTCTGCTTTTGGCATATGCTCTGAAACAAAGCATCTTTGATTAAGATAGCTACAGAAGGCTGCCCAGATGTGTCTGTGTCCCGGATGGAAAATAACTTTTAGGTGTAACTAAGACATCTCTCCAGTCTTGAGCTATTTTGGCCCTCCCATGAATCACATAAGCCCTTTGTTGTGCATCGAAGCATATGCAGCTTCTCAAGTAACCTTGACAATTATGGTGGATCTTTGTATTGTAGAAGAGAGCTTGCATTTATGTTAACAGCACTGCTTGCTTCCTTGTAAGAACTTTCAATTCTATCACATCCAACTTCTCTGCCTTAAAGCCCTTAAGAATTAGTTGAAATGATGGGAGCAAATATCTCTTCAGACATATAAATTCATATTATTAACAAATTTAGAGATACCTTTCTCATAGGACAATGAGACGGTGCTTTTGTTCCTACACTCAACCAGAACAACACTGCTAGAGATGCAGAGATAGCCTAAAATCCTGGGGCTATGTGACACTATGGTACTTCCAGCAACAAGTTAATATGAGTTAACACAATAAAGACAGAGGACTGAAGTCAGTGGAAGACCGCGTATGTAAATAATGAGTTTGACATTAGCCACGAGGACAACAAACATTACTAGACTCATGGCTGTTCTCCCCAAGCAGACTCTGCTTCTTCCCTAATGTCCTATGCCATGCAGCTGTGGCTCCCATCAAAATCAGCCCTCAGGCTCATTTGACCAAGTGCTTCATCCTAAAGCTTTACTGTGCACAATGTTTGCCTACGTTAGCATTTCAGTTCAGAGCAGAAGGGAGTTGTTGAATTCACTGCTGAATTATGACTATCCCCATTTATTGTTCTGATTGTTTCCTTTCACCATGTTTTTGCTCCATGTTGCTGAGCAGAGTGAAACTAAGCCAGAACCTGCATTCCGAATGTCCTTCAGCTGCGTACAGGTGTCTGCTTCATGGAAGAAGACCAAAACTGTTCTGAAGTTAGAGATTGTTAGATCCTCAACAACTTTTTTTGCTCTACAGATCCTCTTCTGTTAGTTTTCATAACTTGCTAATGTAGAGCTTTCCAAAATATCTCCAAGTGCTTTTGAGAGTAAAGGAGATGACTGTGCAGTTAGAGTGTGAGAACCTGTGGCAGAGTGTCTGTGGCTCAATGGACCTAACACTATGTGGCTGCACTTGGGCTAGTATGGCACTCCTGTTGAGAAAATTGTCCAAATTCAGATCAATTTCTATATCTATTTCTCTATTACTTGGATTCCAGTTTGATGTAGGTGATAGTAGTGCTCTTAATGCTTTACCGCAGTGGTAGATTTTGTTTTAAACAAAATATGACAGGCCAGTACCATGCTTAGTTCAGTCTTAAAATTACCCTACAGCTACAGTGTAGTACTACATCTGTCTTTACCGAACATGTACTTTCACACTGTATTTTAAATTAACTAATCCTACTCTACCTTAGCTTAGGTTTTTCACAGTGGAATGCACTTTACAAATTTAGATGTATAAAAATGTACTATAAGCTGCTGTATGTGCTCTGTAGAGATAAGATAAAAATGTGGTACCTTGGGACTGAGGTTCCAGGATTCACTTCTAAGGTCAACATTTAAGGTACATGGAATGAGTCATTCTTTGGCTACTTAGTGAGTGTTGACAACTTACCTAGGCAAAAACCTTAATTTTGAGATGGCTGATGTGGTTTAGATGACTCTGAACATAGCCTCTAATGAGGCAAAGCTTCCAGAGAACTGGAGAAAAATAGAAAGCTTTCAACTTCGTCCCTTGAGGAGTGTAACAATAAATACACTGAGCAAAATAGATTCAAAACAAATACATTGTATGAGTCAAACCAAGTTCATCCTTTTCCAATAAAAACAAAATTATGAAGCTGTTAAATTATATTACATAGTGGCTCTAGTAAAGCATCTGTCAGTTTTTCGTAGAAAGAAAAAGTGCACTGCACTAAAAACTGTGAAAAGGCCTTCACTAATGCTAAGTATAAACAGCAGTGAATGGTGTTGGAAGAGAGTCCCTGTGGAATCTGGAGAACAGTAAAGAACATAAGAAATAACTCTGTTTATCTCTTTTAGAAGAATTTGTGTGCAGTTAAGATAAAAGTAATTTAAATGGTCTTGGAAATTGGATAGAATTGTGAAAGAACATGGAACAAAGAGATTCAGTTTAAGTCAGACTCTGAGAAAATCTCACTTAACAGATCTGGCTGCGTTTTCATGCTTATATTTCTTCACTTGGTTTTCATGATTTCTCTCCCCTCTGGCACCTCCACCAAGTACCTGTTTGTGTCAAGTGGTACAGAGCTGTCAGATCACCTAGGTAGAAAACATCTCCCTCTACCAGACCTCCTATGTTGCCGCATACAATCTGAGCTGATTTTATCCAAAAGTAATGCAAGTATTGGAAGATATTGCTTAAGGAGTGAGATGATCATAAAATCACTGAATTGTGGAATTGTAGAATCATGGAATTGTAAAATCATAGAATGGCTTGGGTTGAAAAGGAAGTCAAAGATCAACTAGTTCCACCCCACTGCCATAGACTGGGCTGCCACTCGCTAGATCAGGTTACCCTGATTTAGGATCCTATCCATCCTGTTCTGGAACATCCTTCCATGGCTGAGGCATCCACAGCTTCTTTAGGCACCTTATGCTAGTGCCTCACCACCCTCTCCATGAAAAATATCCCTCTGACATCTAATCTAAATCTTCTTATTTTAGTTTTAAACCATCCCTCCTTGTCCTATCACTGTCTCCCTGCGTAAAATGTTCATTTCCCTCCTGTTTATGATCAGGAGGATGAAGAGGCTGAGTTCTGAAAGTGGAAATCCTGTGAATTATTTTCAAACAAGGGAGAAACCTGCTGCTGTCAACAAGAGACTGAGATCCAAACAAACACTTGCAATTGTTTTCTTTTCTGTGAAGCTGTGATAAAAATCAAATCTCTAGAAGGGGTGGGAAGAAAAATAAAGCTCATTTTTAGTATCTGTACATCACTTTACATCCCTCTTCTCTTCCTTTTTCTACTGTTTTTAATTGCTCCCTTATTGATTTCCTTTATCTTTACTGGCATAGTGACTCCCAGTTTTCTAGTCCAAATGACCTATATCCGTTTACCATCAATATTGTTCCAAATCCCAGCTTCCTGACACCACTTTAATGTGAATTCCAGACATTAGCACAGCACTGCAACATTGATCTGACTGCTACTTAGTAATATACAAAGAGAACATAAACAGATGTTGACCAATCTTTTCTTTAACCCCCCTCACATATTATTCTTGTCAATATATAATATTGAAATGTACAGTGTATTTTTCTGAAGAGGGGGTTAATATAGTAAATTTCTAATTTATTTAAAAAATAATTGTTAAACCCTGGCTAGGAGAGTACTTAAATACTTGCTTAAGATATGTTGACTGAAATTTAAAGCCTTTCGTATCTGTTGGAGCTCTTACTGAATATCCAATAACCTGAAAGAGTGAATCCCAGTACACTGGGTCTGTGTTGCCTCTGACATCTATGGCAAAGTGTATGACTGTGTTGCTTGTAATCATGACCTCTTATCACTTTTCTAGAATACAAGCTCACTGTCTGTGGCTCCTTCCAAACTATGGGGACGTACAAAACAGCTGCCTAGGTCAATAGAAGAAGGAATATCTGATCTTTCCATCCTTATCCACTGCTCTCATCAGCTTAAGGATGGACACTCAAAATTTCATCCATGGGAGACCTACTTCACTACTGAAATATTCACATCACTTTGCCTTCATTTCAGTGTTCTGTTTGTGGCTTTCTCAGTGCTTTTTTTTTTTTTTTCGGTGCCCCTCCCCAATTTCCTGAAACATTACTTTATCAACGTTGTCTTTCTGACTAACTGCAAAGTTGTCAAGGTAATAATTTGCCTTTACATGACCTGTTTAACCCATGTAACAAACGATTTCATCAAACAGTAAACACGAAATAACACTGTTCAGAGACACAGTGATTTTATAACATGGACCAGAATGCATAAATTACACGGAAATTGTCTAAATAATCATCTATTTTTTAATAACTTCTGAAATCAAAGCTCTTAAAGTGGATCATATCCTCATCCGACATAGAACCAGTTCAGATACACCAGCATTTGGAATCTTCCATGTCTGCAGTACACTGTAACACTAATGGGACTTGTTAGAGTTAGCTGTCATAGAATCATAAAAATATTTAGGTTAGAAATGACCTCTGAGATCACCTAGTCCCACCATTCACTTACCACCAATACTGGCCACTAAACCATGTTCTTTAGTACAACATCTACAAGTTTCTTGAACACCTCCAGAGATGATGACTCCATCGCATCCCTGAGCAGCCTATTCCAGTACCTGACCACACTTCTGAAGAAGTTTTTCTTAATAATCAACCTGAACCTTCCCTGGTGCATCTCGAGGCCATTCCCTCTAGTTCTACTGCTACTCACACGAGAGAAAAAGCTGACCCCCCACTTCACTACAACTTCTCTTCAGGTAGTTTTAGAGAGCAATAACGTCTTCCCTGAGCCTGATGCAGCTGGTAAGGCAGGATCTTTCATGAAATAATGCTGACTGGGCCTGATCTCCCGGTTATCCCACACATGCCAGGTGATCTCACTCAAGATGATCTGTTTCGTAACCTTCCCTAGCACTCAGGTCAATATATTAGTCTTAGAAGCAGTGTGAGAATGGGAATACCATTAAGAATAAAGTATTTAGCCTGAATTTCCACTCTTTCAGAACATTAAACCTAACGTAACCAGTACTTATTGTAGTACAAAAAAATTACACGGTTTTTCAAGGGCTGATATTCTACATGACAAGCCTTCTTTCTATTTCCCTACGTGAAAGATGAGCACTTCAATCACATTTCATTAGCATGAGCTAGAATAACAAACAGCCACACAGTTCGATTTAATTCAGTATGTGACTACATGTGACTAAACATTTTTTCAGTATTTCTATTTGCTTTCAATGTTTTTTTCCCCAGCATTTTTAGCACACAGACATTGTGTTCCTTTGTCATTGATGGCTGTTTCTGACAAAGTGTTAGATTTCTATACAGAGCTACCTGTGTGGTCTCTAAAAGTGCTAAGCTCTAATTTTTTTCTCATTCTTAGATGATGAATAATCTTTCATCATTTCTGACAATTTGAAGAAATGCCTATCTTGTTCTTCCTCATATTTTGTGCACTGAAATGAATAACATCTTCATTTTAATTTCTTTTCTATTGAGTTGGTTGCACAATGTCTTTTCTCCAAGCTGTAACTTTTAATCTATTTTCATCTCTTACTAAGTCATGGATACTGTACTTAGCAAAATGCTAACATAGTCCTAAAATTTCATTGTCTAATAGTTCAAGGAAATGACTGTAGAGATGGCTAGAGTTCATTTTGAACTACCTGTACATCAAGAATACTTAAATGAAGATATAGATAGATAGATAGATAGATCATTTTTTCACATATTCTGCTTAGAACAGGAAAACGGCTCCTCAAATATTTTTGAGAGAAGGAATTGATGGTACAAACTTGGATTAGAGCTTTGGACTGCTGTTGCATCAAGATAGTGGAAACAATTGCTGCTTTGATCAAAATGACAAAATTACTACCATTTATTTCTTCACATGTATATGGAGTGCATGGAGTGCTCTAGTATAAAAAATACATTAAGGTGAGAATCAACATGAAATAGAGAGTTACTCAGAGAAGGTATTTCCTAAGAACTGAATAACCAGAGAAGAAAACCCATTCAGCAGTAACAAGAAGGAACGCAGTGATCCAGGAGATATGAAGTATTTTTGGAAGACACAGAGAATAGTTGAGAGGGTTGTCATGGATGAAGACTGTGGCAGTGGTGGAGCAAATCTTGAGACAGTAATAGGTGTCTGTGATGGGAAAAAAATCAAGGAAGTCAAAGATGACACTGACAAGAGCACTGAAGCAAAGCTGAATGTAACAGCCATACACAGAAGAAGGCACAGATTTTCTTTGTCAATGAGGAAAGAGCAGTAAATATCATGATAAAAAAGAGGAGTCTTGTTGAAATCTTGATGGTAACACAAGAACATATGACAGATAGCTGATGTCATAAGTGTTCCTAAGTGAGTAAGGTTAGACAGTGAGACAAGAAGGAACAGTAAAGGGAAGAAGTCTGCAAAGAACAAAAGAAAATGTAAAAAAAAATAAAAAATGAAGATCATAAACTGCAGTTACTGTCCCTTCATCTGTGAATGCAAACTGCCAAATCACAGCAATCAAAGAGGAGTCTGATTGGAAAAAGTTTGATGAGAGGATCTACTGAGATTCTCAGGGGGACTAGGGGATTATTCTGAACTGAGGTATGCAAAGGGCAAAGGAACTTCTGGGGGAGCCACCATAACATAAAAACGGATTTTTTACTTTTCCCTTGTAGCCAAACCTCTGCAGCAGCACTGGGGAGAAGATGTGTAAGAACAGTATGAAATTGCCCAAACAGGAATTTTTGCATACTTAGAAGATTTTTTTTCAGGTAGTAACTTCTGGGCAGGTGAAACCTTTGGCAAAAGAGGATGCATTGTAATTCTGACTTATTTTAATTAATGAAGAGAAAGATATGATACATCTAGAGACGTAGGATGTAAATTTTTGACTGCACTATCATTCATTTTCAGTTGTTCCATCTCAGGATCATTCATCTCATTTCCTCTGGATTGTCTCCTCCAAATTCTTATGTTAACAACTCTTAACAAAAAGAAAAACTAGCAGACATATTGCATTAAAAACACATTACATACCTGTACTCCATACCTCTGGTTTTGGAAGACTTCCGTCTACTTATAATGAAACTCACAGTTTCAAACTTCCGCCTTCACATCTTAGTTTCCTAAGTTATGACACAACTGCAATTTATGATTCTGTCCTCTCTTACAAATAATTTGGGTGTATACATAGAATCACGTGAAAACCAGAGGGAGTGGGAGTCATCATTAGTCTGTTTGACTGAACAAAATATAATTGTGCTTCATCTATGATTAAAATTAGAAAACTAAAATCATTAATTTTTATTACTACAATTTGCTTTATATTTTCCAAGCATAGTTCTTTCGTATTCATGATGAGCTGCTGTGGGCATACCAAATGAGAAGCCCTGCAAGCCGCAGCAGTGCATGGGTGCAGGTTGCCTACTTGCTCTTTGAGGCTCTCCAAAGTAATAGTAAGTGTTGTGAAATTGACTTAGTTGCTCCCTGCCTTCCCTACCAGAGGTGGTGGCAGACCTGGGGGTTTACAATACATTCTGAAGGGAGCTGCAGAAGCACAGAAGCATACCTTGACCTTGGGCAACATCCTCAAGGCGTTCATCTTTTGGGAATAATCTCTTAGTGGGAACAATTCATCAGTGCTGCCAGCTAAGGACTGTGTCTAGCAGTACTTTTGAAAGCACAATTAATAACTGGGAGTCAGCCTTTAGCAGCCAAAATGATACTTTGTTGATAAGCACATGCAAGTACACAATCCTAAATTTCTTTAAAATACAGAAATATCACACAGGACAGGTGTAGTATTTCAGCAAGAGCCAATTCTTTCACCAAAACATCTAAATAAAGGCTTCAGTATACGCAGTGCTATTGATGATTCAGTGAGAGACAGCCTTTGAAGTTTGTCACCATCTTTGAATCCTCAGAAGTCTGTTTCTGTCCATGTCACTGCCACCCACATGTGTCTATGTGTCTGTCTCGGTCTGTGGCTTCACTTTAAATTGCCAGTTTTCCTCATGGCAATCAATGCATCATCCTGAGGACTCTGCAGTCAACAGCAAGGAAAGCTATGAATAGATATACCCTGTGGATCTGCGCACAGTCTCATTGAAGGGAGTGCGGACATCTGCACCCTTGCACTGTGACTAAGCCTATAAACAGAAAGGGATTTGGAATAGAGAAAGCCACATTACAAAACCAATACGTTGGGCACTTACCCTGTGTTTGTGTCCTCAGTCTACAGCACTTCAGCATTGCTTCACCACAGAGAAAAGCCTGAGTATGTCAGCAAGGACAACAGATCACTGTTATTAGCAAAAAATATCTGTGTTTTTGTCTCACTGGCTATCAAGAAAGGCAGATATGCTCATTTTATAGACAAAAACTGAGTTTGAACTACTGCAGTGATTGCATGCATCATATTTCAGCCCTTTTTAAAAAAGTAATACAAAATTCCTGCGAAACATAAAGCATACTTAAGTAATTCCACACAGATAAACTAAGTGCTATTTTAATACTTATGGAACATTAGAAACATTTAAAAATATGATAATTCATTGACATGTTAATGAATAGATGCAAGAGAGGCACATTTTTGTCCTGTCACAAGATAAAGTTAGTTTTATTTCTCATACCATTGTAATTTTGATTCCCTAGGAGCATGAAATAAGTTTTGCACTGGAAATCTTATCTTAGTGAACTTGGTAAAATTAACAGAATAAGAAACTAATTTCAGAGATTGCAGAAGAAAATCTTCACAGTGAGTGTTGTGTTGTTTTGACTGAAAGAGAAGAATTTGAAGGTGTGAAAATTAAATATGCTTCCAGATTACTGTACAGAAAACCCAGGGTGGATTTTAGACCCCAGACAAAAGTGACTGCTCTCCCTAAAATTACTGAAATGCTGGCCCAGCCCACTCCTCACTGTTCCAGTTCTCAGCAGTTCCTAATAATATTTGGCTGAGGGCCAGAACCATAGAATATCCCAAGTTGGAAGGGAGACACAAGAGTCATTGAGTCCAACGCAGGATCATCCAAAATTCAAACTCAATGTCTGAGAGCGCTGTCCAAAAGCTCCCGGAACTCTGGCACTTGGGGTCGCGCCCACTGCTCTGTGCATCCTGTTCCATGCCCACCGCCCCGTGGTGCAGACCCTGCCCCTCCCCTGACACAGCTCCATGCAGTTCCCTCGGGCCCTGTCGCTGTCACACAGAGCAGAGCTCAGCGCTGCCCCTCCGCTCCCTGTGAGAGCTGCAGCAGCCATCAGGCCTCCCCTCAGCCTGCTCTGCTCTGGGCTGCACAAACCAAAGGACTCCAGCCACTCCTCATCCATCTTGCTCTCCAGACCCTTCAGCATCTTTGCAGCCCTCCTTTGAAGTCTTTCCAACATCCTCTGGATCTCAGCCACATCCTCATCTTCATCTTAGGATGTGTCAGCAGAATTGCACAAAGCAACTATGTCCTCCAAAGTGTGCAAAGCAGCTACATCCTCCAAAGTGCATGGTGTTGTCCACGGTAACTGCAGAAGAAATGGAAGTGTGTTTAGAGGATGTTAACCACTTAACCAGTCCTTGTGTTTTAGATCCCTGATGAACCAGTGGAAAAAAATCCAAAATCTCTATGCAACCAAAGAAGTGCTCTCCGTGCTGCAGGTAGCTACTTCTGGCAATAGCTTTGTGAGTACCACAAGAGATTTTTTAAGAGTTCCAGAGAGTTTTTATGACCCACTTTCATTTAAGTTATTTATGGTCAAAATTTGTCCTTGAAGATATCAGGGATACATCTTTCTACTTAAAAGTAAAATAATACTACTGAAAAAGATTTAAATCAATCTACTTATTGTAAAACCTGTCTCTTATTATTGAATAGTATCTCTAACATCTCCTTTCACCTGTTAAATGAAACTATTAATAAAAACTTGTAGTAAAACTAATGTCTATCTGAAAACACATTATCTGATATAGTAACAAGCCTCTGGTTTAGCAACAGTAGCAGCAGAAGCTGATGGCTTCTTTAATTTTTTTATACAATAGAGATGGGCTGAATTTTGGGAAGACCATAAATCTCTTAAAACAGTTACTGGGATTTTTTTCATGAAATATCTCTTGTTTATGAGCGTGCTCTCATGCACCCTTACTTCATTCCCATACTTCTCTGTGCTAATACAGCTTTCAGGAGAGGTCATAGTCTTGACAACATTTTGTGCTGTCACCTTGTCCAAAGAATTTATAAACTTTTGTGTAGGACTTAACTTGACAAGTCCTTATGTAAAGACAGATAAATTTTAAGCATTCACATAGCAGCTGTGAAAGTTTGAAACATTCAAAATTGTGAATGCCCTCTCTGATGACATGGAAGATGAAAGACCCCAGGAACAGAAGCTCCCTGTTCATTGCTTTCTCTATTTGACTCTGGTGAGTTTCTATCAGAATCACAGGACAGCTCAGGTTGGGAGGGAGCTCAGCATGTCTCTGCTACAAACTCCTGCTAAAAACAAGGTCAGCTTTGAGTTCAGATAATTATCCTCAGGACTTCATCCAGACATGGTCTGAAAAAATACAAGGATGGGTACTGCAACACCTCTCTGGGTTAACTGTGTCCCTATCTGACTGTCTTCATAGGAAACAAGTTTTGCATTACACTCAGTTGGACACTCTTGTAATTCAACTTATGTTGTCCATTGGCTGTCTTACCACTCTGTACTATTGTGTCCATCTCCACCTCTTTGATGACCTTTGTATGTGCACTACAGGCTGCTTTTAGGTCTCTCTAAGCCTTCTGTACTCCAGGATGAACAAGTCCTGAGGGAGCTCAGGGTGGAAATGAGGAAGAGGGAGAATGGGAAAGCAGCTGTAAGTTCATATTATGAGGCCTAATGTGCTATCAGGACTTCTGCAGTTTGTGCTGTGAAGCTGGAGCTCTGCTGAAAAGTTAATGATGTAGTGGGACCATAGGTCTATAACTAACAACTTCTTGAAATAGAACTACACAGTGTAGAAAACCTACACTAAAGCAGCCTTTACCAGGAAACTAGAGGGAGATTTACAGTCACTTCATGCTTCTGTAAAATAGTCTTAATGAACCTGGAAGTTTATCAGGCATTTAAGAAAGCTAGAAAAAACAGCTCAGTGCAACAAAGCTATACTGCCAGAGCTAAAAATATATCTTTAAGTGAATACTGCATTTTTAAATTAAGAAATTGGACAAAGTCCTATGGAGCCCAGTTTAAGGTTTGGCATTAAGCCTGCAAAAATACTTATTATGGTCAGCCTCTGCTACTGAAACATTTATTATGGCTGGATGTAGGCAGGCTTGGTCGATGTGAAAGATGCTTCTAATCTCCTTTGCTCTTGATGAGTATGTTTTTCACCATGTTCCAATTCAGCAAAGTCTGTCTCGCTGCAGAACAACCTCCCCACTCCCACCCCCATCAGATTTTATTACTTAACTCGCAGATTTGTATGAAAGCTATTTTTGTTCCTAGCTGGGTGCATGGAATGTTAAAAAGTCCTTTTTTTTTTTTTTTTTTTTTTTTTTTTTTGAGATAATTACTACTGGTGTACAACTGGTGTTGCTTGTCTACTTTTGATTTGGGATATGTTTAAATGTCTAAGTCGATAAAAGCAGTTTTCTATTTGATCACTGAGTGGTATGAAAATTGGTGAAGTAAGACTGCAAAAATGGTAACATAAACACCTAATACTCCTGGAAAAAGTTAAAAAAAAAAAAAAAGAGTAAGAAAATATCTCATAATGATTTTCTATATGGGACAGGGTTCTGAAATAGATCCTATAATGTTCTGTCATCATTTAGACATAGTTATGATTACTGTGTGCCATGTTGATCAATTGTGTACTGTTCCTGGCTTTGTGATGTGGTTTGTATTAAGAAGTGTAGCTATCCTTAATTGGAGAGAAGTACTTTGAGCATAAACAGTTAGCTACTGCTTCATGAATGAAACTTCGTACAGTCATTTACCGCATGCTCAGGATCCTGTCACAAGGCTACTTTGCCCACAGGGAATAAGCCACCTCGTATATTTGAGATGATGTTTTTTTGCAATGGATGTGTACATTTATGTTTTGAGAGACAAATGCAAATGAGACCGAGGTAAACTGTCACCTCTAATTTTCTGTGGTCATGGTTTTATGATTTTTGTTATAAGTATTCCACATCGTAACATCATTTAAGGCACTGGGAGTTAAAAAGTTAATGCTCTAAGTCTGACAAATTTCCTGGTACCTGCTCCTCGGAAGAGGAGAACTCCATACCCCAGGGGACTTTGCGTTCCCATTTTCCACTCAGAAGGAAAGATAAAACTGCACACAAGTTCTGAGACTTTCTCTTTCTACTGCTTGCCTGCAGTGAGAGCTTCTTAGCCATCTTGTCTTCAGCTTTAAAGTAAGGCTTTGGTTTCGGACACACTCTCTCACATTGTATTTGATTTATTAACTTCAATTACAATTATATCTTATTTTATTGTGTTATTTTGCATTACATAAATTAGCTTTCCTCCTCAGATCACTGTTGCTGTTTTGCTTTTAGGCCCATATCTCTATCCTCTCCCTTTTTTTCCTTTCCCAGGGTGTGGACCTGCGAGTCCCCCACCCCATTAGTCATGGAACCTGGCTGAAGCTGCCTGTAAGCCGTTGATGTCTGTTTACTGTACAAAATGCAATTTCTGTGTATTCAAACCTTTTTTCACTTGAGCCATTTTCTGTGTGACATGATGGTAAGAAAAAGAACTTTATATATGCATATTTTTATGCATTATCACAAATCCAATACTAAGACCATTCATCCTGTGTCACTAATCGAAAGAAAAAAAGTACTACTGCAGTTCAAAATTAATCATAGAATCATAGAATGATTAAGGTTGAAAAGCTTTGAACACCTCCACAGCCAGTGACTCCACAACATCCCTGAGCAGCCTGTTCCAGTGCCTCACCACTTCTACTGAGAAGAAAATGTTCCTAATATCCAAGCTGAACCTCCCCTGGCACAACTTAAAGCCATTCCCTCTCATCCAATCACAGTTACGTGGGTGAAGAGGTTGAACCCCAGCTCACTACAGACTCCCTTCAGGTATTTATAGAGAGCAATATGGTCTCCTTTGAACCTCCTCTTCTCCAGACTGAACAATCCCAGTTCCCTCAGCCATTCCACATACGACTTGTTCTCCAGATCTCTCACCAACTTTATTGACCTTCTTTGGACGTTCTCTTTAACACATCTTCAAGAATGAAGCGCTTAGAAAAACATTTATTTAAAAGTATTAAGGAAGCTACTAACCAATTTAGTGTGAAAAAAATGCTTGTGTTGATAGTTCTGTATCGCATGCCTTAAAGATTTTTTTCTTCCAGACTCTGTGTTTGCTTGCAGCTTTGATGTGTCAGGTTGAACATGTGTTGCCACTAAGTCTACCAGAAGCATGGAGAGCAGTTACAGCAAGTGTCTCACACAGTCTACGTGGCTGGATTTTGCCAAGAATGCACGGGAGAATGGAAATACACGGAAACTTCATATAACAAAATGTAAAGACTCCTCACTGAATGTACATGAAGAAAGACTTATTTTCAAAGCATTGAAATTGGCCACATTTCAGCATCTGTTTCTATAGCAACAGCTGAAAGCATAACTCTAACACAAACCTAGTGTACATGAAATGAAATATTTACCTTTACTCTAGATGTTTGTTCAACACTTCTTGTTAGAATATAAAAGATCACATCACTATTGTGATCCAGTATGCAGAATAGAGTCCAAATTACTCCTAAAAATTGTACTGTTCTTGGTTCTAGTGATCTGTGTGAAAACATAGTAGTTATTAATGAATTTTCTGTGTTTTAGTGAAATGTAGTTTCTCTGAGATGTCTTCTGAGTGTCAAAAGGAGCTGAATATAAATCCAGTGTTTATTTTGTTAACTCAGCTGATGTGTTTGAGGGTCATATTTTAGCCGATAATCTCAGCTTTTCCTTTCCAATTAAAGTAGTCCTATTAATACTGCATTTATAGCCAGCACAGACCTCCATGGTTTCAGGAGCTCACAGTTTGTAAATATCACTCATCTTCTCAGATTTGAAATCTTCAATTATCAATTTTTCCTCTAGAATTTCCAGGAAGTTTTGTTAAAATTGATATATTTACCAATACATGATGCCTTCACATTTAACTTTTTATTTCATTCTTGAATCCTGTGTATCCACCAGTCCTAACTAGAATGTAAAATTTCTGACCAACTTTAGGTGGCCTGATCAAGCAATCAGTGTGGAAAAACATGGATATATTCACATCATCCCTTCTTCCTTTTATGAGTCTGAGATGGAAAAAGTTACTGAGCAGCCCTGTATTTTTCTAACAGAAAAGGAAGAAGGGAACTAAAAAAGATCGCTAAGTGACAGTGCAGGAGGGCATGATGTAAACTTGCTATGCTTCTAAGCAATGTAATTTAATACATGAGGAAGACGCCCATCATCTGGTTGTGACCATCAGTATTTCTGACACAAATACAGATTTTACACAACAAAACATTTTGCTCCCAATTTTAGGTTAAAAAGAATTATCAAATAAAAGAGTGGGCTTAGCAATTACACAGCATCCAGAAACTTACATCAGAAATAGAAATAACCCAGATTCAGAAATAACTTGCAGGCACATCAGTCAATCAGCTAAGGGTGCTACCGAGAAAAGATCGAAATATCTTAGTCACAACAAAGACAACTATTTTCAGTAAGCACTCTCCAGATGCACATTCTGTTTGCAGCTGCAAAGCAGCCCTAAAAAGTGAGGTCAACTGGGTTTGGAGGGAATCCAGCCTGAGGATCTGAATGAGCTCTGCAGCCTAACCCTCCATCTGAGGATGAACTACTCAAATCAAGATTTCTGTTCACTACAGTCCTCAGGGTTGTTGTGAGGTGCCTCAGCTGTACATCTGAGCCATAAATCAATTTCTGTTTAGTTTAGCAGAGCAAAAATATGTGCAGTTTGTTTTCTTGCTGCCACTATTCAGAGGGCCTCTAAGCAAAGGACAATGTTTTTAGTCAGCTGAATCATGCCAAGAGATGCCTCTTAGTTGCGAGTCATGCCTCTAAGTTGTGTATAGTATCTCATGAAGGTGGGTGCTACTGCATGAGAAACAAGGAGGGTGAGAATACCATGGGCCAGTTCCTCTGCTGCTATAAAATGGCTCACATCCACTGACCTGCTGCATTTCAAACTGGGTGAAGAGGTGAATGAGATTGTCCAAGATTTAAAAATGAAATTTAAGAGCATTGGATGGGATCCTGGTCTGTCTGATCTAGCGGGTGGCAACCCTGCCCATGGCAGAGGGTTGGAGCCTGATGATCTTCAAGGTGCCTTCCAATCTGAGTTATTCTTTAGATGATTCTATGTGATTGAAAGCTACAGATTTAAACTTTAATGGTGACAGGTATACAGGTTATCTCATAGAAGAATGGGAACTTCTTTTCCCTAAACATGACTGACCTGCCTTTACCTGATCGTGTCATTATACAAATATGTTGCTGAGTCCGGTATTTTCCCACATTCTCATCAGCAATCTCTAAACAAACATAAAATATATGATGTTTTATTACTCATTAACAGAAACACTGCCAGAGTGGAAAGGATTCTGCAGGGAGCAATGACACTGCTGAATGCTGACACTGACTTTGCGTTGTTCAGGTTGTAAGAAACAGCCATGATGAGTGGATGAGCAATTCTCAGGTGCTCTCAGCACCATGGTACAACCAAACGGACAGTGGATCCTTACTGTCTGACAGAGGAGGCAGGTAGTCTTAACAAGGAAGATGTATGAAAGGACTACAGGAAGGCTACCCACAGTTTAGAGGCTGCATATGCAAAAGCAAACTGAGAAGATAAGCAGGGAACGAGAAAGCTCTCCAGATACCTCGTTTACTGAAGGGACACTGAGACATGACTAATTACGAAGAGAGAAGTCCTCTTCTGAGCAGAAAATTGAGAGCTTTGCAAACCTCTCCTGCAGTGGTTATCTTTAACAGGGACTGGTGGGATGCTAAATTTAGTTGAATTAAAACCGAAGCTAGACAACACTTTTTTTTTTTTTTTTTTACATGAGGAAAACATTAAATATAGGGTCAAATTATCAAGTGGAATAGTTAGTCCTCCATCTTGTTATGTTTTCAAACTGACCTGGATACCTCAGTAGCTGTTGGACTCCATGCAAGTGCAACTGAAATATCATAGTGTGTGTTTTAATGATCTATTTTTGCCTTAGTTTCAGTCCATAAATGGAGCAGTGGGCAGCAGCTTCTAAGACACATGACAGAATTGCACTGGCTACAGGCAGCTCCTGCTATTAATAAAGACAGTTCTCCCCTCAGTAAAGGCAATCTGAGGATTATGGAAGTTAGGGACACTCTGCAGGACTGATTTACTCTACAGTTTTTAGAGCAAGATCCTAACAACTTAATGCAGGGTCCTTTCCCCCTACCACATGGATGGTGATCTGTCATATTTCTTTGAGCCTTTCACATCTCACTTTTTTATATTAAGGCTAACAGTTATGCTTTGTGTGGGTTTTATGTATGAGGAAATGTCTTTGTCTTAAAACTTAAATGCAACTTTCACATTCAGAAAAAAGAATACACTGTTTTCCTGAATTTCTGTGAGTCTGACTCGAGTCTCAATGAATTTACGTCTTCTTTTACTTGATGAAACCTCTCTTACTGTGAAGAAGTTGTTTTTTTCCCTGATGAAGGAATCCAGGTTAACTGAGCACAAATTTTTAATGTACAGCACCAAACATTCTAGCTGACCTGGGTGGCCTATTGTCACAGGGTTGTTCTGATTTCCCTCTATACTAGGCAGATTTTTTTATCAGAATAACTCATGGCACTTAACTGTGCATAAATACAGACCATATAATTCATTTTGATGACTGATTTGTTAACTGTTTACTTGTGAACATCTCTGCTTCTGCCTTCTTGGATTAACTCTGGTCTTTCAGTTGTTCATTCTCCTTACATGTGGTTATTCAATTACACAACAACTGCCAGCAAACCTCTTAGCCACCAGCCAAAAGTTGTAGGTGTGCTCCTAGAATCCTAGAATCATAGAATATGATGAGTTGAAAAAGACCCACAAGGATCATTGAATCCAACCCCTGGCTCCACACAGTACCACATGGAAATCAAACCTGATATTTGAAATCACTGTCCAAACATTTCCTGAGCTCTTGCATTCGGGGCTCTGTCCACTGTCCTGGGCAGCCTGTTCCATGCCCACCACCCTCTGGTGCAGAACCTTTCCCTAACCCCCAGCTACTCCTCCCCTGACACAGTCTCCAGGCCGTTCGTTTGGACCCTGTCACTGTCACAGAGAGCAGAGCTCAGAGTTGCTCCTCCACTCCCTGCAAGAAGCTGCACCTCAGCTTCCTCTAAAATGAATCCTACTGCATCCCATGGTGTTTGAGGAAGAAATTAATCTCTCTGAAGCTAAGGAATGATCAAAGGTTTCCTACTGGAAGAACTTGCTGGTTTTGTGTCACATATTTGGGATGGCCCCTCTACTCCACTCTTCTGAGACCCCATCTGGTGTTCTGGAGCTCCCAGTACAAGAAGGACCTGCAGTTGCTGCAGCAGGTCCGGAGCAGGGACATGAAGATGATCAGAGGGCTGGAGTCCCTTCCAAGCCAAACCATTCTAAGTTTCTATGATTCTATGGAGTAGCACAGTTGAGCTCCTCAGTATGTAGGAAATACCAGACAAGATGTGTCCGCAAAGTAGCAAAAAAAGGCTGAGGACTCAAATCTAGGCATGGATCAGGAAAGAAAAGAGTCAAGTGAGATTATTAAGGTGAAGTTCATTAACTTCTCACTAGATTCATAACACTGGCTTTAATCAGGGTCATTCACAGAAAAAAGATACAGTATCATGAACAAAGCCTGGACAAGTTCAGACTGGAACACAGAGATATATGCTTTTAAAAACTATTTTTCCCTGGAAAATAATCTACTTAATTTATCTTCTAAAAAAAAAAAAAAAGAATGAGACAGGAAGAGGGTCACTGAAGAAGCAACAAATGTGGTAATTCTCAGAGAAAAAAAAATGTTAAATATGTTTCTGGACAAGCCAAGTGACCTTTGCCTGCTGCCAATTTTCTTTAGCAGTAACTTAAGCTATGTATTAAACAACAAATTAGATTGCCCCCCGAGGACTACAGAGCTCTTGTTTTCCTTTCCCAAGTGCTGTTACTTGGCACAATAAGTTAAAATAATTTTAAAACAATAACAAATAATAGTTTTCCAAAATAAACATGTTTGTGGAGTTATCAGGAACGGGGGTTAGACTTGATGATCTCTACACGTCCCTTCCAACCCCTACAATTCTGTAATTCTGTAATTCTGTGATTCTGTGATTTTTAGCACTTCTGTTGAATTAATCAATGTTAATGCTTTAATCCATCTTTTTTAACATTCATTCAGCAAAACACTATGATCAATGGTAATTTGACTAGGGAAAAGTGAGGATATGTATCTTTGCCTTCAAAAATTCAACAGAATTGGTGGAACAAGAGCAAAATCCATTACACACCACTACTGAAGATGCCTAAACTCAGTGCTGAAGTGCTTCAGGGATTCTCAAAATCTCACCTATAGCCTTGAAGTACCTGAAGGTATGATTCTTCACATAGGCAAAATAGTGCCAGGCAATTTTGGAAGTCTAGTTCAATGCAGAAAACAAAGGAATATTTGTAGATTATATATCTCTGCTTTTCTTTCCTGTAGGTGATGCTGACATCTTCATCTAGCTGAGCTTTATGAGATGCTAGGAATGGGCCCTTTCATATGTCTGTCCTTAGTTTGATGATATTCTTTGTGTGTAGAGTGTGATGCTCACCTCACCTCCATTCACCTCAGAAGTGTGATTTTTTGTTTGCTCCAGTCTATAGCAGAATTTGACTCACTGGCTGTGGACATTGCTTGGTAATTGGGAAATGAAAGGCCAGTGACATTTGAAATTCTGAAACAATATTTACCAAAAATAGTTGACATTTACACACCAGATAGTGTTTTGTTCAGTATATATAAATCGTTCCTTGCTTTACTACGTATCTTTATTACACAGGATAAGCTTTACTTTTTTTGCCTATCATGCAGCCATATTGCATTGGAAGTACACTGACACTTATATCATTATACCTGAAAAATTTAAATCACTCTGAACCTGTTAACTATATCTGAGGTCATTCTGATTTTTCTGGACTTGGGTAATGTAAGGAAAGGATTTGTTCATGAACACAGATTATGTATGATCTACACTTCTGTAGAGATTTCTAGTGAGGAATGATCAGCCTGTGAAACCATCCTAAGTACACAGATTGCTTAGGAATTAATGCCTCCTGTTTATTTCCATGGAAATAACAACAGCTGCTATGAGCACAATAACACTGATTGATAGAGCAAATTCTTATCTAGAAAACAATATTTTTCAACCTAGTCATCCCCATTAGCTATGCATTTTTGCCAGTGACAAATGAGAGCTTGCTTTCCCCTCTTGTAAAAATCTGCACCAGTGGAGGTGACCCATGGTTTCACAGCTGCTATGACAGTGTTGTTGCTAGGACAATGTTGCTCATGAAGTCAATCTTACATTGGTCAAAACAGATGTAAGTCAGAAGGAGCCAGATCTGGACTATATGGTGGATGTGGAAGGACAATGAAGCCAAGATTGACAATGTGTCCCATAGTTTTCAGACTGGTATGGGGCCTAGTATTATCATGTTGCAAGAGAAAGATTGTCTTCTCTGATCTGATTCTAGAAGTTTGAGCTTTCAGCTCAGTCAGCATTGCAATGTGTTGGTCAGAACTGATGATTTGTCTAGTTTCCAGGAAATCCAGAAGGATCAGCTATTCTAAAAGGACAAGCAATTTGCTTTACCTGCTGAGGGCTGTGTCTTGAATTTTTTTTTCAATGGGGAATTCACGTCACCACTCCTTGGACTGCTATCTTAACACTGGCTTGTAGTGATCACACCATATTTCATCACTGGTAATAATGTGATCCAGGAAACAATCGCCTTCAGATTCATATTGTTCAACAGGTCCTGACAAACTTACATATGATGTTCTTTCTGTTCCTGTGTGAGCATTCTTGGGACCCAGTTGGTGCAAACTTTGTGATATTCCAACATTGTCACTGCCATTTCATAGAATCTTAGAATCATAGAATTGCTCAGGTTGGAAAAGACCTTCAAGAACAGCAATTCCAACCACAACCTAACCATACTGCCCTAATTCTAACAACACGCCCTTAAATCATGTCCCTGAGCACCACATCCAGATGATTTTTAAACACATTCAGGGTTGGTGACTCAACCACCTCCCTGGGGAGCCTGTTCCAGTGCCTTACAATCTTTTCTGTAAAGAAGTTCTTCCTGATATACAACCTATACCTCTCCTGGTGCAACTTGAGGCCATTTCCCCTTGTCTTGTCAACCTGTCACCACTGAAAAGAGATCAAGCCAGCTCTAGCTGCAATCGCCTTTCACATATTTGAAGAGAGCAATATGGTCTCCCCTCAGCCTTCTCTTCCCCAGACTAAACAGCCCCAGTTTCTTCAGTTGCTCCTTATGGAGCATATTCTCCAAGCCCTTCTTTGGACCTGCTCCAGCACCTCAATGTCCTTTCTGCATTGAGGTTCCCAAAACTGAACACCGCTTGTGGTGGGGCCTCACCAGTGCTCCAATTCTGTGGATCATCAATAGTTCTGGGTGTATCTGTCTCAGAAGAGAAGAACTATCTACACCAAAGGACTTTGCATCACTTTGAGTTTTTCCATTTTCCATTCAGAGGGAAAGATAAAACTGTAGGCAAGTCAGGAGATCCCTCTCTTTTCCCTTTCTGCTCTACTCAGCAGCGTGTGCTCCTAGACATCTCATCTTCAGCATTAGAATAAGGCCTTCAGTTTTTTGGACACTCTCTCTCTCATTTTATATGACTTTATTAGCTTCAATTCCAAATATTTTGTATTAAATTATGCTATTTTGCATTCTGGATTTGGTAAATCATCTTTCATCCTCAGGTAATTGCTGCTGTTGTTTTTAGGCCCATCTCCCTACTCTTTCCCCCTTTTCCTCTTTCCCTTTCCCAGGATGTGGGTCTGTGAGTCCCACACTTCCTCCCAGCTTGGTCCCAGCTTGCATTTCCAATGCACTGAAGCCAGTATTCAGATATTACAGGACACACACACAGCACTCACACAAGCATGAAGAGTATCACTGGCTTCATCATGCTCCTGTCTCTGGTTGAACAGGATGGAAGCTCCTTAGGGGGATAATAAATGCATAATGAATTTATATAAGTGTGTTACGATCCCTCCAGAAGCTGGGCTAAACAGCCTGTCCAGTAGTTGCCTGTGGATCTCAGTGTTCCCAGTTGCCGGTGTCTGGAGGTACAAGCCTGTCCACTCCAGCTGTTGTTACAGACCCCGCTTTGCATACTCCAACACATATACTTCTCAGTCAATCACAAGACACTGTGACTTCTTGGACAGTTGTGTGGGGCCACATTGTGCCTCCAGGAGATACCTTGCCAAGGTTCCCCACCCAAAAACACACTAACTCCTCTAGTTCCTAAGACACCTCACTCACTGACTCATCCAGCCTGATCTTCAGTAGCAACCACATACTCTCTTGTACATCCACACTTGTACCCTGTGTTGCCCTGTGGACTCATGGGCCTCTAATCCTTGGCCATAGCACCATAGCTGCATTCAGACTCCTATATGTGCATCCAGGAAAGAATGAGAAAGGAACTGCGTAAGATGAGGCATAGGGCACAGGCAAACCAGTGAACTGACTAGCAAACTATTTCCACACAAGCAGCCCTTTTATTATCCTTATTATTCTATTTTCTCATGTTTATTCCTTCGCAAACCACCCTGATGTCTCCTTTTCCCGACTTTATGTGCTCCCTTAAATATTCCTCAATAAATATTCAAGAATCTTAAAATGCCTTTGCCTGCATTCCATACAAAATCTCATAGCTCTATGTGCAGTGACCTCCCTCAGTCTGAAAGAAGATCTGGAGAGTTCCTTCCCTTTTTCAAAGCTGAGAGGTGTCCTCCAGCTGGTGGGGCTGAAGTCATCCTGCAGTGTGGCCGATTTGGGGCTCATCTGTGTGCGTGGAAATGAGATGTTTATTAAGCAACCTAGCTCTACTGATATGAGACTCCTGCTTGCACTAATACTGGTTGGATTGCACTATAACAGCTGTACTAATGGAGTTCAGTGTGTTTGGCCAGATGCCCTGCTGTTGTGAACTACCACAACTCCACTGCCATCACTGCAGTTAAAGAATTATCCCTGGTTGGCGTAACTGTGTTGCACAGCAAGACTTTCATGCAGTTCCCTATCCCGAGCCATCGGGCTTTTATAGATGCACATTTTACTTTGCTCTTTCTGATGCTGGAGATATAGGAGAGAGGAAATTCCCTTTTGAGGTCAGATGAGAAAGAGACAGCGCACTTTTTTTTTTTCTATGCTTTATTGCCCTCTTTTTGGTTCATTTTATGATGGAAAAGTAGTATGGGAAAGAGACAGAGAGTTGCAGGTGGAGAAAGAGGCAGTGAGCACTTACGCAATACAGCACTGAACATTTCAGATGTTACATTTAAGTGCTTGCTTGTTTTTCAGGTTTCTCTTTATGCACTTTAACAATGCTCCCTTGAGCTTATGAAATCAGATCATTTTTGAAAACAGTTGCTAAAAGGAGTGTGCTTTCTTTCCTCAAGATTTCAAATCCCATTTTCCTGGAAAAGCTCATCCATTTTACAGTCTTTCCTTCAGAGACCCTTTCCTGGTCTCAGAAACTGAAACTTCTCCTCAGATAGTTTTATAAAAGTAAATATTTAACAGATGCAGGACTGCACCTTGGAACTGCAGAGGAACGTATTTTATCATCTTATCCTTTCACAGTGATGTTTTCATCTGTTCAGGTGGTGAACACATGTGCTGTCTTTCTAATTTCATTACATATATATCAAACCACAACTATGAATAAAGATAATACAAGAATGACAGCTTCCACATTCTCTTTCACGGTGTGGAACCACTGCCTGAAAGTTTGCTGAAAATTGGAGAATCTTCTTGTGAAAATTAGAAAGATTTTCAGCAGTGCCTATTGAGCTGTCACCATAGCAAAAAAATGGCCTTGATTTTGGGAACGTTTGTATGTGAGGTTTCCTATTCTTCCTCTTTTGAAGTCAGTGGTAAATTTCTCTATGGCTGCAGTGGCATTAAAAAAAAACATGAGTAGGATGATTCCAGACCCTCTTGCATTTGTGCATACAGAATCCACCATTCTTCTACTCTCACTCTCCAAGCCACTCTTATGGGACCAAAAAGAAGTTCAATCAAAAATGAATGTCCACTTTTCACAGCTACTATTACAAAATTGTATCCAAAAAGGCTTGTGGGCAGCACAGTGTCAATGGAAAAGATGAATAATCACCTATGAACCTAATCTTAGCAGCTGAGATAAATCATTCATAGCTACTGACAACATTTGAATGCTCTGAGATGTACGCTCAAATAAAATATTGCCTGGTCAATTGAAACTGACTTGTATTTAAAGAATAACAAAATTATTAGACAGAACTTCAGGACACACAAAGAGATGATGTGAATTCTTCTATCAGCATTACTATATCTTAATTTCTCAATTACAGTGCAAATGTATCTATCACCTAACCATAAAATACAAACAGTTACTTAAGCAATTTTTCCCCATTCATTACTTTTTCAGCACAACCTGGTTGCAGTAAAACTGGAACCAGAAGGCAAATACCAAGTCGTTTTGTTGCAAACTTGTCCAAGGTCCTTCAGTTGGAAGGGACCTTCGAAGATCATCTAATCCAAAAGCCTAAGTCCTCATCATCTTTTCAGTTTTGAAGTGCTTCACAGTTTTAGAAGGAAAGAAATCGAGCATTCTTTAAAAAAAAAAGAAAAAAGCAAAAAAAAAACAAACAAACGAACTTTTCTCAACAAAATAGATTTTAATTTTTCCCTCAAGGGGGAGTTTCTGATGAAAAACTAGTATTGTCCACACAGAGCACAGTGGGGATGAATTGTCTGTAAGTCATCAGCTTCCTGTACATGCACAAGCCTCCAGCATGCTGTGGAACCCTAATTGAGGGAGTTGCTTCAGAACAATGGATGATGGATGGACCACTGGAGGTAGCCAGGAAGTGTTCTTCAGTTTAGCAGGTACTGGACTGCCCCAGGTAAACTAGTGAGGAATGTCTTCAGAAGGCTACGCCTTGATCTTCTTGCTCATAGGTTAGTTAATGAACTTAACCACTCTGTCTTCAACTTCTGTCGAATCTATGAATGTATTTGGAAACAATTATGTACTGCAGTGCTTTGCAGACTGGCAATTTGCCCTGAATTGTGGTTTCTGTCAGTCAGGGGCAAGAAGCTTAATTTTGGGGCCAACAGAGAGAAGAGCCAGAATATATTTCAATTGTGAGCAATCCCGAAAAGATTCCCAAATAGCTTGGATTAGAAAACTCTTGTATTAGCTGCAGGAACTGTCAACATTTTATCCTAGGTTCTGACCCCTTGGACTTAAATAGAAATAAATGTGGAATGAGTAAGACAAACAAGGGTAAAAAATGTAAGAAATAGCAAATGTTCGGGGATATAATCAAGGAAAAACCAAACAAACCCACATGTGACATCCCTAAGTCTGCCTGCCAAGCATGTGATTTACATCTTCTGCAAGAGGATTTAAAAGAAATGTCTAATAATGTATTTGATTCTCTTAACCCTCTCCCCTTTTGTTACCTCTGTCCACGACATTTAAGAGCACAGCTGGAGCCCCCTGAGCTAACTGAAGTCATATGATGCTCTGAGGGCAGCCAAACATCCCAGAAGTAGCAAGAAGTTGACAGGCTGAGCAGCCTAACAGGACAGCAAAGGACTTTTTTGAAAGAGGGAAACAGAAAGATGAGGTGGATAAAGGGGTTGGGAGTTGAAGAGGAATGCAGACTGTTTGATCACATTTGTCACATCAATAAAAATATTCTTTTCAATGAAACATCGCATGTTTTTATTTTACTTTTCTTCTATTCTGATGGAAGAGTCATACTGAAATATCAGTGGTATATAAAGTATTGGAAAAATAAACCTGGACAGAAGAGAGGCACAGATGTTTTCTATGTTTGATTTTTTTAAAAACATTTGTGGTCACCACCCTTTGCAGCAGGACACAGCATTGCAGGCCATATACTGAACTTCCTCCTGCACTGTTTGTGGTCCAGATGACTCAGTGGGTGCTGTTGAAGCACAGGAAAAAAGAACAGACATTCTTGCATCATAGGCTCCTTGAGCAGCCATGTCATGCTACCAGGCTGGTAGCAAAAAGGTTCTCCATTAGCATTCCCATTAGGAAAGTCTACAGGCGACAAGAATGGCTGCAATGGGACTTGTGTTGGTTCTATCATTCCTCTATGAAAATGGACTAATTTAAATGTTGGCATCAACAGTTGAAATTCCATGGAAAACAAGAGACTTTTCTAGTTTACTAGAGCAAAACCTGGACTTTCTGTATTGAGGAAGGCAGTAGGGGAGTCTCTTCCTTTGTTTGAGTATCCACATTAGCAGCAACATTAGTCAAAACTGACACTGGGGGAGAATGGCTTCTGCTCTATTATAGTGCTAAGATGGTGTGATGAGGAGTGAAAGATTTACATGGCTGTCAAGATCTGCATGGCACTATATAACATACTTTTCAATAAATTTTAATTTAGTTTTTTTTAACACTCACATGGAAATAATCCTCAAGAATCAATATGGAGATGTGAAAATTATTATAAATGTTTATCTTCAGAAAGTTAATTACACTTTGCATGGAAAAGATGCAAAGATGGTAACTCCAACCAGAACAGCTCTTCCTCCCTCCAGAATGGCACAAGACTGCAAAGCTGAAGCAGTTTCTGCTCTGTAGTCCTTGTGTCTGAAATTTAAGAACACTTCCTGAGCAACAGAGTATATAATAATGAAAACCAGATCCAGACACAAGGAAGTTCAATGGGATGCCCACTACATTTTTAAATAGTCAAAAGTGTACAGATTAACACATAAAGAGTAAAAAAGAAGAGCATATTAGGTCATCAAGCTGTTGCCTGGGAGGTGTTCTTTTAAGTGATACGCACGTCCCATTATAAGGTTGCATCTGCAAAGAGGGCATAGGCATAAAATCGCAGCATCGAAAGTGGAAGAAATCATAAATTTCCAGTAGCTAAGTAGAGAGAGACAAAACTACAATAATGAACTTATAACAACATTAGAAATAATGGAAAAAAAAAGATGTGATGTGATAGAAGGAAGTTAAAACTGATGGAAAGAATAGGAAAGGAAAAAAACTGTGGCTTATACAAAGAAGAAGAAAAATGGACATGTTAAGACAGGAACTGAGACATTCAGTGTGTCATTGCCTTGTTCCACCATACCATGGTAGTGTGGCAGGTTTGGGCACTGCTCCCATTGAAGGCAGTGGGTTGTGTAAGACTGAATATATATAAGGTTATGATAACACCTGCTCAGAAATTGCATTTGAAAGACTTGCTTCTCTCCTGCAGATGGTCCCCTCTGACTTCTACAATCACAACTACACTGCTCTGTGAAGGAGACCCTTATCTGCCTGTCTAGTGGCTCAATGCTTCTATGGTTTGAAACAAGAAAAATCAATCATCAAAGCCTACCACCCCAACAAAATAAAACCATACTTCAGAAACTCTTGAGTGCAGAAGACCTAGGTGATAAATGCTCTCTTGGGTGTAGCACTTATTTTTTTAGCAAAGAAAAACTACTATTTCCTGAGGCTGCTAGCCTTATGTATGCAATCATTACTAAATTCATGTCCAGTGGTGGTAGTAAAGGTGGGATAGAGTAAACGAAAGTAAACATTTTGGCAGAAGACAAGTGATTGCAGGATAGCCTTCAATAGCTAACCACAATTTTCCAGAATAAAACTAACATTCCATAGTCTGCCATTTGAATCAAAGTTAGTCAGCGTATAGCAGTCACCATTTGGCCTTTGCTGTAAATTCTTCTCCAAAATGACAGGATCTATGGATGTTCTGTATTTTAATTTTGTAAAGGTTCCTAAATTCAGCTAATGGTAGAAATAATCTTACGGTAGTAATTTTAATGTCATCAGTAGAAGCTTGACTTTCGAGATAAAATAAATTTTTATACATTATCATAATTGTTATGCACTAAATATATCACAGTAAAAGAATTTTATGAAGAAATCTGTAAGGAATTTATCATAAAAATATTCCTATTAATCTTTCCACATCTTTTAAACTTTCACTTTGTTGAAATCTGGCATGTTGGAGAGAATTCAGCAGTCATCTTTGTCAATCTGAAACAGAGTAGGTACAACAAATAAAGGATAAGCTTCAAGTCCATTGGAATGTAGTTGGGTTATGAGTGTATATTAGAACACCGGGATTAAGAAATGTGATTTGCTTTGATCTCAAGATAATGTACATGAGGGATATCTCCACTGCAGCATAGATTTACTTTGGCACAAAAATATTATGTATGAGGCCAGAAAAAAGGTATGTTTGGAGATCCTTGCATTGGGGTCTTTCAGAGAATGAGAAGAGTTCCCAAAGAAAATCAGCCCAATCATTATAGCTACTTCAATTGCAAAATCCACTACTGTGCCACATGCATCACCTAAGTTACTTTATTGCTGGCTAGATAAAGAATGACGTGTTCTGTAGGAGATTCTTCTTGAATGCAATGTCAGATTGATTACTTTTGCAGTCTTTCCAATGTTAGATCATTTACCTTACTACCCTGAAGACTAATTAAATAGAACCCACACAGAAGTGAGGGATCTACTCCTCTTTTACAGAGGATTTTGAAATCTTCAAGTTTAATTTAATAGAATTCTAGAATCATAAAATTGTTTAGATTGCAAAAGATCTTTAAGATCATCAAATCCAACCATCCACCTAACACTACAATTTTATCAGTAAACCATGTCCCTAAGCTCCACATCCACAAATCTTTAAAATAACTCCAGGCTATTTGAAGAACGACATTCTGATTTAATGAAAATAAACAAATAAAATAATAATCTTCATGCAATTAATGATTTTTTGGTATATTTTTTTAAAATACAGTATCGTGATGCTGACATAAGGCAAATGAAAACAATGAAATCAAACATTATCAAAAAGCTGAAATGCAGTTTCAATATCATTAGAATTTTTCTTTCTATGATTCTATGAAATTAATGGAAAATCAATCACAAAGATATGTGATTCATATTTGGATGGAACATTTTGATAATTCTGTCAAAATTTCTCTGTAAAGCTTTGATAGACTTTTCCACAGTTTAAACGGACTGAGAACACAATATACTTCTTAGAACTCTCATTTCAGGAGTTTATCCCTATGCAACATCTATTGATCTTTGTTATCCTTGAACTGTAGATCAATCTGTACAACTGTAGATACCTCTGCCTGGAAATCCTCTCTCTGGATCTTCCACAGACTTCTTGAGACTCAAGAAACCCTGTTTTGGTTGATTTTATCACTGCTAAAATGGGCTGAATCACTTGTGATCTGCAATGAGGCAGTTAGCACTTCAGCTTCAAGTATATTCAAGTTAAATTGTCATGGTCTGCTCTTTTGGAAGCTTCATGCTGTGAGAAACATCTTTGAAAAAGGCTGAGAACTGCCTCAACTATCCTTGTTTTCCAGTTTAGGAGCCATTGCTACTTTGCTTTTATCAGCATGAGCAGCAGTACATAGGAGAAAAGAAAGGAGGTAATCTTGGGAAAAATTACAGTAATGTCTTCTATGTGCATAGACAGAAGAATATTTTTAATGAACCGCAGAAATGAGAAATTCAGAGACTTACAGCAGTCAGGGAAGGGCTTGAACTTTCTTTAAATACCAGCAATTCTCTAAGTCTGGTCAATTGATCCTGGATAAAAGGCATGTTGGTATCTCTGTAAGCTGGTTAACGTGAGTTCGAATAAAGTGTTTCAGAGGTAATGGGGACAGCTGGGTTAGCCAAAAAATGCATTAAGAAAATACGTTTTTAAAAATGTAAGTTTGCAGAGCTGTCAGCACGAGGAGGGTGTATGTCACGCCAAATGGAACAGAAATATCTTCCTGAAAATTTTGGGTTCCATTAGCAGCTGAGGATGCCAGTGAATTCAGTGTTATATCCATTAGTGAGCCTGTCTTTATGAACTGAATCTCTATCTGTCTCACAAGCTATCCTTACTTCTCTTAGGATGACACCAGGAAAAGTGTGCAAGCAAACAAATAACTGAATTCAGTCTTCTTTCACATCTACAGGAAAAACTACTTGAATGCAGTTATTATCTCAGTAAGAAGGTAATATGAGGACCAGTTTTAGGGCCAAGCTATTCATTGGCTTCAAGTTAGACTGAAATAGCAGCCAGAGCCACAGATGATCTCTTCTTCCTCCTGCCTGTCATATTCCACACAAGAGCTAAGCAGAAGTGCAATCTTTAAGCTCAGCAAAGAAAATAAATATTGACTGTGAGCTCCTTAATGTTCTAAGGTAGTATGGGAAGAGTTTAAAAAGCTGTTAATAGCCTGAAACTCAAGATAACTGATGCTCAGGAACCTGAATCTGAAACATCAGCACAAACCTCACTCCCACTTATCCTCTGGAAGGTCTGGTAGGTTTAATCAGGTTGATCATCCAAGAGGTTGCTTGCTTAGACCTGTGCCAGTTTGCCAGGTGGGAATTTCTCTGCCTAAGATTTGATACCTGAGTGCTCAAGACGTCTGTGCTGTTTTGAACTAAATGACCTTCAAGGGTCCCTTCCAACTCCAGTGATTTTATGATTCTAAATTAGGTGATGAGCAATCAGAAGGTAGCACAGTTCTGTAGTGTAGCAGGAATTCAGGTGAACAGGCAAAGCTAGCATTTACATTTAGGATTTTTTTTTAATTTACTGAATTACTACCTTATAAGTGGTGGTGGAAGGTATCCTATTCCTTAGGTTATATCACTCTTTTTGGAAAATTGTCTCTGAACTCTCAGGCCCAAGTGGGATTTAAATATAAGCCTCCTTCATTCAGGATGATTTATCTGGCCTTAAGCTGTGATTCAAAGACCACAGCAATGCTATGATCATCTGGGTGTGGCTGCTGTGTATTGCATGAAACTTCTCACTGCTGTGTAAGATAATGCATTCCAGATGACCTCAAGGAGATGGAGTTGAATGTTTAGTTGTTCATCCCAATAGGCACAATGTAAGTAGCATCTAAATTTTTTCATGAAAAGTAATTATTTGTTTCAATTAGCCTACAGTAATATGAAGGTTGTGTTGCTGCCCAGCCATGTGGTGCTTTTCCATCAGAAACCTGAAAACAAGTTCTTCATGCTCTGGGGTGCAACACGAGGGTGCAAGAAGGAGCCTAGTAATGAAACATCTACTGAGATAGTTCTGAGAGACTGTAAAGGACAGGGAGAGGAACCTGGCAGAAGCTGCAGGACTGAAGTGTTTCCAGAGTAGGACACAAATTTTGCTTTGGAAACAGTTCACTCTGCAGGAGAGCATAGGGACACGTGTTATGTGCAGCACCAGGAAAAATACAAGAACTGAGGGACTGAGTTATTTATTGGGGCATTTCTTGGGGGGTGCAGGACCGTGTAATGGGTGACTAGATACAAAACTTGAACTGCTTCTCCTCTCATGCTAATCCTATGTTCAAGAGATGCTGTGCCTGTCATGGGTAAACAGGAGACATTTCCCTGAAGAGCTATAGGAGGAATTCCCTGGGAAGAACTTAGAAACAGGCTTAGCTTTTACTCAAAGGGCCAAGGGGCAGCCCTTTAGAACAGTTCTAAACTTCAGTTGGTAAGAGCTGTCATTAAACAGCACATATGCACTTTTTTTTATGCTATGGATTTCAGCCTACTTTTCCGGGAGTCCAGAGGTGCAGTGTTATTTTTTTGTTCCATTAAAACTTTTTTTTTGCACATTTTCTTGCATGAAGACTGAAATCTGGAATGGTTGATTTATTTTCATTCCTGTTGGCTCAACAGCATGAGGACATATTGAGAGGATGAGTTTCTTAACTGCAATAATAGAGGTAACGCTGTATCTTCTTTTTAGTGACAGAAATATGTTGTGCAGTCAACTCAAAGAATGCCAAGGGATCTGTCATACCTCTCGGCTGTTGATGTTTTAGCAGAACAGTGAAATCCATTTCTGTAGAGGTTGTTCCAAAGAGAAATATCTTTTCCAAAAGCAGTTATTTGAACATAGTTTATGTAAGAACACAAAGTTCATCTATTGCATTATATGTATATATCTTCAGAAGCAAATCAGAAAAGAAAAATGTGTACCCAATTTTCTTATCCACAACTAAATCAAGACTCTGAGAATCAAACATGATTAAGCATTTTATTTAAAAAAGGCAGAGATTGTAGTACAAATTACTGTGTACCACATCAAAGGAAACTCAGGAACACAAAAAACATGGGGCACCTTGCATAAGTTACTTAGAACAGGAGCATAACCCTGATTTGAAGCTGCATTTTGAGAAATCTCAGTGCATCTTACTAGATATTTTTCAGGTGGACAGTAGGACTGTGCGAAGTAAAGTATTATGCTTGATAAGCACTGATTATTGAACAGCTCTGTTCTGCTGCAGTCTCTGTGAGTCCAAAGCTAGTATCACTTGATGCACTGCCAGGCACAAGCAGCTCCAATGAGATGGTGAGCTCAGTGCTTACAAGGCTCACTTACAAAAAAAAAAAACAATTGGGATGCCGTGAATCAGAGTGGTAATTTGATGCAGGGGTTGATCTCCAATAGTAGCCTGGAGTCTGGGTGCTCATCCAGGGTCTCCCTGCCCCAGAGAGAAGTCCCATGTAACCAGAGGGCTATAAGGGGTCTGCTGCATCTACTGGCTCTCTGAGCTTGGGCTCTGCCGTGTGAATTGTTTTATTCTTATATCCAAACCACACACATCTGCAAAAGTTTCATGTCAATGACAAGCATGAATAACAGAGAGAGTAGACTGGAAATCGGATATACCACGGGCCATATAAAGTTGTCAACAAAGTTAATGGTGAGGGATGACCATTCTATGGATGACAGCTTGCACACCTGTGCTGAATGCCTTCATTCAGTTATTCATCTCCACTCTAGGAGCAGAATATCAGAGCACCTCAAATACCTGAGATGCATTTGCCTAGGAAATGCAATATAGCATTGCTGCACTTTCATGCATTGGGGGAAATTTTTTTCAACATACCTCTTTAAAGCTTTTTCTTTATTAAATTAAATAAATGCTTCCTGAATCATATTAAAAAATCATTTACATGCAGTTTTTGTTAACCACATTTTATTCTTCCAAGAAATGAGCTTCTTCTATTCAGGTATTAATGTCACTACACTTTCAAAGATTTAAAATGAGAAATCTTGCTTTTTGATCACAGTTACATAAAGAAGTTATTGAAGAAGATTATGGTAATGTGCATTTCTTTTAAAAATAATGCATAGAAAAACCAGAAATTGAAGTAGGTTTTTGAATTAAAATAGCTCTGATTCTTTTGAATAAAAAGGAGAAATGTAATAATTAATAGTTTTTATATTTATTTCTCAGAAACATTACAGCTTTTTATCTGGCCACCTGCAGGACAGGTGGAACAGGTGGGCTGAGAAAGTGAAGCAAATTCTCAGCCTGTATCGATCTTTTGTCCACTAAGACATGCGGCTGACAGGTGTCTGCTCATATTCTGGCATGAAGAAAAAACAGACAGGTTTTAGATATTTATTTCATACTGCCAGTTTCTTGTGATTCAGATGTATTTCTTCATATAAATTATGTCTATTAAGTACATTAGTATCTGTAGCTATGAATATAGGTGTTAATTATATTTCACTTTGAGGTGTTACTTTTGACTCAGTGCTGTGCTGGAGTTTTAGAATAAGAAAATCATTAAGGCTGGAAAAGACTTCTAAGGTCATCCAGTCTAACCATCAATCCACCTACAACCAATATTGCCCATTAACCACATCCCTCAGTGCCACATCTCCATGTTTCTCGAACACCTCCATGGATAGTGACTCCACCACCACCCTAGGCAGCCTGTGACAATGCCTCAACACTTCTTTTGGGAATAAATTTTTTCTAACATCCAACCTGTATCTGCTACAGCACAATTTAAGGCCATTTCTTCTCATCCTATCACTGCTGCCTGGGAGAAGTGACT
Organism: Callipepla californica brunnescens; assembly: GCA_023055505.1. Lineage (NCBI taxonomy): Eukaryota > Metazoa > Chordata > Aves > Galliformes > Odontophoridae > Callipepla > Callipepla californica. The sequence continues at coordinate 107,004,418 of JALIRH010000001.1, read as the reverse complement.
GAACTCCCCCTTGCACATCCTCCTTTCAGGCAGTTGTAGAGGGTGATAGGGTCTACCTTCAGCCTACTCCAGAACAAACAATTCCAGTTCCCTCAGCCACTCCCCATAATACTTGTGCTCCAGACCCTTTACAGCTCTGCTATCCTTCTCTGGACTTGCTCCAAGGCCTCAGTGTCCTTCTTGCAGTGAGGGGACACACCAGAGTGCCAGTGCTCACTGAAGAGTACTTCCTACTGAGTTACCTCTTCTATTCCTTAGTCCTTGATTAATAATAAAAGTCACAGACTTGAAAATGCAACTCTCATATGTATCATTTGAGATTTTTAACTTATAGACTGTATCTATTGCTCTGAGTAAGATTTCCCTCACTATGGAGAGCTGAAAAAAAAAGAGCGAAGAAAAATTGTTTCAATGAACCCTTTATCTGGATGACTTCAAATACTTTGACATCTATCTGTATTTTCCTTTGGAAAATGAATCAAGAATAATTAAATGGGAATGGTAACATCTGTCACCAATCAGTGGACTTGAAGTAAAATTAAAATGATATTTTTTTCTCCTAAAATCCACTTTTTTCATCTGATGCCATTCATTGAGATCAGATGCATTTCACTCTAGCTGTGTCAGATCTTGGAATTACATAAGTAATGAAGTCCTGAAGGCCAATGGCATGGGAACAATGGAATGTGTAACAATATAATCAGCAGCAAAATCTATATTTAATGTGTGGCATTCTAATGCTATAAAATATGATGATTTTTAAACCTCTTTGTTCTTTCTCGCCAGGTTCTACGGCTGCTAAGTGTTTTTAATCTTGTGCCATTTTATATTAGCTGATGCCTTTTATTTTATTTTCATTTCTGACTTTGGAAATTATTATATAAGACATGAAGTACAAATGGCTAAAACAGTCTATACTGTGCTTAGCAAGTGTTAAGCAGAGCCAATAACTTCAAATTTGACAGACTCTTGATCTTTTGCAGTGAACACAGAAAGAGGTTTTCTTGTTTCAAAAGCTACCATAGCATTCCTTCAACTTTATTTTTTTTTTCTTTTTTCTTTTTTCTTTTTTTTTTTCTGGAATTAGGCGATCCCTATCATTGTTTCATGTTGCTTTGCAAGAAAGGAAAAATTCCAGCTTAGTCCAGCAAATTTCAGCGTTACTCACTCTAGTAAATGACAGATGCATTGTTTTATACTGTCCCCTGTTGTATTTATAATACTAAACCTAACACTGAGGATAGCGTTAAGGCTGTGACAAGAAAGCCAGGAAGCTTATTAAAAAAGAGAGAAAATCTGTCTATGAAAAGACCTTAAGACAGGGACAAGAGGCCAACATGGTATAAACCTGCAGAAACCATTCCATAACTCTACTAGAACCAGCTGGGATTTATAGGCACAATAATTCATTTTCTTGAACTTAAGATTATGATCCTAATTTGTTCTGGTGAACTTAAGGAAATCAATAAGCACTGGGACTCTAGAAGAAAATGCATTTGGGCTGAATTTATCTCATGTACCTTCAGCCATTTACTGTCAGTCAGCTGTCCTAAGCTACTTGTCTTGGGTCCATCAGTAGAGAGGGATGCACATTGCTGGATTTATCCTCTCCTTTCCACAGAAGCCACTGATTACTTAGCTTAAACTATGTGCCTACTATTCAGTTGGGTAAATAAAGGAGATAAGCACCATTTCAAATGTCTCTAATTGGCTGGTATTTTCTATAGCATAGGGCCAGCCTCCAGCAGCGGTTGGCTGGGGACAGAAATCACTTGAGGGAGTGTTTGTGGCCCCAGACACACGATGAGGACTGCTTGTGCTCGCTGCAGGAGGGATAGGAGCCTGTCCTTTTTTGACTTTTTCTTATGTTGTTTTACTGTTTCGCAAAGTCTCCGGATATCTTGCCAAAGGTAGGATATTAGGCCTTAACCATGAAAGAAAGAGTCCACTTTTTCAGTGAGTAGGTGGTGGTAGTCTAAATGTTTGCAGCTGTGATGTGTTTTGGATAATACAAGGTGCCTCAGGGCATTCAAGGCTGGAGGAGTCAGCTTTTGCAGAATATGTGCAAAATGGAGAATTTGAGAAACTTGCAATTTGAAAAAAAATCAGTGGCCATGTGTGATAGTCATGCTCTCAAAAGAGGTGAAAAGCCAAGATTTATGTCTATTTAAAGTAAAGAGAAATCTTAGAAAATTATGAAAATAACATTTCTTTTCTTAGATACTTCTGAAGAGATGTTTAAAATAAATCTTCAGTTTCTGAAGTACAGATATTTTGGGGGCCAGACCATGGGAACTTCAGAGTATATCTAGCTCCCTGCAACGTCAAATGTGATTTGAGGTGTTTGGCACTATAGATTTATCTTCTCTGAGCATCACAAGTAATAAAATGGTTTGTGATAACATAAGCCCTGCTGGCTGGCAGGGCTGTTGACAGGTCCTATTCATGTTAGCATGCCATCTTCTGGAGTAGGACTAAGTCATCCCTTTGGCTTACCACCGAGTCCACTTCTTTCACAGTTTTATAAAATTTCAAGATCACCAGAGAATTTTCTTTGGAGCCACAAAGAAGTGAAGGATTACCAGCAGCTTGCAGTGCCTCTGCCCATCCCTTTTCAAAGAGTTTTCTATATTTCTGTGTAAAGGGATGGAAATTTTGACAGTAGCTTTAAGTAAGAAGGATGAATAAGGGCTGAATGACACAAGCACTGGTTTGATCCCATAAGAGGACTTTGCTAGGAGTGATCATTTCTCCAGCCTGCTGCTCCTAAACAGTGTGTTGGCATGTTCTGCATAGTGAAGAGGAAAATACAGATAAGCAGGGAACAGAATATATCACATCTGACACTATGGAAGACTTGGCTTTGGGCAGGACACAGCAAAGGTGTAGGATTTTTTCCTGATAAGGCTCTCTTAGAATAGCGCACAAAATGAGAAAGAGGCAAAACTTCAGAACATCACTGGGAAATCTGGTATTGGACAGCAGCTGCAGCACACTGGGACCAGAGATGGGGACATCAGAATATGATGTGGCACAGAGTGCAGCACTATGTGCTGCTGCTGTGGCTGCAGACACATAACTCCTGTTCATCCTCCACATCTGCAGCATGTGACTCATTTCCTCTTCAGGACATGATCTATATATTATACATATTTTATATATATATATATATATAAATATATATACACACATATATATGTAGCGGTCTGTTGGCTGTTTTGTCTGATTTTCTTTCTAACTCATCAAAATTGTGTTCATCATCAGTATCATAGATTCATAGATTCATAGATTCATAGATACATTAGGTTGGAAAAGACCTACAAGATCATCTAGTCCAACCATCCTCACACCACCATCCCTACCCACCAAGCTACTAAATCAAATCCTTCAGCACCTCATCTATCCTAGTTGTATATAAGATTATCATGCCATACTTCCATTTATAACCATATATGCTGGGCCATACACTGCTAGTGGGGACTGAATTCTGATAAACTACCAGGTGATCAATTCTGTAAGAAGCTGCAGTTCATCAGCCTTTCCTTCACTCTTCCGTTTTCTTTTCTTTCCAGCTTGGACAGCAGTAGTACAGATGAGAAGGTACCCAGGAGATCAGAAAAATTGTTGCTTTGATTGTTCTTGTGTTTGATTTGACAGGCTGAGAGAGCTGGGCTTCTTCAGCCTGGAGAACTCTGTGAGGAAACCTCATTGCAGCCTTCCAGTATTTAAAAGGATTTAAACAGGAAGGGAATCAACTTTTTGTAAGAGTAGATAGTGATAGGACAAGGGGGAATGGTTTTAAGCTCAAAGAAGGAAGATTTAGGTTAGATATCAGGGGGAAGTTCTTCACAGAGGAATTGGTGAGGTGCTGGAACAGGCTGCCCAGAGGAGCTGTGGACGCTCCATTTCTGGAGATGTTCAAGACCAGGTTGGATGGGGTGTTGGGCAACCTGGTCTAGTACCAGATCTGGAGGTTGATGTCCCTGCCTATGGCAGGGGTGTTGGTGCAGTGTCTGAGGCACAGACTCAAACGTGAACGATCCAAATCGTTTATTACAGGTTCTAACATCCCTTACATATGTTCATGAGTTTTCTCTTTTAACTTTCCCACCCGCCTTTACATGTCAATGAAACATTCCACAAACACTCCTTAACTGTGCATGCAGGTGTTTATTCAATTAGAGTCATGAGTGGTTCCTAATCGCGCCCTGTTCCCCCATTCAGGGTCATGAACGTGTGGCCATTACATAGCTTACTTGACTTGGTTTTTCTTGTTCTGGAGGAGTCCTTGGTTCTTAGTCTTGCTTTCTCATGCTGTTTATCTTGCTCTGCAACTTCTACTGTGATTGTTCTTTCTTGTATTCCCACAGGTTGGGATGTGATAATCCTTGGGGTCCCTTCCAACCCAAGCCGTTCTATGGTTCTATGATCCCTGGAAGTGTTCTATAGTATGAATGATTCAGAAACCATCAAAAGGCAGCTCTGAGGTCAAGGCTAGCAAATGTAAGATAGGAGCTGAAACTTCACTTGGGATCAGAACTCTGAGATCCGTGGTGTGCTGTGTGTCTGGGTTATACTATAATCTTCTCAAAGTAGGTGGGGGTTACAATAGTAGACAAAATCAGAGAACCACTGCACATGGAGTAAATTCTTGTTTTCAGTGCAGGTACTTTTTCACTGTCTCTAGACATCTAGAGAACTTAGACATGTCAATACTTTGTACCAGGCAACCTTATCTACCTGTAGATGTCCTTGTTCACTGCAGGGGAGTTGGATGAGATGCCCTAAAAGGGTCTCTTCCAACCCACTGTTCCATACATGTTCTCTTATGAAAAGATTAGGAAGCCTTGGCACCAACAAGACTGTTCCATGTGTACACTTACTAGATGCATTTCTTCTTAGTGAAGAAAGCTGCTGTACCCAGAGGGGTGAGGCACTCTCCCTGAGCCACACAGATGCAATGCCATGACTGCACATGATTCACGTAGTGGTTCATTCTTCCAGTGGTTTGCTTAGGTAAGAGCATTCCCCCAGACACATACTTTAAATCACCTCTAGAATATGCGCCTAGCTGTTCTACTGCCTCAACATTTCCGTATGTAGGCAACACATTTTCAGATAAACACATTTCATGACCTCTGCTTTTTCAGATTTGTTTGTCTTACCTTGAAGCCTGACGATTTTCCCATTCTGCTGCTGTTACTCCACCCGCCTTTGCAGGAGTGGAAAAAAAAGGCATTGAACTCAGAACAACTACAAGGTTTGTTGATCGGATAACATGTGATTATTTTTGACTGAGTAGTTATTTTATTGAAATAATGGCCAGTGCTTCAGATTGTACCAGCTTTACCAGATGAACCGTTTTAGCAGACACTCATGAAACTGACTTTTACCCGTTCCCTAATAGTTATATTTTTGTTGTCTGTTAGGGAAACTGGTATCAGGGCATCTCAACTACCACTTTTGAAGCAAGTCTCTCTTGGTCTGGAGAACATTTACTACTTTCCTAATTTTGTAGCTGTATTTTAACATTCTTTACATCCTTTCTTTACATAGACACAAAAAATTGAACAGTTGCCTAGATTAATTCTAACATCACGTAATGTAATTATTTGACAGCATAAATATTATTTATAGAATATGACTATGCATAATAAGTAACTTTGCTGTTCTGAACCAGTTTCAGTGTCACTCCAGTAATTCTTCCTTCTCTCCTGTTTGAGTTGGTCTAGGCCAAAATGACTCCACTATTAAAACCTTGAAAAAATGTTGTTTGTATGGATTTACAAGTGAAAGTGGATTTACAGGCATTTATAATTTCTTGGAACTAGTTTAGCCTTTAAATTCTTTATCTATTTCTTTCTCAGTACTGTGGTGTCTGAATTGAAATTACAAAGATACTTTTAAATCCTTTGAACAAGCATACTTTTCTGCTATTATTTTCTTTGAACAATGCAGAGGGATAGATAGGTGGAGATTTACCTTAGGCTGTGATTTCATGATGGCTTTATGCACTCTAAAGCAAAAGCCTGAAGAACAGTCTTGTCTTGCATCCCCTTGTTGAGCTGCATGGTGCACCAGATTAGAGAACTGGTGGGATAGAAACACTAAGGAGTGTGCTGGGATTTCTGCTAACATCCCTGCACCTTCAGATAGATGTTTTAGCAGTCTAGTTCCCTCCGCTAACTACTGTTGTGATAAGAACAACCTGCTACTAGTACAGAAAGGAAAACTACACCCATTTAGTGGCAGACCACACTTAAACCAGCTTGTAGAAACTGTGAAACCAACCCTCCAAGACACCTGTACTGGGCAGATTGGTCTCTGAAGATATCTATCTCTCCCTTTGGCTGTAGAAAAAGCATGAACCAGCCCACACAGTACATCCAGTTTTCCCATGGCTGCAAACAAGTGAGATGAATTCCTACCCTAGAGATTATGGTAAGCACCAGAAATTCATTTGCTGTTTGTTTTCCTGACCTGGTTGTGCTAAGCAGCCAGAATATACTGCATATCTTTTGAATCTACTCACATTTCAAGGAAGAAAGAACAAGAATGTGGAACAAGCCATAAACAAAGTCAACACATCTACTCTCAGGTTGCTCCAAGGGTTTGTTTTTGCCTGTGCTACCAGCATCCATTTGCCTTGACTTGCATTTTTTGGCACATGCAGTGGAACTTGACAGCTTACTAAACATTTTTGCTCACCTGGGGCCACACCTAATACCTGCCTCTTCTCCCAGCATGGCAGAACTGGATGGCATCCTGAAGTGGCTCACCTACTAGCCTAATCCCTACCTCAGATATGAATCTAATACCCATTAATCTCTTCAATGGGTTTCCTAGAGAAAAAGCATGTTCAAGTAGGATTTTGAACAAGAACAACTTCTGTGTGACTCACAAGAACAGGAAGGTGCATCTCAGTGGGATGTCATGGTGAGTGATGCAAGTGGGGAAGATGATGGGGGTGCGGGCAATAATTTTTCTGCTCTTCACTTGCTGCAGGAGGGCTGACAGCTCCTTCTGGAGGCACAGTAAAGGAGGTATCAGGGAATATGTTGTCCTATTCATTGCACCAGTTTCTGAGAAGTGAGGAAGTCTTTCCCTCCCTAAATGTTATTCAGTTTGTTTAGTAGGGAAGCTCTTTGGGCTGTGAGAGACCTTGTGTTTCTTCAGACCCGAGAAACCACTAAAACTGCAGACAGAGTGAGAGGATGTGAAGGAAAGGGTGCAATTTAAAAGGAATAGATTAATCTTCAAACCTCTTCATGTAGTCTGCTTTACCTAGAAGTCTGAGCTAAGTCAGTTTAAAGAGATGCTTTTTTCCATTTCGTGAGTTTGTATTTTAATAAAATTTTTTAGAATTTGGAAACCTTTCAGTGCCTCTTGATTCACTTATTTTCCAGAAAGTGTGGGGGCAGTTCTACCTCCAAGCCTTGGCCAACCTGGGGCCCTGCTTCAGGTAGAAGTTTGAGGAGGATGGTATAGCAGAACATTTGCTAGCACCTGAAGGTGCAAAAAAGTCAGATCTGAAAGCTGGAATTACGTAGAACTTTGTAGATTGATGACTACCCTGCATGCTGGGTCTCCAACATTTTTTTTCCATTCAATTTTTATCTGTAGCTGTCAACGGTTTACCGGGCCGGATCGGCCCGGTTCCGTGACGATCGGTGCGGGGGACCCACGGACCCACGCCCCAGGAAAGGGGAAGGAAAAAGGGAAAAGGGAAAAGGGAGATGGGCCTAGAAACAAAACAGCGGCAACGATCTGAGGAGGAAAGCTAATTTACTAAATAAGATATCAGAAAGCAAAATAACACAATATAATACAATATAATTGGAATTGAGGCTAATGAATCAAATAAAATGAGCAAGAGAGAGTGTCCGATAAACCGAAGGCCTTACGCTAACGCTGAAGGCGATACGGCAGCGAGCACCCACTGCTGAGTCGGTCCCGAAGGAAAGAGAGTGTCCCGTGACCGCTGAGGGTTTTTATCTGTTCCCTCTGAGCGGAAAACACGTAAAAATACAAAGCATCGCAAAGTCCTCTGGGGAATGTAGTTCTTCTTCTCTTCTGAGGCAGGTATACCTGGAATTATCAATGATCTATGGAGCTGGAGTATTAGCTCCTTAACTCTTAATGCAATACATGATGTTATGATGTGGAATACCAGAACCAAAAATCATAAAACCATGACATTCCACCCCTTATTCCACATCGTTACATCATGCTTGATACATACAGAAGAACAATGATTAACATGAATTAGATATACACACACACAACATATATATACAAGTATATACATGGAATTACTGACTGCACTCCCCCAACATCAAATTCCCTTGTGGTACACACTGAACATCCCCATTCTTCTGCATCACCCACCAAGTGGACCCAGGTCCCTGAGCAAAGACAGTTCCACGGAGAGGTTTGCCCTTTCCAGAAGCTGGAAGTACCCAAACTGCTTTGCCCAACATGTTCTTTACATGTACTACAGGGACCTTATCTCCCTCTACTGTAGGTAGAGAGTTGGATTGGGCAGGACCATCACGATTGATGGATCCTCGAGTATTGACCAACCAGGTGGCTTCTGCCAAATGCTTCTCCCAATGCTTGAATGTTCCGCCACCCATTGCTTTCAACATGGTTTTTAGCAACCCATTGTATCTTTCAATTTTACCAGAAGCTGGTGCGTGATAGGGGATATGATAAATCCATTCAATGCCATGATCTTTGGCCCAATTACTTACAAGAGAATTTTTGAAATGAGTCCCATTATCTGACTCAATTCTTTCTGGAGTGCCATGTCGCCATAGGACTTGTTTCTCCAGACCTAGAATGGTGTTTCGGGCGGTAGCATGGGGTACTGCATATGTTTCAAGCCACCCGGTGGTTGCTTCCACCATGGTGAGCACATAACGTTTACCATTGCGAGATCGTGGCAAGGTGATATAATCAACCTGCCACGCCTCCCCATATTTATACTTTTGCCATCGCCCTTCCCCCCAAAGAGGTTTCATCCTCTTGGCTTGTTTAATTGTGGCGCAAGTATCACAGTCATGGATAACCTGTGCAATAGCGTCCATAGTTAAGTCCACCCCTCGGTCTCTAGCCCATTTATATGTTGCATCTCTTCCTTGATGGCCCGAGGTCTCATGGGCCCATCGAGCTAAAAATAATTCACTTTTGTGTTGCCAGTCCAAGTCTACTTGAGTCACCTTAACTTTGGCAGCTCTATCTACCTGATGGTTATTCTGTTGTTCTTCAGTTGCTCGGCTTTTAGGAACATGAGCATCTACATGGCGCACCTTTACAACCATATTCTTTACTCGGGCAGCAATATCTTTCCACAGTTCAGCAGCCCAAATAGGTTTACCCCTCCGTTGCCAGCCATTTTGTTCCCATTGCTGTAACCACCCCCATAAGGCATTTGCTACCATCCATGAGTCAGTGTAAAGATAAAGCACTGGCCACCTCTCGCGTTCAGCAACATCTAAGGCCAGTTGGACAGCCTTTACCTCTGCAAATTGGCTTGATTCTCCTTTTCCTTCAGTGGCCTCTGCAACTTGTCGTGTGGGGCTCCACACAGCAGATTTCCATCTGCGGTGCTTTCCCACAATACGACATGATCCATCTGTGAACAGGGCATATCTCTTTTCATTGTCTGGTAGTTGATTATATGGTGGGGCCTCTTTAGCACGTGATACCTCCTCTGCGGGTGTTGTTCCAAACTTTTTACCTTCAGGCCAGTCCATGATCACTTCTAGGATTCCTGGATGACTGAGGTTCCCCATCCGAGCTCGCTGTGTAATCAGCGCAATCCACTTACTCCAAGTGGCATCAGTAGCATGATGGGTTGAGGGAACCTTTCCTTTGAACATCCAATTCAGCACTGGCAGTCGAGGTGCCAGAAGGAGCTGCGCTTCAGTACCGATTACTTCGGAAGCAGCTCGAACCCCCTCATACGCGGCTAAGATTTCCTTCTCAGTTGGAGTGTAGCGCTCCTCAGACCCCCTGTATGCTCGACTCCAGAAACCAAGGGGTCGGCCTCGGGTCTCTCCAAAAGCTCTTTGCCACAAACTCCAAGTGGGACCTTTCTTTCCAGCAGCAGTGTAGAGGATGTTCTTTACATCCTGTCCCGTCCGCACTGGCCCCAGGGCCACGGCACGGGCTATCTCCTGCTTAATTTGCTCAAAAGCCTGCTGCTGCTCAGGACCCCATACAAAATCATTCTTCTTCCGCGTCACCCGAAAGAGAGGGCTCACAATGAGACTATAGTTTGGAACATGCATTCTCCAAAAGCCCACTACACCCAGAAAAGCTTGGGTCTCTGTCTTACTAGTGGGTGGAGACATAGCAATAATTTTGTTAATCACATCTGTTGGGATGTGACGACGTCCATCTTGCCACTTTATTCCTAGGAACTGAATTTCCTGTGCAGGCCCTTTCACTTTGCTTCGCTTAATAGCGAAGCCAGCTCGCAGGAGGATCTGAATTATTCTCTCTCCTTTCTCGAAAACTTCCCCTGCTGTATTGCCCCACACAATGATGTCATCAATGTATTGTAAGTGCTCAGGAGCACCACCCTGTTCCAATGCAGTTTGGATCAACCCATGGCAAATGGTTGGGCTGTGCTTCCACCCCTGGGGCAAACGGTTCCAAGTGTACTGAATGCCTCTCCAGGTGAAGGCAAACTGCGGCCTGCATTCTGTGGCCAGAGGAATTGAAAAGAAGGCATTGGCAATGTCAATGGTGGCATACCACTTGGCTGCTTTTGACTCCAGTTCGTACTGGAGTTGAAGCATATCCGGCACAGCAGCACTCAGTGGGGGTGTGACTTCATTCAGGCCACGATAATCTACCGTCAGCCTCCATTCTCCACTGGCTTTACGCACTGGCCATATGGGGCTGTTAAACGGGGAGTGAGTTTTGCTGATCACTCCCTGGCTCTCTAGCTGACGAATCAGGTTATGAATGGGGAGCAAGGAATCCCTATTAGTGCGGTACTGCCGTCTGTGCACCGTTTTTGTAGCAACCGGTACCTGTTGCTCCTCTACTTGTAGCAACCCTACAACAGACGGATCTTCTGACAGGCCAGGCAAAGCAGACAGCTGCTTAGTGTTATCTGCACCCACAGCAGCTATTCCAAAAGCCCATCGATACCCTTTGGGATCCTTAAAATATCCCCTTTTGAGGTAATCAATACCAAGTATACATGGAGCCCCTGGGCCAGTCACAATAGAATGTTTTTGCCAGTCTTTACCAGTGAGACTTATTTCAGCCTCCAACTTGGTCAGCTCTTGGGAACCCCCAGTCACCCCAGAAATATAGATTAATTCTGTCCCTTGGTGACTCGAGGGCATTAGAGTGCACTGTGCACCAGTGTCCACCAATGCCTTATATTTTTGTGGTTCTGATGTGCCAGGCCATCGAATCCACACAGTCCAATACACTCTGTTATCCCTTTCCCCCCCCTGGCTGGGGGCAGGGCCCCTCTATATGTTACCTCTGTTGACTCTACGGCTACTGCCATATCCGGCAATCACTGGAGCAGTCACCTTCTTGGAGAAGTTCACCCTGGTGGTTGACCTATTTTGTAACTCTTTTACACGTGCCTGAAGGGCAGAAGTGGGTTTCTTATGCCACTTCTTCATATCTTCCCCCTGGTCACGTAGGTAACGCCACAGGGCAGTGCGTGATATAGTTTTACTGCTGACACTTCTTCGAGCAGGAGAACGTCCTCTTTTGATAGCTGAGATGTTGCTATTTTGGGAATCCTCGTTCTCATCAGATCCATCAATTTCATCAGAATTAAGTGTAACCAGTTCGTCCATTATATCTTCTTGATTGCTCTCTATTTTGTTCAGTCTTTCGGTTACCTTTGCAAAGGCTGAAACGTAAGCTTGTAGAGGAGTTAAATGTAACTCAATGTCTTGAAGTCTGTTAATCAGGTCATTTATAAGGGGTCTTCTTTGTCTTCTGCCATACATTGCTGCTAATGTACTGGCATACCTGTCTGGTGCAGTCCTTGTGAATATACGCCACATAACTGGTGTACATCTGATTCTCTCAGGATCATGCTCTTGGTCTGGTTCATCGTGAATGAATGCAGGGTCATGTAACATTTCCACTACAGCATATTCTCTCAAATAATTTATGCCTTTTTCCATATCAGACCATTTCTTTTTCTCAGGCAACAGATCATCTCTGAAGGGGTATTTTTCTTTCACGGATATCAGCATCCGCTTCCAGAGAGTGAAGGGTCTATTGTGGCATGTACTAATGCCTCTGTCAATGGCAGAGTCCCTGGCAATGCTACCCAATTGGCGAGCTTCGTTACCATCTAGCCATACACTGTTGGCCCCACTGTCCCAACAACGTAGTAACCAGGTGACAATAGGTTCATTTACGTGGCGTGTAAAGTCTTTTCTCAAACTTCGAATTTCATTCATTTTCATAGGTCGAGTAATATCGGTAATAACCTCTCTTTCATCTTCTACTCTATCAGGACTTATTGCCCTCCTAGGTGTTGGTGACCGTAATCTTGTGGGGTGTCTCAGCCCTCCTAATGGAAAGTCTGAAGGTTTAAACAACCTCTCTGGACCTATTTTCTCCTCTTCTCTTGCAGCGTCTGATTCCTCTACTTTGTCCTCTTCCCTTTCAGAGTCTGCTTCTTCCACTCTCAGCTCCTCCTCTTTCTTCTCTGTTAAGGGCGTCGAGACTGTTTTCATTTTCCGCCCTCTTACAGGGGCAACTGACATCAATTCTGGTGTCACCTGTGGTTGATCATATTGGTTAGAATTAATGATCATCTTCTCTAGCTCGGCTCGAAGTCCGTCTCGCTCAGCTGTGACGAAATTTAGTTCACCTTGGAGCCTGACTTGTTGAGCTCGAACATGGATTAGTTCATTCTGGAAATGGAGTAATGTAAATTGATAGGCATCTTGCTCAGTTTTGAGGGAGTCTCGCTCAGATTGGAGGGCATCTAATTCAGATTGGAGGGCATCTCGCTCAGATTGGAGGGCATCTTGTTGAGACTGAGGGCTATTGAGTTTGGATTGGAGGGCATCTCGCTCAGTTTGGAGGGCATCTCGCTCAGACTGGAGAGCGTCCATGTTGGATTGGAGAGCATCATGTTGAAACTGGAGGGCGTCTCTCTCGGATTGGAGGGCATCCATGTTGGATTGGAGAGCATCATGTTGAGACTGGAGGGTGCCTCTCTCGGATTGGAGGGCATCTCGCTCAGTTTGGAGGGCATCTCGCTCAGACTGGAGAGTGTCCATGTTGGATTGGAGAGCATCATGTTGAGACTGGAGGGCGTCTCTCTCGGATTGGAGTGTGTCTCTTTCGGTCTGGAGGGCGTCTCTCTCGGTCTGGAGGGCGTCCATGTTGGATTGGAGAGCATCATGTTGAGACTGGAGGGTGTCCCTCTCGGATTGGAGGGCATCCATGTTGGATTGGAGAGCATCATGTTGAGACTGGAGGGCGTCTCTCTCGGTCTGGAGGGCGTCTCTCTCGGTCTGGAGGGCATCTCTCTCCGTCTGGAGGGCGTCCATGTTGGTCTGGAGAGCTTCTTGTTGAGACTGGAAGGTGTCTCTCTCAGTCTGGAGGACGTCCATGTTGGACTGGAAAGCATGTAGTTGAGACTGGAGGGCGTCTCTCTCCGTCTGGAGGGCGTCTCTCTCCGTCTGGAGGGCGTCCATGTTGGACTGGAAAGCATCTAGTTGAGACTGGAGGGCGTCTCTCTCCGTCTGGAGGGCGTCTCTCTCCGTCTGGAGGGCGTCCATGTTGGACTGGAAAGCATCTAGTTGAGACTGGAGGGTGTCTCTCTCGGTCTGGAGGGTCTGATTGTCAGCTAAAAGACTGTCTTTCTCAATTTGGAGACTGTCCCTTTCGGCTCGGAGACTCTCTCGCTCTATTTCAAAAACTCTAAGCTTCTCTGGAATAGTATTGAATAAGGCTCGGTAAGCATAAGCCAGACCCCAAATAATTTGGTCCTCCTCAGATCTGTCTGAGCCGCAACATCCCTGTCTCAAATATCTGCTTAGGTTCTCAGGGTCTTGCAGGTGTTCAGGAGAAAAGTCCCATGACACCGGTGATGCCCACTTCTCTAAAGTCTCTCCTAAGTCCCTCCAAACTCCCTGCCAGTCACTGTTCTCTGGCTCTGGGGAAGTCTTTCTCAAAATATTATAAATATAGATACCGATAAGGAGTACATTCAGGGTGACTGACACCACAATCATTACGAGCATTGGATGAGCATTCAGAAAACGCCTAATGAATTCAAAGGAGAGGCCAGGAGCCGGTTTAAAAATCATGAGTTCCGTAACAACTCCACCTGGGGTTGCTCCCCCCGGAACTGAATGCCACATCATATACAAAAGCCAGGTAGGTATTTCCATCAGTGTTTTTAGTTTATCATATACAGACCAAGCTGCATAGATCAGACTGGCAAACTTAATTAAGTCCCAGTATATTCTGAGCATTACAAGGGAAGAAACCACGAAATGCAGCCCCTTTAAGAGCAGTTTAAAAAGCGAGAGCATTTTTTTTTTTTTCTTTACTGAAACAAGCTAGCAGCACCCAAAAAAGTTTACAAATATCCCAGAACAACTGGCAGTACGCCCAGACTTCAAGGTCGTGTTATGCCGTACAGCACCTGCAGTACAGATAAGCTTGCTAGCAAGAGACAGAGATTCACTCTAAGAGTATGTCTCTGCCCGGCTAAGGCAGCTCGTCTGCCCCACGTTGGGCGCCAAAAATGTCAACGGTTTACCGGGCCGGATCGGCCCGGTTCCGTGACGATCGGTGCGGGGGACCCACGGACCCACGCCCCAGGAAAGGGGAAGGAAAAAGGGAAAAGGGAAAAGGGAGATGGGCCTAGAAACAAAACAGCGGCAACGATCTGAGGAGGAAAGCTAATTTACTAAATAAGATATCAGAAAGCAAAATAACACAATATAATACAATATAATTGGAATTGAGGCTAATGAATCAAATAAAATGAGCAAGAGAGAGTGTCCGATAAACCGAAGGCCTTACGCTAACGCTGAAGGCGATACGGCAGCGAGCACCCACTGCTGAGTCGGTCCCGAAGGAAAGAGAGTGTCCCGTGACCGCTGAGGGTTTTTATCTGTTCCCTCTGAGCGGAAAACACGTAAAAATACAAAGCATCGCAAAGTCCTCTGGGGAATGTAGTTCTTCTTCTCTTCTGAGGCAGGTATACCTGGAATTATCAATGATCTATGGAGCTGGAGTATTAGCTCCTTAACTCTTAATGCAATACATGATGTTATGATGTGGAATACCAGAACCAAAAATCATAAAACCATGACAGTAGCCGGACTTGGGGAATATTCTACTTTTGCCAGAGGTTTCTCCGTGTATCATGAGCAACCCAGAGCAACCCAGTGCACCCAGAAATCTCAGATCATTTGATGTGCACACACAGAGAAACTCCAATGTGTGGTTGTGAAATAGTCATAAGAGCAGTGTAGTGTACAGAAAAAAAAGCTGGATAGGCTAACTATACATGCATGTATCAATGACACAGCACTTGCATACTATTTGCAGACTTCCAAAAGCACCAGATCTACAGCACATACTCTGCAATATAGATTTGCAAATGTACAGCCAGTTGGACATGTCCAGAAGTGTTGGACTATCTGCACACCATAAGGGAAGCATTTGCTGCTTCCCAGAAGCTCTGAATTTACTGTGTGTACATAATGCAGTGCATATGTCCACATTTTTGTGTGGGAACATGTGCACAGAAGTATGGGAGCAATAAACAAGTGTTTAAGGTCAAAGAAAATGAATGGAGGAATAATGTGTTAGATGAATTGAGAGAAAAAGGTCACGACAAATGGCAATTGGATGGGTACAGAGATCTCACTATGGCTGTGGCAATGCTTAGCAGTGGGATGGGGACTGGGATAATGCATGCTCTGGATCTGAGTCCCAGTAACCCTACTGCTCCCCAACCCCCAAGGAAGCTGATGACAGTCCTCAGAAGACTTTTGGTTGCATTACAATGGTCTGGTTCACTGGAATGAATGGGCTCTCCAAAGCCAGACAAGATCGAATGTGAGAGAAGGGCAACAGTAGCCCAAAAATGTGGTGAGCAGGTACAGGGAAAATCCTTTCTGGCAACAGCTGAGTGTGAAATCAGCTCTGCCTCTCTCAGGCAACTCAGATGGGACATGACAGGCTGGTAGTTACGGTACAAGCCTGTGATGACAAACCCTCTCTGAATTAGGAAAACAGGAATTTGAACTCAGCCCAACACGCTGATGGACCACAATCTCGAATATTTTAGCCCACCAGCATTTGTTGTTGTTGTTGTTGTTCTTTCCTATCTAAATGCACAATCAAATTTGAAGTTAAATCTTGCATTTACTTAAGATGATCTCATTTTGCGCATGCAAGCAGCAGGCTCCCGGGGGGACTGCTGGGGATGTTCATGGAAAACACATATATTTGCATGTGAGACCACGGAGTGCCCACTGGAAAGCCTCCAATGACTTTGTGGGCTCCTGGAGGTGGAGAGAGCATATTTCAGTCTGTACCACCAGCCAGACTGGCTCTTGCTGGCACAAGCAGGTGAACAGTTCCACTGCATGCATGCATGAATCAGATTAAAAGACCAATTTATTATTTTTTATGAAAGGTAGTCACTACATTTGGTAAAGCCATTTTCATGTCTAGTGTCTCAGCCATTTGCTTTTTAGTACCCCAAAGGGGATTACAGCAATTGGACTAATTGCTTAACAAATTGCCTTAGTAAACCAAAGGCATTTTTGAAAGGTCCGGGACCAGAAAACTTTTATTTTCTTACTCTTCTATAACTAAACTTGTCCAAACTAATGTTTTTTTAAACTCTGGCATTATAAGTGGATCTCAGACTGAGCTTTTATTTACCGAGTTATAGATGGAAGCCAACTCTGATGTCCAAGTTATAAAAAATCCCTGAAAACAGCAACTTCTAATGGAAAAGCTGAAGTTGTCCAAGCTTTGGTGAGGCAAATGTGCCACTACAATAACACAAAATATCTGTTTTTTCTATACACGGAGACTTGCCACAATCTTTCTGTGAGGAATTTATATTACTAGAGTAGAATTCTCAGTGGAAAGTGTATTTTTTACAATACTGATGAATTAAAACCCTATTTTCACTCAGCTATAGAACTGCAATGTTCTGAACAACCCTGTAAATACTGCTCATCAAATCTTGACCCCTTTACTGCCACGCTTCTAGTAGAAGTTACAAGCAATTATGCTAAAATTTGGCTAAAGTTTTTTTCAGTGTGTCTTCCAGAAAAGCTTCCCCACATAGCAGAGTGTACGCTTTCCTTAATCTTGGCATTTTGCTCTTCAGCTGCCGTCATTCCATCTGAAGTACTCACTTTGAAATACCTGCCAAATATTTTTGCCCTGGTACCACAATAACAGCGCAGCAATGTGGGAGTGATTCGACTGGGTGCGTTTACAACAAGAGCAGCCTCTGCAGAGAAACAGGCTCAGGAGAGTGTTTGTGCTAGAGCACAGCTCTCAAGTGAGATCCAAATCCTCAGCAGAGCTGCTAAACCTCATTAAAGTCCATTCTTTCGTTCTTGTGCGTTTTGATTCCTTATGATAAACAGGACAGCTTGGATATGAGTTTTTTGGGTTTTGTTCATTTTAGTTTTAGAAATCAACTTCAAAGTTAGTGCATTCTGAAAGCATTGAATTAGATAGTACCTTCAGTAGTGGTAATCTGTTCAGCTCTAGGGAGATGAGAGCTTTCCCGATTCACATCAGCTATCTTCCAGGCCTTGTTCTGTGGGTAGTTAACTCTTGCTGAGGTTGGCTGAGCAGCACATCACATGCCCAAATATTTTACAGCGACGTACATGCTGTTAAAGTTTAATGCTGAGGCATGGGGAACATTCTGAGAAAGTCAGGGTCTCCAGGCTCATTCAGATCATGTCTGCCTTGTAAATCTTTCGTGCCCCACTTCAATGGAGATAAGAGGCTCAGCTGAGAGAGACCACCCAAGTCATAGCTCATTTCACTTCTGCTGACCTTCTCTGATATGCCTATCAAAGCAGAGACTAAAATACATAACAGGAACTTTGTGTAGTGCAAATGTGTTCCATCAATCTCCTTTTCATCTAGCTATTCAAATACTTCAAACCTGAGTAAGCAGCTGAAAATTTTGCAAACAGGAATGAGTAAAAGTAAAGACAGATTTTTCCCGCTGTTCTGGTGCAGAACAATCTGTCTACCTTTCCAAAGGAGCTGTCAGCAGAGTGGTCATCATGAAATATGAAATCACAAATGGTGAGCTCCTAGGAAAACAAGTACATGCAGTAACATGTTCCTTCTATTTTCAAGAAGTTTTTTTTTTTTCTTTGCTATTTGAGTTTGGCAGCAAAGCTTCTTTTTTAGTTCTACTGAAGCCTTTTAATAGACTTTTAGTCTCCTGTTGTAACTAGCTGAACATGTAAATTTTTTACACACTTCTTATTTATCCATAGTTGTACAAGCACACAGGTCAGGAAAGTCAATCAAGTGAATGAGGGGAGGATCCTGATGCATTCAGGTTAGATGTGCTGCCACAAGTGTAAATGATAAGAATCTTTCTAGACGACTTTATGTCTCCTGTGATATTCTCCTATGCCATCTATGATACTGATGACTTTTCATTGCTCCAACAGGTAATTTTCCAGACATAAGATTAGACATCTTAAAAAAGATAAGGGTGTTTTAGAAGACTTTGAGTGAAAAGGCATTGGTGGAAGCCTTGCATTGCAGTTAGAATGCAGTCCATGGAGCAAAAAATGGTCACTTCCCTTTGAGCATCATGGAGAGTCCAATGGCAAAAATGTTTCATAGGCAGTTAGGTGGAAACCAGAGGTAAATCAGGAATGGAGAATGAGTGATCCATGCAGATGATCATTGGGAGAAGCTGAATTCCTGCATACCACCATGGTTTTTGCAGGTGAGATCTTTGCATTTGAAAGGCAAGGAAGTCTAAAATCTGTATGGTTTTGAAAGACACACATCTGCCTTTGAATCCTATTGTTATTATCATGGTATCATTTTACATAATTGACACCTTTTACAAAAAAAAAAAAAAAAAAAGTGGCTTGGAAGATATTTTGTTTATACTGTAGCTAAATTCTGCCTGAGTTGTCTAGTCCCACTGAACCATACTGTATATTCATCAATGCATAGTTCTCTTACATTTCAGTATTTGTTATGAAAACCAAAATTCTTACTCTGAGCTATTTTTGCTGGCAGTGCTTCAAAGAGAGCAACTGCTTTACTTCACGCCAACCTCTGAAGCAGTGGGGAAGAATACCTCTTCTAGGATCATTTATATCTTTTCAACCTTTCGATGTGGATTTGTCTGAACACATTTTTTTCCTTTAGTACATACCTGCGATGACAGGAACTTGTTTGATAAGACACTGACATAAGAAGCTAAGGGCTCTTGTTTAGTGAAAATAAAATGACCTGTGAATCAAAACACTTTTCAGTTTCTTTCTCTGTTTGTTGGCAAAACAAATAAAAGAATTTCCAAGCTGCAGAAATGTAACATCTTACTCCTTTCATGGCAGGGTAGCCATTATGTGGCATTGTTGCCAGATCTGAGGTGATGGGAAGATCCTGCAGCCCATGACAGAACAATAGCAAAAAGGGACATTTTATGTGGTGAAATCCACCAGTTATAAGTCAGCAATTCCACCAGTTATTTCCCAGAAACTTTACCACACACATATGCAGGGCTTCTACTCTGTGCCGTGCCTTGACTTGTATTATAATCAAGTCATTCAAAAGACCACATAAATTATTGCCATCAACTCCCATTTATCTGCTGTTTAATTTAATTCCCGAAAAGGTTCAAGAGTTACTGTTTGTTTTGCAGAAGGAAAGCATCAGATGTACCTTGGTGAGAGCCAGGATGCCAGACCTGGAGCAATGCACTGCCAAGGGGCCCTTCTCCAGCCAGCAGGGGAAGTTGTGCCCTGCTGGTCATGGCTCAGCAAGAGTGATTAGGGTAAGACAAGATGTGGTCAGCAATGGATTGGGCCCATAAAACCACTGTCCACACTAAATATAAAGAAAAGCCTACAATGGACTGGGATCTCCTTGTTTCCATGAGTCTGGAAATATGTGAGGCTAGGCTAAAGCATCCTAGGGCCCAGAACACTTTACAACATTAAATCTCCTTGTCTCCCAGCTATTCACATGCTATGATACCAGAAACTTTTGGTACCACATCACCCTCTCATCTCTGACAGGATAGTGATAGCTTCCTGGAACAGAAATAGGTTTATCAGCAGGTTTTGCATCTTAGGACAAAGGTTATATTTTAGTATGGGTCTCCATTCTCCGAAGATAAACAAAATGCAGTGCAAATCCAGATTTTTCCCATTGTTCGATGTAGAAAGACTGTGTTTATGTTAGCGAGCAGCGCACGCCAGTGGGACTAGATCCACAAAGCAAACCAGCTGGTGTTGAACAGTCAGCATCAGCATCAGCTTTTAAGGTAATATGCCTTAGAGTAGTGCTAATCTGGTTTCACAGACAAAATGCTCAGTTGTATTTCATGAGGTGGGCCACATACAATAAATAGTGTTGATAAGGAGATTTGCTTCTAACACACATTTCTGATCTAAAATTTGAACACCTTGTAGCGTTAGTGTCAGTATACTTGAAGAGTCCTACATTCCCTAACTGGATGGCCTTTGCACATGAGCACTGTTCTCCAGGCCTAGCTCCTCTCATTCTCAGATTCCTCAAAATTTCCTCAAAGGGAAAAATATTCACCTGACAGCAACTAGAATACTCTTATCTTCATTTGGTAATCATGTGTCCCAGTGTGAATGTTCATGATTCGTGAAGGTATTTGTGTGTCATCTCATGTGTCACTCAGTAGGGATGTCAGAAGCACTACTGTATGTTAAGGGAGACTTCTCCTTCTGCTAAAAGGGAAAACTAGAATAAGTGGCTGAAGAATAATCTGAAAACAGATTATTCAAAACTCCTGCCTGTCAATTGTACTTTGTTGGATACAAATAGATGCAATTACTGAAAATCTTGTAAAATAGCTAGTAATGAACACTTTAAATTCATGCACAGCTTTGATACATACAAAATAAATGATAATTAAGCACCCCAGTGGATACACATGTGAAAATGTATCTCTGCAACCACGTGCTTTCAATTATTCTTCATTTATTTTATGTTTCTTATAATGTTCTCTTAAGTAGCTCTAACTTACCTCTAACTTATTTTCCCGCACCAACACTGTCTTTCTTTTGCTTGGCAGAGATCATTGTTTTTTCAGCCTTACCACTGGGGACATTCAAATTATTTATTTATTTTGATGTAAGCAGTGTAAGGGCTGCCAGAAAAACTTCTTGGAAAAGTGTAGAAAGACTTAGCCTCATTCTATCATCTGTACAGTAGCCAAGCAAGGCACACTGCTAGTACTCTGCGAACAATGAGTACTATTGTTATATTAACTTGGTTTTATTTCTTGGGGGGAAAAAAGAAACATTGGTGGATTTAGTGGGAGATAAACTAAATAACAGGAATATACTCAGTGGATTTTAGTGAGAGCAACAGTATGTCTCCAGTTAACATCTCTGGGAATGGAGTTAAGCTTTTAGGATTACATCTGTTTCGCCAGCTGTAGTAATCTAAATGTTGGGTTTCTAAGCTCCCTCAAAGGCTTTCTCTGTCAACAGAGTGAAGCTATAAACTCCTCAAGGGGAGTGGGTGCATCCCAAGGTGTTTGTGAAAGGTTTGATGAATTGGCCTCCCTTTTCTGGTTGCATGATATCTCCAGTGATACTGGAACATGGGATGAGCAACCTAACCCTGGAACAGGAGGAGACTTCAGAACACATTGTACCTGACCTAATTAGCCCTGAAATACTCAGTCCTTGTCACCATCTCTCCTAGCAACAGCACTGCTCTCAGGCTAGAAGTCTGATTTCCAAGCAGCTTTTCTCTATGGCCAAGTGCTTCTTGCAGTGGTCCCTCACTTCATTTTCCATCTGTAATGACTGCACAGTCAGCTTCATACTCTGCACCTGAAGGGTGGAGCCTTTTAGTGCCACATGCCCTTCCACTTACAGGATTTACTAAATGATGTTTGCAGTGGTTTGCGTGCTGAGAGTCATGAATGGCACCTTTGGAGAGGTATAGCTACCCCTGGCCTACACTGAGGATGTATTTTTGTTGGGTTTCTATAGAGAGAGAGAGGCAGACATATCAGATACTGCTGTTATGTTATCTTCTTTATCCTATTGGTGTTAATAGAAGAGTTAGCGTGTTGTAAGTAAATCTATTCAGTGCTATTGAAGAAGTAATTAAATAGCTTAAGTTAGAAGAGACCTCAAAGATCATTTAGTTCCAATCTCATGCTATGGGCAGGACTGCCAACCACCAGCTGAGGCTGCCCAGAGCCCCCAGCCTGGACCTCCAGGGAAGGGACATCGATATCTTCTCTGGGCAGCAGTACCAGTGTCTCACTGCCTTCTGAATAAACAATTTCTTCCTAATGTTTAACCTAAATGTATTTAAAACCATTCCCCCATGTCCTATCCCTATCAGACCATGTTAAAAGTTGGTTCCCCTCCTGTGTGTAAGCTCCCTTCAAGTGGAGGGCTGCAATGAGGTCTCCCAGGAGCCTTCTCTTCTCCAAGCTAAACAAGCCTGACTCCCTTCAGCCTTTCTTCATAGGAAAGGCCCTCCTCTCAGCTGCTCTACATCCTTTCTGTACTGAGCGTGCTTGTTATCAGGTATTTCTAGAAAGATCTGTCAAGAACATCTGCACAGAAGATCATTTCTTGTATTCTCTGAACTAATAAGAATTGCAGTTTGTGGATTGAGTAGTAAGAGGTAGAAGTGATCTTCTTGCCTTCATCCCTACAAGAGTGGCAGATGCTTGCAGTGATCCCATTTCTTGCAGATCTGTCAGTGGGACATAAGGAGACCCTCTGGTGAAGTGACAGTTTTTATGTGGGGTAGAGTGAAAGAAGCACAGTGGAGAAGTAAAGTTTGGAGCTGAATCCCAGGTAATTGTTCTCATTTACTACAAAAAGTTGTGGTTGCACAGAATCACCACATCTCATGCACTCAGCGCAAGGCTCAGTCTCTGGCTCCTGTCCTTCTCTCCCCAGCTGCAGTGGCCACATTCCATGTACATAAAGCACTACTAGAAGCCACAAATCCCAGCTCTATCTGATTTGACATCTTGTCCCCAATCGTATGCCCCCTCTTGCAAGTGTTTGTCCATTGTGAGACCTGTTCTCTCCAATTCGTCAACGCTGGCAGCTCTAGAGAAGCCATATCCACTCAAAGTTCCCTTTGAATTTCAAGTTGCATGAGCTTAAACACTGCATAGCTTATTTTAAGTTTTAATGGAGACAAACTAAGAACTGTTTAAAATAGTTTTAACTATAAGTGAATTCAGAGTATTTACAGTTTTGAGCAGTGGTAAAGCTGTCGTAATGGAAAATCAGTGCAGATCTAACAGTAGTCAAAGCAGTGTGGAATGAAGCTGCAGCTTGCAAAAGAATATGAAAATATGTCAGGAAAGACATGCTGCCAGAGAGAAAGGGACAGCTGATGTCTAGAGCAAGAAAAAATCTCCAGGGTTAACAAGAAAAACATCTGAAAGTGTTCCAAAGCATTTCACCTAAGAAAGTCCAAGTGTTAGTGGCAGATGTTAATGATGTTGCTTAATGCTTGACTGGCAGGTAGTCAGATACTTCGGAGCTGAGTGTGGCTTTAGAGCTTAGTGGAAAGCAAACAGAATCTTGCAATGAGGCAACACGGGTCCCTGGTGCTGGGAGGAACATGGAAACTGCTGGGAGTTGTGAGCACACATCTGTTTAGCTTAATATCCTGACTTCAGCAGTTGAAGATGCTTTGGAAATACAGCATGTAGTTTAGTATAGAACATTCCTTTCCCTCCTATAATCACCCCAGTTCCTGGCAGTCTACAGTGTAGAGACTCCCTAATGCCAGACTTTGAATTTGGACCATTGTTTTTTACAGCCACCAATGGACCTATCTTTCATAAATTTGACTAATCCTTTTTTGAACCCATTTATACTTTTGGCCTCTGCAGTATCTCACAGCAACAAGCCCTTGGGTTAAATTATATTGCATGCTAGAAATAAATCTTTTTTGTCTGTTTTAAACCTGGTTGTCAGTAATTTCACTGGATGTCCCAGATTATACATAGTTAAAATACTGAACAACTGTCCCTCACTCAAAATCTTGAAGCTGGCTCATTTTAGAGACCCACTTTTTCCCTTGTCCAAGCAGAAAATATCTACTCACTGAAGAGTGAAAACTGCTTTGTATCTCCATCACCTCTGTTATACACTGCTTCATATAGGCTCATGCTACAGTGTTTGAAATACAAGTTCACCATGTTACACTACTTTCTATGTCTTCTGCCTACTGAGAATGTTTATGTAGTGAACTGCATACATATATGCGTAAAAAAATAATTAATGCTTATAAAACAGTCCCCTATGTTTCTTGTTCCTGTTATGGAAAATACCCAAATTGAATGGTGGCAAAGTGAGGATTGAAATGATCCTTGTCTCAGGGCATCTCTACTGTCTTACTCCAGCTTCTCCACAGAGAACACCTCCAGCCGATGCCCATGTCAATGTGATCTTTCCCCTGCACAAACCACAAACCCAAAGGACAAAACACAAGCTGGCTAAGATTATGTTGGTAGTGTCTTGTGGGGCTCCTCTGACTTACTGTTACATCTGCAAGGGTCCCCCATGACGTGCAGCAAAAGCAATCATGGAGAATGGAGAACTCTATACATACTATCTTCCACCAGACAGAATCTGGACGTTATGGTTCCCCTTTCTCAACCATGCTTCTGAGATTACCTCTACACAATCATTATTGTGGGAAGTCTAGAAGTAAGTGTAGATGTCTCTTGAAAGTTTATTATACTGTGTCTGTTACAAACCACCACAGCAGAAGCATGCAGAGGGCTTTCCAATAGGATTAGCTTCTTCCTCCCTGACTTTTCTTTGGCTGTGGAGAAAACTTTCACTGTTCTGCAATGGAAGGGTGAGAGAGAAGCCCTAGCACCAGGAGCTAGCTGCAGTTAGCAAGAAGCATTGCTATTTCCCATGGTCTCCCTCTGATGATATTATTACATCTGGTGACTTGTGCTGCTTCCCAGTGAAGATTCCCTTCCTCCCATGCCCCCCCAGCACTTTTGACCCTGTGGAGGGAGACACTGCCAAGGAGCATTGAGGCCACACGAAGAGAAAAGCAGACAATTTCCAAGCAACTCTTGATTTATGAGCAGTTATCCAGCTAAGGTGATTAGCACAAAATGTTGACCCAAAGGCACCAGTGGGAGGCAGCTCCATTGCTGTTGTAATTGAGCTTACCTCATACCTGCAGATCAGTATCTGATTTATCACCACAGTGGTGCTGCCTTAAAATAGCGAGCCTAAATATTCTCCTACTTTCCTGGTGGAGAAATCATGGGGAGATAGGTTTAGAGCCAGAATTTCTAAGGCAACTTCCAAATATTTTCATCTTTGCCAGCCCTTGAGCTTTTGGGTGCGTTACAATTGAAATAAGCGAAAGCTCCAGTCTCTGGAAGGTTGTATCATTAAGCACAGAAAATCCAGATGCCTGCTGACAGACCAGATCTCTCTTAGTTAATACCCCTCTCTGCAGCCACAGGATTCCATCCATGAGCTATCTGAAGGTGTACACAGAAAATATTTGCATAAAAATCTGGAAAACAGAAAACCATGGTAATGACCTAAAGTAAATGCTTCAGTGGACACATTCATTGGCAATAGCTGGTTTAGCTTTGGTGCATTAAACACCAATTAGGCCCCTGAGATTTGAACATGAATGTACATGTTTTGCTGAATTGGTGCCATGCTGCATAGAAATGACATTTTGGACTCTGAATTCTGAGCGTAAAAATACTTTGGCACCAGAAGGGGAGCATGCAAAGAGTTAGAGGCACGAATTTGCAGGGCACATTGAGACCCTTGTGAAATATGGCCCTGGATTTTGGCAGCTGAATTTAAACTCATAGCCAGAGGGTGAAGAAAAATATATTCCGATTTCAATAGTAAACAAATCTAGCAGACCTTAACTTTAGCAGTGAGTATGTTACCACTTGCATCTAAAAATGCATTTTTTTATATGTTATGCCACTTAGTGCTATTTAAATCCTATTTTTCCCCATTAAAAGAGGTGTGTTAGTATGTACTACATGAGAATGTACTCTTGAAATAACAATGGGTGGCTTTAAGCTTTACATTTTTTGTGTGTGTGAGTTTTTTCTCAGCTCTAAATAGAAAGTATCCTTCATATTTAGTGATGGAGAATTTGAAACAAAAAAGAAATGGTGCATTGCACATGAAAATTGAGCCTGGAAAATTGAGAATGGTCTTTTTGACAGCCACTGCACTGTAGCTGGAAGGTCACTGCTAAAATGTAATTATAGTCCTCCACAGAACTGCTTTACTTCTGTTTTACACTGGAGTAATTTAATAAAGTAAATTTGGACTGGTGCCATGACATTTCAGGAGTTGTGTTTTGAAGCCTCTTTCACACCAAAGCAATTTGCTGTGACATGTTGCGCATGCCTCAAAAATACATTTGGAGATAAATCATTACAATGGCCAGTACTGCACTGAGCTGTGCACTGAGTATCTCGTCCCAACATTTGCAGTATTTCCTACCTACTGCAGGACACTGGTATCAGAGAACATGAACAGCAAACAGATCTTCATTTTAGTGGTCTGCATCCAGCTGTGTCGCTGTGTCTGAGGACAGTGTTAATAATTTTCTTCCTTTCAGAAACCTTGGTGTAATTTCTAAAATGTCACAGAATCAAAGAATTGTTTGAGTTTGAAGAGACCATTACAGACCATCTAATCCAACAGCCCTGTAATAAACAAGGACATCTGCAGCCTGATCAGGTTGCTCAGAGCCCCATCCATCCCAACTTTTAGTATCTCCACGGATGGGGCATCCACCGCCTCTCTGGGCAATGTGATTCAGTGTCTCACCACCCTTATGGTAAAAACTTCTTCCTTATATCCAGTTTTTATTTCCCCTTTTTTAGTTTGAAATCATTTTCTCTTGTCCTGTTCCAACAGACCCTGCTAAAGTGTGTCCCCTTCTTTCTTACAGCCCCTGTTTAGATACAGAAAGGCCTCCCTCATGTCTCCATGGATCCTACTCTTCTTCAGGCTGAACAGCCTCAACTCTCCACCCTAGCCTGTCCTTGTAGGAGAGGTGTTTCATTGCTTGGATCATTTGTCCCTCTAGATCCAGCAGGTCCACGTCTCTTCTGTACTGAGGACTCCACACCTAGACTAGCTGTGGGTGGGTGATGGAAAGTAATGCTACCTTATCAGTTTGGATCTGTGATTGCAGGGAGATTGTTTACATTGGACCTTTCCTACAAAGAATGATGTCTGAGAGGGTCAGCATCCTAAGGAAAAACAGCCCAACTATACAAATCTACACAAATGCAGCAATGATCTTAGAAACCACAAAATTTTCTTAAATGCTGGCAAATAAAATCATTAGAGTCATAAACAGCAGTCTTTAAATGTGAATTTTTATGAGCTTAGGCTATTCAAAATAATCACTCTTGCAGAAAGTTGCAGTTTAGGAAATCTTTACTTCATCTCTCTGTTCATTGATGTTTGGCAGTTGCAAGCTGATGCCCACATTGCTCCCCACCATAACCTGAAGAGTGGCTCAAGACAAGCAGCAGGGGATCAGTTTACATGCCTGGACAAGGATAAAGTTGCAAGGTCTTTGTTCTCAGCTTTGTTTTGTTTTGTTTTCCTAAAAGACACATACCTTTCATGACTTGTATCCTAAGGAACTGCTTTAAGTCACATTTTATTTTTCCCTTTTTTTCTTAAAAAAATAGAACTGTTATTAAATTACAACCAAGCCCTATTTTCTGATTCCTCTAAATCCACCTTTTCAGCCCATTCCAGTTGCAGTTAAGAAGATGGAGGAGGAGGGGAAATCCTGCTTAAATTCCCAGGCAGGTTGCAGGTGCAGATGTTTGTATTAAGAGGAAAGTCTAACAGAATCCTCTTTTGTGGTACTTTGTAGCAACTTTTCAATTTTCTCTCATTAGCTGACATTACTTCCTCCTCAATAAGGTACTGTTGTGCTGCCTCTAACCTGATCTGTAAAACTCTGCTGAGCTGTCAACTCATCAACCTTAGAAAATGGATAGTTAATCTTTTCAGGTGACTTACTTCATTTCCTGCAGCTCATATAAAATCCCAATATTTAGCTACTACAAACAGTGAGTTCTTCACCTGGTCTTCACTGATAAAGCAACAAAGATTATTCCTTCTTCAGAACCTTTTTTCTCTCTTTTTTTCTTTTTTTCTTTTCTGCTGTTTGAAAAATAATGCCTCTGGGTGAACAGAATCTCATTTCTTATGTCACAATCAGGATGCTTAGTAAACTGGGGTTTCATTATGTTTTCTGAGATTTTTTGCTGTGTTTGCACAGAGTCTAAAGATTCATCCCCACATTCCATTTCTCTCTGGTATTTTCAGGATTGGTTCCCATTCATTGAATGTGAGACGCAGAAAGCATTAAATGATGCAGACTGTCATTGAACACTATCATAGAGATTGAGGCTGGTTTGTACAGATGTAGCCTACCACAGTTACAGACTTCAAGGTGTTTTTTTCAAGATCAGGGAGAATTTCACTCTGAAAGAAACTCTGTCACTCCACCAAACACCGTTGTTTTTTTGTTTGTTTGTTTGTTTGTTTTTGTTTGTTTTTGCTTATTCTCCCAACCTGCTTCTAGATTGTCCTGTCCGACTTCTAGATCATCTTCTGTGCTTTGATATCGCTTTCTTAACAACTTATCCTAGCTGAGAAAAGATAGTCTGTACTGAGTAATAAGTAAGTGAGGTATTTGCATCTCAGAAATAAAGCCCACAGGTGGTAGTGGTTCTTCTAAACTCCACAGTGAAGTCCAGCATCATAGAATAGACTAAATAGATTTTTGCAAGAGTGATATTATACATAATTATAATTCTTCCATGGCACACCATCTCTGAAGGTAATACAGATGTCTGCGGCTGTTTGTTGTTTAATTTGGGATTTCCTTGGCTTTTTTAAAGGCTGGTTTTCTGGCCAGATCCTCTGGCAGACTCAGCACCCCTGATGCCTCGGGAGATGACCTGAAACCTTCTGATTCAGAAAGGCATTTGTAGAAGGGATGCAGTAAGACACAAGCAAGGGATCCTGAGAAAAAAAATACCAGTGAGATCCATAATAGTATCTAAAGATTGCTCTTGAAGAAATGATCTTTTGAGAGGCCCCTTTTTATAGATTGGATATTAAAACAATGGGAACTACATTCCTAAGAAAGAGGAGACAAATAATCTGCATTGCAGAGAATAACTTTCAATCTGTTGGACTACCTGCTGAAGTACAGACAGGTTCCACATCAGAGCTGCTGGAAATAAAAAGCTTTGGATAAGAGTTGCCCTTTTCTTTGCTGAAAAGAAAGAAAAAGGATTCTTGGACAATGTGCAATGAAATCTAGCAACACAATCTTATGTGGTTTGCCAGTGACAAAGGAAGTTTTCTCTCATGGACTACAAAGCACAAGACAGTGGTTTTGGAAAGGTGGACCAGAACAAAGATTCCTGAAATTGTTATACAGAGGTGTCTGCCATGCATTCATTTCACATCCCAGTACACATTTCTTACATCTAGGCTACTTCTCTGAAAAGTAGGTTATTGCTTAGGAATTTAGTGCTCAAAAGAGAACAATATTGGAGGAAAAAGGAAGGGAGAAGAGAGAGGGAATTTAGGAAGAAATCAAAAAAGAGAACACATGATTGATATAATTTAAAATAAAAACTATAGAATAATTAAACAGGTCCATCCCAGGTCAAAAAAGCAATTTTTTTCCCCTCAGAGTGACTATCACACTAGGACATAATCTACATTTTAAAACACAGAACTACAATCTCTCTAGATTCAGGCTGTAAATTAGTATTTGAGCAATCCAGTAAGAGTGGGTTTGGTTCCTTCTGAGATCACTCTGACAGCCCTCCTGTGCTATAATATATTAATATAGTCATGATAGCCTGGAGATATAACTGTGACGGCACAAAACTTGATGTGCCCCCAGTGAGCTCTCAATCCTTCTGTTTCACAGTGTTCTCACTGCTCGAAAGCATTTCAGTTTCCAGTGAAAAAAAAAAATAAAAAATCCAGCACATTAATTTTACAGCACTGACTACCAAAGGAAACATGATAGATAACGTTTACGTTTTGTACCAAATAAATTTCCAGTAACAAATATTATTACAACAAATACCAAAGGAACTTAGAATTGCTAAGTTATTTTGGAATTGCTTTTCCATTGACTCTTGGAGCACCCTATAATCCTTCCCTATATATCAGTTCAGAAACACTGAAGCCTCTTTTATCACATCCAGCTGACCCAATCTCAGCTGCTCTTTGAAAATAAAAACACATGTTTTCTTAGCTACTCCATGTGGTGATCCATTTACTCCCTCTCCTGCGATAGATTTTTATGCCAAAATGTACAGTTTTATGAAATTGCAGTAGCTGCTCCATAGTTGGACTTGATCCTGGCTTCCAGTCAGGATCCTCAATTTCATCTCTATACCTCGAAGATTTCCCTCTCATAAGCCTCATTTTCTAAAGTTTTGTTCACATTACCATGCAGTTGAGTTTTTTTTTTCCCAAGTCTGATCAATCACAGTTAAATGCATGCTGTGTCAAATCATTTCACTCCTTGCTTCTGGAAGAATTTTCAAAGTCTTTCTGGCTTGCCATATCTTCAAAATGACTTAGCCTACCAGTACTGAATAAACTTTTTTTTTCAGTCTCGCTAAGAGACTGTGTTTGAGTAGGTTGTATTTAATGTAAACATAAATAGACCTTCTGTTGACTCCAGGCTTTGGTACAGCAATGACTTAGCTGAATAAGAGATAGAAGAACGTGGATTTGCAGAGAGGAGTAAGAAACATGGCAGGTTGCTGACCTGGAAAGGAATAATGCTGTAGAGTATGAGCTGTGATGTCATGGAGGAATGGGACAGGAATGCTGCCTGGCCACAAACAAGAGAAAGGTGAGAAAGGTTCACCATGAAATACTGTTGTTTTGGTACAACTACATGAGTGTGTAAAAGAGAAGTGCATATAGCATATAGTGACAGGGAACACCACTTCTATGAGAGCCCTTATGCCCTGCTCCATGTCTGCGAAGTCCATGAGATGAGCTGGTTAAGTGACATAGACTGAAGCACTGAGATGAGGATCCTAGCTCTCCATCACTCTGCTACCACCAAGATGGTGCAGATCTAGACAGGGGGAATGAAGGCAAATTGGCTAATAATTAATGGGCCGGCACTAATTAAGTTTGAAGCAGAGCAGAAATGAAGGTGAAGGGAAAAGAAAACTATACAGGAGGCCCAGTAAAGGCATATTGTCCTTCTTATCTATAAAACTCGAATAATTTGTTTTTTTTCTCAGGTGTTAATCTCTTTCAAGGCAGTACTAATAGTGTTTAAATTTCTGCTTTTCCGTAAGACCTCAGCCTATCTATCTGTGTGCTGAGATTTTACACAATCCTACCTTCCTTAGTGGGCTACACCAACAGGTAGGAAGACATAAATCACAGAAACATAGAGTCAGTGAGGTTAGAAATACCACTAAGATCATCTAGTCCAACCACCAACCCATGCCTGTGGTTGCCCTGGACCTTGTATTTCAGTATCATGTCTACCCTTTTCTTGAGCACCTTTAGAGACAGTGACTCCAAATCACTGGGCAGGCTATTCCAATACCTCACCACTCCTCCTGAGAAGAAATTTTTCCTAATATCCAACCTGAACCTCCCTTGGTGCAGTTTAAGGTCCCTACATCTTGTACTATTTCAAGTTACCTGGAAAAAAGAGGCTAGCATTCACCTCATTGCTGAAGTAATCTGCCACACACTTTCCCTGGGTAGCTCCAGCTAGCACCAGCATGTCAGCTCTACTGTCCTGCTCCACAGAATTGCAAACCAAAAGCTCACCAAGATCTTATGACTTTATTAAGTGTAAGTCCTGTAGCCCCATTTTACAGAACATAAAAAGGGTGAATTATAATAGCTAGTCTCTGTTCAGTAGAGTTGTGCCTCTGCTGCTAAAACACCTCAATGTGAGACCAAAGCAGAGCAAAGAGGAGATTGTAGAGAGGGATTTTAGCTCAGCATTCAAACTTTGGCTCATCAGTCTTCTGGTCATAGTCCATCTTGCTGCAGCAGCTTGGCAGTGAAGCTGAGGATGCAGTGGCTTTAGAAGAAAGGGAGAGGGAAGGAAGCGTAGAGGACAGATGATAAAAGACCAGAAACCAGTGAAGGTTAGAAAGGCTTTTTGGAGGGCCAGGATTATGGTATAGATTTCTCAAGGCTCTTTGGCTGTTTCACCAATGATAAAACTGTACAACAGTTCATGGGAATGCTGTAGACAAAGAAGAAGTGTGAGTCTTTGACCTTGCTTGATCTCTTTGCATTTATCTGCAGTCTCTGCATGTGATGCAAAAGCATGATGTCCTTTAAAACAAATTATTTGCAGATACAAGCAAATCTGATTTGGTGCTTCTTGTCTACTTGCTTTTACCTTAAAGCTATCTGCATGACTCTTGGAAGTCTCAGGAGATTTCTTCTGCTGCAGTTCTGCAGTGGATAGTTCTGTGATTATAGAAGGGTTTGCAAGGTGGAGAATAAGAGAAAATGAATTGTCCCTATATGGCACCTTGAGATAGAGGGCTAGTGACAACACCTTGAAATGCTTTCCTGGCAGTGATGCAATGATAGGGTAAATTTAGTTTAAGGATGGCAAGGAATTTTGAAGATAAGCGTTCTTTATCAGAAAATGCAAATTCACCAGAAGCGAAACAATGTATGGGAAACATCTTTGATGTTTTATAACAGAACAAATTTAAAGTATTTTTTGTTGTTGTTGTTTTTTTAATAATTTGACCGCTTCCTCCTGACATTTTAAAGCAAACAAACAAATAAATAAATAAATCATAATATGATGTTTGAAGAAGTTTTTATTTCAAATTCTTACCTACAGAGAGAACCATGCATACTGGTTGTTAAATAGTTCAAAAAATATCTTGAATATTGTTAAAATACTGAAGAAATAGCAAGCATAGGAATAATTTTTAAAATTTATTTGCAGAGTTTTTGCAAAGTTCTGTTTCATTAAGTTTTTGAGATCATGGTTATTCTTCCCAAAGTAAAAGGAATGGCAAATGAAAAAATCAAAAACATCCGTAAGTGAAGAAACCATTTCCCGCTATCTTCGAGAATGTCTGGGAAACATAAGGAAACCACTGACAATTAGTGGCCACATAAAATAGTTTGCTCTTCCCCTTTGTAATCATAAAATGCATTCATCTGGCAATACTGGCTTTGAAAGAATTGGTTTAATGGATCCATACATGGCAGATGTTACATTTACTACAGTAACAGTAAATTCTTTGTGGGAATTTGCAGCACCATCTCAGACAATGCATGTAAGTGTGCAACTCTTTTTCAAAGAGACCTCTGTTAAAGAAATGCAAAAGAACTGCAAAAATATCCAAGAAAACAACCATGCAACAACATGAAACCTGCCATGTACACATCTGTGGTTCCCACTTAGTGACCCATTTATCAGGGTCCATATAAAGTATAACAACATTTCATTAACTCACTGAAATAAATGCCTTATTCTCCAGGTTTGATTTTCAGGGAACTAAAATACTGAGCAGAATGGCATGTATCTTTAGTAAGAACTTCTTACTTTCTCTTTGCTTAACTTGGCTTTAGGTTGTGGAATAATACTTATCTCAGTATCTTTTATAACGTCTGTCAAGATTTTCATATCAAACGTCATCATCCCAAATGCTGTATCAATATGGGCAGTTTCTGGACACTTGTACTTACATCAATGTCTTCTTTCTGTATCTAATTTGCAAGATAAATATTTGTTTGCTCTTTGGAGTCTGAAAACCTTTCCTACAATCTTCTATGCCCACATGAA
Organism: Callipepla californica brunnescens; assembly: GCA_023055505.1. NCBI lineage: Eukaryota > Metazoa > Chordata > Aves > Galliformes > Odontophoridae > Callipepla > Callipepla californica. The sequence continues at coordinate 106,970,287 of JALIRH010000001.1, read as the reverse complement.
ATGAATTGCACATCTTCCATTTCTCCTTGCCTTTACAAGTTCAACCACAGTGGTGACATTTTTGGACTTAAAATTGCACATCTTTCTTTTCTGCCTGATTTAGCTTTTACTGCACTCACTGAGTGATACCCTAGAAACATTCGTGCTGAGTGCTTGACAAGGTGTTATTTCTTTTTGCCATTCTCACCAGTACTGCGAACCTGCTGAGCTCTGGCCCTGTGGGCCAGACTCTTTCTTGCTGCTGACTTGGCAGGTTTCATTTGCCAACAGTGAAAAGAAATCAAGGTGATTTGAACCTAATGGATTCATTATTGACTGTTCTTTAAAGTCATGTTAAAGTAAGCAATAATCTTTCTGGGTTAAAATTTATTTTAAATATATAGTTCTTGGTTTTGTTTTGTTGGATTTGTGGATTTTTTTCCTCATTCTTTGAAAACAATCTGTAATTGATAATGCAAGACTATCATATCCTTCTATGCTTTTTTCTCATATTTATTATTCAGGTTCCTGGTGTGTGAAGGACTAACTCATGTGGCTTTCTTCATGTGATGTCTCTCAGGCTTGATTTTATATTCTGAATAATAATTAGGAAATACTGAGTGAATTTTACCATCCTCTGACCCCATTATGGGGAAATGATAGCATGCAAATCTGAAGTATCACGTGCAATCTGGACTGCTGGAGTTGTCTCCTTTTCTCCAATACAGGAGGCTATAGGCTTGTTCATGGAAAATGGGCAGATAAAAAGGATAGGACTTCAGTGGTAAAATATCAGAACAGAAAATACGAGAAAGAAAACTATTCTGAAGAGAAGAAAGCGAAAGATGAGAAAAAGGAAATGGAAATGGCTAAGACTGAAGTTAAAAGGAAGCATGGGAAGACCTAAATCTAAGGGACTTTGTCTCTTTTCATAATTGTCCAGAATCTGCACTTTCACTTTCCTGCTTGAAACCTGAAAGCAAGAAGCACTTTCAGAGCTGTGGCTTTAAGTCACTTATACTAGGGAATTCAGTAGTGTGGTAGGTGTCAAAATGAAAATTAGTTAATTAATCACAGAATCACAGAATTGTAGGGGTTGGAGGGGACCTCTAGAGATCATCTAGTCCAAAACCCCTTCCAAAGCAGGCTCCCTAGACCAGGTTGCACAAGTAGGCATTAATCATATGTCTCTAATTTTTGTGGGCTTCAGATGCAAATTTCTGAAGGATCTTGATTATGAGAAAGCAGGCTTTGAATTTTTTCAAAGGATATCTTGTAGAGGTTTAAGTTGGAAATCCATGGCCAATATTTGCCAGCAGACACAAATTCTAACTTAAGATGGAAATGGCAAAGGACAAACCAGATGTGCTTCTAAAAACACTAATTTTACATTGTTCCCACTTAAGTGGGAAATGAGATTCCTCCCACATCCCCTGCAGCTCATTTCTGCATTGAGTAAACATGGAAGGAAAGGTACTGATTCATGGGAATAGAAAGGGATGCCACAGAGTTTACTTTGTCTAATGGAGCTGATCGTGGAAGAACAGAGGGAGATAATGTAAATAAATATCTTGCGTGTGTTGGAGGGCAGGCGCAGGGAGGCAAAGGTGGGGTGAGGGTCTGCCTTGGCTGGCGGTGCCTCTCCATGTCTGATACAGTCTGACTACAACTAACAAATCCCCCTGCTTTGATCTTGTGGCAGTGGAAATCTGGCTAATGCTGCTGCTTTGAAAGCTTGTGGGTTCCTTTCATTATTTCATTGCCTACGCTGAGTAAAAGAAACATTGTGGTTTGTTTCAAATTAATGGCTGCCCATTCATTACTGCAGTGACTCTGAATATTTCCCTCTGCTGACTCTCTCTCGGGTCAGCCCCTGGTTATTGTTCAAGTTTGGTGGGTTTCACTCAACTTCTGAGACTTACTGGTAAAAGGAATGTGCTCCTGTAACCACACCATAAATAACTTCCATGGTGGTGGCCAGCTTGAAGTGAATCACTAGTCCCCGGAAGAAGGTCTTGAGGAAAAATATGCCCTTAAACCTGCCCCTACATCACCTCAGTGCTGAGCAGCAAAGTCCCACTCCCTGGGAGTAGAGGAGCCAGAGAAGGGACCAGTTTCTACAGAGACCCTAACAAACACAGCTCTGGATACACATGCAGAATAAATCTGCTAGAGTTTTCCTCGCACCTCACCTATACCATCCCATACTGCTGTTGCCATGGTCCTTTCTACATTCTCAAGCTCATTCATCAGATATTTCAGCTACTCATCTTTCCTCTGTCCTGACTTTTCAAACTCTTTGCAGTATGGTGACTTTCACTGACAGAGGATAGTGCTGTCACAAAAAATAGTTACCAATGTTTCTGGGTCTCCCAGATTACTTTCACTAAGGACTATTGAAATGTGCACCTGGAAAGTGATAATTCTGCATCTGAACACAGTATACAGCAAGTAATGCAGAACTGGATAATGACATACGTCTTGCTTTCCAGATTCTACACCATCTTCACATCCTTTCTCTGGATGCTATTGTGTTCTTCTTATACTGTTGCACACAGTGCTCAAGGTGAGGTTGTACCAGTGCAGAGTATGGTGGATACTTGCTGTAAACTTGCTGTTTCAGTGTGGGTGAGCGGATGTACTTTCAGACATATAAGACCTTCTGCAAGCACGAAAGATGCTGGCATGCAGTGACTAGCATCTCCATTAACCTTGTGGCCTTAGGATTGTCCTCTATATGTTCATTTCCCATCTAATATATATATTTCAGATTTTCCTGTCTTCTGGGAATAGGAAAGGCCCCAGCCCAGACAAAATTGTGAGTCTGGAGAGATATAGATGCTCACCTGAACCTTTCAGAAATGGATTGCGGACATCTGCTGTTTTCTGTCTTCTTAAGGAGATATTATTTTGTTGCTATTGTCTTTTGCTGCACAAACAGCAAGGTCATTCTGTAATCTGTGGTCAAGAGCCTGAAAACTGAGGAGAAGCCTTGGAGGGAGCACCAGGACACCCTACAGAGAACATAGTTGGAACACCTCCAGGGTCTGTGGGGTTTTCATTGCTTGCACGTCTCCCTCAGTGGAAAGAAAATAAAGCATTCGAGATTTGGGATCAAATATAAAAGTGTCACTAAGTGTTACTGTTGAGAAGGCAGACTCCCTCAGGTTTTTCAAAACTTCCCATATCTTCCCTGCCTTTTGACAGCTTCTCAGATAACTCACATGGTGAGGCAGACATGTTGCTCCAGCAAGCACCAGGTGGAACAAATCAAAGTCACAGACCGTTGCGAGGCTCTTGTTAGCATGGCGAGTTTCATATTGACACCTGGCATGCAGACACCCAGGCCTCCACACGTACGCACCCAGCCCTGCTTTTAAGGGGTGAATTTCTATCATCCTTGCACTCCAGAAATTGTTCCTGTCTGTAATTATTTCATTTCATTTAACAGTAAAAGCACAGGGAGCTAAAGAGGTTTTCTTTTTGTACTGATATATATATATATATACACTTTTTTTTGTTTAAATATCAGAGTCATTGGCTAATTTTTCTGTCTAAAATACTTAAGTGGAAAAGCACCACGTAAGATTTGCTTCTGAAGCTCTCACTTAGGCTGTTGAGCATCTATCCTAGGGAAAGTATGGCTGGAGCTGACAGCTAGGTGTGTAGGAGTGACTGCTCACCATGGTGTGCTTGTGGATCCTCCTCAGATCCCATGGAAGAAAAGGTGATGGCCTCAAAGCCAGACCCAATGCTGGAGTGCTGACTGGCGAAAGAGTAACTGGTGATGCAACTGCACTCGGCATTTTAACATAGTATTTTTTCCTTCTGAACAGCCATATTTGTCAAAATAGCTTGGGCTCCATCGCTGAGAAAATATGGCTTTGATGTATTGAGTCTCTTTGCCAGACATTTAACAGTAATCTAAATAAATGGCTTGGTTCAGTGGTTCACAGAATATGAGTCAAAACTCATATTTCAAGAGGGAAAAAAAATCTTAAGAGTTCCTTGCTGCTATAATTCCTGAGCTGCCAATGTACGGTGTCTCATTTTAAGGTATTTTGAAAATTGATTTTGTTAAAAAGCTTCAGCCATTGTCCTAAACAGCTGACAGGTTCCCACCAGCTCTCCCCATGCCAGCTGGCTCATGTATTCACAGACTCTCTTGGCAAATGGTCAAATACAACACACATTTTAAGCAGCTGGATTAACCTAGAGATTCTTACCAGAACCTTTTCATCTGTTTTTCAGAGAAGGACCACTGCCAGTTAATTATACTTTAATTGAATGAAAAAACAAGTCAATACCTAATTAATTGGGGTTACAGAAGAATGACAGTGTGGAGTTCTGGATCCTGAAAGAAGAATTTCAAGGGAAAACTTTGCTAATCTTGGCTGCATTTGAAATGCATTTGTAATTTTTTCCTTCCTTCCTTCCTTCCTTCCTTCCTTCCTTCCTTCCTTCCTTCCTTCCTTCCTTCCTTCCTTCCTTCCTTCCTTCCTTCCTTCCTTCCTTCCTTCCTTCCTTCCTTCCTTCCTTCCTTCCTTCCTTCCTTCCTTCCTTCCTTCCTTCCTTCCTTCCTTCCTTCCTTCCTTCCTTCCTTCCTTCCTTCCTTCCTTCCTTCCTTCCTTCCTTCCTTCCTTCCTTCCTTCCTTCCTTCCTTCCTTCCTTCCTTCCTTCCTTCCTTCCTTCCTTCCTTCCTTCCTTCCTTCCTTCCTTCCTTCCTTCCTTCCTTCCTTCCTTCCTTCCTTCCTTCCTTCCTTCCTTCCTTCCTTCCTTCCTTCCTTCCTTCCTTCCTTCCTTCCTTCCTTCCTTCCTTCCTTCCTTCCTTCCTTCCTTCCTTCCTTCCTTCCTTCCTTCCTTCCTTCCTTCCTTCCTTCCTTCCTTCCTTCCTTCCTTCCTTCCTTCCTTCCTTCCTTCCTTCCTTCCTTCCTTCCTTCCTTCCTTCCTTCCTTCCTTCCTTCCTTCCTTCCTTCCTTCCTTCCTTCCTTCCTTCCTTCCTTCCTTCCTTCCTTCCTTCCTTCCTTCCTTCCTTCCTTCCTTCCTTCCTTCCTTCCTTCCTTCCTTCCTTCCTTCCTTCCTCCCTCCCTCCCTCCCTCCCTCCCTCCCTCCCTCCCTCCCTCCCTCCCTCCCTCCCTCCCTCCCTCTCCAAGTTCACATGAGAAACAGATAAAAAAATCAGTGCCATGTTTTAAAATGTGCAATGAGAAAAGTTTTTATCTCCTGTTCTTGCAGCTTTGTATAATTTAGAGTAATATTCAGTTTCATTTTCTGCCTCAGAGTTGACTTGCTTAAATTATAAGTCTGCATTCTAATAGTGTCTGCAGGGTTTTCAATGAGGACAACTCCTTCATAAACCTATTTAATAGTCACATACAGATATTTGTACCAGTTATGGAGGACAGCTCTACATATGTATCCTAACTGTTAAGCATATAATGATTAGTTATTAGAGACAATGCCACCCATCCAAAAGTTTTGCTATCTCCAGGAAGGAGCAGAGTAAGGCAAATGCTTCTTGTGAGATCTGAATACCGCTATTTCCATCCATATTGCTGCCTTCCCTACTACAGGAACTAAATAATTCACCACATCCTATGTAACTCTGAAGACAAAGAAGAAGAGAAAATAGTTTATTCCTTTGCCATGCTGTGTTTATACAGATCAGATGAATGATGTAATAATTATTTTTACTGCATCAGATCAGATCTTTTTGTCATCCAAAATTGCAGCTGATGGTACTTTTGTTTATCATTGCAGCTGGTTCATATCTGTTGTCATGATTCAAATGCCATGAAGCTATCAATGAATTCTGTAGTCTTCACCAGCTTTGCTGTGTGAAATGGACAAAACCATAAAGGTAAATAAGCTCTTCTATAATGAATGAGAAAGTGAACTCATGCTAATTAACCATGTTTTCCTCAGTCACTTTACATTTGTTCCTGTAATTATCAAATTATAAGAGAATATGTTTTTTACCATAATGGTGAATGGTGCCCTGGTTTTCTTACAGAGCCATCACATTTTTTCCATAGGCTTTTATCTGTCATGAGTGGAACATTGTTAGACAAGGCCAATTTTGGTGGTTGAAAATATTTTTGAGATTAAGTCTTACACTTATCCATTATTAAGCTTAAAAATCAGACAGGAAAATTGATAATAAAAAAGAAACCCGATTGGAGCAACATGATTCAAAGCCAACTTCAGTCTGGACAAAAATATCTGAGAAAGTTTTGCATTGGTACATACTTAGCTTATCCCTCATTGTGGTGTTCCTGAGCTGTTACTTGAGTCAGTAAAAGGGAGCATTTGCATGTTGAAACACACTGACAGAGAAGCCACTATGCTGAAAGAATTTTCCTGAAATTCAGATTGAACTTCCGGGTGTTGGGGTTGATACTGCATCACCAGTTGCATGATGTAAGTTCCTCCCTTTATTTTCCTGCTAAAGGTCCAAAAGTATAGCTGGTCATCAAGAGCAACATGAGCCAGAAAGCAGTTTGAATACACTTATTCTGTGATTGTAGCAAGTATCTCGGAAGGAGGAATAAGGCAGGAGTTCTGAAGCCATTAAACATACCTGTGGGGAGATGTGCATTTGAGTTGAAGCAGATGAAGAAGGAAGAAGAGTGAGTGGAATAAGCTGACCTAGGGAAGAGAGTAACAGTGGGATTTATGTCCCCAGGAAGAGCTGGCTTGTTGAAAACAGGTGTTTTGGGATAGTCTCATGCAGCTGATCCAAGAAATAGCCGTGAGGTCAACTGCTGCCTCTCTCAAACTCAGTAGTAGGACATCCACTGCATCTCTTATGGTGTAGCCCTTTCTGGTTCACTGCAACAGGTAGTCAAAGTACAGACTAGTTCACAAGAAATTATTTGTCTTATTTCACCTATAATAATCCAAAATAATGTAAAGAAAATGTCAACCTCAGAAACACACTCTGAAGGTTTCAAAGTGATATCAAACCAAGTGCATTCCTCTTTAACAGTGAGCCTCACTTTGCAGTTACACATACATGCATTTCTAGCAGTGATAGAAGACTTCAGAGCATGATAATACTGTATATTGTCAGGTTTTTAGTGAAAGGTGCAGTGTGTTTAATCTTTTGAATGAGAGAGTAAGTTCAGTGTTGATGAGGGGACACGGAGCACTTGGAAAAACTCAGATCAGGAAACCTTTGAATACGCTGAGTCTCAGTGAAAGGGATGCAGACTGAAAGGGCTTTCCTGCACACCTCAGCTATAACATGAAGGTGACCAGACCACCCTCTAGTGGGATAAAGGCGCATTTTAGCTTCTCATGTATTAATGCTTACACTACGAAACCATGTTTCTGTTTCCTTTTGCCTCGGAGATCTTTTCAGATGGAAGGTAAGATCAGATGTGTATCTGCGCAAGCAGTGTGGGAGGGCTTGTAGCCTAAAGGCTCTTCAAACTTTCCCTCCTTAAAGAGTTTCCGAGTCATAGCAGTGGGACTTGGAGTTCCAATTAAAAAAAAAAAAAAAAAAAAAAAGAGTTGACTCTCACAGGTCTTTTGTTCTAAAATATTGAAATTAATGGTGTTATTTATTTATTTATTTATTTATTTATTTTGGTTTGGTTTGGTTTGGTTTTTTTTTCAGCACAGAATTAAATGTAAATGAAGCAGCAAAATAACAATAAGGAAGCATGAAGGAAGTGTGAGCGGCTGTGTAATAAAGATTTATTTTACAGTTTCATACTGTCAGAACCTCTTTGTTTAAAAAAAAAAAAAAAAAAAAAGAAAAGGAGCTAACATTTCCACCGATACACCTAGAAAAACTCCTCTGATTTGATGTCTCAGCATCAGGTGTACTCAGAGTATCAGATCCTGTAGAAGGGAGAGGGCATGCAGAGCTGCAAAGTGAGGAAGGATATGCTTCCAGCAGGGCTCCTGACAGCTGGTCATCCCTGGAGACATGCATGAAAGCAGACCCACAGCTTTTGTAGTCCTACGTTTCAGCCATTGCTGGCTAGCAAGGCCAATCTTACCAAATAGCTGAGCCTGACACATCAGGTCATAGAGATGGGGAAAGCAGTGCTTCATGTGAATGCAATGTTAACAACTGTGGGCTGCTTTAGAAACTTGATTGTCATGAGTAGCTCCCATGTGAACACCCTGTAGTCTGGGTTTTGACTCTGATGTGAGTGCTACGTGCTCAGGAGCTCTGTCAGTTCCCAGCTCAGTTAGCCCAGCCTTGCTGCACTCCTTCCACTAAATCTTCTCCTAGGCTATAAACTCTCAGGAAAAGAGACTGTGTATTGTGTGCACATGGAAAATATCAGGTTTGTTTTCAACACCACTGCCGCCTGAATAAATTGAAGCATTATGTGTAATAGTAAACATATGTTGTCCCTGCCTCATGCCCATGGTGTTCTCCAGTCGAGGAGCAGCCTCTAGAAAACTGTTATCCCAGACCACTGACCTGTCTTCACTGTGGTCTTTCAAACCTTGTTTTAAGTAGTTAATCTGGCCAAGTGATGAGTGGCCTCAGGTAGTGCCTATGAAAGAAAATAAATTTACGTCCCTCTCTCCCTTGGTCTGTTGTTTGTTTTTGTCTTATCACTTTTACCACTGTAGCCCTCAGAGGCTGTTAACTAAAATCCTCAGAGCTGGGGCTGTTCAGAGCTAGCTAGTCTCCATGTCTTCATGTAGACACACAGACACGCACACAAACATGTTCTGTGTGCAAAGAAGCCTCATAATTGAACAGGGCAAACTGTCAGGTAGATGAGACAGAAAGCCATATTATTCTCACTTTTTCATAGCCTCAGATATTCATTTTGATAAGTCCTATGATGTTGCATTTTCTAGTCTAATTACATAAAGCCCATTTAAATAAAAAAGTTGTGTTTTAAATCTTGATTTTGATAAAAGTGTTTGACAGTGCAAAATAAGTTCTTCTGTTAAGCCTTGTATTTCTTTAAGAAATGAAAATGTTTGTAGAGAAATCAGACAATGTGGGGACAATAATCCAAGAATTAAGAAATTAATATTCTTAACTGGTTTGTGATGACTCAGTCTTGCATCAATGAGATACGATTTCTTTTTTGTCGGGGAAGAATTAGGTTTCAGGCAGCCTGCAGTGGAGAAAAACTGATAACATATAATGGCTCTGAGGTCGTAAAGCATCTGATACAAAGTAGTTTTTCAAGACTTTTTCCACTGGTAATCGCTTAAAAAGTTCTAGTGGATGTAAAGACACTTGTGAAGCAAAAGATGCCTTTCTTTGTTACCTTTCACTGACCCCTCAGAAGTAGCCCATGGATCCTGGGAGCTTTGCAGACCACAAAGCGAAGATGGCAGTGCTATGGGGAATGTCATTGTTTTAGTTGATTGAGTTCAAGTGATTAAAGCTTCAGAGAATTTTTTGTTAGCCCTTCAACTCTTCAGAGAACATGAAAGGCAACTTTCAAAGCATAATTTCTTCAAGCAGTCTTGTAAAGATTGATTATATGGCTATATGTCTGGTGAATGGTGCAGCCTTCAGAAGCTATGTCCCAGCTTACCACAGCCCATTCTGCACGGGCAGGTTGAGAGCAACTCCAAGGCTACTCCATCTCCTGCCAGTCACAAATGACCGCAGAAAGCCAGAAACACAGCAGGCAATTGGCATATGGGCCTTAACACCTTATTTTTCCACAGTTATATTTATGGTGAAGTGTAAGGGTTCTGTTTTCTGTCACCAAAAAGAGGGCACTGTGCCATAAAGTTTTGATCTTGATCTCTTTCACTTGGAAAAAAAAATGCCCATCTGATTGTTCAGTAACACTTGCTATCATGTCCGTCCCTCTGAGGTCTCAAGTCTAGTAGTTTATGGAATTTGTCTTAAGGGACCTCAAAAAAGTCTCAGCAGCTCCCAATAAGAGGTGGCTATGTCTGAAACAACTCAGTGTATGTGGTTGCTCAGTCATATTTGCTCACTAAAATTTGGGATAAATCATGCTGAGTATAAAATGAATCTTATAAATAGCCTGGGCAGTTACACTTGTGAGATGGATAAGGTAGTTCCTTGGCTGCGAGTAGCTACTCCTGTGTGACAGAAACAGTAAGCACTGACAAACCTGGTACAATCACATCCTGGTACTCAGCACTGACAGACTCACAGGTGGACTCACACGTGGATGGAGTCCTCCTGAGTGTTTCCATATGGGAAATGCTGGGCAAGGATGGAACATTCTTTGTTCCCCTACGTTACAGATCACTCTCACGCTAAGGAGATCGATTTCAGCTGGTTCTTCAGAGAGGTCAAATCACTCCTAAAGAATATGCTTTCAAATTCTAACTGCTCTCAGTAATAAGAGAGGAAAGATCAATATATTCTCTCCCAGAGAATCACAAATCACTCTCACCCTGAGCCCCAGGAGGAGTTTCCAGGAAGGATCAAATTCCTCTGAGACACATCTGACTTTCTGCCAGAGCTGTCAGTGCTACAAGCAGTGTGCAGATGGCAGGCAGAGTGCACAGGTAGCATGCAGCTAGCTTTTTTGGCCTGGGTTTTACAAGCTGAATGTATTTTGCAATAAACACTTTGTTAATCCTCACACACAGTGCATATGGTGGGTTTCTTCCAGGTCTATTTTTCTTTTATGCTGCTGTACAGTCCTGGGGTATTTAGATATTTCTTGCTAAATCTCTTATCCTGCACACCTGAGCCATTTTCTGTATGCTGTTTTTTCCACTCTCTTCTTCCATTGCACGTTTTCTCTCTCTCTCTCTCTTCTTTTTTTTCTCTTCTCTCTATATTGTTCTCCCCATTTCCTTTTTTTTTTTTCTGTGAGCTCTCATATCAGTGACCTTCCTACAAAAAGAATCAAGAACTTCTGTACTTCTATTTCATGTACTGTTGAGTTCTTTTTGTTTCTATTTTGTGTGCTGTAAACATTCTGACATTTTCCTCTTACTCCATCACTCTTTTTTTCTCTTTGGCAGGGCACTTGTCTATGGAATTAAGTGTGAGATTTGGCAGAACTAAGATGTCAAAGAGAAAAATAGGGACAGGAGTATGCGGATAATTAGTAAGAGGTCAGATCTGTGGCTGGGTGTCTTCCTCATTTTCTCCTTCTGTTTTTGTTTTTCATTTCCTCCATTCTTAAAAGGGTTCTACTCAGTGACACATTCAAAAGTTCCCTCAAAAATTTTAATCGATTGAACACCCCATAAAAAGTGATTGTATTATGAGGAATGCCCTCCTTTTTCTCCAACAATAACAGACAAGGCAAGAGCTTCACAGATGGGTTGGTTTTTATCATACCCCTCTTAAGTCATCTCTTTTTCTGTCTGAGAAGTCATACTCTACTCAGTTGCTCCTGTGTGGAAACTGTTCCATGTATTTCTTCTAAATCAGATCTCTCAAAATATTTAAAACAAATTAACTAACAAGTCAATTCATTTTAAGCTGATCTTCAAAGGATACAAGTTTTACCATGGAATAACATTGTCTATCTGTCTGTTGTTCACTTGAGAGCCTTCCTCTCAGAAGTAATCTGAATTCATAGTATGATTTTAGCTACACTTGGTAAATAGGAAGCAGTCACCAAAATATCAGATTCTTGTGAATTTCATGAATGTTTTTACTGCCTTGTGAAGACAGGCTAAGTTCAGAGCTGTCCGAATGAAGGAGGGCAGAATTCTACTTTCTTTGTAGTTTCTGAGTGTGGAGCACAGTGAGCATCCCACTGGTCACCAACCTAGCACCCATTCCTTTGAGGGCAGAAAGTCTGTGTTGTGCAGCTCTACTCTGACACTATGCTAGCTGCCTCTTGCTTTGAGGGGAGTGAAAGGACTGAGGCCTCTAAAACATATATGTCTATTCTGCAGGGCAGGTGGCTCCTCTGGTTGTTCGGGGAGAGCTCAGCATGCCTACATGTGACATCAAATTGATCTATGTTTCTCAAGGCCTCTGCAGACAAACAAACATGAAAACAATTCTGATGTGATTCTTATGGATAACATTATTTTGCAATATATGCTCCTTTTGGGAGATGTCATAGGGACTTCAGTGGAAACTCTTTGAATGGGAACTGTGTAAGTCAGCTTGAACAGCCTCTGCAGAATCATGGTTGTATTAGGAGAACATAGCAGCAACAGCTGAAAAGTATGATCTGGCTTGGTGTCAGCCTCAGCCCCAGACACAACACACACTGTATTTACTGAAATCCCAGCCTTTTTACAGAGCCTCTAGGTTAAATACTGCTTTGAAATGTCTCTCCTTAACCTAGAGTCATAAAAAGTATGAAATAAAACAGTTGCTGTGCTGCACTGGAATAGCCCAACTGTTGCTGCTAAATTGTATTCAATTGCATGTCAATTATTGAAGGGTATGGGAAGGGGGGAGGCAAATCTGTGTTTCCTAATAGGGCCAAGTTACTCAATGAGCCGTATAATCAACTTGGTGCCATTACAGCAAAATTTATTTTTTTTCCAAAGGTATTCTCACATTTTTCTAAGGCCTTGAATTTGTTAAAGAGAATATTGAGAAAATCTTGGAAAGCCCTAAGAACTGATATGCATTGCAACATGTGCCTGTCCTACAGTGAACATTTCTGACCATGATATGAAGTTCACTATAGTGTTCTTTTCTCCAGTTTTGGCTGAGGACAGTGAGTGTGGCATGCACAACTATATAAAACTACAAGCAAATTAGAAAAAGCCACATCACCATAGGCAAGAAAAATTCTGAGAACAAATTTCCACCTCTCTTACACCATACTGAGTACTACTTCAGTCCTAAAACAATTCTCACTTGAGTGAGCAGGGATGTCATATCTATGTTATGGGTCAGGCGAGCTCAACAGCCACCAGTTTGCCTTTCAGTTATTTTTGGCACCCTATCACTCATTTTGGCTCAACTTTTTGTACACACTTTTTTTTATTTTTTTTTCCTCCTGAGGAGGGCTGGTAGGCAGTACCAGTGTGATCTGGCAGTTTTTATATTTAGCAGTGTGCCACAGCAGGAAAGGAGCTGTAGAGCTGAAACCCCAGTATTGGCATTCACTGTGTTTCATGGAGGCAATTCATACCAGCTCTTATCTGGACCCACAGAACAAATATCTGTTAGCTGCTGAATTTGCATCAGTTGGAGCACATCTTCCAGTTTACTCTACTCTGGCAGGAATTACATTAGGCCTTGTAAAAGTTTCTCCTTCAAAGAAAATGGGAGTAGGACCTCTACTGTTCCACATTCCTCTAGAAAGAGGCAACCAAGGTCAAGAAATAATAGCTTTATCTTCTCAATGTATTGAGGAAACCTGCTCAGAAGACACAGAAAATGAAGACCCTTTTATCTAGATCAGACTTACAAATTTTTCTTTTGCTTCTCCACCCTCTGCCTTTCCATACAATGAAGAACACCTCTCTGGGGGAGCCACAGCGGCTATTATTATACCTTCAGCTTAGAAAGTCAACCTGAAGAGCACAGAGGTGTGGAGTAGCCAAAACCACAGCCCTGACAAGGTATCTCAAGTCACTGCTGAACCAAGAGAGCATGAAAACATTTTATATTTTCTGAAACTGCATTTTCAGATCTTACCATCCTCCAAATTGTTTTCTGATGTTTCTTACACAAAGAAAATTTGGAAACATTAAAAGTTGCCTCCATGAGGACAATTCTGATTGTTTTGCTTCTGTGCCATGGTCTCTTCTCCAAATAGATACAATTAACTGAAAATCCTATCTATATGAGTGTAAGTTATGTCTTCCCCTCAAGACGGAAGTTTATTCTCTTCTACACTGCTCATCCTCCTAACTCATCAGAATGTTCCTTAGTAAGTTTCTTACACCTCTCCCCAGTCTTAATCAACCTAATTAACAGTTTCATCTTCAGTCGTTATTTTCCCGATTCATAAATGCATGTGATAACTAAGATCCTTAAGTTATCTTCTGATATCTTATTAAAACACTAAATTGTTCGAAAATTGACCATTTAACTTGTTCTCTCTGTTTTCTAGAGACATTAATACTAATTCTTTTCTGTATATATTGCTCTTCAGCAGCAGAAGCGACTGAAAATTTTCCTGAGCTTCCTCACTACTTTTGCAGAAAGTCTTCACACTGACCATTCAACACATGTACTATTCAGAAAGCCGCTCAGCTCCCTTGACTTAGGGCTTCCCATTGTTGAAATGGTTTGATTCTTTAAAAAAATGCAGTTCCCTTGTACTTGCAAGTTTGCTTTTCAAGGGATGTCTGTACACTCGCAAGTTGCTTCCTCTCTTTCTCTTTAAATCCAGAATAAAAGAAGGTAAAAAATTGGCAGATATTCTCAGATGTGAAGTGTGTTCACTTTCATTTAGAAGTCTCTTGTTAATGATTTTGTCTGCATTTTTTCAGTAATTTCTCCTTTATTCACTTTTTTGCATTCAGATCATTGTAAACTTTTGGTGAATTTACCTTGCAGAAATCACTCAGGTTCAGTCTGCAGATGAGTTATTGTTCTATTTCACTGATCACTTCAATCAATGTTACTCTTTTTTGGTTGAAACGGAGGGATTAAACCTTCTCCAATAAATGACCACAAAAACATTGTTTTTGAGGCAAAAACAATTAAATTTTGTTGGGCTATTTTAACTCCATGTAACCAGTTAAAATGTCAGAAGTTGATGACAATGACGTATCCATGATGGAAAATATATTAGCTAATGATTTAACCTATATCAAATGACCTCTTAGTCATTAGCTTCATAAAAGGTGTTAAAATAACCACCATTTGTCATTGCTATTGTTTATTTCTAACTCTTTCAACAAATGCTATATAAAGAAAATGCCAAATGCTAAATAAAGAACTAACCAATCCCACTCCTGTGCTCAGCTGCCCTTTGCAGGCGTCTTTCTGCCTCTTTCACTGTACGGAGAGCCTCAGTGGATTTGCTGCCACTCACAGAATGTCAGGGGGAGGAATACTCCCCTCCAGTAATATTAGGCATGCAAAATTACTCAGTCAATGCAACAATGATGGTAAAGTGTGACTGGCTGTTTGTTTTTTAAGTACCAACAGAATAAAAGCAAAATACAGCTAAAAAGTCACATGTTGTTAGTTTAATGCCCGTTGTCTTTTAGATAATCTAAAATATAGAAATTAAGGATACATTTATTCTAATTCCCTGGCTTTTTTTTTTTTTTCTTCTTTTCACGAAAATGCTAAGGGGGACACATCTAGGTTCTGTAAGTATTAAGAACATGAAAGTATATTAACAAATGAACTGGTTCATACCAAAAAGTCCATCTAGCCTACAGTTTCCAACAGAGGCTATCAACAGATATCCACTGAAGAGTTAAAACAGAACAAACATACATGATAAACTGCTTATGTTCCTAACCACTTTGCAACCTGTGACCATCTCCAGGTTTGGAATTTCCTGAGCTTGATACATTTCTTTCTATTTAGTAATTGTCAATAGACTTTGGCTTTGAGCACTTGTTCAGTTTCCCCCTGAATTCACACAAACTCTTTGCATCCACAGTGTCTGTTACCTAGGAGCATCTGAGGGTTCACCTTCTAAGACATGTTCATGTTCATGGCAGACAAGCCAGAAATGCCTGACCAGAAGAAATGTTGTTGACTGCTGGGACCAGAATGGATTGAGATCTCATTCTTTGTCGGGGAAAGATGCAAAAATGATAAGCTCCATCTGCCTCATTTTGCACCTCTGCAAACCCATCAGAATTACATTTGGAATCAAAGAGCAATATTCTGGACCTACGAATATTTTTCCTTCTTTTCCATTCCTCACCACTACTGCTAAGATGCCAAGAATAGAAATGCCAACTCACAGTGCTTATTGGTGCTACTGGTGATACCCATAAGCATCCAGCCAGGTGATAAACGTTGGGTCTGGGCTAAGATGACCCTGCAGTCTCTGCAGCTAGCTGATAAGGTAAGCAAAAATTCTCTGGCACTTATTGCAGCCCACCCACCTCCTGCCTCATGCTGTTTCCCACCCGAGTGTCTTTGGAGTTATTTGTTATTACCGTGTCTGCATGTCTGGATTGCACTGTGCTGTGAATCTTGGAAGAAAAAAATAATGGTAGGAACCTGGCTGCATCACTCAGCCTCTCCCTGCAAAGAGAAATGTGTTCCCTGCAGCAAATGTGAACGTACTTACAGTTTTAAAGGTCTCAAGAAATTGTGCTTCCATGTTTCCCTCATAAGATTATTCAGCACTTCAAAGTAAGCTTATGCTTTTTCTGGCATTCTGTCTAAATATTCCCTTCTTAATCTCATCTCATTACCTCCTAAGTAATTGTATTCTGTCCTTGGGGTCTATATACTTTGCACATTTACAGACTTCTGTGCTGTTCCCCTGAGTGGAAGTCTCACTCTGAGGCAAATGACATATTTTTACATTTGAAATATTTTCCTTAAACTCTTCACAATTATCCTTGAAGATTTCCACACTAAGATAGTCTCTACAGATAGACTAGAAGGAAAATTTCTGACTTCAGAGGCTTGCAATCTGCCCTACCTTCTTCCCCCACTTCTTTGAGCTCTTTTCAGCCCACACATACACATGCAAATAATTCTTTGAACTCAAATGCTCTTTAAGTGCCTTCAGTTTACAAGAGTAGGATCAATATAGAAAGTAGAAAAAAAAAAAAAAAAAAAAAAAGAAAAGAAAAGAAAGAAAGAAAAAAAGAAAATGGACAGGAAGATTCAGTGGGAAAAAATATCCAAAACTCCGAAGTCTGCTGTTGAGGGAGATTTTTCAACCCTTTCATAATCTGTGGCTGGCTTCCATTTTTTAGATGTAGTAAATTAAAAATACTTTCTTTCCCTTTCTGCAATTCTACTTTATAGAAAAAAAACTAATAATTCTTCTTCATTTATTGCCCTATTGCCCTTTTTTTTTTTTTTTTTTTTTTGCATCCAGTTCTTCTGAAAATAGTTCTTCTACTTTTTACCTCACCAGAGATTGTCTGTGACATGCTTACATGGTTGTAAGTGATTTATCTTTCTGGTCTTATTTTCATCTTCCCTGAATGGCTTCCAGTTCGCCGCGGATTATTTGATAGTGCAGCAAAAGGTAATCTACAACTGCCATTTCCCTGGTTTTCTAGCAAATAGTTTGCTGGACATGAAATATGGGCATACTAGAGAGAATGTAATGTTATAGGGTTATAGTGTTCATCCAGTTCTCTCCAGCCTTGAGAAAGTGTGGTGGTTAAGCAGGAATGCGGTTAGTGATATTTCTCAATTCTGTCTGAATCCAGAACGAGCTGGATTGTGCTCTTTATTTGGCTGCATGGCTGGTAGCCAGGCCAGACTGTGCAGCTCACAAGCCCAGGACAAGTCCAAGGAATGCTCATCACCGAGGAGGTGCTATAGATTGAGCTGAAATGCTCAGACCTCCCATAGACCGCCCTAGTGAAAACTATTTCAAAAGTACCTACACTGTGACTACACAATGTAGGACTAGTTGAGATGGGTTAAAATATTTGGAAGACTGGATATATTTTAAAATGGGGAAGGGATACACGGCACATTTTGCTCTTCATATATGAAGCGCGACCAGCAGGTCAAGGGAAATTATTCTGCCCCTCTACTCTGCTCTTGTGAGACCCCACCTGGAGTATTGCATTCAGTTCTGGAGCTCCCAAAACAAGAAGGACTTGGAGCTGTTGGAGTGAGTCCAGAGGAGACTCACGAAGATGATTAGAGGGATGGAGAACTTGCCCTATGAGGACAGACTGAGAGAACTGGAGCTCTTCAGCTTGGAGAAGACTGCTATAAGGCTCTGAGGAGACTCTTAGCAGTCTTCCAGTATCTGTGAAGATGCCTACAGGAAAGCTGGCAAGGGACTTTTTATAAAGTCAAGTAATGACAGGACAAGGGGAAATAATTCTAAACTGGAAGAGGACAGATTTAGACTAGATGTTAAAAAGAAATTCTTTACTCTGAAAGTGGTGAGACACTGAGACAAGTTGATCGATGAGACTGAGGATGCCCTCTCTCTGGAAACATTCAAAGCCAGGCTAGATGGGCCTTTGAGCAACCTGGTTTAGTAGGAGGTGTCCCTGACTATAGCAGGGGGGTTGGAACTTGATGATCTCTAATATCCCTTCAACCCAAACCATACTATGATTCTATGATGTACAATTTCACGCTTGTAAAGTGTTTGAATACTCAAATACTTTCTTTTTGTTGTTTTTTTGTTGTTGTTGTTTATTTGTTTTTTTTTTTATTTCTGTGGCAGCCCTGTTTTCCTGACTTTGTCAGAGAAAAAAATAAAATAAAATAAAAAAATATAAATATCCCCCCACCTTATTTCATCTAGGATGAATATGTCTGATTTTTCTTGTTGCGTGCAATTGTGTCTTTGTGTTTTGTTTTCAGATGAATGGTCATCCATTCAAGGTATGCTAGAAGGATACTTCAGCTAAATAGCCTATCTGAGCCACTGGAATCCATTTAAAATGTGTATGGTTATGCAAGTTTGTATGGAGTCAACCTTGAGCCA
Source organism: Callipepla californica brunnescens (assembly GCA_023055505.1). Taxonomy (NCBI): domain Eukaryota; kingdom Metazoa; phylum Chordata; class Aves; order Galliformes; family Odontophoridae; genus Callipepla; species Callipepla californica. The sequence goes on along the minus strand of JALIRH010000001.1, from coordinate 106,951,835 downwards.
ATTAAATCTAAATGCACAAAAGAAATGCACTTCATTTTTTTCTACTGTCCCAGGTGCTGGGATCTCACAATCACATTACACTGCCAGTCCCATCACGAGGTGAAGCTTGTGATTTACAGCCTGTGATTACTTGCTCGGTTGGGATGTCATCAATAAATCTGATGCAGAGTTTTCAGGGTTGCTTCCATTCTCTGTGGCAAGGACACTGGCCATCAGCATCAGGGAGAGGTACTTGCCACTGCAGAAGGAGCCTGATGACATTGCTGCCTTTGTCTGCTTATTTCTGGCTCCATCCCCATTGCGTGATGATCCTGCTCATCCCCAATCTTGGCTAAGAGGTGACAGTGGGACAAGGGGGCTCTCAGAGGACTTGTGTCTTCTAGAGGCAGTGGAGGCAGAAACAGTGCCAGTGCAGAAGGAAGCAGCTCCTCCTGATCCAGTGGGGCTGTGCTCTTCTACATCATCTGAGGATTTTATCTCGTGCTTGAAGTATGTCCTTAAACTGAATGGGAATAGCACTGCTAAATGCCTTCCTGTTTAAATGATGAACTTGGAGGCTGAAAGAATATAAAATATTTACGATATGGAGGAAACAAATGCGGTTGCTAAAGTGAAGCATGGTTGAAATAAGGATACAGAGGGAATCTGAGGCATCCACAACTCAGTCCTATTGCCCTGCCATTACAATGGGGTACTTCCACAGCTTCCTACCATGCTGTATCATGCTGCATATCATATCATGCTGCAACTGCAGTAAAAATTAAACTTTTATGTTCTGTTACCTCTGTTTAAACAGAAATACTGAAAGGAGATTTGGAAATTACTCTGCAGAACTTCATGCCTAACCCAAACTTTTACATGCAAAGTGACAAACAGATGCAAAACAACCATCTCAGTGAAAACTCCAAAGCCCCACTTATAGTTTCACATCCAGCAGATGCTGACTATTTGATGGAGAAACCCCATCCTGCAGACTCCTGGTATCAGCCCAGTTCTCAGGTGCTGCACTAAGTGGCATAGATACTACTTACTATGAACCTGTGAGAGACCAAACCTCCCCCTCAAAACAAAAATAATTTAAAGTAGTCTACCAAGAAAACCTGTGGGCACACCACACCTACCAAGGTGGAGCAGAACATAGGCTGGGATGTTCAGATAAAACCTTCCAGATCCATGTGCAAAGCTTGGTCCATTCTCTGGTGTGCTACTGTGATCAATGTGCTACAAAAGAAAAAGCTTCTATGATTTCTCATCTCTTATTTCATATTTCCCTTCCTTAAAACATTTGCTGCCCTGGCTCACTTTGAATGCAGAAAACATTGCACAGTCCGTGCTCTCTGTGCACACACCAGATCATGCTCTCCAGCCCACCATGCTAGAGTCCAACTTCACATGTCCTGTGCAAGTTCAAAGAGCAAAAATGTTTATCCGTCCAATCACAAGCTTATTTTTTACTTCATTTTTTAAATAACATGTATTCTTTCTATTTGTTATTTTAGTCACATATATGGCAAACAGAATAAATTACTTTCAAGCCCATAAAACTTGGATAGGCACCAGTATTCTGCTGTCTTTGCTGTTTAAGGGGAGTATTATTAGTAAATGGCTATGCCAATGACCAAAGCAGACAGCTGAAGTATTAGGAATTTTTATAAGTTTTCCAAGATTTCTGAAGGGAATCCTCTCACAAAGAATCCCCTTTTGAAGCTCCTGTGAGGAGTAAATGAGAAGTGTCATGTCTGAGCCAATCCTGCTCTTTCATATTTTTTAATAATACATATTTTTACATTTCAGTGGCTGTAATTCTCAGCTGGATTTTTTTGGCACAGCATCATGCATTGAACAGCTATGATTAGTCAATAAAAGTTGCTTTTAGAGGCACCCACACATTTTCTTCTCCTGCAAACTATGTACCCAGCAGAGGATAGCACACAGCCCCACCAGCAGGGACCCAGCATCAGGGGCCATGTGTTTGCATCTGGGGACTTTCCTTACTGTGATGCACACATGTGACCTTGTCATACAAACAGCCCATGACTTTCCCTAATTCATTATGCAAAGGAGATGTTTGCCAATGTTTGTGACTGTTCAGTACTGTAGTATATCTGTTTTGCTGCTGATATTGATCCTGAAGGTATAGTTCACTCATTGCCAGTTAATTATGCATCATTTATAAATCAATAAAGCACTTTCGTTCTGCTCTGGTATAAACCACATGAGCTGAGCAGCTTTTCCCTGTGGCAGGTGCATGCTCTGTGTGATTTTGGGCAGAAATTAACTTGGGGTCTGTTTTCTAATTACAGTTACCATTTGGATAAGATACTGTTAACGTTGTAACCAAGGGCTCATCGCAAATATAGAGGAAAGCCTGCTTCTCTTTTTATCCTTTTACAGTACTTTAGTAAATGTTACCATTAAGGAAAGGAAACAAAATGGATATATATTTTCCCTGAGGTATGTTTTTTGTTGTTGTTGTTGTTTTTGTTTTGTTTTGTTTTTTTGAATCAGTAACTACGTTAGAAATTCAATTATAGCCATTACTATTGTAATGCAGCTATGGTTCCTATTATGCAGATGCCCCAGCCCTTGGTAAGGTAAGGCCATGCCAGTGCCAAACAGCAGCTGGGTCACTGCCATCTGGACCCTCTGCCCCCACTGGCAGAGCTCAGGAGAATGCTCCCAGGAGTTCACTGCACAAGTACACATGTGACAAATGGGAAAATACAGCCAGCCTTACGTTAACAAGAAGCCATGTCATGTGGAGTTTTCGGTTGTGCAGAGTTAGAGATGGATCATTTCTGATGAACCGTTTAGCCTTCCCATTTCTACCACATGCTAATGTGATCACTTGTTCTGTTTAAAACTTCTTCAAACAGATGAGAATTGACTCTTAATTTTCCTTTGTTTCTCAAATAACTGGTTTTAGCTCAATAAGAAGTTGGATGCCTGTAGGTATGTCACATATTTTGCTCCTTTTAACATAACTGTAGAGTATAAGAAGAAGGAATTTCTCTGCCCCATTCAATTTACAATCTACTTAGCAGTTAATTGAAAGCTAATGAATGGTTGATCTACCACCTTTACAAACCAAGTCAGACTCTGAATTTCTATCTGCATGTATTGTTGCTTCTGTTTTTCTTTTTTTACTTCTACAGGATAAAAGGTTGTGAGTTGCTGCTTTAGCAGAAGAGATATCCTATGGAAACAGCTGGGTCTCTCAGGAAGAAGTGGGAGGTGTGTCTGCTCTAGGCAGAGAGGGTGTCTGAGCAGAAAATTAGGTGCAGCAGTGTAAGTTCTCTGATTGTGTTTTAGACAGATACAGCAGACAACAGAAAGCCATCTACAGATTAGGGGGAAGAATGCAAAATACCAAAGCCTGAACCAGGACTTAGAATCATGAAGAAATACAAGGGTGTGAAAATGGGGCATAGGAAAGTGACTAAACAAAGTTAAAATGTTTTCCATTTATTACCTGTATAAATGAAGAAAATAATGCATCTTTTCAACTTACTGTGAGACAAAGATTGTAATGGAACAGTAAAAAGTATTGTTTTATCAGTACCAAGTGTCTTGGACCTGGTAAAGCTATATAATAATACTTCTACTGGGGATGTTTACTGGAAAGTTGGGAATATTTGGACTACATTCTACTTATATAAGAGGTCCCAATTTCTCATTTGCCTCAAGTTTGCTTGATTGGGAACTAATACTAAAGAAGACATACAGTTAAATTAAAAAAAAAAAATACTGGGTGAAATGAACACTACATTTTTAAGGAAGAATCATGCTTCACAAACCTTTTTCAAATTTGCCAAACGAGTTACTAAATGTGAAGTGGTGGGTTACTTATTGATATACTGGGTTGAGATGTCCCCAGAACTTCTGACAGCCTCCTGACAAGGAATCCTAAAGAAGTCCATCTGTCTTGAAACGAGACAGAAACATCCTCCTTGAGTAATAGCTGGATAAAACATAAGAAATTATAGGTAGGAACAAACAGTCAATTCCTGTGGTGGAGGGCTTAAAGATCGATAAAACATCTTCGGCATACTTGTAATTAAAGTTTAAAAGTATGTAAATGCTGAAGTAACAACGTCTTCTAATAAAATTGGTCTGTAAAGTGAAATCTAAAATTCATGTCAAAAGTTACATCAGGATTTTGTAATGCTAACAGATTTGGCAATGAAAAGGAAAGTGGAACTACAGGTCAGTGCATGCAAGCTAAGGGACATACAACACAATATCTTCAGTGACAAATATGCAGGGGTAGAGTAGAAATTGTCACTAAAGAGAAAATCTTTTAAATCTCTGCAATTGTTTCTTCAGAAGCCTGATCTCAGTCATAGGTGATGGTAGGAAAAAGAGATAGAGAAAAGCGTTAGCAAAGATTAAGAAAGAAACTGCTAAAATAAAAAATGATTACGCCATCATATTGACCTGTGATGACTTCTAATTGCCCAAAGGGTATGGGAGGACTGGAAAATGCATAGGAAAATGCTACAAGGATGATAATATATGTGGAGTTCCTTTCAAGAAGGAACTAAATAAAAGCACTTCTCTACTTGGAAAAGTGAAGAGCGTGGGTATATGGGAGAAATATAAAATTTTAAGTGGAATGGAGGATACGGGTTTCAGGGGAAGTCAGTAAAACTGGTCAGTACATAAAAAGTGTTTTTTTACATAGGACAGAAAAAAACTTCAGAATTTGTTGCTGTCAGAGATTGTGCCACCAAATGTACTCAGGGATTCAAAAAGAATGCTATAAGCTCATCAGAACTACTACTAATGGTGGTTATTAACAGTAATGGCAACCTTAGTGCAGGAAGGCCCCCCCAGAGCTGCAGTCCCAGGAAAAGGATCACTGTGTACTCACCAGGTGACCTTTGCTGTCTCCTTTTCTGAACCCCGAGAAAGATTATAGAGATGGAAGGATGTGCACAGCTTTAAGAAAAGATTGCATTGAATCATGCTCCTGCATTAATTTCACTTGCCTGGCAGAAAAGCTGGAGCTGAAAGGATGGAAAATTCCTTTCAAGATGCATGTGTTCAATGGAATTCTTTGGACCAAGTTTGACCTCAGGGATTCGTTCAGTCTTATCATGGCCCAGATGTCAGGGATGAGGGTGTCTCCCCCCTCACTACCAGCACTGCATGTTGCCCCCTATTTCAGCATTATCTCTGAGACTTCAGAGCCACTGGTGACCTAAAAGCGCAAAACCATTGACCACAAAGTGTGGCTCAGTGTTTTACCTCCTCCCTGTCATGCCAAGAGAGGAACCACGGACACTCAGATATCAAGCCTGATGCTGACACAAGTGAAATTTGTAAACAGCTGCTTTCCTCCACAAAATCTCAGTTTTGTTCCTTCTGCCTATTGCCACCTAATGGAACAAATCCCACCCAGCCGTCACCCCGCACACCAGCTTCACTGGCCCATGTTTTTATTGCATATTCCACATAAAATTGCCAGCAGCTTCCTCTCTGTAGCCAAAACATTTATGATTATCTCATTTGTCCCAGCAACAACAACAAAAAAAAAGATGTATATTCAACCTGTCATGCCTTCTAGATACTAAAAAAAAATAAAACAACAGAAGGTCTCTAGGAAAAGACATAAGAAAACAAATAGGCCTTCCTTGGTTTTTCAGCTGGGATTTCAAAGCATACCACATTTCTTTCCAAACCACATTTTATTCTCTTCAAAAGTATTTGGAAGAACCAAAATGACATGTTTCTGCTGGATTTGATATTGCTTTTATAGGGATTTACTTGATATCATTTTCTTTTCCCTGATCTTTTAATGTTTAGAAATTCACCCTGCTCACCCTACTCCAAATCCTAATGAAAAACCTAGTATGGTAAAAAAAAAGTTTAAGAGCCTGGAATACCCACTTGCATTTTTAGAATGTTTACAATGCCAATACTTTTTTCTGATATTATGCTCTTGAACAGTTTTGGTGAACAGATGGTAGCAATATACAGTCCACCTTTGTGAAATCAACAACATAAATTCATTTATCAATATGCCAGCTAATTTCAGGTGCAGAAATAGGGAATGGAAGAATGTGCATGCATAACTTCTGACTACCTTAATATCTTTTTTTTTTCCCTTGGGAATCTCACAAAACTATTAAGGAAGCTTCTGCTTCAAACAGTATACTACACTATATGGCATAAGCTGCCTCATTCTGCACATTCTATTGAAAGATTAGCTAGGGAGGTGCAGTGTTCCAGAATACCCAGTATCTTGTGGAGTCCTGTGGCACAAAAAGGGATCATATAGTACCAGGCATGCTAGAGGTGTGAGCTGTGAAGTCATGTACATTCATTTGCTCTTGCTCTGAGACGGAAATGTGTGTGCCACCACTACCAACACCATCTAACTGGTGGCTCCAGGAGCAGGTCAGCTGAGCCCTGATTGAGTGAAAGGGTGAAGGACCAAAATGCGAGGGTGTGGACACAAGGCACACAGTAAGGCCTGCTGTCATTGGTGTGAGGCAGAGCTAAATATGTACCTTGCTCAATTCTGCATCACCACTCCCAACCACGGATATAGAAGGGGCATAAGATCAGAGGAAGCACTAGCAAATGCCATGAGCAGGGAAGTGGGGACAGTGGGCAGCAAGTTCCACAGCATCTGCTCACCTGCAAAAGGGGAGGCCTAGTAACCTATTCCTGAGCCAGGTCAAATTCAGACAAGATCTGGAAACTGTTTTCATACTCATTTGAACTCTCCTTTTCTCACATCTTTTGCATTTGGATTTCCTTTCTCCTTAGCCTTTGTTATGCTTTTTTCTTGTTCAAGAATTCCCCTTCTCACTTACAATTATATTTCTGTAGCTCAGAAAAGCAAGACAAATTTTATATCACTGCTCTGAAAGAAGCTGCTCATTTAAAAATACCAAAGCAAAAGTTGTGAATCTATTCCAAAACTCTCTTATATTTTTTTTTTTTCATTCAAAACTAGTCACTGAATTTGCTCAAAATTTGCAAATACTTTTGGTCTTTCCAAGACGTCAGCAATCGCTATATTTACTGCAGAAAAAAACCTACTCCTAATCTCAGCCTTCACGCTGATTATGCGTGACATGACAGGTGGCTTTCTAAAATGGAAATACACTTCACTTTCCTAAAGTACCAGTAGAAAAGGAATAGTGCAAGAATCTAATCTCTTCTCATTTTAGCCTGGTAAATGTCGCAGCGTCTTCAGAGGACTCTGAACCAACACTTTCCACACTTCTGTCCTTTAGCTTTGAGCCTTCTTTCCACTGAAAGAAAGCCAAATGGATTGCTATATGATACAGCTTAGGTGTCTTGCACGTACCACATATTTTCAGTATATTTAGCAGAGAAATTCCTAGGGTGAATTTTCTTGATTTTTATCTACTTTCCACTAAAAAAAAAATATGTGCAAGACTGGAAAACAGAGACATGAGTTGCATCTTCAATTAGTTGCAAACTTGCAAGTATCATTGTAAAAACTTAATTCTATGCCCTCCATTTCACACAGTGACAGCTATGCTGATTCAGAACTAATCCACATAATTGACAATAAAAATGTTTGCTGTAACTGCTGTGAATAGACAGGTTCTTGAGGGGGACAAAAAAAAAAAATCAGATAAAATATACCCTGAAGAAATTTAGACTGTTTTTAGAAAAACTGAGCTGCAAACCCATACATATTTTCAGCTTTGATAGAAAGCCAGAACATTTCCACGCAGAAATGTCAATGCAGTATTGGAACTGCAGATCAAGCACCTCATCTCTTTAATGACTTGTACAGTCTGGTTTCACCAGCTAGGCAACAGCCTCCCATGATCTGAAAAATACTTGTTTACTTCTTCAACATCAGCAAAGGATTACAAATGTTTTCCAACCCTAAATTTAGATAATCAGATAACAGGCATAGAAGCAATATTTCATCTGTGAAATTGTATTACATTGCTGTCACAGAGTTATTCTTTTTGTTAGTTAAATGTAGAGTTTCTATTAAACATAACCCAAAATCTATTCAACAAAAAAAGACAACTTTTTCAATTGTTTTCTTTTGGTGAAACCTCAAGTAATCATAATGTCATACTGCTTCTTCTAACTGTGTTTTTATCATTCTTAATAATAAACAATAACCTCCAAATCTTTGCCCACTTCAAAGTTATGTGAAAACTCAGAAGTCTGGAAAACATGGAACATCAGATTCCATATTTATCTAAGAATTTGTTCATCAAGAGATAAATTGATTGTGACCTGGAATTCCAGTCATGAGAGGGAGACTTCAGAGAAGAAGCCCATAAAAAAGATGTGCATTTTTTCAGTAATAGTAATTGGACATCAGAAAAGCTTACCCTCAGAAGAGATTCTGCCTTTCTTGGAGGTGCTTATTTGTAGCAGAAGTATGAGCCTGGTGTAGGTGAGGGTCTGTAGTGTGTTATGGGAGGGAAAAATAAGTGAGGACTAAACAGGGAAACAGAGAATAGGCAGCAATGGCATGGACCTAGGATGGTCCTGCACTTGCTTCCCCAGTAAGTTCCAGCACCAGTGTGCAGTCAATACCAGCAATACTCCTGCACGAGTAATACAGAAAATTTTTGTGGGTGGAAAAATATCTGAGAAGGAAGAAGAGCTCAACTCAGTATGTCATGAGTACCAGAAAATTTGGGAAGGGTCCAGATTTCAAAGAGATACTTAACTGCATTCTTAAAATATCTCTGTGAAACCCAGTTACACATCACACAGAAATGATATACTCATTGTACAGGGATCATTTCTAACTGGAATTTGGCCAGAGCTTTTTAGCTGAAAGGCGGGCAAGGGAACAATCCTGTCATTAAATGTCCTTGTCATTTTATCTTCATTCCTCTGATTCATTGCAGATGTTGCTTTGGAGAGTGTTTTAGTGCCTTTCTCGCTTCAATTACCATCAGTTCACACTCAGTTCATAATGACAGAATAATTGAGCAGGGGACTAGTTCACCATCCTTGTGGATCTTTCTGACATCTACTTGCGTTTCTTCTATTTCATTATCTTGCAGCAGTATTTTCCTTAGAAAATTAAATTTAAAAGTGTTTGAAGGTTTGCAAAAGGGACGAAGATTGATTACTTTGGTAACTTTATTTTAACATTAGATTAGCTTTTCATGGATTATAATGATAAGATCTAAGCAAAAAAGACACAAATATCTGAGATATATGACTCAATATGAAGTCAGCACAAAGTAATAAAGTGTTTTTTTCTTTCTAGCCATGGCAAGCTTATAATGCAGAATAACAATATCTTTCTATTTTTTTCTTTTTACTAAATATCATTACCAAAAGTATAGGTCAATTAATTTATGAAGTCTTTACAATAAATACTAAAATCAATCAACCATTTATTATTTGTGCATTTTCTTACTCAAAATTTCTTGAGAAATTTATTATTAATGTATTAATAACATTAATAAAGAGGATTTGCTTTTATAAATCCCACAGTTTTAATTTGAATATGTCCTTTAAGACACTTTGCAGATGCAGTGTTGCTGAGCAGCTACTTTGTAAGGTATTTCACAGACAATTTGCTGTGTAATGTATTTCACTAAATACAATGAAATATTAGATTAGCTATATTAATAACATTAGGTTGATGCAAACCCTAAAAATTATGTAGTAGAAAAGGTGTTCTCAAAGTACATTTAGCAGCATTGTAAATGTTCTTCAATACTAATATTTCTAAATAGCAAGTGAAAGATTGGTTTCCACAGAGAACTTGAAATTTTAATTGTGCACTGCAGTGATCTGGCAGTGTTTTTGGAAATAAATAAATAGAGAAATAATCATACAATACTTTCATAGATATTGTTTCAAAATCTGAGCACATTTTTAAATCTAGCAGACATTTCTTTCCCATTTTAAGGAAATATATGATATAGTGCATTGAATTTGTTATGTCCATTTATTTGCAAACCCAAATTTTATTCCCCCTAAAAATAAGGATGAAAAGTCACCCAAACATTCTGGATCAATCATCACTGAATATGAATGTTCAAACACAATCTGAGTTTCAGGAACGAAATTGAGGTAAGTGTTTGCTAATCTTGAATACACACACTAATAAAGGGATATCTGGACACTGTTCACAGTGTCATACATGCTCTTCAGAGCATTAGCTCTTCATTAGCTTTTTCATTCTCAGAACTGCAAGGAAGTAATGAACCGTTTTTTCTGCCTTGCTCTTTGTCAAAAATAAAACAAAATAAAAAGCTAGGGGCATTTAGAAAATGAAAAATTTTCTTTTGCTAACTTGCGTAATTCCCTTAGCTCTAATCATGCTCTTCTGATGTTACAATGACAGTGAATGGAGCAAGAGCTCTACTGACCAAGAGTCCTAATGTGAGCTTCACTACATCCCCTTTGCACCCAGTTTCATAAACAGGACAACTTGCTAGAATCCTTATATCCCTGCCCCCCTTTGGCTAGAATGGACATGGGTTCTCCATCTCAGTTCCCCCTGACCCTCTGACCAGCCCACAAGCCTAATGGTGATGTCAGTCTAAGAAGATGTTGTTTACACACCTTCAGAGTCTTTCCCAAGTCTACAGTGTATTTCCATCACCTTCGTCTCTCAGCCACAAGAAGTCTGTGGGTGTCTCCATTCAGTGCTACAACATCTCTAGCGTCCCCAAAGCTGTGCAGGATGAAAGGGTCATTATTGTGACACCTGGAAAGTTTAGCAGGGCTTAGAAACTGTTGTACAGAAATTTACAGCATCCAGGCACTGCTGACAAGTGGCTAGATTCATTCCACGTCTTTGGCTCTATTAATTATGTGAGTGTTGAAGCCATCACGCAGCCAATTCTGGATAAAGTCCTTACAGATTTAAGCTCTCATTCCACTTTCTCATCAAAACTTCCATTTCATCTCACTGCACCCCTTGCAAACACACTTGCTTCCTGATATTTCTCATGTAGTGCCAGGAGGCTCTTCCATACTTCTTCCGCTGGTTTAAACCTCGAAGGATGCAGCCCTTCTGTCAGAGGTCGGGAGTTCAGTGGCTGATTAAACTCTTCCCCTGATTTTATCCTGATTTGCTATTACAGCTGAGGAATCTGGGGAACCTCAGTCATCCCCTCTAGGTACAAGAAATAGAAATTTTCTTCCCTGGCAGGAGACAGGACTTCAGCTGACTTCATATAACTCTATTGCTTAATATTTCCAATGGTTTTCAGATAGTTGGTATCTTGGAGACTAAAGCTGCTCTCATACCTGTGGAGATTTTTTTTGTATGAAGCAAACAGAGTTCAAACTGAGTTCCCTGTCTGCAGCATTCACTACATCATCATCAGGCTCCTCGTTGTCTGGATTGTGAGTTGGAAGAGGCTGCCTTTCTTTTCTCTTTTTTTCATATCTCAGCTTCTTACTTATGCCCAAAAATTCTCCAGGAGCAGAAAGTGTCTGCAAGACTTTAACAAGGAGACTAGTCTAGGATTGGGCAAGCCTTTCCCAACTGTGTTTAAACATGCAGTTAAAAATAATAATCATCATTCTGAAATTACATGCATCTATAAAATAGTAAAGAAAAAATTGTGTTACCATTCCCCTTCACATAACAGTTAGAACATCAAAGATTCCAGTAAGATTCACCAGGCGCTTTTTTATCCATGCTCTAACTGTATTCCTGTGGTAATTCTGTTACTCTGAACAATTAATTTTTGCAGTCAGATGACACATTTTAACCCCATACTTAACTGAGCATATGCTTACCCATAGATTGCAGTCTTAAGCTTGAAACCTTGATTGGTATATTACCATTCCATATATGGTCTACATAATGAAAGCTTCAATTATTAAAGCAGATAAGCCAAGCTGTTTTTCCCTCAGCTATATAATCCATAGGTAACTCCAAAAGTAATACCTCCTGTTTAATCGCATGGAAACTAGAACAGCTACAAAGAGCACAATAACACTATTTGAAACAACAAATTCTCAGCTACAAAACGTTATTTCTCAACTTAGTCACCAACATGACCTATGTGTTTTCACCAGTGATGAACAAGAGCCTGCATACCATGCTTGAAAATATCTGTACCAGCAGAGGTGACCACTGTCACCACTGCTGAAATGCACAATGAACCACCTCAATGTGCTATAGCAACTTTTCAGTCTCCCTAAACATCCAGCAAATGTTGATGAATGTCAGTCGGTGACATTTTTTTCCTCAGGGATGAATTCAATGACAAAACTTTGCTCCATACTCACTTCCATGCCAGATGCCATTCTGTCAGACTGCCTCACTGCTGCCATCTGTCAAATGGCAACAGAATGCGACATAATATTGTTCAACCTCCACTGCAATACAAGCAACATTTGCCTCTGTTGATTCAGGACAACATAATAAAATAGGAGGCATTAATTTCGGAGCAACCCTGTATGCATAATCTATACGTATAGCATTAACCTGACCATGTATATGGGGATATTTGTTGGAAAATATTATCAGTGTGTATTTGTTACAGTTTGGTTTCTTTTTTTTTTTTTGCGCAGTGGAAAATAAGAATATATATTGAAACTGGTAGAACTTTGGCAAAAAGTAAAGGTACTAAGGGACCGTGAGCTGGACATGTAAATCATAGTTGTGAAGAAGTCAACTCCAGAGAATATTCATAGTACTTCTTCAATTATACTGCCTTTGCCACTGAGTGTGACATGAAAATACAGTGATTCAGTTTTGCGGCCCTATACTTCAAACTGCACTTCAAAAAAGTAACTTGTTTTAACTTTTCTCAGGGTATCTAACTGTAACCCAAATGCAGAACATTGCTCCTATGCAACAGTACTGAAGTGATTCTGCCTATGGCTTTTAATGAGTGATTTTAAGTTATTTGAGGGGCACACAAATTCTTTTTAAAGCTTTTTGGTCTATATATGGAATTCCCTATATGAAAAAAAAATGGAAAAAGGAAAGAAAAAAGGAAAGAAAAAAAGGAAGAAAAGGTAGTAAATACATAACACAGAGACTTCTCAGAAAGCTTTTTTATTGGTATAATAGAGGATTACTGAGTTAGCCTCCTCACACTGTGAGAGAAAATGTTTCCCTGTGGCTTTTCATCAGTTTTATCAGTTTCACCTTGGAAGTCCAAGCTATTTTTTAACATTTCTCTAATGTTGCTTTTTTTTTTCAGGAGTGGAAGGAGGATGGGAGAGAGAAGATTACATTTGATATTTATATTATTATTATTACTGCAGATGTGATTGTGTCAAGCTGTAAATTCCTCGCTAAATTTTTTAAATCCTTCTGATGTCTGACAAGAAGTTGGAAATATATAAATATTACATTTTATGTTTTTTTCCGTGTTGCCATAGTCTGCAGTTCTATTATAAACTGTCATCTGTAATATAATCAAAGGAAAATTGGTAGGAAAGCTTATTGTAGTCCAGGGAACATTCCTTTTTACATGGACTTACTGACTTTAATAGGATTTAGACTGTCTGGCTCAATCTGAAGCTCTTAGAAAAACCAGGAAAGACTGAGTCAGAAAAGAACTAAGTTGTTTATGGGATGTCCCCAAAACTTACCTTGATTTACAGTGCTGTATAATGTCACAAAAATGCTTCCCTATTGAGTCAGAGTTATTCAGCTGTTAAAAATACGTATCTGTATCATCTGCGGTGTAGTCTCTGCATCTTCCTTACCGATTACTGACACCACTGTCAGTTTGTAGCTTCAAAAATTGGTATCCAGTGAAGAGATGTGTAGGTCTGCTCGATTTCCTTCTCTCTCCTTGATTTCCTGTATCTTTGAACACAGCTTGCTGATAACATTGTACTCAGCTCTGCTGCAGCTGCACCTTGAGTACTGTGTATAGTTTTTGTCCCATCACTAAAATCCAAGAAAGACAGTGAGGTCCTGGAGTGTGCCCAGAGAAGGTCAGCAAAATTTTAAGGGGTCTAGAGCACAAGTCTTATGAGGAGTGGTTGAGGGAATTGGTATTGTTCAGACTGGAGAAGAGAAGGCTCAGGGGAGACCTTATTACTCTCTACAGCAGCTGGAAAGAAGGTCATGGTAAGCCAGGGTCATGCTCTTCTCCGACTCAGAAGTGATAGGATGTGAGGTAGTGGCCTTAAATTGTGTCATGGAAAGTGCAAGTGGTATATTAGGAAAAATTTATTCTCCAAAAGAGTGGTGGCCCATTGAAACAGGCTGCCCAGGGGGGTGGTGAAGTCACCAGCCCTGGACATGTTCAAGAAACATTTAGAAATGGTACTAAGGTTTGTGGTATTTTAGTGGGGAAATATTGGTGGTAGGTGGACACTTGGACAAGATGATCTTGGTGGTCTTTTCCAACCTTGCTGATTCTATAAATTGAGCTGACAATAGCACAGCAGAGAGTTTTCTTAGGATCAGATGGGACATATAGTGGGAAGTTATGGTTCCACTACAAAGTTATCTTTGCTCTGAGAAGGTTACAGTTTTTTAGATGGAAAGCAATTTCCTACTTAGCAGTATCACCTGTTCTGGTGAGAGCAGCCATCAGTGAGGGACTGCAGTACCCGCACAGGTCCTGCCAGAAGATGGGAATTAAAATTTGATACTGGTGGTAGGGTATGAATACACAGAAAGACGAGACCACAGAAATCAGGACTTCATGCTCTGTCTCTCTATGCCTACATATACCCCAAGTCCTTAATGGAAAAAAAGGAAAAAAAAAATAAAAAAAAAGAGAAACTTAAGTGTAGAAGGTAAAGCTGCAGTTCTGCCTCACCCATCTGAATGCCCTGAGCATGCCTCTTGCCTTGCAAGTAGGTCTAACTTCAAAATAGCATATTCTAATGAACTACAGAGGGGTGATGAGGAGGTGCGTCCTGGTTGGGGGCAATGCTCTTTCTACTGGACTACTGTGTCAATGAGAAGCCACCCACGTATTTGAACTGCGATAGACCTAGTGACATTAGTAAGAGATTGTAGAAATACAGGATAACTGAGGTCAGAAGAGATCTTAGAAAATCGTCTATTCCAATGACCACCGTGTTCAGGTGGGATCAGCCACATGACATGCACACTGCAGAGAAGAACCTGGCTCCCTCATATAACATGAGCCAGCAGAGTGCTCTTGCAGCTCAGTATCTTGGGCTGTATCAAAAGAGGGGTGGCCAGCAGGGAGAGGGAGGGGATTTTCTTCCTCTGCTCTGCCCTCATGAAGCCCCATCTGCAGAATTACATCCAGGTCTGGGACCCCCAGTACAGGAAAGATGTGGAGCTGATAGAGAGGATCCAAAGGAGGATAATGAGGATGATCAGAGGTCTGGAGCACCTCTCCTATGAAGAAAGGTCGAGGGAGTTGGGTTTGTTCAGCTTGGAGAAGAGAAGGCTGTGGAAAGATTTCATTGGGACCTTCATAAGCAGTTTTTACTCAGGCACGTAGTGATATTGCAAGGGAAAAAAAAAATTAAACTAAAAGAAGGGAGATTTAAGTTAGATGTTAAGAGGAGATTCTTTACTCAGAGAGTGGTGAGGCACTGGGACAGGTAACCCAGAGATCTGTGGGTAGGCTGGATGGGGCTCCGGGCAATCAAATATAGTGGTTCACAACCCTGCTTATGGCAGGAGAGTTGGACCTAGATGTACCTTCCAACTCAAACCATGATCCTATCTTCCTATGGTTTTCATTCCCTTCTCTGAGTACTTATACAGAGTTTACTTCAGTAAAATGCCCTTCACATTAGGTCCATAGATTTGCAGAGGAAGAAATAGGAACTTCATGGACTGATCATGTTCTGAACAAGCCTGTTTTTCTATAGTTATCAAATGGAAGCCATGAGGTCAGGTTAGCTGAAGTCTCTGTGGGCTTTCAAAGGCTTTGGGAGTGTCTCTTCAGTTTCAGGGAAATTTTTAACTTAATTTAGCCTAATATGATGGTTTTCCCCTTCCTTCCCCATATCCAGTGTCAAGTATCTATGTGTGAGGCATTGCCTAACTGCTTAAGTTAAGAATTAGACCAGGCAGGTTGTGTTTCTTCCAAAGAGTAGAACAGTAGATAACAGGTAATGGTCCACAGGGGAGAATCAGCAAGCAAAGAGATAATATTTGTCTGCCAGTTTGGTTTGCCAGTGTCTGAGTTCTTTCATGTCTGGACCACTCTCTAAAATACAGTTCAGTTCAGCAGAAGCTGGAGATTACGCCTGGTTAGTTGCTTTCAGAGGATCAGTGCATTCCTGACTGTAAAGATCACAGAATCGCAGAACTGTAGGGATTGGAAGAGACCTCTCAAGATGGAGTCCAACCCCCAACATGCTTCTCCAAATACATTATACTTTAAATAGCTATACCAGTATGTGGGATCAAGGCCTTTAAGATATCAAGCTAAATCCCACATCAAAAAAATCCACATAATTTTGGTATAAAAACGTAGTGTACAGGAACATGTAAGACAGTAGCAGAGTACAAGCTTATTAAACTTAGTTACAGTAATTATATAATCAATATCATTCAGTGAAACTGAAACCTAATCACGTTTTTCTTGGCATACTAGTATACTTTCAGTCAATTCCTCCCAAAATATTGTCTATATATCTGTTAGCCTTTTCTACTTTTTTTATTCTCAGTATTTTTTTCTTGTAATTCAAACATTTATATTTCCTTTTTTGTTTTTAATTGGCATTGTATCTTGATATTAGTATTATTATCACTAGACTTAAAATCACAGAATCACAGAATCACAGGATTGTAGAGGTTGGAAGGGACCTCCACAGATCATGGAGTCCAACCCCCTGCCAAAGCAGCTCCCTAGCCCAGGTTGCACAGGTAGGCGTTCAGGTGAGTCTTGAATGTCTCCAGAAAAGGAGACTCCACCACTTCTTTGTGCAGCCTGTGCCAGTGCTCCATCACTGCAGTGTGTAGAAGATCCCAGGCAAATTTGTGCATCAGCTTGTGACCATTTCTCCTTGACCTATTTGCACATACTGCAGAAGAGTCCAGCCTCATCCCTTTGCCTCCCCCTCCTTAGATATTTATTTACATGTATCAGATGCCCTCTGAGTCTTCTTTTTTCAAGGTTGAACAGACCCATGTCTCTCAGCCTCTCCTCATAAGGGAGGTGTTCCTCGTACTTTTTTTATCTTTGTAGCCCCTCCTCTTGACTCTTTCCAGGAGATCCCTGCCTTTTTTGTACCAGGGAGCCCCGAACTGGACACAATACTCCAGGTGAGGCCTCACCAGGGTGAGTAGAGGGGGAGGATCACCTTTCTCCACCTGCTGACCACACTCTTTTTAATGCACCCCGGGATCCCATCAGCCTTCTTGGCCACCAGGGCACACTGCTGGCCCATGTCCAGCCTGTTATCCACCAGGACACCCAGGTCCCTATTGAAGACCAGAGTGACATTGGCTATCCTCCAGTCTTCAGGCACCTCTGTCATTCTCCTCTCAAAGATGTTAGAGAGCAGTTCTCACTCCTATTTCTTTTTTTTTTTTTTTTTTTTTTTGCTTATTTTAGTTCTCTTACAATAGCTAGAGTTTTCTTCAGTTTTCTATGTAATATAACATATTTCCTTCCTATTATTTTCGAGGTTAGCTGCTTTGTAGCTAAGGACAAAATTACATTCCCATTTAAATACAGTTTTCAGGCTATCCCTTAACATCCAACTAAACCCTTTGAAATGATTTGCCGCAGAAGAGCTGTTGGAGTAGGTTTGGGTATTTGCTCTGTTTCTCCTTGCTGTCTGTATCACTGGTGAAAGCTGCCAGCTGTCAATGCCAG
The DNA here is from genome assembly GCA_023055505.1 of Callipepla californica brunnescens. Lineage (NCBI taxonomy): Eukaryota > Metazoa > Chordata > Aves > Galliformes > Odontophoridae > Callipepla > Callipepla californica. The sequence goes on along the minus strand of JALIRH010000001.1, from coordinate 106,934,106 downwards.
CTAGAATGACAGTAATCTACACTACACTTGGTGAGTTTTTATTCATCAGTTCCCCTTTCAGGGTCACATGCTTTGTAAGTCTTGATGGAGCAGATCAACATGTTAAAGTACTGGTTTGGTAAGTGCTCAAGGTAAACCTGCAGTGATTGTCTTGTAAACTTTTTGCAGAACACAGTGACCCCTTTCAGTTCCATATTCCTTTTCCATCACTTCTACTCTATCAGTATGAAAGTGTGGCACAGCATTGCCAGTAATATCTGCATAGAAAAAATCCCAACAACTCACACTTCGTGAAACAATATAGTGGAAAAGAAAACATGTTCCAAACCACCTTGAGGTTCTGGAGTTAATTCATCATTTAGCATGAGAGACATGGATGCTGCAGACTTCTGCATTGTTTCCATTGTGGAAAACCATAGACTTTGCAGTCTTGTAGTACAGAAAGCCATATGATCACACAGCAGTCTGTATATTTATCCTTGTACATTTATTTAAGTTTTCATTATCTGCTTGAAAACAAGCAAAGGAAAAAGGAAACATGCTATCTCACCAAAGACAGGGTGTGCTTCTAAGCTTCCCTTTCTGCAGAGTTCAAACAGACAGGTTTTACCATTTATACAGGATACACTACAAGGTCAACACCTGAACACCTGAATTTTCCATAGAAGATAATTACTTCATTGGTAGTTTTGCGCTTGCGTCTGCACATAAGAGGAGTAAGCTTTGAATCATAATAACTATGACAAGAAAACAAAACAAACAAACCACCAACATTGAAATGTCTCAATTGCATCCCAGATCAGTCAGCAACAGTAAGTGAAATAAAGGAACAAGCCACATCAGTTTTTGTCTATGAGCCTATATTATTTATCTAATAGTGCAACAGTACAGTCCTTACATATGTATGGAAACCCTCCATCATTTCTGAGGACATTCTTCAGAGAAATGATTATGAAAGAAGGCACAAGTAGGTCCGCACAAATGGCTCAGAGGCCGACATCCACTCTCTGCTGCAGAGACTGGGTGAGAGCTTATGTATGACCTCTGACAACAGAGTTTCTGATACTTGAGATGTTGACTGTAACATTTTAGCTGATTTTTGCACCTAGCAGACTACAGATAAAACCTCTTTTACAGATAAAACCACTCTCTTGCATTGATTCTCCATAGCTTTTTTTTTTTTAAATTCCAGTTTGGTTTTAATTCTGGTACAAAATTCTACATTTACAAATGGAAAACTTCCTGCCAACAGGCCTCATCTTTATGTTCTATATTTTTCAGTATTTCCCCTTCCCTTCTTTGGTGTGTAGTTCAGGTACATTTTAGGTAATGGAGCTTTACTGGCACTCTGAAACTGGTGATTCAGATCTTTTCAGATATTTATCGCTAAGACTTATAACTGTGCCAAGTGTTTTTGAATAGTTCCTCTCACTAAAACGTAGAAAACGTTTGTAGTGAATAGAAACGTATGTAGTGAATAATCTCCTCTTAAGAGACTGGGGTGTTGTGATAGTTTTATGACAATTGAGGAGCTGTAGCAACATTCAAAGCATATGTGAAGTCATCTCATTCAATTAGAGTACCAAGTGATAACTCAGAATTCAAGGTGGGTTCAGTGTGTGCACTGGGGATTGACTGGAAAAATATGGTTTGGAAAGGTCCACAGATAGGGGCAATATGAGGACAAGAAGCAGATGAAGTCCAAAGAAATCTAGATCTTTCTGAAAGAATAAAAGATGGGCAACTCTCTTGATCACATGATAGCCATTGGCTGCAAAAACTCAGAATTTTTGTAACTAAATTACAGGCACTTGATGATCTGGGAATTTAGACTGAATTACCCAACCTCTGGGCACCTAAATGTAGGCAAATCCTCTACCTTCCTGCAAAACGGTCATTCCCAGTAGAAGCAGCATGTTTTATTTCTACAGGGTACTATAAAACCTCTGTTTTCCCAGTCGTAAAGAAGTGAACCTTTTCCATTAGTACTGGAGCCCTGCTAAAATGTGATTACAATCACTTCATATCAGTGTAGAGCTCAGTTGAGTGAGGTAACCCACAAAAGGTAACCACATACTTTTGAATACAGATCTGAACAAATGAGATATAATATGAAAACTCCTTTGATTTTCAGTAGGAATGTAATTTCACCCTTTGTTCTTTCTATAGCCAGATTCCTTTAATAATGCCTTTCAGAAGAAAAACAGGTTCCAGGTATGTTTGCTGAGGGAAGTATGTTTGAATATTTGAAATCAACTTCTTAAATTGTCCAGAATGTTTCCCACCTGGTTATCCCACTGAAATGAATGGACCTCCTTGTAGAGCTGAAGCCCTCTCTTGTCTGAATAAGTCTGGCAGATCTCAGAAAAGGAGTTATTTGTCGTCTACTAACACGCACCTTAAGGTTTAGCTCAAAGAAACCTTTCTGCTGAGTTACAGATTCTCAGACATTGTTTATGGCTAAAAAGCTGACATACACTTGGGAGTCAGGTCTCCAATTTGGACTTAAGTATCTACAGGTTTAAGGAATTACTGTTATTATTATTATTTTATGAAACACAGTAATTAATCCTGCCTGTTCTCATATGTTAATGTAGCTGTCACTGTCACGGACAGAGTGTCCCACTCACTACTTCAGCAGTAGAACAATAGAAACCTGAAAATGGCTGTGCTTATTGTTTTTGAAACAATGAAAAACTGTGGTAGGTACGTTTTACAGCCATGTCATAAAATATATCTGAGTAAGAACACATGCTTTTTTGATCATTACGGTTTTTCCAATTGGATGAGCCAAACTGCACAGTCCCGTAGAATTTACTTTGATTTCTATAATGAATCACTAAAGCAATCCCACAAGGCGATCCAGTGCAATAAAAGATTAACTATTTCCTAATACAGAGAGTCATGTTTATGGAGATATGCCAGTAAATTCTCTAATTTGGACTAGCAGAAAAGTACTTCTGACTATATATTAGATATTGACTCAACTTAAATCTGATGACTTTGTGGCACAAAGTTATGTATGGTTACCATTTCAATTAGACCTCCATGCATTGCTGTATGTTTTGGGACACCTAGAAAAAATAATATGGGGACATCACAAACTGAACTGAAACAGGCTGCTGGTCTCATTTACACATTTTTCCAGAAAGGTAAAATTATTGAATTTTGAAGCAATATGTAGAAAACTACTTTACTGCAAGAATAATGAAAAATATTCTCCCTTGCTCACATATTCACTGTGGCTTTTGTTAATAAAATCTATTCACATGAGTTAATGGAATTCCGCAGCGTCTCTCACACAATACCTATAGCCTGTACCATGAGAGGAATATAGTAAATGAATTTTACCAATTTGTAGATTTTTTCTAGAAAAACTAAGCTAAGCTTTCCAAATTACCATCCACATCTGTCACTACCCTGAGCATATTAGTCTTTTTCCATATCCAAAGAGGCTGTGTGATGAGAACAACATTCCCTATGAGGAGGGATAACACAGATTAACTGCAGCTTTGAAAATCAGGAGGGTAAAGAAAAGCATGGTAGATAAATATAGCAATTCTCAAGGTAGCAGTAAATTTTGTACTTGATTTTTTTTCTTGTTTCATTTAAGTCATTGCTTAAGTATATTTAATGTTACCACAAAGAAGATAGTTTTTAGCAGTCCCAGTGCATGCTGTTTTCCCAGATAGAACTACAAGCTAAGATCTGTCAGCTTTAACTTCAGTGACTAAGGTTTGACTTCAGACACTTTATTCTCTGCCTGCTGGGAACTCTGTACCACTGCAGCAGGCCAGCCAGCATCCATATGGTAGCTCACATATGCATTTGTTCACAGTATGCTGCTCCTGAATGAGCTTAAGGAGCCACACATATTTAACTCAAATGTGCTGCTGGTTAAACAGAAAATACCTTTGTGACTGTTGGTAGTCCAGCACAGTCTGGCAGTGCTGAATCTGAATTCCATTCCCATCAGTGACATTATTTTTCAAGAACTTGATGTATTATAGCTCAATTTTTCATCTGAACTATTAATATTGACTTAGTAAAGTACATGAGGAGAGTAGCCGATTTATCATTCAGCCAAATTTCTCTATTTATACATACCTCCAGGTTCTATTTTCAGACTGCCCTTTCAGTGTTAGTAAAAACTCACATATTTCTCCTAAAATTTGTGTACTAAATGTGGGATGTGGCCTTTATTCTGTATTTGGTATGCATATTTCTGAAGATGCTACAAAACAAATGTGTGAGATTTAACAAAGGGCTTGTTGGATTTTTTCTTGAAGTCAAGGTTCTGAGTAAATGGGGAATTGCAATTAGTCTAATTCACAAAACAAGTGTCCATCTGACTGATATAAATACGCTGTGGAAGCTGGGAAATGTTTTTGTGCCCTGCTTAGTTTAAAATGGAAGGACAAGGTATGAGCAGAGCATTTCTGTATCCCTGCTGGAGTGTGGGTTCACAGGAAACTAGAACAATCCTAGCTGAAGGAAAGTCAGCATTCCAGTCTGAAAATGGTAATCGTGGCCTTATATTGACCTTACATTTTTTTTCTATCGTTAAAGGGCAAAGTGTTACGGTTCAAGTGTTGCAAAAAAAAAAAAACAAACAATGAATTATTTTGCTATTTTGCTTGCAGGATCATTGTTTAAAAATGTGTAGTATTAGGAAATAGTAAAGCCTTACATGTTTTTGAGGTGGTTGATACATAATTACGATCTCATTTTTCAGAGGAAAAATGTCTACACTTCAGTAGACTTAGGCTCAGCCTCCTGCTTGGTTCCAGAATTTCTGTGACCTTGGAGAAACTATACCTGGTGTGGTATCCACAGTTCACTAATGCAGGCCTACAGTGAGGCATGGTGCCCACTGGCAAAACAAAGCAGCTTTAGGCTGGAGGGTGAGTTACAGGGTGAGTTACAGGGTTTTTTTTAATTTAGGGTGGAAAAGGAAATCTCCACAGGTGTTAACACAGAAGCCCGTCTTAGGAAGAAGAGAGGGACTACCATAAGGGAATGTTACGCAGTGCAGCTCTTTGAGCTGATGTTGTGTGGAGAGGAAGAGGTGCCTCCTTTATCTAAGGCACTTTTGAAATTTTCTTTAAAAGATGCTGACTCTCCAAATTTGGGGCAGAATTCAGATAAAGTCAAAACCTGATCTCAAGATAGCCCTAATCATTTCAAATTGAACTTATCACTTACATAAAGTCTGCATTTTAATAAAGTAATGGAATATATTTGAAAACAATTTAACAGTGCTTCTCATGGGATCAATTTTAATGAAATACGAGCCAGCAGCAGTAAGGGAAGCCAGTGCTGAAGTGCACCAAAGAATGTCTTCACACATTCATTCCTATAGAAGATAATGTATGAAAAAATATCATAAAACAAATTTATTGTACTGGATTTACTGAGAAAGCAATTAGATTGGCTGGAGATTTTTAGAAACATAACCCTGATCGCTACTGTGTGTGCTTTTGCAGCTTGCAAATTATTTTCACATGTTATTAATTGATTTTTTTTTTCTACAGTGGTATGACTTATTATCTGGTAAGCATATAGTTGATTCATTAAATTGTGTAGTTCCTTGCATCTTGGCCTTCATTGATGTCTCTGAATTTGAGGCAAATTATTTTAAAAGAGCAGAAACCTATCACAACCAGCAGCCGTTCACCAGTATAAATATTTTCTACTGTGCTAATGCTCACTTTCTGGCAGGTTACCAAGAATTTTGCATAGGAATGCACTGAGCTGGAGACCCCTATCTAATAAATTTTATCTGACACGCTCAAACATCCACTTTTATTACCATGTCTCATTTTCCCATGCTCACACAATTTAAAGCTACAGCTTCTCTCTTTCTCTTCTTTGAAGAAAGAGTAATATTTTCAAACACGATGTCAGAAGGGTACATTACCATGAGCGCTTTCATCTGTGGAAGCTTAATACAAAAGAATGTGTATGACAGATTCAAAAAAGCACATTTTCCCACTGATCCCACTGTCCTTCCAGGAACACCCCCCAAACAGCACAGAAAGAGGGAGTGTATTTCTGCGACATTAGCACCATTTCTAGGTTGTGAATATTTGAGTCTCGGGCCTGAACTTATTGGATTTATACATGAAATGCAATATTTGTGCCTTTTGTAGTTCAGAGGACTTTGCTCCTTCAATACTTTGTCCAGAGTCTAATTGCTGGAGATACATAATCAAAGTAAAAATGCTGTGTAGAATACCTGTAGAACTGGCATGATGAATCATCAACCAGAGGGGCTGCAGGTCTTTGACCTTACTTACTATGCCTCCCCTCAGCTGGTGAACCTCTTGTAGAGATGAGATCTGCAAAAAAGTGCTGCTCTTCACCACCTTGGCAATGCACATCTTAGAGGCTGAAAAGGACAATGGGATTACAGTATATGAAAGCTGGATTGACACAAATCTATTTCTGGGGCCTTAGGTGAAAGTTAAGAACAAAATTTTTTTTAAATCTTTCTCTCTTCCTGTATTTGTCAGTAACTTTCAGTATTGTCCCGTTTTCAAAATGCTATTTGGTTTAAAGCTGTAATAAACAGGTTTGAAAGGAACATCGTCAGCAGAAAGATTTCCACAGTGACGATTACTTTCACCTGATTGTGCCAAATGGAAATTCTGCTAAACCCAAGGACATCATGTATTGACTTCAATGAATTTTATATTATATCTCTGTGATGTAAATTTGCAGCAAAGCAGAGAAGTGTGTCCTATATTCTGGAAAATGTCATTTCATCTAATGCAGAACTTTGGTTTTCTTCAGACCAAGAAAAATAAAGCTGACCTTTTATTTTTGATCAAAAGGTAAACGATTAAGAAACAGAAAATTTGGGCATGTATTTTTTTAATTTTTCATAGCGACAACTGTAAGAAAAGTGAACATTTGTAAAAAGAGACCTATTTTCATAAATTTTTCACCTAGAAGTTTGCTTCTAAATATATAATTCTGACAAAGCAAAAAGTCTCCCCAAAGCCATCTGTGTTATCGTACTAGAAAGCATAGCTTAAATAGATTTAGCTAAGTTCACACACAAGCATCTAGATTCATTTAGTTTTAAATACTCCTTTTACATGTTATCAACTTTAGGAAAATGTATAGAAAGAAGGTATTCTCTGAAAATCTGCTTATTGATCCTTGATTTAAAATATCAACATAATACAGTAAACACCTGAGAGGACTTTATGCTGATTAGAAAATACCTGGAAGTCAGCCCTGAAATATAATGTGGACAAATCCATAAATGAGTGACCTTTATTAATTTCATTTTTTGAATTTCACTGTCATGTCAGGCTGGCATCTTCTCAGTAAAGCAGCTAATTTGTATTGCCTAAAATGGGAATCAATTTATCCAGTATCACAGAGAAAAAACTCTGAAAAGCCCTGACAGAAATAATTATGCACTACTTAAGCCATGAGCTTGAAAGGACACACTGAGGTGTTGGACTATAAACTGTGAATACTCAAACTGAAGTCAGCTATCCATGCACGGACAGAAGTAGTGCATAGGCATGGCAGAATTAGTACTCTGCAAAAATATGCAAAATTAACAGAATTATTGAAGTAATCTGCATAAAAACAGAAGATTTGCAACAGTTAAATGTTACTTCTGTGGACAATGAACAGTTGTACAGTGTGCACTGTGTGCAGTGTCTTGGAAAAGGTGAAGCGTCCACCACTGGCCCCCCACCTACCTATGCTCCTTTCTCCAGAGCAGCTGGCTACCATCTTGGGTAGTCTTATCTGCTGTGACTTGTCAAGCCAAAATATTTGTTTAAAAAAGGATCAAATATTCATAGCTCATTTATGCATTCTTTTAAAAGGAGAAATGAAGCTTGTCACGGTAGATAAATGCCAAAGTATGTGTGAGGAGAGGAAAGGAAGGGAAAGGAAGGGGGAGATAATTTTTTAACATTCAATATTTATACGTTTTTGCTCCTACTGTCTCTCTTTCTTCACTTAGAGTCCAGGGACTCACAGAGCCTTGCCACTGGTTATTGTTGGTTTGTATTTTGCTGCGTTTTAGAAGTCATATATGCAGTTATTTCCTTCCAGAAAATGCCAAAACTAAATCCAAATAAGCTTGTCAGTCAACACTTTCATATGAAATCCAACGTGGAGCACAAAATGAGGATTTCATTAAGTAGGGTTTTGTTGACAGATCGGTTATTTTTTCTATGAGAAGACTAACAAGACAGATTTCCATTGTTTCTGGGTCAATAGGGAGACATTATCATTTTTGCCCCACATTTCTGCAATAGCGCTCCAAGCATCTGAGTTTTCTGAATACAATGTAGAAACACTATACTTGCTTTCTTCTTACCCCAACAACTTCATTCATCCTCTATGTCCACACTCTTTAGTCTAGACAAAAAAAAAAAAAAAAGTCAGTTCAGGATCATTAGGAAACATTTTAAGGCTCTTTTTCCAAATCTCTTTTTGAGAAAGAGATCAATTAGGCCAAAAACACTTTGCTCTGTTACTATAATGAGCACAAAAATAAAATACTTAGAAACGTAATGAACTGGGCATGCAAAAAATGAATTTTGACCTAACTATGACACACGTAAGTTTTTGAGAGAAAAATACTACATTTTCTCCCTAGCAGGCCCTTTTAATCACATCTCAGACAAACACATTCATGGGAAAAATGTTCCTGAACCTCTCTTGTGTGTCTCTCTCCTTTTCAGAAGAGATGAAATCCAGTATGAAATCATAAAGGCCTGAAACAATGCATCTGGTGAAACAAGAATCCATGGCATGATCAACGTACATTTTGTCTCTCAAAATATGGGCATTATTAGAGCTGAGATTGCAGAAGCTGCCAAAACTGTGAATGTTCCCTCAGAGGTCTTAAAAAAAATAGAAATCTAATTTTACAAAAATTCAACAAAAAGTTCAGAATGGCAGTTTAATGTTCCAGATGTTAGAGACATTGAACCAAAAAACAGATGCAAGACAACATGCTTTTCTGAATCTACTGTGCTATTTTGCAATACAAGCTTAATTTACTTAAAACTTTTCAATTGTTTGCGCTGGGTATTCACATCAAGCTGAAAATTAATTCAGGTCTGGAATTTGGCTCTTTCTTGAGTAATGTTAAAGAAAAGATACATTTTCCAAAAAAAGAACAAAAAAAGATTCTGGGCTTTGTTGTTAGCGGTGTTGTGTGTGTGTTCTTTTTTTTTTTTTTTTCTTGAACCTATGCTCAGAAAGAATACTTCATGTTTGTTAAGGTGATGTCAGGATTTCAGTGTAACTCACTGCATTTTCTTGTGCCATAAGACACTGCAAGCTTCGTATTTTCCCTGGAGAGATGTAGACATTAGCAATAAGATTCTCTGCAGAGTCTATAGAGTTTGAGGGCAAATTACATTTACTCTGGTTGCTATGAATGCCCAGGAAATGCATGCTCATTTCCCAACAAGAAAGTCCACAGCCTTCCCTCATGTTTAGGGCTGTCTGAAGGAAGTTTCTTTCCTGTGACTATTATTTCTGACCATGTTATGGAAGGGGGAGCTGTCATGGAGACATCACAGGGTACCCTCAGCATTTGTTGGAAGACATAAATGGACAAGCCAAGGTTAGATACTTGTTAAACTGGGATATACAGATGCCTAAAGGACACAGCCAAGGCAAGGTATCTGTGCTCACATTCAGATCCAATAAGGCAGATGAAAGGTCAAGAGGCAGAAAACCAGGATACAGGAGCAATGATTGAGCAGGTGGTTAGTAAATAAATAAACCAAACCATGTGGAAAAGGATTTAATGACTCTTTCTCCCATTCTTAAAAAGATGCAACCAAGGAAGATTTGAGGCTAATCCTCAGATGAACAGTTTTGTGAGGTTGCTTTCTGTTTAGACTGTGGTCCACTACCAGTCTGATAATGCAGGCAGAGAACATACAGCCACTTTGGTTATAATTGTACGAGAGTTTCCAAAACATGGAGCCTATCCCAACTATCTTTTCACCAATATCCTTGAAGCAGCAGAGAAGACCCATGAAGCTGTTGTGCTCCATGTACTTTGCAAGCCAGGAGCCCTGCAAAGAAAAAGCAAGGTGGTCATTTATTAAAGAATTTATCAAACTGTATATACACAGAGAGACCAAATTAGCACATAACACCACGGTTAGTACATCTCAGTTCTGAAGTATTTGTCTTTGCTTTTTTTTGCTGTTGCAAATAACATTTTGGTTTGGTAGTCATAGTAGATGGCGCTTTGTGCCTGCAAGCAGACTTGTTGAGGAGAGACCTGCTCTAGGACATTGCATTATCTCTGCAGGGCAAAAGAAATCTGGGAAAGCAAAGAATACCCTGTAAAATTAATCGGATTTCTCACAGGCACATAGCTGAGCACTGGCCCTGGAAATGGCATCACCATCTCCCAGGTTTTAGTTCATAGCCTAATTCTAGATTCCAACTTCTGTTTATCACTTGGAGTTTTTAACACTTTCAGTACCTCATTATCAGGGAGAATAGTGTTAGGACAAGGAGTAATGGCTTTAAGCTAAAAGAAAGGTAGATTGTAGATTCAGATCAGGCATTTGAAAGAAGTTCTTTACTCAGAGGATGGTGAGCAGGCTGCTCAGAGAGCTGTGGATGCCCACCCCTTGAAGTGTTCAAAGCCAGGCTGGATGGGACTCTGGGCATCCTGATCGACTGGAAGGTGTCCCTGCCTTGCCAATGGAAGGAGGTTGGCACTTTAGTTCACTTCCAACCCAAATGATTCTGTGATTTCATGATCCCTCTTCTTCATGGGGGAACAGCTGTTTTATCAGCCACATCAGAAAACATGCCTGCTCACCTAAATGAGCAGCTTATCCATGTACTCTCAAATCCCATTTCAGAAAAAACTGTAGACCTTTGATTCATCTCAGTTGAAATTTAGCAGGAAAATTTGCATGTTCCAAGTTAAAGGTATCCTTATTTTCCCTTAATGCACCTGAGCTTTTCATATGCTTAAAAGAAAGTAGGTGAACAAGCAACAGGAAAAGGGAGAGCACAGCTCACAGAAACAGAGTCCTAGAGCTTTTGTCAGGAACTGATATTCACAACAAAAGGTAATTACTCATGTTTTCATAGAGACTAGGGGAAGTATGGAACCTGAAGATATGGGGTGACTGAAAGGGAATATAAATGCAAAAGCAGAGTCACTAAATGCCTTCAAAATGAACAGAAACAGAGATGAAGATTTGAAACAGCTGGAGCATTTTGTTCCTGAAATTTATTTTAAAGGAACAAGCACTACTTGCTTTTCAGTTGCTACTGCAGATAAACAGACTGAAAATACACATGGAGTTTTTTCCAGCACTGGTGATACTGCAGGACACTCATGCAGAGTATGGTGTTGGAGAGGAACAGAGGAACTTTTGTAGGTTTTTGGTTTGTTTTTTTTTTTGCTTGTAGAAGAGCCAGGGCCCATGACATAGCACTGCTTCTTCTCTGATCTTCTCTGAAAGGGAAAAGGGGAAGGGGGAGGGGGGAAGGGGGAGGGGGAAGGGGAAGGGGGAGGGGGAAGGGGAAGGGGGAGGGGGAAGGGGAGAGGAGAGGAGAGGAGAGGAGAGGAGAGGAGAGGAGAGGAGAGGAGAGGAGAGGAGAGGAGAGGAGAGGAGAGGAGAGGAGAGGAGAGGAGAGGAGAGGAGAGGAGAGGAGAGGAGAGGAGAGGAGAGGAGAGGAGAGGAGAGGAGAGGAGAGGAGAGGAGAGGAGAGGAGAGGAGAGGAGAGGAGAGGAGAGGAGAGGAGAGGAGAGGAGAGGAGAGGAGAGGAGAGGAGAGGAGAGGAGAGGAGAGGAGAGGAGAGGAGAGGAGAGGAGAGGAGAGGAGAGGAGAGGAGAGGAGAGGAAAGGAAAGGAAAGGAAAGGAAAGGAAAGGAAAGGAAAGGAAAGGAAAGGAAAGGAAAGGAAAGGAAAGGAAAGGAAAGGAAAGGAAAGGAAAGGAAAGGAAAGGAAAGGAGGCTTCTGTTTTACTTCAGTGAAGAATCTGGAAAGAGTGGAGTTATTCATAATTCATCCCATTTAGATCAATCACTCCTTTCCTATAACTGTTTTTCAGCCTATTAGGAAGTAGTCAAGGTTCAAACAAAATATTTCAGGATCAGATTCAGTCACAGCTTCACAGCTATGTTACCAAAATGTGTGACTATTTGAAGTTTCTCAGGTAGATGTTGAGAATGTTGTCTTTCCACTGCCTACCTGACCACTCTGACTTTTTCTGCAACCTGCTGACCCACCTGCCTTCTCCATACATTATGGTGGTTTCCCACAGAGGTAGAGTTTGAAAGGGGCAGAGGCAGAGCAGTGTGCAGCTAGCTGGACAGGAAATCTCTTTGCTCTTTATTTTAATGAGATGACAACTTGAAGCATTTCCAAATATGGAAATTTTCTGGCACCATTCCGTTAAGCAGGATTCAAGACTTCTTCTATGCAGAGCACTTGTCCTTCGCAAGGGTCTCGTGTCTCTAAGTTAAAAGATGATGTGAAGTAAGAAAGGAAAGATATTAGAACGAGGAAACAAATGTAAGTTACCTGTTTTTATACCAAACATGAGAGAGCTCACTGCAAGATAGACACTGAGGCCCTGGAGTATGTCTAGGCAAGACTTATAATGCTGGGAATAATCTGGAGCACAAGTCTTATGGGGAGCAGCAGAAGGGACTGAGATTGTTCAGTCTAGAGAAGAGGAGGCTCAAGGAAGACTTTATTGCTCTCTCCAACTGCCTGAAAAGAAGTTGTGGTGAGGTGGGAGTCAGCCTCATCTCCCAGGTAGCAGTGATAGGATAAGAAGGAAGGGACTTACGTTGCACCAGGGGAGGTTCAAGTTGGATATTAGGAAAGTTACTCTTAGAAACGGTGCTAATACATTGGGACAAGTTGCCCAGTGAGGTGGTAGAGTCACCATTCAAGAAACATGGAGATGTGGAACTGAAGAACGTGGCTTAGTGGGCATGGTGGTGATACTGGTTGAACTAGTGAAACTTGTGGTCTTTTCCAGCCTTAATGATTCTATGATTCTAAGATCAGTTCTGTATGGGTGCAAAAGAGGGGCTAAATCTTTTCTCTTAGAGAAGTATTTTTTCCACCATGACCTGGCTGGTATTTAAAACTACTTTTCTCTCCAGATGTGTTTCAGTCATTAAATTGTACCCCAATCAGAGTCTTGCACCCAATATAACAGAAGAGCCCCTGTGATTCTTACTATATACTGAGAGTGGGAGACATAAAGACTCATGAACTCTAACCGTGAAATGGAAACCTGCTCAGGGCAGGTGGACACAGACTCCAGGCCATTGGCTGACTGTCATGGTTTTATGACACTGACATATGGTCAGGCCTTGCTGGAATGGACTTTCTCTGTGCTGGGAACCATGTTTTACCTATAGCAACAGATGCAGGGTGCCCTGGCTTCATCCCAGTCTACTGGGAAGCAAGACTTAGGAGATTTCCAGCCCCACCCTCCCCGTCCCCCTCAACCCCCCCAGCACCTTGTGCCTCAGGTCTGGCATTTCCACCAGATACGATGTACCTTGGTCTGCATTTGTGTCCTTATTCTCGCACTGTCTTGGGGAGTTGATTCCTTACCTGGCTATTGGGAGAACTGCCATAATCCACATCATCATGGTGCATTCTTCCCCAGGGACTGTGAGATTCCGTGTCAGTGGAAGAGTAAATGAACAGGGATTCAATTTTCAGCCAAAGGTATATATATCTATATTTAACAATGCAAATTATTTTACCAGGTCCTACAGTGACATTTTTGTTCCTTCAGGCCAAATGTCAGCTTGGAACAAGAGGCACAGAGCCAGCATAAACCCTTTATTTTCCAAGTATTCATTGAATGCTTTTATGGATATTATTACTAATAATGGTACAAAAAACTACTTTTTTATTATCTTTCAAAATGTCAGAATGGAAACAGGGCCTGATTTTTTTTTATTTCATTAAAGTTTGTATTGCACTTATAAGATTAACCATAGCAGATATCACACTGTCCATAATTCTCAGTGACAACTTTACATCGTGATCTGTTTGTATAAAATCATACTGAAGGAACAACTATGAGCTTGTGAATTATGCAGCTTGGCAGTTCTACCTGGCTGAAGAAATAATAATGGCTCTATGAATCATACCCCCTCAATGACCAGTTCATGATTAAAGATATTCCTATTCTTGTGACAATACTTACAAGTCAGTTAGACTTTGAAAAATTAACAGAAAGCAAATGTTTAAATTAAAAAATGGCCTTATGCTCTAGCATGCTTTCTGGGTGCTGTCTGCAGCACCCGTTCTATCCTCAAGTAAAAAGCTGGGCTGGAATTCCCAGTGATGGCCGCAGATCACAGGTGTGGCTGGGCTGAAGTCACTCTGCCTCATTGCACAGCTGATATGGTTTTGAGTTAGGACATTGCTCAGGAGGAAAAAACAGTGCTGCTCGCTTTCTTATTGCAGGCATCTATTAAGTACAAAAGTATTTTGCTTCCTGAGCTTACCCTGAAAATTATTCTGACAGAATTTGTTTTTACAGAAAGCTGCTCAGAAATGATGGTTGATTGCACTCTCAGGTTGGCCCACAGGCTGCCTGAAGTCAGCACTCTGACCTTCAGGGACAGTATGTTATTTTGTAAGGAAAAATTGCTGGGGTGGGATGTGGCTCGCTACCCTCTTAGTTCTTTTATAACTAGAAGAACTTGTTATTATATGTTGACAGAGTGAAAACTAAGGAATTTATCTTCAAACACAAGCCTTCTTTTCTTAGAACCTACTTCCAAAAGCCTAGTAAACCTGATTGGAAAATTACTGTAATTATTTTCCATTCCCTTGTCCGTAGCTGGAAGTACAAGTGTGTAGCATAATTACAAAGGGATTTGTCCACCACGTAACTTGAGGAAACATCCCACCTGTATTTTCCCCTCAGATGCAGACATTTTAGGTTTAGATCAGTTAACCAGAGGGAAAATTGTGCCTATTGCAAAGTGCACTGATTACAAAGGTACTGAGACAATGAGACGTTTCACAGCTGCAATGTTCCCCATGAATTACCTGTTTCTCAGTAAAATGAAAGAAAATCATTTTAATCCTTTCCTTTGGAACAGAATATTTTCTTCAGTAGAAGTGGCACTAAATGGCTTCATATGCAGAGAAAGCATCATACAAAAGTGACCAATAGCTTTCAAAATAAGGCATTCTTGAGGGGCATGGGCTGAAAAGAATTTCAGTGCTGTCTGTGAATAATGATGGAAATGCATACCATATCTTATAGTGAGTCTGAGGATGATCACTGTGTTTCCTTGGAATTCCTTCAGTTTGCCGCTGTCAGGACGTTGTTCTTGATGAGGAAACAGAAACTTTGGTGAAACGGTTAAATAAACATATCAGTATTTTTAAGCTTTAGAAGAGGATATTAGATTACATACCAGGAGAGCAGGCTATGCCTGTCTTCAATGCTAAAGTACATTTGAGTCTCCATTTTCCTGCAGTATTGGGTTCAGTTTTGATTATTGGAGTCCCAAAGTTTAGTTTATTTATCTAAGCATTATTCTAACATAAACTCCTGGAGACCTGTTCTGCCCCCAGTCCCACAGAGGCAAACTGGTGGGAAACAAGGCAAGCAGCCAAGGACAGAAGTGAACCCATTGCCATTTTCTGATGTATCTGGGTGTTTATTTTTTAATGATCAGATTTTATAAATCATTTTGCATAGGATCAGTAGTTTTTATAATGGGAAATCAAATTATAACACAGAAGATTAAATCTGTTTTTAAATATTGTGCTGTTAGTGAAAGTTCTAATGATGTTTAGCCGATGAGGATCTCAGCAGAAGATTTTGAACTAAATGTGTTTGTGCACATAAAACAATAGAGGTGTAACAAAATGGTGTCACACAAAGCTAGGAGAGAATCAGTTCTTCATTATCAAGACAGCAATAATATTGCATATTTTTATGCTAGGAAATAAGAAATGTCATTATCTTGTAAAGGACTTTGATATTTTCTTCTGTATGCCACTTCTCATTCTCATCCCATGTTACCCCATCCCTTATTCTGTGAGTTTGGAAAATGCCAGTGAAATCATGGAATCATAGAACCATGGAATTGTTTGAATTGGAAGGGACCTTTAAAGGCCATCTAGACCCAAGCCCCCTGCAATGAACAGAGACACATACAACTTGATTAAATTGCTCAGAGCCCCTTCCAGCTTGATAATGAGTCCAGGGGCGGGGGATTCCACCACCTCTCTGGGCATCCTGTGACAGCAAATCACCATCTTTATTGTAAAAAAATTATTTATTCTATCCAATCTAAATCTTTTCTCCTTTAGTTTGAAACCACTTCTGCTTGCCCAATCCCAACACATCCTGTTAAAAAGTCTGTCCTCTTCTTTCTTACAGTCCCCCTTCAGACACTGAAAGGCTGCTATAAAGTCTCCCTGGAGCCTTCTCTTCTCCAAGCTGCACAGTCCCATCTCCCTCAGCCTGTCCTTGTAAGGGAGGTGTTCCATCCCTTGGATAATTTTTGTGGCCCTTTTCTAAACACACTCCAGCAGCTCCACGTCTCTAGTGTACTGAGGACTCCACATATGGATACAGTACTCCAAGAGAGGTCTCACCAGCACATGTTGTGTTGTTGTTCTATACCCACTCTCCTGGTGTACCTGCCATCTCTGTGGTGCTGGGCTTGGTGCTTTCACATACATTGGATGGAAACCATAAAGATTTGCCCCAAAGCTGCCTAGAGCTAGTGGGGCGGCCCATGTGTCCACAGTCTACACAGATAAAAAAGATCCTGGCATGAGAGGTGTCAAGCTAGGTGTGAAGGGAGCAGGACAGAGAAAAGATTGGGGAAGGTGGATGTGGGGAATGAAAATCATGACTTAGGCTGGTGATTTGGCTGGTGTGGTGGCCAAAGACAGGGTTGAGGCAGGAGAGTGAAGTGAAGGTAAGTGTGAGTTTCCAGGCTCAGCCACAGACAAGAGATTTATTACTGGAAATGAAAAGCAGTGACTGGAGTGAGAAGAAAATGTGATCCATGAAGAACAGTTCAACATCTAAAGAAGAGCTACAGAAAAGGAAAGGACAGACTCTTTAGCAGAGTCTGTTGTGACAGACCAAGGGGAAATGGTTCCAAATGTAAAGAGGGTATGTTTAGTTTGGACATAAGGAAAAAGTCTTTTACTTTAGGTACTGAAACAGGTTGCCCAGGGAGGTTGTGGAGGCCCCATTCCAGGAAACCTTCAAGGTGAGACTGGATCAAGCCCTGGGCTACACGAAAGCACACGAAAGCTGTTCATTGTAGGGGAGCTGGACTAGATGACCTTTCATGGTCCCTTCTAGCTCTGAGGATTCTATGATTCTATAACAAGAGGAGAGAGAAGAGCAGAAAACTCACGTGATCCAAGAACTGTTGGGAATGGAGAGGGAAGGTATGAAGGAGCACAAAAGAGAAAAGGTAGGTGGCAAGAAGAAGGTGGCTGGAAGGGGGGAATCAAATGGCCAACTGAAATAATGTGTATTACTGTGGTGGAAGGGCCTCAGATAAGCACATCAGCAATGACAGTGGGAGATTAAAAGCAAAATATAAAATAAAATATTCCTCAGAATTTAATTTCATGATTGGTTTTAGGTATCAAATGACAGAAAACAGCTGCATTCCATAAAGCAGCAACTGGGCTGCAGTTGTAACCCAAGCCTTGCATTTGACACTTAGGAAAAAAAATATTTTCCCTGCATATGTGATCCAGTTATATGGCTAGTACCACACTGATGAAATCAGTGTAGCTGTAAACCAAGTTGTTAATAGCTTCTTTTGTCCTCATACTTTTCCCTTGTATCTTTTGATCAAAGAGAGAAGGGACAGGATTTTAAAGGCTGGGTTTTGTCTTCCCGAGTTAATGCAGCTAGTTTATCCCTCTCACTCTCAGACATGTGTATTACTAAAAAATAAAGCTCTTGCCTGTTACGAAGAAGTTGTGCAGCTAAGGAATGAGAAGAAAAAGTAAGTAAAGAGAAATATGAATCAAACTTAAGAAAATAAAAATTGCTTTGCTTTAGGAGGGAAAAACAGATGTGACTTTTTTCTATATAGAAGTTATTAGTAGCGTTAAGGTTTGAAACTCAGATATATTCAATATTGTAACTTATGGACCAGTGTACAGGAATTTGAAATTGGAAATTTTTTAGCAAAGCAGCCAGTGAAATCCTCTATATCTGCTCATCCAATCCTTCTGTCACTTGCCCAGTGTACTGCAACTAACAGTACTTCCGCAAAGTGACAGTAATTCTTACGCATAAACCGAAAGTTAAAATCCTTGTTGAGAGAGACATGTCAATCAGTGAGATGCTCTGTTTTACTCAGAACATCTATTGCAGAACATTCAATGACACTGTGCATTTGTGGTGGCACATTTCATACCAACTCATTTTACAAATGCTATATAAAGGAGTGCAGAGAACTGCTTTGGGTTTGGAAGCAGAGGGTTGCTGCCCTGTTCACTGGTTACAGAATGCTTCCAGGGACAGCAAATCAACATGGCTACCTTGGTAATCTCTGGAGCTCATTCTTAGAATACACATACTGAGTTAAATTACATCCCTACAAAATGAAATGGATCTGAGATACCGTGCTTTTATCTGAAAAAAAAAAAAAAAAATCCAGATGATAAATTGAATGCATCTCAGTTTATCTTTCTCCTGGATGAAAGATTAAAGCAGCTCAGAAACTGCAGCTTCAAGGACACTAAATATTTCCCACCTGATATCAAGGCCACTTAGCTACCATGGCCAGAAGAATGCAGGAGCTCCTCTGCTAGGTTTTATACCCTTGCCGTGAGGAAAAGCAGATCAGTTAAACCACATGGCACATTTGTGAAAGCACTGCTCCAGAGAATTTCAATGGCTGTAATCTCACATAATTCATTCCCAGCATTAAAATACACGACAGATGCCATTTTCTTGCTCCACCTCATAGCCTCTGTTGTCCAGAGCAGTTCTGCTGCTAAAGTACACTGTGCCTCCCACCCAGTTTGCTAGCCCAGATTCCTTTCTAAATCCCTATGACAAGGAGCCCCAGCCATGAAAGCAGGGACAGCCTACATCAGTGTGCCACTTTGCAGGCACAAGAGCTAAATCCACTGGAAAGCAGGAATCATTAATTCTGATGCTCATGGCATTAAGTGTTTACCTGTGATTTTTATTTTTTTTTAATCTGACATCTGTAAATTACTTCAGCTCCTATTTCATCCCAAATGAAATCAGGTTTCACGAAAAATTCCGCAGGTGATTAATTGGTTTCAAAGCCTCTTAAATCCACTCCGCATTTCCACTGATATTACTCTTTTCACAGGAGAGAAATGAGGTTACTGGAAAGTGTATCACATCAGCCTACCTCTTCTGGATTAAACATGCTTGAAATAAATGTCATTCCTTTTCTCAGACTATAATTTATCATTTCAGAGTGGGAAAATGTATTATCTTCATTTTATCACTATGTTGTGTAACATTTTTTCCATGTAATTTTACCAAAAATTATTTGATGTATTAAACCTGAAAATAAAGTGCTCGGAGACCAGCCTCTATTGTATACACAGTGCAATTATGTGCAACTTTATTAGGCATTTCACCAGCACTATCGAAGGGACTCAGAGCCCCATTAAATAAAGGATTTAGGTGCCTAAAGAGACATCTATTTCCTTCTGTGGGATTTGACAAACTAGATTCAAATCTACAATCCAACCTGACATGCTCAGCTTCAGCTGTTACCCAGCCTTGTATTCACCAGACTCCAAAGGCACAGAAGTGTTTGACCTTGCAGTTCTTTAATTGCTTAGAGCTATTGTTCTGGGCATTACAGGGGCTGACCTATTTCCAACAGGGCTGAATGGTTTTGCACCTAACTCCCATCTTACCAAAATGTTTTCATTCCAGAAACTGCAAGATAATCTCCTCTCGTAACCTTAGACACTTGCAGTGTATTGGAAAGGCTGAGCTGGATTACCTCTGCAGATAACATAGTGTAACAAGGCCAGGATGCAGTTCCTCTGGTCTGTTTTAGTTGTCTGCATCAGAATGCAAGGAGTTGCTGTTTCTTCACTACATGATGACTAGGGAGAGTGCTTCATGTTCAGTTGCCTGCACTGTGAAGACAAATTTTCTAAGAGGATTAGTAGAATTAGCTGGTACACTGGGCCATATCAATGCAGAGTCAGCCATATAAATGTTCATCTTGGTACTATCTCAGGAGCTTATGTGTTCTCTCAGTCTACTCATGCACTAAGAGCATCTCTCTTCAGCCTGAGGTGTTCTGGACCACCTCTCCCTTTCCTAGAAAAAGATTAACGGGGGCAGCTGCTGGCAGTCTCCTGTCCTTCCCATATACTAAAGACTACAAGAATCCTGGTCCAGACAAGCTGCCAGCAAGCTCCTGAACCTGTGGCTTGGCACTTGGCTAAAGAATGAGACATAGGCCCTGGCCAGCAACAGCCATAGCACACAGATGGAGCTGGGTTCCAAATCCTGCATCCTTGTGTTGGAACTGGGGATGCTGAAAGCAGCATGGAGATTCAACAGAACGTAAAACATCTACTCTACTATACTGTACTAATATCCAGTCTTAGTAAAGCTTGCATATCCATTTAGGCATCCCATTGTCAGTAAGCCAAAGAAATGTAATATTAAAGGTAGAAACACACCGTGCATTTTACACCATTTGGTGATGATGGAAAAAGAGAAAGATGTCATCTTTAGAGATATTCTACACCATTTTGTCTTTTGCAACACTAAATAGGAATTTTGACACAACAGTTCATACCCTGGCATCCCAGTGTGCTCAACTATAGCATGAGGAATATATTCTGATCTCACAAGATCTTATAGGAAAATCCATTAGAAAAAGAAAGTTATTATGGATAGGGCACTTAAGTACATGCGTAATCTTAGGGATTTAACTAATGCATGATATATTTTAATACTGCTGTATCTAGATTTAATTCCTCAGTAGATTGTGAATGCTGAATAACAAGAAATAAAACTATTGAAAATTTACAGGTGAAGAGTTTTTTAAGGTAACATGGCTCCATACATCTTCATTTGATTGTCACAGTTGACTTGAGGAGAACTGAAGGCTAGACCAAAGACTGTGTAAGTGGACAGACAAACCAGGAAATCAGTGGAGCTTGTTTTATTAATCACAGCTAATCTGCCTCAGAAAAAACACATTTTATTCTGTGATGCTGCTTCATGAGTTTATTCTGCTTCTTTGAAAAGAGATGCCACAGCTCTCTATGACGTCAGTGAGGATGTAAGTACTGAGCTGAGCACGTAAGGGAGCTCTGTGGGACTTGGATTTTTCTTGACCAAGTGTTGAAGTCTGTAGGTCTCCTTTTCCATCCTCTTTCTCCTTGACATATCAAAGTCAGCAGCACACAAGA
Source organism: Callipepla californica brunnescens (assembly GCA_023055505.1). Lineage (NCBI taxonomy): Eukaryota > Metazoa > Chordata > Aves > Galliformes > Odontophoridae > Callipepla > Callipepla californica. Next base: position 106,912,658 of record JALIRH010000001.1, on the reverse strand, counting down.
AACAATTCAGCTGTAAATTTCAGCAGCTCTGAAATATTGCTAAGTGATTTTTGTTAATTTCCCATCTTTTTACACCATAAAAGGATTTTATTTTTTATTGTAACACATTATGGCACACTGCATGCTCATAATTACCTAATATTTCCCTGCTCTGATTTATCTTAATTGTTAATATTTAAAGGATTATTAGGATCTTCTCTATCTACTTCTGATCTACAAATACATTTAAAGGGCTTGCAAACTTGGTGTAGTGTAAGTGTCACTTTTAAAATATGCTACAGACAGAGCAAAGTGTAAGTTAAAAAAGTAGAGATTAGGATGTTGAGTAAATGTCATGACTACCAGAATCAATTGAAAATGAGCATTCCATCTTCTTGCTGGCCTTAGCTGGAATGAAAAGAGACTTCTCCTCCCCCAAGCCTGGTCTCCAAGGAGTACAATCAGGATGGTATTAATGAGCAGAAAACTCACAAGGTAGGGTGATGTTTCCTTCAGAAACACTATATGCATTGGTGCCCCGAGCTCCCTAAGGACCTAAAATCTGTTATTGTTCCTCCTGGGAGGTCCGTTTACACTTAACACACATCTGGCTTAATTAGGCTGACAGCTGCTGCAGGTACTATTGGACAAGGTCCAGGCATCAGAGTGCATTAGCATTTGTTTAATGGTTTAACCTTTCATAATCTGATCTCCACTGCGTAAATGAACCAGAGAGATATATTTTATTACTTGTTAATGTGTGTTGTGTGTGCATACACATACACGCACCCACAAAAAAGTGCAAGCAATTCACATTGTGTCCCACAACACATTAAATATCAAAATCTTTTGCAACTGTAAACATTTTATTTCAGAAAACCAGCTTCAAATAAAGCAAAAAATAGCAGCATTAACAGTGAAGAGAGCAGCAATCACAGTATGTAAAGGCAGAAGAAAAATCAAGGACTTTTCTTCACAGAAACAGCCATCACATACTCACAACTAGATTTTGCATACCTACAGTTCTCATGTTTTAATTAAGAAGAAACTAACCAAGGTGGAGTAAAAAGGGGTTATAAGTTTTGCTGTATGCGTAGAAGAAGCCAACATAGAAGGTGGTCCAGTGCAGATTCATATTTGACAATAAATCTCATGTCTGTTATATTTTTTAACAGATCCAATGAACTAAATAGGCCTGATTCTGTCTGCAGTTGAAAGCAGAGTAATTCATTCAAGGCCATTGGAAAGAATCTGGTTTTGCACTTGTGTAACTGACGGAAGAATATGGCTGGAATGATTAGGCATGTGCTTTGTTTTCTCAAGAGAACAATTTCTCCTTATCCAATGAAAGCATTTTTTTCACTTTTAAATATTCTTTTATGTCTAATTGGCTTCTTTCCACAGTAACTCCCTGTAAAAATAGCCTTTGGCAAGGCAGCCAATTTTAGCGTAAGCCCAAGCCTTATTTTGTCACTGAAAGCAAAACGAAATCCAAAGGCATCTTTCCAACTCCAGTTGGCTTCTTTTATATACCAATGTGCTAGTTTACCTGACAAAGTATTGCTCACCTTTCTTGTGAAACTCCAGCAGAGATACTCTGTATGTTTAGAAACTTTAAACATCAAAATAAAAAAAACATTTCTGTAGTGAAGAATTCTGTTTAAATATGAATAAGCTGGATGCTTCAGTGTGCTCTATTTAAGCTCATGCTCCTGCCACAGCCCTAGCATTTGTTATATCCTCTCCATGGCTTGCTCTGGATAGGGGTGAGCAGCTCTCTGCACTTGCTGTGCAGTGAGATATTTCTTCTGCTTAGATAATGAAGGTCTGTTCTACATGGCTGAGGAACAGAGGGATGAGTTCTGCTACAGAACCCTTTTAAGGGTTGAGACCACTTCTTGAAGAGATGCATTTGGATATTTTGTCCTTTTTGGACATTTGGTCATTGCCAGTCCTCTGAGACTCTCTTAGGCAGTAGGTTGCCTTGGAGCAGCAGCTCACGTTACCAGAATCACACAAAAACAAATTTATGAGGAAACATGTTTAGAAGCAAATCAAGTATCCCTGACTTCCCTATTTCAGTGAAAAAGCACAGAGACCACATTTTCCAATCTCATGCATAGCAGGTTTTCACACTCTAATTCCCTTTTGGAAAGGAATTCTCTTCTCTGTGTAAGTGGGTAAACTTCTTTATGAGCAGAGTAAACAAAGCTTTAATGAGAATATTGTGGTTATTGCGTGGATTAGGGTTTCAGCCCCATTAGGCAGCTGCTGTCCAAGCACCTTTGGTGCTTATAATGCTTCTAATTTCATGTGTAATCTCTCTTAAAGCATCTCTAAATCATGCAGTAGAGTTTAGTACACAGAACTCTGTGCTAACAGAATAGCTATGCTGGAAAATACATCCTGGGGCACACAGACTCATGAGGACTTAGTGCTTTATGTATAATAAGATACCGTTGCTCAGTTCCAGCAAGTGTCAAATATTTCTATTACTGAAGAGGAAAAAACAAAAAAGAAAAAAGAAATACCATAGTATGAAAGAGGAAGGGGAGAAAGAAAAAGATGCAAGGAATGCATTTGGACCCTTAGACTTTTAGGAAAAATAGAAAAGGAAAATAAAAGATGAAAATAAGATGCAGTAATCTTTTGTATTCTGGATCACACAAGTCTTGCCAAAGCATCTGCTTGGAAAAAATAGGCACAGGATTTTCCCTAGTCACACCCACACAAAGCCATCTGCTGGAGGCAATATGGCTCTGCTAGTTTCTATGTCATCTAATTTCCACTATGCTGACATAATTGAAAGAAGTTTTGAGAGTTATTTTGTCTCCTGCATTTAACAGCGTGCAATTCTGCATGAATGTGAACTTTCAGTACTGATCTGAGTCTTCTGCTGAACCTATCTGCTGGCATGACAGCTTAAAATTCATTTTCCTTTCTGGCTTTGCTGTTTGGGTCACCCGAACCAGGCACGTGTGAGATATACATTATGGATGAAGTATCCAAGCATGCCAAGTCCCTGTCCAAATCATAGGTCCCCTTACATGCAACACATGTGCTCATCCAGGGCACACATAAATGAACAACCCTTCACATACTACAGTCTTACTACCAGCCCTAGCTGTTCCAGTTTCACTGAGTCTTTATAAAACATAGTAAAGTGGATTTGGACAGCACATTTTCATGACATTTGACCTCCACAGCATTGTGTTTGGGAGGAGTTCTGCAGGAAATTGATTTGAGATAATTTAAATGCTTGAAATTAGTTACGTACTTAAATACTTTGTTAAATTGCTGCCTCACCCCTGGAGAGAAAACAGCTCACTGTAATCTCATTGGTATCAGGTTTCCACTAGCACCCTCGCTAAAAATCAATGTACATCATGAAAATCAATCCCTACTTGCAACGTGAAGGAAAATGTTTTAATTTTAGAAGAACGATCGTTTGTAAGAAGATAAAAGCCAACCATGCCACAAGGCAACCAAATTCTAATCCTAATATACATCCCCATGTCTGATTGCTTACCTTGGTTTGTGTTATGTGCTTCTCCTTGGGTTTCTGGATAATTTTTTGAAAGGCATTTCCAATAGGGCTCAGTATCTTTTATCTCCTGGTGTTATGTCTTGCCCCTAAGATGAGGGAAGCACCTAGTATGTGCTACTGTGTGCATTTACTATAATATCAACTACAACAGGATCTTACAAAGGGGGAATGAATGATCGCTTGTGATGTACAAGGGAAGAAATGGAATCACATAGAGCTGAAAGAAGCATATCAGAGGGCCAGAGCTGGTTGATGAAAGAGGGAGACAAAAGAAGGTCTCCTGAGATCATTACTTTTGCCTGTTGGCTGGTGGCTCCAAGTGAAAGGGAGTCCAAACTCAGGTAGAAATGTCTGGGATGTGAGGAAAAAAATGAGAACTGGACAAAACATTGGACACGTGGATCAATGGAGGAGGAAGAATTGAAAATGATCCCGTAGTATAAAAAGGATTATGGATTTTGAAAAGTACCTTCTGGAAAGGAAGGGTGTATTTAAGGGACACAACCTTTCAGTTCTTATAAACACTTTCCTACTAAGGCATTTTTCTCTGTTAATGCTGCCAGTTGGCTGCCTTGGTGAGGAAGAGCATGAATCCTGGACAGTTGGTGTAAACCAGATTAGAGACCCTCCTCATTTTTGAAATGGAAACCAGATGGCAGGTTTGAAAATCTCAGTCACGGACTGGCTCTCTCCCCAAATATTTCAAATATTACATTAAATATCTCTAAGGGAAAGTTAATAATGAAGATGGTGCACTGTATTGAAGAAAAATGACATTAAGTATTTCCTTTGCATAACAGTGGGATTACATTGAAAATGTAGTTCCAGTATTAGTAGGATATGCAGTATTATGAAACCAGGTAATTTTTTATAGAAAACAGCATGTGACTGTAAATAGTGATTCATCTACAACAGTCTGACACCTGTTTGAAGACATTGGGGTTAGTGAGTCGAATTATGAATTCTTCATGCTGTTGGGAATCACCAAATGCTGCATCTAACTATAGTGCCCTTGGAGAAAAAAATGCAATTTTTAATGTCTCTATTGCATAGGACTTTATTTATTAAGAGGGCGGAGGGATTTAGGTGTCTGCTGGCTCTGTGAAAAAATGTGCTGCAGAGAGGAAATTGTTATATTAAATTGCCCTGTGTCAATGCCACCCAATAGGCAATTCTCCTGTCATTTGTTGCCAGCCTCTGGGAGAAACAACATCACTCAAAAAAAGAAAGAATTTTAAAAACTGTAACATTTATGAAGAAGAAAAACAAGTGTTTTCCTTGAGAATTAATTTCAGGGACTGGGCAAAAATTTTCTACTTTGACCTTAGCTGCTTTCACTTTACCACAACCCACCACTGACTTCAGAAAGCGGTAAGAACAGATACAATCGTATGGTGCCTTAGCTTGCAATAGTGACATGAGATCTCAGCTGGCTCTTTCCTTAACTCAACTTCTAAGCTACAGACTAAAGCAAGTTATTCCCCAAATCCTGCCTTTCCTTCTTCAATCTTCCAGTCTACATGGGCAAGTGGGAAGCACGAAGGTGATAGACTTTTAGCAGTAGTGGAAAGTAAAAAATCCTGCTTCTGTTTCCCATTTTCATCCTTATGGAAGAGACTTTGTGGAGAAAGATTATTACCACATGGGGCAACTGTGTCCAACATCAGTCCCTAATTCAACCACCTCCAAAATTATCTTGTGGAGGCACTCAGTCTCTCCCTCTGCCCACTGCCAGCAGCTGGCAGTGAACATGAACACCGGCAGGTCAGAAAAGGAAAACTGACAAAAACATCAGAGTTTTTGTACCAAGGCTGTCACCACACACTTCAGCTAAGTGAACAAGGCAGAGGAAAGGCCTTTTAAAATGTTTGTCTCCTAGGACACAGTGGTCTTCTCTAAGGAGAGCAATATGTGGCATGGTTAGCTGGAATGGTGGTGATGGGTGGACAGTTGAACTAGGTGGTCTTAGTGGTCTTTTCCAATCTCAGTGACTTTATGAATCTAACAATGATGCTTCTTCACTTGCTCTGAATCTCTGACTGTTTCTATGGCACAGATTTTTCATTACTGACCCTAATGTTCCAAAGAAAAAATTACCATTTACAATCAGAAAAACAGAAAATTTTTCTCCATCATGAGCCACATCACAGTCAGATATGATATTGGGAAATCAGGGGTTTTCATCTCTCAAATATAAATTAAAGCTTTGGAAAATAATACCATTTGCTCTCAAATTGAAGAAAAATAAAATACAACTCTCTAAATACTCACAGATTTTCATTTTTAGCTTATCCTTGTTTTACTTCTGATTTTGTTTAATTTCTGCAACATAGGCAGTGGAGGGAAGCCTTTTGATTTCTCCTGAGCCCTTTACTTTCATGGAAAGCTACTTCTATACATTGTCAGTGTTATGCCTTGAGCCTAAAATGTGTATTTCATTCAGCAAAGAGAGGACTACAGGTATAGTGACAATTACAAAGCATTTGACCCCTTTCTTAGGCCTGCTGTAACTCTGGCCACAGGGATACAGTTAAAAAAAAGCAGTCAGCATTTTTATTTCACCATTTCCTCCCTCATCCTAAAATATATGCATATATTCATTCATGTCCTTCTGCAGTTTTACACAGGGATATTTAGTAAAGATACAAGTGTTTTTATCATCCTCCAAGATTTCCAGTGAAGTGGGATTTGAATACGAACAGCTGGACTGTTTGGACTAGTCTTTTTCTACAGATAGCAGTTCTCTGACTGACCTCACGAAGCCAACAATTACATGAGACAAACACTATGTGGTTCTCATTTAGGTAAAATGATTTAAAGATACACACTCCTTACGCCACTATCTATTATTAGAGAGGAAGTGCATAGTTTCCAGTCTGTTGAATTTGGGCCACCATTTTTAGGACCAGTACATCTCATCAGCTACTCAGAGGGGAGCCGACCAAATGTGGAAGATGGAACAAAAGATACAAATGCCTGCTCTTTCACAGATTATGTATTTTTTCCTCTATTGTTTTGCCAGCATTATATCTTTTTGCATTTACCATGGAGGATAAAAATCTTCTTTTATGCAGTTCCTTAACGTTAGCCTTTGTGACACCACAAATACTGTTTTTATGTATCATATTTATGGCTATGTGCCCAGTGAGCCAAACCCCACTCACCTGGCTAGCGAAATCCTTTTGGAACCAGCGAAACATTAAAAGCAGGATGTAAAAAGCTGATTCCTCTACATCCAGTGATCAAAGTAACATTAAACATAGAAAACTCTAAGTAATCCATTGCAGTTATAGAATTACTTGAAGCAAAAGGACTAGTAAGCCAAATGAATAATACAATGAAGCAAATGGGAAATGTACCTTTCGCAATGCATAGAATCTCCAAAAAGTCCAGAAAGACAACCATGCCCTGAAGTGTACCAAAAGAAGTGTGGCCAGCAGGGTGAGGGAGGTGATCCTGCCCCTCTGCTCTTCACTGGTGAGACCTCACCTGGAGGACTGCACCCAAATGTAGAGTTCTTGGTACAGGAGAGACATGGATCTGTTGGAACATGTCCACAAAAGGGCCACAAAAATGATCCAAGGGATAGAACATCTCTTCTGTGAGCACAGGCTGAGAGAGATGATGCTAATCAGTCTGGAAAAGAGAAGCCTGTTAGGTGATCTGAGAGTGGCATTTCAGTATCTAAACGGGATCTAAGGAAAGAAGGGGACAGATTCTTTAGCAGGGTCTGTGTTGATAGAGCAAGGGAAAATGGCTTCAAGCGTAAAGAGGGGAGATTTAGTCTGGATATATGGAAACAGTCTTTTACAGTGAGGGTACTGAGGCACTGGAACAGGTTGCCCAGAGATTTGGTTGATGCCCCGTCCCTGGAGGCTTTCAAAGCGAGGCTGGATCACGCCCTGGACAAAATGATAGAGCTGTGCATGTCCCTGTTCATTGCAGGGGAGTTGGACTAGATGGCCTTTAAAGGTCCCTTCCAACTCTAAAGATTCTAGGATTCTAGAATTATTAATGTGGAGTATTTTGGATGTGCTATGAAAATATTGAAGCACGCTACTTGACTTTTGTAGCTGAGCACACGTAGATGCAGAAAAAGAAAGTATGTATTTTTTGATGGTGATTTGAGTTTTCTTTGAACAGAATGGGAGGCTCAGCTGAAATGATTAAATACTTCACTGGGAAATCTGCTGAAGTTATGACTATTAACCTTTCTAACAATTAACCTGGCATATTTTCTGTTACAGAACACATTTTGCGGCATACATTCTGTGGTATAGAACACATTGTGTGCAATGTGTGAACGGTTATCTGATTGCAAAAGCATGTGATTTCAAAGTGCAGATAAAAACTACTGTATTACACACACACACAAAAAAAAATGGTGTAGAAGGAAAGATTATGTGTCTCAGTCATAGTCCATATGTTCTACACATGAAAGCAGAAGTAGTAGATGCAATATATTGCCTTTAGCTGACAAATAAGATGAACTTAATACCTTTTGAAATTCTTCTTACAGCTCCAACTGTGAAAGAATTTTCTAGTTTAAACAAAGAACTAGTTGTCCAAAACCTGATAGGTTTGGAAAAGAAAAGAATCCAGGTATTTTGGTGAGGAAGGGTTTCTCTAGGTTAAATTAGTCATAACTTGTTCTTGGAAAAATATACAAAGAAAGGATAAGTCAAATTCTTCTGTAATACGCATGTAGACAAGAACTGCATTTGAAGATTAATTATCTCATTATTTTGCTAATATGCTGTAATTAACTGAGCTATAGCACTAAAATTACTAAATGTGGCATTGCTATTTCAGATTTGAATTAGCTTGTATCTCAGAAATGTTCTTCACTACACCTCAGCTTTAGGACATAAGCCTAATTAAATTACCACTTTATTTGCAGCAGCTGCTTCATAAATTTGCACTTCAAAATAGTTCCATCATTCACCATGTCATTTCCTGTGTTTTGTAATTATTGGCTGGTAAAAAATTAAACCTGAGGAGTTTAACAATAGCACAGTAGCTTTTCCTTACACTCAAATTAGGCCTAAGGGATTCTGACTGCAATTATGGTGTTGACTGGATTAGTGCAATTGGTTAAAAATACAAAGATATTTCATCAGCTATTCCTGAGGCTTGTGGATTATGCCCAAGAAAATGAAGCTTTAATTTCACCTAAGTTATTTCCATTATTTCAAAAAAAAAAATATATATATACTCAGAAAGAATCTCAATAGTTACGCAGAACCAAGAGGACAGAATGATCTGAATGAAACATAAGTGGAATTTTCACCACTACCTTTGATGAAATCAGTCTTTTAGCATAGTCTACACTTGTAATTTAAGAAATATGAGATTTTAGGACAATTCATACACACTTTGCTGATGCTCTAAACATAATCTGTATACTTTTCTTACCTTCCTGTTTCCAGTATTTCACTATTATTTGTGAAGAGAAAAAAAAAACAAAACACAGAGCTCCCAGTTAAAGCTGGATATGTCATAATATACCTTAGCATGCATCAAACCTACTTGAACTTTTGCTTTTTGGAGAGGTTACATCTTGAAGGGACATTCTACCATGGCAATTTGCCTTAGATCCCTGTTCCTGTAGTACAGTCAGGTACGGACGGCCGTGCTTGTCTGGTATTTTAATACCTGGCTGCTTCAATTCAGATGTCATTCCAGAGCTATTAACATTAGTCAGAAATAGCTGGAATGATAGCTGTAGGCATTCTACCATTTTCAGGAGGGAGATTGGTTCTTGGGAAGTCCTGAAGTGTGCAAAGCCACAATATAGTATTTCTTCTAGACATGATTTCAATTACAGGACCTGGTTATCAGTCCCCATTGGCATTCTTCATAATCATCTGCTGTACACAAAGATGCAGTACCATTAAAATGACATTATTATTCATGAATATATTTGAAAGATCTCATTCATCATACATCCCTTAGAAAAACTAAAATAACAAATATATCATTTTTCTGGGATGTTACAAATTGGAATCATCATGACTAACCATGGTGCTTTGCTTATCAAAACACTTATTTTCATTCTGCTATTATTTGGATTTGAGATCTTTCAAATGCTGTGGACAGAATGTTGCCTTAAACTACTAAAATAAATTGTGGATCTTCTGAGCCATTCTCCTGAGGCAACAACATCCTATTTAAACTGCAGGTGGGGATACCCTCTTCCCAGATAAAAGTGATTCAGTATGTTTCTATAGAGGGATTTCTGCCCTTATAAGCTCTGTAACTATGTAGTATCATCCAAAGGTCACTTGAATGGAGTAGAATACATATATATGTAGCAAGCAGGACAATTATACTAAGAGACATTCACAGCTCTGAAATAAAAGGGCAATCTTTGCAAACTATCAAAAATATATGTGCATAAAATAATTTTTTTTTCTGATAATTTGGAGAGACATACAGGGAAAACAAGCATTAGGAACAGACCTTTTGAAATAGATCTGTCTGCCTGACTTCTTTAAGATATTCTATTAGACAAAATAATTGTCAAACTTTAATCTTGATTGTATCATTGTTGGCTATCAGTTGGCATAGCTCCATCTGCACCAGCGTCACTACCCCAACACACATCCTCTGAGACCGACCTTTCAGTGCTCAGATTCCAGCCTGAGAAGGAAAGGCAATCAAGTATTCATTCAGATAAATATCATCTCATAGGTAATATTAAGGATTGGATAGATTCAAGCTATCAGTACGTATAGGAGTTTCAGTCTGTATTATTACTACCAGGAAATCCATCCATGTTTTTTCAGAATAATTTGACACAGTAGATTCAGCAAGATTATATTTTTCCAGGATGGTTTTTAGATTTCTCACAATGCAAATATACAGTCTTTTTTTTTTTTTTTTTTTTTTTAAAGGCATTATAAATTCTTTCTTGAACTGCTAAAATAATTCCCTTACAATGACTGTGAAAGTTCTATTTCACAAAAAGTGAAGTGAAAGTAATAGGATAAGCAAACCCGGATTAGAGCAATTTAGAGCACAAACCTGTATCTTAACATTGATTCTCTACCTGCTTGCTTATATTCTAGAGATAAACAGCAAATATTTATAACTTGGCTTAGCAAAGATATGATCACAAAAATCCATGTCTGCACACTACTTCATTCTTGGAGCAGTCCAGATCCAAATCTAAATGGATTTCATAGTACAGGTTTATCTATTTTAGAATAAATGAAATCTTTTCTGAAGCTGGAAGTATAATTTTTAACTTTAACAGTAATTCTCTGCCCCATTCCCCCTCCAAAAAAAAAAAAAAAAAAAAAGAGGAAATTAATCCTACTGACAAGAGTCTCAATCAACATTATTCTGTGAATGTGCACTCTTGTCTGTGGACAGGAAATTAGCCTTAGTGATATGACCAGCAAATCTGTTATATTCAGTATCCAGAGATCAGAAATGCTGCAAGCTAATTAATTCCCATATCTCTGTAATGGATGTTGCTCTGTTAATAGTGTTTTCAATAAAAAAGATGATGAAAGAGTTGATGAAGTATGCTAGAAAAGTGAAAAATGCAATGACAATAGTTATAAAAGGTACAGTGTAATATTGTGAATGCAATTTTCTCAATACACTTAATGTTCTCTATAAAAAAAATCTCATCCCGTTCACACCAGGGAAGCAGGCTATGCTGTACATGCCATCTACTGACTCCTTCAGCAGTTTAATGTGACCAAACTAAATGACTTCCCCTGCATCTCTTTAAAATAGTCCCCAAAGACATCATTTCTGAGTGGACAGCATGTATTAAGACAAAGAAAAACAGGAGACATACTGACAAATATTAGTCTTATTTATATAGGTACATTCCATAATATTCAGCATGTAAAGCTTTTTTATTTTGCCATTCATATTCAAAATAACGCAGGAAGACATCCAACTCCTAATTTATTTTCTTCTTTGTTATGCTCTGCATGTGCAAGGTGATAGTGGTTAGTGGTAAAGAATTATTTACACTTAAAAAGCTCGCTCAGAGCTGAAGTAGATTTCTAGGTTAAAGTCTTTACCATCTCAAAAATAAGGAAACTGGGAGGAGGAAGATACAATATAAATATAAACATAGATAGATAGATAGATAGATAGATAGATAGATAGATAGATAGATAGATAGATAGATAGATAGATGGATGTTACAATTTCTTCAAGGTTTTCTTCCTGTTAAATATTTTTAATATATATGTGCCAGCTCGTAAGTTGATGAGCAGACAAACCCATTTGTCTTCTGTGTCTCAAAGGATACCACTGTGTGCTGGACAAGCCCAGTCCATTAAATGTCAGAGGCACACATGTTGTCCTTCATCTTTCTCCACCTCTGATGGCCCATGTGCTGTTGAAAACCACCATATGTAAGTAAACATGAGAATAGGGAAAACTTGTTAGCTACTGAAAAAAAAGCAGAGAAAAGTGTTTGGAAAGGCTCAGCAGTGGCCTCATCCCCAGCGGATTGTACAGCTCACATGAGCCTGAGGAGGGACAGGAAGACTCTAAAGCCCTTTGCCTTCCCCCAGGGCGAACCCAGCCCCATAATTGGGATCAGCGTAAAGGATGTGCCAAGCCCGTGTTGCCATATGTCCCCATCTCGAGCTGTCCCGAGTTACCATCTGTCCCCACTCCAGCCGGGCCACTCAGGACCATCTGCTTGTTCCTGCCCTGTCCTGTCCCTTGGGGCCAGCTGTCGGGCCCCACACCTTGCCTGGAGGTACATGGGCTCCTGCCAGCCCCAGCACATAGCTGTTCAAATGGGCAGAAAGCAAGAACAGCATACTTAAAAAACAAACAAAAAACAAAAACAAATTGTTATATACATATGATGCCTAACAGTGTTACATTCTGACTTGAGAGTGGGACACTTGTTTTTTGTGCTTTTGTCTTCTATTAAGCTTTGTCATTGATATTTCTTTGAAACTGAGCTTGGATGGCAGAATAAGAACTGGAAGATGATGACCATTTTTGGGAAATGGGCCAAAAAGTTGGTGTCATGTAGGAGCTCATTTGGGAGCACAGGGCGTTTGCAAATCTGTTGTTAAACCTGTGTAAAAGCTTGGCTCCAAGTCATGGGAGTTACTGAGCTCACCTCAAACAGAGAACTATTAAAGTGGTAGCACAGAAGGAAATAACTCATCTATTGCCCAGCTTTTTGAAAAGTCTATATATAACAGAATGTATGGAAAAGATGGAAACACTTTTTAGTTCCTATAGAAAAGTCATTTCCTTGGTCACTGTGGGCGCATATCTAGATGAAGGATGTGCAGAGAATTTTCCACTTTCCAGTTGCTTACTCTCACCTCCCAGCTCCCTACTGGGACAAAATGCAGGCACACACCAGCTGTCCCTCCTTCTTCCCTCCCACCTTCCCACAATCTGCTTTTCACAGAAAAGAAAACTGGAGGTGTGGGCTGGACTGGAGCCATCATTTTTCCTACCAGGTAAGTCTAGACATAGCTTATAATACCCTGCATACCAGTTCTATTCCCTCATTTCCAATATGTAGCATATTTTTACTTACTTATACTGCAATGAGCATTTTTAAGCATTCCAGATTGATTGATGCTATGGAGAAATCAGTGTCATTATTGCTGCAAAATATTTAGGGCGGGATTGTTTCAACATTCTGGCAGTTTATTCAATAAAATACTTTCCCTGAAACAGTGGAAGTTAAAATATGAGATTTGAAATCCCATATGCATTGACGCAGATGCTATAACTTTTGTTGATTTCAGAAGGGCCAGAAAGCCACCCTGTGGTGAACATTCTGCTCAATCCATCTCTCCATGTGCCTAATACATTTAGGTGTTTCTGATATTAATCACTTTATTATTCTAGTGTTAAAAATATGGACAGCAACACGGTGCAATTCAACTAGAAAATAGAGTATTATTAAATTAGAGACACAAATAAATATTTTCCTCAATTATTTTCATGAGATTCAGGTTGGACATCTATAGTTTAGGTCACAGCTGTATACTTATTTGGACTTCATAGTAGAGGTCTTGGGAATTTGTCAGATATTCTTTTGGCTTAACAATGCACAAGGAATCTTAAAATGATTTCACAATGTGTAATAAGGAATGATGAGTTGCACTGACAAACTAAAATTCGCACTTTAAACATTAGCAACACATGTTGTTAATCTAAAAAGAAATGTATTCTTCAGTAGAAAATCTTGTGACTGTACTATGTCTACCTCAAAGAATTTCAAAGATTGCTGAAGAATACTTGAATACGAAAGTCTTTGTGTAAAGTTAGTCTTGATAAATGTGAGACTCTGTTGAAAATATCGTCTGTACTCAGCTTGTATATCATTTAGTTAGAGAAAAAAGGGAATTAAAAAATACCTACATAATGAGATCATATTTTACCATTTACTTCAGTAAGAGACACTGTAGGTAGACATCCTACAGGTGAAAGCAGAGAACTGTGACAAAATATCCCACTATAGAAAACAGTGTTCCCTAAGCCTCTGGTCAAAGTCTTTGCTTTGCTGAAGCTGGAGCCATTGTTGGTATTGGCCAAGGTTCACAAGGTGTACATGAAACACATAGCATTTGGATGTCCTGATGCCAGACCTTTATGTTGGCCGTTTGCTGCATCAGGAAGCCAAAGCAAACCCGAAATACAGCTTTTGAGTTTTGTGAGTGGCAGTGCAGGAGCAAATTGCCCAGGCATGGTGAGATAGAGTTACTCAGCAAAAAGCTTGTGGTGGGCTTTGGTGACACATGACCAGATGCTGCTGAGCCCTTTCTACTACTTATAGAGTTCCTGGGATGAGAGTGAAAAAAGGAGGAAGAAGGGAAAGAAAATCCCAAGCTCTGGTAGGGAGACTTTATCAGTTATTGTGCTTTTATGAATATGAACAGCAGGTAGTCTATTAAGCCTAGCATATTCACTTAACAATTGGAGCTCTGATAGCCATTAGAAGAAGGTCGTATTTAATAGCAGTTGACTCCCTTTCTCCTACAGTACCTTTAAAGGTTTACTTGGCAAGTCAAGTAAATTCACTTCTCTTGCACATGATGGGGAGAGGGGATAAGGAAAGGCGTTTCTTTTTGCAGAATTAGATCCCTCGCCACCCACTCCTTTCTGAATCTGAACTTCTATCTGCTAAGTCAGAATGAACTTTAATAAATGAGCTGAACTCATTAGTTATGTGAAGCTCATGCTTACAGTCATAATGATTTTAAAATGTGTGGTTGCATCTTGAAGAAGAACAGAGCTTGACATAATTTCAGTTATCAAATACTGGTAATTGACACAGAGACAGGCTGTGCTTTACACTGGGCTATAATTAATCCACTTCAGTGACCTCAAAGGCTGCACTTCTGAGAAATCTACCACTTACGTTTTGATTCTTTGTCAACTACTTCAGCAGACATAAATTACAAATGAGGTACTAATGAAGTATTTCATCACCTGTTTACCTTCAGTGATCAGTTTCCTTACTCTAATTTACAGGAGGCACAATTTCTTTTTAAGCTACTGTCAGCTGGAGCTGCCTTTTACTCAGAGAAGCTATAAATTAGCGCATAGCTGTGCTTACCCTTGCTAGCTCTTTGTTCTGGTTTTAAAACACTCCAGCATGGGAGGAAACAAGTTTATGCTTAGAAACTGATATACAAGAAGAGAAAAAAAACGTATTTTCTCCTTGTCTTTTCTCCTTTCCTTTAAAGATTCACTGAGTGAAATGAAATTCTCCACCATTATAAATAGACGAAATCCCATTGTGGTGAGTGCTTCACCCAGCAAGGAATTGACTGATCCTTCCATATCATCAAGCACATGGAGTGAACTTGAGGTATATGTCAAAGAATCACTATGGCATGCTGTGGCATTAACACAAAAATCCTCACGTTTCACCTGTGATGTTCGCCTAGCTGAATTTCATGCAAAATACTAGGGCTCAGTTTACCTATCCCAGGGAAAATCCTGGAGAATGGAATAATGTGGTTCATCAGGAAGCAACAACAGTCCCTGCATCATCTTCCCATGGGTTCTGCAGCAGCTTTCTCTGGGATATAGGCTCTGGAGCTTCTACCCCACCCACCTAGGTGTCCTCAGTGTATTTCTGCAGACAGCAGTGGTTCTCCTGTGCCAGTGTTTCCACCATCCTTTCTTATATTGGACAGCTGTGAGGCTCACAGTACCTTTCATCGTAATGAAATCAAAATGTCCTGCTTCTTTTAATGTAAGTGATCTATATTTTATCAGCTCTTCTAACTCAGGAAAAGAAATGTAAGAGAAAAATCTAAAGTTTTTCCAAAGACCTAAGAGAAAGGGTGAAGAAGTTTAATTATGGGGACAGCTATGTGTAATCTGTAAGTTATGTTTGACACCAGACACTTTTTTATGTGAAATGGACTAGAAGTTGAATCAGTGAAGGTATGATGAGACAGTTCATCTGGATTTCGTTGCATGTTGAGGTGGAACAGTACACTTCGTGACTAATGAGAGTAGAACTTGGTTGTTTATTTTTCGATGGGATCCTTAACTGCTCACTGAAGAAAAGAAGGGGAAATTGTTTCCAACTAGAGCAGGGGAGATTTAGACTGGATGCAAGGAATAAGTTTTGTTACAGTAAGGCTAATGAAGAACTGGAACAGGTTGCCCAGAAAATGGTGGATGCCCCATCCCAGGAGACACTCAAGGTCAGGCTGAATGGGTCTCTGAGATCTTGATGGAGCTGTAGGTGTCCCTGTTCATGGCAGGGGAATTGAACTAGAGGCCTTTAAAGGTCTCTTCCAACTCAAATGATTCTATGGTTACACTGTACTATATTTCCATGAAAAGAGAGAAACAAAGGTAGTCTCACATGTCCTGGAGCAAAGTTAAAGCTACAAGTACCTGCATGAGGGGTCTCAAAGATGCATACTTGAATGGTGTGTCCCAAAGGTGGAACTGCACAGACCATGCTCCTTAAAAGGTTTCTCTTTAAGCCCATTTATGTATCCAGTCCCAGATATCATAGAATGTGTAAGTCACATTGAACTGGTAAAATCATATTCTGAAATCATTTGTTTCTGGGACTGTTTTGCTGTAGGTTTTACAACCTGCAGTGCTGAGGGTGCAATTGAGACAGCTCCTCCATATGCACTGAACCCTGGCCACCCTTCTCCAGACATCTCCTGTTGGAAGCCCATTGCTGAGATTCATTGCCCTGCTTCAGTCAGGACTTGACACATGATCATTGCACTGCAGGAAGTATGGGAAAATAGAAGGCTGTGTTTGTTTTCTGAATGTCCTATTTCCTCAGTTCACCGCATCACCTCTTTCTCTTCATCTCTCAGCAGAGCTGATCTCTCAGACTGCTAAGGGCTGATCATGCTTGGTGCAACAAATATGCATATCTTGAGGAAAAAAAAGCATCAAAATCTCAACCCAAAAAATGTCAGGAAAGTCCTCACTTACTAACACTTTCCATAGATTTTCATAACTAATTGCTTTGCTATGTAAGGGGAAAAACCATTATTACCATAGCAACTGTCACAACACATAATATTGAACACTTCTTTAAACATGCAGTACTTTTTGCAAGAACAGACACATCATGATGAGTTTTTAATTATTATTTTGCAATTTTTTAACTGTTGTAAGATGTGTGCAAAGGGTCTAATCATGCTTTTTGTTACTGATGAGATTATATGTTTTGGTGTTATTAAAGAAAATTTTATCTAGAAAAAAAGTAAATTCACTTTCTTGAGGGGAAAGCAATAATGAAGATTAACTATACAGAGGGGAGGTTTAGGCTACATGTTAAGCAGAATTTTTTTGTTCAGAGGGCCCTGAAACAATTTCTGCCGAGTTGTGGATTCCCCATACCTGGAGGTGTTCAAGGCCAAGTTAAATGGGGCCCTGAGCAGCCTGATTTAGTGGCTGGCAATGCTGCCCATGTCAGGGGGATTCCAATCCAAGTTGTTCTATGACTCTGCAATTCTATCATCCTGTCATTCTATCATTCTATTATTCTATTATTATTTTTTATCATTCTATTAATTTCTTCAACTATGCCACTGTACTACTACGTATAGGTAGCCCAGAAGTGGAGGAGAAATTGTACTGACCTCAGAACAGGAGCTATTCTTTTGCTGCATTTTCATTCTATCCAGTGGCCATGAGGAAAAGACACACTTGGCCCGCATTGTTAAGTACATCTTCCCTGATACTGCTAGAGTGTGTTGCTGCTGCTGCTAAACCATGCTTTGTGCTTCACTTTGACAAGTGAGAGTAGTGCAGACTGGCTGGTAGGAGCAAGAGTCAGACCTTTTGGTCAGACTTTTAGTGGTATGAAAGTGGAGCAAAAGTTACAATATCTTTGATATGCTGAGAGTAATTTGAGGTTATCTGGGAGGCCAAGTAGGTTCTAGATCTACCCTGACAGAGAGAATCGTAAGGGCTGCTGGGAGAAGAAAGTCAGATTTAGAGAAAGTAATTAGAGCCTTGTGTGCTTCCAGGACCTTGGACAATATTAAGCACTACATGGATCTCACATTGTAATTCTCTCTTTCATGTATATTTTGTGGCCTGGTCTTGTGCAAAATTGTTATCTCTGTCTTATCCCCAGAGCTCTTCATGTTAAAGATCAACAGGAAATTCCTATTGTAGTTTAAAGTAGAAGGAGTTTGAATAGAAGGGACCTGGAATATTACCGTTTCTTTAATCTGAAGCCGACATGACAAATGCAATGGCAGCTAAACTGATTTGTCCAGCTCAAAACATTTGAAATGGTTAAAATTCCCTGAAAAGATCTGTGGACATTTCTTAAGATTCAAACACAGCAAAGAGTCTATGCTTAATTATATGCATATGTTTAAGTTCTCCACTGATGTGAAGTCTGAATGTCTTCCTTCCAAACCATAGGTTTGGTCTACCTTTTCATTGTGACTCTAGTTAAAAAAATAAATAAATCATAAATTAATAATAATAATAATATTAATAAATAAAAAAGCCTAGGAAAAGATATATGATGCAGAAGACTGTGTGTGTCTGTTTCTATTTTAATAATTAAATGCACTTAAAAATTATAATTACATAGTAATTAAGTCCTGTTCAAATAAAATACTGATTGCCTTACTTTCATGAAGTAATTTTTACTGTCCATAGTCCTGTTGCTCATATAGCTGGGAAATGTACATTTATTACAAGACAAGAATTATCTGAAAGGTAAATTTCATATTAATGGAACTGATGTGCTTTCTTTTAAAACATCTTTGGTTATTTCATTGCTTACCATAATTTGAGACTTGGCTGCGTAACGAGTGTTGCACTTTGGCAATTGCTAAAATGGTCTGTGTGTGGTCAAGACAGCTGTGTCTGTTGTTACTGAACATAATGCTGACTTAAGTAACCAGTATCCGCTTCAAGTAGGATTTCAAACCTTTTTGCTTTCTTTCACTAATACCAGGTTACACAGACAGAGAAAAGGGGGGCCAGTGCTGACCTGTCTTCTTGTTGTTCTGCAAATCATACAGCAGGCAGATAGAGCATGAACTGATTGCAATCTCTGCCTTCAAACCTTCAGTGATGAACAACAGCTGAGCGATTTCAGAATGTTGTGTTTTGGGGTTCATCTCCCCATCTAACAAAACACTAATCCTCAAATGACTTCAATTTCCACTTCCAAAGTGTTCTGAAGAAATCTCGTGCTGTCTGGTGCAACGCTTTGGTCTTCGAGCTGCACAGAGGTGGTCTGATCCCTATCTCGCTGGGAACAGGGAAACAGTGTCACCTAAGTCAACATGTAAGTAGTATATACAATATCTAAACTTGGCATGAGAGGAAAATTGCCCCATGATTACGCCACTCAAGGAAGTACTTTTAAAACTAAGAAGAGAGATGGGGATCAAACAGATATGAAGGGCTTTAGGGCAACTGTGCCAGCTGAGGAATGCACGCCTGAACAACAGCGGGTGAGGGCTGCTGCTGTGCAGCCAGGCTGCTCCTCTGTCCATATCCTGAGCACACACCTCAGGGAAATCCCCACACCAGCGCTGCCCAGGGGAGCTGATGCCAAGGTTGCCTCTGCAGAGCCTGCCCACTGCTGGGGCTGATGGATACCAACTGCTTGCTGCGGTGGGCACAGAGCAGCTGTATGCCCTTTTCCGAGAGTAACCTCCTTATGAAAAGGCTGAAGTGGTCCCTATCATATGCATTATGCAATTCCCTATGGCTGGAGACATTCAAGATTGGATGGGACCCTTGTCAGCCTTATCTGGTGATTGGCCACCCTGCCCATGGCAGATGGGCAATAAGGACATCTCCAACCTTAGCCATTCTATGGTTTTATGATTTTATATGTAAATGATGATGATAACATGTACAAATTAGATGCAGATACATCGCTTCAGTGGATTCCACTCTGCAGAATCTGGTTTCTATCAGCAGAGTGCATGAATGGGGTTTCTGCAGTCTAAAGAAACCAAGATGTGATTGCTTTTAAAAAATGTACCTACTGATACAATGCTGAGAGAAAACAGGAAAGTGCTAAGTATTTGAGCCTTAAAATAACATTGCTTTTTCCAGCCATGAAAGATTTGAGCTATATCTTCTATTGCACTCACAAACATTTAGCTATTATTCAGGGAATATGACTGTTGAGATTTATTCCAACACATTCCAGAACACCCTTGTAAGATGAGATCTAACACCAAATGAACAAAATGTCCTACAAAAACCCTTTTTTTAACCAAATAGAAAAATAAAATAAAATAAAAATAAAAAATTCAAGACTTGCTTGAAATTAATCCTTCAAGGTCATTTGGGATGAAGCTCTTTAAACATATATAAAATGACTAGGTAAATATGTATCTCACTGTGAAGTTCACATGCATACTCCTGTGAAGTGCAAGCATGTCCTTATTTTACACAATGTTGATTCATATACAATAAATATATTTTGAAAGGTGATGCTGATGCTACTGTCTATAGTTTTTAAACATTTGTGTTAACAATTACAGCCATGCTAATATGTGTGTGAACAGTTTAAAGAACTGTTTTTTTTTTTCTCTAAACAAATAATGCAAATAATTTCTGTGTTAGAAGAGGCATAAATCAGCTTTTTTTTTTTTTTTGTCGGTTTCACTAGACCTACCGCGATTTGCACTAGCTGAAAATCTGGCCCTCATTTTTAATCCACAGATATACTCCGTCATTGCAGTTTATGTAAACATGAGATCAGCCAATGCTTTCAGACTGAAATGAACTCCTTGACAGTTCAAACTGAAACTTCAGTTTTAAATCAGAATTTTGCTGTCTTCATTTATCTTACAACTGATCACAAGTAGACATGAAGTATTACTGGGTTTTGTGGTATGGTTTTGTCTGGGGATTTTTAAATGTAAGTGCCCTGTTCTTGTCCAGACATAAAAATTTAAGTGACCCATTAAAAGTTAACATGGCTGTGTGTACTCGTCCTAATAAACTTTGAAAGAGCATTCTGTAATAGCCCAAACAAATCCATCGTGCAGCAGATTCTCATTGTTTGAGTCAATCTGCATTATAAACTTTGTATGTCTTTTAACAAATTAGGCTATTTTCAAGTTATGGGAACACAGGAAAAAATAACAAATAGGTGAATTTCTGCTTCTGTCCATAATTTTGAAATGCATACATGAGATTGGACAGGATTTGTCTTCTTTTAATGTGCAAGAACCAGCCCATGAGAAAACTGAAATAAAACAGTAATTCACAACTGTGATTTCAAACTCAGGTTTTTTATACACAGTGTCAGTATTATTAGTTTTTTCTTACATTTCCCCGAGTAATTCAAACCACTGTGTAGTCAAAGCAGTTAGAAACATAGATTTGGTTCACAACTGCACAGTTACATAGGAAAGAAATGCATAAGGTATTTAACAGTGGGTAGCAAAAAATAGTTAATCCACTTTAAACTATTGGGAGAATTTCATTTGGCAAACTGGTCATACTGGAATTTGACCATATGCCACCAACACCTCCATGAAATGCTCTGAAATTCAATTTTTCAAGAATGAAACAGTTGACTACTGTATTGAGAGGTGGGAGCAGTGTAAAATAATAAATGGTACAGAAAATAGCATGAGGTAAAAACTGAATATAATAATGACTGTATTACCACATGTTCTCAAAGTACTTTCTATCCCAGGATTTCAAAATGAATTTTTACACATGTACTGCTATAAGGGAGGGAAACATTATGCCGGTGTTACAGAAGAGTAAACTGAGGCAAAGCGACTTTACACCACTTGCTTTAGGCAACACAGATGGTTAATGGGAATGTAGGGAATATAATTAGTAATTCTGGATTATACTGAGCTATTTAAATCACAAGTCTTTTTTCTCTCTGAGGTGCTTCTTATTAGTTTAGGGCCTGGTTTGGAAATATTCATATGAAAAGCTGTAGACAGAAATGTATAAAGTTTTTCAAAAAAACTGTTCAAGCCCAAAGAGAGTTTGGGTCCCAAATTGCTGAGAGCACCTGGGTCTGAGACTTGTGAAGCCAAGCAGAGATGAAGAATCCCAGGATGTATCTCTGCACTAGTACAGCACAAAGGTACTTGGTCCTTCAAGCACCCAGCACTCAATAGATATGCTCATTATCCTTGAAGCTTTCTCACGTGCTGAATAAAGGGAGCTAAGATGAGACACAAGATCCCATACAATATTTTATTTCTGGGATACACCATATGCATTACTATCTCTAGACAACTGTCCTCTACAGTGGCCTTCTGTTGTTTAGAAACTGAAGAACGAGATTCACAGATCCCTCCAGAGGCATTGCTCTTCATAGAATAATAGATGAGCTGTCATTAAGAACCAGTATGGAAAAATAGACTTGGCAGTTCTAACCTCAAAAAATTGAGCTTTGAAACTTTCCTCAGTTTTGAGGTTTATGGTATAAATACAAAAGCAAAGATTAAGTTTTATAGGTAGTTTACCAGACTAAACATAGTTGTGAAAATTGCTAAAAAAGAAAGATTCCAAACATAGCGACAACCTCCGCAGTGAAAACAATGAAATTTTGGAACTGCTGTCTACCAGCTCCACCACATGGCAAGGAAGTAATTTACAGTTAAGTTACTGGACAGAGGATAATTTAAAATTAAAATTATAGTCTGCATTTTTTAACAGGCAATGAGGGAGACACAGAAACTGAAAACCATGACAAATGTGCATAAGAAGTCAAAATTGACTTCAGAAGACTATAAATCATGGCTTGTCAGAGCAGATATCCCTATTTAAATAAAAGGCTGTCTCTCTCTCTGCCAGGTTGGAAATCATTTTTTCTTATGTACATGTAGGACAGTAAAACTTGATTTTTGCTCTGGAGCTCCTGTACGTGACCATACTGTGTTTAATCATTACTGGACAATGCCCTGGCTCAGGCACAGATAGGTAAGACCATGAAAAAGCTGTGGTGTCGCGTAGTTCCTTTTCTGCTATGCCATGAGCCCATTAACCCTTGGTCTCTTTGTGCCCTCATGTACTTGGGAAGGAGGAAAAGAGGACAGTTGGCAGATGCTCTGGCCCTTCTCATTTCACTCTCCCTGGAGATGAACATCCAACCATGAAGGACAAGTATTTCTGCTCTCCTTTGAGGTGCACACAGCTGAAATCCATCACTTCCATGAGAGAAGTGTTTTCTAGTGGGAGGGACAGAACAGGTCTTTCTTGTGAGAAAATAAAAAAAAAGTTTTAAGTTTTAAATTCTTTTGACAGCAGAATTTTTCTTGATTGACCTAAGTCATGCTGCCTGGAAAATGAATAAAGTCTAGTTTGTGTAATGCTATGAAACTCATATTTGAAAAATGTTGCTTTGTCTGCAGTGTTCACTGGCTGCAGTGTTCCTCAGCACCTACACTTTTGAAATTGCATGTAGGTTGTTCCAAAAGTAAAGCCTCTCATTTATTTCCATGGAAATTACAAAAGATACAAAGAGGACAACAATGCTATTCAATAGAGCGAATTCGCAGCTACAAAATGCTATTTTTCAACATAGTCACCACCATCAGACAATGCACATGGATGGGCTGATAGAGATTTTCTTCATTTTGTGGTATGACAGCTGTGCACACCCATCAGGAAATAGCTTGTGTTTCACACTGCTGTTGCCACTGCTAAAACACACCAGCCACTGCCTGACTGCGCTCACAGCAACTGTTTGTTCTCCATAAAGCTCAACAACTGTCAATGAATGTCAGTGAGTGACATTTTTTCTACATGGAGGAATTCAATCACACACCTTTGCTTCATACATGCTTCCATATCAGAAGCCACTCTGTCAGACTGCCCCTATACTGTCATAAAAAATAAATAAAAATAAAATATATTTTAAAGTGTAAGCACAATTTCATGTTGGTATTTTGTGTCTTCATAGCTCTAAATTTTTAATATTATCTCAGAAAGGACATTCTAATTCAATATTCAATTTGTTTATGTAGATCATGATACAAGAACTGTCTTGAGCTATTTTCTGGTATTCTCCTGAAGATTTATGTGAGAATTCAGAGGATGTAGAGAGCTAGTATCTGAAGTGGCATGGGCTTACCAGAGAAGACAAGCAAAACTTGAATTTCTAGATGTGTCTAATGCAAGGCAGAACATATTCTAACTCACATCTCTGCAAGCAGAGTTTGTATGGTCATAAAGGCATGGGAAGGTGTTGGTGAGACAGAAGATGGGACAAATAGGCTATGGAGAATATTGGGTTTTGATCACTGTTCTTTTGATCTCAGGATGTATCATACTATCCTGGACACAGATTTTCAGTGCATTCAACAGTTGTCTGTTTTTCTAGGCAGTGATTTTTCATTTACTAATCATTCACAAGTTACCAAGAAATAAATAGCCTCACAAACTTAACTAATATTTGCTTTTAGATAATGCAGGAGAATTTGCCCCATGGGAGGTAAAGCAAGAAAGCACACACATATCAGCAAAGGTAGGTGTACTTTCAAATCTGGAGATAAGGACTTGAGGATACAAGTGGCCACAAAAATTAAAATATTTTAACATACAATTCTAACATGTCAAATTAAAGAAAAGCACAAAATCATTCTAGTTACAAAAAAGATTGCCTGTGGAGGATTCAGATCAAATCATGAGTTTAATTTTTTATTGTCATCTCATTTTAGACTCCTTGCTATGCTTGGAGATTTTTGCTGTGAAGTCACCTTATTTCCCTTCACTGCTTTTTATTGAGTTTTCCTGTGAGCTTTCACATTCTTCCTACACTCTTTGATATTTGGAGTTATTTTAAAGTTTTTTAAAAATTGTGATTTAATTGAATTAATTATTCTAATTTTTACTGTGAACAATTTATTTGTGTTGATTCTTTTTAGTTCTATTGTAGGATAAAATACAATCTCATAATATGGAGAAGGGTTAAAAGAAAGAAGAGGCTCTGTACTTCAGCATAGCAGTCCAATTTTCAAAGTACAGTAATCACTATGATGGATGTGGGAAGAGAAATAATGAGCCTCTTTGCTTTATTTCTTTTCAGTCCAGTTCATCTTTAGGAGTGGAAAGCTTGAAGCTTTTCAGACAAAATCATTCTTCACATCCCTCCTTGATAAAATTCTTAGCAGTCAGCACAGATTTAAGAAGAAAAAAAAGACACTGCCTGTCCTGTTTCTCAACATTTGGAAAGTTTTAAGTAGTATTGCAGGTGAGAATATGGTCAGAAATATATTTTATTTTTCATAATTTCTCTCTAGATTTTAAAATGAAAAATATAATGTTGGTTCTAACATCTGAAAACCTTCTGGAACCCTTGAAAAAAACAAGCAGTGAGGCAAAACAGAACATACAAACTATATTTTACTTATGCAGATAAGCCTTGTGTGAAATCAGAACTTGATTTTTGATTAAATGCTCACAGGTGATTACATTTACAGTGCTGGAATGCTGTGATGTACTACAATATATAATAGACCAAATTCAGAATATTCATAGTCTGAGTACTAAAAAAGTATGGAGCTAAAACATATAGGGAAAATACTGAGCAATGTGGGGAAAAGGCAGGTCCAGATTTGTATTTCTCCCTTAACCTACTTAATTCTAAGTCTAAGAGAGCTGTAATTCTGACTGTCATACAGGAAACAATGCAAAGTGCTTTTTTGAATAAAAAAATGTTCCTGCTGCTTTTTCAGTGGATAGTTCAGTACAAGCAGAGCTGCTACAGTGAAAGAGAAAATTGCATTTTGAAGGTCAAAACCACAATGTAAAAGTTTACCTTTCAGAATTTGTATATAAACACAAACAATGAAATGCTAAATTGTAAAAGCAGCATCATAAAAAGAGCTTCCTGAGGTATGTAACGGGCCCAATGCAGCTTTTCTTCCATTGAAATGCTTTTAGCCCTTCTCCCACCGGGAGGTGACAAGCTGGTATTTGGAAGACGCCTTTATCAAAGGAGCCTGCTGTTACCTCCAAACTTGATGCTGCTATTGTTGGTTACAAGCAGGCTGGATACTCTCACAGCTAATTGCTGCAATCTGTCATCTCTGAGATTCAGGGACTGGCTTTTCTTTAAGAGATGTTGGTGTTTCCCCAGGGCCGGCTGTAGGTCAAGTCTTCAGAGCTCAGAGCTTGCCAGCAGCATGCTTGGGCCACCACAAGTTTGTTTGTGGCTCTGGGATCCTCCAGTCCTTGAAAAGGTAGTTCAATTTTGACCTTGACAAAGCCTCTGGTGAAAAGAGATGAGATGAGATGAGATTAGGGGAAGCAAAGGCCAGAGCCTTTTTCTGAGACAACAGACACAGGCCTGATTGCAGAGGCAAGTGGGAGCCCAGTCCATTCAGTAGGACAGGGGGAATTGCACGGAAAGGTTAGGCCATGGCTTCTCCTCAAAGAAGTTTTGGATGCCCCATCCCTGGAGGCATTTCAGTCCATGTTGGATGGGGCCCTAGGCAGCCTGATCTTGTGGGTGACAGTCCTGCCCACAAATGGCATTTGAGAAAGTCTTCACCCCAAATATTAATGTGCTTGCTGGGAAACATAAGGAATCGGGAGACAAAATGAATAGCCTTGGAATAATGTTGAGGCCCTTCAGGTACACAAGGATGACCCTCCCCTGGGACACCTGATCCCAGAGGAACCATGGGTCTGTGCACACCAGCTTTGAACAGGGAAACTAGAGGCATCCAAGAGTAGCCCAATGGGCAATAGGCATGAAAATATTATCTCATTTATCCAGAGAAAAAGCTTTCACTGAGCAGTGTTGCAGTTTTATCCATTTGCAAGAGACAATCCCGCAGTGACATCCAAACTGCAGTTATGACAGGGATATGGAAAATCCACATATTCTCAAAGCAATTTCCATATTCTTAGCATATGGCCCATGCACTGAGCCCTTATGTGGGTCAATGAGAGTTTCTCATGCAGAACGAACACAGAAATCATGCACAGCCTGTGCCTGAGAGGGGGCATATGCCTGGAATAGCTAAATATTTTAACGGGAGAAGCACAATTTGACAAAGGAGCTAACTGCATAAGCCTAGGCAGGTTTTATTGAGGACATTAATTTACACAAGCTGTATGATTGTGTTCTCATGAAATCTGCCATGCATAATTACTAAAGATGTTAATAAATAGTCAGCAAATCAGAACAGCTGGTTATGATGATATCCAGCTTTTCTAAGAAAAGCCAGACTTTAACCTCACCACCATTAATATTGTGAAACATATTCTGGCCAGTGCATGTGATGGGATATCCTAAATAGATGGATATCCATTGCACTCCCTGTCCTGGATAGTGCAAAAGGCCTAAGGTTGGCATTTTCTTTGATGTGGACCTTCCAGCATAATTGCCTTAGTTGAAAAAATAAAACCCAAAGCAAATCCCTATAAATGATGCAAAGAGAGAAAGGTTTTATGTTTTCCTTTGAAGTCACATGAGATGTTCAGATCCAGAGATTGATGCTGCTTGAGAATGTGGCTAGCATGTAGTTGCAGTCAGTTTTCACCACTTCTTTGATAAGAGTGATCAGTTGGGTTCATATTAAAACCACAGAAATTATTCTTTTTTTTTTTTTTGTATGATATGAGTTTTCCCAGCTTATGTAGCTTAAAGCTATTTCTCTTACCTTCACCTTTTCCTAGTTTCAGCTAACATATATGGAGATCAGTCCTCCAGTGAACTGTGTATTGCAAAGGCCAGTAGTCTTCTGCATTTCCTATTCTATTAATTACAGATATGTTTATTCTGAATTTTCTCTTATCCAATCACATTTCTGCAGAGCTTCATGTTCCTCTGCTTAATATGCTAATGAGCCATGCTTAGTCAGATGCAGTTAGGGAAGTTCTGCCTGTCAGTGTATATTACATGTCAGAAACCTGCTACTTTGGATCAAAACCAAAACAGGGGATAAAGTATTGCTGTGACTGGCTGGCAGCTTGGCACCTGGGGAGGACTTAAATTTCCTCAGCAAATAAGGTCTGACATTATGTTCATGGACTAGCGCCCACATGAGCATCACACCGAGTCCTCTGTGGATGCAGGTATCCTGCTATCACCCTGACAGGTTGTCATTCCCAGTAGCTGCTTTCCAGCTCACACAGTCATGAGCTCCCACTTCCCTAAATTGCCCTGGTGCTAATTTCCTCTACATCTAAAAACAGATCAGATGAATTGTCTGTTAAGATTTTATTTATCTCCACTAGTTAATACAGAATCCCTAGCTGAGATGCAGATATCTGTGTTGTGTAAGACAAATTCTATTACAGTCTCCCTAGATCAAGGAATATTTAATTACATATACAAAGCAAAAAGCACCCAGCAGAAAAGCTAATCTAACACTTTTGGCACTTATTCTGTCTGTTGGAAATCGAGGCAAGCGTCTTTGATCTATCTAGACAGATGGGGGCTGCACTGCTCAGTATCCCAAGTGCCAGGAAATCCCTACCTGCCGAGGCAACTGGGTTATCACTTACACTTGTCTTCTATAACCATCCAGTCCAAGGAAGTCCAAGGACACCATAAAAAAGCCACAAACAACTTCCCCCCCTTGGTTTGACCCATAGAATCACAGAATTGCAGAACAGTTTGGGATGGAAGGAAGCTAAAAGTCCAACCTCTCATTTACTTCTGGATGACCTCTTGGATGTATTTAAATACATATCTATGTATTTATAAACCTGCATTGCTGAAGTCAGTGAAAGCTTTTTCTCTGGTTAAAGGAGAAAATATTTTCATGCCTATTACCAATTGGGCTGCTCTTGGCTGCCTCTAGTTTCCCTGCTAAAGGCTGGTGTGCACAGACCAGTGTTTCCTCTGGGATCAGATGTCCCAGGGGAGGGTCATCCCTGCATACCTAAAGACACCAACATAGTCCCAAGACCTTTCCTTTTTTCTCCTCATTCCTCATGTTTCCCAGCAAGCACATTAATATTTGGGGTGAAGTCTTTCTCAAATGACATTTGTGGCCTCATCAGGTGCAACTCAGGCAAAGTAATTCAGTGCACAAGAAGACAAAATGTTTTCAGCTCACTTTCATTGTAGGACTCATCCTGTGTGAGTCAGTTGTGCAGTTCTCTCTGCAGGGAGAAATAAACATCACCTCATGACTATTCATCCTTTCTTTCCAAAAGAAAAACAGAACGTAACAGAGAAATTATCATTCGGATGCACAGTTATTCAGTTTAGAAATTACTTCAAATCCTGCTGTAGAAAAGCTCATATTAGGGTTGGATAGTAGCCCATGATTGAAGAGCCAATATCCTGAAAGATGGTGTTATTAAGAGATAGCAGTAATAGAAGAAAGCATAGCTATGAGGTGGACAAAAAAAAAAAAGGCAACATACTGTAGTTTAATGGGTTGAGATGGAACTTTTGTGAGGATTATTTTTTTCTTCTTTAAAAATGGTTGTTTAAAAAAATTTTGGAGATGGAATCATTAACACTGGGAACAAGTTCTCAGTTATAAGTCCTCAGCAATGATCTGTGAAAATGTGCCACTTTGCCACTTTTCCATTAGGGTTTTAAAGTTGCCCTAATACTCTCTAGTCCTGTAGTATTTCAGGTTCTTTGCTTAGCTGACCCAACTCAACAAACTAAAATGTTTTCACACTTCTTCTTGCACACTTTACTTCAATGTTGAGTTCTTCTCCTGAACCTCTCGGAAAACATTAGCAGGAAACATTTATATTAAAATAAATATTTGTCACCTTCTTAAAATGCTGCAAAAAAACCTAAACCCAGCAACTGTCCTCTTAGTGTTCCAGAACCCGAAGATGACCTGGAGAGCTCTTTTGTTTTTTCATAGGTGAACCTCTGAGACAGATCTCCCTATAGATCTCCCTAGCAGCTGTGCTGCTGTAGACCTTCATCTCTTGGCAGCATACAGATGTACTCCACACAGATAAAAGGGGAGATTGTGCTTCTGAGTCACCTCTTCTCATTCTTTTTGACATTCTGCTGAAAGGAACAGGCATGGCAATATTGTGGGGTGGTGACTGTTCATCAGGACATGGGTGAAATCATCCAATTTGAGATCAGACAAATCCAAATGCCTTATGCTGAAGTAGTCTTAAGTTTCATGTTCTTGTTCATTTGGGTTATTGTACCTCTGTGCAAAATAAGTGAAGGATGAACAGAGAATACAGCAGCATGTGTTTGCACTGCCTTTTTACTGATGCAAATGATGATGCAAAGTGAAAGGCAAGGGTAAATTATGTACCTTAGGGCAGGTTGTGGGTATTTACACACAGTATTGATTAATTACTGACATAAACAGCCTGATTAACTGTAGTGAGATTATAATCAGGTCTCAAGCCTTTTGTTTGTGCAACAGTAAATCAAAGGAAAAGGCAGAAATTAGATCTGAATATTTCTGTATGTCTGTATATAAACATACAAAGTCACATCCCCACAGAGGAGGTAGAAAGGAGGAATAAATATCAGCAGGGAAAGCCTGTTGGCTTTCCTCATGTTATCAGATGTGTGGACAAACCTGTGATTTATTTTCCATATTTTGGATGCAACCAGTCAATGTGTGCAGTGCAGCTGTGACATAAAACTTCTTTCAAATAGAGCTAATGCTAAAGAAAGATATTGCAAATATGTGACCTGTGTTCTTGTTTTGTAAAATATTTTTCTAATTTCATCGCTCCAGGATAAAGCTTTATGACTTAAGCCAGAATTGTTGAAAAATGTTTCTGCTTTGCTACTGCAGGCAAAATCTGTACAGAATAGGATTTATAATATATACAAACTCTCAGACAGTTCCTTTAAACTTACGGAAACTCCTATAATAGAGTTTTACTGAAGTCCAAAATAAGTCATGGCCAAGGGTTTTGCTGAATCTGTTGAATTCTAAAGCAGGCCTGGGTCTCGGCATGATTTTCCTACTGTCTCCTGAACAAAAACTGCCTTATATTCCACCCAGGAGCATAACCTATAAAACTCGCACAATAAGATGTATAGAAATCCATCTCTCCCAGCCTAATGAATTTAATCAAGATCAACAGTTGTGTGAGATCAGTTTTGGCAGAAACTTGTGCAGGTGCAGATTTCTATTGTTGTTCAGTCAAACTATCGAACAGGAGTTCTCTTATGCCTGAGTAACCTCTACCTTTCTTTCTGACATTTTAATGAGTGAGTGGCGTATGTTTTAGACACAATTCTATGCACAATACAAAGCATGCACACCATGACAGACGCAAGAGGAATTCATGGGGTGGTGGGGCTTTTTTCCTGAAATTTTTTGAAAGGCAGCATGACCTACAGCTGTTTTAGCTGTAGATCTTGAATAACAAGGACATTGCCTGGGCACAGAGCGTGTAAAATCAGGAGAAAAGCTATGAAAATGGCTATTTGTCTGACAGCTACTTCTTCCTCTCAGTGTAGGTGTAGTGCTGTATACATTGTTGCTTGCACAAGCCAAAAAAACGATCTGACAGCTATCTCCCATTTTCCTACTTGCAGTTCAACACTGTCCCTACTTGCAAACGGCTCTTTCTCACTACCATTATGATGTACCTGAGCCAGTCTTTCTAGATGCAATAGCAGAAGGCAGGGTTTTGGCCAAAACGTCATTTTTCTCTTGCTCCATTTTGCCTTTGCTGGGACTTGTCTGAATTAAATGCCCTATGGGGTTAGGACAGCCTCTCCACTGGAAAATACTCAAATGTCCTATTTAGCATTGATATCAACAAGTTCAAGACAAGTGTTTTTCTCATAGCAACTTCCCTTCTGAGGACTACAGCTCCCTCAGTGTTACCCAAAGCACTCATCAGTTGAGTACATACTGACTTATATGGAGGCACAGGCTAGGGCTGGCCTGCATATGTACCCTGTTCACAGCCAGGGACTGATCCAGAGCCCACCAGAGAGAGTGGAAAGATTCTCATTTACTCCAGTGAGGTCGGGATCAGATCCCTGTGGAAAAATATGCTTGCCATGAAATACATACAGGAAAATTCCATTTATAGGGGAGTCAAATGAAATGCTCAAATTGCTTCAATCCATGAACAAATTGCATTTCTACTTGTAATGAATTTTGTCTTATAGGCCCCACTCCAGTTAGGCACTTCAGCACCTGCGTATCTTTTAGCTGATGAATAAATCTCTCAGACAGTGTGACCAGGTTGACAAATGTGGGAAGAAATGGAGGTTTTCTCAGTGAAAAACAAGCAAAGCTTATTTATTTTAGTCAGAAATATATCAGTATTTTTGTAAGTAGCATGTGATTAAAAGAATCCTAATGTTTTCAATCATGCATTCATTGCCTGCATGTTTAGGAAATTAGTTCAAATTTTAATATGTAGCTATATGAACTAGTTCTTTACTAGAAATGGCACAATTTCATCTTTTCAGCTAATATTCTCCATTTTTCTACATGTGTCACAGTTCTTTAAAATAACGTTTAGTCATTGCATTTTATAGTATGCCTTGCTTAATAAATACATAGGAGAAAACTAAAGCACAATTCCATATTCAGCTGTTCACAGATGGCATCTTATGTTGACAAAATCATCTAATACAGCTTTCATCGGACTCATAACATTTTGAGTTTATTTCTCAAGCACATAGAGACCACTTCAGGGCCACCTGATAGCCCAAGTTTCAGATTTAGAGAAGTACACTGTTCATTTATTTTTATCCCCCAACCGCGCAAGTAAACCTCAAAACCGTAGGCTGAGTTAGTACAAGCATTTGAACTTCCCAGTGGTTGCTGCTATATAAATACATAGATATGTATTTAAATACATGCTGCCCTCACTCTGCCCCAGACAGACATCTGGCCAGTTCCCATCTGCTGACTGTGACCTGAAGCATTTTTCTCTCTCTCATTAGTTTGGGCTTTTGCTGAGGTTCAGTAGCTCACACATGCTGATCCATCAGTTGTTTTTATTGGCAAACAGGTCCATCATTAACAATCAGATACTATAGCATCTGCTAATTTAAGTGGGACCCACATCCTGTTGTGCATTAGGTGTTTAGCAATGTGGGCATTTATCAAAAAAAAAAAAAAAAGATTAAGTGAAATACACGTGTGTAATATTAAGGATATTTCAGGCTATAAATAACACATTTCATTTCTCTTCATCTTTAAACTAGCATATGTGTTTTACCATGGGGAAAAATTCTTCTAAATCTTTCTGGATAGTTTAACACTGGAAACCTTGGTCAACACAATGCTTGTCTGTTAAAATCATTTGCCTGTCTTTTTGTGCTGGGTGGGCTGCCCCTGCCAGCCAACACAAAAGAAAATGAAGACTTTGAAGGCAGCAGCACTGGTGCAGCATAGTTAGGTGGTACACAGCCCACATGGGTGTTTGTTTCCAGAATATCAGAATTACAGGGTAATTAATTAACTTCGGGTCAAAAATGTATTTTCAATATTTTTATGGCAGCAGAAGCAGTACAAGTTGCGTCAAACTTAGGAAGTACATCAGTGGAAGGGAAACATTTTTTAAGGCAAACTGATTTCCAGAACTTAGGTTTTGAACACAAATTTAGTGATTTCTGTGAGTTACCAGAATGAGCTTTTAGATACTGGTGTTGTTAGATTTGGCGTTGTTAGATGACATGGGCTGTTAATTAGTTGAAAACTGGTTTGTGGCACACCACTTGCAAGATGCATCCAAAACTCTGGGTACAAGGCTGGTATTTTTTTACCAATCAAGTAGTTTACTTACTTAATCCTAGGACAGCTGTCACTCAAAGAAATTACCAAATATCAGCAAGACTTGCAAAGATTAGATCTTTGAAACAATTTTCTTTGAACTATGAGAGTATAAGAAGCATAACATAAACTGTGTGAAGCAGTGGGAATGAAGGGGTTGACAGTGTCACATTCCACCACAGTC
The DNA here is from genome assembly GCA_023055505.1 of Callipepla californica brunnescens. Taxonomy (NCBI): domain Eukaryota; kingdom Metazoa; phylum Chordata; class Aves; order Galliformes; family Odontophoridae; genus Callipepla; species Callipepla californica. Next base: position 106,878,814 of record JALIRH010000001.1, on the reverse strand, counting down.
CCTTCTCCCAAAAAAGATGACTTTGGAGGATGTATTCCCTTAAGAAACTGATGGATAAGGGTTATATGGATGTGTACAGCAAACCAACCACATTGAAATGTGTCTTTATTACCAGTGAAGAGGAGAGAAGTTTAATCATCAGAAACTGAAGACCAAGCAGATTCTGGATGAAATGCCCATTGAAGTCAATGGGAAGAATCCTGCTGACTTGACTGAGATATGGAAATAGTCCCAGTATTAGACCTCTGAAAGAAATGCAAAATTTGTTTAGTTTCCTGCATTTGAACACAGTTTAATTTTCTAAACAGGGCACAAACAGTCTTGCATCTGTTTCTGTGATCCTCTCCTTTTATGAAGTCATTCCAACCCTTCTATCAGTAGACTTGTTTTAATATATTTCATGCTTAGTCTTCAAAGTAATGTTAACATCCACAGATAAAAGATTTTGTATGCTGTCCACACCGCAACTGTCACCACAAACCCAGCAATGATGACATGAGTGGATGATAAATATCCTCAAAGAAAAACTATTTTTCATGGGCAGCAAGAGAGCCATAAGCAAATCTTTGTTGTTCTCTCTCTGAGCCAAAGAACCTTTGGGCCAGCTCATGCAAGAGCAGAGCAAAGCCTCTGCTCTGATCATACCACAGGGAGCAGGTGAGTGAGGCTGGAGTGTGTGCACACCCCACAGATGATTACGTCCAGCCCCATGGTGGGAAAAAGCCAGGCATCAGCTTCTTGCAGCAAAAACACACCATCCTCCACATCAAAAAGGCACCAGGTCTGCAGTTTATAATGGGCAGATTTTCAGCGAGGGCTCAGAAGACAAATGAAGCTTTTATCTGCTTTCCAGCCCTCTGCAATAAGAGTTTACGTTAAAGCCACTTAACTGTCTAGAGTGCAGCCCTGTGGATTACCTGTTTGTGTGAATCGAGTACATTACCTGATCACATGAGCACTGGGGATAAGTTTTCTATAACTAGCTTTGCTTTGAAGGGATCTTCAGCTACTTGGGGATTCTCACAAAGAAGTGCCTCAAATGAGGCAGGATTAAGAATAAGCAATACTTCACTTTGGCTTGTGTTTCTCCAGCTTGATTTATTTAGCTTTACTTACTTACTCGGTCACTTATTTGTGTGTCATAACTGCGGGATGAGGAATAAACCCCCCAAAGTATGCAGCTCGTATAACCTTTACAGCTCCATGAGTTAAATATTATATAAAGAAGGGAGTGAAAGTCATAAAAAGAAATATCTTTTTCTGAGCTGCAATTCAAATGACTGTTAGTAATTTTCTAAGTTTAAAATAATAAAAAAAAAATAGTTTAAATATTATTTTACCACACCTTTTTTTTTTTTTTAAGAAACATTAAAAATAATTAGTTCTGCAGAACATTTTAAAATTAAAATAATGACAAGGGATGTGTACCCTATTTAAGAACACTTAAAATGTTACACTTCTTCAGGAAATTGTATGTGGAGGAGAGGAAACAGGGAAAGTTGAGCACTGAAGTCTGCACTTTGGGGGCCTGGTCCACTTTGCCCCCTTGGCTTCGATCTCTCCCTACACAGTGCCATCTCAGAGCACCTTCAGAGCTCCTGGGACCCACCCTGCTGTGCCAGGCTGAGCACTTTGATCCTTTCACTGCTGGAGGATAAGCCTACAACTGCAACCCAACACCACCACCTCTACCAGTGCTTTCCCCCACCACTGAAGACAAGCTACTAGTTTGATAGCCACCCTCCCCCTCTGGGCTAGCAGCTGCAGTACAACATGCTTCAGCTCCCTTTTTTTGCTTTGGAAACTCTGATTTTCTACTGCTTCCCAACAGCAATGTGTGGTACACAACAGCATCTGGCAGCCCCCGTGACTCTCTTCTGCTGTTGCTGGGAGGGGTTCCAGGGAAGGTGGTACAATGACTCTTGGTCCACTGAGGAGACACTTGGTTTGACAGGAGGTGTCATGGCAATCAGAAGTGGATCTGCTCACTCCAAGACCATGGAGAACTGTGAAACGCAAGTGTGTGATGATTAATTACAAGGGTCAAGCTGCCTTTCTTGTCACAAAAAAAATATGGAAATCTAAGCTTGACACTAGACAGTGGTCGGTGTGCACTTGCAGCCCAGAGGGCCAATTGCACTCTGAGCTGCATCAAAAAAGGAGTGGGCGGCAGGGAGAGATAGTGCATTTTTCCCCTCTATTCTGCCCTTGTGATGCCCCATCTGGAGTACTTCTTCCAAGCCTGGGACCTACAGTACAGGAAGAATGAGGAACAGTTGGAGTGGGTCCAGAGTACATGATCAGAGGGCTAGAGCATCTCTCCTACAAAGAGAGGCTGAGGGAGTTGGGCTTGTTCAGTCTGGAGAGGAGAAGGCTCTGGGGAGATCACATTGTGGCCTTCAGTACTTGACGGGAGCTTATAAACGGAAGGCAGAATGACTGGCCAGATTTAATGGGGCTCTGGGCAGCCTTTTCTAGTATCTGATCTAATGCCTGTTTTAGTGGATGGCAGCCCTGCCCATGTCAGGGGTGTTGGTAACTGGATGATGCTTATTGTATCTTCCAACCCAAGCCATTCTGGGATGCATCATATAGGAAGAGGAGAGAGTTCATTTCACCAGTCAGCAGGTTCGCTTTATTTAGTGAAGAATTTATGGCTTCTTTATAATGTTCCTTTAAATATGAAAACCATGTGCTGTCTGAAAACCAGCTCCAGCTCTGTGTCTGTGCCTCATCCATGCTGCTTGAATGCTTTGTGTACACGAGGCTGCTCACTGTCTCTCTTGGAAAGACATTACAGTTTTTATTTCCTTGTTGCGCTGTTGTAATAAATTAAAAAGATCATTTTGACTGCAAGTCAGTACTTCTGTATGGAAAATAATATAACTTATCACTCATCACTGGTAATAATACACTGCCTGAAGACATTCCTTTGTCAAGCCTGTTGGTGATCACTTTATGCCCCAAAGGATTATACTTATGACTCAAGATAATTCAGTTTCAAATGATATTTTTGTTTACGAAAGTACAATCTTTGTTTGAAAGAATCTGAACTACTTTCTCTAGTTACATCTTGTGACAGTCAGACACCTTTTCCTCAGAGCTAAATAAAGACAAACATCAGAGTCAAGGATGGGCTCACTGTGAGGCAGAGAAGGGCAGCAGGAAAGCAGAAGAATGAAGAGGCTTCATCTCTCTCAGCATGAAAAGATACACAACTTCCTTACAGTCTTGTCTTTCAGCTTGTTCCCCTATTCTATAGTTTTCTGTACTTACTGAGATTAAAATTTAAAGGAATTGATGTTTTTCCAAACTTCTTTCATGTGCCCCAATAAATGTAAAAAACTATTACTTTTTATTAAATGAGTTATAAATACTGCTTCTTTGAGATGGATTGTTGTTGTTTTTCCAGCAAATGCTTTCCAGTTATTTGGTAATATCTCATAAACTTAAATAAATAAACAAATAAGAAGTATTTTCTCTGGAGAGTTTGTGGTTGTACTATGTAATTAAACAGAAAACATTTGGCAGGTTCAGCTAAACAATGACGATGCTTACAAATGCTGATAGCATAAACCAAACTGAAGAAAACACATTGTGTTTGTCCATTTCATGAGGACAGGGAGGGTTTAATGGTCTTATTCTATGCTTGGATTTGGCCATAACACTCTTGGGTTTTGGACAGAGAGAATGACAAAATCTGAAAAGCTCTGAAAATATTGTAGTGTTGCCAATTAAATCTGTAAAAAGGCAGAGTTGTGTTTTGATTTGAATTTAAGTCAGCATCATGCTTTTACTTCAATATTTCAGTTGCTTTTGTCTGCAAGATGAAGATAAAATGTATCACTGAATGAACCAGACAGCACCTGATTCTCAAAAGCACAACTATAGGGGCACAAAATCTGTAATGCACATGGAAGCAAGGAGGGACTTTGCAAAGCTACATGGGTAGAGTTTGGTGTGGGTCACTGCTGAATGGCACTCAGGAATTCTCCTGGGAGGTACTCAAGCATGTAAAAGCAGATGTTAACTTTTGACCATCCTTTGTGAAGATTAGGTCTTTGATATCAAGTTAGGATAGAAAATCTACAGACAAAACAGAAATTAGGACATGAAATGCATCACTTCCCTTTGCAGAAAGAATCTGATGGGATGGATAGTAAATTTAGTCACAGTACTATGCTGACTATGCTCAGTGCATGATTAAAGCTGCTTTCCTTTGGACCACACACACATATCATCAGTCCCTCTCTCAGGAGAAATGTCTCCTGCCCACAGCCATGATGAATGATAATCACAAGCACTTTGAAGATTTACAGAACATGCAAAGAGACAACCTGAAAAAATAATTGTTTTTCCCTAAAGTGCATCTCCTCTCAGGAATATTCCAGTTTTCTGACGTTAAGTCTAGTTGTTACAAAGCCTTTTCACAAATAACTTGAATTTCTCATTACTCTAAGTCCTGTGATATTGCACCCCGGTGCAGACATCCCAGAGAAAAGACGTGGGAAGTCATGGGGTGATAGTCCTTCAAATGATGTTCTCTGACACCATGAATTTAACCTTGTTACTTGGCCACTCACAGTGTCAACACCACGGCTGCATTCTGCCTGCCTGTACTTCCCCCTCCTTGGTTGAATATCTGTGTCCATTAGGGAATTTGTTCTGTGCATGAACTGATTTGTCTGGGGAGTTACTGACAGATTTTCAAATACGATGCTTTAGATCTGACATTCTTTACCATACAATAGATTTGCAATGCCCCTACAAGTGCATTCCCACCAGCTGTTCTCCAGGGTCACTCAGTTGGGAACCTGGGCTCAAACCTATGTTTTGCTTCAACTTAATCTGGAACTTGTTCTCTTTGGAAAGGAAAATGTGCTATGTCAGAGTTGATGGTCAGTTTGTGCTTTCCTGTAAAAGTTGCAATCAGCTGGGAAGCATTGCAGCATAAAATGGTAGTAATGTAAATGTAAACATACCATGCATAGGAGTCACACAACTGAAGATGAGTTTTTGCCATGGGGAACACATGGTTTGCCAGATTTATGTGCCGTTCCCCCAGCTTAGTCCAAGGCAGGTGTTGGCTTGGTAACAACTTGCTGTGGGAATATGAGGCAGACCAATGAAAGCTGGATCATCTCCATCGTGTTGTACAGGCTGAGATGAAGCTGGGAAGACATTCAGAAGGGTCTTCTCACCAATACTGTTTATGACATATGATGTTGCAGGCTAAGGGTTTTTCTATCAGGTTACTTTTAAACACCAATTTTTTTCAATTTTATTTGAAATAATTCCTCAGATTTTGTGAGTACTTTAAAAGAACCACTGCTGACAATTTATTTTCAAAGAACAAAACTGAGACAGAAAGTATTTTATGAGAAGTATTTGTTTTCCATAGAGAATTTCAATACTTAAACCCAAAGAGGAAAAGAACTAAAACTGAAAAGATTCTGGGTTTTGGTCATAAAGCATAATATTTGGTTTTGAAGAAGTTCTCATAGCATCTCATGGGACCTGTGGTTCAGCTGCCTCTTGTTTCCAAACATTTTATGGGACAAGCTCCTCAGTCAAAGGACTTCTTTCACTGTGCAGTGTGGGCAACTACTGGTGAGTCAGTCCTCTTTCCTCACCAAGACCCAGTTTAGCAGGAAATACCACTCACAGAAAGTGACAGACATATGGCATGACCATCACAGTCCTTACAGGCCCCACTGTTGCATTTCTGATTCACAGTTTGTTGTGTTCACTGGAAAGAATTCAGATTTTGATTATTTCCTAATAACGCACAATTATTCCGTGGGGAAATAAAAACCATCTCTGATCAGTTCTAGTTAAAAGTCTGACAGATGAATTTCCCTCTATATTTCTAAATATTTGGCAGTTAAATGCAATTCTTTCTTTGTTTTAACACGTGTTTTGACAACTGATTAGAGTCAGAGTCTCGAGCATTGCTCAGACAACCCAGGGGACCAGGTGAAGTTTTTCAGCCTCTCTCAGCCCTGTATCTGTGGACTGTATTGAGTACACAAACACACCTAACCTTAGTTGGTGGGAGAACATTGGGTATTATATTTTCTTGATCAAGTCAAGAAAAAGTGGGAATGATGAATGTACGCCGGCAAGAATTCTGCTTAACTGTAGGAGAGTTTTGACAGATCAAACATATTTCTGATAAGGAAAACTAATTTTAATACAGAAACGGATGTAATGAAGGAATTCTTAAAATGTTCATAGTCTTTATGTTGCAAGTTATCACCGCTACTAACAAAAAAACCTAAGTGTTAACATGCCATGCCTCATTACAGTAAACTCAGCCATTTTCAGAACTTGAAAAATGAAATCTACAAGGTTTTTCCAGATTCTTATCAATTTATATTTGTACTGCTAATATTTTTTTGATGATGAGATCCAATGTAAGTCTGCTGTATGTCTGGCCAAAAATCAGGGTGTATAGCTTTAGGGGATTACATTGAAGAAAAAAGCTTTCAGACAGTTTTTACAGTGAGGCACTGACACAGATTGTCCAAAGAGGTGATGGATGATGCCCCATCTCTGAAGATATTCAAGGTCATGGATGGGGCTCTGAGCAACCTGATCAAGCTATAGGCGCTCCTGTTCACAGCAGGGGAGACGGACTAGATGATCTTTAAAGATCCTTTCTATCTCTAAGGATTTTATGATTCTATGATTGCCTGAGTTTTTATGTTAGCAAATTGTGGGGCTGACTATTTGCTGAAGGCACTAGTTTAGATGAAATCTCTTTGCACAGGATGCATAGAGAACTGGTACAGAATTAGAAAGTTGTCAGTTTTTGCAGCAGCCACAGATATTGCTGTGGTTATATGGCCACCATGTGGTAACACAGGAGAACTGGATTTTGCTGCTGCTTGTTTTTCTGTACATAACCTGTAGAACTGTATACTTTCTCCCAGTGACATTCCTTGAATAATTTCTTCTTTATTTAAAAAATCAGGTCAGTAAAAAATTAGATTATTTGTATTGCAGGACGTGATTTATTGTATAGGAATAATCCTCGCAATGTGACTCCCTGTATCTGCCTGAAAGAAAAGTTAATTTAAGGGGAAAAAAATCCTGTGTTACTCGCAAAAACACTGATGGATAAACAGTCAAAACCAAGACCTGTACCTCAATTTATAGACAGAAAAAGGTGATCTTGAAAATATATGGAAAAGGTATGGAAAACACACATTATAATTTAGTGGAAGGTTGTTTGATGCCTGCCAATGGTAACAGACAGGCACTGAAGCAGTTGCAAACAATGTATCGTACTTGTATAAGCTGAAAATTCTTATGTCTAAATTCCTTTGTATAATCACAAATAATGATGTTAAGGATCCACATGATGATTTTATTTTCATACAAGTGGTAACTAATCCTCATTTCTAGTGACGTAACCTGGCCAAAAGCTTAGATGCCAAGTTAGAAATAACACTACAAAGTTAGAAGTAAGTTTTGAATGATTTCCTTGATACTAAAGATTTAGACTTTCCCAGTATTGTTTCATTAGGACTCATTAGTTTTTGTGATCATAAAAACAATCACACAAATATTAACCCCAGTAATTCCAGACACAGGTAGAAATGCTGATTTCTTTTGTAATCTCTGAGTACAAGTGTACCCCGCCACACTGAAAAGCTACCTCTGGGCTACCAGCATGCTCTGAAACAGAGGATATAATTGCTGATTTGCTTTGACTTTTCTTCTTTCTTGGTTTGAAGAAAGTGAAGAGCAAATGCCAAAATTTCCATTGCCTTGTCTCTCTTGTGCTCAGGGACACAGATCCTTGAAAGAGAATTAGTGAAAGTCTGATGGAAAAATGTAAAAATGTTTCTGGACTCTCTGTTAAATATTGGCTGATACCACTGTGAGATTTATTTCATTTTAATACTCAGTCAACATTAACCTGTGCTGCAAATATTGACCTGAACTATGGCATTCTGGTAGAGATCACTTCCAGTTTGGTGATATCCCCCTATCCTAAGCATTCTGTCTCCCAGCGTATATTTAATGTAAAATGACCTTCTTATATATAATTTCCATAAATCCATTTACTTATTCTTCATGGTTTTCCTGACTAAAACTTTCAAAGGGGTTTGGGACACTAGGTCTAGACAAATTCTGGTTTTTGCCACAGAAGTTACTTCTGAGTGTAAGCAAGTCAAAGAACCATCATCCTCTGAAGACCACAGGAATGTACTTAATGCTGTATCTGCTCCATAAAACAGATTAAAAAAATCAAGAATTGAATAGAATAAAGCATGTGCTTGTGTGTTTTGACTTGGGCTCATTATACCTGAATTTCAGCTCTGCCAAAGGGGATAGTACTACTTCATGCTTATCTCTTTTTCTCTTCTTTACTTAGTTTTTAAGCTCCTTGATACAGGAAAGGTCTTTCTTTTTATTTTGGAGCTGAAATAAATGAGGCATTGATCTATCTCTTCTGCTGCTTGTAGGCACTAATAATATGAAGTATTCTAAAATAAATTCCAAGAAGTAATTGTCTATCTACTTATGTATATGATATAAAATTTATACATTTGTATGTTTAGCCCATGCTTGTCTCTGTGCGATATTTCCTGCTGACAAAGCCAAGATTGTGCTTTTTAATCATGCTTTCAGAGCTGTGCTTGCCAATCAGTGTGTCAACCTAAATAGAGTTCACATCACATTTGACGAGTATCTTTATGCAATTTAATGAAAAATATGAATATTCTAAAAATACTAACAACCACAAGGCCTTTTTGTGGCCAGGTGATATATTGCTGACTAATGTGCCTCATAGTAGAAGAATAGAAGCTACAAATACAAGAATATTTGTATCTCCATCTCTGATTTTGTACCAGGCCACTTACAAGTACTGTAATGTACAATCAGTTACTTGATGTCCTGCCTTTGAAAGAATACATTTTTAAAAATCTGTAATATATTGTCCTAAACTTAAATTTACCATCTACAAGACATCCTCCTGTCCCAACTAGTTCCTTCTGCTCCTCTAGGTCGTAAAGTGCACACGTACAAGTGCTGTTCTAACCACTAATTTCATCATCATTTGAAAGTGTTTTGTGACTCCCATTCTTTGAAGTCCAGCACATAAAATATTTCTGCAGAATATAAGATTTCTGGCAGCTTACATTCTTGTTTTTGTAAATTCTGTGCTGAAGATACTTTCTCAAACCACCGTTTGCCTGGTGAGTCACATCTATCTCAGCTTCCACCAGGGAGCACCATAGCGCTATTCACAATATCTTCGTTTCCCTTCAGCTTCACCCTTCAGTGAAAATTAAGCTTCAACTGTGGCATATTCTTCATTTTTACATGTAAAATTTATTACAGTTTTGCTTGTATGGGTCTAATTATTTACAGACAGATATCTAACAGGAGTTACGGAGTGCAGAACCTCCCAGACAGTGTAATCTTCCTTTTGTCTAATTGCTTACTTAATTCCTGTAAAACAAAACTTCCACCAAAATATTACTCCCAAGTGGCAACAGTGAATTACAAATGGTATTCTTCAATTTAAAGTTTCTGTATTAATATAACACACTTTTAAGACCTAATCCAATGAGAATCTTCAAAGACCTTTCCAACCCTTTCACAAACCTCCCCATCAACATTTGCCTAATTTCCCCAATAAGGTCTCCTAAGCTCAGCGTTTCTGTAAGCCAGACTGCTCCTCACTGCTTCTTACATTGTTTTCATCATTTTGACCACAGCACTTTTCATTGCTGTGACCAAGAATGTCGGGAACGTAGCTGCATTAGATTCTCAGGTAAGGGAACATGGACCTTAGCTTTTCTATTTTCTTCACAGTCTTCATGCTCTCTACATCAGATTTTAGCAAAACCCAATGAAATGTGACTTGCCCTTGCAAGACAAACAGCATTCCCATAGGCAGAAAGGCACCTGTGTGAATCTGCATGGGCATTAACATTACCCTGAAAAGTTCTGCTATACCAGCAGACCACCAGATAAGGACATACTGAGCATGTTCTGCAGCCAACAGCCCAGTGGCAAATGTCACATCAGAGCTTCAGATTTCTCTAGTATCTTCCTCAGGATAGGAGGATTTTTCAAACTAATGGCCAGTTCTCATGGCTTGGTCTACTAGTCTTCCCCTAGATTCAGTATGGTGCTGGAAAGGCAATTTACAAATACTAGTTAAAGAGAACATGATGGAGAAGGTATAGGGCAGAATGGCTGATACTTTCACATAAGATACTGTTCTTGAGAGGAACCATGTTTCATAGAATCGTAGAATTATTAAGGTTGAAAGAGATCATCTGGTCCAACCACCAATCCCTTTCCAATCTGTTTCCAATTGAAAAGAAACTAGCACTATACAAAAACTGTTCCTTTGAACTTAAGGTTTCTTTACCCTAAAAAACAATGAAATGACTACATGAACTGCCAGGTTTTTAAAGGAAGAAGTTGCACACGTTAATGTAAGCCTCTTATTCATCCAAGTGCAAAACTCTGCAGTTTAGAATTACATAACATATATCAAAGACAGATCTATTTTAACAGATAAGGGCTCCTTTTCAGGATGTTGAGTCATTTTTTTTGTATTCCCTGTCTGACCATTGTGCATTTGTTGATGCTGTGCTTTTCTAAATCATGAATGCTATCACAATAGGTTGAACATGTGGGATGGGAGTTAGGGGTCCCTGTCTCCTCTTGTTCAGGATTTTGAAAGCTCATAGTTAACACAGAGGAAGAAAACTATTGCTGACTTGGAGATTTCAAAATGAAGTTGTAATTATTAACAACACACACACAAAAAATCGTTTTCCTGTAGGGTTGGGAGAAACATCTGTGGATTTCTTAGCTATTTTAATCTGCTTATTCAGCACTCATAAATGTACCTGAAATGGACTAAGCAACAGATACTTGTTTTTTTTTCCTGTGTTTTTTTTTTAATTATTATTATTATTTTGTTTGTTTGTTTTTGTTTTTGTTTTTGTTTTGAACAGTTTATTTTAGAGTAAGTGCATAGACCAGCTGAATACATGGCAAATGCTTGTTTTCCATGCTGAGGACTGCATTCACCTAGCTGTACTTGGAAAAGGTTGCATTCATAAGACTAATTTAGCCTGGAGAAGAGGAGGCTCAGGGGTGACCTTATCACTTTCTACAGTTAACTGAAGGGAGGTTGTGGTGAGGTGGGAGTTGGCCTGACCTCCTTTCCCACCTGACTAGCAATAGGACTAGAGTGAATGGCCTCAAGTTGTTCCAGGGTGAGATTCGGGTTGAACATTAGAAAATAATTATTTTCCAAGAGAGTGGACAAGCACTGGAATGGTCTGCCCAGGAGTGGACAAGCACTGGAATGGTCTGCCCAGGGAGGTGGTGGAGTCACTGCCCCTGGAGGTGTTCAAGACATATTTAGATGTTGTACTGAGGGACATGGTTTAGTAGGAAATATTGGTGGTAGGTGAACGGTTGGAAATTAGAATTTGTCAGAGTTAGCGGAAAACTAACTTCCACTAACAGCTCTGAAGGTGTGAAGCAAACATATGTATTTTCAGTGTTGTCATTGTTTCAGTTTTACATAACAAAAAACACTGACATTAGTTCGTCTGCTTAGGTCACTGAGACTAGAAAAGTGGTGAGGCTCTACTGGCAAAAAATATGTTGGCATAATTACGATAACTATGTTTATCTGCAGCACCGATTCAAGTCAAGCTTCCCATCACTTCATCTATTTTCAGATTTCATTTCAACATTCAGACCTTACTTGCTAAGAGGTGAAACTGTATGGGTTCATGGATTTTTTCCAAGCCTGTACAAATCAGTAGTTTTGTATTTAAAGTACATAAAAGAGACTTTGGGGTAATCTCGCCCAAGGATTCTGTTGTGTTTGAACTCAGAATTCCAGTAGTACAAAAAGAACTGAAAGCAAATTGAAAACCAGAAGGTGAAACCAAATCCAATGAGTTTCTATCAGTTCAGAATAACAAATTAGACTGAACGGCTTTTCAAGTCTGTGCTTAAAACAGGAGTTAAATAACTATTTGTGGAAAATGTACACGTAAGTAAAGGGGAACAGGGTAATACATGCAATTCTAGAATATATTTAGGATTGCTGCCTCTACTTCCTTTCTCAGATATCACTAGACAAGAAAAAGGTTGGAGGCTTTTTGGAGAATGCAGAAGTTAATGGAGGAGAAGCATGAGTATGCAGTTGAAGAGTACTATTTTCATCACATTCTTTCCTCTAAAATGCCTGAACTTTCCCAGGATTTTATCTAAGATTGCCAAGACACATATTTTGGAATGTATTATTTGGTTATTCCAAGTTATGTTTTGTGACGGATATCCCAAAAGTCACAGGAAAATATCCATAGTTCCTAGCCTTTAAATAGACATTGTCCCTGCTCTGTCCCTGACAGTGTCCACTAACCTTGTGCTCCCTTCTGCGAGAATGCCGCTAAAAGCATCTCAGGACTCACAAAAATGTGTGATAATATTCAGATTGAGTAGTTGCTAAGAAAGAGTTCCTGGAAGCCAGTAGCTTTTCTGAATATATATTTCTTATCTGTCCTTGCAAGTTGGGAATTATCAAGACATAAAAAAATAAAACTGTTGTGCAAGTATAGACTGTTGTTGCAGAACACTTCTGAAGGTGAGCAACTCCCGCTGCTCAAAGAACAACCAGGCAGAACGTACTGGTTAGGGCTGTGTTAAGTCAGATTCTGAAGACATTAAAAAATGGAGAATCCGCAAACTCTGGGCAGCCTGTTGCAATGTTAGACCACTCTCAAAGTAGAAAAGTTTTTTCTTACAATTAGATAAAATTATATGAGTTTTGCCTTGTGCCCATTGCCTTTTGTAATCCAGTAGATACTACTGAAAAGAGCCTGGCTCTGTCTTCTGCACCCTTTCCACTTCCACCTTCAAATATCTATACATTCATACATTATACTTTATATAATTACAAGATTCCCTGTGGCCTGAACAGTCTCAGCTATTTCAGCCTTTCTGCATATGTCAGATGTCCAAGTTCATTAATCATTTTCATGGTCTTTCATTGAACTTGCCCGAGTAAGACCATGCTTTTTGTACTTGGGAGCACTGGAAGATGGGTTGCATCAGAGCTCAGTAAAAGGGAAGAATAAATTCCCTTGAAATCCCAAAGCAGAAATGGGAACTGTTGGTCCTCTTTGCTGCAAAAGCGTTTTACTGGTTCATGTCCACCTTGTGGTTTCCTAGTACTCTCAGGGTCTTCTTGTCCAAGTTCTTTTCCTTACAGTCAGACCCTCACCAGTGTATGGCGTTTCTAGTTTCTGAATGCAGGGCTTGGCATTTCTCTTTGTTAAGCAGTATGGATTTTCTTCAGGTCCATTTATCTAGTTTGTTGAGGTCCTTCTGAATGGCAGCCCAGCCATCTGATGAATCACCCTCTCCTCCCAGTTTTGTGTTGTACAGTCTTGCCTAGAGTGAACTCTGTCCCATCATCCAAGTCATTATGAGGCTACTACAGTGGGCCCTGAGGAAATACAAAAAAAAAAAAAAAAAAAAAAAAAAAAAAAGAAGATCAAAGGGCTGAAACACCTCTCCCGTGATGATAGACTTAGAGATCTGGAGTCATTTAGCCTAGAGAAGATAAAAGAAGACTCTAGAGTGGCCTTGTTACAGTCTTCTGATACTTAAAAATGGGCTTACAAGAAAAATAGATTCTCTACAAAGGTGTGCACTGATAGGACAAGGGGTAACAGTTCTGAATGATCTTAAGCTGAAAGAGTAGATTCAGTTTAGGTATCAGGAGGAAATTATTTACTATGAAAATAGTAGATACTAGAATACTTTGCCCAGAGAGGGGGGGAAGATCCATTCCTGGAAGTGTTCAAGGTTAAGGTGGATGGGACTTTGCCCCTCACAAGGGGATTTGGAACTAGGTGATCTTCTATAATTCTGTGATCTTTAAAGGTCTCTTCCACAGAAAATGTTCTGTGATTCTATGAATGCATGATTAATGAAGATGTTAAATAGAGTTGGACACAGCAACAACCCCTGGGAGCAATCTGGCTTTCACCTGGACCTTATGCTACTGATCATAAATTAGTCCACCAGTCAGTAACCAATTTTCAGTCAACTTAAATATATGCTTTCTTAGTGAATTCTTAATTAGTTTCTCAGACAGGATATTACAGAAAAATAACATTGAAAAACTTTTTAAAATTAGGCTGAGCAATATAAACTGCTCTCTCTGCATACACCTAGCCAGTCTTTTGGCTGTAGAAGTTTAGCAGGTTGATCGACTTCCTCTTCATAAATACCTGCAAACTATTCCCAGTGACCTTCTTGCCCTTCATTTCCTGGAAATGGCCTGCAGGAGATTTTACTCTGTCTCCTTCCTAAGAACTGAGGTGAGATTGACCATTTTGTAGCTCCCCAGACCTTCCTTCTTGTCCTTTATGAACATAGGGGTGATGTTTTTTTTTCTTCCAGTCCTCAGAAACATCCTCCAAGCACCACAATCTTTCAAAGATAAGTAAGTCTTCACAGTGACATCAATCAGCATCATCAGCATCCATGGGTGTATGGAATCATGGAATCCCATGGGCCACCTGGAAGTCCAGTTAGTTTAACTATTCACTTACCTCAACCTCCTCTAAAAACAGTAACTCTTCAGGCTTTCCCTCTGGCATCAGAGGCCTAGTTTTCCTAAAATTTGCTCATAAAAGTCAAGTCCAAAATGAGGAAGGCACTGATTAAATTGATATTTTCCATGTCTTTTGTCATTAGGTCCTTGTCCCATTTAGCTGCAGGTCTTCATTTTACATACTGTTCTATGTGTTGCTTTGTATTTACCTGTAGAAAACTTTATTTCAACCTTTTATATCCTCCCTCATATTCGAATTCAAATCATCTTTGTCTTTCTTAACCCTGTTTCTGTACAATCAAAAATTGTCTATATATTCCTTCCTGGTTACCTGTTCCTTCTTCCACTTCTAATATGCTTTCTTTTTCATGTTTGAGTTTAGAAGGAGCTCCTTGTTCATCCATGAACACATCTTGCCACTTTTGATTAATTTACTGTGCATGAGCATGGACCTTTTCCAGTCTTGGAGGAGGTGACTTTGAAAGGCAACCCACAGTCCAGAACCTCTCTCTCATGTATCTGCTGAGGTACAGAAGACTTCTATTCAGTCTCTCTAAATCTAATTCTATGAATGCAACCAAGTGGTTGCAGACAAAATAACTGGGAGATATATTGTTTTCAATCTAATCCTCTCCCACTCTTAAACTCAGAGAGTTCTTTGACCCTCAAACTGATGAAACAAGTGTGAAAGGATTTTACCATGAACAAACAGAATAAGGAGTGAAATTCACTACATATTCTTTACTGACGATCTCAGATGTCTTTCCTGCTCATCTGAGGTCACAAATAGAAACACAAGGGAACTGTTTTCCCTGCTAAGGAAGTTTATGATGGCAAACAAGAAATCACTGTACAGCATGAGGCTTTTGAAAGTACCAGATATCTGTGTCAATTTCATGAATTATCAAAACGTAACAAGAGCTCTTCATGAGGATCAGTGAGCATCAGTTAAAGCTAGCATACTGATTATCGGCAGAGAAGGATTTCTGGATGTGAGGGATGTGCTTTGGTATCTGTGCAATAGAAAACCTCTGCTTTCACTTCTTAAATGAACCAGTAAAACTGTTCATCTCTAAGATCTAAATGTTATGTATTTAAAATCATAGAAGTAATGTTTAACAGAATTTGACTTACCCAGCTTTTCCTTTTTGCATTTACCACAAATGAATTTGAACTTCAGATGCCTTTATAGGATCTGATGAATAATGAGTGATGAATAATAGATAAATCAGCAAACTTAGGCTCATACCCTCCCCACAACTGAATTTCCTCTCGCCTTTGTTATTAACAGGGAATTAAGAAATAAAGGGAAGAATCTATTATGATTTAGATGATTAACTGTGTGCTGGAAATTGCCCTAACTCAAATCCAGGAATGAGGAAGACCTTCAAGTATTGTACCTGTATTCTTTTCACTTTCATTTCATCTTTCTTGATTTACTTTCATTTCATCTTTATTTATTTATTTATTTTATTCTTATATTACTACAGGGACAGGGAAAGAGAAATTTTTGTATAAAGTTTTTCTCTTGAAGTAAACATCCAGCACTAATTATGTGATGGTCACTTACTGCTACAATTGCCATCCTGAGTTCCTTGTAAAAATGAAGAAACATGGAAACAAATCCATTTCTAAAAGAAAACATTTTGTGTAGACACAACTTTACAGGTTGAGCACAGAGTCCAGTCCATTGTCAGCAGTAAAAATGGGGAAAAATACTAAATAAATTTCCACTTTTACAGACAGGTTAATGTTCTTCTGTCCACTTTTTTCAAAGATTTAAGGGTTAATAGATTAATAAATTAGGAGATGGGATTAATTAAGCAGGCTTTGGCTTTTTCACCCAGATACTTGCGATGTTTTGACTTTAAGAGCATTTGAAAGCCTCAGATTGAAGATAGATATGGGCTATTTCATTCACTTACAGTATTTTGAAAATGAAACCAGATTGTGTTGCCCCCTGCACCCTTTGAGCAGGAGAAAAATCAACCAAGAAAGCCAGAACAGAATTTTCCAGTTCCAAAATGATTCCCAGTTTAGTCCATGTTTATATATATTTGCTTTCATCTGCAGCTCACTGAGTCATACTCCTGACAGAGCTGACAGCCATAATTCTTTTTCGAAGGAGATATGATAACCTGTATGATCTGAGTTACAATATAAAGTTTGGTTGAGCCTTACAGATCATTTGTATTAATCTAAATTGGCTATGTTTATACTGTTCTATAAATTTTGTTTTTAAACCAAATGTTTGCTAAGACAAGTGTGCCTATCTTTCACCTTATAGAGTAAGTTTCTTCTAGTTGCTTTTGTTCATTTCCTGAATTGCCTGCAGAGCTCTCTCTAAGTTATGGTAAATGAATTTTATTTTCCAAAACTTATTGTCTCATGCACATCTTCTGCCAGAATTTATTTGGATTTCTGTGCCTTGTTCAGAGCTGTTGTAGTTGAAGAATCCAAAATCTGTTGTAAACATCAGAGGCAGGAAAGTAGAATTGTAAGCCAGTAAATAGAATCACAGTATCATAGATTCATAGAATTGAGTTAGGAGAGACCATGAAAGGTCATCTAGTCTAACTCACATGCAATGAACAGGGACATCTACAGCTCCTCTGGTGTTTAGAACACCATCCAGCCTGACATTGAGTGTCTCCAGGGATGGGGCATCCACCCCCTCTCTGGACAACCTGTGCCAGTGTTTCACCACCCTTATCTTACAAAACTTTTTCCTAATATACTATCTATTTCTCACACCTTTTGGTCTGAAACAACCTGAAAACACTGCATCAGACCTATGGGGAAGAGCTTCAAAAAGATTTACTGATACTGATTCACTTAGGAAAGAGAGATCAGCTCAAACTCACTGCAGACAAACAGAGACACGTATGGGTGGGAAAAACAGACCTTACACTTACAGTGATTCTGTCTTGAAGTATAGATTAATGTCTTTGAGGCATGAGAAGCCTATGGAAATGTCAGCCCAGACCTTAGCAATGGCCAAAAGCTAAACAGGACATTAGTAATTACTTGCTAAAGGCAGGGTAACAAAGCTGAGGCATCTCATTGCCTCTGCATACATTTGGGATATTCCAGCTCCTTAAACACTGCTTACAGTCCTCATTTCCTCCCCTTTGGAAAGGGGAATAGAAAAGTGGGAAAAGATTGGAAGGATGACAAAGCTCCCTAGAGATGGGGAGCAGACTCTGTTTGAAAACTGAAGGGGGATTTTGGGGCTCTTGCAAGAGAAGGGATGCTACAAAAGGTTTACTGAATCCTGAGTGTCATGAAGAAGAAAAGCTGGGGTGGCTCACTAAGGACAAAGTTTAGGAGGCAGTGAATAAAAATGACATAGGATTTTACTGTTGTGATATTCAGCACAAAAGGAAAAACTCTTGTTTGATGAGTGTATGCAGGAATATGTTTGGACTGTTTTTACATTCTTTTTAAGGTTTCCAATACCAGCTGCTATTAAATAGGAAAACAAATCTTAGACCTCGAATGTGATCCGATACCATCATCTTCTTTCATATTTCCTATCTTCTTTTGACCAAATAGATGGTGAGAGAATGCTCACAGCACCATATAATCCCGTTCTATTTAGTTAAACTAGTGTAAAGAAAATGAGTAAGCATCAAGACTGTAGCGCACACTGGGATTTTTCTGATTGCCACTTAGTTTTTAATATCTGAAATGAACTGATGAAGAAACTGTATTTCCATCCTTGACTCATGTATTTTTATTTTTTGTGAAATCAGTAAAACTTTTTGTAAGTTGGGAGAAATTAGGTACACAGTGTACCTCCACTTGCACCAAGTTTCCATTCCTCTGTAATCCACAAATTGGAAGATTAAGCGGAGAAGGCAAGAAATGTTATGCTGGTGCTGGTAAAGACAGTTATTCCAAATCTTCATTAGTCACAGCTTTGTTTATGCTCTGAAACATGACTATGTATAGTCCACGTACATATAGACTGTTGGTTATAGGTACTTAGGTAAAACTTTTCCTCTCCTGCTCCCAGTCAGAGTCTGATACCACCATTATTAACAAAATCGGACAGATTTATTGGACCCCACCCAGTTAGGCTTGCGCGAGCACATGTGATGGTTAAACAGCTTTTGACACTCTGGTGAGCAGTCGCTAGGCAATGATGGAAAACTTAAAGAATTCAACTGACAGGTACATATGGATGGGCCAATTCCCTGTCATGGAGGCAATTAAACAGAGGACAGGGCAGACAGATCAGACCAGCCTCCTGTAACACACCTCTGCTTTCCCTTATAAATACATCATTATGTATGTGTGCACATTTAAATAGACATGTCTTTTTCTTACTTTTGCTTCTCTGTTGTTATTTGTTTTGCACTGAGTTAAACTTCATGATCATGAAGTCCAACCACAACCTAACCATACTGCCCTAACTAACAACCCACCCCTAAATCATGTCCCTGAACACCACATCCAGTTTGTTTTTAAACACATTAAAGGATGGTGACTCTAACACCTCCCTGGAGAGCCTGTTACAACAATTAAAAGCCCTTTCTGTAAAGTCTTTTCTTACATCCAAACTAAACCTCACCTTGCACAACCTGAGGCCATTTCCTCTTATCCTGTCACCTGTCATCAGTGAGAGGAGACCAATCCCATTCTCATTGCAATTACCTTTCAGGTATTTGAAGAGAGCAATAATGTCTCCCCTTAGCTTCCTCTTATGAAGCAGCAGCAGATCCTGCCTGAAAACTTCTCTGAGCACAGCAGCATCTCTATTGGTGTACATTTAAGGATGTAAATAAAAGTCTGTCCTTCATGGCCACCATTTGTCTGCACTGGCTCTTCTACTGGATTTTAGCTGGTTGGTGTGAGGGAAGGAGGGCAGGAAGCTACAGAGAAGAGCCAATGCTGTGCTGTGGCAGAGTGCTGGGCTGCCAGCTGGACTCTAACATTTAAGGGAGCCCTTATGACTTTTTAACATACCCTGGGAGCTGCATGGCAGAGATCAAGGACCCACAATCAGTTCCCTGCTGGATGCTTTTCCAACTTCATTTCACCTAAGTTGTTCAAAGAAGAGCCAGCCTTTATGTTTAAAGATGAATCTGGACAGACCTCTCTTGGTGTTTTAATAATTAAAGGTTGTGTTTACAGAGCCGGTGTAGAGAAAGTTGTTTCTTATGTCATGCTGTTCTTTTAATTTCATGGGAGAAGGAGGGTGAACAACAATAATTACACTTTCATTGCTTTGAAGAGTGATTAGAGCATTAATGTCAACTTTGCAGATTATATCATATCCCTGACAATAACTTTGGCCTCTGGTGCTTATTCCTGGTGATAATATCTCATGTTATTTGTGTTTTAACTGCAGATGGTGCTGGAGGACACACACTGACTCCAGCCAGCTGCAAATTAGTGAAACTGCAGGTGAGATAACCCAGAGAAGAAAAAAAAATCTATTTCATAGGTTTTAAGGTTTAGGCAGAAGAAAAACCTGGAGAATGATGTTTCACTCCTCTCCTTGCTTCTAACTGTGTGATAATTACTGAAGAAAATAATTATTGCAATTATATTTTTATTTTCAGAGCCTAGATGATCTCAGAGAAAAAAGATAGCGGTTCACTTGTTTACTGCAAGGTAAAGCACCATAAAATACTAATGAAATGGAACTTCAAATTTTGACATTGTTGTAGTGGTGAATCAAGTGGCACAGCAAAAAAATAATAATAATAATAACCTTAGCTTTTTCATTATTTAAAATATTATATTATGTAGAAAAGTAGCAAAATAAAACAGTTCCAGGAAAGACAATGTTACAATGATGAAAGAGCTGTTGAAAATAATTATGTTACAGAGATTGAACTTCATAATATACTTCAGACAAAAATGTGGGGAAAAAAAAAGTACATAGAACATCAAGTATAAAGCCGGGTTAAAATATTATTCAGCATACAGTTTGATATATTCTCACACTTGAGAACCATAACTAACAGAAAACATGTAGTGAGTGGTTCACTGGAATTCATACAATTGGTTTTGTATTCATCTGTATTCTTGTAAAACATCAAGAGTTCCAATGAAGTAAAAAGTGGTGGGAAAGTAGGCATTTGTCTCCAGATCCAGAAGTGCCAGGTGAATACAATCAAACTGGTAGGTTAGAAAAATAAAAAGTAAAAAGTAAAATATCTGTAACATTTGTATAGAGATTGATGAGTGGTCTGAACTTGTGAGATATTTATTGTTTTATTAGCAGCACCACAGTGAAGTAATAGTGACAGATTGACAAAGAGATCAGTTATGATCAGGTACTTTGACACAAGCCATTATACAGAGATGTCTTGAAAAATACATTTTTTGATTTTGTTCACAATGCGGGACAATGCAAAAAGTGCAAAGAAGATAGGTGAGTTGCAAGTAATCAAATTTTAAACATAAAAGCATAATTTGATTTTAGCCAAAGAGAAAAAAAAATAGAGAAATATGCAGGAACAGATTAATAAAAGGCATTTGAAAGCACTGCTTGAAGGAACCTTTTGAAACCTCATGGTTTTAAACTTACTCCAAACTACACTCAGAACTACTACCAATTGCTTGAACATCTTTCATTTCACTGTGCAGGTGTTGCAATGAATTATGTTCATTTCTGGGCTGCCCAGTTCAAGAAAGGCTGGGAACTACTGGAGAGGGTCCACAGGAGAGCCACAAAGATGATAAGGAGCCTGGAGCATCTCCCTTACAGGGAAAGGCTGAGAGACTTGGGGCTGTTCAGACCGGGAAGAGGAAACTGAGGGGGGATCTTATCAATGCTTGTAAATATCTATAGAGTGGGAACAAACTGGATGCAGCCATACTCTTTTTGGTGGTACTGAGCAACAGGACAAGGGGCATTGGACACAGTCTGGAACACAGAAAGGTCTATACAAACGTGAGAAAAAGCTTTTTTACTGTGAGAGTGACATAGCACTGGAGCAGGCTACCCAGAGAGGCTGTGGAATTTCCCTCTCTGAAGAGTTTCAAAACCCACCTGGATACTTTCCTGTGTAACCTACTGTAGGAAACCTGCTTTAGCAGGGAGTTGGACTAGACAGTCCTCTCCAGACCCTATGATTCTGTGAGTCTGTGATTCTGCAAGGCTTAGGCTATGTGACCTTCTGAGCATAGACAGGAATTTAAGAAGTTGAAGTTTAGCAGCTCCAGGACATGTACCTAGTTCTTTCACCTACCTAAGGAGAAGTTCTACAGCACCATAATCCTCTTAAGTTTTTGTCTAGGGAGATTGGTTTTGAATGAAGTTTGAATAATCCATTTACTCAGGGAGGTGGGCAGCGCTGAAGGGCAAAGTACAGCTGTGGAGAAGTATGGCAGCATCCCAAACATGTGCAGTACAGGCTAATGAGCAGCTGCACATTATATAATTATATAATAATATACCCATACAGTCATAGGATGGCTGAGGTTGTAAAGAACCACAGATTATCTAGTTCCATCTCCCTGCTGTAGAGTGGATCACCATCCACAGATCAGGCTGTCCAGTGCCCCATCCAGCCCAGCACTGGTGAAGGTGTTCTTGGTGAAGCTATAATGGCTGAACACATGAATAATGTTCCATAGCCCTTCAGTGTGCTACATTTATGACATGACAAGACTGCTTGAGATGCAGCTGAGTGTTTCTGTCCTTGTTTCATTTACATTCCTGACTCGGGTTTTCTGAATACCGTACTTAACCTGCTAAGGATCCAAAGTACCTGTTCTGCACTTTATAGTACATTTTGATTAGAATTGCAGTAAGTTTTTCTCTTAACATTGTTTTTCACTACATACATGAAATAGTATTTCAATCTTTGATATTTTTGATACTCTGGCTCACTAATCTTCTTTTTGCTTATTCATTTCCTAGCCCAAGTGCATTTAAAAAGCAAAGATATTTTTCATGTTACTTCATCATTAGTGTTTCCTAGCAACACAGTGTCCTCTCAAGCAGACCCTGATCATTTCCACAAAATCCCCATAATCTCTCTCTGGAGTTACAATAAGCTTTAAAAAAAAAAAAGAGTCCAAGTTGTTTCCTCATTCTCTCCACTAGTCCAAGTTTTCTATAAACATATTACTTAAAATTGTATATAAAATAAAAATGTAGATTATTGATCCTTTGATAAAAAGGAAATTAAAGAAGCACTCCTGACAAAAAAACTGAGAATTCCAGCTCATTAGGCTAGACCTCAACCATCAATAATGCTGTATATTATTATATATTCTGTATATCATTAAAAAAAAACAAATATGGGAACCTAAGAAAGGGATTTTCAGAGTGAGCTTGAGGTTTAAAGTCTCTTGGCAAATCATAAAGCATGATATGTGGAGCTCATGTAACACTGTGGAATATTGGGCTGATGCAAGGATGCACACCAGCAAAGATCCAGGGGCTAGGTCTTCAGCCACAGGACATGGGAATATTCTTTACTGCTCAGTGGGGTTTTTTGCAGTCCAGAGTTTCTCTTTAAGCTGCATTTTGTGGGGTGCACTCTGCTAAGGGATGAAAGCAGGTACAACATGTGCCTGATGATGCAGACATATGTAAAGAGGACTAATGGATTAAAATGCTCTGAAGAGTGTGCAGTCTAACTCCGACTGTAACTGGCAGGCCTCCCTTTATTTTTCCTCAACAGACTTGTACATCGATGTCCCTCTCTGAGGCCAAGAAAACTGACAAAGAAGAGGAGATGAGTGAAACTCTGGAACAGGAAAAGTAATGGTGTCTATGAAGAAGGTAGTTCCCTGCTGGGTGGAAAACTGGGCTGAGAGATAGTCCCTCGTGTTCTCCAAAGGTGGTTTCAGGAGAAAGAGGGATAGGAGTGGAAGCAGGATGCCAGATCTGTTGTAAGACCGTGAGACTTCCTACTCTGTCTCCTGTGAAGACTTTCAAGTGGCAAAGGCAGGCAGTGTGGTCACCAGCAACAATGGGAAATCACTGGGGAGTAGAGGGTATAGCCTTGCTTACACAGAGTGGACTCACTGGCCTTCAAAACAGTCTGAAAACTATATTTTCTCAGATTCTATAGCAGGATTAAAGAATTTAAGGAAGTACTTCATGGGGAAAAGGGGGAATGGAATTTTACATCTATTGGGGCACTTTGGAGGTGCGTAAGGTTTTCTAGTTTAAGGCTGAATTTGTATGATAACTTCGGCCAAAAAAAAAAAAAAAAAAAAAAACCAACAAGAGAAACACATTTGTTTGGAGAGGCATTATCTTCTATGAGAGCAATTGAGACAGCTGCAAAAAAAAGAAGAGGCAAGGCTCTTCTACCTGGACTTTTGTCTATTGTTTTCCAACCCTACTGACTGGTCTAGCATATGATCCCCATAGTCACAGTTCCAGAGGATTTCACAACATCTGAATATGTTATGGATGAATTTGGATGAATATGGATGCCACAGCTACAAACCTATCTTTCCTGTCACACTGCTGATGAAGATCAGAGAGGTTTTCAGCCGTCACACCTATTGCATGCACTAAAAGATTCAAAATATTTGGACTGAGGAAAATTTTGCACAAAGTTAACTAAAGCTGGACAAGCATGCTTCAAAGTTTTGGAAGCCTCTTACCTGTATAAATAAAATGGGTGGACATGCTCCAGACATCAGAGTAACTCATGTTCTTCGTCTGCCCCTGAGGCTTTCTTTTTCTCTTCCAGTGAATTTTAGCTTTAAACATTTTTAATGCATGAAGTATCTTTCAGTATATTCCACTGGACAGTGAAATTCAACCTATCCTAAGTCCTGAAGGCAAATACATCTGTAATTTCTTCATTTTCTGAAGTACTTCTTTCTGCGTGTGTATTTGTTTGTTTGTTTGTTTGTTTGTTTGCTGTTTTTGTTTTTGTTTTAATCTTGTTATTAAAATGAATGCATGGTTCTTAATTACAGGTTTCTTTAATGATTTGGTGGCTGTAAACCTCCTACGTATATACATTTGGAACTGAATGGTCACATTTTATGGCAGTAAAATCTGTCTCTTATTTCAGCTTCATTGTCATTTGAGAAAATAGTAGGTTAGATGAGGTTTTTTGCATTTTTTTCTATCAGCATGTTTGCTAATTCTGTTAAAACACAGAAGGTCTGGAGTAGAATTTGGTAGTTTTCTATTGCTCTGTTTCTTAAAGAAAACTATTGCTCTGCTTGCCATCCTTGAAGCAAACTCTGATAAATGTCTCCCCATTTGTACTGTACAGTGTTAACGTAATTCTTCTTCTTGTAACTCGGTCAGGGCAGGCTGTGCTACAGCAAATAAGTTCCTTGGGTTATCCCGATGGCTCCATCAACCACCAGAGCTGGGAGACCATCGGATAGGACTGTCTGTGTGCTCTCCTTCAGCAAAGTCAAGTCCATGCATTACCACTCAGACTGTGGCACACACAAGGCAGCCAGCACTACTTTACAGATGCTGTTTAAACTCTGGTGAAGTTTATTCCTATGCTGTGAAACCTCCTCAGCACCTCTTTTCATATTTTGAGAAATACCTGATTTAGACAGAATTGATTTGAGCTCCTTCATCAAGAAACAATATTGAAATGAAAAATAACAGGTGTGAGGCAGAGACATTGGAGTGAAAGAACTTCTACTACTTTACCTGACAAAAGAATTTAAGGCATTAACAAAAACAATACTGCTGTTCTTCTTCTGTTATTCTTCAGGCAATTTTGTTTTTCTATTTTTTGATTACTTGCTATGAATTATCTCCTCTTAAGGAGGAAACCATTCAAGGCCAGGCAGGATTGGGCTGTGAGCAACGTGGTAAGGTGGGAGGCATCCCAGCCTATAGCAGATGGGTTGGAACTAAATGATCTTAAAAGTTCCTTCCAACACAAACATTTCTATGATTATATGATTCACTTGTAAGAGGGAACCAGGCTCAGCTGTGCATGGCATCACTACTGCAGCTTCACATGATTTCAATCACAGTTATGACAACATCCTTGGAGGGCTGAGGTGGTAAAGAACTGCTAGATATTCCCTGGCCCAATCCCTGCTTCAGTAGAGACACCCAAAACAAGATGTCGAGGACCACATCAAGGTGCCTTTGAAAAATCTCCAAGGAGGAAGATCCAGTGTTGCTCTGAGTAAACTATTATTCTTTTCTGTAAGGCAGAACATTCGTTTTTAATTCTTCACTTCTTCCCCTAAGAAATAGAGTGGAATGAAAAGCTCTCCTTCAACGTGACCAAGTGAAGAGTCAAACTCCATGCCAGTTACAAATTCCTTGTTCCAGGGAATTAACAACTGACAATTGAGTGAAAGTAGCCTGATCCTCACCTCTCATCATCTGCATCATGAAGGAAATGCTGCTTCTGAAGAGTTTCTGAAGAAGTTGTCACAGACTGCTAAGTGAAGGTGAAATTTCTTTGTGCATGCATGTAGTTAACAGCACTTATTTTTATTTCCGTAATCTCTGTCTTGTTATGTCATGCCCCCCTCTTGCCCAACACAAACACAAGTGCCATACCAACAGGTCTTGTTCACCAAGCTTGTCATTCCAGCCAGCCCTCCAAACAAACCTTCACTTTATTGCTCTTCAGTTCCACATCTGTTTGACTCCAAAATTTTCTGTTAGATTTCCTAATGCCATTTTATTAACTGTCCTCAGCAAGATTCTATGGAAAAGAGGAAATAGAAATCACCTGACTTTCTCCGTAACGGTGGAGGCATGAAGAAAGGAAGAAGAAATAGAATATACATAAGGCAATCACTTATTAAAAATCCAAGTACAAGGTATGATTGATTGCATTTCCTGCTTCTGTTATTTTTGTAGCATTTATGACATGAACAGCTCAATGGGTGACAAGGAAAATGTCAGGTTGTTAAAAAGTTGCAGACTCATGCCTTTAGATCTAAAAATTATTGAGCAGCAGCTCAAAGGTGAAAAACTTACCCTCAGGTGAAGCAGGTCTACATTTGTCAAGCTTTCAAATGTCTTTCACTGTGCGACCAGCTCACTTACTATTTGACTACTCCTAGTCAATTTGCTCTAGGTTTCTGTCTTCAAATTTCTTTCCCTGTTTCTGTGGCTTTTGTCCTAAGTAGCAAGCAGGAAAAGAGCCCCAGTGTGCTCAGTAATATACAAGGCCTGACTCATCATCTCAACATAAAATGTATGTACCAGAGTATTTACAGAGTAAAATGATCAGATGCTGTGGATGAGGAAATAGCCACAACAGCTCTGACACATCTTTAGCCTTGTCATTTGTGCACTTTGTTTAGGTTTGACCTCTCTTACTCATTTTAAATAGCCCCTTGCCACATAGTCATGAATATGAATGGGACTGTATGGAAACCGAGGTGTTACCTCTGCAAGACGAGATAATCTGAAGACAATGTTTTGTTTTAACTTTCTCTGTATATATACTCAAATATATTAAATAATGCAAATGCAGAGGGAACTTTTTTGTGTGTAGTGGTTTTTTTTTTAACCTAAGATCAGAATATGCTGAACTTCAAAAGGATATTTTGGGCCAGGTAAAGCTTCAGAGTTTTATTTGTTTCTCCCTGGTAAAGTCAATACAGTTTCTGCTCTGCTGTGATCAAGACTATTTACTTGACAGTTTAGAATAAACCTAGAATCAATATCTTTACCGTGTCATGTGGAAATGTATATATGTGTCAGATAAAGCCTCGCGGTTATAGCAGCATGAGAGCCATAAATGCAGTGCTTTGAACTTTTCAGAATTGGTTTTAGGAATAATGTATTTTATATGGCAGAAACACCACTAGTAAGTGGGAGTCTCAACTAATGGAAAATGACTGAGGAGTCAAAATAGTACCTCTCTTAAATCACAAAAAAAAAAAAGTGATTATCATGTCTCTTCCAGATGCAGTTTTAATGAGACATGACCAGTAGTTGAGTAGGGGGTGTTACTTTTTACACATACAGCAATTATCAGTCTCAGAAGCAGTTATAACCTAATATTCCTTCAAGTAAGCCACAATTGTATGTATCTGATCTTGCATTCAGTCAGACTAAGATAAGACTATCTGATGATTACTGTATTACACTTAGCCTTCATTTTGAATGACTACTTTCTAATTCTAGCACAACTTCTAAGAGAATGGTAACATTGTGACAATATCACATATTCCCAAGGCTATGAATTACCCAAGGGTAACAAAACGTAAAGGTCAACTTTCTTTTTCACTGTGAATTGTATTTTGAGCTGTAACCAATTAGCGTTTAGTTTTTCATTCTGGCTGATTCCCAGTCTTGTACGCCACTACCACTCAGGGGGAACAATTTTCAAAATAAAAAGAAAAAACTGAAATGTGAATTATCTTTGTGTAAATGCATTTCCAGCCTTGTACTGCAAAGCCTAAAGAATGAGGAGCAGAAGAATTTGCATACTCAAAATTCAGATAAAGAGCGTAGTATATGCCTAAGATGGAAAGAGTAATTGGTGAGTAATTTTACTTGTCTTCATCTTGGCCCACAAGTTCCCTTTTCTCTGTCTCACTGGAAGGGACCAAGGAGCTGTTTGAGAGCTTGTCTGCTAGCTGGGGCCAACCTGTCAGAGAAACCTACACAGCTAACTTGGACTTGTAGTGAAACTGCTTTATGGTTGAAGACTGGGAAAGCTGAACCCAAAACATGCGTTATGAAAGCTTCAACATAAGCCAGCACTAGCTATTGCTACATTCATTTGCCCTGAAATGTGGGAGCCAGTATCCCAGTTCAGTGTATTAGGTAACTGTGCAAACTATAAGCAGTTTAAAAGCTTAGATGTGACTAAAATTAACTAGTAGTAATTTTCATTACCATTTTCTGTTAGTAATGCAAGGGAAAGAGCTAATCAGACTGTGAGTATCTTCACAGTAAAAGTAGATAACCTGAAAATGGAAATTGTAACCTTACAAACCTTGATGGTGCAATTAATGGAAAAACTGGCTCAGCCAGACTATTGATCATTAGTAGCTGAAAGAGGAAGAACTCTTTTTGACTGCAGATGGATTTTCACCTATGAAAAAATAAAATCCAAGATAAGGTCAAACTTTTGAGTTGATCATCAGAATGGCAGGGACACACTGACACATTAAAACTGCAAAAATACTTCTAACAGACTTTTTCTTGATTCAAAGAGCTATTGTATAATACTTGCAGTTTTTCATCTTTCTCAGATAGAATTTCTTTTTCCAAGGGGAGAGGGGGAGGTTTAACGATGGGGTTCTAGTCTGGCTTTACTTCATGTATTACTATTCATTAGATAACTTGGATTCCCCTTTCTTCTGGTAAAAATAGCACTGACAAATATGAATGGTTCCACAGTAGTATGAGCATGTCTGTATTGCATGGAGTGAATTAACAAGAAAAAAATTGCAGCTAAGACCCAATGCAACAAACACAATCCAAATAAACAGCAATAAAAACATAGCAATAACAGAATAATTTTAATATCATTCATAGAGATGTACAATAAATACACAAGTGCCAAATAACGATTTTTAAAACTTCAGAGTTAAATCAGAATTTCCCTAAACTAAAAAAATATTTCTGGTCTAAGGTCTGTCTTTTGAGGTCAAGCTTCTGTCTGGGCAACACTCCTTTTTTACCTCTAGAGCAGCCTCATTTTGCAGAACTAGGACCATCTAATCTGAGATCCCAGACCAGACTGGATCTTTGGAAGCCAGGACAGCTTTGAGAGGTCCTAAACTGTTTTTATATCTACTGAACTCCGTTTAGTCAGCGATTGCTCAAAGAGAATCCGAGGCAAAAGTGATGAGGGAAGAATAGGTTAATTTAAGTGAAGCACTTAAAAATGCTTCCTTACTAAGTATTTAAAAACTCATACATATTTTGTTAACATAATGGAAGATGAAATAGGGCATTAAGGGTCTTTCTGGTGAGTGGTGTTTTTCTTTGGTTTAGAATTCATTAATCTCAATCAAGCAGACTTACTTTTTATTTCCTTTGAATCCCTTTTGATTCCATACAATTTCTTCCAGCTCCCATTTAAGATTCACAGGATCTCCATGGTCTCAAAAAGGATTCAGAATATTCCTCAAGAATATTTTTATTCAAGTGCTTGTAAAATTACTACCTCTCCATGGATTTTCACAAAGACTGTTTTCAATACAAATAATCTGTAGAATCTGACCTGAACAACCCTAACTATATCAGGGAAAACTTCACTCCTTTCTTATCAAGCTTGAAGTGGTTTTAGAGCTGACAGAAAATATGCCAATGCATTCCCTCTATCCCTCTTAGAGATTTCAGGAAACAAATCAGTTCAGTTTGTATTTGTATTGTATAAATACAAATCTGATCCCAGACCAACCAGAATATGAATCAGCAGATTTTCCTCTGAGTACAGTTACTAGGAAATATACAGAATGATTTCTGGAATGGCTCGGCTCTTTATTTCTGCTTTCTGAAAAATCATCCTTGAAACTTTATCAAAATGTTTTCATCCATCACAGAGGCAGTATATATGGTAGAGAAAGCAAGGTATAGTGGCAAAAATAAATAAGAATGCAAGTATTACTTCCTAGAACATAATGTATGAAGGTCATGTTTGCTTATAAAAATATTAAATGTCCTTCCTTCTTGTTCACAAATCAAACTGTTTTCTTCTTCAGACTGTAGTAATTATTTAAGTGAAAAAAGAGAAGAGCTTAAGAGATAAAAAAACATCAAACTTCATATATGTATAGAGAAAAACATAAAATTACCCTTGGTTAAATTGAACAATATTTGTTTAGAGAAAATTTGCTTAAGAATAGAATGTTTGATAAGTCAAGAGAAAAGGGTTTTTTTAGATATGAGCATGTTATTAAAATAGTAATTTTAAATACAGTTTACAACACCTTTAATAATTCTTTTCACTGTGCTTGAAATCTACTCCTTCAGCAGTCTTATTACTTTAAAACTTGCTCATACATAAGAACTCACATATATGAATGTATATAACAATTGCTCACCACTCTCTAACTAATGCCCAGCTCACCTCTGAGCAGCAGAAAAGAACAGACTTCCAAAACATTCAAAACTCCCTTATGACATCACATGATATGGAATATCCCTTCGATCAGTTTAAGTCAGCTGTCCCAATTTGGTTCCCTTCCAAGTCCTTGGGCCCTTTCCTGAGAATGACTTGGCCCTGTACAACATTACTTAGCAGCAACTATAAACATCGGTGTGTTATCAACATCTTTTTTCTCCTAGAACCAAAATATGGCATCACAACAGGCACTCTGAGGAAAACAATTCCATGCTGACTGAAACAAAAACAATGCACTTGGGCAAGTTTTCAAAGGCAGTTATCAGCTCTGCTGAGCCTTTGTACATTGTCTCAGTGTATGTGTAATACATATAGTTAACGAAGTGTAACTGCCTATTCACAAACTTTCATGAGTACTTACCAGAAATAAATGAAGAAAAGGAAAAGGCAGTCTACACAAATAAATGAAAAAATAAATAACAATCACAAGATGGTAGCGGTTACAGTGCAGAAAACTTTCATGATAACAAGTATTTAATTTACACCTCTATTATGCATATAGTAAAAGAGAAGTTTCTAATACATACTAGCCACAAGTGAAACTTTAGCTGTAGAGTTATCATAAACACTTCACCTAAAGAACTTAAGCTAAATTAATAGTGAACAGTATGAAAATGAGGATAAAAAAAAGATTAAAGTCAAAGGAAATCTCATGCATTCATCACTTTTTTTTTTTAGTCAAGGTGAATTACTCGAGAGAAATGGGGGGAAAAGGGGAGAAATCTTGCAGACAACATTTGGGTTTTCTTCCACTTAAATTATACCTTCAAATTCCATGGTTTTTTTTGCTGATCAGATTAATTTACAAATTAGAACTGAAAGAGCAGAAACAAATAGATGTTTAATGAAGAAATGCCCCTTTGTCTGTAAAGATTTTCAACACATTAAGGAATCAGGTCTATGTGATTGACTTATGCTGTGCTCTAGGATGGATGAGTTTCCTTCATTTCTTACATGCTAGAAATCAGTAAGTTTGAGTTACTTAATTGTAAGCATTGCTACAGTTTTTATTATTGCAAAAATCTAGTTATAAAACCCCGGCATGGTGATATATAACACTACCTGGAAAATGGAAAGGAAAATGCAGTTGTACATGATATGCTACCAGAGTTAATTGATACAGATATTATGCTACCAAAGCTAATTGAAATTAATGGAAACATTACTAATTATTTCATTTGTCTGTGAAGAAATCACACATAAAATTATCTACCAAAGAAAGAAAATGTATTTAGTTACTCTCTTGCAACTATGCATGAAGTCCCTTGCTTAAGAAATTTTATTTTCTTCCTCAGTGATAAAAGTTACATATTACTATATTATTATTATTATTAATAATATTTAGCAGTATTCTTTAACTGGGATTCACCTCTGATTATGTCATCATTTACCCATTACAAGTGAGAGCTCAATTGTATAGAAAAATCTCAACTCTATCTGCATTAGGAACTTCAGCATCAAGCCACTTCAGAGTAATTATAAATGTTTAGATAATTCAATTCCAAATATCCTCAGCTGTTGTGCTGCTGCTGCCTTTTCCCACAGTTTTTAAATGTCCTTTTTTCAGCAGGGACTGGATCAGGTGACTATCAAAGATGCCTTCTATTCCCAGTAGTTCTCTAATTTACGATAATACGAATAAGTACATGGATACATTACAGAGAACTGTTTATTTCAGGGCTGCCCAGAGTGGTCACAAAAAAGCATTTCTATTTTTAAGCTAAAAAACATAGAATGTATGTGTACTCTCAAGTGTATCTGCAGCTTTCAAACTCAATCTGCTATAAGCATTTTCTGCCAGGAAAGGTCAGTTTATTAACTTGTGAGGATTTTTTTCAGTTAATTTCAACAAGTGTTTTGAACAAATTATCTCCAGCCACTAACACACACCACTGATGTTTATATCTAAAGGGAGCTGGGAGGCAAATGGATGAGGTTAGACTCTTCTTGGTGGTGAATAACAACAGGGAAAGGAGCAATGGCTAAAAACTTGAATATAGGATGTTCTGTACTAACATTCAGAAGAACTTCTTTATGGTACGGGTGGTGGAACAATGGAACAGGCTGCCAAGAGAGGTTGCGGAGTCTCCTTCTATGGAGATATTCAAGACCTGTATGGACACCTACCTGTGCAACCTACTGCAGGGTACCTGCCTTAGCAGGGGGGGTTGAACTCGATGGTTTCTTGAGATCTCTTCCAACTCCTGTTATTCTATGACACCGTGATTTTGTGTTATTCTATGACACCGTGATCCCTGACACAACACAGCAAGAATCCATTTGCTACATGCATTTTCCTGCTCTGTAATTGTTGTAAACACACTGGCAATACACACTGATAACAAAGCCAGTTTCTGCAAATAAACCTGTCAGGATTAAAATAAAAAATAAATAAATAAAGTATTCAGTTAGTAGCATCTTGTTTATTCAAACTTTTGAAAGAAAATGCACTTTTTAGTAACTTGTGTTAAACTGCTCGTTTGCAGATTATTAGTATTATTGTCGTTACATAAATTACCTTCGCTCAAAAAGTTCCCTCTACTTCTTAATAGCAAAGCTACAGGAAGATGCCAATGTTGATTGATCAGAGGTGTTTATAGTAGAGTCCAGCAGGATCTTTTATTGCAATAGGCACAAAACACAGCAGGCGATGCACTCAAGCAGTAAATACAGCCCCAAAAGCCTGCTGGGGAGATGAGCCTCTACTCAGAAAAGCTCAGATTGTCCACTCTCAGTAGGTCCCTATTAGCTTTTATCCTCTCTTTGATTGTCCCACTAGCAAAGTTTTAAGCCTGTTGAAAAAATATCAACATTTTTTGGAAATATATTTTTTTATTATTGCCTATTCACTTTTGCTATGCCATAAGAAATTGAAGTGGTTTCACTGTTCTATAAAAATTATTTCATATTTCTGATTGAATTATGCCAAATCCATCACATTCTGTTATCACTTATTAACTGTAGGAACTATGAAACCTAGAAAAATGCAGCACATGTGATCCAGGACCAGAAGGAATCTATCTCCTATGGGAAACATTATTTTACAAATCTTCACTTGCCTACTGTCCTGCACTTTTACAGTGTCTGTGCCCTGTTGTTAAATCAAGATTCAGAGCTTCAGTTTTAATCTGAAGCTAATTTGTCTCTTCTTCTCCAACCCCATTTTTGCATATAGAAGATGTTCAGTGTCTAGTCAGGAGATGTGTTTCCTCATCATCTTGCAGTCCATTAAAACAACTGGTAAACTGATTTACAGAGGTTGCTCTTATTATTTTTAGATTTTACTTTCCCTGCTTGGGGTTGTTTCGGCCTACATTGACTATTTCTGATAGCAATAATGCTGTTGCCCAGGTCTCACAGACTGCCTGGTTTCTCTAGGCAAGAGGCCCAGAGTTTATAGTTTCCACTGGAAGGTTAGTATCATGTTCCAGAAAGAATATGTATGAGAGTACTTCATAAATTCATGCTTATAAACATGCAAGAATGAGTGACACTTTTAAGAAGCATCATGAAGTCTACTAACAATTTGAAAATGGAAACATTTTCTTTTTTCCAGAATCATGAAATACAAATATTTGAATTTTCATGTTGAATTGCCACTAGCATTCAGTGTCCTATAAAAGAACCTAATAGCCTTTCATACACTGTAGTAATTTGAGTCCATTAGTCTAATGGGCAGGGATTAAAAGTAGAAATAAAGAGATCATTGACCATAAAAGTTAAACACATCTGTTCATATTCAATGATTGAAATGACGAGTATTTCATCACTGAGAATCACAGATCTTAGTATAGGAAGATTCAGTGTAAAATCAGATCAATATAATGTCCTGCTAAACTTATGTATTGCACAGAAGAGGAATTTTATTGCAACTTCTGTCTTAGAGGTCAAGGAAAAGTCCATGCACAGTTTCACCTAGTAGCTGCACTAGAAGAACCTCACAGGTCTGCAGTGATACCATCATTGCTTGTGAGATGAAAGCATGCAGTCAAAAGAGACCATTAGCCTGATGCATCTTTCTCCTGTGTTTAAAAATTAGGGAAAGACTGAAGTCCTGTGTATATTTGCCAAAGTCAGATGCCGTTCCTTCACTGTATAACATTTTTATGTACATCTGATGCAGGGGAACATATTTCACTGTCCCACACTGTGGAATCACTCCCTCCAAAACTGATCCTTGTGGATAAAATCAGTACACCCAGGTTTTGTGATGCAGCAAGCCTTTCACAGGCATGAAGCATGGTAAAAATATTTCTTAGTTTTGATAGTCTTTGAGGGACAGTGTACTCAGTGCTTATCCATTCAACTTGATACCACATGTAAATTGATCAGATTAAAGAAAAGAATTAATCAGTTGTTGTAAAAAAGAATTAGTGAATGAATTAAAAATGAATTTAGAATACTGAGTCCAGTTCTGAGTTCCTCAGCTCAAAAAAGACAGGGATCTCTTCACAGAAGTCCAGTAGAGGGCAACAAAGATGATGGGAGGCCTAGAGCATCTCCCCTGTGAGGAAAGGCTGAGTAACCTGGGTCTGTTCAGTCTGGGGAAAAGAAGACTGAGAGGGGATCTGATAAAAATTTAAAATATCTAAAGGGAGGCAAATGTGCAAGTCCAGGCTCTTCTTGGTGGTGAGTAGCAATAGGGAAAGGAGCAGTGGCCAAAAACTTGAACATAGGAAGTTCCGTACTAACATGCAGAAGCTTCTCTATGGTAAGGATGACAGAGCACTGGAACAGGCTGCCCAGATAGGCTGCAGAGTCTCCTTCTATGGAGTTATTCAAGATCCATCTGGACACCTACCTATGCGACCTATCATAGGGAACCTGCTTTAGCAGGAAGGTTGGTGCCATTGATACCTTGAGGTCCCTTCCAAACCCTGAGATTCTCTGATTCTGTGATTCTGTGTGATAATATTTGCATTTAATCACAAAACTGGGGAAAAAAGTTACAAAATGGAAGAAAAGAAATTAAATGCTCTAAAGTCTGTCCCAAATCTTTCTTTTGTTCAAGCTTTTGTTCCAGGAAATGCCAGAGCTACTTGTGCTCAGAATCCAATCGACATCTGAGGATCGCTTCAAAGAGCCAGCTCCTTTATGGTTCATCTTTCTCACTCATTAGCCAGTCAGTCCTGTATCTTAGCTACTCACTTTTCCCTTCAGTCTACTCCCTAGAGCTACATAGAGGAGTTTGTTTCTGCTTTTCCTCCATCCAAAGTAGATGGAGGAAGATAAATTAAATTCATATGTTTCCTGGCCCTGCTATCCAGGAGGAGTCTGTATTTAGGAAAATAAAGCCTTTGTTAAATAATTACTGAACAAATAACACCTGCAGAAATAGTTTTAAAATTCCTGCTATTGATATTTTTGTTTGTTTTTTTTCTTGTAACCTCTGGAGCTGAACTCTACACATCTCCCTCCCTGTAGGAGTGTTAATGAATTTTTTTGACCCATTTTGACAGGCAGTAATAATAAAAGATTCTGGAGTCTATAACTCTCTTGTACTTCATTTCCTCAGCTTTGCATTCCAGCAATTGTAGGAGACTTTATTACAGAAAGTCTTGTTAATGAAAGTGAATCTGGACAATAGATTTATTTATTCTAATTTAACTTATGAAATGTTTTTCCTGTTGCATCAAGAGCTTAGAAAATGTTGAAGGATGAAATAGAAATAAAAACTGTTTATTGTGTTTTGCTTAAAGTGGTCACTCCTGGATTCCTAATACCTGGCCATCTGTGTCTCTCAAACCCTGGTGTATGAAGCATAGCTTGTAACTCAGTTGAGCAGCAAGTTCAAAGCTGGAGACCTTCTGGCCTTGTCCTTCTGGATAGCCCTGACCATTCATTCCAAGGACATTCATCTGTCAACAATGGAGAGAAATCTGCACTTTTAAAATCATTAGTATCTTTCTTCATAAAATGCCTAAAAAAAATGTTTCTCTCTATTGAATGTAGAGCTCGCAGTTTCTTCCTGAGATGTCAGCATCTATGAATTAGATGCCTGAAGCTATGTTTCCAGGTTACTAGTGAGAATAATGCTGATGTCTCTTCCTCAGACCTTAGCTCTACCTTGGAGAGAGGGAATTGCCTGTGGTCGGATTGCCTGTTGAAGGCTGCTAATAGAGGAGTATGATCCATATGAAACAGCCAAATCACTCTGCCAGCTCATGGAGTGAGATGTGAGAATAAGGAAGTGCTTCGAAAAGAGTAGATTAAAATATGCTCCATTTTAAAGCACTTAACTACTGTGAGTGCAGCCACCAAAGAAGCTTGTCAGATAAACAAGGAGAAGTTCAACCTTTACAAAGTTCAACATGAGTTCAGGAAGAGCAGTCTCCTGTTTGTCTTTCTCATCACTCTTCTGTCTACTTTTGGATATCCTTGCTCCCAGATGCACTTTTCTACATGGAATCTCTTGTTCTTGGAAACAAAGAGCATCAGAAATCTAATTAGATTATGTTTACATGAATTTTCCAGTCCAGTAATGCATATCTGAGTAACCTGGATAGCTCAGATAAGTGTCTGTACTACAATCTAAATTAAACCAATCCTAAAATTGTTTTGGAGCATTATCTGTCATTAGACAGATATGTAACAGAATAAGATAACATAGGCAGTAATAGTAAATACAAACCTCTGCAGTTTATGTATTATACTCCTGCTTTTTTTACCTTCAGGGTACTCTGTAGTAGTTTGCTTTGAGCTGAAAGGACCACATCTGAATTCATTTCACCTCTCCTTAAATAATGCTGATAACTCAAAGGAAAAAAATAAAGAAGAAAAAAAAGCAATCAGCTGAAACCTCAGCAGATAAGCCCCTTTGGGAAACAGCTTTGCTTATTCCATTTTCTTTCCTTTAAAATCCAAATCCCACAGCTCTGCTCCCCAAAATGAGAAGATCACTTTTTATTATTTGTGATTTTAAGAGATCCATCTCTTCATAAAACTTAACAGGGACTCAGAGGATGGGGCTGAAACAGACTTTGTGGTACAAACACTGTTATCCATGACACCTCTCAGGTAGCTCTTTCTTGAGCTAATCAAATGTCCGGCAATCATCTCTTTGGCTGCTCCTTCCACTTGGTTTGAAGATAGTTCCAGAATTTCAGTGCACTGATTATTAGAAATCTCCGCCTTGTTTCCATCATGATGATATTTATGACCAGTTAGTTATTATTCCAGTCTTGTTCTTTAAATTAAGCAGCCCTTTTTCTTTTCTATATGTACTTCACAATGCATTTAGAAATCAAACTCCTTAATTCATGTTCTTTTTCTTTCCTCACATCCTGAAGCTTTCCACTCATCACTTTGTCTCAATGCACCTTTTCTGCACCTATGCTAAATTAAATTTGGCTTTCAGGGACAGAGCTGAGCAGAATTTCCTTAGTATTCCAGATGCTATCTCACTAACAGCACTGAGACTTCTCCAGACTTTTACTCCCTAGATGTTGGTTTGCCACTACCTCATAGTGAAATAGTTTACCAAATATTCATCTTCATTAGTAATAGCCAAATGGTGATCTTATAGCTGATTTTCTTGCTTTCAGTCTTCTGGGATCTGTCCTTGAATTTTATTGTTCTGGGATTCCCCTCTACTCTGCCCTGGTGAGTCCACACCTGGAGTATTGTGTCCAGTTCTGGGCTCCTCAGTACAAAAAAGAACAGGATCTCCTCAAAAGAGTTCAGCGGAGGGCTATAAAGATAATAAAGGACATGGAACACTTCCCTTACGAGGAGAGGCTGAGAGACCTGGGTCTGTTCAACCTTGGGAAAACAAGACTCAGAGGGGATCTGATCCATGTCTATAAATAGCTAAGGAGCAGAAGGCAAAGGGATGAGGCTGAACTCTTCTGTGTGCCAACAGGACAAGGAGAAATGGCCACAAACTGTTGCATAGAAAGTTCCACACAAATTTGCCTAGGAACTTCTTCACAGTGCAGTGATGGAGCACTGGCACAGGCTGCCCAGAGAGGTGGTGGAATCTCCTTCTCTGGAGACATTCAAGACCCTCCTGGATGCCTACCTGTGCAACCTGGGCTGGGAGCTGCTTTGACAGGGGGGTTGGACTCCATGATCTCTGGAGGTCCCTTCCAACCCCTACAATTCTGTGATTCTACAGTTCCCATTCTGTTATTCCTGCCCTCATAGAGGTTGTGTACTCCTGTAGCCACTTGATACCTCAGCCTTCATTTTACGTTCTGTCATGGTTTTATGATTTTTTGGTACTGGTATTCCACATCATGGCATCATGTGCTACTGCAAGCTTCACATACACACTTGTTTTTAAGCCAAGATCTATAACAAAAATATTTTTAACTTTTTTCCCAAAGATTAAACCTTGAAAACATTCAATAGTGACTTCTCTTCAATCTGGAGCTTCCTCTTTTGATGCTATCACATGCTGTATTCATTCGGCCAAGTTCTTAAACTTTTGCACTTCCCCTGTTAATTTATTTCAGGTCATGGCTTAGTGGGCATGGTGAGAATGGATGCATGGTTGATAATCTCAGAGGTCTTTTCCAACCTTAATGATTCTATGGTTCCTTCTCTGCCTTGTAATTCCCCAGTCAGCAAAATATGTAGTGGATATTTAACTAGAATACAATTATCAGAAGATTATAAATATGTTATTTTCCCAGAGTTTCTTCTCTGGAAAAGTATTTTTCTTATCAAACAAATTTTGTTACTCTGTCTGGTCTATATCTGGGAAATGTATATGCTCTCTATGTTTTTGAAAAGTTCCAGTCACATCTCAAATGGAAGTTTGGGCACAAAGCAGTGCTATTTCCTCTGAATAGAATATCAACTTATCAATCGTGATTCTGTATTTGTATTTCTTGTCTGTTGTTCTTGTGGTTCTATTTAATGTGTTGACTGCGCTCATAACTTACCTATCTTGAAATGAGAAGAACTGATCAAACTGAGGGTTTCCCCAGGTCACAGATCAAAGCTGTGGTCACCAGAGCAGCTTGGTAAGAAGGAAAGTGGGTTAGTGTTTTGTTGTAGAGAGTTCAAATTAAGTGGTGTGATCAAGTTGGAAAAATTGTTTCTGAGGTTTGTAGGGAAACCGCACCCTCAGTAAGTTTGCAGATGACACCAAGCTGAGCCGTGCAGTTGATACACTGGAGGTAAAAGGAAGCCACCCAGAAGGATCTGGACAGGCTGGAGAAGTGAGCCCATGGGAACCTAGTGAGGTTCAACAAGGCCATGTGCAAGGCACTGCACTTGGGCTGGGGCAATCCCAGGTATTTATACAGGCTGGAGGAAGAACTCCTGGAGATCAGCCCTGTGGAGAAGGACAAGGGGGTCCTGGTGGACGAGAAGCTGGACATGAGTCAGTGGCGAGCACTTGCAGCCCAGAGGGCAGCATTAAAAAAGGAGTGGCAAGAAGGGAGAAGGAGGTGATTGTCCCCCTCTTCTGAGGTCCCACCTGGAGTACTCTATCTAGGCCCATGGTCCTCAGCATAAGAAAGATGCAGAGCTCTTGGAACGAGTCCAGAGGAGGGCCACTAAAATGATCAGAGGGCTGCAGCACCTCTCCTATGAAGATAGGTTAAACTGGGATTGTTTATCATCGAAAAGACTCTAGGGAGAACTCGTTGTGGTCTCCCAGTACTTGAAGGGAGTGTATAAATAGGAGGGGGATGACTGTTTACACAGGTTGATAGTGATAGGACAAGGGGAATGATTTTAAACTAAGACAGGAGGGATTCAGGTTAGATGTTAGGAGTAAGATTTTCACTCAGAGGGTGGTGAGGCACTGGAATGGGTTGCCCAGAGAGGTTGTGGATTCCCCCTACCTGGAGGCACTCAAGGCAAGGCTGGATATGGCTCTGGTCAGCCTGTTCTAGTGGCTGGCAAGCCTGCCCATGGCAGGGGGCTTGAAACTAGATGATTTTTTAGGTCCTTTTCAACCCAGGCCATTCTATGATTCTATGGTACTATAAAAGACTTTGCACATGGGTGGATGTACACACATCACAATAGTGAAAGGAAATGAGCTTCTGTAGGTTTTCATCTAGATGAATTCCACTTATATGCAATGTTGACCTTGTTTAGCTGGATTGTCTATTGAGTACTGTTGAGTCTAAATTATTTAAATGGTGTCCTCTCTTTTATATTGACACAAGAAAATCAAGATGAATGCTGGAAAATTAAGTGTCAAGAATATGTATGAAGACTTAAGAAATAAAACTGAGAATACTGGCAATTATTCTGACATACAAGAAGAAATGTAATGCACAATTTAAGTCTTTTTGAGTCATGCTGTGTTTCATCCCTCCTCAGACAATTTTTTATCTTAGAAGATACCACTAAGGTAACAGTACTTTCTCTTACTGGAGAAATAACATTTTCCCAAACCATTTGTCCCAGATTTGGCCTTCATTTCTCTAACCAGAGGATAGAGATGGTGTCTCCTGAAATTGTCATTTTTGTCCATTTCTCATCATGCAAATAATTTTCAATATAAAATCAAATGTATAATTTATATGTAGTCTACCTAAGCAAGACATTCCTCTCCAAACTAGCATTACACTGCAATAACATGGACAGTAAAACTATAATATCTAATTAATTCATAAATGTCAGCTATTCTTTGGAAAACTAATGAAAAATTTAATTGTTCAAGGCTAACCTAGACAAAACTTAAAGAAAAAATGTGTCTATTGTATCTAAGTCTAAACTATATTAAAATAGATTATTCAAGGTATTTAAATACATGAGAAATAATTCAACATATGTCAAAATATCTGAGTTATACTCAAAGGTTTGAAAGTAAGTATTACATCTAGTTTTGAAAGATATAAAATTAAATAGAAGGGTGCCATTGTTTACAAAATTCATTTTA
Source organism: Callipepla californica brunnescens (assembly GCA_023055505.1). Taxonomy (NCBI): domain Eukaryota; kingdom Metazoa; phylum Chordata; class Aves; order Galliformes; family Odontophoridae; genus Callipepla; species Callipepla californica. The sequence goes on along the minus strand of JALIRH010000001.1, from coordinate 106,837,317 downwards.
GTCATTATGCTCCCATATGTTTTGCCTAAATTTTCTCTCTTCTTTCCATCCCCAGATTTCCCCCCAGCACTCTCATATGGAAGAACTGAGGTATCCCTGATTTTACAGTGCTAGTATGAATGAGCTAATTCATGACATCACATGCTAATGAATGCTTGGAGTTGGAAAGAGAGCTTCAGCAGTGCCACTAGGACTGACTTTGTGAAAACTTTTGTTATTCAAATGGTCTAACAAGAGGATATACAGACCTTAGCTGAGACTCACATGTACTTTGCATGTGAGCTTTGCCCTTTTATATCAGTTCTCCTATAAATGATTCTTATTCTAATGAGAGTGTGCAAGTTTTGGTCTAATATCTCAAATCTGCTCTAAAGTCCTCCAATTTCTAATGAATGTGCTCAGCTACTTGAAATTCTGTGGTGATAAAAGAGTGCACCTTTTCCACTCAAGTACCCTTTTCACGGTAACAAGATGTGAGAAAAACCTCTTGACCTATACAAAGAAAATTGTGCCAATAAATGTTGAATAGAAGCGTATTGAAAGTTCATGAGGAGACAGGCATCCTTCAGTTGTTAGCAGTGATTACTCTGAAACTTCTATGAAGTTTATACTGTATATGTTGGGTGAAAATTAAATAAATGATTGGCATATGAATTTACTATTTTTTTCTTTATTTCTTATTTCATTGCTCACCCTAAGCCCGTGCAAATTTAGGAGCGTGGCACTGTTTTTGTACAAGTCATAAAAGAACATAGACATTATGTAAATAGTTTCAGTGGAGAAATGAAGTGGAAAAACTCATTTTACAATAGAAAGAATAAATGGAATTACTTACCATTTGATGGGGCTGAAAACCACTGAGCTTTAGAGAAATCTGATCATTTCTGTAAGCACTTACATGTAATAAGGAATAATGAATTTTAGTTTGTGTCTTCTTAGGCACAGCGTCCCATATCAAAGAAAGAGAAAGAAAAAAGGGGAAAAGGTGGATTCAACTTCTGATCTCCGTAACACAAATAAAGACAAAGAAAACAGTACACTACAGTGGAACCTTTCTGTATATTTAACAGTAATTGGGAACAGAGCCCTGATTTCAGTAGTAATTTAAGCTTTTGTGTGCTACCCACTGAACTCTTTACAAAGTTCTTCTGCCCCAGGAAAAATCTGCTCTTCTCCCATTGAAACTACAGGGATGTGGGATGGCTTCAACTAGGGCAAGCGACTGGCTTGTGGAGCTGGCTGAGGCACCAACACTAACTGTAATTTCACAGCTTCTGGGCCACTTCTAACTCAGCTCAAAGCAGTGTCAGCCTCAGATGAGCATTTCTACTCTGATCCTGCAGCCTTGCAATCCACCACCCACTCTGGTGAGAATGAAAGTTATATGAAAGGAAACTTATTTTCTGTTTTCAAAGGCAACTATTATGTCCTGGTCTTAATCCAGTTATATCTGACTTCAAGCACATCGGCTTAACCACAGTGAAAATAATACCAAGCCAGCTTCCCATAATCTCATGGGAAGTTATTTGCAAACATTCCAAGGTGCAATTTAATGTATTTTTGCGTACCCAATTTTTGGAACAGTTTAAAATAAAAATAAAGCAAATTACCAGAAACAAGACAAGACAAACACAAAAAGGGATACTGAATGCAGCACAACTGAGATTGCAGAACAGTTTGATCTTCAGGGACTGATTCTGTCTCAGTTTCATCTCTCTGGCTATTTTAATATTTGTTATGAAATAATATCAAAAAATAGATTGTTTTTATTAGGGTCTATGGAATGAAGCTGGTGATAATGAACAGAAGAACACTAATGTGGTCAACTGTCCAAGTTTTACAAATTTGTCACAGTAGTGCTGACACTTAACTGGATTTTCGTGTAATTTTGGAGCTGAAATATGTGTATTAAAAATGTAATATGAAAGTCTTCTTCATGCAGACAATTCCAACAGATTTATCTTCTAGGATTCCAGTTGGTGTGTTTCAATAATTTAGCATCTATTCATTTTACTAATTTTACTGGGATTTTGTTAACCTTTTTTAATTAGTATTAAAGAGGCTCAGTAGGAATATTCATTGCCCACAGGTAAAATATTCTTATCATTCAGCAGAATGATTATTTTTATAATGTTCCTACCTTTAAGGTGCAATTATGTTACAAATCCTTTGGAATGCACAAGGATATTTAAAAGCAAGCACCTATAATTATTCCATAAACCAATCAGTTAGCTCGCTCAAAAATCAGACACTGCCAAAGTGAAAGAAAAATGGAGAAAGGAAGGGATCAAAAGAGGGGAAGAAAGATGGAAGGAAATAAGTTTGAAATATAGCCATTTCTGCCACCTTCACTTGCAGTGGAGGATTGCAAAAGTTATTAAAACCCATGTCTGAAAAATCGACTATCTTGAATTACAGAAACAAACTCAATCCTTGAATGAGGAACTGTGGAAAATAAAGAGTAAAAGAAGAAAAGCCACATAGAGGGATCTTGCAGAATATGTTACAGGACAGATCAGTCCATATGATACATATTTTTATTGATAACTTTTCAAAACGCACTTAAATCTTTTATTTACCTTCATGCCCTACTTTTCTTCTTACAAACATAATTATTTGGTGTTACATGGCTGGCTTCTAGCAGTAGAACTAATGAGAAATGTGGATAGTTCTAGTTAGGAAGAATAAGTGCCTACTTTGAATTTTATATTTTAAAATAGAAATGAACATGAAAAATAGCATATAATACAAAATAGTGTCAGACAGACCTGCTCCACTAACCTTGCATGGTCTTTTTAATTACTCTGGAAAATTTTAATACACTCCATTCACTGGAGAGGAAGGGAATTTGGATATCAGTTTTTCTGACCTACATTTGCACTCATTTTGCTTAGCAGAAGGAAGTCAAGGAGATGGGACACATAATAAGGAAGGGTTATCAGGATATGAACTACTGAGTAAAACCCAAGATGTTCAGCTTCTCCAAAGTGATTAAGAAGTTATCTGAATTATCCAGGAAATCAGGAATCATAATGGTAATAATACCAACACTTGTAACACACCCTAGAGATGTTAGTTTAGTTCTTGGAAACATAATTTAGCAACATGAATGAGATGAAGGGACAAGTTCATATTTATGCTGACTTCTCCCTTGTTTACTTGGCCCATTGACTCCAACAGAGTTATTTTGAGATGCACACTCCTTCTGTGACTGTTAGGAAAATTAGGGAAAGCAGAATGTTCTTTTCTTTAACCCTGATCTTAAAGAGCAAAGCCAGTGATTAAGCTCATGTTGTGAATCTTTTCCTCACACTAGGGATAGACTGTGTCTGTGGACATTCTGACTCATACCAGCTGTGCATAAATGCTCCCACATCAGAAATGGCTTATCATTGACCAGCAGGCCTATAGAAAATCCTAGAATTTCTGAAAGCTAGGTCAGTATGTAAAATAAATACAATTAATTCTTAATGTACTGAAAGTTCACTACAGCATAGTGGAGGTCAGAAATCTTTTGTTCAGCAAGAACTCACTCCTTTATCTATTGCCCCCTCAAGATCCTTTGCCTCTTAGGAGGAATAAAAATAGAACTGATGAAACACAACATAACTTGAATTATGCATCAGAGTTGCGACCTAGTAAAGAAAGCAAAGGATGTTCTTGATTTTAAGTCTCCTGAGAGTTTTCATGGTGTCATATCAACCAGTCGCTTTTAGCAATCCATTGCCAGTGCACATCTACATGGAAATGATACACAAATTAGATTTGAATGTGAAGATTTGACATGAAGATTTCCTCATACTACTTTGGAAAGAAAAAGATGCTAAAGGATTATTTAGCTGCAACATATATCCATTCTAAAACCCCTCAGTAATACCAGTAATAGGAGAAAAGGTTCCAGGGCAAATGAGAGCTAGAGCTTTGTCTGGAAAGTGTCACTCTGCATCCAGTTCCTGAGATGCTGGGCACTTCCTGAAAGCAGTAGGAATTGGACATACTTACTGTTTTACAGGATCAGATTTTACCTCAAGTAAAAACTACCCGGTTTACACAAATCCTACAGATGATTCAGCAGTGCCCAGAGATAATAAGGTACTCTGAGATTAAAATACTGAGAGCTATCTTCTGTTCCCTGGGGATGGTGTCTAATATATGTTAAATCCAATCAGTGCCTCTTAGCTTTCTTCCCTGTCACAGAGTTTCAGTTTACTAATTAGAAATGTTCAGCTGCAATTCCTTTGCATCACTTTCTCGCCGGGTAGGATTCAGCACCCTCTGAGAATTTAAAAAGGTTACACCACCATTTGTCAAGGTCACAGCAAGAAAGGTTTTTCATTAATTTTAGATTGGCAAAGAATAAGAAATATTGTAATTGCTGCATTTAAGCTATTCACTGCACCATCTCTCTTTCTGCTTCACAGACAACCAATTAGGGGCTTTATTTAAAATGTATGAATTGCATGACTGTCATTAAAGGTACAATTCTGAAGAGTTCATTTGCTTTCTTTAATGGAAGTATTACAGAAACTAAGTTATTTTTCAGGACAATGACCCAATCACTCAACATTTTGTAAATAAAAATGGCTCTATAGGCCTGACCACAGGTGGAGCTTCCATTAACATGCGTACTGAGAGGGTCTGATTCTATGAGGTACTGATAGGACCCTGTGCCAGCCCTGACCATCTGCCTCCTCAGTTTGACATCAAGGCCATGAAAATTCCCAAAATGTTGAGCTTCTGTGTCAGGAAAAAAACATAAATGTAATGAAATGCTCACCATTTTTGAAAACTACACAGAACTGCCTCCAAGGCCTGCTGCTGGCTCCTGCAGCACAACTATGACTTGGTTTCAGCAAAATGAGAGCCATTAGTGGACCCATGGGCTCAGCCAAATGTGCTTTCAGCATTCTCAAACATCCTACTAGCTTTCCTGAGTGATTATCTTTCTCATGGCAAACAGTTAGACCATGCAACTTCTTTCTTTTTGTCATTTATTAGAATTGAGATATGGATTGGCTCTATTTCCTTCTTTTTTCTTCTGTGAGTGTGAAAAGACATAGAAGTAAGCATCTCCTCTATTTTAAAAGCAACACATTTACAACAAAGTGTTAGACTTGGTGGTCTGATTTTGTATTTTGCAACATGTTCTTTAACAAGTGTGCTCCATCACGTGCATTTTTCAAGCACGAATGCTCCTACAGACTATAAGGGTATGGGAATTGTATGACTTCACACCAGGAATACAAATTCCTGTCTTGATTTTACCTCGAGAGATTTGTTTTTTCATGTCATAGAATCATAGAATCATAGAATCTTAGAATCTTAGAATCATAGAATCATAGAATGGCCTGGGTTGAAAAGGACCTAAAAAATCATCTAGTTTCAAGCCCCCTGCCATGGGCAGGCTTGCCAGCCACTAGAACAGGCTGACCAGAGCCATATCCAGCCTTGCCTTGAGTGCCTCCAGGTAGGGGGAATCCACAACCTCTCAGGGCAACCTGTTTCAGTGCGCCACCACCCTCTGAGTGAAAACCTTACTCCTAACATCTAACCTGAATCCCTCCTGTCTTAGTTTAAAATCATTCCCCTTGTCCTATCACTATCAACCTGTGTAAACAGTCATCCCCCTCCTATTTATACACTCCCTTCAAGTACTGGGAGATCACAATGAGTTCTCCCTAGAGTCTTTTCGATGATAAACAATCCCAGTTCCCTCAACCTATCTTCATAGGAGAGGTGCTGCAGCCCTCTGATCATTTTAGTGGCCCTCCTCTGGACTCATTCCAAGAGCTCTGCATCTTTCTTATGCTGAGGACCGTGGGCCTATATAGAGTACTCCAGGTGGGACCTCAGAAGAGGGGGACAATCACCTCTTTCTCCCTTCTTGCCACTCCTTTTTCAATGCAGCCTCCTGGGCTGCAAGTGCTCGCCACTGACTCATGTCCAGCTTCTCGTCCACCATGTCCACAGGGCTGATCTCCAGGAGTTCTTCCTCCAGCCTGTATAAATACCTGGGATTGCCCCAGCCCAAGTGCAGTGCCTTGCACACGGCCTTGTTGAACCTCACTAGGTTCACATGGGCCCACTTCTCCAGCCTGTCCAGGTTCCTCTGGATGGCTTCCTTTACCTCCGATGTATCAACTGCACCACTCAGCTTGGTATCATCTGCAAATTTGCTGAGGGTGTACTCAGTTCCATCATCTATGTTATTAATGAAGATGCTGAAGAGCACTGGTCCCAAGACTGACCCCTTGTGGACACCACTTGTGACTAACCTCCACCCTGACTTAGGTCACAACGCTTTGTTTGCAACCAGCCAATCAGGTCTTAATCCACCAACTGGTCCATCATTTGAATCCATACCTCTCCAATTCAGAGAGAAGGATGTGGTGAGAGAACATGTCAAGGACTTTGCAGAAATCCAGGTAGATGACATCTTTTGCCCTTCTCCTGCCCACCAGTGCTGCCACTCCATCATAGAAAGTCACCGTATTGATCAGGAAAAATCTGCCCTTGATGAAGCCATGCTGGCTGTCTTGGATCACCTATTTGACTTGTAAGTGCCTTAACATTGCAATCAGGATTATCTTCTTCATCATCTTCCCAGGCACAGAAGTGAGGCTCACCGGCCTGTTGTTCCCCGTGTCATCCTTTATCCCTTTCTTAAAAATGGGAGTAATGTTTCCCTTTTGCCTGTCAACAAGATAATGTTATAATGCACTATTCCAAAAGATTTCACTGGGATGCAAAAAATTCAGTATCATTTTAATTAGTTATCGGAAATAATTTGGCCCATGTTTTTGTATTCTTTTTGATAAGAAGAACAAATAAATCTTTGTCACACTTGTAGCATTATCTGTATATATATCAAACCACATGCTTTACTTTTGTTTTCATTATATGGTAAATGTTGATTTTTTGTTCCTGGTTAGTGTCCCTTCTTCCAGACATGTGCATAACCAGGAAAGTTTCTTGTGTCTATTTTCTTTGCCCACCATCAAAATCATGAGACATTCAAAATACAGACCAAAAAATATCAGCCATTTCTTTCTCCTTCTAAAATTTCCAGATGGCTATTTTCCAACTTAAGCAAAGTAGACAATGCTCAAAAACTTTTGTGAGCAAAGGAATGTGTCAATTTTAATTCCATTTCATGCACTGTATCTCCTCTTTTGTTACTCAGTATAGAAGAGGATGTATCTCCTGGACATTTTAGCCCTTTAAGGTAAGCATTTGAAACTGCTTAGACCTCCTTTCCTCAGAGGTGCTATGTTTAAACTATGGAGTCGTATATCTGAGTTTCCAGTTCCATGTTCATGAGTCCACTTCCAAAATTCACAGAGTACAATCTGATATGCACCAATATGTGGCACTGGCTGCTTCACTTATGGCTTCGCAATGGAAGCAAACCTGGATGCATGGAAGGGAAAGTAATACGCGCAAGCTTCACACTGATACCTAACAACAGGGACGACTGGACAAATGGTTAACAGGGATTGCAAAGGCTCACTGTAAATCCCTCTGATCAGCTTCAACACAATTGATGTGTTACAGAAGCAGCCAACAACAGACTAGCATGAATAGAAGGGGAATTGCACCCAACCAGTGTGGTAAGCTCCTACTACAAAATGTGTAGTTCGGCAGATGAAGGGAGCTGTGAGTACTATCTCTCTCTTTGAGTCAAAAAGCATGGGGATACCTACCAGTTGGTTTCAGAGTCCAGCAAGAAGTGGAATACTACTTTACTACTAGTACAGCAAAGATATTCAGATGTGTGACTGTATTACCAATATCAAAATTAAATGCAAGTGGAAAAAGAAGAAACTTTTAATTCACTAATTTGTATTGTATCATGAAGATCATTTACTCTTCAGAAGTTTTGTGATAATGGGTGTCTGTTCTACAATTAATTTGAAACCTGGAGATATACAAGTTCATGAGACTGTTGAAATTTATATGCATATACATATTTTTAAGTCACTGTTGGTTAAATAAAAGTTCAAAATCTGAAAGTACAATGAAACTAAATAGTCAGAATCATACAGTGAAAGAAATTCATGTACTTTTTTCCATCTCATATCTCTAGGCTGTGACGGAAGGATGTACTTAGGGTTTAAAACATTTGAGTTTAACAAAACTGAAATGGTATGCCTTTTTCTGACAAGCTTCAGCACACCTTAGCAAAATCTCCACTCGTGGTCCCCTGTCTAAACCATAATACAATTAAACTGGTAATGATAATTGTCAGATATCCTGAAACAAATGGAACCTAGAGTACTTCATTGAATGTGCAGAATGAAAATGAAGACAGTTTTAATCATTTCCGTGTCTCAGAGCCTTGCCAACTAGAACAGCAACTTTATATAGGACAGTAAAAGTTCAGGAGATTTCTCCTAGGTTTGACCTTGGTAAAGGCAGTCCAAATGCTCTCAATCCCCAGGATACTGACAGAAGTGTTAGAAGGATGAATTTGAAAGGAAGCAGCACCGATGAAAGAAGCTGAGAGACCCCAAAGGAGTGAAGTTTTAAGGAGGTAACTGAACCCTGGGGTGGTCTTAAGTGGAATGGTGGCAATGCTGTTCTGGATCCCAAAGATGGTGGAAAATGGAGCAGTCACACACAGGAAAGGAAAGACATATTATCCTTTGCCCAAGATTAAAGCCAGTTATGTATGCTGCTAACTAAATCCCTGCCTGTCTTTTTTTCAAGGAAAATGCATTTTCTGGAGTAATCAAGAGTGAAGAAGTGGGTTTCAGAGATGATGTCCCTCTCAGTAGGGGAACTCTAACATTTGGCCAGGTCATGAAATCTCAACACATGCTATTCAAACTACAATCTACTTAGGGCAATTTTTAGAAACATTCTGATTTAAGAATAAGTCCTCTGAAAATAAGTCTTGTTTTGATTTTCCTAAGCATAATTAATTACTTGATCAGGCTACTCCTGTGAAAGCAATGATGGTAAAATAAATACACATATAACTTTTATCTAGGACATAACTGGCATCAAGGTCAGAGGTCTGATTGACAGTGATTGCTAGTAAAATACCATGAATAAAATCCCTTTCTGGATGGCCATGTAGATTAAACTAACTGAAGTGAACTTTCCCTTTCTCCAACATAAATCAACTTGCTTAACAAATAGTATCTTATGCATGAAATTAAGTTAGAAAAATTGGGTAACATCAATACTTGTTTTTGAAGTACAGCTGTAAGAAATGAACAGCCATGCCCTCTGCCAAAGGCAAAGTGGATATCTCAAGCCTGCAATCAGATTCAATGACCAGCTTGGTACTTCCACACCCAGACACATAGAGAGGCTCATTCCTCTGTGCTGTGCTTCCATGAGCCTTTTTTGGTGCATTCTACTCTATTAGTTGCTGTGTCTAACCACTGCATCTGAGTAGACTGTCCCCATGAGTTCAGTGCTTAGCAAGTATGCATAAATCACTGAAGTCTCATCTAAGTCTTGCTAAAAATGACTCTTAAATAGCTTCAGCTCCTTTAAGGGTGACAGATGACCCTTGGTTTCAGTTGCAGGCTATGGTTTTTGGACTCAAATGCAAATAGGCAATCACTCATGCAAAATGCATTTAGGCGAAGGTAACTGGTCTGAATTTCCTTGTACTGTTTTAATGAGTAACTTTTCTAAACTTCTTTTATGCTTCCTTTAACAGAAATGTCTTTCAGATGAAGTAATATATCAAACATGTTTTACCTCTTGCGGAAGTCCCTTTCATTTGTCCCCGATTCTCTTATTTTTTTCTTGGCAGTCCAGCCATCCATGAACAGAATTTCATTCTCACTTTAAGCCCTAGCAACCACACTTAAGAAAAATCTGAAACAAAATTAAAAAAAGTATCCCTATAAAGAATCAAGACATATAATTTCTGAGTTCCCGGTTTCCTTTAGAATCCTAAATGACACAGACTTTACAGGTTCTCTCTGCTGTTCAGTCAACAGAGACACTGTGAGAAAGCAGTATTTCTTTAGCTGGCCAAAGGGATCTCTTCCTTGCACCTCCAAAAGAGCTAAGCAGAAAGTAGTAACTCTTTTGCTCAAATCTAAGTGCTGATGAAAGTTTTATTTCCTACCTACTATCGTTCCAGAAACAAATTTAAAAAAAAGTTCACTAAATTTGTGGGAATAAAAAAAACACTCAGTAAGCTTCACATCTGGGAGATACATTGCTGTGAATAATGAGTAACTGTACTTGGGTAAAAGCTATCAGTTAAAAGTAAAGCTAGTCAAGGCAAGTCTTAATTGACTCACGGCAGTATCAGCCCTGCTATTTCAGTACACTATCAGTAATCTATCCTTGATGCTTAGATAGGTTCAGAGAAATGCATAATATACCATTTTTGTCATTGAGAAGGCAGATACTGCTTTTCATAAAGAAAATATTTATTTGATTTTAGTGGTTGTTGTATATAAAAAATTGCATAATGAATTTGTGAGCCTCCCAGATATAAGAAGTTATCTTCCCTGCTGTCTGCTTAAAGGTTTTTGTGAAATATGTATGGCTCTGGGCATAGCTAACAGATTTCTTACATTACCAGCAGTTATTAAGATTACTACCTCCTATGTAAAAATGTTTATCTGAAAGTTTCCCAACTATCTCTATCTATAGAGCACTAGAAGTGTTCAGTAAGAAGTAAAGCACATATTTAATTCAGGAAGACTTTAGTTGTGAGAGCTGCCTCTGCTCATTTGCTCTTTGGTATAAGATACATCTAATTAAAATTATATGCTTAAACAGTATACCTATTTCATGGTTTTATGACTTTTGTTATTTGTATTCCACATCATGTAATGCATCATGGAGTGCACTGAGAGTTAATGCTCCAGCTCCATGGATCATCAATAGTTACAGGTATACCTGTCTCAGGAGAGAAGAACTATGTGCCCAGAGGACTTTTGTTGCTTTATATTTTTATGTTTTCCATTCAGAGGGTAAGATAAAAACTGTTCACATGTCACGAGACACTCTCTTTCCTTTGGGATCTACTCAGCAGTGGGTGCTCGCTAGCCGCTTTGCCTCCAGCATTAGTGTAAGGCTTTTGGTTTATCGGACACTCTCTCCTCTCATTTTATTTAATTTCTTGGCTTCAATTCCAATTATATTGTATTATACTGTGTTATTTTGCTTTCTGATATCTTATTTAGTAAATTAACTTTCCTCCTCAGATCGTTGCTGCTATTTTGTTTCTAGGTTCATCTCCCTTTTCCTTTTTCCCTTTTTTGTCCTTTTCCCCTTTCCCTCCCCCCGGGGTGTGAGTTCATGGGTTCCTTGCCCCAGTAGCCATGGAACCAGGCCGAACCAGCCCATAAAGTGCTGACACCTATTATACATAATACATACATTCAACCGAATACTACTTTTGAAGGATACATTTAATTTTTATTCTCAGAACATGGAACATATTCCTCCCAAACTTCTTGTACACATTTCTTATTTCAGACTGTTCATTGCTTGGGTAGAGTTACAACAACATGGATGGCACCATTCTGTAATTCCAAATACATTACTTTTATCTATCATTAGCTTCTCAGTATTGCTGTGAATTTTGTAATAACCCTTTTTTCTGGATAATCTTGTTGTGACATTTCATTCATTCTGCTAAAGCACTGAGATACTCAGCAAAATATTCTTAAATATTCTTTAGTGTGCTTCTTTCGCATGACATTTCAAGTTTTTATAACCGAAACATTTGGCAAACATTTCCCACAGGCTCATTTTGAAAGATTTTTCATGTGGGAACCTTAAAATATGTTTTACATTTGCTCGGATTCTGTGGAACCTTAAAGCCAGGATTTATAAATGTGCATGGTACTGAAAAATGTTTATGATGACAATGCACTGGAATGCATTCTCATAAAAAAAAAAAAGTGTTCTTTTTCATTTTTTCTATGAGCAAGAAAAAAAAAGAAGAAAATTTTGCTTCTAATACCTCTTTTTCTTCCTTATAAGGGAGCATGCAGAGAAAGATTGTAATGATTTGCCCTGAGAAGGTAGAGCCTATACCCTTAACAACATACATCATACTGTTCTCAACATTTCTGTTATCATTTTTTCTAACTTATATGTGATTTATGATCATTGTTGCCTATGCCTAGAGGAATATGCTATTTTAAAAGATAGTGGTTGATTCCATGACAACTGGCAGGTGCCTTATAAAGCCTTTCTTTGCTGAAAACTTGAAGGTAAGTTATTATATTGGTACACGAGGAATCTGAAAATTAAAGTCAAATATTTTTATACCTTCCTGTAGAATCCACAAAAGCCACTTGTAACAGCTGCAATGGAAAGTCAAAGAAAACATGCTGCCCCAGATGCTGCTGTATAAATATAACCAATGCAATTTTTTAGCCAAACTACTTTCTTCTTTTAGATGTTGCTGACTGCAGCAAAATCACACATCTCTGTACTGTCCTTTTCCCTTCATTGACAATCAGGAGAACATTTTTAAAAAAACTCAAGCAAACTAATTTGCAAGCTCTTCCCTTGGTTTTCCACTTATCTACTTCATTTGTTCTAAACCACTCATTTAATAAGCAGTAAACTATCACTTCAATATTATTAGAGATTTGAATTTATGTGGTTTTTAACTTTCCAGTTAGCAACAAGAACTTAGAGGGCCTCTTTGTGGTGAGAGCTTGAGTTGCCAGATGGGTGCTGGTCAGCAGGCAGTTGTATTAACTAGGGCTGGGTATTGCTTGGTGGTGGTGAGTAATTGCATTGCAGATTCATATATACATGGCATTTTTGTTTCCATTTCCTCCTTCTGCCTTATTAAACAGTTTTTATCTCAATCCATACATTGTATTTTGTTTCCAATTTCTCTCCTTCATCCCATTGATGGGGAGTGAACAAAAGGCTGCATGGTGATGAGTGGCCTGACAGGTTAAACCACGACACCTTAATGAGCATTTATGATCTTTTACAACCTGAAGGACTGAAAGCTTAATCTGGTTCTCCCTAACATCAATGAAAAGACTCTGATTGTCTTAAGTTTACTTTCAGTGAGGCCATAAGCTTACAGTCCAGCTCCACAAATCAAACCATAATGCTTCAGCTACCTCCTTTTTTCGCTGTGAAGGTTCAAGACTGGACAGTGAGAGAGGACAAACAGAGATTGGCAAAATGGTGCAAATTAAATAGAATTAAATGCATAGCTTCTGTTAATCTCTCAGTTCAATTTTGCACCCCAGAAGATTATTTTTATCAATGAAATACTGATGTGTTTTTAAAAAGGATTCACCCGTCTGAAGCTGGAGAACAAATGTAGGTGAATAGTTCAAAAGTTTTTTGGCAAAAGTCAGAAAAGTGGAAGAGCTTGATCTATACTGTATGTCAGTAAAAGCTCATAAATGGGAGTGGTTTGTTAGCTCCTGCTCACATCTGTGAAGAGTTCTTAACTCATGGTAGCAATAATCTGACTTTTCATCAGCTGTGTTAGCACTTACTCTGTAACAGTTTATTTTACTATGGCTCTAAAAGAATGCCTCCGGAAATACAGAATTCACATTGGAGATGTCTCTATTACTGAGTCTTCAAACTTTTCTGTTAGTAACATACCTACATCCTGCTGAGAAATTTTCAGCCACCTGGCAAACCTGGCTAAAGTCACTACCAGAGTCTCTGAGTAGAAAACCACACAGGTTAATCATGGTTAGAGACCTCTGCATTGAATAAGAGGTCCATAATGAGTCCTCCTACACGAATGGGGAAAGCTATCAGAAGTAACTGCTTCAGTTTGTCTCATGAGACATCCAGTAATGTTTTGCCTCCTTCTAACAGCAAGAAGCCTTAGATTTAACTCAGAGTGGGAGGGAATTGTCTCCCTTTTGCTCCACTTCTTATCCACTGTAAGTTTTACTTTGTTTTCCAAGTAAAATTTTTTTGCACTATCCTATCTCTGTTTGCCTCTCAAATAACTCATCTCCCCAGCAAACACTGTTGAGTTGTGCTCAAAGTTGCAGAAGTTGTCTGGTTCCCAAAACAATCTGCTCCTTATACACACCAAGAAAAAAAGCAGCTGAGGCAGTCTGTTTAGGGCCTCCACTGATGAAAAGGCTGCTGTGGAGGTTTAACCTTGATTAGACATCAGAGGATCCACATGGAGCAAGCCATTATTAATATTGTCAAGAAGTGAAAAGCTTCATTCATAGATCTCGCCTGCTTAGACATCAAAGTCAAACAACCTCAAAAGAAATCTGTGGGGAACCAGGCATCCTTAGTTCTCATATTGATCATACTACTTGTTCTGAAAGCTTCTCATCCATGCACTGTCAAGACCTGACCTTGCAGAGGGTACATGATGTACAAGCAAGGCAAAGAGCTCTGCCTTCCTTCTTATTCCTAAAGTTAACACCAGGTGAATAATTAATACCAAGTTATATACTGGGTAAATCACAAAATACCTGAATTGTCCTTCATATTGTTTGTGAAACAGACACTATTAGCTGCTTGTGAATCAGAATTAAACACTTTCAGACGGGTGCAAGATCTGATTTCACTCTTTACTCTACTGAAAATGAATACAATATGAGCATGGATCCAGTCAAATCAAATTTAGAAATTCAAACGAATTTTCCAGGCAACTTTTAGGCAATAATTGCCCCAAAATAATCATAGGCTAAACACAGAAAATGTCTAGATGATAGCCCCCTTTCTTTTCAAGCTATATTCTGTTATACTCTGTTTAAGATGGTGTCTACAAGGGAGCACATTCATTTTCTTAGTTGAACTTCTGTGGCCACCACTGGAAATTCTTTCAAAGGAAGTGAGAACAAAACATTCAGTGAACTCATCCAGCGATGTTTTAAATTATATCTGAGAATTTTAAAATGCAATTATACTTTTGTAAGATTTGAGGTAGGGTTTTCTATCAACTTGTTTTAGGGAAAACAAATGTGTAGTTGGACAAAGGACGAAAGGTATTTCAAGGAAGTACCATGTGAAATGTTACAAATTGTACCCAAAATTTTGAATCTAAATGCAAATCTCAGTGCTGTTGATAGTGTGGAACAAAAATAAATAAATAAAACATACTGAAGACATGTTTATGCTTGTAACAGTTGAGGAAACATTGTTTTAAACTGCTGACTTCAATAAAAGTTTAAATAAAATTATCTGCACTCTTTATTCTTTCTGAATTATTTTCTGCGTTAAATTGAAGTAAATTTTTAATTTCCCTTCGATTTGTGTTGTGGTCTACCACATTTTGATAGACAAAGTTTAATTTTCCAATACTGGTTGTGAACTATGTGTTTTATTTTTTAATTCCACTTTCAAAATAGGCTTCTAAGTAGGTTAAGAAACATTACTTCCCTACATAAACTTCCCGACTTTTCTTATTTGCATTTCTTGTTTCCTGACACTCCTTTCTCCGTATCATTTTTTCTGATGAATGCCTAATTATTCCCTCTCATTTGTTGATTCATACTCTTTTTTCATCCACTGCCCTCTGAAATGATGCAGTTTTCTCCATAGTATTTCTTACGTAGTGACAGATTTTTTTCATTTTTGATGAAAATTCTTCCCATTGCTTGGAATTAACTTTCACTTTCTGTTACTTTTTTAGAATCTTCTATTTCCCCCAGCATCCTCCTCCTCCTCTCTTTACCAGTCCTTCCTATGGTGTCAACCAGAGGACTCATGAAATACATTAGAAGAGGAAACAGGAAAAGAGATTGTTAGAAGATGTGTACATATAAGCACAGAATAGAATCATGGAATCATTTGAGTTAGAAGGGATGCTTTAAAGTCATCTAGTCCAACTCCCTGCAGTGAACAGGGACACCTACAGTTTGATTAGATTTCTCAGAGCTCTGTCCTGACCTTGAGTGTCTCCAGGGATGGGGCATCCACCACCTCTCTGTGCAGATACGTTATTGGGCACCACTTGGAGCCCCTTTCCCCAGCAAGCATGCATGCTAAGCTATTCTCTTGCATGAACCAGCTGTAGCCCTGTGTGCTGTACTGTCTATGGAAAATAAAGAGCCTCTCTGAAGGGCATTTGTTCTCCTGTATGTCTCTTTTGGGCAGCACCTCAGGTCCTTCTCCCTTTGTCATACTGATG
This sequence comes from Callipepla californica brunnescens, assembly GCA_023055505.1. Classification (NCBI taxonomy): domain Eukaryota; kingdom Metazoa; phylum Chordata; class Aves; order Galliformes; family Odontophoridae; genus Callipepla; species Callipepla californica. The sequence continues at coordinate 106,821,233 of JALIRH010000001.1, read as the reverse complement.
CAGCACAAAAAGCAATCCCTGCTCCTTTGCCGAGTTTTCCATTGTTTTCCCTCTAATTTGGGGAACCAGCTGCAGGCTGCTCCTTGCAGGCTGACTGCTGCTCCAGCCAGGACCATTCGGTGTTTTGCTGCTGGATAGTGACTCATCCTGCTTGTAAGTCATGAACTGTTTTCAGACAGGATTGTGCAAGGACCCCATGAAAAGAAGGAATGTATTTAGAAGCACAGGGACATGTCATCATTCATTTGTAATTTTATAGGGTACCTGCACTGGAATTTACAAGATGGTAATTATGTTATTTTAATGTTGATGACACATGTTTACAATAATGTAGCAATTTGATTAAATATAAAATGTCAGATTAAATAGCTTGTTCTAACTAAATGCCTGATTAAATAACAAGAGAGTATTAATTGGATTTATTAAAGTTTAACAAATATATGAGCATTATTTATTAATACTTTAGAACAAAATGTTGATGTTTCTACCTCGTTAGCTAAACAGTCCCTCTCTCAAAATCACATTAAAACTACATACCCTGTCAGCAGACCTGGTCTGTAATTTATATTACCTCAGTTGTGGTTTATTTTGCCCTGTTTACAGCTCCCCAGGCATTATCTCAAAAACCTAACAAAACATTACATCCAGTTCCCAGCTGTCCAACTTCAGTGGAAATAAAGTACACATTCATTTTATGATTTCTTGAAGTTATAGCCCAAGATACAAAAGATCACCTTGAAGACATCAGAACATTTCCTGTGAGAATATCTATGAAATTCCAGCATTTAATTGAAGCATAATAAAAGGTCTTCTCTATTATAGACATTTTACTACAACAAACACAGCTTTACTAGTAGAGGTACTGTTGCTGAAGGCTTTTTTTTTTTTTTTTATGTGTGTGAGGGCTATCTTTAAAAGGTTTTCTTGATGTTTCATAATATTACTGGACAGAGAGGAGGGGTACTTGTAGCTTTCTTTTTCATATAACATCACCTCAGGACTTTGGCAGTTACTACAGCTATATATTCAAAAAGACATGCTAATCTCTTCGTGAAAATGATAGTCATGGATATACGTATCTACCACACTGCATCATTATTATGTTAGATAATTGTTTAGGTTTCCAAAAAAAAAAAGTTTTAATTTCTTATTAATGTGGCTATTATATTCTAATAAATCTTCTGCTGTTGTTTTGTTAAATATGCCATAAAAAGAAGGGGAAATAATTTTAAATGCAAATTATAGCACATTTTTGTATTTTAATAGTATCTTTGTCTTCACTTTAATGATAAGGATTTTTTTATGAGGAAAGAATTCCCTTTCTGCCATTGAGTCTGTTCTATGAGACAATGTTTCTGCTGCTATTTTCACAACCATTACTAATGTAAAAATATCATACTGTAGAATCTCTTCTTTCAGTAGAAGAGAAGAGAGGAGATGCTCTTACACAAGTGGTGGTGTTTTTCCACCAACATATTGGTACACAAGTTCTTGACTTTTCTGCTTGATCATTTTCTGAAGCACAGTGGTATCAGTTTTCATGTCTTCTCATGTGCAACATACTCCTTGTATTCAGTTTACAGTCAGAGTATTTACTGCTGAGATTCAGTTAACAGAGATACGATGGCGGTAAACAATTTTATATGTCATAGTGTTCACCCTGAGCTTATATACTGTACTGAAGTTTTTCTTTGGTCTCTGCTAGAGCTCAGATCTTGAGTATTTTTGAAAACATTATCACTCCAAGACACTGATGTTTTCCTTGCACTTTTAAGACTTCAAGATTAGTAAATCCTGGCATCAGAAGGGAAACTCCACTTTCAACTTGTTTCTTATATTCCTCCTTTCTCCTAACATGATGATGAAGCACTTAATTCCTCTGTTGTCATCACTTGTGGCTTTAATTTCTTGGTATCGAAATTCCCTTCTGTTTTTTCTTGTCTACCTCAACAGTCGAACTATCTGAAATTTGTTGTCATATCTGCTACTCACGATGTTATTTCTTCTATCAGTCTCGTATTGTCCACAAGGCAGAAATTGCAGACCTTCTGCTAGTGCTGTGCTTTCCAGTTACCCAAGTGCTTCTAAAATACTATATTTCAGAGAAGACAGTGTTGTTACCTCAACACCGGGTAATTGGTCTGGCATCTCTTTTATCTGCATCCCTTCATGGAACCAATCATCCAGTTAATTGCATTTTCTGTCTTCTCATGAATTTTCACTATTCTTTCCCTGGAGGATGTACCTGTTATATGGAGCAGCCTGGAACCTTAGTCTGTTAGCCACTAATTTAATCTCTTCATGAACAAAGAAACCAAACTTTTTTTCGTGACTGACTAACCCAATGATATAATTGTTTTTTTTTTAATGTTATAATTTCCTTGTCTTAGGTCACAGTAACTTCTTCATATGCCATTCCCAGACAATGATTTATGTTTGGTGAATTTCACCAGTTGTGATCTCCTCACCAGATTCCCACAATCCTAGGGACTTGTTGCCTATTCCTTGTAATTCACCATCTTTATATATTTTTTAAAAAAATCCTCCTATACTAAAAATAAAACATTACTATGTTAATTTATTTACTCAGTACCTGTTCATTTTTTCATCTAAAAAAAGAAATCAGTCTCTTAGCAAGTCCAAGAATACCCAGCTGCTCAAAATTACTTCTTATCAGAGGAGGGCTTACACATGAAGCAGTACAGCCATATGTTCAGTGAGCATTAGTCCTTATTAGCTTGGTGAGCTCCAGAGGGGTCTGCTGCTCTAGGCACACTGCCCAGCCCAACTGGCCTGTTGCTGAAAGCCCAACCAGCCCTGCCAGTTTGAAGTTACCTGCACAAACTGTTTTGCTGTTTTGCCCTGGAATTTGGCTGCCCCAGGCCACCACCTGTTCTTGCTCTTATGAGAATGCTTGCTCTGAGTTCAAAGACAATTCAGAAATACTGGAAAAGACCCAAATCCGGGGCAAAAAAGCATCTACTCAGGGCTCATTAACTACTTTGTAAATGTGAAATACAAAAATAAGATTAAAAGACAATTGTGCCATAACTTTTTTGTCCAAAGAAATGTTTCCAGATAAAATTATATACCACTTGCATCTTAAAATACCAGTGCAGATGTGCACCAGAGCTAATTATGTGACAGACTGTGGAAAGGATTAGTTCTACAAAACACATCATGCTGGGGAGCTAAAGAGCAGAAAGAACATTAATTTTTATCTAAACACAAAAGTCTATGTGGACTAATTAGTCTTGTTTCAAAAAAACAAAAACAAAACAACAACAACAAAAATCAACAGCCACAACAGTGGTGAGAATTAGCTTTCATAATGTTAATCTGTAGAGAGACTTTTTTGCACAGTCCACAATATATTTAATTAGTTCTTGATTTCCTTCAGTTACATGAACTAGTTTCATCATCCCAATGTCAACATTTAAATTACATTCGTTATTCATTAAAAATTCTTCCCGTAATACAACTGACAGTAGTTAAAGCTTCTTGCCAGACTTCTGCATCCAAGCTAATTAGGTATGTTGTCCTACAAACTATTTTTAGATATTTTTCAAGCTCTCTGATTATGCTCTATTATGCTCAAGAAAACAATTGTTGCTTCAATGCTTAGAATACTCCCCAAAGACAAAACTGTCTAAAGTAAGACTTCTGAGTTGTAGATACAGAAAGGCAACTACTCAATAAGTTCCTCTAAGCTGTAGAGGCTGAAATGAAGCAAAAGAATCTTGTTTAAAAATGTGCTGTTACTAGTTACAAAGCAGATGCAAACAGACAAGTGACAAGTCTGGAGACAACTACCCAATGACTTACTTTTTAATTTTTGTCTTCTAGATTGATTAGTCAAATAAACTGTGGTATTTCCTTATGTGTAGCTGGCTAAATTTCCCAAAGAATGCCACATGAGACTGCTGCTTAGTTAAGAAATCTAATGGTGTTGTCATTTTTCACTGCACTTCCTCTTCCTTTGGAAAGGAACAATATCATTTTAAAATAAGAACTGTGCTGAAAACTGAGGTCCTGCTCTGAGTTGGATGAAAACAAGCCCATTCAATCCTCCCTGTATTCAGAATCAAAGCACATTTCACATAGACTTTGATTTCAGGGATGCTGGCGGAACTGAGATTCCTACCATTTTGATGTTCCTGCTCCTCTGTGGCACACCCACCAGGCTGCTCCAGCTCTGAGCAAGCCAGACTGTCAAGGAATTTGTCCTTCTGGATCTCACAACATTATCTCTTTCTGACTGAAGCTATCATTTCTCCTTGCTTCTACTAAGAATTTTTTTCACATTTAACCTCAGTCTGAGCACATTGCCCCCTAAATATCACATTCAAAAGCCCTTGTTCATCCATTCATGAAAATGCTGTCCACAAACCAGTTCTTATCTCTGGTCTCATCTCCCCTTATAACTCACAGACTTCTTTTTCTATCCTACCTAGTAAACAGTTTTATTTGTATCTCAGCTCCCACACTGTCTGTCATGAATGGACAATAACTGTATTTCAGCCACTTCAGATGTCCTCACTCGGTGACAATGGAAGTACCGTCAGCTATTTCGGTCCTCTTTAGTCTCTGTGGGTAGGATTCATCTAATCTCTGTGTCTAGATTCAAACTTGTAGTCTTCTCATAACTAGTCAAATGAAACTGCTACTTCAAGATAGCCTTCTGCTGACCTATTTTGTCTATTTCAGGATGAAGCATCTCATGCTTAGAAATGTCTATGTCTTGCCCCAATAAATCTCTTTCTGCATCTAATCAAGATCTTTCTGCTACCAGTGACCTTGTTTTTCTAATGTTTCCAATCTTTATTTCCAAAGTAACCAAACTAGAAGTGCTGGAACACATTTTTCAGATTTGTTCAGAGAAAATCTGTGCAAAAGATCTTCAAAACTAGGCTCAGGTGTAGCAGATTAAACTTTTCATCATGTGAGAAGTTCTGAGGTTTTTAAAATTTTATCACTAATCACTGACTAAATAGAACAGGAAGTTAAAATGTTGACATCTTAGGTGACTCAATGTTATTAAAAGAACAATAAAGCTCAGAAAAAAAAAACAACAAACCTCTCACAGTATATCAGATAACTTTCATTTTCCCAGTGCTAAAAAGATCTTCAAATCATGAGGAAAACTGGGGATAAAATTTGGAAATTTAACCTATCTTTTTATTTTGAAAGTTGAAGCATCTTTCAACCATGTCAATACCACATCAGGAAACATCAAATATCAATCATAACTCTTACCAAATTTTGCTTTTGACAGATAACTATTTCCTGATCTCAAAGTCTCACATGAGGATTCCTAGGGGGGTTTAGGTCAAAGAAATTTAGATTAAAAAGCAAACAAACAAAATTCTTATCATAAATTAAGGTAAATCAAGGCCTGCATTTTGTATAAGACACAGTAGTCTGTACTCATTTCATACTTGTTTTCAATTACTGTGGTAAAACAGAGTAACCCAGCATAGTTAGTAGCTATCACAGATGTTTCCGGACGAAGGTGTTATGAGCTTGGTTCAAAGCCAAAGCTCACTCCAAAGGCGTGCTGGAGGAAAACCATCTGTCTTTCAAAGGCCAACACCTGTCTGAGGCAGCTTTTTCAACTCTGCAGAATTGCTCAAATAAACACGCTTCTCATAGGCAGGTAACAGTGCAAAAAAACAGTACAGGACAAACATTTTCTTGTGGTGTCACAGTGGACACCCAAGATTACCACATATACATATATGTGTCATAGTGTGCATGTGTCTAGAATACATAATAAGTAATGTAAGATCTTGTTGGCACTGCACTGAGCAGTACTAAGACCTATTCTGATTTTATTCTGCATTGTGTAGATGACATTTTAGAAATATTAAGCTAATTATTTCCTTTGTCAGCTTGGCAAGAGTTGAATATTTAATATTTTCAACAGGACTAGCCTAACCATCTGCATCTCTTTCAGCTTTCATTCTGGAGAAATATATAGCCCTGAGTTCAAACTCCTCTAAATCTAATTCACATTAGACTATGAAGGATCAAACTGAGGCACTAGAGGACCAACCTCTTCTGTTGTCCTAGAACTTACAGCTCTTAAATTAATATTAAAAGGATCTGCTACCAATAAATTAGCCCACCTGCTTCGCTTTATGTTAGTGTTTTGTTCACTGAGAGTTTGAATGCAAGGCACATCTCTTCAGTGGTACAAGAAAAAGTCTTGTGGCCAATTTTGATAAAAGCCTTTACTGTGTCAATCTGTGCTACAGCTTTTCATTGTTGAATTAATTTCCTGATCTCATCAAACATGATGTTGAGGTTCTGGAAATGTCTTTTTTACAGTACTGCTATTTCAAACCAAAATTTCTTCCTGAATAAAAATACCTTTGGGCTGAAGTTCCTTGTATGCTTTCTTGTCCCAGATAATGAGTTTGGAAATATTTAGTTAGAAGAGATAACACAGTTTAAAAAAAAAAAAATCTTTCATGTTTTAAGAATGTTTTTTTACATCTCTGTTTAGACTTGGGTGATTGAAAAGTTGAAAACCAACATCTGCATATGCACGTACAGAACTCACTGTCACCATAGATTAATCATCTTGTTACATTTACTCTTTTTTTTTTTTTAATTTAAAAGGATGAATAAAAGTACAAATGACAAACACCTATACCTTTGGTCTTAACATGTAGCAGTATTCAGAAAATAAGATCAGTTACAGGCATCTCATGAGAGCTGTTTCTTTACTCTTTAGAATAGCTCTATACTATTAGTAGTGCCTAACACTATTTTGTTTTGCACCAGGAGGTGCTAGCCTGTTATGATCCCAGTAAGAAAGGCTCTCTACAAGGTATCATTCACAATGCTATTTTTTAGAGCTAGCACAATAAGACAAGAATAGCACAGATAATCCTACATCCCTTTCGATGCTGGGATCCCCAGGTGGGGTATCATCCAGCAGGACTCTGACCCACATGCAGCACACTGTGCCAACAAGGTCCAGAGCAGAGATTATCCCTTTTCAGTCATTCGAGCTATTAAAGGATTTTAAAGGAATTTAAAGGAAAAATCTCTGTTTATTACTTCTACAGTCTGACAGCATTCAAATGAGAACTTTTGCTATACTTCTAGATAAATGCAAGACCACACAGGTGGTGTGATCAGCAGCACCAAGTGGGGTTGCCTGCAGGCTGCCTTGCTGCAATGAGCTGCTTGAGGTTATCTGTGCACGACTAACTTCAGTGTGCAGTGCACATTTGCTTAAGGCTACAGCGATGGGACAGTGCAAAATCTTGCATTTTTATAAGCATGCAGTTTTCTCAAGTGCTTCCATATTTCAAAGGACACAAAAATGGCACAGAAAATTCAGTCTTTTTTAAAGTAATACATAACACAGCTGGGATGAGTCCTTTCTAAGGAGATATCTCTGGCAAACAGGACCCAGGCAACCAGCCTATATGAAACACTCAATGTCTAAACAGCTAAATATAGTCATGATGAGTGGAGCATCATGAGTCAAACTAAAAATTAGGACAAACTGTGGAGAAACCTGTCAGATTTTTGTTGTTGTTGTTGTTTAATTGTGGTATTGTTGTGCTGTGATAACTGTTTTTGCTATTCCCAAAATGTTATGAATATATCTGGGGACTGTCAAGTAGCTGTGAATTTGTACATCACTGCAGCTTCCTCAAACATGATTAAAACAAGTCTCTTTATGTTAAAACACAGAAAAGTAGGGGTAAAATGAAAGAACCAGAGGCTCTCTGGGGTGAGTTCAGAGAAAAGAGAATAGACAAAGTTCTAAGCATACCCTGGGTAGGCAACTGCAGAGCCTGGAACTGATTCATCCCCAGCACGCATACCATCACAAATGGCAAGTAAACCTCCTCTGGACTGCCAAATAAACAGTTCACCTATCCAGCTGGACTGTCTGGAAAGTTATACTTCAGCAGTGTGTAGCCATTTTGAGCTGATTTCAATATTCTTTCCTTTTCTTTTCCTTTTCCTTTTTTACTTTCTGCTGCAAGAGAGACAGGGACAAAGCTTACAGCAAAGCTGAATTCAGACATAGTCCGTATTTACATACAAAGCAAAGCAAAACAGAAATAAAAACAGGAACAAAAAACAAATACAACAAAACCCTTCCTAATTAAGGACTCGTCCCATCAAAAAATCCAAGGGAACATTACATTTTCCAGGCTTTTTGATGAGCCAGTATCTCTTGAAGCAGCAGCTTCTAGCTAGCACCACTAAAGCGAGGAAAGCCCTGGTAAGACTACAGATATTTACTTAAACTATGTAACATCATTTCAAGGGATTTGAAAGATGTCTACTTTCCATAGATATTTTTAACTTTAGAAGAATTAGTAAAAAGAAACACCTGTTAAATTCATGGTTTTGAAAGCAACTGTTTAAGAATGTTAAAGAGTAATAAGCTTTGCTATAGGAAGAATTTTCAGTTATTTGTAGTAATAAATAAAATGTACACTCAATTACAAATAATCTTTCACTTTGGGTTCTTGAAAGGGTCACTGAGCCCTGGGAAAGAGAATTAGGTTCTGAAGGACTTTACTGGTATATCATACCTTATAAAAACAAAGAGTGAAAAGACAATAGATAATTAAATCCTTAACCTTTTTTCTTAATTATCTTCGGAGTTCAATCAATGGTTGCTACCAAAGGAGTAAGACTGTGTCATTTATCCATGTTATAGTTCCAAAATTGTTAACAAAGTGGTAAAGATTCTGCTATTTTAGCAGTACTGGATCGAGTCCCAGTGGAAGTAAGATCACATGTTTAAGACACTAAATCTTCTCCGGGACTGAGATTCACTGCAAAAATTACAGGACACTGCTTTCTAATAAATCAGGGCCATATACAGAAAGATCTTCTAAAAGATGCTGTAAAACAGTCTTTGACAGTCAGCTGATAAATAAAGCTGAAGAAAAGTTAAAACTAGGACAGAAGATAAAATGCTGAAGTGGTTTGAGAGAATGTAGATGCAAAGCAGTAGATCGAGAAGTCATTAACACCAAAGGGAGACAGTGTATGATGACAGAAACCATTAGAAAAACCCTTAGGCATGCAAAATGTTTTCTGTAAAACAAAATTCAAGTTGTAACTTATAAAGCTTAAAATGACTCGGGAACAGTTATTTTTCATACAAAACCAATCAATATGAGCTATTCACAATCTTTAACATCAAATCTGCTACTTTTGGAGCTTTTTATAAAGTAAAGCTCATTACATCAATCCTCTAAGAAATGGAAGAAAACTTTGGAAATAACAAGTTTGTTAAAGCAGTGGAAAACTTATAAAGGAGTAACATAGAAGGAGCTCCTGTGAGTAAGACTGAATATTCCTCTAGCCCATTTACTTCTTCCTGGCAATGACTAATGGTAACTGCTCAGGAAACAGACAAAAAGAGGTCAAGCAAATATTGATACCTCCCATATATACTCTTTCCACATCCAAAAATTGCGGATCAGTGATATCCTGGGGTAAAAGCTGGACATTTTTTACCTTTGTTCTTATTTAATAATCTGGTATGATGACTTCTGTGTATTTGTCCTGCCTTGACAATTGAGTTCCACTCTGTCTGCACAAAGGCATTTCACAGCTTTACTCTATGAACAACTACTTCTTTCTGCTGTAAAATATTCACCTTCTGATTTCATTTCACTTTTCTTTCAAAAGAAAGCAAATATGTTTTTTCCTTCTTCGTGTCCTCTTTGTCCTTAATGATCTATTAGAACTGTACTGTACTTTCCCTGGGACCCCATTTTTCCAAGCTGCAGAGTTACAGTCTATCTAGTTGTCTGTAGAAGTAACTCCATAACTGAATGTCCTTGTTTCTTCCCTTGTGCCTTCACTACTAAGAATTAACAACTTGCCACTTGCTGTTTTCACTGTATCTGAGCGCTGGGCTCACCAAGGCTCACCTACAGTTTTAGATGCTTGAATGTTACGGTAACTACCGGATTAAGCCTGAAAGGCATCTTGAATTACTTATCCAATTAATCTCTCAGGTACACAGTGAGCTTTTTGGTATAGGAGTATGTAAAGCCCTTAATACAGACATCTCACTGGACCATGCCATAGTTGAAAAACAATAGAAAGGCTTCATGCAAACCATCTGGTTAGGCTGAAATTTCCTCAGTACAATTTAAATCACATTCTCCAATTAAAGAAACCATGATTAAACTAGTTTCACTAAGAATAAGTAAATATGAAATCACATTCAATGTTTATTAGTAACATTTAAGCTAGAAGACTGAAAATAAATATCTTTAATAGTATTTTAAATCCTTATAAAGAAGAAATAGAATACTGCCTGCTTAAACACTCGTCCAGTGTATGTACCATTATTATTCTCTTCATAAAATCTCAGAATCAGTTTTCTGCCATAGGATTCTTTTCATAAATATTGTATGAAAACATTTATACATATAGATATTATTATACCTATGTTACAAGGAGTGCTACAGTTTGAAACTGAAGATCGCATGTTTATCTAAATTTGTGTTTGTCTTAAATATTAGTTGTTTAATTTGTCTGTTTTAAAGTTTTCATCTCTGTCCAAAGAACTCTACAACCCTACTGACTCTACTTAAACTCCTGAAAACATCCAAAAGAAGTTTTATGATTTCTGAAGGAAATTCAGAGGAAAAAGAAGTGACAAATTTTATAAAGGATATTTTTTCCCATTTAGAGTTCCTCCACAATCGTTCCAGATAAGCAGAGGATGCTGTTGGGCTTCCTGAAATACGAAAAGACTGAGAGTGCACGATCAGACAAGAGAATTTAAATACTCTCTGGCATTATCAAGCACCTTAAAGCAAGAGTTGAAGGAGCTTTAATTCACCACTTAAACTGTCAAGATAATCATGGTTATATAAAACTTGTAATATGAAATTAATTTTAAAACATGAGTGTTGGAATATATCAACAGTTTATTAAGCAAGTACTGTCTTTTCAATTTTAGAAGGTGGAGACTCAACAGTACTACAGAGCAGGCATTTTGTTTTTATTAGATGTTCATGGCTATTCCCTATGCTCATTCAAGTTTCTGAGTTCTGTCATGCTGGACAAATTCCCTTTGGCATAAACAAACTGTTCCCTAAGTGAAAAAGAAATATCTCATCTTGCTGTGCTGAAGAAGTAGTCCAGGACCTGCAGGTATACCCCTTCCAGCTCATCCAGTAAGAGTAGGCATCTACTCACAATCATATCTTTTTGTTGTTGTATGCAATTCATTGTGGTTACAAGGAAACTTACACTCTGAAATCTCAGGAAAGTAAACTGCACATACGTAAGTCTTAATTTCACTTTAACTTGGCCTTTACTTTTCTTTAGCTCTAGCTGGTACAGACAGTTGTGGTCCCTAGGCCCAAGAACACTTAATAGGTCTGTGGGGATCTCTGGCCACGTTTGTACCTAGATGCTGGATGTGGCCCACCTCTTACCAAAGTCAGCTTTTCACCTTCCCCACTTGCTCCTTTAGGTTGTCTCCTCCTTTCCAGCTCAGAGAAAACAGTTACAAAAGCAACACAGGTATTCCTCAGTTCCCTGTTGCAATGTTTGGAGAGAAAATAATAAGGCTTATTCTTACTGCAAAGTCACTATTATTCTGGGAGTTGGGATCAATGAAATGCTGGTGCAGATAAGCACAGCATCAGTGAAAGCAGATGTACCCATCTGCGTCAGCAAAGAGTTTTGCTTGCAGTGCTGACAGGGAAAAATGGATTCAGCAAATAACTGATAAGGAATGAAAAGAAAAAGCTTTCTATTACCAAAACAACAAAGAATTTAATATAGAGGAATTACATTTATACCATGCCCTCTATATGGCCTGATCTCCTATTGTGTTGAGAATTCTCAACTGCCACTCATATTAATAGAAATCTTGTAGGGTGTTCACAATGCACAAATTAGGATTGTGCTACTCTGACTAGTATGTGAATCAGTAATGCGTAGGTGCGTAGAGTATAAATTAAATTGTAAGGGGATTATCTTTGTTTTGAAAAATGTAGCATGTGGGAAAGTTATCGACAGGTACAATTCTTACCTGATAGATCAGATGCATGCAAATACCTTTTTGAGTGTGTGTCTGGCCTTGAACAATGTTAAGATGAAAAAGCTCCATTGACCATTTAATTTTCCCAGAAGAGAACTAGAGGAACAATTCTGACTTAAAAATCTTTCATCATCAAATTTCCAGAGTATTTCAATAGGATTATAGGCAGGACAGTGGGTAGTGCTGTAACAGAGTGGTGCCAGTGTTCTTCACATGCTCTGTGAGGCTGCAATGTCCACCCTGCTCAGACAAGGTTATTGTAACATTTCCAGACAAAAGGAAAACCTGATGAATAATACATTGGAATCAAGCTAGATTTCTGTAAGATCTTGTATGATTCATGTGATGCAGAACATAAAGCATTCACATAATTAAGATCTATTACTTTCGTGAGTTTTACTGTGCCTGACATTTCCAGGACCATGGACGAAGCATCAGAACTTCTTGCTGATTTTTGTTTCACCGAGGGCAATGTGGTATAGCCATCTTGGTAGAGACTCACAATGAGTTTATGAGAACAAATCCTGAAATTACAGAGATAACATTTGGATTTCTGAATTCATTGTATCTGAATGTTACAATGAATTCAGCCCTAATGTAGCAGAACACAAGTTCTTATCCTAAAGGTTTTCTTTTCAGCTTGGTTGAAGGTGAAGTTTGCTCATCTGGTGAGTGCCCTGGACTTGCATCTATTTGAGAAAATCCTGCAAAAGACTTGCCTGCAGGCCAGGCTGCTTTCCTACTCTCAGCCACCAACAGAATTGGTGTAGCAGCAATGCTACACAAAAGGTAAAATGAATTGCACTGCATAAACATAAAATCATGGAATAGCTTAGGCTGGAGGGCACCTCAAAGATCACTCAGTTTCAAGCCCCCACCTTGGACAGGGTTGTCACCCACCTGACCAGGCTGCCCTGGTCAACCTGGCTTTGAATACCTGCAGAGATGGGGCACCCACAGTCTCTCTGGAAAGCCCATGCCTCACCACCAGTAAAGAATTTCCACCTAATCTAAATCTCCTCTCTTTCAGTTTAAAATCTTTCCTTCTAGTACTATCATCATTGGATTACATAAAAAGTCAGTCCCACACTGTTTCTAAGCTCCTTTTAAGTACAGGACAGATACAATGAGGTCTCCACAATGGATCTTTAACCATTCTGTTTTTCATCTTTTCAGTGTACAACAGCTGACAATGTTGCCTGGCCATATATCTCAGTGTAAATGTAAACTTCACATTATCACAACTGTGAATATAGAAATATACACATTATCTGGAGACTGATATTTCCTAGACCATCAGCCATTAGGTAGTCAGATGGTTACTTAGATTTAGTGAGAAATGATGTGGTAGTAATACTAGCCTGTTCTGCTGAGAAAGGAAAATGCTGGAATCAGTTTTTTGCTACATATATTTAGCTTTATTAATTTTTCACAAGAAATAAATTCAGCATTTGATTTTTACTGTATGTTGTCGCTATACTATAAAGCAAATATGTGATAAATGACATTTATATTACCTGTGTATTCATACATAGAAGGAGGTAATCTGAACTTAATGCCCCTTCATGACTCTGATAGGTAAATCACAAATCTTCCCTTTCTGTAGAATCACAACACAATCAGCACAATCCAGCTGAAGGAGGCAAGTCTTATAAATGAATGCACCAGGGCCCAGACTGAGCTATCTCTATCGACCAACCTAATGGGGAGGTTTCTTTACCTGTGCCTTCTAAACCTCTCTCACTTTTTTTTTTTTTTTTTTTTTTTTTTTTCCAGAAGAAAAATTAGTTGTTAGGCAAAGAGGAATGACTGGATTGTCCATGGATGCATCTGCCTAATTGCCCCTTTGGGAAAACTCCGTCACTCCAAAAATGATTAAAAAATACTGATAGATATACTCTGTGTAGTGTAACTTCTCCTACATGATTCTTTTGGTCTATAGCATGAGTTAGTATCTACTCTGCAAGCTTAGATATAGCAGTAAAATACCTTCTCACCCTATGGTTCTGCCAGTGTAAGGTAAATGCACTGCTCATAATCCCACCAGAAAGAGATACCAATGGAAACCTATTACACATTATAACTTGGAAGAGCAGTGCCAGAATACAGGACGGAAAAACAAAAAAAAAAAACCAAAAAAAAAACAAGGCAAATAGCAGAGTTCCAAAGTCCCTTAAAAGGAAATTGACATTTTCTCCATTTTCTCTGTTCTTTCATGTCACTCCAACTAATTATTCTTAGTTGTTATGAGAAAAACAGTAAAGACTTAAATGGATACAATAATTGTAACAGCACCTTTACTTCTCTGTTCCATACTCCCTGACCTTTGCATTTTAGCCCCTGGTACCAGAGCCAAAGCTGACATGTGATGTAGCTGTGAACTTTAGTGATCACACTATATACCCACAGATCTTCTTCCCAGCTCTCATCAGCTGTGCATGTCAGTACTGAGTGCACACAATTATGCAGAAGTGCTCAGCTGTGACACTAGAAAAAAAAACACAGAAGCACTATTCTTACAGATAAAATTATATATACCTACTGATCTACAAATATTACTGTGCTGAAAGAAGAGAGAAAAGGAAGATGTGGAAAATAAAGGCAAAATGAATTATTTAAAAGACTCACTGTTACTTGAAAATCTAATGTTGTACACTAAGCCTTTTCAAAACTTCTGTTCTTCTAGAATAAAGAACAGAGTATACTTGAGAGGCAAACTATTGTGCACGATCCCTTCTAAGTCATGAACCATGTCAAGAGAGTAGATGGGAGAGTTTTATAAAGCAAAAGTAAAATACGATACAAAAGCAGGACACCTCCTGCACTGTTTAATTTGCCAGCTCAGTCGTAGCACTTGTGTCCTCTGTGGACAAGATAATAAGCAGAGATGATCTTAGAGGAACAAATTCCAGTTAGGATTACTTCTCCAATGATCAGAAGAGTTGGAGAAATAGTAATCAATAGAAGAAAAAAACAGGCAGGTGACTCTATTGTAAATTATTTTTCAAAACACTAAAAAATGGCCTAGCTTTATCTAAAATAAAAGTGGAGGCTGTAAATACACTGACTGGAAAAAAATACCCTGAATAAATATACTGTTCCTCCCACGCTTCCTTGCTGAGAGTGACAAATCTCTTGACATAACCCTTACCCATTGTAATACAGCTTGAAAAAACTAATAATGTATTTTAAGCAAAGGAGATGATATGAAATCCTTGCTGCAGTTAGAGGAGAGATGCCTCTGTTATGCTAAGGAATGAACTGAACAAATTCAATTTCTATTTATGATTAAGAAAAATATGTGGTTGGGTTCCTGCATTCAGAGAGTTGCAGACTATCGTGCATTCATACTGGTGCATTTATGAGTCATGGGATGTGATGTTCTCATTCAGTCACAAAGAGAATTGCACAAGTCAATGGTATTCCCAAATCTCAGGGGAATCATACCCTACTTCAGCTTCTGGTTTGACAAAACCAGGAATAAGCACAGCAAAATTTAAATGAATGCACAATAAATACATAGCAATAATAACATAGGAAAAAAGATGCTTTCCTCCACCAATATCCTCAAGTATAATAGAACTTAGTGAAGCATTCAATATTAAACTACACTAAATACTTGTTATCATAAATTTCCTTGAGAAGATGAACATGAAGGAGGAGTTAAAACCACAGTTAACAATTCAAAGCAAAATAAATGGTCCAGGTGGTGGTATCTAATTTAGTTATTTACATGACTGCATCCACATGTACAGTCCGTCAGCATTTTAGGTACAGCTACTTCTGATATCTGGGCTGCATAGTGTCAATTTATGCAGCTCAGTGTTCCCACAAGATTTGCTTGTTCCTACAGGATTTTCTGAAACATGTACTTTCTTTAAACACCACTTTCCTGGACAGTGCATCCTGTGCTCTCCCTCTCTGAAGAAGCAGCAGTGATTTGCCCCAGTGTTTCTTTGTTCCTTAATGTTGGTGAGAAGTGATGATAAGATCAGGATTTTCTACACTTTCCACAAATACCAATACCTCTATGAGTTACATGATCAATGAAGGTCAGAGAAGCAGTTTTCTCATCCTAGCATAAGTGAGGCTTAGAGACGTTCAGCTGATTAATGGCTGTGCTACAGGTGCATTCGCATCCTCCGACTTGTCCAGTGACAGCATCAATGAATAAACAAAGGGTAACCGATGTCAATTATTTGGCCTTGTGCAAGGGCTTTGACACGGTCCCAGAGGCATGAGTTTGCTGGCTGGACTACTTGGCGAGTAAGGAATTGGTTGGATAGCCACAGCCAGATGGCGCTGGTGGTCAACGACTCTATGTTTAGATGGAGGCCAATAACAAGTGATGTCCCCCAGGACTCTGCCTTGGTACCAATGTTCTTCAACATCAAACAGTGGGATCAAATGCTCCCTCAGAACGTTTGCTGATGACACCAAGCTGAGTGGTACTGTTCACACTATAGAAGGAAGGGATGCTATCCAGGTGGACCTGGACAGGGCTCCAGGAGTGGGCCCATGTGAACCAAACGATATTCAACAAGGCCAAGTGCAATGTGATTGTATTTGGGTTCATGCAACCCTGGCTGACTGATCAGCCTAGTGGGTTTCTAAGACAGTGGACACCATCAGGTATGGGAAACAGAACAAAGTAGAACTCTTGGAGGAGCTGTGAACTTCTAAAACACCTTATTTTCTCTTCAGAGTTTCATTAGGAAAATACGTCACAGAAGGCCATTGATTTTTAAAACTCACTTTGCATTTCTGTATCCTTGAAAAACTTTCAAAATGTTTACTTGATTAAAAACTGACCACTCAACCTTGTCAAATGCTTTTCCTCCATGTAAAGACAAAGGATTGCATTAAACTAGCAAACTATAATAATCCCATAATCCTAAAGACATGTTTACAGAATTATCACATTACTAATTTCCAGGGGAGTTGGCATTTAATTACTTTCTATGATCTCTACAAAATATTTCCCATTTATCTTACTTCTGTAGAATACAATTTTTTTCTCTCAAATAGCTAAAGAACCAAATTACAAGGGAATATATTTGTCCAGTGTGATGAAAGATTCCATTAATCTGGCATCTCTGAAATTCAAGTACTTTTAAAATTTATTTTTAATGTTGAGATTCGGTATTTGTTCTCTGATCATACTGTTATTTATTTTGCATTTATTTTGTTCCATTTTGAAGTTGTTCAAGATAATAAACACATTTCTTAGAGCCTTGGCAGCTTTCCCAATGATCTTATTAGTTTTCATTGTTATAGTCCATAATAGCAGAAGATTCAACCTTTCTTTCCTCCTCCTTGGACACATGCCCAATTTCATATTAAAGTCTAACTCTCATTAAAACTGAGAAAGAATTACCAGAAAAAAAGATGTTAAAGATTAGATGAAAACTCTGCATGGCATAAATAAGCTGTCTGCACTGATACTGTACCTCTGTATATGCATATATTTCATAATTACTGCTACGTAGAATGTTTTCACTAAAGCTACGTAAAAGGCACAAAATAGTTGAAAAACAGTTCAAATGGCTGCAAAGGAAAATAAATTCACACCAATATGAGGATAATAGCACCTGTACCATTCTGAGACATTTTTAAATATTAAATTCAGAAAAGCTGGAATTTAGAAGGAAGAAAAGTATTCTTTCAGATAGGAAAAAAAAAAAAAAAAACCATCAGAAAATGCTCTGCCTTTTTCTTGTGCTGTGGGCCACAGGCCTGAATGAAGTACTCCAAATGATGCCTCAGAAGAGCTGAGTAGAGGTGTACAATCACCTCCCTCTCCCAGCTGGCCACCCCTTTTTTAATGCAGCCCAGGATACAGATGGCCCTCCAGGCTGCAAGCACCCACTGCTGACTCATGTCCAGCTTCTCATACACCAGGACTCCCATGTCCTTCTCTGCAGGGCTGCTCAACAGTTCTTTCCCCAGTCTGTATAAACACCTGGGATTGCTCCAGCCCAAGTGCAACACCTTGCACATGGCCTGTTGAACCACATTAGGTTCACACCGGCCCACTTCTCTAGCCTGTCCAGGTCCCTCTGGATGGCTTTCCTTCCCTCCAGTGTATTGACTGCACCCCTCAGTGTGAGGATGCACTCAATTCCATTGTCTATGACACCAATGAAGATGTTGAAGTGCACTGGCCCCAAGACTGACCCTTGGGGGTCACCACTTGTGACCAGCTTCCACCCAGACATAGAACCGTTGATCACAACCCTTTGGCTGCAACCAGTCAGCTAGTTCTTAATCCATTGAATAGTCCATCCTTTAAATCCATACCTCTTCTTGTTATTTTTCACAGTCCTCTCCAAGTTCAGCTCTATCTGTGCCTTGGCTACCCTGATTTCATCTCTGAACAACAGCCCTATATTCTTCCCAGGCTATACAACCATGCTTACACTTCCTGTACATTTCCCTCTTTTCCCTCAGTTTAAGCTGCAAGTCCTTGTTCAGCCATGCTGGTTGCCTGCCTCCTCTGCTCTGTTTCTTCTGCTCAGGCATGGAGAGTTCTTGCGCTCACAGAAGGGTGTCCTTAAGTAGCTGCCTGCTCTGTTCTTTTCCTTCACTCACAAGGACAGTTTGCCAGGAGATCCCATCCAGCAATTCCTTGAGCAGCCAGAAGTTTGTTTTCCTGAAATTCTGGGTCCTGA
Organism: Callipepla californica brunnescens; assembly: GCA_023055505.1. Taxonomy (NCBI): domain Eukaryota; kingdom Metazoa; phylum Chordata; class Aves; order Galliformes; family Odontophoridae; genus Callipepla; species Callipepla californica. Next base: position 106,802,501 of record JALIRH010000001.1, on the reverse strand, counting down.
GATTTGACCCATCACAGTTCCACAATAGCAACCAGATTATAATTTTCCAAGCACATAACAGTTTCCAACTCCTCCTGCTTATTTCCCATGCTATGTGCACTGATGTAAATTTCTGGCACAATACCTTTCTAGAGAGGCCCTCCCTCACACTTCCAAAAAACCCTTACATTTTCCCCACTGCTTCCTAGAGGGAATTTCCCTGCAGTCTCCTAGAACAACATGTCCAAGCCTTTCTCTGTCCTCTTGACCTTCACCCTCTTGCCCCATCAGATCTAGCTGACATCTCTGAACTACTCACTCCACTCTAGCAAGCAACATTTTCTACCCTTCCACGTTCATACCTAGTTTAAAGCATAACCAACACTCCTAGTGGTACAAATAGTATTTTTAATAATACTCAGGTACAAAAATAACACTTTAAAACACTTAAAAATGTTATTTCGTTTGTTTTGCATAATCATTTCAGTTTCTGTTTTTCAGGTTAGCAGTTTTCCCCAGAAATGAAATACTACTTCTGAGAGTTTTACTGAAACTCAATTCATTAACTTAAAATATTTTTCCCCCTTTTTTTTAACCTTTTCACTTGATTGGTTGCTTGATTGTTTGGTTGGAAGGTCAGTCTGACCTAAAGCTCCAAATTCTGTTATTTGCCAGCAAGATTGGCCACGTTCTCCCTAAAGTAGGGACAGCATTTTCTCCCATTCAGAATATCTTTGGAGAAATATCTTGGAGACATGTACGTTTAAATACTTGCGCATCATCAGTTATGCAAGTGTAGTTACTAGGAAATCTCATTCTTCCCATAGTGCATTTGAAAATGTTACAAGTGTCAGAAATGTTTGAGATAATTTTTAGGAGACAGGATCTCTGTCTCCTAAATTTTTAGTTCACAGTTGCAATGGTGGGCATCCTGTGCATCTATGGGAACACCACTACAGCCTTTATACTTTGTCTCCCCAAAGCTTACCCCCTACCCCGTTCTCCCATTGGCTGGGTATTCCAGGTTCACAATATTACCAGATTTATATCTGTTAATTACATTCTGACACTTGTCTTTTTAAATTCTACCTTGTGCCAGAAAAGGTTTACATTTGTAAATTACATTCTGGTTTTTATTCTATCTTTCTGCCAGCCAGTCGTCATCCTGTTGTTTCCAAGGTGTGTCAGACCAATTCTTATCGTATTTACAAGGTGATTCTCACCAAGACCTTTTCCTTTCTGTCCGAAGACATTTGTTTTCTTAAACAAAGAATACCAAAGGAAGTCAGGTCTTCTTGGTGCCTCTTCAGACAGACAAGTTCCAACTTGCCCTCACTTCTTGGGCACGTCATGCCACAAAATATTACATATCTATTCATACTGGCTAAACATAAATTGTTACTACCTATACCTGTATATTGTTAATCAATTTGCGATCTTTATTCCTAATCTGTGTGAGCTAGATGGCCGCAGAGACCATGAAATAAATTATCTTCTTCTTAGAAACAGCATTCTGTTACCACATTGTTTAGAATGTGCAAGAACTTCTTTACGGTGAGGGTGACTGGCACAGGCTGCCCAGGGGGCTTGTAGAATCTTCTTCTCTGGAGATATTCAAGACCCTCCTGGATGCCTACCTGTGTGATCTGGTGTAGGGAACCTGCTTTGGCAGGGGGATTGGACTCGATGATCTCTTGAGGTCTCTTCCAACCCCTATGATTCTATGATTCTATGATAAGTTAGGGAGAAAAAATGAAAATATTCATTCTACTCTTAGTACCTAATATCTAACCCTCAATACACTTGACAATCCTTAATACATTCATGACTTGATGGTAAATGTTCTTTATAGCTAATGTTCTAGTTGTAGCATATATCTATATATATAAACAACAGTTACTCCAAGACTTCTGATAGCCTTTCTAATTAGTATGTATCACTAATTTGCCTTTTAAGTACTTTTTCCAGAAGGCATTGAAAAAAATTACCAATTTTTTCAATTGGTCTAGATTTTTAATTCAGCATTCCTTCCTGCTATGGAATTACTTGGGAAAAATATCTGTGCAACTGCTTTGTCATTGAATGCTGCAGTGAACAACTACCATACATACCTGTATTCACATTCTCTTTCTTTCAAAATTTCTTTCCCTTCTTTAGGAACAGTCTCCTCAGTATTTTGATTTTCACGTGGCCATTTCTTCACTTCTTTGCACTTTCCATCATTTTTCCTTGAAGCAAAGCAGAAATGTTTGCTGTCATTGTACCTATGGCACAGACATGACTGCAACACTAGAAAGTGGGGATCTGGGCCATCTTTAAGAGCTAATAGTCCTTAAAAGTGGTATACTGTTTTCATAGAGGTCAGTGCTCAAGGGCTACTTCTCTTGTGCATCTCTGCAGGGAGAAGCTGCTGCTGGGGCAGCTCCTGTTTCTGCTGCAAGGATGGAACAGTGAGAGATGATGCCATCACCTTCCCATATTTCCTTAGGAGCATGATTTATTGATCAGTAATGATTTTCTGCTTCACAGGAATACAGACCTGACAGCAATAACAGCTGTTATTGTAGCAGATCACCAGAGATTTAAAGAGTTTCTTATTTCCAAGGAGTACTGCTGCAGTGTGGAGGTCAGGGTCCTGACAAAGAACCACAGTACAATGTTATAATGACTTCCATTGCTGTAAAACTTTGAATCTAAACAAATAAATGTGTCCAATGCAATAGAGTTCTCTTTTATGTCCTGGGCAAGCCTGCAGTTTCCATGGTTTCCAAAGGGCAACCTAGTAGAGAAACAGCTCACATTCTCCTTCAATAGACATTTTTTAGGAATATTCTTTTGTAAAGTTAGTGCAGAATCAACGTGTTGTAATACATATCCATGCCACATTCTGCTGTTAGGTAGCAATTTGTGCAAAGGCAATAAACCAGTTTTGAACAACACAGGGCATTTTTTTATTAATTTTCACTTATTCCTCATTCAAAAACTATATTTTCAGATGTATCTTTACAGTTCTTATTCACGTTTTGCTTCAGTATGCAATTCCTTCCAGATTTCTTTTTAAAGAACAAAATCACAGCACTACATTTTATTTCTCTTCCAAAAATATTTTTAAAAAATCAAAACTATAGTGTTATAAATATTTCTGTCCTCCAAGATCATTTGATTTTTTTTTCATTTTTTTATGACAACAAAATGTAATTGCTTGCATTATTTATCCTCTCAAGTCCAAGGCGGGTGTTTTCTTCCTGAATCATAAGAAAACTCGACAACTTGAAGCAAATGTCCTTTTATCGTTGTGAAACTCCTTCCTCGAAGTGCTAACTTACAAATTCCAATATTCGTCTTCCCCAGAGACACTTGATCTTTGTGAAAGACAACAATTCTTTTTTTCGCATGGCTCAAACCTCACTTCCTGAAGCATTTTTTGTGATACGACTCTGACTTCTGTAAAAAGTGAATGGTGGGTGTCACGTGGCTGACATCACTTTGTGGACAGTTATACATTTGAAAGCATTTCTTTGTAGGTGTCTGCCTCAGAAAGAAAGTGCTCAGGAGTGTTTACTGGTGGAAGATCTGGCCTGTGAGCAAATAACTGGTAGGGGCGACTGGGGGATTATGCCATTGTATCCTGTGAAGGCAAGATACAATTTGTCATTTCCCAGCTCCCTTTTATCTTCTGGCAAGGCCCAGAAGATGGGAACAAATTCCTGCTGTGATCCAAAAGCCAGGAGCTGCTACTCCAAAAAAGAGCTGACTCAACCACTTTGGACTTATAAATAATTTTGTACTGTCATTTAGAAGACTGGAAATAAGAAGTTGTCGTCAACCAAACAACACAACCTCCAAGGACCCAACAACCCATCACATCTCAACTGCTATGTTGGAATCCCAGTGACTATCTCTCTCTTGCTTTCTCCAAAGACCTCCTTGCTTTTATTTCCTATCTCTTTTCTATTGTCTGTCTTCTCTTCCCCTTTTCCCAAAGCAACTAGAATTTGTAGTAAACTGGTCAGGCTAACATTCAACCCATTGTGGCTTAATCTCACTGTTGGGTACACTTATATCAAAAGGACCCACTCTCCCTCCTATAAATTGTAGCAAGACAGTTTTTTAAGCACTTAAGTAACTTTAAATATTTGAATGTAAGGACTATCTGAGCTTGATCAGAGTATTGCACCTTTGATCTGTGTTTTGGTTTCTGCCTGAGGAAAACAGATAAATAATGTCTTTATTTAAGTGGGAAGATCCCAGTCAATAAACCACACTGAACATGCATGGCACAAATTAGCCATGTGTATTCCATGAAAACTAATTACTTTTGAAGCTGCTCAAAGATAATTTACATATTGAATTTCCTAAGATTTAATTCAAGAGGTTATCCCAGAACATTGTTACCCAGCCTATTTGTGCTTCTCTTTTCTCTTTCTCCTGTATCAGGTCAGAAAGAATAATGAGTGCTTAGTGGGAAAAAAATAATCTGAATAGTCTCTAGTGGTGGCTGCTGTTCTCTAAATCATGGAGAATTGCTTTGTTGAGGCTTCCATGTGTCCTGTGAAGATTTGGATGGCATTCGCTCTCCTCACTAAACATGTATACAAAAATGAGAGGACAGAGTACAAATAATACTTGGATTCATTCAACTGAATGCATGTTCTTGCTACAGAGAAACTAAACAGAACCAGACAGATCACTTCTGGTGTGGCTTTCTAACCTAAAACAGATTTAACGATCAGACAAAGTTTGGTAACCATATTTTGGCCTGGACAGGTGGAACTTCACATATTTTCTGTTCTACAGGTATTCCTCTATTAAAAAGGTCACATCTGTGTCCTGTCCTTTATTTCCAAGACTTACAGATTTGTTTTCTAAGTACTCTTTCTTCTGGAAAATTTCAAAGAATTGTGCAGAATTAGTAGTAGAATTAGGGAATGAAATCTAGTTTTAGGAATCATTAAGGTTTTACTTTGAAATACTTCAGAATTTTCATTAAACTGTATTAAACTGTAAAACATGACATTGACTTTAATGATATTTAGGTTGATACTGAAGTACTTTTATTATTAAGTTTGGACTTCAAGTTCATTATCCTAACGTGTGTTTAACTGTGTTGTTGAATCTTTCTATATCAATATCAACAATAATGGCAGCAGTGTTGATTCAGGATAATAATTTCACAAATGCTAGATATTATCACTGAATCACAGAATTGTAGGGATTGGAAGGGACCTCTTGAGATCATCTAGTCCAACCCCCCAGCCAAAGCAGGCTCCCTGAAGCAAGTTGCACAGGTAGGCATCCAGGTGGGTTTGAATATCTCCAGAGAATGGGACTCCACAATGTCTCTGGGAAAGTATTGACATTAAATGTGTACATAACCCTTTGCCAACAGCATTCCAAAATCTCATTCCCAGATGATTTCATTAAGTCAATTTGCATCTGCTCTTTCCAGATGATTTGGAAATCTCCAACTGTGAGTTTTCATATGTCTATAATATAGAGAGATTTGTCTTCTCAACATTCTTGTTCTTTTTTTTTTTTTCCGTATTTATTTCTTTCTTGTTCCTCAGACCTTTCTTTCATAAACTTCAGAGTGCTTTCTAGAGTTTGGAGAATTGCTGGGGACATATAGGGTAGAAAACCTGGCCTCAACTCTACCTTAGTTCCTATAACACAGGGCAGGAGGCATGCCCCACATTAGATGCCCTAAGTAAGTCAGGCAGGATCTAGAGGGTCCTGCTACACCTCTGGGCATCACCATTAAATCTCACACAGTCTTTGACACATTCAGCTCTGGAGCAATCCTTCCTCACAGTTGCTTTTGTTGTTTTGTATTATTTCTGAACTCCTTTTCATTTTGTTTTGTTTGTTCATATAAAAGAGATCTTCTGAAATAAAGGCAGTATTTCAGTAACTGCTCTCATAGAGCTTTGTAAAGAGATCATCACCAACTTATTGGAGGCTTGATGCAGCTACACAACCAGTCTTCATCTCTTTTTTTTTCTTCTGTATCATGCCAATTAACATATCATTTGATGTCCAGTATTTCTACTGCTTTTCATGTTCCTATGGTTTGATTGTTACTGATTATTTCCAAGCAGATCTGTCAGTTTGCCTTTCTCTAAGAGGAGTTCTGAATCCTCATTTAGTGAAGATATTAATACCACCGTATTCTCAGTAATTTTTGCTCTCTTCCTTAATATTAAAAAAGATCTGAGTTTAGTATTATCTTTACATTTACTTGACATGATTTATTCTCTGTGAATAATCTTCCCTGGTAAGCCTGTAGCTGGTGCAAACTACATTCACTATAGCTGGTATAGTGAGTGACCATGTGCAATTTCTAGTACTTATTTAACTGACCACTGCTTTTTCTGAACCAGACAATTAGCATTATATAGAAGAATGCACTAAGTATTCTTAAGTATTTTTTATGTCTCAAATAGATTTTCTTTGTTTCTGAGATTAGCCTTGGGTATCTTACCATCATTGCAATTGGCACTTCCAGTTAAACCAAGAGTATAGTGTCTTCACTCGCATGTCCCTCTAGCTGCTTTTAATGCATGAATCAGATGGAAAAATCAGGCACAGCAATACCAGGTTTGATTTCTAAGCTAATCAACTGTTCATTGAATATGAGGGTGTCCCTGCTTACTTCAGCATAACATAGACTTCAAAATGACACTGAAGAATGCAGTTAAATGAAAACTTACTTTTAGTTTTATCATTTTAATTGCCATGATTATAGCTTTAAATTCATAGTATCTAGTACCTCATTTGGAATAACCAGATATGTGAAATTGCTCCAGTTGTTCTTCAGCCACTTTGAAAAATAACCATCTTTTTCTTTCTTATGGCAAAGCAGCTGAAAAAATGGCCAGGTAACCACTCCAGTGGAAAGAGGCAATGTAACGCATACTACTACATATTTTCCACAGGATTTTCACATTTTTTTCTTTCTTCTGAGAATAGAGAAAACGCAGTATTCCCAATATTATTTTTTTATCAATGACTAAACAAGGCTAGTATATCTCATTCTTTTTTTGAGCTTTTCAAAACTAATTTCAAGGGGTAGTGAAATATTTTTTTACTAAAAGGAACTCACACCCCAAATGGATGTTCTCTGATGGCACACAATCCCTCCCTCCCCAACATTATACAAGTGTTCAACGGCATTTTATCATCATTTTCAGACATGAAACTCTGTAACACATTTTGAAGCATAAGACCCTTGGCTACCTATCTTCTCTGTGAGCTGTCCCAATAGAAAACCGGACCCTGGGAATATGGTATGTTTCAGTGTGTGTCTGAACACCTCCAGCAGTATTCCATCTATCAGTTCTCTGTGAAAAATGATTCAGTTCAGCTCAGGGCTATACCTGATCAGGCCAAAACGCCCATAAGTATCACTTTTCAGCAATACATATTTGGGTACAGAAATTCTGGAATTTAGAAGAATAGAAGAACGTAGAAGAATAAAGGGAGGCTATCTGGGCAAGCAGAGAGTGGATCAAGAAAGCCAAGGCACAGATGGAACTGAATTTGGCAAGGGATGTGAAAAATAACACAAAGGGATTCTATGGCTACACTGGTCAGATGAGACAGACAAAGGAGAGTGCACTCCCTTTGGCAAATGAGAAGGGAGAAGTGGCTTCAACAGACATAAAGAACACTGAGGTACTCAGTGCTTTTTTGCTTCAGTCTTCACAGCCAGTCAGGCTTCCCACACCTCTTAAGTCCTTGAACCCTTAGACTAGGATTGGAGAAGCAAAATCCCTTTCAGTGTGAGAGCAGAGCAAGTCAGAGAGTGTCCCATGAGACTGAATATATACAAGGATATGGGCCTGGACAACATGAATCTCAGGGTCCTGAAGGAACTGGCTGCTGTGGCAGCCAAGCTGCTCTCCGTAATTGCAACATTATGGCTGTCAGGCTAAGTCCTTAGTAACTGAGAAAAAGAAAACTCACTCCCATTTTTAAGAAAGGGAGAAAGGAAGATTCAGGAAACTAAAGGCTGGTGAACCTCATGTCTGCCCCTGAGAAGATCACAGAGCAGATCCTCCTGGGAGCTGTATTAAGACACATGTGAAATGAGGTAGTAATCTGAGACAACCAGCACAGCTTCACCAAGGGCAGATCATGTCTGACCAATGTGATGGCTTTCTATGATGCAGTAATAACATAGGTGGAAAAAGGAAGGGTAACTGATGTCATCCATCTGGAGTTGTGCAAGGCTTTTGGCATGGCTCCACATGACATCCTTATCTCTAAATTAGAGGTAGATGGATTTGAAAGCTAGACTATTCAGTGGATAAATAATTGGTTGGATGGCCACAGCCAAAGGGTGATGGCCAACAACCTTATGTCCAGGTGGAGGCCACACATAAATGGTGCCCCCCAGGGGTCTGTCTTGGGACAGGTGCTCTTCAAAGTCTTTGTAAACAGCATGAACAGTGAGACTGAGTATACCCTCAGAAAGTTTGTTGATGAGCCCAAGCTGAGTGTTGCAGCTGGTACAATAGAAGTGAGGGACGCCATTCAGGGGGACCTGAACAAGCTTGAAAAGTGGGCCCAGGAGACTTGAATGAGGTTCAAGAAGGTCAAAGGCAAGGTGTTGCATTTGGGTTGAGGTAATCCCAGATATGTGTACAGGCTAAGAGAAGAACTCACTGAGAGTGGCCTTGTGGAGAAAGGTTTGGGGCCCTGATGGATGAAAAGCTGGAAATGAGCCAGCAGCGTGCTCTGCCAGCCTGGAAGGCCAGCATTGTCTTGGGCTGCATCTAAAGAATGGTGGCCAGTAGGGAGAGAGGGGATTTTCCTCCTTTACTCTTCCCTCATGAGCTGCCATCTGGCATACTCTGTGCAGGCCTAGGGCCTCCAACACAAAAAGGAAGTGGAGCTCTTGGAGTGGGTCTAGAGGAGGACAATGAAAATGTTCAAAGGACTGGCGCACCTCACCTACGAAGACAGGCTGAAGGAACTAGGTTCATTTAGCCTGGAGAAGAGACAGTTTTGGGGAGAACTCACTGTGGCCTTTGAGATTAGAAACAGAACAGAGACCAAAATTTTACATAATCTGATAGTTCTAGGACAAGGGGAATAGCTTTAAACTAAAATAGGGGAGATTTATGTCAGATGTTAAGTGAAAATTACTTACTTAGAGGTTGGTGAGGCACTGGCACAGAATGCCCAGAAAAGCTGTAGGTGCTCTGTAGCAGGAGGTTGGGGTCCTGGGAAGCCTCATCTGGTGAGTTGTAAGTTCTGCCTGCAGTAGGGGGTAGAAACTGGGTGATCTTTATAGTCTCTTCCAACCTAAGCCATTCAGTCATTCAGCCATTCAGTCTGCAATTCTATGACCCCCCATCCCTAGTAAATTAGCCTATAGACTAGTTTATTTATAGCTTTGTATATTTAGATCTGTGTAAGGAATTCAGAATAAATATTTATTTGCCAACAGACACAGAACTACAAAGAGCCACAATTTAGAATCCTCTCTTCACCAAAGGAAAAGAAATCTTTTGAAGTTAACTATGCTCACAGCTTTCCATTAGCAACTTTTTACAATTAAATAGCCAAGAGCAGAAGTACATCCTGAGATTTCTCAAAGTGCCCTATAAAAACTAGGATGGAACAAACTCTGGAAATTTCTTTTGAATTAAAAAACTGTGGGGGGTGGGAAGGAAGTTAAATCAAGAATTTTTTGTAACATTTACCCAATTTCCTGCTGAATTATGAAAAAATATTTTTCTTCTACTGAGCTTAAAAGAAAGCCTGGAGAAGAAAAGACTCGGTGGGGTGTCTTATCAGTGTGTATTAATACCTGATGGGAAGGAATTAAGGGAAGAGAGCCAGAATCTACTCAGTGGTGTCCAGTGACTATACAAGAAGCAACGAATTAAAGCATATCAAATTCCGTCAGAACACAAGGAAAGCATTTATTTTACTGTGAGAAACCTTTTTATACCGTGAAGGCAAACCAGTTGCCTATGAAGGTTGTAGGATTGTTGCGATTTAGCACCAATGGTCAGCCAAGCACCACACAGCTGCTCTCTCACTCCTCCTCCTCAACAAAATGGGGACAAATACAATGAAAAAAATGCTCATGGGTTGAGATAAGGACAGGGAAATTGCTCACCAATTACCATCACAGGCAAAAGAGACTCAGTATAGAGAGATCAATATAATTTATTGCCTATTACTAACAGTCTAGGACAGTGAGGACTGAAAGCAAATTACAAACACCTTCCTCCTATTCATGCTCTGCTCCCTTTTCCCCTCAAGTGGCATAGGGAAACTGGGAATGTGGAACAGGTTTTGGGGGCTGCAATCAGGCCATAACACTTTGTCTCTGCTGCTCCTTCCTGGTCACTCACCACCCTGCTCCATGCAGGCTCCCTCCCATGGGATGTAGTCCTTCCCAAACTGATGCTCTGTGGGCTTCCCATAGGCTGCAGCTCTACAAGCACTGCTCCAACACAGCTCCATGCTGTGGGGACCACCCTTCAGGCACCATTTCAACACAGCCCCATGGGTGGTACTTTACCCAGCCTTCCTGCCCCATCACAGGCTCCTGTCCATGGGCTGTTTCTGTAAGGGCTTTCTGTAGGCTGTACCTCCTTGAGGCCTCATCCACTGCTGCTTCTCTCCCGTTGCTCACTCCTCTCTCCCATCTGGTGTTTGGAGTAGGTGATCTCAGAGGTCCCTTTCAGTCTCAAGTTTTTGACCACCCTCAGTTCTGTGGTCAAAAACACCTTCTTCCATGCAACTTTCCCTTATACTATGCTGGTTTTGAAGTACACCTCAAAACCTTAGAAGGAAAGAGTGATTTAAGTCATTTAGGGAGTTGCTTTATCAGCCTTTTCAATCTTAATGTTTGGTAGCTTATGATAACACTTTTAAATCTAAAAGACTTTTTATTCTAGTGAACATTTTAATTAGCCCAATACTAATTTTAATATCTGCATCAGATTGTCAAATATAACTATGCTTTAATGCTTCTTTTATTCAAGGCTTTTAATGATAAGTTTGTTTGAACTGGAAGATCACATTTCATTATACTCATGATGAAACTGTGAATTACAAATTTTTAGGCTGATTCCACTGTTTTACATAAAGGTAGATTCCATAAATCTTATTCATTTTATGCTTAAGGGATCCTTATTCAATTAGAACTTATTTTTAACTCCTCATGATGAACATATTGTGTGTGTACCTTTTCTCCAAAGTAAGGAGATTAGAACAAAAAAATAAATCTATCCAGCATTACAAACCAGATTTCTTTAGAATTAAGACTCAAAATTAAAATTATTTGTAAGGCATAAGCCAGTTCTCTAGTCCAACTGTCCTATTTCATTGTATAGTTATGCTGATGGATGTGTTGTCCCATGTTGAACTGTTTTCTCTATTGCAGTGACTTCTCTCTGTGTTTTCCACTGTCAGGTGTAAAATGCATCTGCTTATTATACTGCAAATGTAATTACTAATTGCAATTTTAATGCTCCAATGTTTAGACTTCTCCACATCCCATTATCTTTGCCACTCTTTGCATGACAAAATAACAGACATTTATAAGGAAACCTATTTCTTTACTTGATATTTAAGTATAATTTTTTTTTGCCAGAGTAGCTGGAAGTAATAGGATAAGCATGTACCAGAACTGGCCTTAGCCTGGCTGAAGTGTTATTCATCATGTCCACATCAAATAACTGTTTTGTAAAGACCAGTGATCTGAAGCTGCTTACAGCCTTGACGCAGTCCCTCAAGGTTTGGTTTGTGTATTGTTGCTACCTGGGTATATATATTAGTGATGCTGAATTGATCTGTTTAACTCACTCACAAAATGTCACCTATCTGTATTAGAAACTGTTATTTATGGGTTTGGGAATACCTTTAAATGACTTTCATCTTTTCCTCTAGTTATTGCTTTCATGACTTGCAAGATTAGTTTAAAATGAATCTAGTAGCTATAATGCCACAGAAGCGTAGATGCTTGGTTTATCTCTCAAAGAGCAATGCTTGGTTGAATTCAGCAGCAGATAGCACTTGCTCTGGGGAGCTCTGCTCACCGGCTGTTCTGTATTCTGAGCACTTTGGGGATGGGGCTACATGAAATCAGTCTTTGACACCTGAACTTGCACTCCTCACCTTTTAGATTCTCTTCTGTGCCTGTCTCTGTCTCTGCAGCCCATTATCCATCATGTAGTCGTGCAAGCCAGTGGGCATATTTTATTAATCAGAAGAAATGTGGCATGGGAGGCCAAGACCCCAGCAGTAATGTTGTACTAGTGTGGAGTACTCCATCCTCATTGGTACGGAGGCCTTAAGGTGTTTATAATCACTTTTGTGTGTGTGAAACAGAGCCATTCTGATACTTGAACTTATTTTCTACACTTGATTGCTACTTGCCGATGCTCCATTCAAGAAAAATTATTTCTTTTAGTAAATCAGGTAGGCCAAATTCTCAATGCACTCATCTGAGGGCATAAGTTAAGTGTTCAGTCAAAACCTGACAACCGTAGACAATAAAAAGAATACTGATGAACTCAGTTTTGTGTTCAGTTTTGGGCCCCTCATTGCAAGAAAGACATCAAGGCCATGGTGCATGTCCAGAAAAGGGCAACAAAGCTGGTGAGGGATCTGGATCTGGAGGCCTTATGAAGAATGGCTGGGGGAGCTGGGATTATTCAGTCTGGAGAAGAGGAGGCTCAGAGAAGACTTTATTACTCTCTATAAATACCTGGAGGGTGGTTGTAGTGAGCTGGGGGTCGGCCTCTTCTCTCATGTAAGTAGTGATTGGACTAGAGGGAAGGACTTCAAGTTGCGCCAGGGGAGATTCAGGCTGGATGTTAGGAAATACTTCTCTGAAAGAGTGGTCAGGCACTGGAATGGACTGCCCAGGAAGCTGGTGGAGTCACCAACCCCGGAGGTGTTGAGAAGCATTTAGATGTTGTGTTGAGGAACATGGTTTAGTGAGAACTACTAATGATAAGTAGACTGTTGGACTGGAAAATATTCTAGCTCTTTTTCAACGTTGGTGACTCTATGATTCTATGATTTGGATTAGGTCTTGAATGAATTACTTTACAGGAAAGTCTTCAAGTAAACCTGCACGTTACCTTTAGCTAATCACGAAGTGCTTACAACAGCATCAACTATAATATCCCAATGTCAGGTGAAGACTGTACTTTACTACTTTAAAATATTTTGTATATATTCATTTTTGTATCTTTCAAAGAGAATCCAAGTGTGGTGGAAATTTCTGGGGGGAATGGGGATGAACAGCTGGACTGTCTTTGCAGTAGTATCTCTTTGCCTGTGATGAGAATGTTAACCAATGCCCATATACTTTGGGATCATTTACTAAACTCTACTCAAATATGCCTGTTAAAATAATGGCTGCTGTGTATGCTGCAGACAATGAAGGGTCAGGAGCTCTCAAACTTGATCCCAGTTCTCTTCATGATGATGATTCAGGTCATCTTGGAGAAGGAAAATAATGTGGAAGTGGTTCCTTCATGGTGATAATTGAGCAGACATGAGATGCACCACCTCAGAAACCTGCAAGAGGCTTTGCCTCCATGAGGTTGACTAGTTTCATCCCATAATGAAAGTCTGAGAAAGCTGGGACTATTCAGCTTGGAGAAGGGAAACCTCAGGGTGTCTCTCATCAGTGCACATCAATACCTGAAGGGAAGCCACAAAGAGGGCACAGCCTGGCTCTTTTCAGAGGTGCACAGGATGGGACAAGAGGCAATGGGTGCAAACTGAAACACAGGAAATTATTTCTAAATACCAGGAGCACTGCTGTGCTATGTGGGTGGCAGAGCACCGGCACGTGCTGCCCAGTGGCTGTGGGGTCACCTCCCTGGGGGTCTTCTAGTGCCACCTGGATGTGGCCCTGGGCACCCTGCTCTGGCTGTCTCTGCTGGGGCTGGGGGCAGGATGATGGACCCAGAGGTCCCTGCCAGCCTCAGCCATCCTACAGTTATGTGGTTCTGCAAGCATGCAGCCTGTGATGATTCACAGGTATGCCCTGGTAGAGACAAAAACTCATTAAATTTTGATGGTAGTGTCGATTTCTGGAGGCAAATGAGCTCTGTTTACTTCAATGGACTACCAGACAGCTAAAGTACTGTTCAGTACTTTGAAACCACTGAGTTTCGAATAGCTTTATCTTTCATTGCACAATCATATCATTTTTCATTATATTTCTGTGTATTCCGTTCATGAGAATTATTATATTACCAAGCAGAGCAGAAAAAAATGAGACATAGGAGTTACAGCTTCCTGCAAAAGAAGTGCCAGATATAATAGTTTTCTCTTTATCAGCCTCTCTTTCTTAGGCAGCCTGCCAGCTATTGTCTTAGGATGAGCAAAGCTCTGAAAAGATTTCAGAATCTGAAAACTTCTTTTCAAACAAGCAGGTTCATTTGAAATCTTCTTGAACATTATTTACTGCATTTACAATAATGCACTTTCAGCTGAGATTTTGAGCATCCCATTAGGCTATGCCTAATAACTAGTTGTTCGGTAAATGACCTAAGTGACTTCAGATTTATAAGGCTTCTGGTCTTCTAACTGTGATGCAGGATAGGTGTCAGAGCTCTCTAGTTTAAAAAGTAACTTTGAGTAGACATTTTGCTTGTAGTTGTCAGTTTTGAACTGCTTGTTTTGGGGGTTATTACACCCACCACCCACAGATACGACAGGCTATGGTTTTTTTTCCTCTCTCCTGAAATATTTTTAGGGGATTAGTTGCTCATTAATAGCTGTTTACATGGACTTATTCCTATTTACTGTGCTATGTTAATGCATAAACTATCTGCATTTTCTCGATAGGATTAATCTTTAGTTTATCTATTTATATAAGAGGGGAAAAAATGCTCCAATAAACACTGTAAAGCATTCTGTTGTAGATTAGATCCCCCATTGCAGCAAAGCATACAGTGCACTAGACAGGCTATTTTTCAAATTGTTTAGATTGCCGATAACTGCAAGGCTATTCCCAGACAGCATCTAAAATTCTTGGGCTTCTTCCTTTTGCTTTTCTTTCAGGCGTCTGAATCTACTCTTCATCCACCAAAATGGCTCTTAATGCTGTAACATGGAAAACAAGTTGAAATTACCCCAGACCATGATCAGCTAGAGCATTTACTTCCAAGAGGATCATCCTTCTAATGGTTAATTAGTTGCAGCTGAAACTGATAGGGTTGCACACAACCACAGCTGCTTAGTATCGCTCCACTGTGATCTCTGAAGGTTCCTTCACATAAGACTAATCCCAAATTTAAGCAGTTTGTTTTGTTTTGTTTGTTTGTTTGTTTGTTTTTGCATAGCTTAGATTATCATATTCTTCTTAATTTTGTTTGTCTACAGAAGAATTTCTAAAAAGATAATGTCACAGTGTGCTTTGAATTCTGAAAACTGTTCCATTTGTAAGAATTGTCCTTAGGGATACATGTAATAAACTCCAAAAGTGATTAAAGATGAAAAAGCAAGATATTAAGTAATTTGTTTCAAAGATGTAATGGATCATACTTTTAAGTGCTGGCAGTTACTAGAGATCATTTGGAGTAAATATTTAGTTCTTGTTCTGGAGCCAAACCGGAATATTTAAGTTATCAAATACTCTACAAAATTATATTTACATAAAAAGCTTGTTCTGAGAAATTCCCTCTTGATAATTTAAATTGCAAAACACCAATAAAACAGATGCTCAAGGTAAATAAAGATTTACTTATCAGTCAGGTGATCAAAACTGGTCCGGCATACCCAGCCCTTTGTGAACACCCTTCAAGTGAGGGCCAGTGTGATAGAAATGGCGAATGTCATAGAAGCCTTTATGAAGTAAAGGTGGTCACCTTCCTTTTCCTGGTGAAATGCCTCCATGAGGAAAAATTTCCTCCCATTGACATTCATTACTGAACATTTAAGGAGACAAAACAGTGGATGTGAGCACAGTGAGGTGGTGAAATGATGACAGCATGTGAAAGACAAGCCCTGTTGCAGAAGGCCATGCTGGGTTTTAGGAGCTCCATGCAGGCTCTTGTTCATCACTGGTGAAAATGCATAGCTAATGGCAGTAACTACTTTGATAAGTGGCATTTTATAGCTGAGAATTTTCTCTATCATAGTAGTGTTATTGTGCTCTTTGTAGCTGTTGCAATTATTAGAACACAAAATAAGAGTCACTATTTTTGGAGCAACCCATGTACATTGATTTTAAATAATCTTTTAAACTCATACAGGTAAAAATAATATGAATACGTAAATACTTATAATGGCTATTTTCTTAATTCTATGCTTGAAACAAACTTTTTTTCTATCACAAGGAGAAAGTTTTCCACTTCCACAAAGCAGTTTTAAAAGTAAAAGTTATTTAGATGGACAAGTGTGTGAATTAAAGTGACTATAAAGTTATGTTTTATCTTTGAACATTCTGTATGACAGTTATTTTTTCAAGAGTGACAGGCTGCATTCATGGAAAAGACCAGTCCTTCCATCATCTGCCTTGTAGGCAGCAGGGTCCTCACACAGCTCAGGGCAGGGGATCCTCAGGAGTGGCACAACTGGGAGGCAAAGCCACCCATGGCCCTGGTGAGGCTGGGGGGACTCACACTGCCCCGAGCCAAATTGCTGCCCTTGCTGTGTGAAGTATGGGTATGGTGGCATGAGAAGGCTCAGGGCAAGGAGCACTGGGCTTCCTGACACTGCTTCTAATAACAGATTTTGGTGTGCACTTCTTTGACATCTTTTCCATGCACAGGAATAATGAGAGGGTGGTGGTCAGGCATATGGAGGTGTTACTGTGTGCTGTACAGGTTGAGTCAGTGGATGAGTTTTCTAAGTTTGTCTCTCTATGCTTTTTTGTGACTGCAAAGCGATCTGGCATTATTTATTTATATATATTTTTTAATTTTAATTCATTTAGCAATTGTAACTTGTGTCAGGTTATTTTTGTTTTCAGATTATTCCTTTCCTTTTGGTAGAGATCATTTCATTTTCTCTACATTATCCCTCATTTCGGCACCTTAGGCTGTTATGTACCTTCAAAGTATGATTGCACTGCCACTGAGTGACATAATCAAGCATTTCATATTTTAATTATTTTCTCTTAACAAGTTTATGGGCTTCATTACCCTTTTCGTATTCATTTAGTTGATGATTCTGAGCACATGGAAGAATCAAGCAGCATAAAATATTTCTAGTAATTCAGACTAAAAAGCATGACACTTCACTTACTCTGGCCTGAACAGTAACATTTTCTTCACATTTAGACTTCATATAGAACAAAGCAGTGTACCTGGGTGACAGGACATGACATATCACTAACAATACAAGAAATAACTCCATCAATTCCATCACTCCTCTACAGATTATAATTTACATGGGTCACTTTAAACATTCATCTTTACCAAAATAGATCATGAGAGAAGAACAGGACTCTGTTTCTAATGCTAAACACTTATTAATCATGCATACATATAAAACGTTTAGAATGTTTTCTTTCCAAGATGGGCTAACAAAATAAAGTGACCACAGTCACTGCAGAAGAAAGCCCTATTCCATAATCCAGCCAACAGAATTACTTGCTATCTTTGTTGGGTATTCACCTAAGTGCTAAATCCATTAACATGGGGATCATTAAACGTTGTTCCATTTTTCTTCATCAGTTGGTAGTTATATGGCCATTTCCACTAATGCCTTACAGGCAGAGGCTGTCTTTAGCCTGTATAAAGCAGGACTCAGCAGGATGCTAGGTTGCAGTTTTAGGGAAAGCAATGACTCACTGTGTAACCTTGGCAGGTTATTTGATTGCCACCCACTCAGTATCAATCAGTCCTGCTGGAAAATTGAATGAATAACAGAATCATACTGAAAATAATAACCTGTAAGCACTAAATTTCCAAGGATAGCATTTTTAGAAAGTAGAAAAAATATTATAAATTTAGTTTTGTTGACAGTCACTGTGCTTTACATTCAGTATTAATAAATAAATAAAAAAATAAACACACCAACAAACAAATATAATGGCTTCTCTTCTGTACATATTTTATCAGAATACAGGAATCTAGCTGTGAGATTGAGGGTATGTCTGTGTAAGCAAATAAATTTCTATTACAGCAGTGAACTGGTAGACCAAAAGCACTGATATTAAGATCCCTAATTCCTCACACCGTGTGGCTCCAGAATGTTATTGCCCTTGATGTAGTTCAGTCCTCTGGATCAAAAATCATCACAAAGCATGCTGCTTGAATGAGTTTGAAGGGCCAGTCATTGGTTCCCACCTAAGGGTGTATTTGTGGTTGCAGGTGCCTGACATACACTCCAGAGAGGGGCCTCAGGTTGAATTTCCTCCAAAAGAAATCTAGTTCCATTCCCCTGAACTGCTTTTTAAACTCTGAGACATGGGAGATGAGTATAATCAGGGATCAAGACAATCAGGGATTCCTCTCAAACCTGCACCTTTGTTACAACCCAAAACCATAATGGACATGGAGCCCGGGGCTCTGAATGTGGGAGAGGCCCCTGGAAATACCCACACTGGGTTTGAAAATAATGGAGAGGCATGTATAGAGTTACTACTCAGCATGAAAATATGGAATTACTTAACTTTGAAAATCTTGCAATTGTATGTTTTTGTCAGACAGAGAGGCCCCACAGTCAGGGCAAACACTAGTGCAGGGTAGAAGTTAAATGTACGGGTAGAAGTTAAATGAGGAAACAAATCTGAGAAAAATTCCACTGACTTAAATACTTTTGCTTAAGTACTTAGCAGATTTTTTCACAAAGCCAGCTAGAGGAATGTCAAGCTCCAAGGGAAATAAGCTGGTAGAAGAACAACTCACAGCTAACTCCTGCAGCCGCATTTCTTTCACACGATCCCTGGAAGTAGATCCATGAGCTACCACCTCCCCTCTGGCCCTTCTCCCTTCTCTCCCACTTCCCAGCAAAGACATAAAAGAGCCTTCAGCTGCCACTCTGCTGTTACAAATGCTGTGACCTCCAATTACCAATGTGTCTATTCCTCAGCACAGCTTAAAATGTGGCACCTGATGTAAGACTACTTCTTTTAAACTGAGACTTAAAGGAGGTTTGTTAAAAGGAAGTTATTACTTTCTGCTCCTTCAGATCTTAATTTTATTATTTATTAATATTTACTGTTGTTTAAAGTCTTCGCATAAACTGTCAGGGCAGTCATTAAGAACAGACAATAATGTAATACTAAAGCAAATAAAGTTCTTAAAGAAAAAGGAGATTGGAATAGCATTTTAAGGACATTATCTCACTGTAATGAGACTGAGACTGAACACACCAAAGGAAAATTATTTATATTTGCATTATAAACTACTGTTTAGTGAGGTCAAATGCTATAACATTATTTTCCAGTGGTTAATATTAATTTTTCAAAGTACCAAAAGCAATAAAATATTTATACCATTGCTGCTTTTCATTCTTCTCTTTGTTGCACAAGAGGACAAAAATCTTTACACGCATTGCTTAAAAAATGAGTAAAGTTGAAAGCTTTTTGCATCTTTGAAAAGTATTGAAATAAAAACATGAGCATATTTGAAGATATTTTCTCATTATTGGAAAATAAAGGTAGTAAAGATTATTTCAATTGTTTACATGTCTAGAAGTTTAAATCACCAATAAAGAAAAAGCACAATAGTTATACAGATACAAAGCATTCAAGGTCCTGAGCAGTCCATAGGAAAGAGAGGGAGAGTCCTGAATTTTGTGGTACTGATAAGGCTGCTTGTAGATACCAGAATTTCAACTTTCAGCTAGGAAAAATCACCACATCTCACTGATTTCTTTCCATTTGAGATCTGTGCAGCACTGTTCAGCAACAACCAAAATAATGCTGTACTATCAACATTATTCTCATCCTAAATCCAAAAAACAGATTCATACCCATACCACAGGAATGAAATTAACTCTATCTCAGCTGAAAACAGAACACAGGATAATTAATAACTGTTTGACGGGCAAAGGACCATTACAAAGAATAGGGTGTTTTAAAAACAATTGGTATTGTAATGTGACAAGGACTATGAGATTGCTAAAGCAGGGACAACTTCATCAGGTAAGAACACCAGTCTACTCCAAACAGACTGAGGTATCAGTGTATGGACACATACAGAATGTGGGGTCACCTCCCAACGGCAGCACAAGGAATGTATCCAAAGGACAATGAAAATGGTGAGGGGTCTGGAGTACAAGTCTTAAGAGGAGCGACTGAGGGAGCTGGGGTTGTTTAGTCTGGAGAAGAGGAGGCTCAGAGGAGACCTCATTGCACTCTACAGCTTCCTGAAGGGAGGCTGTGATGAGGAGGGATTTGGCCTCTTCTCCCAGGCAACAAACAGAACCCGAGGAAATGGCCGCAAGTTGTACCAGAACAGGTTTAGGTTAGATATAAGTAAAAACTTCTTCTCTTCTTGAGTGGTCAGGCACTGGAATGGCCTGTCCAGGGAGGTAGTGGAGTTGCCATCCCCGGCAGTGTTCAAGAGGAGCCTGGATGAGAAGCTGCAGGATATGGTTTAGTGCTTGTGGTAGCAATGGCAATGGGAAGACAGTTGTACTAGATGATCTTGTAGGTCATTTCCAATGACTCTATTATTCTAAGGAATATGTTACATTCATGTAACACTAAGTAAGAAAATCAGAAATTCTTTTCTCTGTATATGTTGAAACCACTACTTTTTAACAAAATTACCATTTCAGTCCTGAGTTCAGATCCCAGACAACGTGAAAGCTCTTGAGATACTTTCGTTCTGTTCAGAATCACTCTTCTATTTGTTGAATTAAGGAAGAATGACATGAACTGCAGTGATTTCTTCCTGCTGTGAGGGCAAAACTTCAACATCTGTAGCACCTTTGTATCTGTTGTTATTGGAAGAGTAGTCTCCTCTGCCCTCCTTCCCAGTAGTAGTACATGCAGGTTGTACCTGAAGTATAGAGACAGGCAATCCTTCTTTCACATGCATGTTCTTGATATTTAATTGTTTTGCCTTTATATAACCTTCAGAGTGTGTCAGATTTTTACTACCTAATTTCTATGAAGTTATTGTCTTTTAGGAAAAAAGTCTAGCTACTGTTTATTCAGCTGTCAGAAATATCACAGCGTATATACTCAAGGAGAAATACGAAGAGACCTCATTTTAAAAAGCATTTTAAATCTCCAATTTACTGCCAGTGGTTATATATGAATCAGAAGTTAAAAAATACCATCTGTATTAAAAGTGACAGGACATTGCAGTTGGTTCCTCTGTAATAAACTGGAATGTAAAATCATGGCAAAATATCTCATTGTAAAAAAAATGCCTCAAACTGGGAATGAGGGAACTGTCTTATAATTCTTAATGCAAACTCCAAAAAGATTTAGCGGGCGGCTTTGATCTTCTCAGTTCTTGATTCTAAAATATGATAATTTTTTTCAAATTTGTCTTAAAAAAAAAGGTGTCATTTTTCAGATAAATAATCAAGTTTAAATGTTATGAGCTCATATGTTGTATCAAACAAAAGAGTGGAATGGTAAATAAGGAGCATGTGCAGTAAAACGATATTGACTGTATGCACATATGGAAAACTATTTCTGAATAATGTTACCCTTTTTATACCTGTAATACAGAAGGTATAAATGAGTTGTTAGTTATTCGTTGTATACAAAATGAGCTAACTACAAAAGGTTCAGATTACATGGCTGACACTTTTCCAACCCCAGATAAGAACATTAAAAAAAATACCTGAATGACTTACATGACAGTTCCTGGCAATTAACCTTCATTTCTCACATGCTTTTGAAAATTCTTAACGATTCAGACTAGAATCTTCATGAGCATAGAAGTGGAGCTTGATTTTCAGAAGAGATTAACTTTCTCCCCACACTTAAATGCTACTATAAACAGTCATATTCTAGGAGTTCAAGAGGGCAGCAAGTCAAGTTTTACCGAAGGTTTAAAAGGTTATTTGAAATTATATTAAATATTTCTTAACCATATTAATTAAAATAAAGCAAGGAGAAAAGAAAATTTGTTGAGGTGGTCGAGATTACAGGTAATTATAAGAAGGTCCTCAAAATTAAATGAGTACTCACTTAAGTTGCTAGTACAGGCAATGATGTTGTATTTTGGGGCAAAATCAGGGCAGGCAGTGGAAATGGAAATTGTTTTGCTGAAGTTGAAGCAAAGCCCCAAGACATTAATGAATTTGTCCAAAATAGCTAAAAAAATAGCTGTCTTACAAAGTTTTGTAACACCTGCCTTATCAACCTGATTTAACCTGCAGATTCTGCAGGAAGATTTTTTTAACACCTTGTTTGACAAATGTTTATCATGTTCAGCAGGAAGGAAAACTAAAGATGCTGGTAGTTTCCCCTGATCTGTTGTTGTGATACATAAAGAATTATGACTTTTTATCTCTCCCTACAGATCTTAACTTCGTTACAAGGAATCATCCTAGAGATGATTTGCACAGCGGGTCTGGTAGCACATGGAACAGCTCTTTGTCCTTCTGAAATAAACATCTTATTAAGCTCTGCCCAAATTTATGGGAACTGAACTGAACTATCCAGGTAGTATGGTGTTCCCCATACATTGTCTGCAGAGTGATGTCCGAGATGTGTGGAGAACACAAACATGAATGCCTACATTTAAGAATGCCATCTGGTCACTGCAGAACAAAGGTTGAAGGGCATGAGGGAGGTTAAGAGAAGGCTGCAGGAGGTAGGTGTCGAAAAGGAATACATAGAGAAATTTCTTGAAGATTTTGGTGTGGATAAGTTTTCAGACTGACACTTTTTAATGTTTCCATGAATTTCCATGAATCTTGAGCTAACAAATTTGCTGGGGAATGAAGAAGCACAGTTGATATAGAGGGATCTTCTCTTACAATAAGTTCTTGATGAACCTAAGGATAATCAACAGAGGGAAGAGACCAGATTGCCATGTACTCAGATCAGAGTTGATCACAATAATTTAGGGACCTTAATGTAGCTACTGAAGAGGTCTGTTGTCCTGAAGCCAATGAAATGAGACAGAAAGAAACATCTTCAGAGAGGAGCTTTGCTCTAAATCCTTCCTCAAAGTGCTTAGACCACTTCATGGCATTCACAAGAAGCACACAGCCCTAACACAGCCATGCTCTCCCATGATGAATCCAAGTTTTGGAAATGGTTAAAATGAACTTGTGCTGCAAGTTAGAAGTTAATGAGTGGATATGATGATGAGGGGAGGAAACAACAGGCTGTCAGCATGACACAACAAAATACAGTATTAGGCAGTATTAGCAGTATGAATTTCAGTACCGGTTGAAGAAGGTGATCATGTCACATAATTCTAGGCATGGCACATAATCCTTTGTTGCCAGTGCTCAAGGAGAGTGGCTGCTGACTTGGAAAATGCGAAGAATAACTCAGCTAGGATGATAACCTAGCAGACAATGTAGAAGGCTTTTATTGTTTGTCAAAATACAGTCTGAAAAAAAAAAAATGGAAGTTTATTTTAAATATATTCTAGGATAATAACTGAGAGTAAATAGAACTGTTCAGGATAAGGATCAGTGCAGAAGAAAAAATGGGAGTGTAACCACACATGAGCATCTTTTAACATTGAGGCTAATGAAACAAATCTACCCTCTCACCTGTTTGGAGCAGCTTTCCAGAAAGACGGACAGCAACAAAAAAAAAATCATATTTGAATGGAATTAAGTACATTTATGAAGGAGATCTGTGTGCTCTGTTTGCCTACAAGGGCAAAGAACTCACTGCAGTGACCGAGATCTTATCTTCAGTGCTGAGCAATTCTGACTGCCTGTCAGTGAACATGGGAATGAGAGCTGCTGGTTGCTGGCAAATCTGGAAAATACATTCCAGCTGGGTTGCTGTGCTGTTCTTTAAATGAAAGTGGACTTTAATTTAAAAATAAAAACCTGTATCTATTTGGATAACGAATGAAGATCAGACAAAACTGACAGTAAGAAGTATAAAACCTGCAATGTATAAGGCTTTTTTCTGTCTAGATTTGCATTTCTGAGGGATGTCTCTCATTCACACTGGGAACAGAAGCAGTTTTTATGCCGCTGCAGTAATCTTACAATCAGATGGCCAGGATCTGATTTGCTTTTGCAGAAGTGCATAGCAGGAAACTTCAGATCCTTCTGTCTCTCAGAAATTAACCATATAACCTCAGGACAAGAACAACTCCCACTGTTCCGGTCATCTCTTCTCTATTCCCCATATTTTTTGCCCCCAAATAAGGCCATTCCTTGTCTTCTTCACGAGACAAGGACAACATGAAAAGAAAAGAGAATCCTTTGAATTGTTAGGAAAAAAACAACAAATCGTTTTCCATGTTCAGAGTCAAGTTATGGGCTCTCTGTTGGTATTTTCTGTTGGTATTTTCTTTTGCTCAAAACAAAGGACAAAACAGGGAAGATGGCTGTTAAGGGAAAGAAGGGAGTAAGCTGTGGGGAATAGGTCTGTGTTAGTAGTAGAGAACAAACATGAATGAGAGATGCAGTTCAGTAAAGAAAAGTGAAAAAAATAATGGCTAGGTAGGAATCTACAGAAGACACAGACATTTAAAAAGAAGATGGGAACTGTAGGCACAGCTTTTTGTGCCTTTAATCATTTTTGCAGTCTCTGCCTGAAACTCTCCAGGGCAGAAATGCATCTTTGTAGTGCTGTGGTCAGATTTTTTTCAATCAGAGTGATTCTAGGTTTGCAAAATTGAAAAAACAGCTGTAAACGTCATACTTGCTAGATAAATAGCAAAGAGAGCAATGTTTAATTGACTTTATGACTGGTGAAATCTTTCATTATTCTGAAAGTAAACACCTTAATTCTAGAGAGCTTCCAATGTATTATTGTTTACTTCAGTTTAATGACAAATTTTAATTCAAATATTGATTTTATGTAGTAGCCAATTTATATTCCTTTGGAGAGCTTTTGTTGCATGTGTGAACATTTAAAAAAAATCTCACTTGAAATTCACTTGAAAAACAAGGAAAGAAATGATCTCCTATTCATAAATTTGGTAAATTTGTAGTTAATATTTCAGCACTGCAGACTTCACATGCTGATGTTCATTCACATTAAAGTTCAAAATAGAAAAATTCATCTGGCTTTGGAAGAAATCTTTATGGCATGGTCAAGTTTCTTCTGTATGAAATCCTGGCTTGATCCTGTAACTGAAGTGCTGCATTAGTCTCTCTTTTTATCCACAGAGATAATAATATGCTAATAAAAGCGTGTGACGAGAGACTTGTATAATTTAGCAATTAGCAACTGGCACTGTAATGGAATTGAAACATCAACAAGGATAAAGTGTGAAAAATTATCTTCTTGCTGGAAAGGCACTACTGGAGTGTTTGTTGCTCTTCTGAGAAGCAAAAACTTTGCATAGTCAATCTGATGAAGATATTATGAAACATTTAAGTATATTTATCTTTCCTCATCAGTAGCTTCAGGCAATCCAGTAACATCAATCAATTAATCTGAATTCTGTTATTTTAGGGAAGATGATAGACGAGACCATAAACATTGCAGATTTGGAAGCTCTGTTCAGTTGCAGACTGCTGCTGAAGATTTACCATCAGCCGAAGACTGGCTTTGCTTTGCTGGCCATAGGTATTCAGCAGCTTTCTCCCTTTTCAAGATACACCATACACACCATACACTAAATTATCTTTTACAAACAAAAGAAGCCATGAGCTGTAGAATAACCTAGCCAACATTAGCTTTTTTGCCTTTAAATTTATGGGCAGTTTTTAGCATCATTTACAAAGCCTGTAAGTTGCTCTCTAGTTAACAATTTGACTACTTCTGACACAAAATAATTTTCAGGTTTTCTCACTCCATACATGAAAGAAGAGTTTTAGTGATGTTTGCTGATAATAGTAAACCTACCTAAGAATCTAGATCTAGACATACATTCTGTAATGAATATGCAAAGATCACTTCATCCCTACATCAGCTGGTCTTCCTGGCACATCATTCCAGCAGCACAGTTAAACTAAACCCTGAAAGGTGGAACTAGTGCCCAAACTTTCCTTCAGTTTGATAATAGGGCTTGTGTGTTTGACTCTAATTGCTAAAATGAAACTGGAAGGGAAGATGTACTTCTTAATACACTGAATTTCAAAATATTTTCAATTTTTGAGAAGTCAGTAACTCAAAGTGCATTAAAACCTGTGAATTATAATGCTGAGTCAATTGCTGTGTTTCATTTCCTGCTTTGCAGAGATGGTATACCATTTTTTATTTTTATTTATTTTTTCACTTTAAACTTCAGATGAAAAAAAAAAGAAAGAAGAGCTATGAATAATACTTTAAACAGAAAAAAAAAGACTAAACAAGGAACACAGAATATTGAATATTTGTACATTCAAAGGAATTTTCCAAATATGGAGAAGCCAGAGTATCACAGTTTCTGCAAGAGGTAAGATTAACACACCATTGAAAGTTATCAAAACTCCCAGCTTCCTGCCATGGTGGAAAAAGCTACAACATATGAAAAAGGAACAGATTTTACGGTTTTAGTATAAGTCTATTAGTCATTGGATTTGAAATCAGAAGCTAATTAATTTTTTTAGCAAAATTGAATTCACTGTTTTAACTTGTGCATGCTACAGATACAAAAAACTTTTAGAACTTAGGGTTTTTATTTGTTTACTTAAAGCAGTATGTTTGAAGCCATTTCTTTTACAAGAGTTAGGACAGAAAATGACAGATTTTGGTAAGGAAAGGACAAAAAAAAACATGATTAAAGATATGGAAGAAGAGGAAGATAAGGCTAGCACTCTGCTTTACTATGTCTTTTACAATTAATTAGTCTTATTTTGTTTTCAAATACTTTGATATTTCTGACACTATTTTCCTTACCCAGATGGCAGTATTCTTTTGTGGGGTTTTTTGCTTTGTTTTGTTTTTCTGAGTAACTCATCAGCTTTTAATTCCTCTTATTACATGAAACTTTAATCTCTGAACTGAAACTGTGAATTCTGATTATATCTGGCTATGTGCTAAGATATTATAAACAGACAGTATTCTTTGGAGACTGTATTTTGAATTCTAGTACACATTTTAACATCTGCCATTTTACACAAGGTAAAAATTGCATAAATGAAAAAGAAAAGGAGAAAAGCCATTATCATTACTTATTTTGAGTTTTGGGTTTTTTCATACCTGACTAAAGAATCAAGTATTGGATGAAGACTGTTGTTCCATACTCAGATGTTATCAAAGCTGAAAATAACAATGACATTTGGAAATGCCTACTAAGGTATTTGGGGGATTCTCTGAAACTTGAATTTTGGGAATGAAGTATGATGATTATTCTGAAAGGTCAAAAAAATATTCCCATGAGAAGCCACTGGTTTGAAGTAAAACTGATAGTACAGTTGCAGAACTGCATGATCTGGGCTGGGCAGTGAAATCAATGATCAAAGCTTTCATTTGTCATTCAGATCTGAAGTGGGGTGAACAAACACTAACAAAGACTTCAGTGTTCAGTGAAGTGCAATATGCACTTAGCTTACTAAGGCATACAACTGAAAGTATTCTAATTTTTTTCATAAAAATACTGTGAATCATTTTTATACATCTCTCAATGTTGTACAAGGTGCTATGCTTTCAGTATGTGACACTATCAGGACTAGAAATTTTTATTTGAATGACAAGCTTAACCACATTCTGCTTAGATTTCTGGTCGTACTGAATTAACATTATCTTCAGAACAGACTATATGGAACTCAGTACTGATTCAGATTACATATTTCATATGATATCAGGCTCTCTAAGCCACCTCTTTCTGGAGAAAAAATGATCACCTTCTCCTTGAGAACAGGGACACACTGTTTTATTTAGCCTGCCTCATTCCATGTTCTGCTTTTCTTAAAAGAATATTAAAAGGAATTTTAATTCCCATGTAAGCAGCACAATGACTAACGTGTGGCTTTGACAAAGGAAACAAAGAAAGGTGACAGATCAGTTGCAGGGCACTAAGCTGTTCTCTTTGCTTGATTTCTCTTGATCCTTCAACAGAGAGAAATGACTCATTGCTTTTTGTAGACTTGAGGCAGTGTAGTTTGTATCAACAGAGATTACATCACAAACACGAGGAACATGTAAGTGAAAAAAATGTGCTCCTCCTGATGAAATATAACCAGAGACCTTGGAGATCATAGAGTCATAGAATCATAGAACTGTTTGAGTTGGAAGGGACACTTATAAGTCATCTAGTCCAACTCCCCTTCAATGAACAGGGACACCTACAGCCCAGTCATGTTGCTCAGAGCTCTGTCCAGCCTGACCTTGAATGTCTCCAGGGATGGGGCATCCACCACCTCTCTGGGCAAAGTATTACAGTGCCTTACCACTCTTACTGTAAAAAATGTCTCTCAAATCCAGTCTAAAACTCCACTCTTTTAATTTGAAACCATTTCCCCTTCTACTATCACAGAAGACCATGCTAATGAGTTCCTTTTTCTCATGTCCCTCTTTGGATACTGAAAAGTCTTTCTCAGGTGTCCCCAGAGCCTTCTCTTCTCAAGGTTGGACAAGCCTCAGCTCTCTTAGCTTGTCCTCATACGAGAGGGGTTGCAATCTGTGGATCATTTTTGAAGCCCATCTCTGGATTTGCTTCAACAGATCCATCTCTGCTGTACTGAGGACTCCACATGTCGACTCCAGGTGAGGCCTCACCAGCACAGAGCAGAGGGGCAGAATCACTTTCTTGCCCTTCTGGCCACACTGCTTTGGATGCAGCCCAAGATACAGTTGTCTTTCTAGGCTGTGAGGGCAAATTGCTGCTCATGTCCAGCTTCCCATCCACCAGATGCTTTGCAGCAGGACTGTTCTCCATGCTAATTTCCCACAGTTCACATTGCTAGTGAGGGTTGCCACAACACAGGTACAAGATCTTGCACTTAAATATTTTGTACCTCATGAGGCTCTCCCAGGGTCCACTGCTTGAGCCTGTCTAGATCTCTCTGGATGGTATCCCATCCTTCAGGCATGCCAACTGCACCCCCACAACCTGGTCTCATCCACAAACTTGTTTGTAGTGCACTCAGTCCCACTGCTAATGTCACTGATGTAGATGTTAAAGAGCACTGATCACAGAACTGACCCCTGAGAGCCACCGCTTGTCACTGATCTCCATTTGGGCATTGAGCCACTGACCACCACTCCCTGGGTACTGGGTACAATAAGCCAGTTCTTCATCCACTGAACAGTTCACTCGTCAAATCCATATCTTTCCAATTAGGAGAGAAGGATGTTGTGAGGACCATGTCAAAGGCCTTACTAAAGCCCAGATAGATTATATCAGTGGCTCTTCCCTTGATCTCTGATGCAGTTACATCATCATAAAAAGCGACAAGGTTGGTCAGGCAGGACCTGCCCTTGGTGAAGCCATGTTGTTTATCCCATATCACTTCCCTCTCTACCATGTGCCTTAGCATAGCTTGCAGGAGGTTCCTCTGCATGATATTCCCCTGGGTAGGGCGGATAGGTCCATGGTTCCCCGAGTCATCCTTTCTACCCTTCTTAAAACTGAGTGTTACAGTGCCTTTTTTCCAGTCACCAGGGACCTCATCTGACCATCATGACTGTTCAAATATTGAGATTGGCTTGGTGGCTAAGTCAGTCAGCCTTCCTGACCCCATCCTTACACAGTCTAACAGCATTCCTGTACTTCTCCCAGGCTACTTGTCCCTGTTTCCACTGCCTATGCATTTTCTTCTTGCACCCCAGATTGACCTGCAGGTCCCAGTAAGTTGCACAGTGTTTCAGATGTAAGAATTAGTGTCTCATGCTTAACCTCTAATACCTACATGGTCTACCTAAGCAAGCTTCCTTCTGGTTCAATAGAAAGGCACAATGTGAGGCAATCCTTCTATTCCAACCACAGCTGCTACATAAAATATGTGGTGTAAATTCCAGTGCTGTTTTTCCATTCCACAAAAAGAGGCTAAATAACTATTTCAGGAAATAATCCAATATTTAAAGAACTGGCCCTCAAAACTCCATGCTCTTAACCATGGATACATCTTGAAACTTCAGTCTCCAACTATGATTAATGTAAAACTCACAGATGAGTTGATAAAGAATCAGTAAAAAATGCAGCGGAAATAATTTAGCTATTTTAAAGCTTTGAAACAGTTTCTCTTCATCTTTGATGTCTAAGGAAGCAAAACTGTGTGAAGTCCTACTTTTTCATTTAATTTTCCTTTTCTTCAATGAGTCATCATGAGTGGGAAAAAAAAAAGCACCAGACAGCAAAGCATAAGGTCAAAGATAGGATTTAATGACATCAGTTTTTAGTAATTAGTTTTCAATCCAATTAATTTTCAATCAAATCAGTACTTTTTTTTTTTTTTGTTTATACTAATTGAAACTGAGGGAAATATTAAATGATTTCAGGTGTCTCCGGAATTCACACATATTGATGAATTCACACATATTCATTGATAAGATATTTTGATAATTTATTAGTGTTTAATGTATGAAATGTTTCAAATATAAAGGTATTTTCTATGAAAGACCATCTAGGATTCACAAACCATTTTACTGCCATTAATTTCCTCAAGATCTAATTGCTTTGGTAAGAGTAAGTCTCCTGCATAGAAATCGCCCTGGTCTGTGTGTTCTTGCTTGAATGGGTGACCTCCAGATGTTTCTTCTGTATTCGACTACAAAACATCATTCTGATTCTGTGACACTGTAGAACTCCAAAATGCTAGCCAATGTTATATTAAGCAATTCTGTAAATGTCAAAATAATATGGGCAGAGTTCATTCCTGCAGTGTAATCATGGTTTTTCAGTCTGCAGTTTTCTTGAGTAGGTAATATTTGAGTTAACTATTAACTATCAATAAATATTAATTACTGAGTAGTTAATAATCAGTAACTAACTATTACCAACAAACATACAGACCATGTAGAAAACAGAGTATTGTACTTAATAGTAGACAAAATAGATTTTCAAATGGCCAGTCATGTTTTAAATAGCATCCGTCTCTCCTCCTTTTGTTTTGTTTTTGTTTATTTGTTTGTTTAAATACATTCAAAAGAAAGTTCCTACTGAAAACAGTAATCAGAAGGTGAAAGGCTTCAATTGATCTACTTTTATGCAAACAACCTAATCCTGCTCTGGCACCAAACACTGTTTTGAAATTTACTTACTTACTGCAGAAAATCCTTTAGCCTGCTGAAAGTGCAAGTCAAGTTCTTGAGCTTGAGTGGTCTTCAAATACTGGGCAACAGTTTAGAGACAGAGTACTGACGTTACAGACAGAGAAGTGTCATCAGAGGTTCATATCACAGTGTGAATACAGAGAAGAAGCTAGTACTTAAGTCCTGAAAGGGACCACCTTCTGAAAAATTGAATATCTTTGTTCTGGACTGTATTTATGTAAAATTATATTTATAGATGGAAAATCTGTTTTTCTTGTGTAATGTTGCCTGTTAAATGGTGGTGACGTTATTTTTAAACAGGATTCCTCATCTTAATCTCTTTATATGTTATAGTGGTATTTCACCTCCCTTTACAAGTTGCTATAACTGACTATAAACTAAGAAGTTAGTAATTTCCTGTTATGTACCCCTCAGACACTTAATGATTCTCTTATGTTGGGTTTCTTCCAAATTTTACAAATCATTTTCTATAAAATGAACATTCTAGATGTTTTTAATGTTCCCTTAACCCCTTACTCTGTTTGCCTCTTCCCAGAACTGTATCTGCTGTTATTCCTCAAAACTGCAATAAACTAACCTAGTCTTGTGATTTTTCCATGGATACAAAGAAAAGAATTCTTAACAATAAGATTGAATCTGAATTATCCAATAAACAAACTTCTGTTCTGTGACACATAGATAACTGATTTAATTCTGTTTAGACAAATGCTAATAAATGCACTTACTTAAAATTTAAAAATAAAATGCCGTTAATGTTTTGTGTGTATGCGTACATATGTATGTATCTTAAGAGGCTATAAGTATTTGAAATGATTTGTTCAACTTTTCCTGAGTTTTAAATGACAATAATTTTGTAAGTGTGTGTTTTGGAATGTGAGGCATTCTCTTTACCTCCTACTAAGAAGCATTCAGATTTGAAATATTGGTTCAACAAAACGTAGCAACACAACACAACACAGTTGTGAGCCATCAGCATAGGAAGGCGAGCCTTTGGAAGGCACTGCTAAGTTAATTTCCTGTACTACTGAGTTTAGAATATTAATTCTTGCTATAATAATATTTATTTATTTACTGAATTCTTGTAATAATAATAATAATAATCATCATCATCATCATCACCATTTATTTGTTCATTTATTTATGTACCTAAAAGTGATCAGCCACATTCAAACTTGATTGAAACTTGGGTATCATTACATTTTCTGTCTCTACAGAGTTCTATCAGTCCACTAATACCACCCAGTTCTGTAGCATAAATAGATCAGAGCCATCAAATGTGATTCCAGTCTCAAAATAATAGGTCAGATATCTGGAAGTAGCTTGAATCTACATGGAATAGTATCATAAGCTTCATGGAATGTATCAGTTGTACACTGATGTCATTTTTTAAAAAGACCTTACCACATTCCTGCATTCTGTTCCTATTTATCTTTAGTTGTTGCTTTTCTTTAATTGGGTAATTAACAAGGAAAACTTGTTTCTTTGATTCTTGGAGACTGAAGCAAAAGCTAGGGAAAGAAGCTTTCATATTTGTCCTCATTAATTAATTACCTTATTTTAGAAGGCATGACCCAAAATATATTATTTCTATAAACACTAATGTTAATTGTGTCACAACACCTCATACAATGTAGCACTAAGCCAAATTAACTAGAAGCTTTTATTCTGAATGTTAGATTTGAAGAAAATATATTTCACCTTCTCTTAAAAAAGACAAAAGACACTTCTATATTTTATATACGGTTAATGTAAAATAAAAAGCCAAAGATTAAAATGTCCTTTCTCTTCCTCAGCCCATACCACTGACCTGATCCAGAATTGTTTTTCTCTGCCCTCCTAAGAATTATCCGCAACTTGCTTCTTAGTACAGCTTACATTACATGAGCAGAAAATGTTAGTGTAGACAACAGTTTGACCACTACTGCACCCCTCAGGAAAGGAGAAAGGATGTAAAAGCATCAGTTCAATAACCACATTGCACCGTGATACCTGAAGTATTTTACTGTGAGCTGAATGGCTCAGCTGCGAAGACAAGGATGGAGGAGGTAAATCAACAGGGCAGGTACAAGATTTCTGTATTAGGTACACAGAGACCAAGTAAGCATCACCGTCAGACATGTCTGAGGACCAGAGCAAATAGGACAGCATGACCACAGAAGCTCATTTCAAAACTAAGTTTTGCTTCACACCAGTGTAATTTTTACCAAGGGAGACTTGAAGCTCTTACAGATTGCTCCAATCCTGTAAAGGGACTGGAACAAATGGTGCTTAGTGGTTATAAGAACAATACCATTTGCACCAGCTAAGCACAAACTTTCAGAAGACTGAGTTCCGTATGGTGAGTATCATCATAGTAGTGCAAGGTGGATGGCTAACAAGTTGCGGCATGCATGCCAGCACAGATGTGAGCAAAACTGACCATGGCTGTACCCAAGGGGTATTCATACATTAACACACATCACAAGGGCTGCTTTTTATATTTGGTGCAAATTTGACGCTGACGGCAGCCAAACTTTGTCACTGGGTTGTAAACTATTTTATTATAATATTAATAAAACCGCTAGGACATGGCAAATTCACTTGTTTTCATTGCATAATAGAACAAAATGAAATCTGCTTCCACTGAATTGAACAAAGCAAAGAAGGAAACTCTGAGACCTTGAACAACTATGTTAGGTGAGTTTTATAAGGCAGGTAGTTAACAGTGTAAAACTTTGGCCTACAGTGAGGATTTAGGATTGTTTATTATTTTATTGTCTTGAATTGTAAAGCTTTAACATCTTAGTCTAGAAGAAGATAATGGAAGTGAAAATATTATCGAAAGGCAAAAAGCTATTTTTATCAATTACTTGTTCCCCTTTGAGTATGTAATCCTCATTAAGAAAGAAACTTGTAAGTGGAAAATAAATCCTTCAAAACAATTTTCATAGCTACTCTCACTAGAATAATTTATACTAAACACCTCATTATATTAATGCAAATTAGTTTTTATTGTACTATGGATATTCTTAAATTAATCCTTGTACTTTCAATTAATTCAGGAACTATGATAATGCTTCAGGAATATATAAGTCTCCAATTCCTGTGCAGAAGTGTCAATGGTTTATGGTCTGGTTCAGCTCGGTTCTGTGATGATTGGAGCAGGGGGCTGACGGACCCACGCCCTGGGAAAGGGGAACAGGGAAAGGGAAAAGGGAAAAAGGGAGATGGGTCTAGGAGCAAAACAGTGGCAACAATCTAAGGAGAAAAGCTAATTTACTAAATAAGATATTGGAAAGCAAAATGACACAATATAATACAATATAATTGGAATTGAAGCTAATAAATCAAATAAAATGAACAAGAGAGTGTCCAGTAAATCGAAGGCCTTACACTAACGCAGAAGGCGAGACAGCAGCGAGGACCCACTGCTTAGTCAATCCAAAAGGAAAGAGAGTGTCTCATGACACACGAACAGTTTTTATATTTCCCTCTGAGCAGAAAAATGTAAAAATACAAAGCAAAGCACAGTCCTCTGGGGAATGTAGTTCTTCTTCTCTTCTGAGACAGGTATATCCATAATTATTGATGATCCATGGAGCTGGAGCATTAGCTCTTTAATTCTCAATGCACTACATGATATTATGATGTGGAATACCAATACAAAAAATCATAAAACCATGAGAAGAAGAAATGAAAAGTGGGATTTACACGTCATTTGAGGCAGGCAAAAGGATGTAAGCAAAATTAGTGTACAAACTGAAGGTAGATATTGTATCTATGTGCAGCACAGGAAAATGGAGAGCATTGTGGAGTTTTCAAGATTTTCTTAAGTATCTACTTTAATATGACTGAGCTTTAAGACCTACTAAATATGGTTATTTATACAAATAAGTAAATAAATAAATCAAAAGATTAGATGATTTTTCAAAAGCTCCTGAAAGAGTATGAAAGACAAAATGAAACTGAAGATCATACTCTTGGACTTTTGCCTGACTAGTGTCGTCATCTTCTATGTTGGAGTGCCTGCACGACTAGACAGATTGCTACTGGTGACATTTACCTGGACTTCTGCAAGGGCTTTGATATGGTCCCTCACAACATCTTTCTCCCAAGTGGGAGAAATAAGAATATGATGCATAGACTTTTTGACAGAAAGCAACTGGTTGAGAGATTGCACTCAGAGAGTGGTTGTCAATGGCTCCATGTCTGGATGGAGATCTGTGACAAGTGGCGTCCCTCTGGTTCAGTACTGGGACCAGTGCTCTTTAATATCATCATAAATGATATCCATGTTCCTAGAGCCATTCAAGGTCAGGTTGGATGGGACTCTGAGTAACTTGATCTAACTGTTGGAGTGCCAGTTCACTGCATGGATTTTTGAGTAGATGACCTTTTAGGGTCCCATCCAAGTCAAACAGTGCTATGATTCTACAACTCAAAGAAAGGAAATGTCTACCCTATTTTCAAGAACTGCAGGACAGTCAGTCAGCCTCACTTCAAACCCCTAGATAAGTGATGAATCAAATACTTCCAAAAGCAATTTCCAAATGAATGGCAAAGTTGTGACTGCGAGTAGTAAACATGGATTTGCAAAGGAAATATCA
Organism: Callipepla californica brunnescens; assembly: GCA_023055505.1. NCBI lineage: Eukaryota > Metazoa > Chordata > Aves > Galliformes > Odontophoridae > Callipepla > Callipepla californica. Next base: position 106,766,738 of record JALIRH010000001.1, on the reverse strand, counting down.
TGCCTGAACAATGTGACAGCTTTGACTGATGAAATGAGTATCTTAGTAGACAAGGAATTGTATGCCATTTTTTCTTGACTTGAGCAAGCATTCCAGTACTGTATCCTTTAACATTCTCATGAAAAGCTAATGAAGTACAGGCTAGATAAGTGGACAGTGAGGCAAACTGAAAACTTTAGCTAAACTGACACTCAGTGTCCTGTTATCAGTGACAGGAAATCTAGCTAGAGACCAGCCACTAGTGGAGTAATCCAGGAGTCAGTACCAAGTCAATACTGTTTAGCAACTTCATTAATGAGCATAACAGCGGGACAGCTTGTACCCTCTGATACAAAACTAAGAGGAAAGGCTGATGCATAGATATCTGTACTGACATTCAGACGGGCCACAACAGGCTGGGGAAATAGGCCAGTGATGCATTCTCACAGCAAAGAAGATCAGGAGCATGCTGGTTACTATTGAAGAAAATATTCCCAGAAGTCCAGGTTGGTGATCCTTCCTCCCTTGGCACTATGGAGGCCACATCTGGAGTGCAGTGGCCAGTGCTGGGCTAACTGGTGCTCACTCTGCATGAGTGAGTTCAATGAAAAACTGCAAGTACAAGTAAGGGATTAAGGCATGTGACATGCAAGGAGCAAGTTTAGCCTTAAAAGAGAACTTCATGAGGAATCTTGTTTATAAGGACCTGATGGGGGGAAGAGAACAAGAGAGCAAGCCAATCAGTGGCTCACTGTCACAGGAAATACAATTCTATTCAAACATTTGAAAGTTGTTTTTTTTTTTCATCACAAAGGTGATCAAGTACAGGAACACACTGCCAAGAAAGGTTGTGGAGTCTGTCCTTGGAGATATTCAAAACCTGACTGGAAATGGCCTTGAGTGACCTGCTGCAGCTGGCTCTGCTAAGCATCTGTTGGACTAGATGATCTCCAGAGGTACGTTCCAACCTCAGCTATTCTATGATTCAGTGGTTAGAAACACTAGGCCTCTCTTCAAAAGCTATCACAAGGTTGAAAGAAAGATGAATTATATGTTCTAATTTTCAAGGGCTAAAACAAAGGAATTTTCCCCCATTTTTTTGACAGAAGTTCATAAAAAATACTTACAGACAAAAGTTAACTCAAACATTTTATTCTCCTCAGTCATACTCCATCACTAAAAGATAACAAAGCTGTCATTTCATTTTTAAAATGTAATGCTCCTTTTGAAAGCTATTCAAGAGCAACAGCTGGCAAAGGGGCTTAGGGTTCACTGACTTTCAGACATTATATATCATAGCTGTAAACCCTGAAAGACCACTTATCCAATTGCCCCTTCTAATTGTTAACTGAGGCAAGAGTATCCAAGCTGTCATGACACTTAAACTATATACCCATAGAAGTCTTACAGCTTTTCATTTTATCTGTAGACTCTGAAGTTTTATTTTAAAAAAGAAAGGGAGAAAATAAAATCTACATAAAATTATTTATAAAATGAAAGTGGTACCTTGATCGATCACCAGATCTGTGTGACTCTTCCTCTATGGGAATATTCATATATTAAAGAAAAATCAGTTACAAACTAGGACCTCATTTTTTCAGATTTTTCTCCAAAGGTTTTTGTGCTACACTGGCTACAAGAAACAGTAAAGATCAAGATTTTAAAACTAATTTATGCACTTTGTGATGGATGATTGATGAGAAAAATTCAAATCTGCTGAGTTAATATATTGATTTAGAAGTTTGAAGGACTTAGGTTGCCTGAAATTTTTAGACACAGTCTTTTGAAAAGCGATTTTAGGCCAGATTTGCAAAGACATTTAGATGTAGACAGATGTAGACCTGAGCAATTTATATGCCAAATATAACGTTAAATTCTCATGGATCACTCATGTATATTTTAAGTATTTACACAACTATCAAAATATATTCCTTAGACACAGAGATTTGCACAGAATCCTCAGAGGTAAGCAAGGGGTTCAAGAGTCTTAGCTCCAATGGCACTCACTTCCATTGGATTCTAAATATCTAAGTCACTCTGTGAAAATGAGACAGGCGTCAAAGTTGTCTATTCACTCTTTTTGAAAAAGAGCTGTTATTTCCACAACTGATCATTATAACCTGCATAACATTAGATTTCAAAATCTCAAGGACGTGATCTCACCTTAAAAATCTATCCATATATATGTATATATATATAATGTTTAGATGTACAGTTCAGTGTGAATACTAATTACATACATAAAAGCAGTGTTAAAAAAACAACAGCAATAACAAAAATATTACGGATGTATAATTAAGCATTTAGAGGTTAGAATATGCTTGAACTAAGGTTTATCCTTGCAATTTTAAATTTGCTTTCAGATGCATAGACATTTTGTATTATGCTTATGAGCTATTTTTATCTTAGGTTCTATTTCTTTCAGAGGATGACTGTGCCCACATAATTAATCAAAGTTCCATGCTTAATGGGACTATAATGTGACTGCATGCAAATTTATATGCAAATGGATAGTTGTGCATCTAAGTGGCTACTTGTATGTGTCATTATCTGATTTGCATACATAATCACTGTAATTATACACAGTTTTGAAATGTGAGACCACAGAGTTTTTGAGTGAAAAATGTGACTTAATTCATGTACAAACCATTCTTGTTAATCAATCATTTATTTAGAATCCATCTACATTAATCAGTTGTTCTATGTACAATTTAGTATTGCCTACTTTACTACAAGATTAATTCTATTCCTTTTTCCTTTTAGCTACTCATTATGACCATAATTTGGGAGACAGAGACGATATGCACCTCTGCCAAACAGCAAGCTTTCTGTTTTATGGATGCAATCAGTGACCTGCGCACTCTGTTCTCAGACAGTCAACATAAATCCAAAAGAATTTTATAAACTAGGACAGATCTGTGCATCAAAATTGTTAGTATTCCCTTTTCCAAGTAATATGAGGTTCTATAACTCTCACATTTGAATAAATTTTTCAAAAACACCATATAAATTCTGAATTTGTTCTTCTATCTGGCTCACCCACACTGTAAACCAAGTTTTACAGTCCAGAGGATGAAATGTACAAGAAAAGCACGAAGACATACTAATTCTCATCATATGATATCATATCTCTATCATAGACAGGCTGTATTCAACCTGTGTGACCTATGAGTTTCGTTTAAATTTTTTATTATTTGCATGTAAAATACTTGATATAGGCTAATCTATTTTCTTGATTACTTCAAGTATGAATGGGAAGACCAGATCACCTCCATATTCTCCAGGGAATAGGTTGTTATTTTTTTGTGATTCAGATGTCAGTCTGTTCCGCTCTATTATGCATCATTACCTCTATAAATTCCAAATGATAAAGGACAAGAAACCAGCAAAATGTACTTTGAGTATGATTTTCATTAAGTCTAGGGAAACAAACAAAGTCTGCTATGAGGAGACCTTTGTCATCAGATAATTATTAAATGTGCATCACAGAAAATTTGAAATGGGATCAAGATGTCAGCTCCAATCAGCATTACAATATCTTGAAAGGCACTGCGATTCAGAAAACTGTTTTATGTTCCATCACAAACCCTGACAGAATAGCTACTCATAAAAAGGGACCTCTAAGGCTGTGAAGATCAGAAATCAGTCAGATAATACTTTTTATAACAAATTAAAATTAATCTTAAAATTAATCTAGTCTCATAAGAACAGCCAGGTGGCAGCATGCTTCTGTGATGATCTTTGATGAGACATGTCAGTGATATATTCAGATTGAAACAAAGAGAAAGAAAACATCTGGGAAAACAGGATGCAACGGTACTGCACTGAGCATCCTCACTCCCCAGCTTTCATAAATTAACTCCGAGCCAACCCCAAAGAGAGACTACAGATGTGAGAGATACTATGCCACCATTTAACTGTGAGTTTGCTTTTACTGCATGTATTTAATGAGATTTTTAAAATTAATGAGACAGAGCATCTGTCAGGATAATCCTCATGATATACCTTCTTCAGCATAACTGTATCAAGCTGAAGCAATCCTCTCTGTCACAGTTCTCAACCAAGAATGACCAAACGACATGAAAAACCATATGTGGAATTAGTTTGCTGCAGAGATAACCCGTTCCATCCTGGGAAGATAAAACTGGTGAAGCTGCAATATGTCCCTACAGTTACTTCTAATGCTGCAATGCAATACTGTTTGTACCGCTAACATTACAATGATAGCAATGCTAACCCACTCAGGCCTTCTCTTGGTGGGAATGGGCATGAGACAGGAGCACAAAATAGAGTTGTTAGTATTAATTTTTGTAACATCTAACTAAGTAGTTCTTAGAACATCACTGCATCACTGGGAGCACCTCTGCAAATAAACACACTGGAGTTGTATAGCAGGCATGTTATGATGACACATGCTAACATACCCGCAGTCATAATGGAGAGAAAGACTTTACATTTTCAAATATTACCTGCCAAAAATCATTAAAAAAATAAATGCTGCTTAAGATTAATCTTTCCACTTGCCCATCTGACATTATTCAATACCTCTCCATCTTCCAGCCCCTTGTTACATTATTCCTAGAGAGGAATAATTAACTGCACAGAAGAGCAACTATGTTTAATAAAGATGCAGTGCTTGATTTAGGAAGGACACGGAACTATCAGAGAGCACCTGAAGCAGGACCATAAGGGTGGTGAAGAGGGCAAGTTGTGCTAGGAACAGGCTGCCCGGGGCAGTGGGCATGGCCCTGAGCTGCCGGAGCTCAGGGAGCATTTAGACAGTGCTCTCAGACGTGGGGGTTGGATTTGGGGTGGTCTTGTGTGAATCCCTTGCAACTCAGAATATTCTATGATCTTGTGACTATTTCACAGGTACTTGTTGTGCTGTGTCATAGCAAATTTTAAACTAATAACATAGAAAAAAAAAGATAACTGTTAAGAATTCATTCTTGAAAGATGGCTGTTTGCCATCTACAGCTGCACACTGCTACACTGCACACGTCTACAGAGATGGCTGCACCCCATTATAAACTCCAAATCTGAAGGGTAACTAAGTGGGTATTTCTAATTTCACCTTTTCTATTGTTATTCTGTTTCCATCTGAGTCATAAAGGAAACAGAAACATCATTTTACTGCTTGATTCTAATTATTTTCAGTACACATTACAAGGACTGATTCATGACATTTCAGGGGGAGTAGAAGAGGTGTATACAGCTCCTAGCATCTATTATGTAAGCCTAACTATATACATTTTTTCTCAATAAATGCACATACAAATTCTGTTAATGCACATAAGCATTATGAATATGTAAGTGTGTACCTGTCAGGCAGGCACCCTGCTGAAGAACAGTGGTGATTATGACATAGTGCTGCTACTTTGAAAGGAGATGTGAGAATGTGAGTTTTCATTTGTGTCATTCTACCTACTCATCCTAGAATCACTTATACTTAGTTAAAGGTTTTATCAAATGAATGAATGAAAGAAGAATGAGTAAATAAATTCTACTAATTAACATGCTTTTTTTGCCATCATCTTTTTCCTTTCATTCTCCAATTAAAATGCTTTTTTCCCCTTCAATGGCATTTATTTCCTTGGAAATTATCAAATGCCACAGTATTCTGTGTTTGATTCTCCCATGCTCTGTTCCGTTTTTTTATTTACGGGATGATCTATGAATATGCAAGCACTGGCTATTTTATTGCTACATGGATGTTTTCTGACACCAGTGGAAGCGGGATTCATAAATCTGCAGTGTGAGGTTTGGTAGCTTCCATTCCTTGCTAAAATAAAGAAATAAACCTGTGAGAGTTATCCAGAGGCAATCAAGCTACAGTCAGTCATCTAATGATCACTTTTCCTGTGAGCCTATTAAGTGCATACCTGCATGAAAGAGTATGAAATAATGTCACTTACTGTATTTGAGGCAGACGACAGTTGAAGCAAAGGGAAAAAGTGAAGGTAATCTCCCAGAAAAGTATTTTCAGCTTCACAGTGTGCACTTCTAAAATAAACCAAGTGTGGTAGACAAACCTTGGAAAATTAAAATGCAAGAATCTCCAGTGTTCCAGAAACAACACAACTATGATGAGAATTCTACTTAGAGATTCTATGGTGTGTTACATCAGCTGAATTTTTTATTTTAAATGAAATGTCACAAGAGTGCTTGATGGATGTGCATGAAAGGAAAGTTTTTCTTTCTGATTTAACTCTCTGTATCTAAAGTTTATGATCCAAATCCTCATCAACATCACACCCAGTAAGAGGAAAGGAACCATGCCAGTTTACACCACGTTATGATTTGCCTCCCACTCCTCCTCCCAAAATGATATTGGATATTAAGAACCACTTACTCCACTTTGTTCTAAAAATAAAAAATATTATACAACAGTTTTTTTGCAATTGTGATTGCTTTAATAACTCAACACCCATATAAAAAATTGTTGGGATACACACACTCAGTATGTTTGATTGCTGTTCTTTGTATTAATAGCACAAACTGTCCATTGCTGTAGTCCTTAAAGATTTAGTTCACTTTCCTTTAACAGTTAATTACATGAATTATATTCTAGAACCCCATATTGAGTTTGTTGAAATTCATTTTTTCTGTTGCAATGTTTTGGTGAAATCGTACTTGTAGTCTTTGATATCACTCTCAGAGAGTGGTATGCATTGACCTCACATACATACCCTCCTTGGAGACTCGTGAAAGCTCAATTCTCAATTAATAAGCGTTCGCTAGTTGGAAACTACAGACTGAAATTACTTGCTTAATGCTTAGGGAAGAAAGGGGTAGTAAAAAATAAAGGTCTGCTTGAATGACAAGCAAGAGAGAAACTAAGTTAGGTGGCCACCAACTACCAGGGAGAAAAGTATCCAAGCAGAGTGTTTCAAAAAGAATTACGGCTGATTTTGTGTTAAAGGGAACTGAATAGGAAAGAGATGTTCAGGTCAGCTACTATCAGATTTGAATCAGGTATTTGGATCCAACGATCCCAATAAGCATTTTACCCATAAGTAAGTTATAGGGTAGCATCAACTGCCATCAGTATCTTTACTAAAAATGTCAGAATTTTTATGCTCTCCTGGCATCAGAATTTCCCTTAATCACAGGGAAAAAAAGCCTAAAAAAACACTAATTGGGCTACCTTTAGGAGATGGAAAACAAGAAGGTTGCATCAAAAACAGAAATCCCCAAAACAGGCCTAATACAAGGATCCCAACCCATGCATGTAAGCACATGCAGACAGTACTAATTGTTCAGGATTAGGCTTCTTCTAACAGTTTATGTGGAAATTGCTACATTTCATGGGACAACACTCCATTTCATTAGCACAGAAGATGATATGCAGTACTGCCAAACAGCTCTGTGTGTGCTGAAAGCAAGTTGTACAGAGCTTTCAACTAGGGCCTTCACTAGAAACTTCTAAGTTACAGAATACATATTAGAAAGGGAAAGGATCATATTAACACTAGTTCTGAATGACTGTTTAAAGGGATTGCTATGGGTCTCAAATTTCCTTGTACACTGAGGTTTTGTGCTTTTTTAATGGAAACACAGGCTCAGGAGTTGCTGCATTCTGTTGTTCACAATGGTTGTTGGATTTTTTCGAGATCACTGGATACCAGGCTAGGTGTAGAATACTTGAAGTGAGCAGCCTTACTGTCACTTTTTCCAACAGTTCTGAAAATACTCTGGATTATGGCTATTATGCAATAGATATAAATAAGTATTGTTTCAAGTGAGTTGTTATTTTTCATTGTCTGTTGCTATGTTTTTATTTCTCATAATTGTAAAAATGATGGCTTTATTGCTTTGTAATTGTCTTGCTAATTCATGGTACTGCCTAATTGTTATTTTATAGCTGAAATAATTACATAAGATCTCCAAGAATGCATGAAATTTCAATGCTGTGAAGATCTTACTCATATAAAAGCAGCAACAACTATACAAAAAAAGACAATTGTTATTCAAAACTGAATGTAAATTTCAGATACCTGGCACTGGCATTGTTTTTACTCCCTGAACATATGGATGAAACTTATTCTAATACACTCTGTTTCTCATACAAATTTTATAAATTGGAAAGCAGCTATGATTAATAAAAACAATTTTGAGTGAAATTACAATGCCTGCTGAATGCATTCTTGGGCATGTAGGCAATGGCAAATCAATTTCTAGTGTGCCTCATGACAGCTGAAAGTAGCTGTGCAATACTTAAGCTGAAGCAGTTTAATTAAACCTTGGCATTTTAACAGAATAAAAGAAAATTAACTATCCTATTTCATTTCCCTATAGCACAAACAGAGTGCATGACAGGCATCTGTGAGATATATAATTAATCCCACTAGTCAAGAAAGGCATTCAAAGATAGTTATGAAGACTTCAGCTCCTATATACTATAAAGCTTACATTCCAAAGATGCTCATTATGTTCTCCTCAAATCACTTAATGAGATGATGTATTGTTGTGCACATTGCAGAAGAGAAATGTATGGCTATATTTAAGTAGATATCTATTATATATGTCTATTTGTAAAAATATGGCCAAAGAAAGATAAGAAAGCAAGAAGTAATTAAGCCTAACATAAAGAGGAGAAAAAGTCTACAACGTGCTCTTCATATACTATGAAAACAGGGTGTAAGGAAGGACTTGTACTTTTCATTACATTTCAATAAATTATTTAATGAAACATTTTTTCACTGCTTTGAAATAAGCATCAGTGAAGTATGGAAAAAGCATCTTTGCTAGTTACACTGAATGACATCAGTGTATATTACTGAATTACTATTTATGTTTAAATTAATTTTAATAAAGTTTGCAATTCATAATCAAGCACATTTCCAATTAGGTGATAATTGAATCATGACAGCAGGCTGACATACTACTGCACAGAGAAGTAGAAGCAGTGGAAAGGGGAAAAGGTTTCCATAGTTTCCCCTAATGTGAAAAATGAAATAGGCATGTAACAAGCTTTCAGGTAGCCAGGAAATGGTTACCACAATTTGAGATACTGTGGGGTGTTTTAACCAGTCTCCTGCTGCCACCCTAGAACAGAGGTCTCCCACAAGTCCTGTCTCCCATCTGTTAAACCCCCATGGATGTCTCCTGCATGCAAGATTACTCTACATTCTCTTAGGTCTGTGAGCAAATGAATCAAGTCTCAGAACTCCACTAATTATAATGTGAACATAAAGATTTACTTTTAGATACACATTAGCACTCGGTGTCTCTGCTTCTCCCAGTATTTTATAGAAATTAATGGACAATTGGGAATATATCCTACAGGATGGTTCTGCAATCAGAGCTGAACTGATCAGCAGATACAGAAAACACAGAGACTCTTCTTGGAGGTGTGCAGTCATATAGTGAGAGGCAACAGACACAGACTGGAAGACGTGAAATTCTGTTAAATATTAGGAATTTTTTTTTTACCATGGGAGCTATTGAAGCCCAGATGAAGTTACTCAGAGAAGCTGGGAAATGCACAGAGATATTCCATACTCAGCTGGAGATAGGACTGAACAAGCTGACCTAACTAGGCCCATTTTAAGCAGGGAATGGATTAAATGACCTCCAGAGGTCATTTTCAATCTGAATTACATAATGATTCCATAAAAAGTATTTTTAAAATTATTATAAAAATAAACAAAAATTTTAAAAATACTATGAAAATATACCAATAATTATTTCCCACCAGAATGCATGGCATTCTCTGTTGATCCTCATAGCTAATGGTGACTCAAGCACTCAGAAAGAAATGTAGGAGCTTGAATTAGGTATCTAAGTCATACAAAATGTACGAGAGATAGACTTTCTGTAATGAAATCCAAAAAACACTTAGGTTAAGCAGAGAAAAACTGCCTGCAGAAGGGTGCCTAACCTTTCTTTCCTTCACTGTTCATCAGTTCTACGAATGAAACTAATGTGCTCAGAAACTCAACAGTGGAATTATGGACACTAGAAATAATGAGTTAAACAGGAACTATACTTATGATTGCCCTTAATAATGCTGAAGGTTGAAATGATAAAGCAGAATCAGGAACGGTGTGCTTCATAGGAAAGTTTGAAATATTTCCCATGTCTGTATAAGCAACTCTTACCTTTCTTACTATACTCATGCTAAATGAATTTATATTTTGGAAAGAATCCTTGTGTTCTGCACTGGCTACACAGAAGCAAAACACACCCTTTTTAATGACATCGGTTTCTGCTTAAGAAAAAAATATCATATAATCACAGAATCACAGGAATGCAGAATATCCCAAGTGGAAGGGATCCACGAGGATCACTGAGTCCACCTCCTGACTCCACACAGAGCCACCCAAAATCCAAATCCCATTTCTGAGATTGCTGTCCAAACACTCCCTGAACTCTGCCAGCTAGGGGCTGTGACCACTAACCTGGGCAGCCTGTGACTCACTCACTGCCTTCTGGTGAAGAATCTTTCCCCAACCTGGAGAGAATGTGTGCTTAATGTTAAAGGCTGAGATACTTTTTTTAAAAGAAAAGGGAGAAAAATTACGCTAAAAAAAGAATCCTACAATACAATAATGGCTTTCTTCATGACTACTTCCATACTTGTATTTTTGTGCAGCTAGGCTTTAATTTTACAAAGTCAGTTATTTTATTCTGGCTGTCATTTGCTGCAATTCAGTCTTTTTCAGTGGGAACATGAATCTATCTTGATTGTATTTCAGAACTGTAGAAACACAAGACTGAGATCCCTCACAAGCTGTTATGTTTGCTTGCAAGTTACAAAGGCTGCTCCAAAAATAATGTCTTCTCTTTTATTATGCTATTAGTTATTATTTTGACCCATGACATCAGAGGCGGATATTGGTGGTATGGCGGTAGAGTTGAACCTTCCCAGCAACTTTCCATCACGTGTTGCTCCTGTGTGACAGATGGCAGCAGAGAGGCAATCTGACAGAATGGTGTCTGACATGGAAATGTAGATGAAGCAAAGGTGTGGAACTAAACTTCCCCATGTAAAAAAATAAGTAAATATATACATATATAAACAAACAAACAGACAAATAAATAAATAACTGATATTTCTCAACACAGTGAACATCTACGGAGACCAAACAGTGGATGTGGGCACGGTGAGGTGTTGGGTGGTGCATTTCAGAAGTGGCAAATGACAGTGGTTCACCTCCACTTATGCAGATTCTTTTAAGTGTGGCACATAGACTCTTGTTCAGTGCTAAAGAAAATGCAGAGCTAATGGTGTTGACTATGTTGAAAACTAGTGTTTTGTAGCTGAGAATCTGCTCTATCAAAAGTTGTTGTTTTGCTCTTTGTACCTGTTGTAGTTTCCATGGAAAGAAATAGGAGGCATCACTTTCAGAGTAACCTACGTACATTCAGACTCTTTTTGTAGTTCTGTAAGAACACAGTAGAAATACTTCTATAGGCACAAAATTAAAAATTAGAGTGCATTGCACTACTCACCCCTCATGAAGGAACACTCCTCTAAATACCACTGTTGTAGTCTCTACTTAGAGGATGAAATCAGATTTAATTAGGTTTAAACTACTCTAAAAGATTAAAAACTGTATGATGATTTTGTAGTAGTCCTATTTTTTCTTGTTCTTCTCAGGCCAGAAACAGCCACATTGTTGTGTCTTGATGACACTTGTAATAGATCCTATGTTGTGTCTCATGAATTATTCCAATATCTTCAGATACTATCAAAGAACTCTCCCCATGTATTACTTTACAGAAACTAATTGTCCACTGTGTAAATGTCTAAGCATATATATAAGCAAGCATATTCAGTACAGCAGCAGAACTGAACAGTATGTACACCTGGCAGAAAAACAAATATGGGAGAACTCATGAGATGTTCATGCTAGTATTAATATGCATTAATTTGTATTATTTGTTGTGACAAACAATATTTTATTGATTTATACTGACTTTCCTTGTGGTCCTTGTACATGCTGCCTGCATCCTCAAAAATAAAGAACTGGCGAACAAAGATGCTCATAGCAATATAAATTAGATTTCAATTTTTATGTCAGATATAGCACAAGACAGCAAGAGTAATTACATAAAACTAGTGCACAATAGAAGAATGTTGTAAAATAACGTTTTAATGTAGAAACATAGCTGAAGCAATAGGTTTTATTACTACCATTATTTTACCCATTACTAAGTACATTAAAAAACATGATATGCTGGGCATGGATTCAAATGCATGACACAGGAATTAGTGAGTTAACAAAACAGGATGACTCCTCTCCAGGACTATATGACATTCTTGCTGAAGTTTGAATAATAGTATAAAAGAAATTTCAAAACTATTGAAGAACTTTTAGAGACTTTGAGAAAATCACGTTTCCCTGTATAATGTCCTGGAATGCTAAATTCTTGCTATGCTAATGGTAAAAAAGTTAAAAATAAAACTGTTATACAACATGCATGTCCAGTGCAATTTAATGAACATTAGAGGACTTGCTTACAACCACAGCTTGAATACCTGTAGCAAATAACTATTTTCTTAGCACAACTACAAAAATACATATTCTTTTTATTTTTACATACTTTTAAATATTTATATTTTTAAGAAGTCACGGTATTGTTTAACAAGTTTAAGCATAATACACTACATAAAATAACAATAGGAAAAGATTACTTGCTTCACAGTGACACTTTCATGCTTCATTTATCATCGTATATTACATAACTGACTAATTCTGCTAAAGCAGAGAGAATTTAAATAAATAAATAAATAAACTTGCAGTCAATGTGTGTCTTATTACATCAAGAATTGTCATAACAAAAGGTTAATTTTTAATGAATAATCCCTTATTTAGAACTACACTATGGCATTTAAAATCTAATTAGTCTACCCTTTTCCCCATGGATAGAGAAATCAAGATGAAATTAACAACTGAGAAGAAAATAACATAATGTTAACTGGTAGGGAATTGGTAGAAATGAGTATTTTGTATATTCTAAAATATGGACAGACCTAAAAGGTATGAAAAGACCAAAAATAAAAAGTATTCAGAATGAGTTATAGTAAAATTTCACTGACACAAGAAGTCTTTGGTATATATATACAAAAATAAAATAAAAAATAAAAAAAGCAAAAGAAATAAAAGACACAACAGGGCAAGAAAGGGTGTAATGAATACATGCAAAATCTGAAGGGATTTTGATCAGAAGAAATGTGATTTGGAATGGTCCTCGTGCACTCTGCCTTCCAGGAACAATCAAGGAAGCTATCCTGTTTGAGCTTCCTCTAGTGGAAACCCGCGGGTTTGCACTGAAAGGAACCTTGGACTGAACTGGTACATATGTACTGTGTCCCTCCATGTAGCAGGTACCAGTATAAAGTGAAAACTTCAGTTCCTGTTTAAGCTTCCATGATGTCAGCAAGGGTAGACAGGGATCTCCAAAAGCATTCCCCATAGGGCTCAAGAAATATGCTTAGTTCTTTGTAGTCTGCGCAAGATGCTTGAACAACTTGGAGAGACGATGACAGATTCCACAAACTGAGCTAGAATTGCAACAGGCATCAGAAAAAATGAAGAGGAGTCTGTCTGAATTTCTACATGCCTCAGGAGGTTAGGTGTCTGCTTCAGGGCTGAGCCTTAGGCATCTGCATCCACAGAGGATTTAAAATACTGAGATTTCTTCAGTAACATGAGGGGTTTTGTTTTGTTTTGTTTTGTTTTTTCATCTTTCATGGTTGCTGTTTGAATGCAAAATACAAAACAAATAAGAAAATTTTGCTCCTTCCTGCTTTTCTAAGATGAAAAATGGATTTCTTCAGGCAAAAAGAAAAGGTGATCATGGTGGATGAATCTACTATCTTAATGTTGCAGCTTAAAATTTCTTGTGAAGGACACTAATAACATATACCCTTGACATTAAGTACAATAAAGAGTGAAAACTGAAAGAAATTTCAAGTCAGATATTTCTGAGCTGCAAAAACAAACAGATGCTTGGATGCCTGGAATGGACATTTTCACTATAAACTCAGATGTTCATCCTTTAAATTGTTAGCAGAGGTCACAATATGCAAATGTTTGTGTGACAAGTTGCAAGTATGAGCAAAACCTACTGATTTTTGTCACAGAACTTTCAAGGATAGGAATTCTGTATCTCCTAGCTTCCCATATAAATTTTTTCATAGTAGCACAGATACTGCCACCATTGTCACTGTTATCGGTATTATCATCACATTTCCATAGTTACTATCAATCCTAGACAGAGACGGGAACCACTTTATACAAGGTATAAAGTGCTCTAAAAAGAGCAAAAGTTTTTCTTAAGAGTTTATGATCTGAGTACAACATCAGAAGTGACAGACAGAACTAAACACCCTACAGATTAATATGGTCATACAGGTACAATTTTGTGGACATAATAACTCAAATGGTGATTAATTCAAAATGTTCACGTAATGAACCAAGCTGTTGAGACATGTTTCAACTCAGCGTCTTCTACCAGATTCAGAAAATAACTAGTATCTTAGCTCCAAATGAATTTCCATGCCTGAGCCTGCATATCTTTGTGCCTTCCTAGCACCAAGGGAGAAAGGTAGTTTTCAAAAGAATATATATTCACTACTACAAGGTATAAGGCAATAAATATACTTCTAAAAATCCTCCAAGGACTTCAGTCCTCTGGAACTCAGGCTGGGTCGCAATCAAGGGCACCAGTTCTGAACACAAAGAAACACCTTACTCTCCTCTCCTATCCTCTGTTGTCAAGAGGAGATCTATTACTGATACCTAATCACAGTGCTCAGATAAATCTGTGTATTTCTTGAAAGAGACAATATGCTGCCAGGGGCTTGGTAGGAGGCACCTCCTTTAGACTTTGTATAGATCCTCATGTATGAACGAGGTGATGGCACAGTCCTAGAGCAGTTGTTGAGCCCACTAGTCTTGAGGTAAACCACCTTGAATTTTTGACACGTTAAACTTAACTCAGCTTGGAAATTTCTCAGGAAAACCACAGCTTATTCATAGTCTGCGTCTGTAGCTAAGTACTCAGGACAGGCTAGCATGACAGCACAGTGAAAAGTCCCGCAATAAGCCTGTATCTTTGGAGGAGTAAGTTACTATAAGCTCGCTGCATTCAGGTGGATCCATGCTGTCTGTACAAGCTATTCCCAACCTTCAGTTTCTTTATTGGGAATTTTCTGTTACAGTTAAGTATGAATAAAAATAGAAAAGAAAAAAAAAGACGAGACATAGGCAAGTGAGAGGTGAAGGGGACAGGCAAGGAAGGAAATGGTGAACTCAGCTGTATTCACAAAAGCACAAATGCCACAAAACCTAACTGATCTACATGTTAGCCTGCTCACTACAGAACCAAATGACTAAATTTATGCCTCACTCATTGCTTATTCCATGGTACAGACATTTTGCCTTCAAAGACACATGAACTAAAGAATAGATTTCTTCAGAAATATCATAGTTGCCATCAATAACATGATATTTCATTTTCTGTAGAAAAGTTTCTTGTGCACAGGTTATTACTGCCTTTAAGTCTAGGTGATCAACATATCAAATTCACTGTCCCAGTGATTCAAGCATATTGTGAACATTTTGCTTGCACTGATAACTTTAAAAATCTTATTGTGGTTGTACAAATCTATGTGTATTATTGTAAGCTAGCAGGCACATATTTCATTTGCTCTAGCTTGTTTCAAAAACTATTCTTTGATTCTTGTAGCAAAATATATTTGAATAGAACTAAGAAAGACTACAGTTTATAAATGCATATATGCCTGAAAACATGCTGTAAACATATACAAGAGAAACATGTAGTGTTCTAGCAAGCTGGATGTTACTGAAGTAGTTTCATTTTCCAGCACGTCGTTCTTGTTCTGCATAATCTTTTCTGCAGGAAAGATTTAATTTGATCAATAGTAACATTTTAATGAAATAAAGCAGGATTTTTATTTTTAAGAGAATTGACTTATTTTTTCCACTAATTTTGATTTAACTCAGAAGTGTACTCATGAAAGTGTAATTATTTCAAATTCAGATAAATTCAAGGAAGAAAAAAAAGTCAAAAAAAAAAAAATCCGTTACACAACATACAAACTGTTACCAATCTGCACTTCTTTCGCAAAATATTTCACAGCTTTCTACTGGTTTCGATCACTTCATGATGATAAGTCAGCTAAACACAGAAACAACCTAAAAATGATGATTCTCCATCTTTCAAATGTACGGGATCTTCAGCAGCTGTAACTGTTTTGAGAAGTATCTAACTCCCAAGGACCAATATGTCCAGCTCCTGCAAACAACCCACTACACAATTACCATTAAGCACTATTAGTTTTGCCAGTACCCCAATAGCTCCTAGAAGTCCAGACTGACACATGATTTTTATCCAAGAAATGGCTCCTAGAGAGTCATGTTTGTTTAAAATATAACTAAGTATCTATATTCATGTTCAGCATTCCGCCCTCTTATTTCTGCAGTGAATACTTTGTAACACATTCAGCATACAATTAGTAATCTCTACTCCAATCAGGTATCTCATATCTCAGTCATTTTCCATTTAAGAAACAGTAGCCTGGTCTGGTTTTTATAGTCCTAATTTGTAATTTTTTTTTCTCATTAGCAATTTCCCTCCGTATCTCTCAAATCCTGCTTTCTTCAAACAAACTTTCCATTCTCCAACTCCCCCAGCTTCCTACGGTTCTGCTCGTACTCCTTTGCTGTCCCTCACAACCTCTGCCGTGCCCAGACTTATGAGGAGCGGCTGAGGCCCCTGGTGTGCTCAGCCCAGAGCATAGCAGCTGAGGGGAGGCCTGATGGCGGCTGCAGCTCTCACAGGGAGCGGAGGGGCAGCGCTGAGCTCTGCTCTGTGTGACAGCGACAGGGCCCGAGGGAACGGCATGGAGCTGTGTCAGGGGAGGGGCAGCTGGGGGTCAGGGACCGGGTCTGCACCACAGGGAGGCGGGCACGGAACAGGATGCACAGGGCGGTGGGCACGGCCCCGAGTGCCGGAGCTCAGGGAGCGTTTGGACAGCGCTCAGACAGTGGGACCGGATTTGGGGGGGTGCTGCGTGGAACCAGGGGTTGGGCGCCATGGTCCTCGAGGATCCCTTCCAACTCGGGAGTCTGTGAACCCATAGCTGAGTCTTCCAGGAAAGCAGCTCCCGGATTTTCGCTCTGCCCCTCGCTTGCCCTTCCCACCGAGTCGCACGACCCCACGCTCCCAGCCCCACGCCTCAGCTCCCGGCGGGACAGGAGCGCCCTCCAGGGGCTCCGGCTGCTCCGTGCCCTCCCCGCCGGCAGCGCCGTGCCCCGCCGAGCTGCCGCCGCGCAGGACGGGGCTGCGGGCAAGCCGAGCGCTGCCGTAGCTCGGAGCTGCCGGCGGGAAGGGCGGAAGCCGCGGCCGCGCTTCTCCCGGCCGCCGCCCGTCCTCCCGGCGGCGTGGGAAGGCGGGCGGGGACGGCCGGCTTCCCGCCCCCCGCTCGGCCTCCTGTCCTCCCGCCTCCTTCCCTCCTTCCCTCCCCGCGGCACCGCCGAGGCTGCGAGCGCGGCGCCCGCCCAGCGCCCGCCGGGACGAGGAAGCTGGATGAGGACTTGCGTCCCGGGGCGTTCGGCATCCCCTCGGGCATGCGGCGGGCTGCGGGGACACTGCCCTGCCCTGGAGCCGAGCGGGGACATCAGGTAACCGCCTCCTCGCCCCATCCCGGCCCGGCCGGAAAGTTGCCTGCAGCACCCCGGGTGAGACGCGGGGCGGCCCGCGGGCGCCGTCCGGAGGGGTCCCGGGCGGGGCGGCGGTTCGGGCGGCTCGTGCTGCTGTGCGCTGCGGGAGGGGGGAAGGAGTGCGGGCGGACGGGGCTGGCAGCGATAGCCGGGCTCTGCTGGCTTCCCCCCGCCAGCTTCGGTGTGCTTAGGGCAGCCAACAAGAAAAATGTTGCCGGAAAGTAGTGCGATGCGGCGCGCGGGAGAGTTCGGTGCGTTTGTTGGGCTGCGTGGCATAGCCCGAAATAACGCTGTTTCTTTCGGATCCCGTTCTGCCCGGGGCTTTCTAACGGGACCTCTGTGGGTTCAGCGTAAACTTCTGATAAATGGTGTGGATTTTAGTTAACACAGCGTGAGGATATATCCCGCTTCAAGTGTTCCATAGTGATGCCTTGCTCTCCTTTGTTCATACTTAAGTGTCAGAGGCACTGAGATTTCGATTTTTTTTTTCTTTATTTCTTCTATTTAAAGAGTAGTAAGCGAGCAGAGTGCCCCACGGGTTCTTGGTGCCTTTACTAAAACTGAAAAACCGACACTGGACCACTTTAAAGCAAGAAATAAAAAAAAACATCAATAATTATGGAAACTAGCCCAAAGCAATGTGCATTGCAAAATGCCCTGAGGGTGAAAAGATTTCCCGTTTCAGAAGTGAGATGGTCCCCTCCATCATCACTGTTCTGTGCTTACACCATGGGTTAAACCGGAGAGAATCAGAGGGAATCTGCCTCAAGGGCTGTATCAGCTGTAGCAGGGAATGTTTTACTTCCAAATCTCCACAGTGCCAGTGTAATGCCACAGTACTGGTTGCAAAAGCCAAGGGAAGTAATCAAATGTAACACACTTAATTGCACTAGATTATAATATAAAGAGTTTTGGACCAAATTTAGGAGATCACAGGGAGAAGAGCTTGAGCATCGTTCATCTGTTACTGCAGGTAATCCCAATGATTATGCATAAGGCAATGCGCTTATGTTGATTTTAATCTTGACAGTAGTTTTTAATAAACACATAGTTATTTTCCCTAAGAAGCTGTATGGCCCAGTGCAGCTTTGGGGCTGCTGTATGTATGCTCAGTTCCTTTATTCACGCACTGTTATACTGCATTAAATTAAGAGAAGGTTGAAAAAGGGAAAGAACTATGAGCATAGATAGAACTTGAAACGCTTTCCACCTTTCTGTGTTTTGTGCTGCCTTTTGGTGTTTTTCGCATTGTTAGCTTCAAACATAACTTCCCATAGAGTTCTCATGCAAGTAGCAGAATTTCTTAAACGTGTGAAACAATTTTCTATTGTCAGATATTCTGTAGTCCTTACTTCCTTAAAAAGATAGATACAACTTGGGAATTATCATTTTTCTTGACAGCATGACAGTTAAAGCTTGGTTTGTATAGCAGCAGGCACGTGTGGTGCATTAAAGGATGTCATTCTGAACTGTCACCGAGAAACTTTTCAACATGCTTTTGTGAAAGTGAATGTGAAAGCTTATAAAATGACGACTTAGGTGTAACTGAGTGTTCGGATGAGAAATTATGTACTGATATAAGGTCTAATTTAAGGTTTTAGCTATAGTATTAATACTGCATTCTTGTGGATTTAGTGCTCAGTTCTGTAAACAGGTACTTGATTAATTTTCTTCATGTTGGTGCCTCAGTTAAAGTCCAGAAAGATACTGTTGATGCAGCAGTGCTTAAACTGCCCAGAGGTGCAGTGTGCAATTTTTTTGCCTTTTTGTACCAAATTGAAGAAAATGCTTCATTTGCTGATATGCTTTCTGGTAACATGTTCAAACTGCATGTAATTATTGCTATTAGAAGCTGAGGTCATGTTAGAAGTTGTGAGCTTAAAGATTTCTGTGTTCCAGGTAAGTGTTGTTTGTCAGTGTGTTAAGCTTTAAGCAGTGAAAATCGGCAGATGAAGTATATAACATGCTGTTAAGGTATGGGAATGTGAGAAGTTTGTGGAAGAACAGTAAGACAGGAATTCAGAGTTTTTTTAGATGGTGAACTTTTTCCATAATAACTTAGTTACCAACTTTTGAAAACAGTATCACAGAATCACAGAATTGTAGGGGTTGGAAGGGACCTCCAGAGATCATGGAGTCCAACCCCCTGCCAAAGCAGCTCGCTAGCCCAGGTTGCACAGGTAGGCATCCAGGCAGGTCCTGAACATCTCCAGAGAAGGAGATTCTACCACCTCTCTGTGCAGCCTGTGCCAGTGCTCCGTCACTGCACTGCGAAGAAGTTCCCACACACATTTGTGCAGAACTTCCTATGCTTCAGTTTGTGGCCATTTCCCCTCGTCCTGTCCCCACACACTGCAGAGAAGAGTCCAGCCTCGTCCCTTCGCCTCCCGCTCCTTAGATATTTATAGACACGAATCAGATCTGCCCTGAGTCTTCTTTTCTTAAGGCTGAACAGCCCCAGGTCTCTCAGCCTTTCCTCATAAGGGAGGTGTTCCACCTTCATTATCATCTTTGTAGTCCTCCACTGGACTCTTTTGAGGAGATCCCTGTGTTTTTTGTACTGAGGAGCCCAGAACTGGACACAGTTCTTCAGGTGAGGCCTCACCAGGGCAGAGTAGAGAGGGAAGATCACCTCCCTTGACCTGCTGGCCATGCTCTTTTTAATGCACCCCGGGATCCCATTGGCCTTCTTGGCCACCAGGGCACAGTGCTGGCTCATGGCCAGTCTGTTATCCACCAGGACACCCAATTCCCTCTCCTCACACTCATCTCTAGCAGTCACCCCCCAGCCTGTACTGATGAATGCGGTTATTCCTCGATAGGTGCAAAACTCTACACTTGCTCTTGTTAAAATATGTACCTTGAAAAAGCAAAGTAAAATGTATACCTGGACTTGGAGGCATTTGCATCTAACTGAAGACTGTATTTGCATCTGTAATGTTTTTGTTGTAGTTCTCTTTCCAAACTTCCTACTGATAGACTCTAAAGTCTTCTCCTGGAGGCTTCTTTTAAATCAATGTAGAAAATTTGTTACTTCATTGGGAAGCCTGTCTGGTACAGTTGGATTTGGTAAATAGTGATGAAACTAGTTAACTGAAGGCAATGTTTCTGTAGGAGGATGTACCAATTAGAGAAAGTTCTGTCTTAACCATGAGTTCAGCAGCTGTGCTTTGAGGAGTACTTACCACAGATCTGTAGAAAGTTAGCACCATGGTCTTCTGATGGCCACAACCAGACAACATTCCTGCAGATAGCCCAGTTTGCTCTTAGTTGGCATGCCTGTTCTCTGTGTTTTGCCCACTCTCCAGTTGTGAATGCAGTCAGTAATCAGTTCTTAGCTGAAGAAGTCCTGATGCATTCAGTTTTTCTTTTAGATTACCTTTTCTAGACCTCTGGTAGATAGCATTTTCTATTGAACTCTTTTAGTTCATACTCTTTAAGTAGAAGACCCTCTGTTAAAAAAAAATAGGGCTGTGGCAATACCAACAAATCAAGTGAAATGATGAGTTCGTACTCAAGGCCATACTTATAAATCCAGTGTGTTGTCTTTTATGCAAGAGTATGCTGTTGCTGGTCACTTTTTGCTCTCTTGGTAACCACCAGAATTCCATTCTGAACAATAGTTGGATACTATTTTCCTTCCTGTATTTTCTCAGTTGATCATTCTTATATAAATTTATGTTGTTTAACTGCATCTCAGTTTTCTTCTTGATCATGTCTTCAATTTGATACGATTATTCTGAATTTGAATCCCCTTTCCCATCTCTGATTTGTAGCTCTCCTAGGCTAGTGTTGTGTTCAGATTTACAAATATACTCTGTGAACTATGCTATTAATAAAGCAATAAATATCTAGCAGGTTGGACCGGGGTCGTCTTAAGAACATCTTCCCGTTTGTCAATGAGTTTGTAATAAAGATTGTCTGATTATGCTGTTGTAACCTATTTTTAAAATACTGCAGTGAGTTTCACTATATAGATGCTATATGAGAGCATAAATACAGGTGTTACTGTCTGTTACCGACTATTGTAAAACCCAAAGCAGTAGTCTGTACTTCAGCTGTCAAGGTTTTTCTTACAAAATGCTATAGTTTTCAAGAAAATAAAGTGTTCTCAAGGTTTCCATTTTAGAAATATTCTTTAATGTAATCACTTTTCACTGAGCAACCAAATTCCTCTTTGTGGCTGCTAGGTCAAGATATTTGTGGACATTGATTATTGCAGTCATATAATGTGTATTATTTGTAATTAAAATGCTGTTCATAAATCTGATGAAAATTGCCAACATAAGTACTAGATTTACTTAATATGTTCTGACATCTGTTGTAGGTGGATTTAATCAGCAAACAATGGGAAATATTATGCCATATTACTGACATGCTTAACTGCGATGTTTTACATAAATTCTAAAGGTCATGCAAGGGCAATGTTTGTACACATTTATGAAACAGTAGAGGAAAACTACAAACAGTAGTGAAAACTGATTGTCTGTTAGGGGTATATGTCCTTGAAAGTCTTAGCAATCTGAAGTCTCTTAATAAATTTCCATTGTTTTGAATTTGATCTTAAATTTACCTGTTTTCTGCTAATATGTGGTGGCTTAGATTTAACAGAACAATTCTGAACATCTAATTATCTTTTTTTCCACTCCAGTGAAGAGGCAAACTATGATGTTCCAAATTAATATATTTGTCAATAGTGCTGTTGATTTAAGTCACACAAGTATCAGCTTCTGAAATTGGAGAATTAGTTTTGAGAACTTCAGCATATGTAGATCATAAATGAATATCCAAATAAATTATTTATTTGTGGTTGTACAATAAACAGCCAGTACTTCTTTTGGTGAACACTTACTATAGCAGTTCTAACAACTTCATAATATTATTTCTGTACAAAATAAATACAAACTGTTTTCTACAGGTTTATAAGGATTGATATACAGAATTTGAATTTCAGTACAGTGAACTCCATTGTCATCTAGTGTCATAAAAATTAGTGGTAATAACATTTTTTCTGTGTTGTAGAAAAGTGATATATTTTAGGATAGGACAGTTTTGAGTGCATACCGAAAAAATAAAAAAAAATAAAAAAACATTATTTATGTTGAAGAGTGCTAAAGCCAGAAGTTTCTTTGATTTCAGAAACAAAGAAATTCTTCAAATAAATATCTGGCAGTTTTTAAAAGATACAGTTTCTGTGTGAATGAATATAAACTACCTTGCATAATTATTTGTGAATTATATAATATGTGAAAATTTGTAGAACACTACTATTTCTCTTGCACATTTTAAATACAAATTTTGTCTGGGTTATTAAGATTTGCATGAAGACTTTTGCTAGGAGATTTGAAGAACCCTGTATTTTTCACAAAGAGACACAGGCATGCAAGTTACTTCTACTCACTATTTTCCTTGCTCCATATGCACAAACCAGATATTTGAATTAAACACCAAATAAGAACCTAAATAGAAAAATCTGTCTGATTAAATACATGTTGCTGGAATCTCACACTCCGCTCTTAAAAGCAAATTCCCCAAAATCATTTGAGCTGGAAGATTTTAGGCTGTTTTAAAAAAATGTATGAGAGCATCTGCAGTGGAAGTGTGGGGAGAGCCTTCCACCCTGTTATGTGAGCTCACACTGGGTTTGAAGCCACTGCTTTAGAAAGAAATGTTCAGTTCTTAGAAAACGTTTTCTGTGTCTTGGTACCAGCCAAAACCACCTTTTTATGTAAAGAGAAAGTTCATATTATTGATTCTCTTGGGACATTCACCCTTAGAAACATAGGATCACCTAGTTTGGAAAAGACCTCGAAGATCATCCAGTCTCGCTGTCCACCTATTACCAATATTTTCCACTAAACTACATCCCTCAGTACAACATCTAAACATTTCTTGAACATCTCTGCAGACAGTGACTCCACCACCTCCCTGGGCAGCCCATTCCAGTGCCTTCTTTTTCTTGGAGAAGAATTATTTCCTAATGCCCAACTGAAACTCCCCTGGTGCAACTTGAGGCCATTCCTTCTTGTCCTTTCACTGGTAATGTGGGAAAAGAGGCCAACTACCACTTCACTGCAACCTCTCTTCAGGCAGCTGTACAGAGTGGTAATTTTTTCCCTAAGCCTTCTCTTCTGCAGACTAATCCCAGTTCCCTCAGTCACTCATACGAATCATACTCCATACCCCTCACAGCTTCCTTGCCCTTCTCTGAACACACACCAGGACCTCAATGTCTTTCTTGTAGTGAGGGGCCCGAAACTGAGCAGACTACTAGAGGGGCAGCCATCTTTGGATGACCTGTGTTCTTTATGACCTAGAAGGAAATCAAACCCAATTACCTGCGTGATTGGAAGTCCTCTCAGGATCTTTTCAGGCATGTGATGAGTTCCTTGTGCATTATGAAGGAGGCCTAGATTTGCTAGAGCTGGAATAGTCTGTCAGTCTTTGCATACTGAGAGATGTTGAAGGAGATCATTCAAGCACTTCTGCAGTCCCCACCTTCACTTTTTCCATTGTTAGAAGGGATGACAATTTCTTTTATGACCAAGGCTGGATAGTCTTTTTTTTTTTTTTTTTTTTTTTTTTTCAGCATTGTACAGGTGCGTATTTTGATGAAGTCTTATTTTTGTACTCCTGGGTTTGGGTAGTTAAGGGCTGAATGCCATGAGTAAGAGGACATACTCCCATTTCAACCGTTTAACTTAAGAAACTGGCAATTCTGTGGGTTATTTGGTTTTTATTTTATTATTATTATTATTATTTTAATTAATTCTGTTTTTGTTGTTTTGGAATTGTAGTTGCTGTTTTTTCAGGTGCAAGTTTAAATCCCTGGAGAAATTGCTCTCTCTTTAAAATTCCTAACTGATGCTAAAGATTTTTCAGTGCTTGAGATATGCAGTACTAGCGGACAAACTTTATCCTGAAAGTACATTGCACCCTTTGGATACTTTGTCTTTTCATTTTTACTACCTGTTCTCGGATACAGCATCAGGACTTTCCAAAAAAAGTGCATGTGTTTCAGTAATTTTCTTGTGTCTTTCCTTCCACATGCATGTTTTCTGGTATCTTCATAGATGAGTTAATTTTCGGATGAGCCTCCTTGTAGTACACAGAGTGAAATTTGCTGAAATCGTGGTGTTTTTTTATGAGTTCAGCTCTCCTTATTACAGTGCAGAACACTCTCAGCTCCATTACTTCTTTTTCAACCCCAGCTCCTTCTTCCTTTGAGTTTAGCATGCTTTCCCAGTTCCAGCATTTGAAATACAGACTCTGGTGAAGAATTCCTAATATTGTTTGAAGTAATAATTGACCTACTGCATTTAAAATATTCATCTTCCCGTATGATTTAGGAAAAAGTCACAAGTAACATGATTCCAAGGCTTGGACAGTTTTCCTTCTAATGAATTCCACATTTGATTCAAAGTCTTGTTCTTTGCATCAAAGTCTCGTGTTCCAAGAGTTTCCAAGATACCAGCTATTCATTCAGATCTTCCATGTGGACCTAGGAGACAGTGGTCATTTCATGACTGTCATCTACTTGGAGGTTCTACAGACAAGAGTCAGCAGTTTACATTGGGGGATAATGTCTTGAGCCTCTTAGAAGATTCTGGATGCAACAGCATATGGTTTTTGATCTTCTGTTGCCTGCCAATCTTCTGTTTTCATCTAGTTTCAGGACCCTCCTCAAGCACTGCTGATGCACTAAAGGAGTCGATGCTTCCTCTGATCAGTTATGTCGTAGACGTTGCATGAATTGGTGAAAGCTAGAGACAAAAGCTTCTGCCATTATTTTCTTGTGCCCAAGTACAAAGATAGGCTGGTATGAATTTTTTACTTGAGGAAACTCAATGACTGCCTTCGTAAGTTGAGTTCCTAGTAGTTAAACCTGGCAGGAATCCTCACAGCGATTAAATAAGATTGTTCATTGTGGTGGTTTAACCTGGTAGGCAACTAAGCACCACACAGTCATTCGCTCACTCCTCCCTCCTGGTGGGACAGTGGAGAGAATCAGAAAAAAAAAACAACAAAATAGGACTCCTGGGTTGAGATTTAAAAAAAAACGGTTTTTTAAGACAGAAAATGAACAGGGAAATATATAATAGTAATGATTATATATATATGTATTAAATTAACTCACGCAAAACAAATGATGCACAGTGCAATTACTCACCTCTCACCAACTGATTCCAAGCCAGTCTCCAAACTGTGGCTGCCTCCTGGCCAACTCTCCACTGCTGTTCTTGCGTGTTTTTTTCACTAAATGTCATATGGCATGGAATGTCCCTTTGGCCAGGCTGCCTATCCCTGTTCTGTCCCTTCCAGCTCCTTGTGTATTATCAACGTTGTTTTTATCCCAAAGCCAAAATATAGCATCATACCAGACAGTATGAAGAAAAAAAAAATCATTTCTGTCCCAGCTGAAACCAGGACATTCATTCTTTTGATTTTCAGGATACATATTTTCTCTAGGAAAATAGGATGAGTCAGGACCATTGTTAGTTTCAGTTCTGTCTGCAGCAAATATCCACTAAAGCCCTGTGGATATCTGCTGCCTTATTTTAATGACTGGCTAGTACAGCATCATCACAGAATGTTCTTCAGTTTCTTTGGTCAGTGTAAGATGAGTTAAACTGAACAACTTTAATGGTCTTGTCAGTATGAAGAAAGCTCTTCTCTTACTGATCACTCTATAAAAACTCTTTAACTCAGTCATAGGCACTTGTCTTGTGATCCTAAGAGTGGGTAATGTTGGATATATACATTACATACATTGTAGTTTTAGAATTCAGGGCTTATGTGATCCAAGATTGAAGATTGGTATTTGGAGAAGCAGTTGCTTCATTTCATTGTTTGGGAGATTCTGGAAGTTGCAAATGCATGCCATTTATTCTTACATTGACTTCAGGAACTGTTGATGATAACTGAAAACTGTAGTACTGCGTACAATGAGAAGCAAAAAAAAGTGAGACTCAGGTTTCTTGACTCCTATTTGTCAAGAAACCATGATTTTTTTGGCATGTTATATCATCAGTGAAATTAAATTTTCATCAGTTTCCTCTCTACTAGGAAATGTCATAAAGGAAAAACAAAGGTATTCCATGTGTTGTTTGAAAAAGAAGTACTAACATACTCAAAATACAGTTGAAGGTTATTTAAAAAGAAAATAAACTGTAATTTCTTTACCAACTTTTTGCAAAAATTATTTACTTACATTTTATGCTTTCACTTTGCTTTAGAAGGAATAATCTCCTGTAAAGCCTTAATTAGGAGAAGGCAATGCAGTTTTTCTTCTTACCTGCAAAAATGATACAGGTTGTAGGGATCATTCAGTATGACATATAGTAACTAACTTTACCATTGCAAAACTAAAAATATATGTCTAGTCTTAGCAGAGCACTTAACGCTTTAGATTCAGCACTCCATTTCCTACTTAACTGAAGAGCAGTTCTGCTGTGAGGAAGCATTCCTGTATTTGTTTCAGGGCTTTAATCATTTTAATATTTAAACTTTTTTAAGTGAAAAATACATGCTGTGAAGGAGATTCCCCTTTTAACTGACAAAGTAGAGCTACTTCATACTTAGTTGACAATCAATTGCTAGTTTAATGAAATTAATTTTCTGCTTTATGTTATGCTCAGTTAGCAGGAAGGGTGATGAACATCCTTATTCCAGTTATTCTATAGTAGTAAAAAATAAATGTACAAAATAAAAAGGCAGGAGGCACTCTGAAAGCTTCTTGAATACCAGTAAAAGGTGAATCCTAACAACTTCTACCTGATCCTTTGCTGACTGTGAAGATCCAGATCTGTTGGTGTTCTGTACTCTGCACTTTTCCCATTGGCTTGGATCACTTTGGAGAATCAGCCAATATTTGTAGGCCCTTTGTTGTGCTGTCCTTTAATGTTTCCACTTTTTCTGTTTAAAGTTCTGCTCTCCAAAGGATGGTTTTGATTCTTGCTGCTACTGTCCTCCTCCATGACATACCTTCAATGAATATGTGCTTTTAAAGAGCTGCTTTAAAAATCAGAAGAGCCCACTTCCCAAGTTGATTTTGCCAAATCCAATTGAGGTCTCCTTTGCCAGCAATTAGAGGGTACTTCTGTATATTCCTGGCTGATCTGTCACAAGCCTCAGCGCGCTAACCTCCTTGACATTTGATATGACAAACAGTTCCGGAATATAGTTCTATGAGCTAAATGTTTGGGTTTTGTCTCCTGATATAAACAGTCACATACAAAACTATCAATAAATTTCCTCAAAGTTTTTAAAATGTTTCTTACCAAAATTTCTCAATGAACCTGAGGTGTAGAAGAACAGATTATTTTAAGGGCAAATAGTTACTGAAAAGGCTTGGAAGAATTACTAGGAAGAAACAGCTTTTTTTTTTTTTCCCCAGAAGAGACAGGTTACCAGTGAGGTGAGTTGGAATTAGAAGTGCCGGTGCTGTACAGTAAGCTCACAAATTATTTGAAGATGAAGCTGAGCAGGGAGGTGAGAGCTTTCACTGAATAATAGTGAATTAGTCAAGGCAGTTGCAACTAAAGCTTCAGCGTTACTTCCTGGGCATGTTAACTTAAATTCTCAGCATATACTGAGGAATTTAAAGGAATCTTTGCTTTGACACTTGCCTTCATTCATTTCTCTTTGAATACTTTTGGATTCTCAAGTAGGAGTAGTGGAAATATTGAAATTAATGAGAAATATTAATTCACAGCACAAAGATTATCAGAAAAGTAAATTAAATATTATGAATTAGGATAAGAACCAATAGCAGCATAATAATTACATCATGAAAAAAGTATTTCTACTAGTTGTAAATACCATGTGTAGTTAATTTTCTTCTATTTTGAAATAAATAAATAAATAAACAATCATGCAAGTTTATAAGCAATTCAGGGAATGGCAAAAAACGTGTCAAGGAGATGCTATACTCTCCAACAGATGATCAAATAGATTACAGCTTTTCAGTTTGTAAAAGGTGTTAAAAGCTAGTATGATAGAAGTCAATAACATTGAGTGGTATGGAAAAAAGTGAAGATGGGCTTATTATTCGCCATTATTTCTCATTCTGTGATGAGAACAAGCAGTAAAATTATCAGCAATAAAATAAAACCAGTTGTTAAATAATTAAACTGTCAAACATTGCTACAGGATATTATAGAGGACATGCATGTAAAAGAAATCAAAGCAGATTTTTCAGCTTCATGGGCCATAAGTTCCCTGATAATGATCAGGTGGGGTGATGCAGGAATGGTCGCTGGCATAGAATTCCTCTCATTCAGTCTCAAGCTTAAAGAGGTAGATGAACATACCAGTGATGGAATCAGTCCTTGGCCTGTTCCTCGGATTTCTTTTAGTAAGAATCCTTTTATTCAGAAACAAGATAGTGACCTGATATACCAAGTATTGCCACTGTTCTATTCAGCTGTATACTATATATGCTGTGTTCCTCCTGCAAATGTGCATCTTTCTCACAGGAATTGGATGCCTTCAGCTAGCCTATGACTGCAGTCTCATTAAATAATCTTGACAAATGTAGTGTTTTAATTCAAGGCCTCCTTCTTTTTCAGCCTGTGCAGAGAAAGTTGCAACACAAAATTTAGATTATCTGAATCACTTATTACTCCTTTGAACTGAAATATAATTAATAGTCCTGGCATTACATTGCAATATCTCTTGGTAGTATTACTGCCAAAAAATCTGTGTTTTGAGGAATAACTAAACTCTTTCATCGCCGCTTTTTCAAGGAGGGAAGTACCAGGACATTTCAGTCAAGTGTAATTCATTCAGGTTTTACAGCTGTCTTGAAAATAATTAGCCAAGATATAAAAGAGGTATTTTCATGTTCCAGAATATTAGGTTAAGCATTTTACATGTTTCAATTCTTGATGCAGCTTAACATTGCTTTGTTGCAAGTCCATGGCAATACTGTAGTATTGCAGCTGTCCTTCTTAATTCTAAATGCAAATGCATGTATTAAGAAAGGGAAAGTAGTATTAAAGATGCTACATTTTAAGGAGTGTAGTAGGTTTCATGTTAATATTGAAAATGCCATGCTTAGGCTTATAGCAAATTCAAGGCTACTGAATGCATGAATTCTAACTTCTCCAAAGAAAGGGGAAATTATCTTTACTCAGAACAGCAGTGAACACTTTTTTTTTTTTCTTCCCAAATTTAATAGTGGGGTTTCAAGGAAAATGCGAAGCATCATTTTTTCTTTTCTTTAATAACAGTATTTTGTTATCCTGTGCTGTCTTCAACAGCAAATTTGACTGATGGCTGAGAGCAAAATAGCAGCCTTATCAGGGATGCATCAGAGGAGGTCATTACACTTCTGAAGTGTCTTCAGTAACCCATCAGAATGAGTTACTGGGTTCTTAATACAGTGTAATTATGATATATGTATGATTCTACTCTTTGTCCAGCTTGTACCTGCCTTTCTAGCTCCTTCTTCGAGGCTTTTTCATGAGAATTGGAATGAGTTCTACTTTTTGAAATGCTCATCTTTGAGCAATAGAGGAAGTATTTATATATGATAAGAGAATTTTTGTGTTCCTTGCTTTCTCAGTCCTGTAAGTGAAGGCAACTCATTGACAACAGAAATATCAATAGTAACAGAAATTATCTATGCCTCCCCATAATTATGCTCTTTGCCCCTGTTATCTTTTCATTAAAACTAATGATTAACAAACTCTTCTCAGTTTGGAGATTATCTACTCTTGTAGTAATCTAAGACACAGGAGGTATCTAAAATTTTTCATGAGAATTGTTATTGTCATTATACGACATCTTTTACACAAAACTTACTTGATACTTCTGAATATTTTTAAGATACAGGTAAGTTATGTCAGCTTTTGTTTGTCTTCCAAGTGTGTTTTTATTTTAGATTTGAATGACAGATTGTCTCACAGCCAGTTCAGTCAGTAATGCAAATCCAGCAACTATTGTTATTTTTTGGTCAGCTGAGTCCATAAAAATGCTAATAAGAGCTCAATTCAGTCCCTCATTCCAAAAAAAAATGTAAGTGTATTTAAAAATCCCAGTAAATTCTTCTCTGAGGTTGCCCATGTGCTTAACATCTGGATATATGTCTGTGCATGCCAGACATTTAACTATGATGAATGCAAAACTGATGGAAGATCTTATATTGCGAAATAATCATTTTTGGATGTACATGCTGATTCATGATTTTTCTGTATGCCTATCATCAAGCTGGTGATAAGTACAGACGATGTTTCCCATTTTTCCAGGTCATGTTTCCAGCAGAGACATTTGCTGGATCAACTCTTCTCTGATAGGTTGACTTCAAGGTCTCTGACTACCCAAAAACCAGCTCTTCAGGCAAATATCCAAGAGTTGGGGCTATCCGTAAAATCTGTTCCTTATCTATCCATCATTAGACTTTATTGATTGAACTGTCATTTTTCAGGTATAATCTCTGACTCAGGGCCAGTGTCTTTACCTTGTATACTTGAAGCTTCCAGCTCATTGTGTAAATGATGAGCATAGGCTCAAACAATCTTTTCTCACAGTATACAGATATTTCTAATTAAAAACCAAATTAACTGAATTGAAATCATTTATTATTTTAAAATAGAAAATATTGTTTTCATTTAAACTTCAGCCCTATAAGGTTTTGTAATAGTTTGTGGATTTAGAGGAATATGAATTTGAATGGGGTCACCAAAAGGTACCTTACATATACGTCTGTGTTTCATCCACTTTTCCTAGCTTTCACATTTTCACTGACATGGCAAAGCATTCTAAAAGATAGCACAAGCCTACTTTTCTTCATTAGATAGCAGAAGACTTCTACTTTGGACCTGAATTTGTCTTGGCAAATTGAGCTACTGCATAGGTTTTTTGTCTCTTAAGAGTTGCAACAATTGAGTTAATATTACTTACAGGGCTAGGAAAATACAAGATTTATTGTAAGAAAAATATCGTAGCAAATTCAGCTCAGATATAATGGCCTCTCTCAATCAATATCACTGTTGACACAAGCAGAATCCCGTCCTGTGAGTTGTTAACTTACCCTGAAGGAACTTCTGATCCAATTTTAACTTACTGAGACCTGTTAATATTTTACAAATATGATATACTCTTCAAAGATTATCATACTCAGTGTCTTTAGGCTTGATCTGCTGTAATATCCTTTCTGAGAATTATTCTTGTCAGCCTCCTTACTTACCAGAGAAACAGAATAGATGTCATTGGATAGAATTGTGGTGTTCTTTGTTTGTTTGTTTGTTTGTTTGGCAGTCTCATGAAGAAAAGAACACAAACCTGACAATAAGTGAATTGGCTGAAGCTGGCTGTGGAAGCAAGCTGTGTCTGCAACCAGCTGCAACAAGTGTCACAGAGTTGGCCTGATCCTGATACTGTTTGGACAGAGATATTCTCCAAGCAATTCTGTACTCATTCTTTTGAATGGTTTATCAATGTAGACATTATTCCAAAGCAGATGCTGGCATGTCTTTTCTTCCTGTTAATTTTAGCTGCAAATTCATCTAGCATGACGGACATGAATTGCACTTTTTCACAGTTTAGGTGTTCAATGAGAAAAAACAAAACACCAAAGAAACTTTTGATAAAATTGGGATGTTCCACGCTTCTGTCACAAGTCATGTAGTGTCACAAGCTGCACAAGATATATGCAAGTACAGCAAGTCAAAAAATGTCACAAGTCATTCAGTTGACACAGCATGAGAAATAAAGACAGCTGCTGATATCGTCAGTAGCCACAGAAGAATAAGGAAATAGGGTGATTCTAATGAAAATAAAAGATTCTATCTTTTTCTTGTAGAACAGTCGTACACTATCGTTATTCTCTAGAACCATTTGACAGTAACAAGTGAAAAACTGAAACTGGCAACAACTGAGTGTTGATAATAGGAAGAACATTGTGCCGGTATATAAAAATGTCTAAAAGATAACTCAAACCAGTTTCATTTATCTACTCACAGTGGATATTAAAATAATTTTCTGATAACAGTTCTGGGAAATGGTGTACTCTTACTGTGTGTGAAATAAGTCTCCTTTAACAAGGAAAGAATGACTTTAATAGGAAAACAGTATGTCCCAGAGACTGTCCCCTATGTATTGCTGTAGATAGTCATATTAAGAATTAGAGATGTCTATCTACGTAGAGATGTGTGCAGATGTATGTAGTGTTTGAGTTTCAGCAACTTTTGTTGAAATTCTGTAACTGTGATGCTAATGTGAGTAAAATTGTTAGGTGGTAAGTGCAATGACATGGGAAAATGTGTGCACTATATGTTTACTCATAGTTACTGACATGGCATTAGCATGTTACCAGAACATTTTTAACATAATGTCTTAAAAGGATTCTTGAAACAGTTTATAAAATCACAAAACTAATCAAATACCTAACATCAAATTCTAGCATATGTTCAGAAATACAGTGTACCTCAAACTTTCATGTTACAACTTCCCTGTCTGTGGTGATAAGTACTTTATTTCCGGAGCTGCCTTATACTGAAAATGATTTTGCTTATTGTGAAGAATTTAAGAGAATTTAATGAAGAATTTAATAAGTGATTATAAAACTAGACTATGAGTTGGCAGTAGAGCAGTCGAAAATGGTTAAGTTGAATATTTTTTTCCTGTATTATGTTTATGATTTCATTATAGTTAACATTTAAAAATCTATGACTGTCAAATGTGTAATTTATAGATGATTAATCCATATGAAAGTGGCATTTATGACACTTGTAAAAGTTAAGAGTGCTCAGATGCTAGTCCAAGAGAAAATATTAAGGTGGAAGCAGATGAAGTCTTTTCCAAAGAAAAGAATTTCAGATCCTACAGTCATAAGTGAGCTTACTTCCACAAATGCAGCAAAATAATTTTCGTTTCATAGTAACTGAGTTTTACACTATTCAGTGAAGAACGAGTCAAGTGATTTTGGTGATTACTGGTTAACACTGAGGTGGTAATTCAGATATTCTGAGTTTAACCATTATCTAAGTCAGGTAACATTCATAGCTTTCAAATTTTTAAGTAGTCATTCTATTAAATTTTGATAAGTAGTAGTGGCATTTCAGTAATCGTCCCCACTCATAAAATCACAGGGTCACAGAATCACATAATTGTAGAGGTAGGAAGGGACCTCTAGAGATCATGGAGTCCAACCCCCTGCCAAAGCAGCTCCCTAGCCCAGGTTGCACAGGTAAGCGTCCAGGCGGTTCTTGAATGTCTCCAGAGAAGGAAACTCCACCACTTCTCTGTGCAGCCTGTGCCAGTGCTCCGTCACTGCACTGGGAAGAAGTTCCCACACACATTTGTGCGGAACTTCTTATGCCTCTGTTTGTGGCCATTTCCCCTTGTCCTGTCACCACACACTGCTGAGAAGAGTTCAGCCTCATCCCTTTGCATCCCACTCCTCAGATATTTATAGACACGAATCAGATCTGCTCTGAGTCTTCTTTTCTTAAGGCTGAACAGCCCCAGGTCTCTCAGCCTTTCCTCATAAGGGAGGTGTTCCACCTTCATTATCATCTTTGTAGTCCTCCACTGGACTCTTTTGAGGAGATCCCTGTGTTTTTTGTACTGAGGAGCCCAGAACTGGACACAGTTCTCCAGGTGAGGCCTTACCAGGGCAGAGTAGAGGGGGAAGATCACCTCCCTTGACCTGCTGGCCATGCTTTTTTCAATGCACCCCAGGGTATCATTGGCCTTCTTGGCCACCAGGGTACAGTGCTGGCTCATGACCAGCCTGTCATCCACCATCATGTAAAGGAACAAGCTTCTGCTCCAAATGCCTTTCATTCTTAAGGAAGATGGAAACTTCTCAGTTTCCTGTGATCAGTGGTAGTGAGTGCTTTCATTTGTGTGCTTCTCTGAGTAACAGGTCCCTGACTCCTTTCTTATAAGTTACTCTTGATGCTCTTTTTTTGGGAATAAAGCATCTGAATAGCTCTTGCTTCTGTAATGCTAAATGGCTATCACTGCCTTTATGACTTCTCTGTTATTTTTATGTATTCTTTTATTTGGTAATTTAAAAATCTGCTGGATAGAAGCTGGAAATATTACTGTATTACCTCCTCATGTGAGTCATCTCTAGTCATCATCCATAGCTATGCAACACAGTCCTGTATCATCTGAGTAAATGGAGACCTTTATGGTATTAGCAGGTTGATCTCTGTGATTTACTATACCTGGCCATCTAAACATAGTTTTCAGTGGATTAGATGGCAGTCTGTTATTCTAAAAACACCTAGAGATTTAAGAATTTTGAGTTGAATTTCAGGTTGAGTGTGATAATGTGGATAATGTTCCTGTC
The DNA here is from genome assembly GCA_023055505.1 of Callipepla californica brunnescens. Classification (NCBI taxonomy): domain Eukaryota; kingdom Metazoa; phylum Chordata; class Aves; order Galliformes; family Odontophoridae; genus Callipepla; species Callipepla californica. The sequence goes on along the minus strand of JALIRH010000001.1, from coordinate 106,731,755 downwards.
CACATGGCTGCGTCTTCTTCCTTTTCTTTTTTTTTTTTTTTAATCCTTGTTTATTTCTCTATATGTTGCCCAATCTTTGCTATCTGCAGCTGTTCCTTGACAGCTTACTTCAGCACTTCAGACTGTTTACATCAGCTCCATGCTATCTCATTCCTTTCCCTTTGTTTGCATCTCCCATCCAATTTCTTGGTTTCTTTTTGTGTGTTGTTTCCCTGTCTGGTAAAACTCTTGCCTCTTATAAAGTGTTCTTTTCTCTTTAGTACGTATGACTTCTTATTTCTAGTCACTTCCTGAGCCTAAGCCAACTGGCTTTTGAAACCATAATGAAAATCTGGCTGGCCTCAGCTCATACCAAAATTCTACAGTGAGCTCTGCTAGCTGGAAGGAGAAACTGCAGTGGAAGTTTTGCTTAGCCTAGAGGGAAAATACATATTAAGCAGTTTCAGGACATCATCCCACGTTAAGTTTTAAGTATGCTAGAGGTAAATTTTAATTATATAGCTTTGACTTACTGAAAAGTCTATAGTGTAGTTAGAGTACCAAATAAAATTAATGCACTGTTTTTCTCAGCTGTCATTACAAACCCTGATTTTTTTTCAATTATATTAATAGTTATAAATCCTGCATAGATCTTCTTTGTTGTCATTGCCAAACAGTGGTTTGTCCCATCAAGAGACTGGCATTGTCCATTACTGAAGTGTCTCTTTCAGGCAAGTGAACTTCAGTCTACAGACATAACACCATTTAACATTACTGAGCTACTGAGAGTGCCTCATGTCTCTCAGAGTGCTGACCTCTACTAGAAAATCTAACATAGATCTGATGTGAGTGCAGAGAATACATAGTAATATGTCACTGAGATGTTGTATTCTCCTTATGTATCTGTTTTACAATAAATTCACCATGGTCTAACTTTTGTAAATAGACTGAATGCACTTCAGCTGTCCAAGTGCACAAATCTCATGGGTTATTTATTGTCAGGAGATACTTCCCATGCCGTGTAACCTTTTGTTCACTTGTGAAAGATATAGTGTTACTTAGATATATCAGACTATACTGAAATTCTATAGGAATGCAATTATCATCTCTAACCTTTCCCTTTGTTTGTTTGTTTGTTTGTTTGTTTGTTGTGACCAGCCAAATCCTGTCATGTGCTTTGTCACAACTCCTCCCAATCATTTTGTTCACCTATTGCAAGGTGTAGCAGAGCAGCATTCCAATATTTCATTAGTGTTACCTCAGAAGAAGCTCAGAGAAACCAACTGCTTAATATTTCGTTTATGTATTTACGTCTCAGCTGGGTTTGTTGATACGTGTTGGTATGTAACATTTCCTAGCTACACAAATCACTTTTTAATATTTATGTCAGGCTTGCATTGATAGTAACATTAAGGTCACAGTGTTTTTTTGTAGGTTAACCATGGGAGCACTTTATCAAAACCACATGGTGTCAAAGCAGCTTGACCTTTTTGCAATTATAATCAAAAGCAATCCTAGCAGGCCAAATATTTCAACTAAACAAAAATACTATATCTTTGTTTTCCTTTATAAGTAACAAACAAGGTCACAATAACCTTTCTGGCCAAGGGCAGAACATTTACCAAACTTGTCAGGCTTTAACTTTTCATTACTGCAAAGATTAAAATAAAGTATTATAGCCAATTAAAAAAAATATTCTTCTTTCCCAGAAATATTACTTATTACAATGGAAAACTGCATATTCAGTATTAGCATGTGTGTGTATGAGTAGTTTGTGGTGAGCTGGTGCCATCTAAACCAGCTGATTAGCCCTACTGTTTACGAAAAGTTTATGTAGGACAACACTGAAAGAATGTCTGATAGAGAATATTTTTGAATGTGTTTTCCTGTGCTAGGTATGACCTGCTGTACATAGTCCAACAGGTCTTTAAAATAACTTGTAACTTGTAATATAGTACACACATGGTTACTGTAAAATAAATCTATAACCTGTGTTGGGTATAAATATTAAGAGACCAAAATCCTGTCACCAGAACAGAAACAAAGGTGTTATTTTACTCTGAGAAGTACTGAATTTTATTTTATTACATATCATAACTTGAAGAAAGGTATAGGTGATTCATAGGCTAGAGAAATGAACAGGAAAGTGAGAGATCTAATTGAGATTCTTACTAGCTACTAAAGCCTACTAGTTACTCTTCCAAGAGAATGCTTGAACAGCCAGAGTGTAGTTAGGGTCATCCTGTCTTATGCATTACAGCAACATGAGCTAACACAGCCATTGTGATTTGATATCAGTGCCCATGTTGTACTGCAGGGTCTGGAGGAGGCAGCTGAATTGTGAGGGAGGATTCTGTCTGCCCCATTTACTTTCACCAGGTGTCAACCTGGTTTTCCCTCACTGGACAGCACATTGATTGACGAAAATGAACTAGATGGCCCTATTAAGTTGAAAGCAGGCCTGTGTTTAGGATTTTTCTGTGTAGAAGTCTAACACATCTGACACCTACTCTTTCATGTTCTGGGTATCTGTTTCCAGTGAACAGAAGAATGTTACATGTCTTTGGAGTGCACAACCTCCTGCTCACCTCTGAGGAGTGACTTCAGACTAAACAAGTTCAATGTGAGCCTTGTCATGGTCAATTATAGAGAATATATCCACAAATCATATTTTAAAAAGCCAAGTTTATAAAGGGAAAATGTTCAAGAGGACCAGCAGTGTGCCTGGAAGTATGAGATGGAGTCTACTTAAAAGACTGTCTCAATGCATATGACTGTGGCAACTGCAGTGTGTAACTCTGTACAGAGATTTTTGGACTGACAAGAAAGACTCTTGGCTTTCCTAGCTGTTAGCATTAGCTGAATGCATACTGCATATATAGGACTTCTTTTAATGTCCTGGATATCTTCTAACAGAGACAGGATAGCATTCTTTGTTGTTCCCAAGACATCATCCTTATCAGTCTCAGAATGTTAATTGATGTAGTGATAGGTGCTGTGCATGCCCAGCTCCACAGGTGACAGCTAATTTTCGAGGCCAATACAGAGACAACTGCTCAATCTATATGTCTTGCAGGTGAAACCAAATTATACCTTCACTTATCTGAACAAGAAAAGTGTGTGAGATGCCAGTATCTCCAGTACTGCATTTATGATAAACTCTGGAAATAACCCTGCTCCACCTTGTCTATCTCTTAAAAGTGACTCACAACAAATGCTGTGATCAATGCAATTTACTGTCTATTACTAATAGACTAGAGCATCAGTGAAGACTAAAATTCTGCAAGAAACTTCCCTCCAACCATCCTCTTCTACCTCCCACACCTGAGCAGCACAGGGCAATAGTGCAGTCAGGCTGCAGTCAAGACAACGTTCTTTGTCTCTGCTGCTCCTCCGTGGTTTCTGTCTGCCCCTGCTCTACTCAGGCTCCCTGCCATGGTTGGTTTTCTTTCCCAAACTGCTCCAACACAGCTCCATACCATGGGGCCTACTCTTTAGTAACTGTTCCAACACAACCCCATGTGCTGTACCTCCTTCAGGCCACATCCATTGCTTGTTTAAGCTACAGTTTTCTTTGTCAGCGTGACTTAGAGGTATGTGAACTTTCTTAGCCTCATCCTTTGTATTCAGTAGTATTCCATGCTTAGGATTTTCTCAGGACACTTTCAGAGTTCCAAACCTGCATTAGAATTCCAGGATATAATTGGAACTGTGATGCTAACAGTTCTGTTTCCTCTCTGTTTGCAGGTTTGCAGGTATTGAATGACAGGTGAGTGAGATAACAGCTACTTGTGCAGTACTTGTTTGGGTTTTGCAAAAAAGAAGAAAAATGAAAGGATAGTATCCTTTGACCCTTCTGATAATTTTCCTCAGCAGTTTATGTGCGTAAGAAAACAAAAGGACACCACTATATCCATTCAGAGATTATCCAAGTGATTAAAAAAGCAGCTTAGAACTTCTGTCTATGGGTGTTTTCCACTGGTGTTCAAATCACATTAGCAGAATTGCTTATATGTGTACATATACATACACAAACATATACACTAATCCTGAGTATCTGGAAATGTCCCAGTTTCAGCTGGGACGTGGTAGACTTCCTTCATAGTGTATGATGCTACATTTTGGCTTTAGGAGAAAAGCAATGTTGATAATACATCAGTGTTTTAGTTGCTGATGAACAGTGCTGTACAGAGCCAAAGACATTTTAGTTTTTCTGCTTCCCGTACTGTCCTACCAGTGAGGAGACTGGGGGGCACAAGGTCATGGGGGAGGACAGCCAGGACATCTGACTTGAACTGGCCAAGTGGATATTCCTTATGATATGACATCATCTGAAAAAAACTATAAATGGTGGGGAGTTGGCCAAGCATGGGGCTGCTACTGCTTGGGTACTGGCAGGGTGTAAGCAAAAGGTCATGTTTAGTTGCTTACTGTGTTAAACCACAACTGTAAGATGGCTAGCATTAATGTTGATTACATTTTTAGTAGTCAATAATGTTTCAGAGGCATGCTGCATTTATTTTGCAGCACGGATTTCCTCAGAGTTTTAAAATGAGCTACTATGGCAGAGCTCCCTCATCTTATTCATAATGCACATCTAGAAAAGAAATAAGTAGAGAATGTTCCTTTACAGGTATGTATTGCTGACATGCCCATTCACCTGCTTTCCTTTACCTATTCCTCAGAGTTCATCCTACTAGGAGACTTAGGTTTAGAAGGAGTTGAGAATCCTATGCTAAGCAGAACCATTTTTATTACTGCATTTTATGGTAGAAGATAAGGTGACACTTCTGCTGATGCAAAAGGCATCTAGGTGAAATGCTTTCTGCACCAGCATCTGTGTGCAAACACCAGTACAAAAAAGTATGCTCATGGTGTGAATTTGAGTAAGGCATCCCCTTTAAAAGAAGTGTACGGTAAGTATTGTTCCTTTCATTATAATAAAAGACAATTTTGAACAAGTGAAAAAGTGTTATGAGAAAAAAAGTACTGCAAGATAAGAAAGATTTGTTAAATGGTATAGCTAATATAAATTAAGAACCTGCACTTGTAAATACCTCTTATTTCCTTGCTAAAAACATAAGATATATTTTCAGGTATATTTAGACACTGCTTTACAACAAACATAGCTTCTTCATATTCTCCCACTCCTTATCTGTAGAACTACTGAAAAACCTGATGAAGCAGTGTTTTTCTTTCTTTTGTCTTTCATTTGTTTTCCCTTCAAACAAGGTTGTATTACATAATTAGATGTCTGGGTAGCTGTGGTCTTTTATCTGAAGAGTCTAAAGCCATAGAGATCATCCACAAGGCTGCTTGTTAAAAGATTGACCTGTGCCATGAATAATTTGCCACAGTAGATTTCAGAACTCACTGCACTGAAAAAGTGAAATTAACAACTCAAATAAGCTGTTATGTTCCTTTACTCAAATAACAGCAGGTATTTCCATGAAGCCATATTCTGTGGAATCTGGATTAATATTGATAGCCACTTCTGCCTTTCTGCAAGAAGTAAATTAATACAAAGTGAAATGCAAAGATTATCTCTGTTTATTTTAGCATGTACCTGATTCATGTAACCCTGAACGTTTCAGTTAATTTACTTTTGATTGTCTTGGGGATGTTTGACTGGTTTCTAACTCTTTAAAAATGATCTTTATCAAAAGTTGACAGTTTTCAACTTTCATTTCAGTACTACTACCACTTTGATACTCGCTCTTTAATTTTCAGAAAATTGAATGTTAAAATAAAAGCTTTGTTGCATTCTGTCAGTCTTCAGCATTGTCATGTGCAATTTCAATTCTTTGATGCATCTTATGAGTTTTCGATGAAGCTTTTTGACATAGGCTTTTGTTGCTATTATTCCCTGAGAAGTTAAAAACCCTTAAGGAAATGAGATAAATCAAATTCTTAGATTTCTGAAGTATGTATCATGACAGCAAAGCAGTGATGAAAAGAGCCTGATAAAGCAAATGATTGTATACTCTTGTCTTAGAATTTGACTAGATGTTTTTGCTTTCAGACTTTCAGTCAGCTTTTTGAACAACTCCATTTTAAGTTTGTACTTAAAATTAAAGGATAAGTACACCATCTATTTATATGTATCTGTGAATTACCCAAAGAGATAACACCTTTACTTGTAGGGAAACATTTTCCTGTTGATTTTGAAAGCTAAAATCATTCAGAAATACAACTAAGAGGGAATGCCGGGGTGAAGAAGAGACTCAGCCCTTTCAGCTGAGAAATGAGAGAAAATGTTGGGAGCAGATAAAAAGTAAAACTAAAAAATTTGGAGATAAGCTTTGTTTCTTTGCCTATCTAAAATGTGCTGTGTGTCTGACTGCTGATAGACAAATTCCCTTATGTAGTGCTGAACTGGAGTTTCTCAGGCAGGGGTTTGATTAAAAGAGAATTAATTTTTACCTATTGAATGAAACTCGATGGTAAAAAGCTTTAAATTCATCTACTCCAGTGATAGATGCATGGTAGATAATGATATTTTGTATATACTATATATTTTTTTTTGCCTAATTTGGAAATTAGTTGACGTAGTCAAAAAAGTAAATATGGAGTGAGCAAATTTTTCCTCAAAGTAACTTCAGTATCTACTCATCAGATTTTAAAGGGAAATAAAATGTAACTTATGGACAGTGGAATTTAACGTATTATTTACAACTTCTGAAACCTCAATAAACTCACTTTTAAAAAAAGGTTGTATGGGAACATAAATATCTTTTTAAGAACACTGCTTGTTTTCTGTTTGTATGAAAAAAAAAGGTGTCGCATATCGATGTAGGGTGTGGTATGTTATGACATAGTTTCCTTGGTGGATCAGTAACATATACTGAGACCAATAATCTAGCATATGCTTAGTAGACATCAAGGTAACAAGAGAAGTTGGACAGAAGGATTAATTGATGTGGTATACCAGGACTTCCTTTTTTGTCCTAAACTTGGCTGGGACTTCTGTTATGCCTCTTCTACTCTATTAGGTTGCCTGCAGTTCTTTTTCCTAGGAGGAATGCTTGGCACAGCTTTCCCTGTTTGGGCCCTTTCTTTTTCTTTAGAGCTCCCAGTGTGATAATGTGATTATCTTACTCATAAAATCCTTTTCTGCTTTAATCTTGATTTCATTAGTGCTGTAAAGAACATGTTAAACATTTGCCAAATGGTCTGCAGTGGCCAAATTTTTTGCCTTGCTACTGTTTGAGTAACATATGAAAATTTTCAGATTTACACTGCTTTGAGATGTTTCAAAGCATGCTAATTTGTAAACTTCTTTTGGAGATTTTTTTAGTGTAAAATTTCAGTAGCTTCCAGTATTTCCTTATAAAATAAATATCCTCTCTCTTATTTTATTAATTATTCAATATATTAAGCCAAGCATTTATGTTTTTAGGTAGTTTATTCAGAAAGTTATTGCTTTTCACCATAAGCACAGACTAACCAAAATGTAGCAGATAGATTCTGGCAATTTCACTAACAAAATTACACACTACATTTTTATTATTAAAGTTATTTGTGTTGAGTTATCTTAGCAGTTCTGTGTAAGTCATGATTCTCTAACGACTGTAAGCTTTCTGCCTTAAATTCAGTCACTTTTTTATCTTAAGATTAAATGTTAGTTTCAGTGAGGTAAGCAGACTAATTTGGATGACTGAAAAAAGAAAGAAGAAAAAAAAAAAAAAAAGAATAAAACCCAAACAAGCGAGACAACTAAAATCTCCCTGTAAAATAAAAGGCTATAGATTGTCTCCAAGACAGGCCACTCTTTTCTGTGATAATTAAAATGGACCTTACCCCAAGTTTCTGAAAATAATTGGAATCAGCTCCCTAAACCACTTACACTATTCACAGTCAGGGAGCCTGATTTGGGGAATTGAATATATTCTCACACGGGTGATCTTCATGAAACCTTACTAAAGCAGTTAAAATTAACAGCTGTAATTGACTACATGGGATTGGTTTAAGAGTCATAGAATCATAGAATGACTTGGAGTGGAAGGGAGTTTAAAGATCATCCAGTTCCAACTACCTTACCATGGGCAGGTTTGCCAACCTCTAAGTCAGGCACCAACCCAGTCAGCCCCAGGCCCCATCCAACCCGGTCTTGAGCACCTTCAGGAATGGGGCATCTGCAGCTTCTCTGGGCAGCCTGTGCCATTGCCACACTGCCCTCTAAGTAAAGAATTTCCCCCTAAAATATCTTTTCTAAATATCTGCTCTTTTAGTTTATAACTTTTCCTCCTTGTCCTATCACTATCTGCCTGTGTAAAAAGCCAGTCTCCTTCCTTTTTATAAGCTCATTTTTAAGTACTAGGAGGCCACAATGAACCTTCCCTGAAGCTTTTTTCCGACTGAACAAGCACAGTTCTGTCGGCCTCTCTTTGTAGAAGAGGTGCTCCAGCCCAATGGTCACCCTCATGGCCTCATCTGAACCCACTCTTAACAGTTCCACATCATGTGTTGGAGGCCCCAGGCCTGAATTCAGTACTCCAGATGGGGTCTGGTGATGGCAAAGTACAGCAGACAATGCCCTTACTATTCCTGCTGACCACCTTTCTTTCGATGCAGCCCAGGATACCACTGGCCTTCAGGGCTGCAAGAGCACACTGCTGGCTTGCATCATATTTTTCATCCACCATGCCCCCCAAACCCTTTTCCATATGTCTGCTCTCAGGGAGTTCTTCTTTCAGTCTGTACTTGTAACTGGGATCCCCCTGACCCATGAGCAATACCTTGCACTTGGCCTTGTTGAACTCCATAGCTTCACATGCATCCACTTTTCAAGCCTTTCCAGATCCCTTTGGATAGCATCCCTTCCTTCTGTTTTATTAATTTTACCACTCAGTTTGGTGTCACCAGCAAACTTGCTGAGGGTACGCACTCAGTCTCACTATTTACATCATCAGTACAGATGCTGAACACTGCCAGTCCCAGGATGGACCCCTGGTGGACACCACTCATCTTTGGCCTCCGCCTGGACATAGAACTATTGACTACATCTCTGGCTGGTACCATCCAACAAGTTCATTATCCTCTGAACAGTCCGTATTTCAGATCCACATCTTTCCAATTTAGAAATAACAGTATGCTGTGGGACGGTAATGAAGTATCAGATTTGTTAATATGTGACATTGTTACACATGCTGCTCCACAGTTTTACTGCTTTGCCATTTCATGCAGAGAAGCACTATGCTGTGATAGCAAGTTATCAGTAGTGTTTCTTCCTGACCAAATGCATTAAATATGTATCTCAGTGTGATAAATGATTCTTTTCTCTGAGGAAATGAAACAGAACCGTCACTGTATTAGTCCATGAAAATTACCATTTCACTAAGGAAAAACAAATATACAGTGCTTTTATTCTTAGTTATCTTTTGGTAATGCAACATAAGTATAAGGTGTTTTTCTGTTGTTCTTGTTTGTTTGTTTTTCTTAAAAGCAACAACTTCAGTTCAAAGGAAATTCACACGCTGTTAGCTGCCATATGTTTGTCTTGCAACTTTTTTATCTCATCTTGCTAATTTGGTCCTTTGCCCTCCACAGGATCTATTCTCTGTGTGAAGGCAGAACAATCAGTTGTTTCTGTGCAGTACTTTCAGTATAATTATTTGAAAAAATAATGTTAAGGTCACTATCATATTTTTTTCATAGAGAAATATAAGTAAATGTGTTACTTTTACTGTTTAGTAAGTGTGGGATTATAGATCTGTGTTTGCTTTTCATATTTATTTCTTGATATGCAATTTAAAATTTTGCATAGCCCAAATTATGTATGGTTATGTTGATTTTTTTTTATTTATACACACATAGTCTAATTAAACATGAATTAATTTGTTATTTCCTCCATATTTTTTATTAAGCCTTAAAATAATTAACAAGATCAAATTGATTACTCACGTTTAAAGGGAAGATCCAGAGCACAGATAGGTATTAAGAATGTATAGACCATACATAAATCATTGTTCCTAAATGTGTGGACTAACTCATGTCTGTGTCTCTGGAGGTCTGTAGCTTGGGAAACTGATTTGTCATTGCAAGTAACTTGCAATAATAAAGCTTTCTAATTAGTTTTAAAGTTATCTAATTATACATGTGTTAAAACTCTTTACTTTTTAGGCATGTGGTATATGATATTTATGGTATCAGTCATCTGGACTGAACCATAAAGTACCTACATATAGTATGGATAGACACATTTGGTGGTTGTTGCTTTTTGTTTTTGTTTTCTAACAGAGTAGTTTGAATTGTAGAGGGTGATTATGTGTTTGGTTTTTCTTTATTTATTTTGAAAGAAAGGAGAAATACCCTATAACCCTAGCTAGTCATAAATTGATAAGTTTCTTTAGAGCTTCTTTAGAGTTCTGTTCACCTACAATGCTTAGTGCAGAGCGTTTCATGTAGATCATTGTATCCTGATCCATGTCTGCATGATTAAAGTAGAGAGATAAAAATAAGAAAGAAGAAGAAAACTGAACCATAGTAGGGTTGCTGTGCTACAGCACTGATGTATCAGGAAAACTCAAGCTTTTGAGGTGATAGGTAATTGAAGTGCTGATGATTGCTATCTGTTCCCACCCCTAAACTGTCTAAGCTTCTCACAAAGGGAGTATGCTGGATTGTGCACTGGTGCTTCAGGGAGCATAGCAATCACTGACAAGGAGGTACTGAGACAAACCTCTGTGTCACAAAGCAAAGATGTACTGACAACTTGACTGGAATCAGTTGGTACAGATTTATCTACTTTTAATTTTCATTTTCACTACTTTTCACTTGCTTAAAACTCAAAGAGGAGTGAGATTCCAGAAGGCAACTATAACCGGTCTGCTTGATGTTAACTTAGGCAACATGGACTGGGGATTAAATATATGGGCCCAGTACACCTGAATTAGTGCTCTGGAGAGTCACTTGGTAGATGTAAGCAATATTCCAAGACACCAGGGTCTTGATTGCAGAAAAAAAAAAGGAGAGGTCATTGTTGCAAGAGGTTAGCTTTGAGGAGGACTGTCAAAGCAGGATAGAGATGTGGAAAAAAGCAGAACAACCAGCAGACAAACTCCTTTCAGTGTGATGGAGAGTGCCTTGCCAACCACATCTGCCAGTTCCTTTAGGTCCCTGAGATACATAGTACACGCTATGGTGGAAGGGAAAGGATACATCAAGGATACTTCCTTAGGAAATGATAAAAACAGTAGAGAGGGCTGTAAGTCATGGATAAATTGGACATTAGGGGTAATTTTACCATGGTCCATTCTTTATAGGACAGTTCACTTTTACACTAATTCTTGTGCTTATCTGCTTTGAAGGTAAAAAGGAAGAAAAAAAAAAAAAAGGAACAGTTGGTCAGAGGCTGTAAGACATCTTAGGAAAGGGTTAGTGAGTCTCTGGAATTTGCTTCTTGGTAAAAGGGTTGATGTGTGACTTGGCCAGATGATGGCTGGATCTTAGCTCAGCTGAAAATGAAGCAGCCTTTGTAGGGACTAGAGTTATGCAGATAGTAAAAGATCAGGTGAAGAGGGACACAGCTATTCTCACTTTAGATGATACCACCTAAGTGTGAGAAGATATAAAGCAAAATGTTTTGACTGATAAGAAGAAAATTGATCATTTGCTGATGTCCTTTATTATTAAAATTAAAAGACCAGTTATGTCTTGCTCAGTGTAATGAGGGCAGCTGAAGGGAGCCTACTGCATTTTGCTGCCTCATTCTGCACTTTGTTTTTACTTGTTTGTTTCAAATTAGTCTATCAGAATAGTTTATGTAACTATAGTAAACATTGCTCCAAATAGCACTTCAAAATAATGGTATACATGTTTTTACTTCCTGTTGGAACTCATTTAGCTATTAATTTTCCAAGTATACTCTAACTTCACTTAATAGAGTGTCAAATTCTTAAAGGCTGACAAATTTACTGACTTATATCTATCAATTTAAAGTCAGCAGTTTAACTGTGGCTACTCCACATACTATGGTTACCCACAGCTTGGCCTCATGAATAATGCTTCAAAATACTTGATAATTACAGTATCCCCATACCTAACTTATGCATTTCAGTCTTGCAAGAAATAGCTTATGGTCTATCCCCCAGCTGATTATATCTTCTTCTATATTAAAAAGGCTACACTTATAATTTGCTTGCTTATGCCAGATGGCAAGTTCCTAATTAAATACATTTCTCATGTGCCTTATTTTTCTGCTTGCATTTTGGGAAAGCTAAAATCTCAGTAGGACCAACAGATTGTTGAGGTACATTGTTGACATCAATAATCGTTATTTTACTGTCTTCTAGTGAATGCTATCTCAAAACAAATCTGATGGCTCAAGGGCTGTGATCTTTGGTACTGAGGCTCTACTTCTATACAAGTTCAGGTCTTCAAAAGAGATTCTTTAAAAATGGTTTGTTGTACTGTTTTATTCTTACTCCTTTAGGGCTGTTTGTGTTTCTTACACAGAAGGTGAGAGCACAAATTGCTATTATTATGGTAGTTGATGAGAAACATTGCTCCAACCTGGCCTCAAACACACACAGAGAAGCACCCACAGCCTGTATCAGTGCCTCATCACTCTCTGAGAAGAGAATTTCCCCCTAATATCTAGTCTAAATATTCCCTCTTTTAGTTAAAAGTATCATCCCCTGTACTAACACCATGTTCCTGGATAAAGAGTCCCTCTCCAGCTTTCTTGTAGGCCCTCTTGAAGTACTGGAAGGCCACAGTGAGTTCTCACTGGAGCCTTCTCCAGGCTGAACAAGCCCAGCTACCTCAGTCTTTCTAAATAAGAGACGTGCTCCGCTCTCTGATCACCTCATGGCCTCCTCTGGACCCCCTCCAATAGTTCCATGTCCTTCTTGTGCTGTGGCCCTGTAAGAGACTATTGGACATGGTGCACCACATGAGTCCTCAAAAGGGCAGAGCAGGGAGGGGACAACTACTTCCATCACTTTGCTTCTTTTGATGCAGCTTAGGATACAATTGGCTTTCTGGGCTGGAAGCACACATTGCCAGATAATGTTGAGTTTCTAGTCAACTGCCACCTCAGAGTCCTTCCCAGGGCTGCTCTCAATCCACTCATCACACAGTCATGGTTAGGATTTTCCTGACCCATATATAGGATACTGTGCATGACCATGTTGGACTGCAAAAGGTTCACAAAGACCTACCTTCTCATACTGTCTAGATCTTTCTGGATGGCATTTCTTACCTCCGGTCACACCACACCAACAACAGTTGTTGGCAAACTTGCAGAGGATGCACCCAATCCTACTGCCCATGTCACCAACAGAGATATTAAATAGAACTTGTCCTAATGCCAACCCTTGAGATACAGACAATAAGTTTTCTGTCAACAGTTCATGGGCTGGTTCATCCCAGTTCTATGAAGATTGGGGTGGAGGACCCATGGACCCACATCCTGGAGAAGGAGAAAGGGGAAAGGGAAAAGGGAGATGGGCCTAAAAACAAAACAACGGCAATGATCTGAGGGGGAAGGCTAATTTACTAAATAAGATATAGGAATGCAAAATAACACAATATAATTTGAACTGAATCTAATAAATCAAATAAAGTGAGGAAGAGAGAGTGTCCGATGAACTGAAGGTCTTACGCTAAACGCTGAAGGTGAGACAGCAGCGAGCACCCACTGCTGAGTCGATCCAAAAGGAGAGTGTCTTGTGACACGCAAACAGTTTTTATCTTTTCCTATGAGCAGAAAATGGAAAAATGCAAAGCAACACAAAGTCCTCTGTGCTATGTAGTTCTTCTTCTCATCTGAGACAGGTATACCCAGAACTCTCTATGATCCATGGAGCCAGAGCATTAACTCTTTAACTCCCAATGCACTACATGATGTTATGATGTGGAATACCAATACCAAAAATCATAAAACCATGACATATTGTCAAGGAACAGCTCTGTGTTTGACTGTCACGGTCTACTTGCTGATGGATCTGTAAGTGGATGCTCAGCACATCATGCACTGAAATAGAAATCATAATGCACAGAAGAATGAAGTCATTAAAAAAGGCCTTTTTCCACTGTCCTGCACAGAACAGTGAAGAATTCCATTGAAATCCAAGTATGCATTTCTGGTTTTCATCCTGAGAAAAAGATAGCTGTTAGCTTCCACAAGCCAACAGTAGTTGCATTTCATACTTGATACAATGAAAGCATTATCTGAGCTTTTTAATACGACAAAATCTTTCAAAATCTGGACATTCAAGGTTCCGTGTTTTTGTTTTTTTCTCTACAGTACTGAGTTAGGCAGCATCTTCTGTCTTTAGGGTACTACTATAGCAACATCACTCCATCATGTCTTCTAGTTGACACATAAGCTTCAGAGTGCAAATTAGTCTTGCCCTCCCCACCTTGCTCCTTTAAAAGCATCTACAACTGTGAGCTTAATAATTTGCTATTAAAAAAATAAAAAATAAATTAAAAAAATGATTGTCTCATTTTAGATCATCCTGCAGTGAGCACTAGGTGTATGGGCAGTTCTTAACTTGTTACTTCACAATTTAGCCTTTTTAAAGTCTCATACAGAGTTAAACTCACAGAAGTAAAGGAGCTATTTAATAAAAATGTGTGAAGATGCAATCCAATTAGAAAATAAAATTTCACAAAACAAACAAATAAAATCCACCAAAACCACCACCATCACCAAAGAACAAAATTAACCCTCTTTCAGTTTGAATCTGCTTAATAGAGGGTTATGGTAGCAATGAGTTGAAAGGTAACAGCTGAAGCAGAAATTGAAATACTGATAGCTTGGGAACAGCCCCACAGCCAGCTGTTCATGTTCATATATGAAAACATTTCACAGAAACCAGACTCCAGAACCTGCTGTGCACCAACACACTAGTCAGTTGGATAGAAGTCTTTTTATGTTTATCTTGTCTTGCATATTCTTTTTGCTATTTTTCTGTTTTAGGAGCTAAATATTCTCATTCATACTGTAACGAAATATAGCAACTCTTAGTTTCAAATTTTTTTTGAACCTCTATAGCTACTGTCATAATGAAACAGTCTCAACAGATGTGTCTTAAAGTCTTATTTATTTGGGTTCCCATTACTTTCTCCACTAAAGTTATATTGTGCTTATATTCCAAAATGTTGCTATTGTAATATTTCCTACTTTGTGTAAGTAACTATTTTAAACAATTGTATTTTATAGCTTGAAGAGATGTCACAGTATCTTTCAAAGATTTCTATTTATATATGAAAGATCAAGTTCCTTTGTCTCAGTGTTTTGTTCAGGTTTAGAAGATGACATTCCCTTATGAGATACTCACCCTAGCCCTACTCATAGGAAAGGCCAAGACCTCAATCTGTTCAGAAATGGCTTGCTGTTCTATCTTAATAATTTGTAAAATCATAACAAACATGGCCAGCTTCTAATGGCTTCCTTCTTGGAAGGAAACACTGGAATTTTTTTTTCCCAGCATTTCTTGTTTCATAACATACATATTAGAGCCTCTGACAGCCATGGAAAGTCAGGATAACTCTTCTGAAAAGGTGATATTTCTATCACATCATTATTCAAACTCACAAGTTACTGGCATGCTCATAAACAAGAGTTGAGAAAACCTGGACTTTTTTCCCCTCTGTTCTTAGAAGTCCAGAGGTAGCTAATGACTAATTATCCTTTATTTCTTCTGACAGTTTGTTAATACATTATCCCCCGATTTAATTGATTGAGGATTTGGTTGTATATTGCATTCAGTGATTGTAATGGATAAATATTTGTGTGTGGCTTTGGGGTGGTTTGTGTTTGTTTGGGTTGTTTTTTCTTTTTTGTCGTATAATCACAATTGTTCAGCAGTAGAGGGCTTCTTTTCTCAGTTTACTTAATTAATAATTATGCAGAGGGATATCTGTTGCAATGCAATTTTGAGAAAACAAGAGGTCTGGGATATCTGATTTTCTTGCGAGGAGGAAACGTTAATGACGTTGACGAGAATAAGACCACAGGGAGAAAGGTACTGTAAGTGGAGTAAGGGCAATCAGTACTAGCCAGATACACTCTGACTACACAGATGATCTTTTTCTGACTACAGTACATAAAACCTTATGAACAGACACCTCCATGCAACAAGTAGTCAGAGAAAATCTAGCCTAGAGGATTAAAGTGAAGCCATATTTTTTGTGATGAGTAACTGTAAAATTATTGTTTGTTACTTATTACTGAAATAAACCATTTTCCATAGAAACTTGATTGTGTGTTTGCCCTAAATGGCTGTTGTGTTCCTTAAACACGTCAAAGACTTGGAAATTATTTGAATAAGTTAGAGAAGTTGAGACAAGTGGGACAAAAAGGCTTTTATGGCTGCGTGAATTTCCATTTAGTTTATCTTTCCATTGGATTAATTGGTTAAGCTGACAGGCACTGTCTTCTACACCATTTTTTTCTCTTGTGCTTCAAGGAGGTAATGAAAACTTGTAGGTATTCAAATAACTACTTGTAAACTCTTTGTATGCAAAAAGTGGTGTATTTTGATGTCAGAATATTCAACCTACAATTTATGTATATTTTTCCATTGGGTTTTTTTGTTTGTTTCTTTGTTTTCATCGTATGCATTTTCAAGTACTTCTTGAAATGAAAAATAATTAGAATCCTGAATATACAGGGATTTATAATTTCTTAGAGCATGGAATCCAGCCTCTGAATCCTGTATCCACTTCTTCCTCTGGTTATGCAAGTACTGGTAGGGAGAGGTCCTGACAACACGGAATGTTTGGCTTAACTAACCAAGGATTTCCAGAATGTTAACTAACTTCTCCAGAAAACTGTCAGTCACTAATTACCAAAATCCAAATGAAAAGGAGGTTGTCAGCTTCTGGCAAGAAGCATGGTATTAGGATTCTTGGTCTGGGACAATAAACACTTGAATGAGAGGGAGACCTAGTTTTCATACAGATGCAATAAGACTCTATGACTTAAATAATTGCTTATTGTGCTAATACATTCTAATATTAAATGGAACTTTAATCTTGCAGCATATATTTTTCATATATATTTTTCATATAATTTTGGACTAAAATTTTTATTCCGTTCACTGTAAACAATGCTGACGTACATGTGTAGTCCAAACAATAGTTGGGTGTCCAGTGTTTTATTTTTACTTAGTGTGTTTTGGCCCATCTCTTTTACAATATTGTCAATTAGAGTACTCAGGAGGGCAATTCAGGAGTATATCTTGTTCGTTTTTACATATTCCTGAATATGTTTCCTTTCTCTTTCCATTCTTTACATTTAAATAGGAAGACAGCCGCCTTCAGATGATACACAGCTCACTGACAATTACTCTTGCTCCTGTCCTACTTCATGAGAACTTCAGAAGATACTAACTGAGGTATTTATTTGTTCTTTTTATTTTATGTGTTTCTACTTTGCAGGTAGACCAAGAGGAGTAATAGACATGTAAAATAACACAAAAGTTCTGTCCATAAAGAGATATTTTGTGATATTGCCTTCTCAACAGTGTGTGGCAACAGGATAAGGGGAAATGGCCACAAACTGAAGCATAGGAAGTTCTGAACAAATGTGTGTGGGAACTTCTTCACAGTGCAGTGACGGAGCACTGGCACAGGCTGCACAGAGAGGTGGTGGAGTCTCCATCTCTGGAGACTTTCAAGACCTGCCTGGACATCTACCTGTGCAACCTGGGCTAGGGAGCTGCTTTGGCAGGGGGTTGGACTAGATGATCTCTGAAGGACCCTTCCAACTCCTACAACTCTGTGATTCTATGATTCTGTGTGATACAACCTAATCTCTTTCTGTGGCTGAGTGCTGCGTTAGGCTTCTTTTATATAAACTGAGAAATCAAACAACAAATATGCCAAAAGCAAACATATTAAAGTGCAGTAAAAATATTACTTTTGTTTTGGTCATCCATCCAATTTCACGGGGTCCTCATCTTATCTCTAGGAATGCACGAAGAATTTTGCAGAAAATTGCTGCACATAAATACTCAGTCACCTAAGCAATGCCTTTCTTGAACCTTTCAGAAGTATCTGACATTTATAGGTTTCTTCCCCTAATGCTGAAGTGGAATTTCAATTAAGGGAAAGTTTTTGTTTTAACTGAATATACAAATGGTTTTATCCCAGTTTATCTTTAATAAATCCATAAGGTTAAATATATTTATAAATATTTCATTATGAAAAATTTTGTCCTTTATATGAGATACCAATGAATTAATTCTTTTGTACAGAAAAGAATTTCTCGAGTTGTATAACATAAACAGTCTCATAAAAAATTAATGGACACAGAGTTCATAAAAGCAAAAAAGTATCTCATAAGCCTGTAGCCTGCCCCAAATTTATGATCTGCAACTGTTGAATGTCTGATAGGATCTTCATCTCCTAAAGCACGATAACACTGTGAGTGTATAACTAGAGAAAAGGAAGCATTGTGTTTTGGGAAATAAAGTTGTCCAGAAAAATGGATGATGATTGCATAGCATGTGTTTTCTGGACTTCTATTGTGTAAATCTTATAAATGTATACTTCAGTACTTTTGAAATTGCAGACAGTTAACCAGCACAGGTTCTACAGTATCACAGGTTAAGCAGAAAGTCAGTAGGTCACTCTTTGTATAATTGGTCTAATGTAAGCAGTGTGGGACTGGAATTCCTGTTTTTTGCATTGTAAACTCAAAGCTTAAATGACATTGAGGAAAGAAGGTTCATAATTTCCAAGATGGCTCATAATTTCCAAATGATCATTGTAAAACATGTAGTTTATGCAAGAATTTGTCTTGACACTCTTGTTAGTTATGTGCATCTTTTATAAGTACCAAGAACAGATTGACTTTTAGAGAAGGTTAATAATTCTTAATGTAATAATTATGTAAATTTCATGTCCTATTATCATTGTATTATATAATCTAATGTTACCATATGTGTTTCCTTTTTGAAAGAGACATTATGTACCAACCAGTAGATTCTACTTAGAATAACGTGTGTATTAAAATTGTTTATTAAAAAAAGACTAAGTTCTGCTAGATATACACGTGGATGGAGAAAACAGAAGTTTTCTCTGTTATTAATTTTGCTCTTAACAGCTATAGTATTTATGCCCAAGTTCTGTAAAGTGCTTCATATTCTCAGATTTTAATAAAACAGCTGGGATTTGTGATTTCAGGTATAGCAGGTTGTGCCATTTTAGTATGCATTATGCATTGGTTATATCTTACAGTGGGGCAGTTCGTATCTGGAGTCAGCACACAACCATTTTAGCAGTAGAATTGGCCGCTTATGTCACAGATTAAAATTAGCCACGTCTGTACGCCAGAGCAACAGAATGGAATGTAAAACACAGCCAAACATGTGAACAAATTTTCTTCCAGTGATATTTGGCCAGGCCTAAAATATCTTCCACTCCCAGATTTGAAAGTAGTGGAAAAGTTAGTCAGATCTCTCTGGGGAAGAGTCTGATTGTAGTTTATTCAGAAGTTCACATTGTTTCTGAAATCTAAGGTAAGTAACTTCTCTGATTTTATTTTATTTTTTCAGTATTAAAATGATTGTATATTAATATAAAGCTGTTTTTGATTTGATCTTTACTTAGTATATTGAACTTCCCTCCCATCCGATTTTCTGTGCAGTATCCCAGGCTTTTTCTTTCCTCATTTAAGTATTATGTTGCTGCTCATACAATTTGTTTTAGGACTAAAATTTAAGTGGTATTTTTTTATATACAGCTGTATTTTTAGATTATGAATATTAAAATATGGGTTTTTTTGCAGCTAAATGCAATATGAAGTTGCATAGTATAAACTTGCACTTGTGTAATATTAAGAAGCTAACTTTTAGAACTTTTTTAATTTGTGTACAGTATCGTATGAATGTACAAATATGTTAGAATATTACATAAATCTCTGGTTTTCAGTAGTAAATTTCTGATGTTTGTGGCTCTAAGTTTCTCTCAGTTATCTATCATATCCTTAAAGCTCAATTCGGTGAAGAATGGATTGTTTGCTTCTGCTGAACACTTATTTTTTATTTGACAGCCTGACGCTAACATTCCATCTGAGGAACTATTACCAAAATAAGCTGTAACTGACTTGAATCTGAATCTAGCTGACTTGAACAAATAAGGAGTGAACAACTACGTGCATACAGCACTCCTCTTACAATGTGTGGTCTCCTTGGATTAAAATATATATTCTCTTGGATAATTTCACTGCCTGCAATAGAACGACCAGTCAGTGTGTTAATGACTCATTATCAAATGATTTAGTGGAAGATACTTGATGTCTCTGCCAGGTGCTAGCACTGAAAATTTAATCATGCGTCAGAATGAGCACATAAGTTCTTGAACAGGAATGTGATTTGACTGCATCAACACCAGTCACTTATGCTGTGTTTATAGAGATATGGATGGTTTTACCATTCTAATTTAAATACATTCTTGAGGAGGTGATGAATCATGTCTTGCAGTGTCTGCCTCTCTCCACTGTCTGTGCAGGGGACCTAGCTGTTATCTGTGCTTGGTAAGGTGAAATCTGGCCTACATAGATACATTCAGATGAGGAAACTGTATTAACTGTGTGCCACAGAGTCCTGGAAGTTAGCCGTCAGTTAAGATTGTGGTATTTTTGGTGCAAGGCGTATTCAGAATTGGTTCTACCTTGCCTAGACTGAAAGTCTGTTTATCTTCTAAACAAATGTGATATTCACATCTGAAGTGCAGACCTCTTTCCATTCTATTCATTCCCAATGAAAAACAAACCATAAAATTTCTTCGAGTGTAGGAACCACTGCATGGAGTTACATTAAAAATAAAAGAATCTATATTAAGCCCAGAAGGAGCCATTTAAAATCTCTTTTCTAAAATTCTATGGCTTTGCTGAATAACATGCACATTTTTTCCTGCTTGAAAACTCACTGGTGAAAGCAGGCTTTGTATTAGGTTTTAACTGTAATTATAAGGCTCCAGTAATAATTCAAAAATACAATATTCATTCATTCTGTACTAGATTTGTAATTGCATAGATATATAATTTGTAATCATACAGACTGTTGTTAGTGTTGAGGATACTCATGGAGAAATGAACTTAATTATGTGTAAATGGTTTTGAAAGAACAGTTGAAAGGAAAAACTGGATATATTTTGTCATACAAACCCAAGCCTCTATCAAACAGCACAGAAGAATTAACTGATCATACAAATGCCCTCTTCTTTGAATAGTTTCATGAGATTTAATTCTTCCTGTGAAAAGTAGTGCCTTTTGCATGAAATCTCAGGTCCTGATAACTTACGTTTTGTAATTGTTTTAATGACTTGGAATTAAAATAATGTGGCTTTCAAGTAAATTTATTTCTTGTAGTTGATTCTCTTAGATGTTTAATGAGGTGGTTTAGGTTTTTCCTTAACAGAGGCGTTTAGAAAGTAAATAAGAGGTGATAGTCTTCTTACCAATTGCAGTTTCTCAGTGGAGACATTATGGGGCTTTCATCTGTCTTCTGTCTCATTTTCATAAGAATATATAATTTCTGAGACCTCTTTGTCAGTAGAATGGATGGAATTGGCCAAGAACCTCAAAAACTATTCTAAGAAGGATGGAAAGTAATGGGAGACAGACAATTTAGACAGCGACACAGTGTGATCACACATTTTCTTTTATTAAGCCATGATAAAAGTATCATGACAGTTTCAATAGCAAGTTAATTCATTATCTTGGTCACATTTTCAGCTTGGGTAAGATTATTCTCACTATGTAGTTCATCAGTAACTTTGGCTACCTGGGGCAGTCTTCTCGTTAAACCACTTTGTATATCTGCCAAGAGCTGTTCAACAGCTGCTTCATTTCATGCCATAGTTGCTTATGTTTCTGTGGTGGGTGAAGTGCTTCTGCATAAGAAGAGGAGTATAAACTTCAACATTTTTTAAGTGGAGTGTGATATGTGGTAAATGTTGGATGTTACTAGCATTAACTATAATGCAAATGATTCTTACTAAGACGTAAATATTTGTTTATGTGAATGTATGCATATGTACAACTTGATGGTTGGCTATAAGAATCACATACATAATTTTTTAGCATTTATTTTCATATTTTTTATTAATTTTGTGTTTATTTAAACAGTTATAGAGCTGATAGTGCTGTGAATTATAGCTGCTGTTTTGCTTTGTTAACTGATATTAGCCATGTTTATGGAAGATAAGGCCATCTTCCCATAGCCATTTTGAAAACATCTAAAATGCTAGCTATATTAATAACATTAAAATGACACTTTCCATATCAGAAATGCTCGTATACTGACTAAAATATGTCTTTAACTCATAAGAAAATTCAAAATTAGGATTACCTAGGAATAAACTTTGATTTTTGAATTGTTGTGTAAGTGAAGTGTATAAATGGCTAGTTCATAAAAGAAGGAAAGCAAAGGCCACAGAAAAGTAAATTATTTTCTCCTCCTTTGCTTTATCAGAAGATTCCATCTTTTGATAACTTATTGATCTCTTTGTGACTTTATTCAGCATTTCCTTGTCAATTTATCTCCCTATTTTACTGTGTCCATCAATGTATCTCAAGTTTGCTTACTTCACTTTTTCCTTTTATCACTGAGAATCTTCTCAGTATTTAATATACTGTACTTAAAATATATTGTGGAGACTTTATTAAATGTTTGATTTCATATTTTGATACTTCACAACTGAAAATAAATGAGAACATTTACAAGACAATTTTCTCATCTTGAAATAGATTTGAACACTAGGAGATGATTTGAAGTCTCTGGGGAATTTTATTCAGCTTTCTCTTTTTGATTCAAGCAGTATGGACTTTCAGAGCAGCCCTTGTACAAGGCGAAGTTCATGTTCAGAGAAGGGCAATGAAGCTGTGGAAGGTCTGGAACATGCATTATGGAGAAAGGCTGAGGGAACTTGATTGTTCAGTCTGGAAAAGAGGAGCTTCAGAGATCTTATTGTGCACTACAACTGACTGAAAGGAGGGTGTGGTAAGGTGGAGATCTACCTCTGCTCCCAGGTAACAGAGATAGAACGAGAGGCAATGGCCTCAAGTTGCACCAGGGAAGGTTTAGTTTGGATATTTGGAAAAATTTATTCTCCAAAAGAGTGGTGAAGCACTGGAACCGGCTTCCCAGGGAGGTGGTGGAGTCATGGTCCTTGGAGGTGTTCAAGAAATATGGAGATGTGGCACTGAGGGACATGGTTTAGTGGACATGGTAGTGATGGGCTGATGGTTGGATTAGATGATCTTAGTGACAACCTTAACGATTCTGTTGCTCAATGTTTATGGTCCAAATTGTAAATAAAACTGTAATGGATGCATACGTAGCAGTTATTAGAGCTTCCTGATAAAATATTCCAAGTTTTCTTATCTTCTGGGTTGCCCCTCTAGTAAAATCTCAGACTACAAAAAATGATGGGCATATTAGGCAATATTATCAGTAACTAATCAGCAGATAAGCTGTCAAATCTGAGTTTATAATAACAAGTTATACACAAGTTCTGTGGATGTTTTTTCCCTCATAAGTCCAAAAAATTACATTAGAAACAAGAGATATGGTTCCTGGAGATCACAATGTTCTTGTTCTTTGACCTTACCAAAAATTGTTTTCTATTTTCTCAAACTAGGATCTTTAAAATGCAGAAATATGCAAAATACAAATCATGTTGTTCACATTGCACTAGATCACATTTGATCTAGTGGTGTAAGTCATTTAATGTAAACTTAGGCTTTATTATTAACTAACTGCTTATTTCTGTTTCTATTAAAATACTTTATATTAATAATCAACTCAGATTTGAATGCATAGATATTGAAAGAGAGATCTTGTTCTCATTATGTTTTGGAATACACACATACTTTACATGCAATTCTAGCTTTTGTTTATTTATTATTCATTTATTAGTACAGCTAATGGAAAGATTAGCTATGTGTTTTGTAACTTTTGCACCTTTCCCATTAGTTTTAATCACAGTTGCTGAAGAAACATAGAGTCAGTTCCTGCCTAAACATTTGAAGTCAACATTGCCTAAAAAGGCCTCTGCAGTACGTTTTGATGATTTCCTTATTTGTCTAATACACATTTAAATGAATCTGTTTTCTCCTGTGTAAATAAAAATGAGTAGTAATGCTGTCATGTTGAGGACTGCAGTGCAAAAGCAGCACATCAGTTTGTGTTCTCTGATGCAAAAAATTCATCAGAAAAGGAGAGACAGTTAAAATATGTCACAAGGTAGGAACTCATCTTGCTTACTTCACTGGTGAAAAGGAAAGTGAATTTCAAATTTGCAGTTTAGTTACGTGTCTTTTCAAAAAAGGCACATTTAAGACTTTCTAGAGTAAACACCAAGTAATTCTTTTGGACTTTTGAAATCCTATCTAATGAATCACTTAAATTAGGAAGAGGAGACATGAAGGCTCATTTTTATCTCTAGTCACTGCATCTAGTTGCATTGTTGTTTTCTTTGAAATCTTTTCACCTCACTATTCAAAAAAGTCTCACAGAAGAGAATTATTTCTCCATTTAATATGTGTAATTATTTAACAGGGCTAAATTCACAACTTTTCAAGGTTCTCAGCCAACAGTGGACTGCACTGGAGAATGGAGTTACCTGTGTTTGTATCTGTTTTGTGATTGTACTTAGGTATACTGTATGAACTGGAAGTATGCCTTTAAAGAGAAAGCAGCATTCTTCCTGGAAGTAGTTAGTACTTTTAAAAAAGTATAAGCAAACACAGGAAAAAGAGAAAAGGTCGCACCAATTCATATGCTTTTATGTATTTAAATAGAGTTGTTTCTTTATGCAGTCACAGACAGTGCCTTTTTTATATCAAAGAGGACATGAAATACTTTTCCTGAGAACAACATTAAAGATAACGTTAAAGGACTTTTCCTGAAAGCTCTGCACCCTGTAAAGCATAAGTTATAATGAGAACAGTATTTCTTCAAGACACGTTTTGGCTTTGATGGTGATTATTGTATCACAGAAAGAATCACACACCTAGAAAATAAAAACGTGATTTTTTTTTAAGATTTTTTTTTTAAGTTTCTAAAAGTTTGTTTGGTAGAGATGCTCCTGAGAGGATGACAGCAGACATTCTTTAAAAATTTGTCTCCAACAGTAGGACTGCTTTCATTTTCTTCACATTTGTAAAGAACTTCCAGCCTTTCAGGATATTCAGAAACTTTAGCCAAGATCTCCACATTCCTTTCCCAGCCCTGGACCCCAGGCATTGAGTTTGCTTGATGATTCTGGTGCATCTATCCCACTTTATTCATATATAACTAACCCAAAAAAGGATAACAGATGCCTGAAAAAAAGATGACTCTATGTAAAAATGCTTGTGCCTACCAGTCCTTTAAGATTCCTGGTGGTGTTTCCATTAAAGGAAAATTGAAAGCCCCAAAACAATTCTTGTTTTCATGTGATAGTTTTTGTCCCTAATAAATAAAAATATGTTGTACAAGAAAAATTTACCTTCACTGCAACTGAGAGTAATAAGCAACAAATCTTGTTTGTACAGTTTAACTTTAGATGGGATGCATCCATGCATCCATTTTGTCAGATATGCAAATAAGCTTCTTAATTTTAGTAATACCCAAATACACGCAAGCCACTCTAAAGAGGACAGAATTCTAATTAGTCACCCATGTCAAGAGTAAGTTTAAACTTCTAGAGGTACTATGGGCTCATTCCATTGTCGCTTAAAATCACGTAGTCTTGCTTAAAGAACAAATGTAATTTCTTAAAAATAAGTATTTTCTGTAGTTGCTGTAGGTTTCAAGACTTACTAATGATACTATAAACACAACTGCATGGGATTTCTTTCTGGAGGACAGCAGAGATTTGGTAAGTGATAAGTGAGAATACAGAAATAATCCCATAGAGCTGTCTGGAAATGAATGGCAGACTTGCATTTCCTTATTTTTGTGTCTGTCTCTTTCTTCCAGGTCTGAATGTAGTGCTTTTGTAGGTGCAACAAATTGTGGTGTGAAAAATATGGTACGGAGAGTAAGAATTTTAATGTCATGAAACGTCTGAAATGTCAAATTGCTTGCCAGGCTACACAGCCTGATGAACTACCACATCTCACACAACAGTCCACTTCCTCTGGACTGTCACAGAGTGATAAAACTTTTCCAGTTTTAGATGATTGATTATTCCCTTTTACAGAGTCAGGAACATTTTTCTGAGGAGTAGTTTTATTACAGTGAAACAGATGGCATTCTTGTTCGCCACTCAGGGCTTTCATAATCTTGGTAATATCCTCAAAAGAAAGTTAGTGAGATGTCCATTGAATTTATTCTATATAGGGGAACAATTGCTGCCTACTGTTTTGGAACTTCTTACTATTCAATTCAATGTATTTAATTAAGACCACTTAAATGTTATCACAAGCTCTTGTTAACACAAACCAATGAGGGAGAAATAATTTCTGAAGTGGACAATAAGGACTATATTCACTTGTCCATAGCTGAATTTCATCTTTATTTGTTTGGAGTAAGCCACGTATGTGCTAGCAAAGGCTAATCCTCAGCTTTGAAGGCAAATGGCATGACACAGCTTGAATCTGTGCAACTAATTTTCATCTGCAGAAAAATACTGTGCTCTTTTGGGAGCCCTCATCTGTACTGTTCCCATCAAGTGGTCAGAAAGTCAGCCTGGCTGTGCCTGGTAGGGTGCCAGACAGCAAAGGCTGAGCCATTCCAGGAGTCCTTGCTGTCAGCTAAACCTACTGATATCCACAGTGCATCCCTTAACCCTGGCAGGTTTACTATTCTAGATGAAAGGTTGGGGAATTCGTAGCACAAAAAATGTCAGCAAATGGATGACAACATGCACCAATGCAAGTATGCATTTTATACTCTGTGAAAATCTGTCTGAACTTTCTTTGAACCCATAAGATCACAGTTCAGTATACATGAGAGAAATGTTTCAGCAAGTCTTGCATGTTCTGCTCACAGAGGTGAAGCACAATTTTCCCTGCGATAGGTTTGGGTCTGGAAGTGGAGATGAGAGCTGGGTCCTTTCACCCGTAAGAATCTATGCTCTCAGTGAGATGCTTTCCTATACCTCTGCTGGTGTCTGTAGGGAGATGGAGGAAGACTTGATTTAAAAGTTGAGGGAGCAAAAACCAAACAAGGAGAGGAAAGATATATGTAAAGACAGGCTACTCAAAGAAGCAAAGACTGATTTTGTTCATCCAAGAGTATTGGATCTAGGAGAAAGTCTAGGGAACTCTATGACATACCTTTGCTCCATACACGCTTCCATGTCAGGCACCATTTTGTCAGACTGGCCCTCTGCTGCCATCTGTCACACAGCAACAAAATGTAACAGAAAATTTATGGGAAGTTTCAACCTCTACTGCCATACCACCACCATCTGCTTCTGATGTCATGGGCCAGCATCATACAATTCCAGTAATGGCAGCAACAGTGTGCTACCTTCACTGGTGCAGATTTTTACTAGCACCACGTGCAGACTTGAGTTTGAATGATTTAAATTGGATGCTTGGGATATGTCAGATGTCATAAGAACATAAATTAGATACTACAGATTGCAAGACTCACATTTTTTTCTGATAATTAACACAGTTGTTTGATTTTACGTATCTGAAGTTACAGAAAATTCTAGAATTCATTATCTCATTCAGAATGTTGTCCACCAAGTTACTTGCACACTAATCTAAGAATTCTATGCCAGACTTTTCCAGTGAGTTACCCTAATAAGGACTGAACAGAAAGGCCTTATCTGCATTGTGTAGTGTGTGCATGTCTATTCTGAATAAAAGAATAATTTAGCTGTCACTGACTAAAATAACTGAAATCCTAGTGAACAAAAACGACCTCAGCAACATTACAGTAAAAGTTCGGTAATTTTGCCAGCCATCTCCTGTCTGTTCTCTTCTTGGTGTGTCAGCTAATACCCAGCTCACAGTGTAAAGCTGTATTACTTACAAAGAATAACACCCCAGAGGGCCTGAAGAAAAGCTTTGTGATACCTGGAAAGATCAAATGATCAGAATAAGAGAGCATGCAGTATTCAGTTCTCAGTGTAATTTATAATCCTGTGAGGACTATCATTTTGTTATTTATAGATGGAAAATGTATGAAATCCTCAAGTCATCCTTGTACTTTTAATTTTGTTATTTCCTTTTTCATGAGAAAGCCATTTACGCAGTAGACTAAATGTGCACTGTTCTTATTTACCATAAAGACAAGATTTTTATTAACTTCTAAGAAGAGGAAGAAGCAAGCTTCTGCCAGCCTCAGTGGCTGCCTGAGTGTTGTTTTTCTTAAGGACATGTTAGCTCTTTGTATTCCTTGCCTTTTTCTTTTCATCTGTCTGTCTTGAGATAGGTGCTGCAGAACTTAAATTCATCATTTAGACTTGTCTGTTCCTCTTAGCATCAGGGTTGGATTTAACTGTGGTGTTACTTGTTCTTTCAGTTCATTTAGGTGGGTTTTTTCATTGTTTATTTTGTAAGTTATCTCAGAATACCTTGTTTATTGATTAAGAAGATTTTATTACTGGAGGATTTTTAATAGTCTATAATGTATTATTTATCATTCAAGAATACAACTCATGTTTTAATTACAGAAGAAAGGATTTTTACTGCTACCAAGAAAGTGTGTTTTTTTTTAATAGTAACTTTTTCTGCATTCATATTTAATTCTCATTTCCTCTCATTCTTATTTTCCTTTATCCATGAGAAAAAGGAATGAAAAAGGGATGCATAATCTTCCTTCTTTGATTCACTCTTGTATTTGTCAGGCATTGCTGAGGTGCAGAACCCTACAAGTACTGTCATCAAAAACAGCAAATGTAAGTGAATTGCTGTGTTTTATTTTCAAGCCAGTATTCCTGAGGTATATCTCCGCAATAAAGGAATATCTCCACTGTGCTTCAGGCTTCTCAGCAAAAGTAGTGGGAGTTGCCTTTTTCCTCTTATATTGTAAGCTGTGAAGCATGCTCCTCTCACTGTACTTCCTTATCCTTCAGCAGAATTCTTAAGTAGTAATTAGACTTTTTTCCCTTCTTGACTTGTTCATCATTTTCAGTAACATATATAGGAAAGGGATTTGGGACGGAATGGCAGTGCACCAAGAGAGGGGATGGAGGATGAATGTTATGGCATTGAAATTGACAATGTTTATGTGCTCATCACTAATAGTCTTTGGATGACTTCTGAACCCAAGATATGAGGCTTTTGTGGCTGGGAGATCTAAAAGCAGTTTCAAGTTTGGGAGTTCACTGGAATTAATTTGCAGTTGAAGTACTGTTGTATTCTGAGCTAAGCTTTTTAGGATCTGGGCTTGAGTGTGATCCTCAATTTGTCTCCCACTGTACAGGACAGCTGTAATTCTCATCAGTTTTTCATATACTAAGCAAAGATTAGTATTTTTATATAAATATAATAATTTCCATTTTCTAAAATTTGCTCCATTTATGACATCTAGCTTGACGTTTTCAGGTAGATGACCAATGAACTTATTTCCTTAAAATAGAATCATAGAATGACTTGAGTTGAAAAGGCCCTCAAAGGTCATCTAGTTTCAACTCCCTTGCTGTGGGCTAACTACTGGAGCAGGCTGCCCCAAGCCATATCCAGCCCTGCCTTGAATGCCTCCAGGGATGAGGCATCCACAACCTCTCTTGTCAGCCTATTCCAGTGCATTACCACCCTCTGAGTGAGTAACTTCCTCATAACATGTAACCTAAATCTCTTCTGTCTTAGTTTAAAACCATTCCCCCTTGTCCTATCAACCTGTATGAACAGTCAGTTTCAAACTACTAAAATAAATCATGGAGTGGACAACAAGTTGTAAAAGAGTGTATATTTATGGAATCTGCACAGGTGGAGAATTCCCAACAGTGAGACAGTGCCAGCATGTAAGCATCTTCATCAAGCGTGTGTAGATCTCTGGTTTCCCCACACCTTCGTTTAAGAGGAAGGGAAGGTTACACTAAGAAGCCCTGAAAGGCTTAACACCTATTACTGAGACCACAGTCTCCTCTGCAATGTTTCTGCATGCTTATCGGTTACTGAGAGCTGGAGTGACTTAATCCTCTTCCAGATCAATTTGCAAGACAGCATAAGAAACTTTAAGTAGTTTCCTCTTAGGACTGGAGAAAGAGTGCTGTGATGGAAGTTCTGCAGATGCTGTCTTAGGTAACCTGTTCATTTTTCTAACTTCTTAACATCCTAGACGGTTGTTACTAAAGTAAATTCACAGAAATAAGTTGCCTCCCTACTTTGGCAAGCATGTTATCAAAGATGTTTAACTAAGCTGCATCTTGGAATAGACAACAGACTTCATTATGATAGTCCTGAAGTGCATTAGTACGTTGGGAGAGTTGTAGGAATTTTATCATCTTAAAAAAAAATTAAATTGTTATATTAAACTGGAAATCACCACTTTCTCTTCCACATATGTTAGCAACATTTGAGTGAAACTTCCTGCTCACACAGGAAATGCAGTGTATTTATGTGCTAGAGGCAGAACATCTCATTAAGCATAAAATCTTTGTTAAGTGAGTAGTAGTAGTAAAATGTTCTTCTGTGACTGCAACAGAATCACATTTTAAACTAGCTCCATAATAGCTAGTTAATTTATCATTTTGTTCTTCTTTTCTTACCAAAAACAACTGCTGCTGTTAGATTGCAGATATATTGCTGTATGGAAGAAGGTAAAGCATTTCATGACTGTGAATGTATCCATAGCACCAGTAATTCCAGCACTGTATGCAAGACTGGGAAGTGTTCAGCAAGTAACCTGGAGGCGAGCTGACAACCTATATAATAATTTGTATGTTCTATCTCTAAGAAATCTTACTTTATGTGTTCGTCTGATAGGTAAAGGAAGGCAGTAGTGTTTTGTGGAAAACTGCTGATTCAGTCAGCTAGACCTAGGAGAATGTGCAAGTCTATGACCTTGAAAATGAGGAAAAGACTGAATTTACTGAGTCTAGAAAGCTAGCTAATAGGTTCTTGGAGCAAAGTTTAGACTAAGAAATGGATAATTGAAGACCAGGACTTCCATGGTAATGATCTTTTAAATATTTTTACTCCTCTGTGCAAGGCCATGCAGAAAGAACATGATTAAGGCAGAATAGAAAGTACGAGTAATGGGAATGGCATATTCATTTTAACAGAAATGGAACCAGGTGTATGATGCTTAAAAAAGGTTAGAGCTTTTTAAACAAGATTGAGGGAACGCTGAAAAATGCAGAGGAGCACATTTTGGTGAGATATGAAGAAGGAAGTCATAAAAACCACATATCCTCATCTATAGAATAAAACATAAGCTGTCAGTATGAAATTATGTAAAAGAATGGGAAATAAGGGAAAACTTATACATGTTTCTGTAGCTTCAAAATAAGATAAAATAATTAAAATGCATTGCTTTAAGGAAGCTAAGAAACTAAATGAACTTTAATGTCATATTAAAAATGTAACTGAAAGAAAAATATCAGTGGGTAACACTGAGATAAAAGCATATGGGAAACACAGAATGGGACATGCAAATGGTAACATTCACAGAAGTTTGCTGTAACACAGATTGATGAAGCAATTATATTAATTAGATTGATTCTTCATTCACTGAATTGTGCAAGCTGAATATAATAAAATTATATCATTAGTAATATGAATATAATATTCATATTGTGTCATTGTTTGACGTGGTAATATGATTATTATTAATATTAATTAATCATTTATTAATTAATAGATAAAAACTGAATAATAATTTTAAAGACTGCATTGCCAATGACCTTACTAGGGTTTGCTGTAGTAGATCAGAAAAAATATGAGAACAAAAAATTTTTTTCTTTTACATCCATGGTATAAATGCCGTAATTAGGTCCAGTAATCAGACTACAGTTTCCAGTCCCATCACTGACTGTTTTCAGAAGCAGTGTCTCAAGATGCAGTCATTTCATGACTTAATTCTGATCAGTGCAGAGAGTTTCTTTCATATTGTTGTCAAGAGGTGTATTGTAATAACAGCAATATTAGAGCAGATACCTTTGATGATGCAGCCAGAGCCAACGAATCATAACCATTGTTCTTAACTTTAAAAAGGGACATTACATAAAGAGGAAGCAGTCTGTTAAAAGGAAACAAAATTTTGTGTAGTGATTATTCCAAAATACTGTGTTGGATTCTCATGGTAATTACATGCTAAAAAAATGTTTGGATGGACCAAGAGGGTAAACCAGAATAGCTAAGTGTAATTGCAAGAGAAGTTATTAGAAGTAATAACACATTAGTTGTATCACACAGGGAAAACAATGATAAAAACTCCATTAGGTTAAATGAAAAACACTGTAGAGGAGTCCAAACAGTGTTTTAGAACTTGAAACAAACATCTTTTTCTTAAATTACATCTGACTAGTCTTGCTTGGTCATCAGATTCTGAATGAAATATCACAACAATGTTTTTTTCATTTGTTTTTTTTTATTTAATGAATGTTTGGAGACTATGTTAAGGGAGGAAAAAATAAATCAAATGGAAAAATGAAAACATTTTAGGAACATTTTTACTGTGAGATTGAAAAGAACACGGATATTCAACAAATAATAATTTTTAACATAGCCCATCATCCTGTGCTGTCAGTGACTCCCTTTCATCTGTTACAGCAATATAAAGCTGTTAATTGTAACTGTCTGAAGATTATTACGTATATTTTCGCTGCAAGGTGTGCAAACAGTTAACTGTGCCACATGAATTTCTCTGCCCTCTTCCACAAATTATGCAGCAGGGATCCAGCTCTTTTAAGCTGATGACATTAGTTTACAATTGAAACTAAGATACCATATAATACTACATATGTATAACCACAGCAAATAGCAGCCAGGTAAAATTAAAGATATGATGTTGGAATGAGAGAAGTTTGAAAGGAATTTTCATCTGCTCATGGGATTTTGAGTTTTCCTGTCTGTCTGAAACTGAACTGGAAGTATTTCCGTATATGTTCCAAAGGTTCCTGGTCGCTTCTACTTTTTCTATCAACATCAGGTTTTTCCTCTGTTTGGAAAATGCTATGGCAGTGCTAAGCTATTTCTATTGCTTCATCAGTGAACTCTTCTGTCCCCACAAAGGCAGTAGGCATTCCTTCTATTGCATGCCTGAATACCACGAAATTGTGAAGTCAGTCTAGACGTACTTCTGATGTTCATACTAAATAATACTAAATAACAATACACATCTAGCTTGATGTGTTATATAAAAGCTTTAATCAAGATAATGTTCCATGGAGATACTGTATGCAGACTGTAAAATAGTTCTTACATGCCTGAGTGGGCATGTGGTTTTATTTCACTTTACAATTTATAATGACAAAACAATTTAGGGAAGGTTAAAATGATTCAAATGGTCATTCTACTATTTTAG
The DNA here is from genome assembly GCA_023055505.1 of Callipepla californica brunnescens. NCBI lineage: Eukaryota > Metazoa > Chordata > Aves > Galliformes > Odontophoridae > Callipepla > Callipepla californica. The sequence goes on along the minus strand of JALIRH010000001.1, from coordinate 106,698,396 downwards.
TTTTGCACTCTGTCCCCTCTTTGAGTCTCATATAGTCTTCTTGCACGTAAATAAATAAGCTTTATGTAAAGAGAGAAGAAGCTCCAGTGACTGAGGTTTTTTCAAAAGAACATGTATAGTTTTAGCATCAGTGGTGTAAATTTGTTCACGAGTCTTCCTCAGTTCTTAACTCTGACTTGAAAATGAATTCCGAGTGATAAGCTTTTCATCTCATTGGTGAAAGTCTACGTGTAGTTACAAACAGTCCAAAGATATAAAATGCTGATAATTGTATAATTATTGGTAGAATTAGTTGTTCATTGCTACTGAAGTAGTTTTATATTTCAAATTTTGTTTTCCAGTTGCTCACTATTATTGGTTGCTGAATGACAGAATGATGAAGTACTTTATTAGTACAGATTATAGAATGGTAGAATGATTTGGGTTGGAAGGGACATTAGAGATCATCTAGTTCCAACCTCCCTGCTATAGGCAGAGACACCTCCCACTAGACCAGGCTGCTGAAAACCTCATCCTGACTGGTCCTGAACACCTCCAGCGAGGGGGCAGCCGTAGTCTTGCTTGGCAACCGGTTCTGGTGTCTCTCCACACTCACAGTGAAGAGTTTCTTCCTAATATAAGTAGTCTAAATCTACACTCTACCAGTTTAAAGCCATTGCCACTTGTCCTTTCACAACATGCTTTTATAAAAAGCCCCTCCCCAGCTTTCTTGTAGGTCCCATTTAGGTACTGGAAGGCCACTATAAGGTCCTCTGAAGCCTTTTTTTCATGCTGAAGAGCCCTAGCTCTCAGCCTGTCCTCACAGGGAAGGTACTTCAGCCTTCTGATCATCTTTGTGGCCCTCCTCTGGACCTGCTCAGACAGCTTCATGTTCTTGTGCTGAAGGCAGCAGAACGTGACTCAGTACTTCAGGCAGGGTCCTATGAGAGCAGAGTAGAGGGGCAGGATTTTTTTTTTTTTTGGTGAAAACAGATTTTTACTTTTTTTTCCAATAAAAAAAACAAATAACAAAAAAAAAAAAAAACACTGGGATTTCTTATTTCAATTAAAATAGTATTTTATCTACAATAATCACTACACATAACTAATTCCTGAAAATAACCTGATTAGCTCATGCTTGCTCTCCCAAGCAGCCTTACTGTTAAGTTTGCAAATTCAAAACACTGTCTTCCTTAAATATTCCAGAGCTAGCAGAATAGCTTTTGAACATGATGCCCAAAGTGACCTAAAGGCAATGGTAACATTAGTGATGGACAGTTTTTCAATATCTAGACATTAATATTAAAAAACCTGGATTCCTGGGCCTTTGAATCATGGAAATCACAGAGGCTATTCTCCAAATCTAGCTTTATAAAAAAAATGGAATAGATGTTCTTTCGTGGCTACACATTTCCAGAAGGCAGTTTTAGTATCACAGTGTATTGAATATGCAGCTATTTCATCAGCAGCTTACATGTGTGTTCCCACAGGAATAAATGTTGTATGCAACATGCAACATTTTCAAATAACAGACTTCACCAGACAGCTAGGAGATCCCCCATCTAGGGCTTTTCCTTTTAGTTCAGCTTCTTAAAACAGCTCCAGGCTATAAAGGGATTTGGCTTTGATTTTTCCATACAAATCTAAGATTATTCTATGTAATTTCATCTCTTGAAAACCAGTAATACTATCATCCATTACAAAACTCAGTGATGTTGATTCCCCTGGAAAAGGAAATCCAACAGTATAAATTGTTATAGGATTTCACCTTTAATTGCTGTTTACTTGGTCAATAATTCTCTTAGAAATCATGGGATGTTATATTAATTAGAAAAATTGACCATTGCTGGGCGAGCTCTATCCATTTGATAGAACCAAAGCAACTTCCAGCAGTACTAATGCTCAGGAACAATAGAACCATTTTCTGTCAAGAAAAAATAATTTGTGCAGGGACCAAAACTGCACGGGGAGATGTCCCCTGTGGAATTTCTGAAGGGCTGAAAGCAATCACAAAACTCATAGTTTTTTTGGTGAAATGCATAATGGATTTTAACCTTGCCTCATTAAACAGCAGTACATAATAGATTATGTATAAAACCCTCTACTCACACAATACACATTTTATGACAGAGTGAAAACAGAATTGAGGAAAACAGGAATCAAAAGAGTCCTAACTTCTTGTTAAATTAAATGCTTCTGGAAATCATTCCTGTTGCAATTAATTTGACCAAATGCTTACATCCAAACTGCGTAGGTGTTACTTGATGAGTAAGTCATCCCAGACACTCTATTTCTCTTTTTATGCAGAAAAGTTAATCACATTTCATGTGCAGTTCATTGCATGTCTAAAATACACATCTAAAATAATTCAGATAAATAATTCCTAGCAGAGGTGGATTTATCTCATTGACCATAAAGAGTCCGAATTGACTGGCTCAGATACTGAAGTATGAATTGTTGGTTTTTCACGGTGAGATGAATCTCAACCTCAGAGACCACTGTGGCGAGACAGACATAAGAATATGAAGATTTGAGAATTAATTAATTCTTTATCAAATGATGTTTCTGCCGAGAAATTTATCTTGAGGATGTAGGGAACAGCCACCCAAGGAAATGCTTAGGTGCTCTTCTTAAAGACTTCTTGGAAGCTCAGCTAACTCCATGAGATTTTGCAGTTTCTGAAGAAAGATCCCTTTTCCTACAGCCATAACCCTTTAAGTATTCTTAGAAGATGATTTTTTTTTCTCCTCTAAACAGTAAGCAGTCTGTTTTGTGAAGGGAATTTCTGTTATACAGAATTGCTGTAGCTGTCATCCATCTTGTTTCTTGTTACACTGACATTTACCTTGTGTGTGTACTATAGAAAACATTATAACTCAGAAGATTCTCAATGTTAGGGTACTAGGCAGTTGTGTTCTACTATATCTGAGAAAAAAAATGCAAGTTATTTCTCCAAGTATATCTGTTTCTGTCAGAAGTTAGCAGCTGGTACATCCTATGCTGCAAGTTACAGTTTTCAAGAGTGATCTACATGATTGCAAAGGAAAAAAGGTTTTTCTAAGTATTCTGTGAAGTCTATCATACGTGTAATAGTCTAGTCCCAGTTTGTCTCAGTTGGCAGAGAATGGTAAATTAGAATTAAAATAGAAACCTACTTCTGTGTTAGTGACTTGATTTGCTATGTAGCACTTAGTTGGACAACAGCAAAAAAGTAGTAACTCATATATAAGCAGCATCTTGTCATCAGTACTAGGTGCTTGAAGAGCGCACAGAACAGGAAAATATAGTCTGGTAGTTTTAAACAAATGTAGTTCACACTGAATATTAATGCCATCTTGTAAATCTGCATTGTTTTGCAGTAAAGTTAGGATAAGTTATTTCAAACTTGTTATTCTCCACGTCATTATACCATCTTATACCAGTATTTTCCAGGGAAAAAGATATTTACCTGGACGGTATCATGAGCAACAGGGACTGATAACAGCAGCATAATAATGAGACCATTGCTTTAGCATAGTTACATTATGAACTGCTGATGATCGAGTCTCATTTTTATTATGAGTAAACAACAGATTACAACTTTTGAAATATTTTTGAATGTAAACACAGAAATAAGATGAATGCTGCATATGTGCAAACAGTCCGTAGGATTCTGTTTACTTGTAAACTTATTTTCTCTGTTTTGTAGCTTGATAGGAAGCTATAGAAACAAAAAAGACATATTTCTAAAGATGGGGATCGGTATTAAGAGCTACGTGCTTATCACAGACACAGGATAGCTCTGCAGGAGACCTGAAGGAACCTTTTCTGTGACTTAGAGTAATTCAGCAGCAGAACAAGGATGTAATTTAATCAAGTTTTGAAAATGGTGTGTGCAGAGCTCTGATCTAATTCCCAGGAGTAAGTTCTGAATTGAGAGGAGATATCGTGTGGAACGTATCTGAAGGCTCTCTCATCTTGGAGCATTACGCTGTAGAAAAGTTGACTGCTTTTTGATGCACAATGTCTGTGGATATACCTAGTTCATAGGAAGTACTTAAAACGCCTGTTTTCTTTTTTATATCCATGGTTGTTTGTTTTGGGTTTTTTTGTTTGTTTTGTTTTTTTCCTTCATTTTATAGCAGTGGAAATGAGACAGATGTTACCCATTGCTGTTCTTGATAAGCAGCTCCAGTTGCTGAGATTTTGTTCTTGCGTCTGTCATGCAAGTTTTAATGAATGTTTTGATGATGATCTTGGTGATCTCTGTGCTGGAGAGGTGAAAGTTAGTGAATATCCACATGTTGTATAGAGGTACAGTCTGTTAAGATTTCTTTAAATTCAAAAAATACTTATTTAGGACCTGTAATATAAAGTGGAAGTTGTATAAATACTGTAAGTAATGTTTTTACTGATAGAGTGTTTACTGCGTGAATACCTGATAAATTAAGAAATCATTATATCTTTTGTATTGCAACAAACTATTTTGTTTCTTTACACATAGATTCTGAATTCTGTCATTCCAGTGTTACACAGCTAAGTTTTGCAACAGAAAGAATGCTTTTTTTCTTTTCACCGACTAGAGAAAAGAATATGTAGCAGCGTTTTCAAACCTGTACTTGGCAAGGCACCTCTACCAAGTCTAGCAATGTTCTCATAGTGCAATAATTTTGTTCTTTGTGTTGTAGATATGGTCCTATTAAAATTTTTGTGCAGGAAGAATGAGACTTATGAAAAATTGGAGGAAATTGTTAACATGCTGTACAGGATAAAATAAACCTGAGCCTCTTGAAAATAATTGATACAGTTTGTGGTATTGAAGCATTACATTGACAATACCAAAAAATTATAACTGTAATTTGAATGGGATATGTTGAAAATACTTCGCACATAAAATCATGAGTTTATACTAACTTGCTAGTATGGTAAAATTTATATTTTCCTTGTTTTTTATGTACATATGCTGAATTTAACTAAAATAACTAAACAGTCTCTTTTTGCTTTTTTTTACATAGCAGATGGTACGTGAACAATACACTACAACAACACCAGGCACTAGCCTAGAGAGGCCAAAGAATGAATATGTCTACAAAATTGGAATTTATGGTTGGAGAAAGCGTTGCCTCTACCTGTTTGTTCTTCTCCTGCTAATCATCCTAGTTGTGAATTTTTCTTTGACAATTTGGATCCTTAAAGTGATGTGGTTTTCTCCAGTAAGTGTCCTTATTAATTTTCTATTTTTTCTATATTCTATTCTTTTTCCTGTCTCACCTTTCCCCTTATTTCACATGTACATCAGCTACTCTGTGTGCAGTAGATGGTTCTTCTTCCTTCCCAACTGTAATTTGTACTTTGGCTGATACGTAGATATAAATATGTACTTTTGTTCTATCCTTGAGCATTCATATCTGTAATTTCTGTATTGGTAATAACCTTTTAAATTACTGAGGCTCTTGGTAACTTTTACTGAAGTGGATTCTAACCACTGTGAAGTAGAAAGTATTTTACTGTTGTCTCACAGTCTCTGTTTAGTTTATGCTTTATAAATACACGTGCTGTGATTTTTTTCTCATACACTGGAATTCACTAGTGTTAGAAGATTGCTAGTAGTTGCTGTTTTTTTCTCAGTTTCCTTCTCCTATTTATCACCATCCAACATTTAACAATTTATTTGACCAATTAATTAAAGCTCAGAGGTAATTACTATTACTTCATCCCTGAGGCTGAGCAGATGTATTATTCAGGAACAAATGTAATAATTTTCCACTGTCATACATATTTTAATATTTATAATGTAATTTTATGTGTAGTTGATTGAAGGGTAACTTACAGAAGTCTGCAAGTTGTAGCTTTAGTCAGAATGCAATAAAATGCATCAGTGAATATTGAAGCTGAGTTAATTTGTTCCTAACATGCAGTAGTGATGCACAGATGATATGAATAGACTTGTTACAAGAAAAACAATAATAGTAAATCCTTACCGCTCTGCCCCTGCCATTGAAGAAAGAGTGCTGTGAAGAAAATTCCCCTTTTCTATCATTATTACACCTCTGTCACTAAATGAAAGGCATTTTATTTTCTTAGAAGCATTTCTATACTCCACAGTTCTCCTACTATAAAGAAAGTAGGTTAATTTTAAGTGCTACTTACAGATGCATTATTGCTGCTTGAACTCCCCTGTAGTTTCTACCTCCACATAAATTCTTTTCAGCACTGTTACTGCCATACAGATTACAGTGTGGAACATCTTAGATCACATATAATTTTTCTGTTAGGCAGTTCATATGGAAGATAAGCACTTAGTGCCTGCACATCATGAATCACAAAGAACATGAATAATTGTTTAAATAGTTTCTGTGTGGCTAAGATTTATATTTTTAAGCAGTTTTTAGTTTCTGTTGCTTTGGATTCTCTGTCTGAAACTGCGTATTCTCTAGCATAGTCAAGACTAACAGAATAGCATCAGAAACTCCACTTTCAGAGCCACTATTCCCTACCAGTTACCTGTGGAGAAGGCACCAAATGTGTCCAACTCCTGAATGCCGTTATGCCATGGCAATAACAAGATCTAACAACAATGTATTAACAACTCAAGTAGGACAGATTTACATATTCTCGAGATGGATGAATTATGAATGCCATGGCTATAACGTTGTTCCTAATTCTCTGTTAAAGAATTTGTAATCCTGGCATTCATCCAGTGAAACAGTCACTTAACTGCACAGCCCTCCTTTTCCTGGGATGATCCTAGGGAAGTAGTAAACTTTGCTATAATACAAGACTAATATATGTGCAGAGTACATGTGTGTGTCACAATCCTTGTGAAAGGTATGTGTGTTGTCATTAAGAACTGGGAAATTGTTTAAATATGATGTATCTGTTAACATGAGAAGTAACTTAGAAGATACCAGAAATAACATCCAGAGACGTGCTTGTTAGCATCTAAGAGAGAACTGGGATAAGAATGTGCTGAAAGCCTAGAAATGTGATTGAAGCATCATGGTCCTTTCCTGTGTCTATGGAAATACTGTTTATAAAAACTGAGGGTAACAATCACAGAAGTTACTAATACTATAATTGAACGCTTTTCCTTATGGAAATAAATGTTATGGCTCCAAGTTTTGGCTAACTGCTTGAAAAAGAGAGGTAACGGTAAATTCTCAGAGTTTGATTTTTATGATTCTGCCCATCTAGGAAATCAGTTAATAAATAAATACCCTATTTATCCAATTAAACATTTCCATTATTGGGAAGAGGTAGAATATAACTGTGAAATATTACTTCTCTGTAGTCATCAGTTATTTGGCAAATATTCATCTCTTAGATCTGGTGATACTTGTATATTTGTTAATTGTGTATTCCAGGTGTACTATGTTGAGATTATACTATTTATTATGCTTTATTATAGTAACAGGGATTTCATTTTTAGCAAATACTTTAGAATTATTCAGTCCTAATTAAAAAAAAAAAAACAACAACATTGGAATGTCATCTCCTTTAAAAATATTGGAATATTAATTACTAATAAAATTCTAACTTTTTCTCTGTAAAATAATAGAAGAAAAAAGTAATATAGTTTCTCACACTGATAAACATCTAGAAAAAAAGTGTGATGAGTATATTAAAATATATTTTTATTACAACCTTAGATTTAGAAAAACCAAGTGCTATGTCCTTTGATAAAAATAATAACAAAATTGTGAACCGAGTATCACCAGGCTCTGTAAGAGATTTAATCCATGACACATGTCCTGTCTCCATCACCCCAAGAAACAGACAGCATGATAAATAGAATCATAAAATGATAGAATCCTTAGAGTTGGTGGGTACTTTTAAGCATCATCTTGTCCAACTTCCCTAAAATGAGCAGGGACATGCACAACTCCATCAGGTTGACGAGGGTGTTATCCAGCCTAACCTTGGAAGTCTACAGGGGTGGGGCATCCATCGCATCTCTGAGCAACCCGTTCCAGTTTCTCACCACTCTCACTGTAAAAGACTTTTTCCTTATATCTAACCTAAATCTATCCTCTATAAGCTTGAAACCATTTCCCCTTGTTCTATCACCATGGACACTGCTGAAGAGTCTTCCCCTTCTTTCCTGTAGCTCCCTCTTAGATACTGGAAGGCTGCTCTCAGGTCACCTTGAAGCCTTCTCCAGGCTGAACAGCCCCATCTCTCTCAGCCTGTCTTCATAGGAAAGGTGTTCCATCCCTTGGATCATTTTTGTGGCTCTCCTCTGGACTCACTCCAACAGGTCCATGTCTCTCCTTTATTGAGTACTCCACGTCTGGGTGCAGTACTCCAGGTGAGGCTCAGAGCAGATGGGCAGGATTGCTCCGTCACCCTGTTTTGGATGTAGCCCGAGATATAGTTGGCTTTCTGGGTAGTGAGGGCACATTGCTGGCTCATGTCCAGCTTCCCTTCTTTTTTGGCAGGGCTGCACTCAATCCTTTAGTTCCCCATCTTGTATTGGTAATGGATGTTGCCTTGACCCAGGTGAAAGACCTTTCACTTGGATTTATTGAACCTCATTAGGCCTATCTAGGTCCCTCTGGGTGGCATCCCATCCCTCTGGTGTCTTGACTGCCTGGTGTCATGAACAAAGTTGTTCTTGGTGCAGTTCACCCCACAGTCAGTGTCACTGATGAAGATACTAAAGAGTATTGGTCCCAGTGCTGACCCTTGGGGGACATCACTCATCACTGACCTCCATCTTGACATTGAGCCACTGACCACCACTTTCTGGGCTCAATCCTGCAGCCAATTATTTCTCCATTGAACAGTCTACCCATCAAATCCATATATTAACAATTTGGAGAGAAGGGGGTACTGTGTCAAAGGCCTTACTAAAGTCCAGATAGATTACATCAGTTACTTCCCTTGTCCATTAATGCAGTTACACCATCATTAAAGGCCACTAGGTTGGTCAAGTAGGATTTGTCTTTGATGAAGCCACACTAGTTCTCCCATAAGTACTACCAAACAAGCTAAACCAATAAAGGAGAACATGAATTAGACACATATGTGCTGCAGGATTAATAGATCTTAATTTCCTTGTAGAAATTCGGAGCAATGATGAAAGACAGATTTTTTTGAGCTCCATTGTTTGAGAGACCTTCAGAGTTAGATAAACATGACTGAACTGAATTTCATTCCATTTCATGAAATCTTTGCTGAAAAGGAACAACCTGGAGGTAGAATCCTTTTTTTTTTCTCATAGTGCTCCATTCATATAGTATATGAGCATCTCCACATTTTGCTTATTGATTTGCAAGTATCAGATATGTCTCATCCACTTTTTCATTTTCTCTCCTAGAGTTTGGGTGGACAGAGTCTCAAGTTATTTAGGGGAGTGAGGGAAGAAAGGTATGGATTCAGCTGTTTTAGACAAGACAAGATTAAATAATGATGTCTTGAGTATGGTGAATAAGGTGAAATAGAAAATTATTCTGCATGAAACTTAGAAAGCTTGAAAAAAAATGATAGATCTTTTTTTCTTTGTTGTTGTTTTGGAGTTTTTTGCCCCCTGGATGTAATAGATAAAAATGGTGCATGGAATAAAAATTTCAGATGCCACTTTTTATGTTTTGAGGCTCTCTGGGAAGTAAAGGGGTATGCTATCCTAAAAGCTTAGAGATTAAGAATCCTAAGGAATTTGGGACTGCGACAGGAGTTAGGAGTTATAAGCCCCATGAGCAATTCTGAAATGTCTGATAGTTCTGAAAAGGGAGAATTTTAACAGCCCACGTAAGGACAAACATAGCAGGATGAAAGCAGTCAAAATTTCTAGATGGTGTCCAGGATAACTTCTGAATATAGATACTGGCTGGGTCAACTAAAGGTGACACACAGTAGTGTGCTGCTTATGAACAAGGTAGATGTAGGAGGGTGTGCTTTTGAAATGGTGGAATTCAAGTTCCTGAAGGGAGTGAAGGGGAACAGCAGAATACAAATTCTGGACTTCAGTAATGCAGACTTGGTTTATCTTTGGACCTGATGTGGAATCCCAAGGGTGGAGGATTTCAAACATAAAATTACTTATGAAAACTTACTGGTGGGTAAGAACAATATCCTCCAAATGCAAGAATGATCTATTCTGAAACTTAGGAAGATAGGCAGCCTGGCTTAGTTAGAGAGTGAAATTGCGATGGTGTTCCAATGCAAAAACCAATATGGAAGAGCTGGCAGCAGGGACAGGCTTCCAAGAGGAAATTTAGAAACACTGTCCAGTCAAGGAAATGTGTCAGGTTTCCTGTATCAGCAAAGATAAAGCTTGGCTTTAGTTGAAATTTACAAGGGATATTAAGAGCTTGTTTACTTATCTTGCTAGTAGAAGGCAGGGAAAATGCGTGTGCAAATGAGACAGGTTAAGTTAGTGATCACAGACACAGACAAGGCTTTCTTTACCTCGGTCTTCACCACGTTCTTCCAGGACTCTACAGAGTTTGGCCTACACAACTCAGTGGGACCAGATGGTCTGCATCTATGGATGCAGAGAGAACTGTCTGATGCCCTTGCAAAGTCACTGTCTGTCATGTTTGAAATGTTAGGGAGACTGGGGAAATTCTTGATGATTGGATGAAAGCAAGTGTTTCACTTGCCTACCAAAAAACAAAAGGCAGCAAGAGAGCGGGGAATTACAAGTTGCTCAGCCCCACTTCAGTTCCTTGGAAAATAATGGAGCACATCCACTTTGAAGACACTTCAAGGGCCATGAAGGTGAAGTGAGTAACTGAGGACAGTCAACATGGATTTTCTAATGGTAATTGTTGACTGATCAATGTCGCCATGATAAAATGTTTGGATGTATAGATGAGGAGAGGTCACTGTATGTCATTTACCTGACTTCAGCAAGGCTTTTGACATTCTCCTACAATGTTATTGTGTCCTAGCTGCCCACATGATGGCTGGGCAACCAGAAGGGTAAAAAAACTGGCTGGACAGTAAGGCTTGTATAGTAGTTATTACTTCATGGTACTCTATATGGAAACCTAATGGAGGCGTATAATAAACATTGCAGGCGTCTATCCTGAGCCTGTTCCTATTTAACATCTTCATCATGACTTAGAAGAGGTAATAGAATGTATGCTCATCAGGTTCATAGATGACACCAAGTTGTAGGTACCAATCAGTGTTTTTGAAACTAGGGGTGATGTTCAGAGAAGCCTAGGCAGGCTACAGGAATGGTAGTATGTCTAGGCTGGTAGCTGATAGAACGTTATGACATACAGGTGCAAAGTTCTAATCCTGGAGAGAAAGAGCTCTGAGGACCAGCACTGACTGACACCATGACCAGGCAGGAGGCAGCTCCATGAGAAAGGCCCTGGGGGTTGGTGGGCCTCTAGTTGAGCACGATCCAGCTGTGGCCATCGTAGCAATGAAGCCAATGGGTTGCAGGCTGTGTGATCAGGGGCAGAGACAGAGACCAAGGGAAGCAATTGTCAACCTTTACTTAGCGCTAATTACAGCATATGTATAATACTGCTTCCAGTTTTGAGTACCCTCCAGTGGCAGGGTGATACTGGCAAACTGTGATATAATTTGTTTTTTAGAAGTTTTGTCTTAAGTTAAAAGTTCATCTTTCTAAACACTATCAAATCATATCATAGTTGACTAGAAAAATACTGAATATATGAAATGTAAGAATATTCCATACTCTCCTTCCTTTTTTAAGTCCTTACTTTGTTATAGCCTATAGGACTGGGCATCTTTCAGTTGTTCTAATTAAAGCTTTCAATTTATATGGAATAATTTCATTTTTATTGGACTAGAGATAACATGCAGTTTAACTATCAGATGAATATGTTACTCACACTGGAGACAGAGATCTGTGTTGTAGCTTCTGCTCCAATTAATGTTTAATGAATTTATATGAAGAAGAACAATCTAGAAAAAGAAAACACAAGTTAAATGTATTATAAATGTACTATAAACTTTTGGTTAGATTATATAGATTATATAGATCTCTGGAAGAAAAGATCTCTGGAAGAAAAGATGAGAACAGATTATCCCAGGGAAGGGAGGAATTAACATCTGGAGGAGTAACGTTCCAGTTGTCATTGCTACTTGTTATCCCTATAGACCTCACTCCTAAGATGATAATTTTCAGTGGTGTCCAGATTTTATTGCAAGAATATTTATAGGTCTAGATCTGTTGTGAGCACGACTTTTGATGATCTATAGCTTGAAATTAGCTTCTCAAATTATATAAATATCTAAAAATTTCCCATAATAATTGCCCAACATACCAGTTCTGTTTTGGCTTGACTCCAGAAGGCTGTGCAACTGGGAAACAAGTTGGAAATTTGGACAACGCTGAGCTAATCTGAATAATGTTTTATACAATACTTGTAGCTTTATAGAGATAAGCTGCTTTACAGAAGGCGTTAACAGGAACTATTTGGCTTCTTAATTTGTTACATAATGATATGATTTAACAGCTATGATCTTTTGCTTTCACTGCTACAGACTTGTGATGACTGTGGTGGTTATTTTTTTTTTCTTTTCACATTTTACTCTTCCATTATCTTTATATTTCTTAGGTAAAAAAAGGCTCTTGAGACTGATTTCACATTTTCTCCTGAATATAATCATCTTCAGCTCCCCTACCCTGTTGTCACATATAAAATTGTTAATGAAGTCCTCAGAACTTCACCTTAAATAATGATCACTCTTGAATTTATAGACTGCTATCATAGTACTCTCAAACTCAGGTATGAAAAGCACACCTAAACAGATGATTACCATCTCTGATATAACAGGACATCTTTTTCAGAAATCCTACATTAATTCAATTAGGAAATCAGACGGACAGGTCTTCAGAGCGTTAGCTGCAATGTGAGTTAAACATGACCTGAATCTGCACTCAATATAATGTTCTGCTGCCAACCATGTTAAACATTACCTGAGTCTGAGTCACTAATGAGGAGAAAGTCAAGAGCTAATACTAATCTGTACAGAAATCTGTGGATGAACTTATGTCAGGAAAAAACTTCGTATATGGATGCCAAGCACTCAATATGCAGTTCATCATGATGTGTTTTGATTGTGGTTCTTGTCCCTGTTCATTGCAGGGGATTTGGACTAGATGATCTTTAAAGGTCCCTTGCAACTCAAAGGATTCTATGATTCTAAATGTTAAACTGCTCTTGTATCTGCACTTCAGGTGGACATACTGACATAGAAAATGGGAATTGGGAAGAACTCTGTACTTGTGACTAAAGAGTGGTCTTCCAGGTATCTTTAAGCGCATGTATTTCTGGGACTGGAATAAACTGGCCAATTGTAGTAATTGTCCTAACAAATACAGTGTTTTCCAAATGTCATTCACAGGTGTTTTATTCCTTTGTGTCACCTGTAAATAATGACTGCTCTACTCATGTATTTGTACTCAAAATTTTTATCCCTCGTTTACTACTTTGCTAATCTTTTTTTATTCTCTTTATTCTATTCTATTCTAGACTCATCATCAGTCTAGACAAAGTATTAGATTTTATTTCTTTAATTATTTTGTGAAGTTTGCCATAAGGCAGTGTCAGTTTATTCACTTTCAATTGTATGAGGAAATACTGAAAAGGTAACTTGATGTAATTGTACTAAGCAATAGCTTTATATATACATTAGTAAGTAATGCTACAGGTGTAGATCTATAACTATTACAAGTATTCTGAAAGATTAACTTATTATGTAATTAAAAAATTACTTAAACAAATATTTAACACTTTTTATGTTCAGGCACTAAAGAAGGAGATGATTATTTAAGGAAATGTGAAAAATATGAAATTTTAGTAGCTTTTTTTTTCTTAGTCCTGTCAGCTGACTTCATTACATAGGTTAACCCTTCTTAATTGTCTTTATATTTATCTTTAGATAGTCATATACTGAACAACACTATTACAGAGATTCACACACTCAGTGAAGATTTGCATTAACATTTCTCAGAATAATGTCAGATGACAAAGAATGGTTGAGGTGGAGGATACTGATGAAAACAAGATGTTGGATCAGGGAGTTCCAGAGAACTTCCTCTGAAACAAGGATGGTGAAGCACACTGCAGTACACATCTACTCTCCATTCAGCATCCAAACTGCCAAGCTCAACCTACTGAAATAGCTGTGACGTGGAGAAATTGGACAGATTGGTTAAATTTCTGTTTCTGTGCTCTGCATACAAATAATTTCATGCATGAAATCCCACCATCTGATCAGAAACAAGCAATTTCTCAATTGCTGCTTTTCAGTGTGGGACTCAGGACATGTCTGTTTGAGTCCCAACACTGAAATAACCTGAGCCTACTGAGCTCCAGTAGAAATTGGTGAAACAGAAAATTGCTGTTCTCTAATAGTAGCTCCCTCTGATTGTTTCCATTATTGATGTCTCCCAGTGTTTGTTTACATTGTTTATATGTCATCTTCCTCTTTATCTATTGTCTGTCTTACTGGTACTCATAGCTAATACATCCTGTGCATTTCTGCAGTGCTTGGCACAAGGGGGTCTCCATCAAGAATGGGATCTTTTTGCACCAAAAAATTAGAAAAGGGTAATGACTGTAATCTAACAATCACTTTCCCACATCAGTATTCCCATTTGATGAGGTTAGAATTAGAAGTCTATTTACCTAACTGTAAAGATTTGGCTGCGGGACAATTTCAGGAGTATTAATAATGAATTATACTTCTGGAGTTCCATTGTTTTATTGTTTCTCTCTCCTATCCCTGACAGAAACTGTGTTATTTACTGTTTTTTAAAGAAGATGAGTATGTAGGAAACAAAGTAAGAACAGAATGTATCATTCTTCAGAATTATACAATAGCCCTGGGCTAAACGGTACTTTTTTCCCCCCGATATGAATTAAAAATAAAACCAGTGGTTTCTGTGATACCTTGAAATGACTCTGAAGATGTTTTGAATGTAATCAAGATTTTACTAGTAGCCTTATTAATGTTTTTACAGATCCCCAAATCTGTTAACTCTGGAAGTACATGAGCACTTGTACAATTTGTTCCATTTCTGTTTTCCAATTGTTTATTTGCTCACTTTAAGAAATCTACCTGTCATGTCCACAGAAATGAATGGAAAACCTTTATGTTCTTGGTTTTTCAAAGTTAATACCAGATTTTCACACCTTGTTCTTCATTAATTAACATTTATATTACCTGTTTTCTCCTTTTTTTAACTCTAATAAGTTGTCCTTCAATTTCAATTCTGATAGCGTCTCCATACGTACTGTATGTAGATCTTAATAGTTCTCAAATAGTTGAAATTACTTTTCTTATAGCTTTGGAAATTTCTTCCAGTTAAAACCTTATCATCTGTCCCTCATTGTCTATTCAAACAAAACAGTTCTGAGAATTCTCTCCACATTTAAAATAACCTCATATATACATTTTTCTAAATACTTATTTCTCTTTATATGTGGTTGTGGGGAAAATGTATTTAATAAAGTAGAAATATAATTCAAATAATATACATTTATTTAGGATGTAAACAAAGTTCTCATAAACAGTGATAGGAAATATGTGTGTTGTTGTGAAACTTTCCCCTGAGGTTTTATTTTGAAACATTGGCTTGACAAGTGCAAAACAGGAATGCTCTTATCAAAATTTTCTTAACTCATCTTTAATCAAATTTGAAAACAAAAGTGTCATATCTTAGAAAATGTATGATCAGGTCATAGCTACAGAGTAGGGTAAGGATTGGAACCACTTGTTAAAAAAATTCTAAATATAACTTAAAAAAAAAGAATTACAAAAAGTTCTCATCCTTTCAAATTTCATATTTCATTTATTTGTCATTTCTATTATTTATTAGACATACGGTATAGTTAATGTATACAGTGTACATATTCAGCTATCATTTTATGAATTCATAGCATTTAGCTGTATGGTAAAGGAGATATTATTGCAGTTCAGCAGTAGGGTTTACTATGTATGAAAAGATATAGCTTCCCTTTGTGCTCAACTGGAACTACAGCAACTTTCTTATCAAAAATGTCATTGGAGAACCATCATAGAAGGTGATTAAATTTTTAAATTAAAAAAAAGAATCTATATGAGCTGGGTTCTTATTGGAGATTATCTATTTTTTAATTGCTAACATTTAATACAAGTATATAATTTTAAGATCTTCATTATAGCTGCAAGACAAAACGAGATAAAATACTTAATTGATTCATTTCCCAGACCTCTTGAACAGAGCTTTTTGAATGGTGTGTCATCTCTTTGTCCTTTTCTCATCTCACGTTTTTGTCATCCTGACTATTTAGACAGCAAATTCTGTCAGCCTGGAGATGTCTGACACTGTGTACTTACAGAAGGAGCTGAGACCCAGAGATGATTTGTTCTGTAGTATCAATGATAGGATTACATTATTGAATAAATCCAGAGTCCCTGTAATCACATACACCATGCAAATATCCCTTATTCACCAGACATACTCAAGAAATGTATTATTCAGAAAAAAAATCCTTTTGACAAACTTTACAAATAGAAGAAATCTAATTCCTTTTCTTTAGCTAAGCTGCATGATTATAAATGTTATAATTATAGATTAATTAGCCTATTTGTAACAAGCTCCATTCCTGAATAAATATGTGTAACAGCAGCATATATTTCTAAAATTGACTAAACCAGTCACAGAGAATATAATGCCAGACGTAATGGGATTTTTATTAGCAGTTATCCAGCTTTGAACTGTCTATCTGAAGTAAAGAAAGAGCTTGATCCTTGCTAAACAAGAAAATGAGGCTGGACCTGAAATGTTTTGAGAAGCTGTATGTTCCTCTAGAGCAATAATTGTAGTTAATGCATTTATTTCAGAAGGACTGATACTCTATATGTCACAACAAAAAAAATTTCCTGAAAGTACCTCAGAAATGTGCATCATAAATATTAACTCTGTTTTATAAAATGAATCTCACCGAAGACAAACAACAAAACTGGTGAGGGGGCTGGAGCACAAGTCTTACAAGGAGCAGCTCAGGGAGCTGGGGTTGTTTAGTCTGGAGAAAAGGAGGCTCAGAGGAGACCTCATCGCACTCTACCACTTCCTGAAGGGAGGCTGTGGTGAGGAGGGGGTCAGCCTCTTCTCCCAGGTAACTAATGACAGGACAAGAGGGAATGGCCACAAGTTGTGCCGGGGAAGATTTAGATTAGATTTGAGGAAAAATGTTTTCTCTGAAAGAGTGGTCAGGCACTGGAATGGCCTGCCTAGGGAGGTGGTTGAGGCACCGTCCCTAGCGCTGTTCAAGAAGCGTTTAGATGAGGTGCTAAGGGATTTGATTTAATAGCTTGGTGGGTAGGGATGGTGGTGAGAGGATGGTTGGACTAGATGATCTTGTAGGTCCTTTCCAACCTAATGTATCTATGAATCTATGAATCTATGAAAGGTTAAAAAAAAGTGTTTCTGGTATCTTCCATAGCCATTTCCTTAAAAAAACTCTTGAGCTCTGAGTGGCCATGTACATTTCTTGATCGTAATATATTGAAAAATTACCAGTTCTCATTCTAAGCACATCTGAAAGTTGTATTTCAGTCTTCATTCAGCTCACTGTGGGTCTGGTGGGATTAACTTCTGTACCAGGAATGCTTGCTGTTGCTAACTGCTCTGATTTGACCAATATTGCTGACAGAAAAGACTCCATTGTCGTCTGAGAACAAAAGTTGGATAACCTTTTTATCTGAGCCCAGGAAATAGAATCCTTGCAAAAGAAAATGAGATGAGGCATCAGTGATGTTATTATACCAGGCACGTACTTAGCACGAAAATAGATATTGTAAGTCAAACAGAAAGTTTCATCAGATTCATTACCAATCCTGTTTTTGCTGATTGCTCTTTAACAATCTCTACCCACAGCCCTATTATCTCAATGAAACAGTGCACCCTTGTTTGCAAAGCAAGTTCTCTAAATAGTAATAGCTGCAAGAAATACTGCAGTGAAAGCTCGATCTATAAAGCCATTAATTGAGCTACCTTTGGGGCACAACAAACGGTGTTTCAGTTTGAACTTGCCAAGGTCTTTCCCTGGGTTGACCTAAACATGCAATATAAGTATCCAGTAAGTTAGAAAAAGTATCTACCTGCATGGAAATATTCTGAAGTTATTATTACTGCTGGCAACTAAAGTGTGTGTGGACTTACTTTTTTTTCAGAAAATGGGAAATAGTCAGGAAGCTGAATTGAATTCTTAGACAGGAATTACTTAAATTTGAGGTGTGTATGTCAAAAGTAATATTTGATTTAAAGATTTTACGGTTTCAGTTATCTGAATATATTGATGTGCTTTTCTTTTGAGTATTTGATTTCTTCCCAAAATTGGAAAATATGATTTTTTTTGGTACATCTCTTAGATTGTATATAGGCCACAAGTTTATTTTCCTTTACTTAGAGGAGAATGAGACTAACAAACTGAGAAAGTGCACAAGCAGTGATGATATGATACAGTAAGAGCAGTGGTTGTGAGTACATGTGTATCACTTTGTATGTTGGTAGAATAAAGTTACTGATTGAATTTAGATGTCTAGAAACAACAGAAACTGAATGAAAGTTCCTTATGCATCATCTCATTTCTAATGGCTATGTGTCTACAATAGTAGATTTCTATATTATTATATTAACTTGGAAAATAAATCCTGAATATATATTTGATTCTCTTCTGAATCTTTAAGCCATAGTCTGCATGATTCTCAGCTGAGCAAGTCATTGTGAGTGCTAGAGCTGCAGCTGCTTGTTTCTGCTCTGGGTACTCCCAAAGTGATGTACACCTCTTTACATGACTTGTGGTCATAGAATCATAAAATGGTTTGGGTTGGAAGTTCCTTAAACACAACTCAGATCCAATCCCCAACAATATGCAGGGACACTTCCTACTAGACCAGGTTTCCCAAAGCCATCAAGCCTAGCCTTGAACACCTCCAGGGTTGGAACAGCTTCTCTGGGCAGCCTGTTCCAATATCTCACCATCCTCATAGTGAAGAATTTCTTCTTGATGTCTAATCTACATCTACCCTCTTTTAGTTTAAAATCATTACTATCTTTGTACTATCACTACACTCCCTGATAGAGTCTCTCCCCATCCTTCCTCTATGCCACCTGTCACTATCAAAAGCTGGGTATAAATGCCACCTCAAGACCTTCTCTACTCTAGGCTAAATGACAACAACCTTCTCTGCCTTTCTTCATGGGATAGGTGCTGCAGCCCTCTTGTTCATCTTTATCACCCTTCTCCAGACCAACTGTAACAGGTCCATGTCTTTATTATCCTGCATGCCCCAGACATGGATACAGTCCTGCAGATGGGTCTTCAAAAAACCAAAGCAGAGGTGGGGGAGTCACCTCCCTCACCTTGCTAGTCACGCTTCTTTTGATGGAGCCCTGACTTTCTGGGCTGCTAGGGCACACAGCTGCTTCATATCAAGCTTTTATTCCACCGGTACCCCAAGTCCTTCACCACAGAGCCGCTCTTTATCCACTTTCAGCCTGTGTTCATATATTGGGATTGCCCTGACCCATATACCCTTGCACCTGACCTCACTGGACTGCATGAGGTTGACATAGGCTCACCTCTTGAACCTGTCAAGTTCCATCTGGATGGCATCCCTCCCCTCTAGCATGTTGAGTACACCACACAGTTTGGTATTATTTGCAGATTTGACTTGGGTGAACTCAATCCCACAGTCCATGTTGCTAAGGATGATGTAAATGGGGTTGGTCACAATACCACCTCATGAAGATCACCACACATCATCGGTCTCAACCTGGACATCAAGCCATTGACCACAGATCTGTGAGTGCAACCATCCTGCCAATTCCATACCCATTGAGTTGTACATCCACCAAATCTATGTCTCATCATTTTAGAGATAAGGATGTCACATGGGACAGCATGAAATACTTTGCATAAGTCCAGGTAGGGGGTGTCAGTTGCTCTTCCCTTACCCACTGGTGAGCTAGAGCAGCAGGTTCCATCATGACAGATACTGAAGGAGGGAAGATGATTGTATCATACTTTGACAAGATAGTCCTTTAGTGCTGGCCATACCAATCCAGCCACATATACCTTATCCATTCATTTTTTTATTTTTCATAAAGGCAGAGAGATTCATTGTCAGAACAAAGCCATATCACCAGGCCTATTAGAGGATTTTTGGATCTTTTTGGTCTTGATGAAGAGCTCAGATCTTTTACTGTCCTCTGAAAGAAATCTAAGGAACTTTCCACAACTTGTGGACCTACTATACCTCTCTACTGGTTTCACACTGGTCCTGTTCAAGAGTCTAAGGGAATGACAGTCCATCCAAGATGGTCATCCCATGCAAATGTTCCATAGTGTCATGAGCCTTATCTAAGTTTTGCGTAGTGGTCGCTACTTATTTTAGGTGACTTGTAGTACCTCTATGGGAGGTGACTGATTAAATAGCAGTCAGATATCCTAAATTAACATTCTGAATTGAAGATCCTTTTGGTGAGCTCTTATGGGGCTTGAATTTACTCAGAGCTTGCATTTATTATAGAATCTGTTGTCTCTCTTTCTGAAGTCTTCACCTCCTCAGGATCATTTTCAAATGATTAAAAACAAAAAAAAAGTTTTCTACTGCTCTGGAAGTCATCTTGTTACTCCAGTTAGTATCTGCCAATTTTGAAATGAACAACTGATCCCATCATTACAAACACCAGTGCTGAATTGTATCTTTGCTGTATAAGGCAGCTGCCAGCAGTTTCCATACTAGTAAGCTTGCTACAAAATCTGCTCAGTGTCTACAGAGAGATACTATTTCATTCTCCTATATAGCTTTGTTTTTTTAGATTTACTGAGAGCTTTGGGTAAACAGAAGATTTAAGAGTCTCAGGATAACATGCACAATGGTGACTTAGAGCTCAGAGCTGACACACGCAAACATTGGCAGTCACCACTATCAGGATAACAGAAGTCCAGGCTTGCCATACATTTGCTGTGTTTAATAAAACCTTTTTTTTTTTTTCCTTCTCATGTGGTATAACTGCATCAAAGTCTGCATCTAACTTACATTTGGACTCTTTCCTCAAGTCAGTAGAAATATTTTTATTCAAGGATGTGAATAGAAACATAATCAGATCTGTGAAATCAAAAGCAGCAAGATTGTTTATCACCGAGGAAGACTCAGTACTCATTAAATAATAATTGACATGATATGGGAAGCAGAATGGCTGTTGAAATAACGTGATGTCTTGCTTTTATATTCTTTCTTTTTATGGTTTTTATGATTATTGGATCTCAGTGCATTAGGATGTCTGTTTATCTTAAATCCCTCTTTTTTGCATTCTGTGTAACTCCAATTTGCTATTATTTTTGTTATCAATAGGGAATAATAGAATTTCCCCATGGTCAGCTGATGAGAATGAGACATACTTGAGGACATATACAAAGTACTTAAAGTAATTTTGAGTGATATGACTTGATTTATTGCAAAAAAGAACTTTAATATAAGATAAAATGTTATATATTGCCACATGGTGTATAATTTTTTATGTCAAACGCATTATCTGTCTATATTATTTTTAGAATAATCATTAGAGCAAAATTAAAACCCATCAGAACATGTTTGCTGAATAAATGGCATAGTCTTCTTTTTCAATATCAGCCTAGTTTTTTTGTCTATTAAAAATTTCTTCCTGGCAAAGCCAAAAGCAATATAGGAGTTTGTTAATTTTCCCTGATCTGCTTCAGAACAAAAATTAATTACTACTTCTTCCTCTACCTTCTTAATTTTCAAATTTGTTTTTCAAATTTTTTGTTGTTGTTTTTTTAACTTACTATACGAGACAGGGCAAATGGAGAATAGGACCAGGAATGGGAAAATGGATTTATATTGAAAAAGGGGACGTTTAGGTTAGATGTTAGGAAAAAATTATTTACTCAGAGTGTGGTGGGGCACAGGCACAGGCTGCCCAGAGCTGTGGATGCCCCATCCCTGAAGGTGTTCAAGGCCAGGCTAGATGGGCTCCTAGGCAGTCTGTTCTAGTGGTTGGCAAGTATTCCCATGGCAGGGGGTTGGAACTAGATGATCTTTGAGGTCCCTTCCAACTCAAGCCATTCTATCATTCTATGACTCTGTTTTAATATACTCCATATTTAGTTCCTTATATTCCAGGAAAAATATGGAATTGTGTTTAAACCTTACAAAGTTTATTATAATCTCCTTTTACCTAATGCAAAAAGGCATGAGATGAGAGTGGATAATCAGATCCTACTTTTAGTTCATTTAATGAAAGGCTTTTATTAATGATATTTCTTTAAACAATCCTGATGTTTGTATAGAACTTTTCAAAATTGTTTGTCTTAATACCTATGTTTCTTTATAGTGTTGAAATTATCTCTGTTCTGTGTTACAAGCCAGAAAAATATATCCCTATACACTCAGTTAGGCCTAGGAATTGTGATTACAAAAGCCATAGGTGGCACATCATAGGTAATATTTTGTCTCATGTGATGTATCAGTATATACTAGCTACTTTTTAAAAGCTTTGCAATAGCCTAGAATTTAGAAATTGGATCTAGTGCCGTTGAGAAAAGTCAGTATACTGCTTATTTCGAAGCAGTAAAATACTTGAAACTAAATAACAGATTCCATAAACAGCTATTCAAAAAGTCTTTTTCCTTAAATAAATCCGTACTGTAGAGTAATCTCAGTTGTTTTCTCCCATGGAATGAACTGCTAACACAAATATTTCCTACCTTACAAAGTTGAAGCCATGCTTATTTCTGTTCATCTCTCTTCAAGACTGTAAAGGAATAATTTAAAAATATTTTTCACCATACGATAGTTAGACATCAGTGAGAACACACTAGAAAATAATCACAGTCTTCTAAATCCACAACTTCTATTTAGTGATGAAAAACAATATTTTTTTAAATTATCCATCTGAATAGGTTGCCAGTATATCATGAGTGTCCTATCATCCATTGTCTCTTCTCTCCTTACATGGAGAATACCCTGAAAAATATTTGGAATGGAAATTGTTTGGGGATTTGTTGTTTTAATTGAGCTTTCCCACCAACTTCTTGTACATTTAGGCCATTTGTATTTGGAATAATTTTATGTGTGGCTTAGTTGTAAGGGCTGCAATACTTTTTTTTCAACATTTTTCCCACCTTTTATATTGGTGGGGCAAATCCTTTATAAATTAGCTAAATACCTGTAGGAAGTCTGAATTTTTCACATTATCAATTATGTGGTAATGGTGAAAGAAAAAGTTTTAAATGGGTTGAAAAAGGTAGAAAGTGGAACTGGGCTAAAACTGTGAAGGAGAGACTAAGAGAGAAGGTGTAGAAACTCACAAGCAAGTGACAGAAAGGAACGTAATAGTGCGAGAGTTGGACCCTTACCCTACAGTCACAGGAGAATAAACAGACCCGAGAAAGAAAAATGAATTTAAAATAAATTTGTTATTGAAAATAGGTGCAAATATAAATCTGCCTTTCTCTCTTCAATAGGTTTAGTGGTATTGTGTTCTGTGTGAAGTATGCCATTGATGATAAGTTGTGACCGAATGTAATATTTGGTTTTGAGCCTTTTTGTGTAAAACTTCATTGTTCACAGCATGTTTAGAGGGAAAATACAAAAGATATTTCAGCACAGGCAGTACAAAAGCACTTCCTTTTGAGATAATGACTGTAATATTGTATTCTACCTTAAAAATCCCTTCTTTACTGTTTCTTGAAAGCTAGAATTCATTAAAGAAAAATGCTTCTAGAATAAATAAGAAATTCTCACAGTTTTAAATGTGTTGTTGTGAGTGTCTTTATCTGTAGATTTGAGACACAGAGCTCTGGAAATGTTCAGTTTATGAAATGAAAACAAACAAATAAATAGAGCAACAATATTAAAATTCACATAATTGTTACTTCTCCTCAGACTGGAATGGGACATCTACGTGTTACGAAAGAAGGCCTTCGTCTGGAAGGGGAATCTGAATTCTTATTCCCACTTTATGCCAAAGAAATCCATTCTCGAGTGGTAAGCAAATAATTGTTCTATATAGTGCTGGAAGAAAATTAATGCACTACTGAATGGCTGGATTAAATGCAAAGTCTAGGTACCTGTCAGGAAAAAAAAATGTATAAAAATACATATACATTTTATAAAATGCATACTATACACACACTTTTTTCAGTGCTTGTAATGGTCTTTTATGTGCATACGAATATTATATTGAATGTATGATGCAAGAATATGATAAATATTTTATAAGCATGATCATTCGGTTACTGTTCTGATACTGTTGCAGAATTAACTTTTATTTTTTTTTGGTACATGCTTAAAAATTGCTTGAAAAGGAAGTAGGAAGATCAATGCACACAAGTGATGCTAAAATTTTAAGAGAAAGTTTATTATTTTTATTGAGGCTGTTTTTCAGGCATGCTACCCTGTGAAACTGCTTGTTTTGTTTATTCATCCATTAAAATCTCATAGAACTGTTTAAATATCTATAAAATTAGAAGATCTTGTAGAAAAAACTATTATTTCTCTATTGAACTCATTTTTTGCCAATTCTAGGGCACCAATATTAGAAGTATGACACTTTAAATATGTGTGTTTATAAAACCTACAAGACGAAATTGAAAGATTAGGTGAAGGCCAGTAAGACTGACATTGTCATGGGAATCTGCTACAGGCCACCTGACCAGGATGAAAAGGTGCTTAAAATACTTTATGGACAGTTGGGTGAGGGCTCACAGTCTCTACCCCTTGTTCTTGTGGAGGACTTCAGATTCCCAGACATCTGCTAGAATTATAATACAGCAGAAAGGGAACAGTCCAGTCCTGGAGGTTGCTAGACTCTGTGGGAGATAACTTCCTGACACAGTTGATAAAAGATCCAATAAGGGGAAGCAAAATCCTGGACCAGTTGTTCGTTAATAGAGAAGGTCTTATGTGGGATGTAAAAGTTGGAGGTTGTCTGGGGCAAAGTGATCATGAAATGATAGATTTTTTGATCCCTGTTGAACCACAGAAGGGAGTCAGCAGAACTGCCACCTTGGTCTTCCAGAGGGCAGACTGTGGTCTTTTGTAGTGTGATTGAGAGAAACCCTTGGAAGTTATTTCTGGAGGGCATGGGAGCCCAGGAAGTCTGGGAATACTTTAAGGAAGTTATTTAAAGGTGCAGGAGCTACCATCCCCAAGTCACGAAAGACGAACCAATGGAGAAAACCCGTCTGGCTGAACAGGGACCTATGGCTGCAACTCAAAAACAAAAGGAAAGTTTATGGCCTTTGGAAGAAGGAGCACACAACTTATGAAGATTACAAATACAGTAAAGCTGTGCAGGGAGAAAATTAGAAAGGCCAACGCCCAGCCTGAACTGAACTTGGCCACTAAGGTGAAAGACAACAATGAATATTTCTATTAATACATCAACAGTAAGAGGAAGGCTAGGGAGAATCTCCATCCCTTGTTAGATCCAGTGGGGAACACACTGACCAAGGGTCAGGACAAAGCTGAGGTAACTAATGCCAGTCTTTAATAGTGAGACTGGTTGCTCTGTAGGCACACAGCCCCTTGCACTGGGAGATAGGGACAGGGAACAGAATAGACCCTGCATAATCCATGATGAGATGGTTTTGGATCTGCACAAAAACCTGGACACTCACAAGTCCATGGGGCCAGATGGATTGCACTCTAGAGTGCTGAGGGAATATACAGGTGTGGTTTCCAAGCCACTCTGTCATACTTCAACAGTCCTGGTTAACCAGGAGTGTCCCAGTTGCCTGGAGACTGGAAAATGTGACGCCTTGTCAGGGGTTTGTGGGCCGGCTCGGCCCGGCCCCACAACAACCGAGGAAGGAGACCCACAGGCCCACACCCCGGACAGGGGGAAGGGGGAAAGGAAAAAAAAAAATGGAAATAAGCCCCAAAACAAAACAGCGGCAACGATCTGAGGGGGAAAAGCTAATTTACTAAATAAGACATCAGGAATTAAATAACACAATATAATGCAATACAATTTGGAATTAAGCCTAATTAATCAAACAAAACGAGTGAGAGAGAGAGAGAGAGAGAGAGAGAGAGAGTGAGTGCCCGATAAACCGAAGGCCTTACGCTAACGCTGAAGGCGGACGGCAGCGAGCACCCACTCCTAAGTGATCCTAGAGGAAAGAGAGAGAACGTCCCGTGACTGCAGAGGGTTTTTATCTGTTCCCTCTGAGCGGAAAACACGTGAAAAAAAAACAAAGCATTGCAAAGTCCTCTGGGGAATGTAGTTCTCCCTGACTCCCAATGCACTACATGATGCCATGATGTGGAATACCAGTACCAAAAAATCATAAAACCACGACATTCCACCCCTTATTCCACATCACTGTATCATGCTTGATACATACAGAAGAACAATGATTAACGTGCATTAGATACACGCACACAATATATATACAAGTATATACATAGAATTACTGAGGGCGGTCTCCAGACATCAAATTCCCTTGTGGTATACATTGAACATCCCCATTCTTTTGCATCACCCACCAGGTAGACCCAGGTCCCTGAGCAAAGACAGTTCCACGGAGAGGTTTGCCCTTTCCAGAAGCTGGAAGTACCCAAACTGCTTTGCCCAACATGTTCTTTACATGTACTACAGGGACCTTATCTCCCTCTACAGTAGGCAGAGAGCTGGATTGGGCAGGACCATTGCGATTGATGGATCCTCGGGTGTTGACCAACCAGGTGGCTTCTGACAAATTTTTTTCCCAGTGCTTAAATGTTCCACCACCCATTGCTTTCAACATTGTTTTTAACAATCCATTGTACCTTTCAATTTTACCAGAAGCTGGTGCATGATAGGGGATATGATAAATCCACTCAATGCCATGATCTTTGGCCCAAGTATCTACAAGAGAATTTTTAAAATGACTTCCATTATCAGACTCAATTCTTTCTGGAGTACCATGTCGCCACAGGACTTGTTTCTCCAGACCTAGAATGGTGTTTCGGGCGGTAGCATGGGGTACTGCGTATGTTTCAAGCCACCCAGTGGTCGCCTCCACCATGGTGAGCACATAACGCTTACCACTGCGAGACCGTGGCAAGGTGATATAATCAACCTGCCACGCCTCCCCATATTTATATTTTTGCCATCGCCCTTCCTCCCAAAGAGGTTTCATCCTCTTGGCTTGTTTAATTGCGGCGCATGTATCACAGTCATGGATCACCTGTGCGATGGCATCCATAGTTAAGTCCACCCCTCGGTCTCTAGCCCACTTATAGGTCGCGTCCCTTCCTTGATGGCCCGAGGTCTCATGGGCCCACCGAGCTAGAAATAATTCACTCTTATGTTGCCAGTCTAAGTCTACTTGAGTCACCTTAACTTTGGCAGCTTGATCTACCTGGTGGTTGTTTTGCTGTTCTTCAGTTGCCCGGCTCTTAGGAACATGAGCATCTACATGGCGCACCTTTACAACCATGTTCTTTATTCGGGCAGCAATATCCTTCCACAGTTCAGCGGCCCAAATAGGTTTACCCTTCCGTTGCCAACCATTTTGTTCCCACTGCTGTAACCACCCCCATAAAGCATTTGCCACCATCCATGAGTCAGTATAAAGATAAAGCACTGGCCACCTCTCACGTTCAGCAATATTTAAGGCTAATTGGACAGCCTTTACCTCTGCAAATTGACTTGATTCTCCTTCTCCTTCAGTGGCCTCTGCAACTTGTTGCATGGGACTCCACACAGCAGATTTCCATTTGCGGTGCTTTCCCACAAAGCGACACGATCCATCTGTGAACAGGGCGTATCTCTTTTCATCTTCTGTTAGTTCATTATATGGTGGGGCTTCTTTGGCACGTGACACCTCCTTTGCTGGTGTTGTTCCAAACTTTTTACCTTCAGGCCAGTCCATGATCACCTCCAGGATTCCTGGACGGTTGGGGTTCCCCATCCGAGCTCGCTGTGTAATCAGCGCAATCCACTTACTCCAAGTGGCATCAGTAGCATGATGGGTAGAGGGAACTGTTCCTTTAAACATCCAGTTCAGTACTGGCAGTCGAGGTGCCAGAAGGAGCTGCGTTTCGGTACCGATTACTTCGGAAGCAGCTCGAACCCCCTCATACGCGGCTAAGATCTCCTTCTCAGTTGGAGTGTAGCGCTCCTCAGACCCCTGTATGCACGACTCCAGAATCCAAGGGGTCGGCCTCGGGTCTCTCCAAAAGCTCTTTGCCACAAACTCCAAGTGGGACCTTCCTTTCCAGCAGCAGTGTAGAGGATGTTCTTTACATCCTGTCCCGTCCGCACTGGCCCCAGGGCCACGGCACGGGCTATCTCCTGCTTAATTTGCTCAAAAGCCTGCTGCTGCTCAGGGCCCCACACAAAATCATTCTTCTTCCGCGTCACCTGATAAAGGGGGCTCACAATGAGGCTGTAGTTTGGAACATGCAGTCTCCAAAATCCCACTACACCCAGAAAAGCTTGGGTCTCTGTCTTATTGGTGGGTGGAGACATGGCAGTAATTTTGTCAATCACATCTGTTGGGATGTGACGACGTCCATCTTGCCACTTTATGCCTAGGAACTGAATTTCTTGTGCAGGCCCTTTTACTTTGCTTCGCTTAATAGCGAAGCCAGCTCGCAGGAGGATCTGTATTATTGTCTCTCCTTTCTTAAAAACTTCCTCTGCTGTATTGCCCCATACAACAATATCATCGATGTACTGCAGATGCTCAGGAGCGCCGCCCTGTTCCAATGCAGTTTGGATCAACCCATGGCAAATGGTTGGGCTGTGCTTCCACCCCTGGTGCAAACGGTTCCAGGTGTACTGAACGCCTCTCCAGGTGAAGGCAAACTGTGGCCTGCATTCTGTGGCCAAGGGAATTGAAAAGAAGGCGTTAGCAATGTCAATCGTGGCATACCACTTGGCTGCTTTTGACTCCAGTTCATACTGGAGTTGAAGCATGTCCGGCACAGCAGCACTCAGTGGAGGTGTGACTTCATTCAGGCCACGGTAATCTACTGTCAACCTCCATTCTCCATTGGCTTTATGCACCGGCCATATGGGGCTATTAAACGGGGAGTGAGTTTTGCTGATCACTCCCTGGCTCTCTAGCTGACGAATCAGATTATGAATAGGGAGCAAGGAATCCCTGTTGGTGCGGTACTGCCGTCTGTGCACGGTTTTCGTAGCAATTGGTACTTGTTGCTCCTCCACTTGTAGCAACCCCACAACAGATGGATCTTCTGACAGGCCAGGTAAAACAGATAGTTGCTTAATGCTATCTGTGTCCACAGTAGCTATTCCAAAAGCCCATCGATACCCCTTGGGATCCTTAAAGTGCCCCCTTCTGAGATAGTCTATACCAAGTATGCATGGGGCCCCCTGTCCGGTCACTATAGGATGCTTCTGCCAGTCTTTACCTGTGAGGCTTATTTCTGCCTCCAGCACAGACAATTCCTGAAAGCCCCCAGTCACTCCAGAGATATGAATCAATTCTGCCCCTTTATAACTTGAAGGCATTAGAGTACATTGTGCACCAGTATCCACCAGTGCCTCATATTTCTGTGGGTTTGATGTGCCAGGCCACCGAATCCACACAGTCCAATACACTCTATTATCCCTCTCCCTCCTCTGGCTGAGGGCAGGGCCCCTCTATTCATTACCTGTAGTGACAGGAACAACTTCGCTGGTAGTTGGTCTGTGTTGTAGTTCTCTCACCCGTGCTCGCAGTGCAGGGGTAGGTTTTTGATGCCATTCCTTCATATCTTCTCCATTTGCACGTAAGTAACTCCACAAAGCCGCGCGCGACATGAAGTTAGTAAAGTTAGTGTTGTCATTTGCTCGAGCAGGACGGCGTTTGCTTCTGATAGTTGCAACCGATTCAACCCTATCAATCAGTTGGGATAATTTTCCCAATATATCTACCATTTGTCCTTCTAACTTTGATATGGCTGAAATGGACGCGTATGGCGGTGGAAATTTTTGTTCGAAGTTTTGAAGTGTAAGAATTGGTTCAAAAACTGGGGGTTTCCTGTCTTGGTCCTCGTATCTGTTGAACGTTGTCACTAGTGTACCGGCGTACCTTTCTGGTGCTGACTTTGAAAGCTTCTGACATATTTCGGGTGTACTCCTTACTTTCTCCGGATCATGGTCCCGATCGTCAGGATCAAACGTGGGATCATACAGCATTTCCGCCACAGCTGTTTCTCTCAAATACTGGATGCCTTCCTCAATAGTTTTCCATCTTTTCACTTTAGGTACCAGGTCACTCTTGTAGGGATATCTTTCCCTCACAGCTACTAGCATTCGTTGCCAGAGGCTGGCGATTCCATCCATATACCTGCTGATTCCTCTGTCAACAGCCGGATCTCGGGCAATGTTTCCTAGTTGGCGAGCTTCGTTACTATCAAGGGACACACTGTTGGCCCCGTTGTCCCAACACCGAAGCAACCAAGTGACAATACTCTCATCCGGACGTCGAACAAACTCCTTTCTTGAGCCTTGGATCTCAGACATTTTCATGGGCCGACGAAACGTCGTAACTTTAACTTTCTCTTCACCTTCATCATCACTTTCTTCTACATGTCTCTCACTTTTCTTTGTTGCCTTTCTCGATGGTGGTGGGGTTGTGGCCACCCCCTCACCTATATCTTCCTCTTCTTTCGGCACCTCTTCTTTGCGTTCTAGGCGCGAGGACACACGTTTCCATTTCTTGCCTTCCACAGGGGCAACTGACTTTGATACTGGTGCTTCCTTTGGCTGGTCAAGTGTGACCGGGAGGTTTTCCTCTTTGGTTTGGGCCTCAGTTTGGACACTCTCTCTTTTCATAATAGTATATAAACCTCGGTAAGCATAAGCCAAGCCCCAAATAAGCTGTTCCACCTCAGATCTTTCTGAGCCGCAACACCCTTTACTCAGATACAGGCCTAGCTCCTCAGGATCCTGCAATTGTTCAGGAGAAAAATCCCATGACACCGGGTGTCCCCATGCTTCTAATTTCTTTCCTAAAACTCTCCACTCTCCCTGCCATTCAACATTCTCTGTTTCTGGGAGAAGCTTCCTGCACATGATGTAAAGTGCTACTGCATGCAGGAGGACTAATATCCCAATTATTAACACCATCCCTAAGCTGTGATCTTGAAAATTCATAAAAAACTGAGAGGGGAACCTGGATACCCATTCAAACATCACATGGTTCGTTAACATGCTATCGTTTGTTCCATTAGCTGGGGTGCCCTGGTATCTGGTAGGTGCCTCTATCATTGCTTTTAATTTATCATATAGGGACCAGACCCAATGGAACAGAATGGCAAACTTAACCAAGTTCCAGTACGTTTTGAGCATTAAGAGGGAAAAAGCGGTGAAGTACAATCCCTGTAAGGGCAGTTTTAACAGAAACAGAAAAGACATTTTTATTATTATTTTTTTTTCTTGTACTAAAACAATCTGGCAGTACCCAAAAGAAGTTTACAGATATCCCAAAACAACTGGCAGTACGCCCGGACTTCAAGGTCGTGTTTTGCTGTACAGCACTTGCAGTACAGATAAGCTTGTTAACAACAGACAGAGATTCACTCTGAAAGTTTGTCTCTGCCCGGCTAAGGCAGCTGGTCGTGCCCCACGTTGGGCGCCAAAAATGTCAGGGGTTTGTGGGCCGGCTCGGCCCGGCCCCGCAACAACCGAGGAAGGAGACCCACAGGCCCACACCCCGGACAGGGGGAAGGGGGAAAGGAAAAAAAAAAATGGAAATAAGCCCCAAAACAAAACAGCGGCAACGATCTGAGGGGGAAAAGCTAATTTACTAAATAAGACATCAGGAATTAAATAACACAATATAATGCAATACAATTTGGAATTAAGCCTAATTAATCAAACAAAACGAGTGAGAGAGAGAGAGAGAGAGAGAGAGAGAGAGTGAGTGCCCGATAAACCGAAGGCCTTACGCTAACGCTGAAGGCGGACGGCAGCGAGCACCCACTCCTAAGTGATCCTAGAGGAAAGAGAGAGAACGTCCCGTGACTGCAGAGGGTTTTTATCTGTTCCCTCTGAGCGGAAAACACGTGAAAAAAAAACAAAGCATTGCAAAGTCCTCTGGGGAATGTAGTTCTCCCTGACTCCCAATGCACTACATGATGCCATGATGTGGAATACCAGTACCAAAAAATCATAAAACCACGACACGCCTATCTTCAAAAAGGGATGGAAATATGATCCTACAGACCTATCAGTCTCACCTCAGTGCCAGGGAAGGTTATGGGATGGATAATCTCAGGAACCGTCATAGATCAATCAAAGTCAACCAGGGGATCAGGACCAGTCAGCATGGGTTCATGAATGGTAGATCCTATTTGACAAACATGATTTCATTCTATGACAAGGTGACCCGCTTAGTGGATGGATGAACATAAGGCTGTCGTTGTGGTCTACCTGGACTTCAGTAAAGCCTTTTACACTGTCCCCCACAACATCACCATGGAGAAGCTGGTTGCACATGGTTTGGATGGGCATATGCTCTGCTGGCTTGAAACACTGGCTGGATGGCCAGGCCCAAAGAGTTGTGCTCAGAGGAGATAAATCCAGTTGGTGGCCAGTCATGAGCGATGTCACCTACGACTTGATACTGGGGCCAAACTTATTCAGTATCTTTATCAATGATCTTGATGAGGGGATTGAGTGCAGTCTCAGTAAGTCTGTGGACAAGATCAAGTTGGGAGGGAGTGTTGATCTGCTGAGGGTAGAAAGGCACTACAGAGGGACATGGATAGACTGGATTGATGGGCTAAAGTAAACTGTTTCAATAGGGCCAGATGTCATGTCCTGCATTTTGGTCAAAACAATCCCAGGCAAACATGCAAGCTTGAGGAGGAGTGGCTGGAAAGCTGCATGACAGAAAGTGGCCATGGTGTGCTGATGGACAGTCAGCTGAATATGAGTCGGGAGTGTGCCCAAATGGCCAAAAAGGCCAATGGCATTCCTGTGTCAGGAATGGTGTGGTGAGCAGGACTAGGGAAGCCATCTTCCCCCTCTACTCGGCACTGGTGAGACCCCACCTTGAGTACTGTGTTCAGTTTTGGACACCTCAGTACAGCAAGGGCACTGAGATGCTGGAGCAGGTCCAAAGAAGGGCAACAAGGCTTGTGGAGGGCCTGGAGAATGTGCCCTATGAGGAACAACTGAAGGAGCTGGGGCTGTTTAGTCTGGGGAAGAGGAGGCTGAGGGAAGACTTTATTGCTCTCTTCATACACCTGAAAGGTGATTGCAGTGAGGGTGGGGTTGGTCTCTTCTCACTGGTGACAGGTGACAGAATGAGGGGAAATGGCCTCAAGTTGCACCATGGGAGGTTTAGGTTGGATATCAGAAAATACAGAAGGGGTTGTTAGGCACTGGAATATCTCCCCAGGGAGGTGGCTGCGTCACCATCCTTGAATGTGTTTAAAATCTGTTTGGATGTGGTACTCAGGGACATGATTTAGTGGTGGGTTGTTATAGTTAGGGTAGTATGGTTAGGTTGTGATTGATGATCTTGAAGGTCTTTTCCTACTTGAGCTATTCTATGATTCTATGATTCTATAATTTCAGGTTGAATCTTGTTTACGTAGACTGCAAATTTTATTATTATTGAGGGAAAATATTAATAGCATACTTGGCTAAAGAAAGCATTTCTTAAGCAGATTAAGTTCAAAACGTGGCAGATTTCTACTGAGTTTTGATTAAGAGGAAAGAACCTGAATTAATTCTGAATTATTTAAATGAATTCTGAAACTTATACTGGTTGTTTTTTGAGAAAACAACACCTGTTTATTGCCAACCAAAAAAAAAAAGAAAAGTACCTTTTCAAAATATCCTCTGTTATCCAAACTCACCAAACAGTTATGAGCAATATAGTCAACCAGTGGGACATTTCACAGAAGGAAGTCCTTCTCAATTCAAGTAAAACCCAAATTTGACTCTTTCATTCCATCAGACATAATCATCCTCACCAGGTCATTGAAAGGAATGGTATGAATCTCATTGAGGTATGAGACTTCTGAAACTAGGGAGAAAGTTAACACTGGTACCACTACAGCAAGAGAAAAAATGAAGTAAATGTATCAGACAACATGGCTGATACAGAGTTTAGGATGAGTTTGTTGAAGTGCCCCATGACTGAAATTCAATCTGTACTAACATACTTTATGTCTATTAATCCTTCCTTTTTCTCACTTTCTGCAATAAATTCTTCCAGTAGGAAGAACAGTTCATTTAGACATAGAGATCCCATTACTGAATCTATATTTTCACTTTGTTTCTTATACTGTGGTGTTCTCTTCTGCCTCATAAGCAGTGGGAGCACTATTTATGTGCTTACATGAATTTCCCTTGAGGTTGTTTATCCAATAAGACATGTAACTTTTTAAAACCAACATAGATAGTGCTTTTTTTCCTCTGCCCAGAAAAATACCTATGCAATGTTCAGCTGCCGTTTGTGTTCTTTTAATATTCCTTCTATCTCTTAGTACATTTAGTACAATATAGAAAGCAAGAGGTGTGGTAGCATCTAATATATGCTTAGCTGTCTAATGACCCATTGTGATCATTAGTAGCATGTATTAATTAGAGCCTGGAGGCTACTGGATGTCTCTGCCCCCTATGAACTGATCATTCATCAGGGTTTTGTTTGTTTCCTTGCTTGTTAGCTTGCTTCCTTGTTTTTAAAACATTTAAACTCGATTGAGCATAAGCCTCCAGAGAGGCTTAATTGCCTGTAGCTTGCTCTCCTGAGTGTCACTCTATATATTTATTATCATAAAGTTGCTTATTTGTTATGGCTTCTTTTACTAAGTTCATCTGTTAGAGAATTGGGCTATCATAGCAGCTTTCACTGTTGCCTTAAGTGTTTTCTCTTTGCAGTTTTCTAACAGCTTTTCTCACCTAATGAGGCCTCCAAAGTGCTAAGAAAATATGTAGCAGAAAATCAACTTGCTATGCATCATCTCTGGAGCCTATTACAACTTTATGCCTTCATTATGCCAACACAGAGTTGTGGGCAATACCATTCCATTTTAGCTTATACATATTCATAACAGGGTGAAAGATATGCATTTAGAAATATGTTACGATGTTTTAATTAGTCAACAACATGTGGAAGTTGCAGGTCTACAATATAGTTTATTTACACTTAAAATAAATATCACAAATTAGTAATTCATTTTTTAAATGAACAGCAGTTAAATAACTTTAACAGAGATGACCAGCTCTGTGGGTGATTTAGCACAGATACTTAAATGTAATATGTTTACCTGATCTTCACTGACTGGT
The DNA here is from genome assembly GCA_023055505.1 of Callipepla californica brunnescens. Classification (NCBI taxonomy): domain Eukaryota; kingdom Metazoa; phylum Chordata; class Aves; order Galliformes; family Odontophoridae; genus Callipepla; species Callipepla californica. The sequence goes on along the minus strand of JALIRH010000001.1, from coordinate 106,663,181 downwards.
ATTATTTGTGAGTCAACAATAATGATTTATAACTGTTATCTCATACAATACATAAAACGCAGTTCATTTAACTTGCTCATTTAGTAACTTCCTTTAAGATAGCATATCTTCCTGCGTCCATTTAAATAGAAGTATCTAAGTTTCCCTCCAAATCATGCATTGTTTTTACCACTGTTACTGGGTAAGATTTTATAGCAAAATTCTTCTCATAAAATGTGTACAAAATCATCGGGTTAACTCATGCTCTCAGCATTAGATTACAATGGGAACATATCTTGAGAGTGATATTCAAGGTTTCACCTTTCAAGATGCTGTTTGAATGCCACATATGTGAAAGAGTCTGTTGGACCTGATGATCTTAGAGGTCATTTCTAAACTAGATGCTCTACATTTTATGATATTCCAGCAGTTAGAAACTCACCTGTTTATGTAGAAATGAGGATCCCCTCTGAGGTCACAAAGAGGCAACTGGCTAATACCCTCTTTGTATCATGAATTCCCTGATACTTTGACAACTATCTTATAGGAATTCACAATCATGTGTGGAAAAGTAGTAAATACAATACTTTTTTTCCAAAAAATGGTATGTTAGGATTCATGTTCATCAGCCCAGTAATGTAGCTTTTGGCCACTGGAAATATGCTCCATAATTGCTTTCTTATTTTAAATCTGATATCATTTAAATAATCAAAAATATTTTTTCAAAGTATTTGATAACATCTGTGGATGGTTTTGTAACTGCAGTGCTCTTTTAGTTACAGATTTAATATAAAGATGAGACTATATATTTTGAGAATTGTTTACAGTTCTAAGCATTATGCTGAATCTCCAGTTTTTTCTTCATAATTCAGGACTCATCACTGCTTCTCCAGTCTACTCACAACGTGACTGTGAATGCTCGCAATTCTAATGGAGAAGTCACAGGCAGATTAAACGTGGGTAAGTCTTACTATCACTGTATTTAGAAATATTTTAATAAATACTTCTAAGGATCTTGGATGATATAAAAACTTAAACATGATTTTTTTTTTTTTTTTACTGTTTTGGCTATATTTAAATTGCTTTGCTACCACTTTTGTAAATACCAACAGTATGTCTTTCATTTCTCATGTAATCATTAATTATGTAAGTATTTGAAACACTTCTTTCTTGCAGAATTATGCAAAAAAGGTCATTAATTAATTCCAGTTTTGCCTTTAAATATTTTCCAATCTCTTTTACTCGTTCATTTAATTATAAAGATCTGAATCATTCCTCTTAAAAAATGCTCATAAATATTTATCAAGTTATGGTAGGGGAATTTATATCCCATTTAGATAATAACTATGAGTATTAAGTATGTAGTTCCTCTAGTTTTATATTATTGGTGCAGTTATTAAGCTGTTATGCAATAATTAACTACACAATGACTATGTGACCAAAACTGTACATATCACATGGTCAAAATTTCAGTGATGTGGAATATATGTAGGTGATTTGTCCTCTCCATTATGTTTGTGGACTCACATCGTGGGACTGGCTATTCACCTGCACTGAGATCCAGTCCCCATCCTGCCTGATGAAAAGTTCTCAGGATACCCTTTGGGAAGGCCCGACCACAGAGCAGACCATTTAAAACTACACTAATTTTTCTGGCCTCATCCCTGCTCAATTTGCAAAACTCTCTGTTGAAATCTTGTCATACAATAATCTAAAAGCCCAGTGAATTTTTTGACAGGCTGTGTCCAACCTGCATGACCTACTGCTGGTAGGAATGTTGTGCTGTAAATATGTTTATGAATATTATGAATTGAGTGTAGGCACATTTCAGATGAGTGACCCCATTGTTAGTAGGTGCTTTTGCATAAAAGTGAAAAAAGCTGCCAGATTCACTTATGTTACTGTATTTTAATATACTCACAATACACTTAGGGAATTACACCCCTGTGGAGATAATAGATTCATAAATTCATAGATTCATAGATACATTAGGTTGGAAAGGACCTACAAGATCATCTAGTCCAACCATCCTCACACCACCATCCCTACCAACCAAGCTACTAAATCAAATCCCTCAGCACCTCATCTAAACGCTTCTTCAACAGCGCTAGGGACGGTGCCTCAACCACCTCCCTAGGCAGGCCATTCCAGTGCCTGACCACTCTCTCAGAGAAAAAATTTTTCCTCAAGTCTAATCTAAATCTTCCCCGGCACAACTTGTGGCCATTCCCTCTTGTCCTGTCATTAGTTACCTGGGAGAAGAGGCTGACCCCCTCCTTAATGTTCCTCCATGTTTCAAGCCAAAAACACAGGAAGGAAGATCCATCACTTTTCAAGGAGTTATTTCTGCATGAAGAATTCAGAGGCATTGGAGGGGGAGGGGGGGAAATGCAGCCACTCAAGAGTTCTCTCAAGAAATGGCTCATTTGGTCTTTTGCACATCTAGTATAATTGAGGTCCTAAAGTGAGTAGTCTGAAATAGTCACTTGTACTGTATGATTCTTCTTAACGAAGAAAACTGCAGTGCTGAATGTAGTATGCAGGATATATTTTACTGAAAAGGAAGGTATTTTTATTATTGTGCTGGCCACTGAGTATGGGTCATACCTTTGGAAAATGAAGCCTCACAAAGGAAACAATTAATTTCAGACCTTTCTGTTTTCATTTCCTCTTTCTCCCTTCTCAGTCGCCACATAGATTTCTTCTGAGATCATTAAAAAAGAGCAGGATGGAGAAAACCCGGATATGTGCCTTCTTAAATACCTAGAGAACTAAAACTAGTTGCTCAGTACATCTAGAGATATCTGTACCAAAGAAGATTTATAAGCTGAAGACCCAATAGACTGGGAAGGGTCAATATGTTCATACTGGGACTGTGGTATTTAGAGGGGTGTCTTCTGCTGAATGGAAGTGGTCTTGGTCATAGTGACTCATATATAGCAAGTGCCAGTCGTATTTAGTATTTTCTTTCTTCTCTTATAGTTTAATTCCGTTTTTCTGCCTTTCATCACTTGATCCTTCTGTCCACATTCCCAGTAATGTACAAGTCAGTGTTGTTTTATCTTATGATCTTCTGCCTCTTAACCTGTTCCCAAAGTAATGTCCAATACTTGGTGCTGTCCAGACATGCTGTATCTGGCTTAGACAACCAGTAGGAAGGAGTAGAGTTTAAGCTACAAGACTGCATTTCAAATCTCTCAAAGGAAGTCAGACTATTAAAGTGTCTCAGGTTCTACACTGAAGCAGGGAACTTCTGACATCACTGTGGCTTGCTCTTTTCAGAGCTGCTACAGTATGTACTTAGGTAAGAGAGTAAAATAACAAACTGAGCCTGGGAAAATCAAAGTACATCGAAAGTGATGAAAATGCATTTACATATTGCTTGAAATTTATTCACGCCAAATTACTGTCTTTATGACTAGAACTTATATTTATCAAATTCATTAATAATTGGTCGTAAATGATGATAACTGGGGTAGTTGGTACCATTGTAAATACTAACATCAAATATTCCTACTATTAAATAATACTCATTTTAGACTGATAGAAGACTGTTGGATGGCCAACAAAAAGTTAATACTGTAAAGAAATCTTAATACCTGAAGATGTGCTCAAGCAGCAGTGACTTGGGTATGCAACAGCCTACTAGAGCAAATGACCATCTACAAATTGCCAGTCAAAAGGTGTGCATATAAGATGTTCTGTTATAAGAATTCTGAAAAATAGTTGTGTAGCTAACTTAATTCATATGCACAAGCTCTTGGTAAAGATTCAATGCCTTTCAAAATTGCCAGTGTGCTGAAATTGCCTCTTAATACTCCATTCATCTTGTCAGTATGAACAGTTACCATAGAGAAGCAGTTTTATACATAAGTTTGAGATAATTCCAAAGATGACTATATAATCTAATATCACTCATAAAATCATAACAAAAATACCTTTTAACTTACAGAAGATTGTGATTCAGATGATCTGCTAAATATTTTAATAACTTATTAAATGTGATTTTAATACTGTCTTCAAGAGAAATAAGTCACAAGAGAGTTGTGAAACTAATCTTGAAGAGTTTCTATGGAATTTTTCACATGAAAATAACAGAGACGTATTACCCAAGAATGAACAAGATTTCTGTCATGAATTGCTTCAAATATGAGCAGCTTTTACCCTTAGAGCACTTGTTTTAAAACTTTTACATTCTCCTAACTTCATACCTCTTGCAGAAATTATGTGGACATTGTAGCTCTTCATAAGTGCTGCAGATCTTGCTGTGTTTTGGACTTTGTTCTGTAATTACACTGCTTTCAGAAGCCTCAATGAATGCAAATATATTTGACAGCTTGTTAGAAAAAAGAAAACTGAAAATAACAGGAACTGAAACTAAAAAAAAATCATCAAACACTGAGTTCCTTCATACAGAAAAACTGTCACCCATTGACGTTCATAAATGCTTGCTGAATGTTTATGGAGAGGAAACAGTGGATGTGAGCTAGTAAAATGGCGGATGGTGCATTTCATCTTTGGCAACAGTGCATCACCTCCACTGGTGCAGGCTCTTCTTCATTACTGGCAAAAATGCTCAGCTAATGCTGGTAACTGTGTTGAAAACTAGTTTTTGTGTAGCTGAGAATCTGCTCTATCAAATAGTGCTCGTGTTCTTTGTATCTGATGTAATTTCCATAGAAATAGATAGGAGGCATTACTTTCAGTGCAACAGTGTAGCCCAAGACAATCCCTCTTTGCTCAGTGCAGCCCAGGCAAATAAAAGGGCTGGACACCCATTATTTACACAAAGGAACAGTGATGTCAATATCATCGGGCCATGAGTTCAGTTTATATTACTAAAACCAGAGTGAACTGATATAGATTACTATGCTATGAAGCTGTTCTACACTGGAAATGTGAAATCAGCACCACTGTGAAAGCCTGGGAATATGGCCACATTCAAAATGGTTTATGCAGTCTGAAAACAGAATTACGATCAGAATTCTGCTTACATACCCTTTTCGTGTTCATCACATCAATCTAAGCCGTCCCACCCTCTTCTTTCAGACAGGAACAACATTCTGAGGATGGAGATGTTTGTCAGTACCTGAGATACAGTTTCACTTTCATCAAGTGTCATCTGTAAACTACTACTATCCAATGTCAAATCATTACTGTTTTTCTTATCACTGTTTTGATATTTCATTCTCCAGCAATGGTATTTTTTCATTAGAGACATAATAGGAAGAAAACAGTGTTAATGAAGCATGATGTGTGGAAGAGGAGTTTGATGGTGTTTTTATGGGGAAAACCCTGAAGCCAGTTTTATAAACTTGACTTAATTAATAGCATTGTAAAATCATTTAGCTTTTCCTTCTTTACTTTTCCCAGAAGGCTTTCATTAAAAACTTCATTTTTGTTTAAATAAGTTCTTTCTTATCTTTAAGATAAAAGCCAGAACATATTTCTTGAAGATCTTTGTACTGCAGGAAGATTATTATTTGCACAACTTTAATTGCTGTCCAGCTGGGTTATAAGGAGGAAAGATACAACATAGGGGTAATTAATAGAAAGATAAATTGCAAACTTCACTGAAGTATTTTTGAGGTGATTAAGTCTTCATATGATCAAGAACCTACGATATTTGTTCTAGGAGGATGAAAGTAGGGATTTTTATCTCCAGGGTTTAAGGGTTTTAGCTACCAATGAATCTGATCATATCAAGGCGTACATTGTAGCTTTACTTAAAAGGAAAGTTTCGTTGACTCAGATCAGGCAAAATTTAGAGAATAGCAGGTGGCTGCTAATTTTTTTCCTAGTTTCCTGTTTTAATCTGTGACAGATGGGTTTCCATTCTATATTAAATGCAAATACTCTTAGACTGGTGAGACCATTTTGTATTTAAATGGTTATAACTTTAGAAAATATTAAAATAAATCATGGAAAATACTAAGTGGTAATCAGTTTGCATATAAATTAAAGCTAGCTAAGTATGTCTTCTCAAAAGCTTATTTATATAAACAGTGATTTAGTCATTGAAACCAGTTTAATAATTAGACTCAAATGATATCCTCTTCTGGGAAAAAATGCCATTCATGCTTGAGTCCTGTGTACAGTAAGGTGCCTAGCATAGCAGATTGACTTGTGGGCCCCAAATGTGATAATCTTTTTAAAGAAATATGTGATGATCTTCAGGGTCAACAAAGCTGACTTTAAGCAATTTTTAAAAAATCCCCTAAAAGTTAATCAATCAGGTAGTTGCTTAGATATGCAAGCATCACAGTTAAGGGGAAATTTAACCTGTCCAAGGGGATTTTGGGTCCTGTGCTGTCCCTTCTCTATCTAGAAGAAGAAAAAAAAGCATATGTGTAAGTCAAGATAGCTTATCTCTGAAAAGAAGCTAACATTTGGGAAATTATGTTTATGTGAAGTAATATATGGAAAAAGAAACAGATTATGGATACCTAGCTCTTGTCAGAGAGCAATTACTCATCTGAGTAGCTTCCCTCCCTCCCCCCCTTTATTTCCATGGGAATAAGGAACTCAACATAGGTGAAGAAAAGCAAATTATTAAATGCTTTTTATCTTTCTCCACTTCTGCACTCTTCAGTAAACTTAAATTCCCAAACAACATATTTTGGTTCCTATTGTGTAGTAAGCATTAACATAAGTGACTGGAGGAGGATTTCAAGATAGTAGTTAATGCTAAATATGAGGAATCAGTACTTTCTTCCCTTAAAGTAATAAGAAGATTGAATTACTGGCACTGTTTAATGCTAGATGACTTCATAAAGGTTAAGTTAAAATAGCTGAAATTTATTGTGACTAAAATCTTTTATAGAATTTGGATAATTAAGTATATCTGAAATGCTGGTATAAAGTGTAACAGTGCTTTCTTTTAAAGGTGACTTAACTCCGGATGGCAGTTAGCAGACAAATACAGGGCGCTAGAGCCTTATCTATCTGTAGTGGGTCTTCAGAAAAAGATTCCCCCACCCTAGTGAACTGTTGAACATGTATCTGCAGCGTACCCTTGTGGCAGTGAGGTCTAATAGCATACTGGGCTGCTTTATCCCACTCCTGTGAGTACAGCTGGAATACTGTGTTCAGCTTCACCTCCTCCAGTATGACTGTGCTATCAGAAAAATGGGGAGACTTCCGCAGGCCATCACTGATATGGTCAGGGACTGGGAGCACATGAAAAATAAGAGGCTGAAGAAAGTGGTTTTTATTTTAACCTGCAGAGAAGAGACACTTCTAATTGCTGCTTGCTGCAGCCCAGGGGAGGTCTAGAGACAAGATGAAGCCAGACTCTTCACATGAAAAATGGTGCCTTATGTCTTGAATCCATCTATGGTTATGTCTTCAGCTGACACTCTGCAAGGTCTGAGTCACAGATCCCAGGTCAGACCTAGCCCTAGTCTTAGGTATAGGGCATCTGAAATAACCTGAAGGCTAGTCAGGGAATACTGAAGTCAAAATAATGGCACTTAACAGCTATGGTTAGGCAACTGAATCATTCTCCCTCTTTTTAACTGGTCCCCTCACCTTGAGTCTTATGCCCAGATTCTGGAGGCATTCACAGACAGTGATCCTGAAGGACAATACTGGGTTGATTTTATGGAAATTAACCCATGAATTCTCTTAAAAATACATATGTAATTGGAGGAAGAAGAGGTAATGCAATTATTCATTATACAGAAGACAAAGTATTCTTTAATAGTACTAAAGGATAAAAAACTTTATAGAATTAAACTATAATCTTTATAAAGAAATTTAAAATATTTGCTGAGGAATGACAACAGAAATCATAATATTGTATACCTTTATCAAATCACTGTGATCTTCTGTTCCTGCCATTGTTTCTACAAGCAATAATCAATTTTACAATCTTTTAATTCATGTTTTTATTTTCTTCTATATTTAGAAAGAGTATGAAATGTTCGGATGTATAAAGACATTCAGTTGCCTCTACTGAGAATGAAAACATTGCCACCTAAACACTTAATACTAGATTGGGTTGCCAGTGTATCAGTAAGAACCAGATTTTCAATGATCTTTTCATAGGCTTCTGTTTCAACTGTAGGGAATAACAAAGTATAAGAAGTGCTAGCAGTAAGGTATGCTTGCATACTTTGTAGGAGATGCTTCTAAGGTGATAAGAGATATATGATACGGAGATAAAGTGTATATATTCAACATGTTGCATGTACTCTGGAATAATGCATTTGTTCTAATAGAAGATTACTAGGCACTTAAATACCATTCCATATGAAAATTTGATTAATTTTATGGCCCTAAAGTAATGGCTTTGCATTTATTGGAATTTCATTACTCATAGAACTAGAACTGAATCTGTAGGAGTATAACATTTTTAATATACTTTTAATGAGATCTTATTTTAAATAAGGTATTTTAATATAATGATTAACTAAAAAAAAAACTTAAATTGCATACCAGTACCCCAAAGCACTTGGGATTTTGGCTTATATTCAAAACTTCAATGATACTGGGTAGTAGGAGAAGAAGGAAGAGTGGCATCCCTAAGTTATCAAAGTTACACCTCATAGAAGAGAGTAAGAAAAGATCTGAAATTAAAAGTCTGGGTATTTGAAAGCCTTTTTCTTCCATAAGATCTGAAGACAGAGTAGAACTGCTTAATACTATGCAGAACTAACAGGATTTGAAGAATTTGCGTACATACTACCAAATCTGTTGATGTCTTCATGCAGAAGTGTCAGCAGGCAAGCCTTATTTTTGATAAAAGATCCTTCTACATTTATATTGCTCCAGAACTCAAAGGTTTGGTAGCAACAGAAGGGAAGCTTACAGCACCAAGCTGGGAGGAAGTGTTGATTTGACAGAGGGTAGAAAGGCACTGCAGAGGGACATGGATAGACTGGATCGATGGGCCAAGGTAAACTGTAAGTTTCAATAGGGCCAGATGTCAGGTCCTGCATTTTGGTCAAAACAATCCCAGGCAAACATACAAGCTTGGGGAGGAGTGGCTGGAAAGCTGCATGACAGAAAGGGGGCTTGGTGTGCTCACGGACAGTCAGCTGAATGTGAGCCAGGAGTGTGCCCAAGTGGCCAAGAAAGCCAATGGCATTCCTGTATCAGGAATGGTATGGTGAGCAGGACTAGGAAAGCCATCTTCCCCCTCTACTTGGCACTGGTAAGACCCCACCTTGAGTACTGTGTTCAGTTTTGGACACCTCAGTACAGAAAGGACACTGAGGTGCTGGAGCAGGTCCAAAGAAGGGCAACAAGGCTTGTGGAGGGCCTGGAGAATGTGCCCTATGAGGAGTGACGGAGTGACTGAAGGAACTCGGGCTGTTTAGTCTGGGGAAGAGGAGGCTGAGGGAAGACTTTATTGTTCTCTTCATACACCTGAAAGGTGATTGCAGTGAGGGCGGGGTTGGTCTCTTCTCACTGGTGACAGGTGACAGAATGAGGGGAAATGGCCTCAAGTTGCACCATGGGAGGTTTTGGTTGGATATCAGAAAATACAGAAGAATACAGAAATACAGAAATACACTGGAATATCTCACCAGGGAGGTGATTGAGCCACCATCCTTGAATGTTTTTAAAATATCTTTTGACGTGGTACTCAGGGACATGATTTAGCATTGGGTTGTTAGGGTAGTATGGTTAGGTTGTGATTGATGATCTTGAAGGTCTTTTCCAACCTGAGCAATTCTATGATTCTCTGAAGTAATTCAAATGCTTTTATACCAAAATGAAGTCACTAAGCTTAGGACTTTCCTTCTTTGGAGTCAGGAGTGAGGAGAAGAAAAGATAGGAAAGAAGATAGCTTAGCAATCTGCCCATTTGCAGGTATTTATGGCAGTGCACTACAGGAAAGACTGGAAGGTCACATGTCTTACAAGAAAAACATTTATTAAAGGACCATGAAACCATTTTTCATGATTTAAACTAATGTCCTCCATGTTAAAAGATATGTGATGTGATGCTCATGTCAGGAGTGTATCAGAACTGCATGTGTTAAAGGAGGAAGTGTAAAGTAACAATGGGCAATTATTAGTCATCCTAAATAGCAACAATAACCTGTTGACCTGAAAATTTGTGTGGCAACTCTGTCAGAAATGGCAAAAAATTCTTTCTATAACCTATGTTCAGTCATGAAACATTTTTAATTGTAGGATTTTAACAAGAAGCATAATTATGTAGCAGTTTTTGACTTATATGTAATTAGCATACTGTGGTGCTAAACAAAATTTGTTTAAGAAATCGGAGATTAATTTTTCAGGTGTTGAATTTGGTTGCTGGTTTTGCGCTGAAAATTTATCTTACTGAGATCATGATACAATTAGTGATACTGCAACATATCTAGTACTACTTTTGATTTAATAAATACAATCTCATTTGAAATTTGCTCCACATGTACTAAGCTGTCTCTTCTCTAAAATTGAAACATATGTTTCAGTTCGGTTTATTCTAGCTAGAAGTAATCTGTTATCTACACCATTCTTTCATAATGAGAATTATCTATAGGACAGTTTTGTGTTGAGAAAGCCAAGGAACTAACAGCTTTTGTTAAAGACTTACTCAAATCTGCAAGGGCCAGAAGAAAAATCTGTGTGCAAACCCACCTTAAGTAGGGTCATTTGTTGGTGTTTCTACAGTCTCCAGTCTGGTCTCTTTGGAACAGTGCGTTATGGAGAATGAATGCTTTCAGTGCTTGTCATATTTATTTATTTATGTCTAGATTTAAAATACAATGCGTGTTGTTCACTATGCACCCATCTTAGATGCCACCTAACTGCCCCTTTGCATGCTTAAATTCAGTGTTTATGTTCCTGCATCTTGCTCAGAGCAACAGGCATCTAATAGAACAAGCCAGGACTCACTGTCTGCTGCAGAGGCAAATGGCACGTCATAACTTTCATCATACAGCTAAACCCTCTTTCCTCCAGAGCTGGAGAGCTTCATCTATCCTGTCTGCAAAGAGCAGCACCCAACCGTACATTGTCTGGAGGTCTCTGTGTGGTACCAGTCCAGTCTAAGCTGTGCCAAGGAACACAGTGTAACAGAAATTGATTATGCACATGTCTCCTCTACCTTGTCTCTCTCTAATTTATTGGTATGGATATATTCATTAGCTTGTTAGAACTTGGAGCTCATCTAGGATGAGCAGTTTTCTATAAATACCATTTTTCCTCATGTTTTTCTTCTACCTATTTTTCTCCCACTATCTCGTTATTTTAGAATAGGACTCTCTATATTTCTACTGTTACTGCTTTGCCTGCAATAATCAGATATTAATAGAGTCGAAAAGAGGAGGGACTGAAAATATGATTATGTGGTCCAATGTTGAGAGCAGTTAGCTGGGAGTAGAAAGACTGAATCTCAGCCTTGTTCCAATTACTGTTGAATCTGAGATCAGTGAGTACATGGACCAGATTAATCATAATACTAAATTCTTCAGCTGCATCGGTATGATGTTCTTTATGGACACCATGCCAGAAATTAGCATTAAATAGACAGGATGGCTGAGAAAGTTGGTCTACACAGCATGTGTTTGTGTTAGCTGTTCCTGTTTGATTTGTTTAGATGAGAGAAAACAGAATTTGGGCCAAGTTTATTTGGGCAAATAATTTGGGCAAAAGTTGTATAGCATATGTCTATGTATCCTGAATTCAAATAGGTAAACCAACTCCTGTATCTTACAGCTATTTTCTTTAGTCATGTTAGAACTCTCTGTGAGTTAACCTACATTCCATAATAATCTAATTTAAAAAAATGTTTATTTTCTAGTAATATGCAGGTGTATTAATTAAATTATTTGATTCATTCTGTTTAAGTTAGTTCTTTCCATTTCCTTCAAGGAAAGGCATGAAAAAGCTTCTTTTGACAAGAATGCGTGTGAAATAGATTCAGCAAATTAGGAAATCAATAAGATAAATGTACTCATAGACAAGATCAAGAAAGGCCTGGTGCAAATCATGCCACACTTCTTCAGTTCTTTCAAATTTACTTTTTTCTTTCTCGAGTGATTTATGATCAGTGAAAACTTCTGTCTTTACAAAGGTGTTGAGAAGAAAAGAGCAGAGATACCACTACGTAGGCCCAGCAATTTATTCAAAGCTGATTACTTTCATACCAAGGAAATCAGTATATCACGTTCCCCCTAAACGTACAGGGTCTTCATCATTATCAAAAATTTTTCTGTGATTATGTGCAGATAATTAACAATGAAATATAAATTAATGGCATGCATTTCTGAGTTGCATTTTAGAGATAAGGCTCCATATTGTTTTCAAGCTTTAAGAGTAATTGAGATACACTGATGTCAGCTTCTAATTAGTATTTTAAAGATTTAACATACTGTAAAACTTCACAGCTTAGAAGTGAGCCTGTGGAAGGTCTTGGGTGCTGAATTTATTCTAAAATACTTCACCTAAAATGTAAATCTTCAGGATCCTCACTCCCTTATTAATTCTTTTTAAAAAATAAATGTTCTTAGACAAGAAAAAAAAAATGGTTTCAGGCTTGCCATACCTACCAAAAGACATAGAATACTGAAAAGAAAAATGTCTAACCTCAGAGCTTTTAAGATTAGCATTCACGTTTCTATCTCATCTACTGCATGATGTTTAGAATGAGCTCCAAAAGTAAGCAGGATCGGAATACGTGGTGGAAAGCACAATCTAGCTGTGGACCATGGAAGCTGGTCTCTTAGGTTTCCTTCCTAGCCAGGATATAAAGGCTCCAAATAATACCTTTGTTTCTATACTGTGTACAGTATCTTAACAAAAGAGACAGAAAATCACTCCTAAATCCATTGTCTCCTCAGCATACCTGTGTCACCTGACCTCTATTATTTCAGAGAGGAGAGGTTTAGATTTATGTATTCCAAAGTCATGCTGTGCAGTGAGTTGTGGTGTTGGATGAAAGGCAGGGAAGAAGAGAGAAATCAGCTATTGCAATAACAGTGACAGTAACAGCCAGGTCATTATTTGTTTGGTAAACAAAAGATCTACCCACACTACATAAATGAGCAGTCTCATTGCTGCTTCTGGACAGGTACAGAAATAATAAAACAATCACAGTTTTCTAGTAAAGCATTAATGTGGAGCCATCTTTGTTTCACTCAGCTGCAACTGCTTTCTTGTATGTGTAAAATGTCTGTGAGTAACTCCTTTTCTCTGAACAAAAATATTTTCTGAGCTCTTTTTGCAATTCCAGAAATGAAGCATTATCTACAATTATCTACAATTTAAATTCTGAACGTAGAATTATATGATGACTCTATTAAATGGATATTCAAACTTACGTGATGTGAAATTTTACTTGATCTAATTGTTTAAAATGAGAAATAATAAGGCCTAAGTCCATACTTACTCATCAAGAAAAAACTGTAGAACAGAATGTTCTACTGGATTTAGGATCCCATGATACATAAAGACTCTTGCACACAAAATCTAACTGCCAATACTCTCAGCTTTTTGAAAATCCTCTAAGAACATGAGCCGTAATATGTGTTAGATACGTAGAGCTAAACTGGCAGCTTAGGGTCCTGCCTTTATATTAGATTTTAAAGCGTTTGAGCTTCCCTAATCAAAAGGGATTACTTTGTTAATTATTTTCTATGTTAAAAAAAAAAGCTGCTACACTCATACTGCTCATACTGATCAAAGAATCTTAGCAGCTTCAACACCAAGAGTACAAATGTTTGTCTTGTCCAATTTGAAAGGGATTTCCTAAATTCTGTCTTGAAACCCAGCTTGATAGCATGACTCCAGGCACAGTTTTGAACAACAGATTGGAAATGTAAATACGCATATTCAATTTCAGTACTTCCACGGCCACTATTTGAATGCTTCGTGATCTTTAACACTGTTAAATAAGTCACTAAATTATGGCCACAGAGTGGTTAGCAATTTATATAGGAAGGTGAAGAAAGCTGGTGTAATTCTTCCATTATTCTACTGTTTTGCAGGTCCTAAAATGGTAGAATTCCATGGCCAGCAATTTCAGATCAACTCAAAGGATGGCAAGCCACTTTTTACAGTGGATGAAAATGAGGTTGTCATTGGCACAGATAAACTTCGAGTCACAGGTTTGTAACCACTTAAGAAATGTCCACCTAGTAGCCATGAGAATAACGCAATAAAATGGCGTTTTAGAATAAATCATTGTTAAAAAATTCTGGGTTTAACATATTAGGAACTACATATCAGAAGATATTCTAACCTTTTTCAATACATAATCAGAAGCATTAAGGGAAATGTATTAATATGTGTATATAAGAATGTATATATGTCTATATAGATTTTAATTTAAGGCTGTGTTAAAGCAGTTAGTGATTGAATTGTATATGCCTACTTTTTTCTAAATTGTTTATTATCAGTGCATACTTTTAATTGAGGTGAAAATTCTTGTACATTTCTATTTCAAAAATCAGTTGTATTATTTCTTAAAACATTTTAGACTCTGGTAATTTTAAAAGTTTTTTTCTTTCAAGGTAAAAGCCACTGTATTTCATCTCTATGTGTAGTTTATATGTCACAGCATAGTATTTGCAGTGTATTTATAATGTCTTCTGTCAAAAGACAAGTTTGCTTTAGGCTGTTTCTGCAAATCACCAAAGTTCTCATTTACGAAGTGAAGACGTCAAAATTGTCAAATGAAAAACTGTTTTCTTTTACATGACCTGATAAAGTCAACCTTCATTTTCTAGGTGTAAGGGTGCATTAAGACAGATATGTTAGTGGGTGCATTAAGACAGATATGTTAGTGTGTGATTTGTCTTTATCTGGAAGACTCCATCAAAGAAAATGCTGAAATAATCATGTTACTTGCTTTCAGTTACATTTTCAATATTTTTAACCTTATTGCAACTGTCATTTTTACTAATTATTGATTCTCTGAAATCTTGAGGTCTTAATTATAATGGATCAATTCATATTATTTCACTGTGCAAAAACACAGATGTGATAGTAAGCACACAATTAGTGTTTCAAAGTGAAGTTAAGTTATAATAAATGTGTTAATAAATTTTGTTTATGCCCAAGGGTCTTATCTTAAGTTTTTTTACTTTTTAACCTAATTGAAAATACAACTTTGTTTAACCAGGAAACCATATCAAATGATTATTGTTTGCCCAAGGGATGCTAAACTTTAATAGAAAAACATGTTTAACAAAGATATGAAAAACTGCATAATTGTTAACTGATTTGGAAAAGGTCCATCTCTGCTCAAAGTAAAATCATTTTTACATGAATAGAAATTGTTATGCTAAAACATGTATTCTGACTTGTCAATATGAATCTTACAAGGATAATTGTTTACTCTAGTAGATATTGCAGAAACACACATTGACTTTTTCTTTTTTACACTGCAGTATAAGTCAAAAATAAATCCATTAAAGTCAGCGAGGTTATTTCAGCGTAAAATTTATATTGGGGAGAAGAGATTCATGCCTATAATGCTTCAAACTAATTTATTAAAATTTGATTTAAATGATACTATTACCATGAAGGATAAATTAGTAATACTTGGTGCATTGAGATAATTTTTTAAACATATTTGATAGAGAGTAAGGTCAATTGGAAAGTTTATACAGAAACAGACTATATCAAGTTTAAAATACACAAAGAACATTTTGCAGTTTTTTATATGCAACATGGGGAACTGTTTGGTTTTACTTCTCAGGAGTTCAAGGCCAGGCTGGATGGGGCTTTGAGCAACCTGGTCTAGAAGGAGGTATCCCTGCCTATAGGAATTGGATGATCCTAAAGGTCCCTTCCAACCCAATCCATTCTGTGATTCTATGATTCTAGGATTTATGTGAATTGTGAAAAGGTCAGTGACAATTTATAAGAAAACCTGGCAGTTTTAAACTAAAATATAGCATAGCAGAGAAGCAATGTCTGTGATTTATAATATTTCAGGAAAAAATGCAAGTCTAAGGAAAAGGAAATCCAACCCAAAACGTCAGGAACTGTCATTTTCCAACAGTTTGGTATGCTTGACCTCATGCTATTTCAGTTCAGTCATTTTCTTTTGCATGTAGAACAAAATTGTAGAAATGTTTCTCCCGTTTCCCAAGAAATGTTTCTCCTGTATTTCCAAGAGGACCAAATCCATGGGAAAAATATTGAATAGGAAGGAGTTTTGGTTACCCCACAGATCAACATGTCCATGTGCAGGCCATTGAAATGGACACCCAGTCAACAGCCAGTGCAACCTGCAGTGTGATAAGGCTCACTATGTGAAGGGGAAGCCTTGGCAGATACCTCTCCTGCTGATGAAATGGAGTTGTCTTCATAGTATAATAGAAGGGCTTGGATTGGAAGAGACCTTCCCGTCCACTTTCAAGTTCCTGTCTTGAGCAGGACTGACACCTACCAGCTCAGGCTGCCCAGGACTCCATCCAACCTTGCCTTGAACACCTCTAGGGATGGAGTATCCACAACCTCTCTGGGCAGCCAGTGCTGGCATCTCTGCTCTCTGAGTAATCAAATCTGATTCTCCTTTCTTTTAGTTTAACTCAATTCTTGTCCTATCACAGTCTGCCCGTGTAAGAAGTGTGCTTCTCTTCTGTTTATTACCTCCCTTTTAGTGGAAGGCCACAATGAGGTCTTCTATAGGATGAGCTCAGTGGCTCACTTAACTTGCTTTAATACAGTGGCAGAGTTGACATACTTAAATAAGCATCTAGCAGTGTTTGAAATGCCATAGGATATGTGAACCAGCACATGGCACTGGGATATATATGTACCTACAGGAGGCTTACTTCCTTTGTTAGTGGTAACTGGAAGTTAGGCAGGATGTGCAAAGGTATTTCTGTAGAAGAAAGAAAATTGGGCCAAGTAAATAACATTATTAACATTCCATCAGTCATTTCAAAATGGTCTCAACTACTGAAATAAAAATAAAATTGAAGGCAAATAGTAATTTATTTTTCATGGCTGTAGAAAAGGTAGTATTTTGATGATGAGTAACAAATTAATAGAAAGCAGTTTTTGAAGAAAAGCTGGCCATGATCTGTATTTTACAGGGGTGCATATTTTATCACAGCCTGCTAGTTGTTCTTCCACTCCTTCATGATCACTTGAGAGTATTTGCTGTGTACTTTCAAGTGTTTTCCTAACAATATGTGTGAGGATTTTCAGCTTAAATAGCTAATATCAAAACATAATACAAAGAACTGTGTTTAATTTAAACGCTTCTGCTCAGAGGCTAAGTTAAGCATGTGACAAAATAACATTCTATTAGACCATGAAGAGGCAGATAGAATTTGCTTGATGGTATGTGAGTGTTAGGAGGTGGAGGTGTTCATGAAATCTGCTGACTTCGGTTCTCTCATTAAGAAAATCTTGCTCTCACATTCTATAAAATACCAAATTAATAATATTAATATCATATCTTAAGGCTTTATCTTTACATTGTAAAAGATAAATTTGTTAAGGTATACAAGAGATCAGTTTAGGCCATTTTCCAAAAAGTATTACTGTGTTGTGATTTTCTTTGGTATGCATGTCATTCATAGACTCATAGAATCATAGAATCACCAAGGTTGGAAACGACCTAAAAGATCATCCAGTCCAACCATTCATCTACCACCAATTGCTCCCACTAAACCATGTCGCTCAACACAACATCCAAACATTCTTTGAACACGCCCAGGGTCCACCACCCCTCTGGGCAGTCCATTCCAGTGCCTGACCACCCTTTCAGAGAAGAATTATTTCCTAATATCCAGCCTGAATCTCCATTGGCGCAGTTTGAAGCCATTCCCTCTAGTCCTATCACTAATTACACAAGAGAAGAGGCCAACCCCCAGCTCACTACAACCTCCCTTCAGGAAGTTATAGAGAGCAACAAAGTCTCCCCTGAGCCTTCTCTTCTCCAGGCTGAACATTCCCAGCTCCTTCAGGCTCTCCCCATAAGGCCTGTGCTCCAGACCCCTCACCAGCCTTGTTGCCCTTCTTTGAACGCTGTGTTTTAATGAAGATTTTTTCCTCACAGGAAAGCAAGGATTTAATTTTGCCTAGAAGTGAATGCTCTAGAATGTACAAATAAACCTTCTCATTACCTCTCACACGCACACATAAAGTGTCTTTATCATCTGAATTCATAATTTTTTAGTTCCAAATCCATGAATAAATGTTACATCATATTTGGCCCCACTAGTAACACTTTCCTTCACTCATGGTTCTCTGTTTGCAATTACATTTAAGGCCCATCAGCCAATTTTAATCCATGTAGTGCATTCCAGGCTGATTTGTGTTGCTCTAATCTCTTAATCAAAATGTGATGTAGCATCAAAGTAAATGCCTATGGAAGTTTATTATGCCTATACTTTTACCTTTATCAACCAAGCTTGTCATCTCATTTGCAATTTAAAGATATAGATGTATTTTATATGTCATGACCAGTGCTTTTCTGAATACAAAAAAGGTGCAAGAATTGCAGAAGATGATGTTTAATTAATCTGTGAGGGAACCTTAGTATTTCATTCTCTGGTACCTCAGCTTCTTCACTTTTAGCTGAATATATAAGAAAGAGTGAAAGTGAATTTCTCATGTTTTCCCACAAAACCACTGATAGAAACATACATACATATAACCTTGAATTCTATTTTAATCAGTTTCAAAACTGTAAGTACTGGTGATGAGCTATAGCTATTGTATGGAATTCTAGAGATGATAGACAAATTAAATGAAAAGCAGGCAGAACAAAGTCTATCCATGCTAGCATTGTGTAATGTGGAAATAAAACTCACAAGTTAAGCTATACACACGTCTTTTCCTTTTGACGTCATGATTTATTGAGTGTGACAAAGTGCTTGCACAAGTCACCCAGAGAGGCTACGGAGTCTCCTACTCAAAATCCACCTGGATGCTTTCCTGTGCAGTCTATTGTAAAAACCTGCTTTAGCAGAGGCTTGGTCTGGATGATCTTCAGAGTTCTCTTCCAACACCTACAGTTCTTTCATTCTGTGAATTTGTCAGCAGTAGCAGACAATAGAACGTGTTCATTTTGCTAAACTACTGAACTCCACTTAGCTTTTATTACCTGATAATTACTCTAATATCTAGATATGTTATTTCATATTACTGTGAATATCTATTAATAATTCTTTTACAAAATAATAATGGAAGTGATTATATTCTTCCCTCATAATAATAATAATGCAAACTATATCGTTTATAGCAAGTGACTAAATTAAAATTTGGGATTTTTTTTGCACATAGGCAAAATAGGAAAATCAATGAAAATACAATTACAGGACTGGATATTTAATGGCATTAAAACATCATAATGCCATTACGTTCCATGGAGATGTTCCAATATGCACTGGCTTTCTGGCTCTTTCAGAGGATTGTATCTTACATAATGAGATGCTTTAAAATACAAATATGGTGCTGTTTTGGTTTAGTTTATCCTATTTTCAAATGTGCCGCTCAAATACTTCACTGGAATAATGGCTTTTCAAGAATGACAGCCTGGCAAGGGGAAGCTGCCCTTTTTCTTGTGAGAGCAGCAGGAATTCATGGTGCTCTACATTAGGATAGATTAGGAGGAAGCTGGGAGCTTATGCTTCACGGTTACAGGGCAGATCAACTTGGCCATCATTGTGGTGGGTGTGTACTGCAGATGACCTATTTGAGAAGAAACTGATAAGGCCTTCTCCTGGCAACTGAAAGAGCCAGTTGATAATTCTTTCTCTTCAGAGTATCAGTGTTATCAAATGCCCAGCCTTTCCTATAGACCTTAAAACAAGTTGGAAATTGACCTTTTATCCTGAAACTGCACAACACCTCCACTTTATGACAAGGTAGATACCAAGAAACTGAAACAAAGTCAAATTCTACCACAGCAGCTTAGCAGAGCATTTCAAACTATGCAGTTTCTTACAGTTGTCAATATAAGAAGCTACACAACTCATCTAAGAATTGGAATCTCCATTATGTACCACAAGCTACTATACAGTAGAGCTAAACTGGTACAAAAAGTCAACTAGAACTAAGTCAGACTGAAAGTTAACTGGAACACAAGAAGTTCCATGCTAACACAAGGAAGAACTTTACCATCAGAGTGACTAAGTACTGAAATAGACTGCCCGGAGAAGTGGTGGAGTCTCCTTACACGGAGATTTTCAAGACCCATCTCAATGCTTTCCTGTGCAACTTACTGTAGGGAACCTGCTTTAGCGAAGACTTGGACTCCATGATCTCTTGAGTTTTCTTCCAACCTCTACAGTTCTGTGATTCTTTGAATGGTAAAAAGGAAAAAGAAATGTATTCCAAAATTATATGAAAGAAAAAAATATAGAAACGTTGGTATTGTAGTTGCATGCATAAATAAGGAAGAGAAAAACTAGGGAAAGGTAAAAAAAGCCCACAATCAATGAGTCAGAATGTGCATCTTCATTTGTTTCAGCCTGGACTGCACTTTTGCTGTAGAACTGATTGTTTTGACAGTTTTCACATCCCATTTGTTTAAACCATGAAGAAGACAGGGAGCACATAAAGTGTATTCCTTTTGGATGAAACCAAACCAAGGAATTGGCTCCAAGAATGTCTTTACCTACGTCAAAATTTCAAACATATTTTAAGTCCACAGAATGAAACTGAAGTTAGTCTGAGGTGAAATCCCCCAATTCTGTGCAATATGAACAGCAGGTCTTTAACAACCAAGTATATTACTCTATAAATGCACCCTTTCCAGGCCACATTATCTGCTAATATACCTAAGGAATTCTGAGAAATGAAATTGAAAGACATTATGGTCAGACTGTCTCTCCTAATAAACTACGCATCTGGAGATGATTTAAATGTACTGACAAAAAAAGGTTTTTGTAAGTACAGGTAGCATTGTGACAGTATATATTTCATTGAAATTACAGTTCATTCACTGTAATGCATGATGGAAATATGGGTGAGAAAAACAGTGAAATACTTGCTTAGTTAAGAATTGTAAAGTAGGATGTAGTGGGAATGTAGGACAGAAAGGGATCATGATTTGTTCCCAGAAGTACCACATTTGGAACAGTCTCTGCTTATTGAAGAAAAATTTGAATTCATTGCCACCTCTAGCTGGGACATTAACTAAAAGAAGTCAAAAATTTTCACAGGTCTCTTCAGAATATCTTAGTTCTTCCAAGTGAACATTGTCAACAGTTTATGGTCCAGTTCCATGACAAAATGAGGCGAAGGACCTACAGACCCACACCCCAGGAAAGTGGAAGGGAGAAAAGGAGTTAGTAGAGAGAAGGGCCTAAAACAAAGCAGTGGAAACAATCTGAGGAGGAAATCTAATTTACTAAATAAGATATCAAAATGCAAAATAATACAGTATGGAAAAATATAGTTGGAATTGAAGCTAATAAATCAAATAAAATGAGAGAGTGTCCAAAAACTGAAGACCTTAAGCTAAAGCTGAAGGCAAGATGGCTAGGCAACCTCCACTGATGAGATGCCCAGCAAAAGAGGGGTAGTCCCAGGACTTGTGTGTAGTTTTATCTTTCCCTCTGAATGTAAAATGGGAACACAGAGTCCTCTGGGGTATGTAGTTCTTCTCTTCTGAGAACCAGGTACCCAGAAATTCAGAAGTCAACTGAACTGGAGCATTAACTCTTTAACTTCTAGCATCTTACATGGTGTTATGATGTGGAATACCGATAACAAAAAATCATAAAACCATGACAAACATTTTCTTTCAAACTTAGTTAATTCCTTAGGATTTTTCCATCATCTCTAGTATGTAAGGTTGTCACCTTGATAACATGAGTTAGCATGATTACAAGGATAGGAGAACAATCAACTACTCACTAACTTAAAACCACCAAGAAAGAGCACAGCCATGGACTCTCACTTTTCAGGAGGGTACTGATATGCATGTGATAAGTCTACACAGTGGACCCCTTTACAGAAAGGAAATTAAGAACCATTCAAGACTCTGCACCCACTTTACCTGGATTCTGGATGTCCTGGCTTTGAGATGCATTTGCCTACAGCAGCACAATGCTAATAATCCTTTGGCTGACATGCTTCATCCCACCTATTTATGTGCCACCCTCACGTAGGTAATCATTTCTCCTGTGTTGGGCTGAAACGTTAAACAATCTGATCCCACAGTCATTACCATTTTACATGCATTAATACCAGTTTGCATATACCAAAACTGACTGACAATAGGAGGAAGTCGTTGATGAAATTATGTGCCAGTTTTTTGAGCTTTAGTCTAAAATTAATGCAATTATTAAAGTCTGTAATATTTGCAAAGGTTTTGTGGAGGTTTAATAATCTATATTGGTTCTAATGGGCATTGCACTGTAAAAGTCCTATTTACATGGGGTTTTTTTTCAGAAGTAGTAAAATATTTGCCTGTCTTCCTACTTATTAAATATCATTTTAATAATTTACACCTGTACTTTCTCATTAACTCTGTATTCTGTTCCAGCCAATATAGTAATAGTAAAACTCTATCTATTTAAGAATTGTTTCATTAATTATTAATAGTATTTTTGTATTTTCTTTTGCTTTCAAAGTAGTTATAAATCACTGTCATTATTTGTAATTGTTGAACTTCTACAGTCCAGGTGTTTTTTTTCTTTCCAGGGCCTGAAGGAGCACTTTTTGAACACTCTGTAGAAACACCACTCGTGAAGGCAGAAGCTTTTAAACAGCTAAGGTAAGTACTTATACATAAAAAAAGTAAGTCTAGCAAGAAAATGTTTGCTATATGTGCTCACATTTTGCATAACAAGGGATATTTAACAAAATGTACAGAGCTACTGCTAAATCCCATTTTATATGACATTGGTCTGCAATTTTGAAGTGTAATATGAGGTGACTTACTTATTACTAGCAGTGAATATTTAAAGCCATTGAATATATATTTTTAATATATACCTTGATTTTACAATTTCAGAACACAGAAGTGATTTTCTCTGCATGTTGAAATCAAAGTTGCTTATCTGAAGTAAGTCGTAGACTTATTATGAGTAAAAATTTATAGAAAATTCTGTCAGTCCGAGGAAACAGATTAGTAAGAAATGTTTAGGAAGGTGCAAAACACTGTATAATTAAAAAACAATTTGAGATGAGAAAATTTCTGGAAAGTATCTTTTATGATTTAGCACTCCCTAATCCTGGGATAGTATTTCTTTCTGCATTACTCTGTGTAATAAAATGATCCCAAATTAATTTATAATATGTTGATTATCGAGCTCAACTAAATCTACATTCAGTTCATGAAAATCTTTTATTTCACTTTATAAGTTGGTTCAAAGAAAAACTAAATGAAGAAAACTATAATTTATGTCTGTCCTTTCATACCTTAGCAGTTTACTACTTTCTGTCATAATTTCTCATCTTCATGTTCCTTCTCCAATAGGGATAACTGTTAGAGAGTAGCAGAAGATGATTAAAGCTTTCAAGAACACTGTCTATATCTTGGTGACTGAATTTTCAAATTGAGAATGACAGATGGGAGGGCAACAGAGGGAAGACAGAATGGGCTTGGGATGTCTGTTTTTTGCATGTTTGTCACCACTTTCTTCTACTAGAGTAGAATTTGGATGTGACAGACATTGGCCAATATTTAGAGTTCTACATTGTAGAAAACATTGGTTTTTGAGGGAGTGGTCTCCTGTAAATTTTTCATTTCCTGTGATTGTCTCAGTTTTGATAAAGTATTTATGAGCACTTCAGACCTGGAAATATGTAATTACATAGTCAAGAAGATCTCTATTTAATCAGATACATATCAGTTATTTTCTGTGGTTGTTACTTTGTTTCAAACACATTATCAATTAATAATATTTTAATAGGCTTAAAGCTAATGGTTTTATTCAATACCCATTGTGCTATGTTACATTTTAGGTACAAAGTCTTCTTTGAATGTCAGTTAAAAACAATTACATTGTTTTAAGCTACATTTGACAATGACTATCCTACGTTTCCCATGTGTGTTTGATGTACCATTTGAAAAAAAACATTGAGATTAATTCAAAATATTTGTAATGTTCTACTTCATGGATGAGTTTATTTGGGATCTTATCTGTTCAATGATAGTAACATGTCAACAATAAGTACATTTTAGTCTCGAGTGTTGCTATGTGTTGGCAGGGCTCAATTGTACCAGTTAAAATCCCATTCAGTTCTGTTCTCAGTTGGCTTAAAATAGTGGGAAATACAAATTCTTTCATAATTTACAGATGTTATTCTAATAATTGTTACAGTGTCAAGGAATCATAGAATTACTGAATCACCAAGGTTGGAAAAGACCTCCAAAATCATCCAGTCCAACCATTCACCTACTACCAATATTGCCTCACTAAACCATGACCCTCAGTACGACATCTACACATTTCTTTAACACCTCAATCACCTCCCTGGGCAGACCTTTCCAGCACCTGACCACCCTATCAGAGAATAAATTTTTCTGAATATCCAACTTGAATCTCCTCTGGCACAACTTGAAGCCGTTACCTCTAGTCCTTTCACTGGTCACTGGGAGAAGAGGCTGATCTCTGCCTTGCCACAGACTCCTTTCAGGCTGTAGTAGCCTCCTCCAAACTGAACAACCTCTGTTCCCTTAGCTGTTCACCTTAAGACTTGTACTCCAGACTCTTTACCAGCCTCATTGCCCTTCTCTAGGTATGTTTCAGAGCCTCAGTGTCTTTCTCGTAGTCAGGGGCTCAAAACTGAACACAGCATTTACTCTCATTTTCAGCCAAGTATCAACCAACGGCCCCCAGGTCCGTTTCTTCCACACAGTCTTCCAGACACTCTGCCCCAAGCCTGTACAGTTGCCTGGGGCTGTTGTGGCCAAAGTGCAGGACCTGGCACTTGGTCTTGTTGAACTTCATCCCATTGGGCTCATCCCAGCAATCCACTTTGTCCGGATCCCTCTGAAGGGCCTTTCTACCTCCAGGCAGATCGACACTTCCTCCCAAGTTGGTGTCACCTACAAACTTGCTGAGGGCATACTCAGTCCCCTCGCTCAAGTCATCAGCAAAGATATTAAATAGGACAGGTTTCAATACCAACCTCTGAGGAACCCCATCCATGTCTGGTCATGTCTTCAAGGTGGCATCAACACTGATGTCTGCCTTAAAGCTGCTAACCACCTGAGCTAGAAATCAAGTTAGCTCAACCCAAAGAAGAGTGACAAATAACAAAGCATAAGGCTGTGTAATATATGCAACACACACTGACGTCCTGGCAGACCCTGAAACTAACTCGAAGCAGTTCAAAATGACTATCTCCTTCAATTATATTGCTGTCTCAACCACCCATAACTGGGGAGCAAGTCTGAGAGCAGAGATGGCAATTATTCTGAGGAGGGGTCTTTAAAAGGATCAAGAAGCAAACACATTTGTCTGCATTGTAGATACTAAGTTAAGATATAGTCAAAGAAGAACAATTTACAAGGATGATGCTGGAAAAATGTTATTTTCAAGGACAACATTAAATGTAAACAAAATTCATACATTCCATTGCAAAAAAGCTAAAGTTCACCAGTAAATTAGAATTTTGTGATGCTTTATAAATATTATGTTGACTTCCACACTGAAATCTACTGAAAGGCATTTCAATGCAATTTCTTAAAACGCAGTTTTAAGTATTACTTTTCTATCTTAATTTTGAAAAAATGCTTCTTTTCCAGATTAAGGTGGTGATTACTTAGTTACAGGTAATAGAACCTATTTGCTCATCCCAAGTCCTATCTTCATACTTTGACCATCTATTAATCTTCTGCTATTTTCATAGAATCACAGAATCATTTTAGTAAGAAGGAAACCTTAAAGGTAATCTGGTTCTTCCACATGTCTAAATCTTCCTTCCTTTAGTTGGAAACTATCTCTCCTTGTCCTATCACAGAAGACCCTAATAAAGTGTTTGCCCTCTTCCTTCTTACTATCCCCCTACATAAACTGAAAGCCCACTCTCAGATCTCTCTAGAGCCTTCTCTCCTCCAGGCTGAACATCTCCAGCTCAGCCTGTCCTTGTAGGGAGGTATTCCATCCCATGGATCATTTTTGTGGCCATTCTCTGCACAAACTCCAGCACATCTGTGTCTCTTCCATACTGAGGACTCCACATCTGGACACAGTACTCCAGGTGAGGCCTCACCGGTGCAGAGGATCACTCCCTCACCCTGCTGGCCATTCTGCTTTGAATGCAGCCCAGGATACAGTTGGTTTTCTGGGCTGTGAGGGTACATTGCTTCTCACGTCCAGCTTCCCATCCACTAGTACCCTCAGGTCTTTTTAAGCGGGGCTATACTCCATGCTTACATTTCCCAGCTTGTATTGATAATGGGGGTTGCTGCAGCCCAAGTGCTAGACCTGCACTTCGGTTTATTGAATTTCATGAGATTCTCCTGGGCCCCCTGTTCAAGCTGATCTGAGTCTGTCTAGATGGCATCCCATCCCTCGGGCATGTCAGCCACACCCCACTTGCGTTCAACCCCACTGTCATGTCACTGATGAGTGTGATATGATGTGCCACAACATATAACCTTGGGAACAGAGAATACTGCTTCAGCTTCAAATGTAGTTATGCATTTCAAGGTCCTGACTGGGAAGCCATGACTGATAGCAGCATTTCTGCTGGTGTCATACAAAGAGAGACCACATTCTCTCTTATTCCGATTTAGAACAGTATTACCAACAGTGCTGACACAAATGGCCTTCTTGAATTAAACATTCTGCCAGCTTTCCAGTCCAAATGTCAAATTTCAAGACAGACTGCTTTTCTGAAGACACAGTGGTAAGTGTTAGAACATACCTTTTTATAGCTAAGCGGTGGAGACAGAGCAATGCAATTATATTGTGGTCAGTAACTGTCCTTTCATTCTGTACTTTGAAAAAGCAACACTGAACCTTTTTCAGTCTAATAGATTGAATTCTTGACTCACTTGTAAAGAAAAAAGGATGTACTTGCACTTACTTCCAAATGATTTGATGTATAAACTCTGCTTTTCACAGTTGAAGCATCCCTAGGTATAGCACTGCCTAGTTTTTGGTTGCTGTCGTAAAGTTCTTGTATCTGGATAAGATACCATTTATTAACCAATCATGTCTAATAAATGTAATGCTCAAGGATGAATACCAGCTTTGTTCTCATATTTGCCACATATGGATGTCTGGCAGCAAGCAACTATGTGTTCTGAGCACAAGTCCTGTGGGAAATCACTGTTAGTACAGTCATTCTGTGGTATTCTCCCATTCTACAACTGAGGTTTTACATCCAAGTCCAAAAGTGACCCACATCATTCCACACTTTGGATTTGAAAAGCACTGTAGCAGAAATGATGTCACTGTTCCAGAGAGTGAGAATCAGCTTTTATCAGAGCACGGTTATAAATGTATGTATAATGTTATCAGAATATATTCAACGACTATATTTAACAGCTTATAAGCCAAAATCTTCTGAGAACATTTCAGTATTTCCTGGGGAAATAGTCTTATTTAAAACAAATATACTACACTGATATTCATAAAAAAATAAAGGAATATGTAACCTAAGAAGTGTTGCTTCATACTCTGATGAAGTACCTCTGTCCAAAACTAAAAAGCACCAAAACATATATTTATTAGCTTTTGATATTTATGTTGTAGAATACTGATAGTTTGAGATCATAGTTATACTGATACTTCTCAGCATCTAGTTAAGGCAGGTTGGTGGGTTGCTGCTAATCCTTCCTATCTATGTATTCAAATTAAAAATGATAAATGCAGCCCTTTTAATTTTAACTTCTCTCTTGTGGCAGCCAATACTTCTACTATTCTTATGGCTTCTGCTTCTCTTTGATTCTTTATGAAGATTTATCCTTTCATCATTCATAATATGTTTCTTCTTGCACTCAAAGGACAGGTTTGCTATGGATAATTCAGGTAGAAAGACAGAAGAGTAGAAATTAACTCTGTGGGATTTTATTAAAAAGAATTAGGAAGGAAATCTAAAAGAAGATGTATAAAAGCCAATCAGGGTAAAAACATTCACAAAATAATTGCTTAATCATATTTGTAATACTAATGCTTACATGCTAATTGACTAAAAGTACCGTTTGACTAATTGAAGAACAGAGATTTTATTTGCATTCATTATGCAAATCAAAAGCCCAGTCAATCAGAAGAGAATGAATTACATAATGGGAAAGTGAGTCTACAATTATGAGTCAGTATTTGTAAAGCATCCCTGCTCCCTGACCAGCAAGTTGTTTCTATTCCAATACAATTTTATGAGCCCTGGTATTAATTTACCAGTTATCCTCTTATGTTCATGTATTATGCTGTATTGATGTTAAGTGAGAACACCATAAAATACTTATTTTGGTAGCTTAAAAGATTTTCTTTTCATTCCATCGATGAACTCAAATCTACGAAAAGGCTAGTTTAAAAGTACAGAACGTCACATTTATTAACTTTTCAGAAACATTTCTGACTGATATTTTAAAATACTTCATTAGCATAGACTTGGGTAGTTCTTCATATCTGGTCCTTTAAACATTGACTTTTCTTGAAAATGTGCATCTTGAAGTGAAAAGAATTTTCTGGGTGGAATATCTTTTCTCCATCATGATTTGTGAGCTATTTTTGTGCACCCATGCTCTTGAAACATCTTGGGATTGAGTTTACAAATTACAATGCTTATTTATTTGTTTGTTTGTTTGTTTATTGCTTAATTCCAATAGTTCTTAATATCTTTTCCCATAAACTTTGTCAATATTTCAAAGTGTTTTCTTCATAAGCTGGTTTAGGTCATATTTGATTTTTTCTTGCTTTTCAGGCATTGCATTTGTAACATCTTCTGCATTAGCTTGTATTTAATATCTACTTGAATATGTTAGTCATGCATCCCTAGTGTGTTATAAAAAGTTAATAGTAGGGAAGAGAGAGCTCACATACTGATTTTTCCTCGAGTAAAAGAGTGATCTGTTGAGCTGTGTTCCCTTCAACAGAAATGTCTACATACTGTTCAAACTCCGAACTCAAGGAAATGTACTTCAAAGCATTCACCCTTTCTCAAATACCCTGAAGTTTTCATCTGTCAATATGACCTTTCCCCAGTATTTAATTTATCCATCTTTCTTTATTTATGAGCACATATTTCTAGTAGGCATGTATGTAGATTGCTCCAAAAGTAATGCCTTTTACTTATTTCTATGGAAACTACAATAGCTACAAAGAGCACAATAATACAAATTGATAAAGCAAATTCTCAGCTGCAGAACAGTATTTTTCAACACAGACTTCACTACTAACTGCATTTTCATCAGCAATGAACAAGATCCTGCATGCCATGTTCCTAAAACTCTACATAGCTCTCTAGAATGTGGCTTCTCTTTCACATCAGTGTCATCACTGCTGAAATGCATGATGCACTGTCTCACTGTGCTCACATCCACTCTTTGGTCTCCATAAACATTCAGCAAGCATTGATGAATGTCAGTAAGTGACATTTTGTATATATGGAGGAATTCATTGACACACATTTGCCTTATAGGCACTTCTATGTCAGATGCCATTCTGTCAGACAGCCACAAAATGTAATGGAATATTGGTGGGAAGATTCAGTCTCCACTGTCTTACCACCAACATCTGCCTCTGATGTTGTGGGTCAACATAAGAAAACAGGAGGCATTATTTTTGGAGTAGCCCTTGTACACATGCGTGGACTAAAATCAATACACATGCAGTCTGTTACAGTAATCAACCCAGAGAACACAGCCATTATCCATCCTCCTCTCCACACTTGTTATTTTTGATTCCTCTTGATGAGTCGTACATCAGGCAGAATGGCCTCCTTTGGTGCTTTTTAGGAGTGATCTATTCAGTGTGCTTCCTAGTGATGTTATTCATGCTTCTTCACTCATTGTTCTTCTGATTCTGTCTTTAGATCAGTTCTAACCTTAATTTGATTAGCATTTAGTGGCATAGCATAGCAGAGCTGGCAGTAGAATAGGATCCTTGCTGGCTTTTCTGCTGAAAGCTCCCCAAGCCTGTTCTGTGCTATGTCAGCTGCTGATTGCAGACTCAGAGTTTGGTCTTGATTGCTGAGAGGTCTTGCTTCACTTTGTACACACTTCTGTTCAAATTCAGCACTTCGTGGGAGCCATCCATGTGCTAGTGGGAACAGCTTGAGCCTCCATTGGAAAGACATACAGATAAAACTGGATCACTCAACATTTCACCCACAACTAACTGATTGATTTAAGAGGCTTTCAAAATCTTACAGAATAAATTGATGAAGGACAGATGTACCATCTGACCTTAGGAGACAGAGTTACCTCTGCATCAGATCATAGTTCTATAATGCTGAATCTCCAGGGGGACTCTCTCCCACTCTCACAACAGATGCTTCCTCCCTGGGGTGGGAGAATCATTGGATGAACATTGGGAACCCCTCTGAAACTCCTCATGTACCTCAGTAACAGTAGTAGAGGAAATCCGCACACCAATGTTAGTGGCCTTTTTGCTAGAAAAGATTTCCCTAAGAACAGATGCCAGG
The DNA here is from genome assembly GCA_023055505.1 of Callipepla californica brunnescens. Taxonomy (NCBI): domain Eukaryota; kingdom Metazoa; phylum Chordata; class Aves; order Galliformes; family Odontophoridae; genus Callipepla; species Callipepla californica. Next base: position 106,632,720 of record JALIRH010000001.1, on the reverse strand, counting down.
TTTCTACCTGCTGTTGTAACTGACTTTTGCTTGAGCCAGTGAGATGGCTGATATTCTTCCTGAAGCCTCAGCTTGTCAGAGATTTCACTGACACATTTAAATCAATAGGAGTGGTTTCTGCTGTTTGTATGAAGCAAAGCCATTTGCATGATATGACTGATGTTACATCAGTAGTGCAAAGACCAAGGGCATAACCATTTCTGCCCCTGCGCTGTTGAACTGAATACCTGATGATATCAGATTATTCTGTGAGATTGCTAAAAGGGAACTTGTCATCAGTGATTACATCATACCTCCACCAGAGTGCAAGGTACCTTAAAAACTTCATTATAATTGTCACAGTTAGTTACAGATGCCTTGCAGAAGACCACCTGGAGCTCTATTTTAAGTCTGTGATTGTGCTGTCACTGGTCTCAGATGTGACACTGAACTGGGTAGAGTCCCTTACATTATTTTTCACTTAGATAACTGTCAACACAAGGGAGCTGGGAAAAGCATGAAGCAGGAGTCTCCCACCGTAAGCATCTGCCTGTAGCAAATACAAAAGAAGAAAGGGGAGCATTTTGTGTTAACAGTGGTTCTTCATGATACAATGTACATGTGCACAGTCACTATTCAGGTTCTCTCCCCTATTCCTAAGGCTACATGTGCAAGTAGTATTTCCATGGTGACAAAAATGGAGAGTGTGGCACATTCTGCTGCCGTACTAATGAATTAGAAGAGGGAAGTCAGAAAAGACCTCTTCACTTGAGAAGAACAATGGATATTGTGAACAGCACAAAGTGAAGAATTCAAATGACTTGAAATCTACATAGCAAATGAAACATTCGCTGAAGTATATAAAGTGAAAGGCGTGGCACATTTCAGTCTGGAAGATAATTTTATGAAAATACTAACCATATTTTTACAACAGTGATACAATAGTCTTATTATATCAAAGTAAAATTTTAGTATCAGTTGAAGTCATTAAAGTTATTTCAGAAAGACAACCATGCTGGAAACCTCTGTGGTGTGCCAGATTCAATCATGTTCACTGAGGTCTTGGTCGTCTTTAATTACCTGGAGAGTCAGCACATCATAAAATTGAGGTCATCCTGGAAACCTTCTTTGAATTAACTCTGCTTACCACTCTTTATCATAACTGTCTGTCTTGAGAGAAGCTTCTATTTTAATCATATCTCAGTTCTGATCTTCAGTTTTCATTTCTTCAGTATCTCTGGATTGAGTGACAGTGAACAAATAGAAATAAAGCATCACAGAATGTGAGATGGATGGAGCACCAATAAAGAAATAACTGCACTGTAATAATCATACCTTCTATATTCTTGATTAGGTTAAAAATGTTGTTTTAAACATTTAAATATAAATATGTTGCTTTTATAGGTTTTAAAAGTGTTATTAAAATGCGGCAGTGTTTTATTCTGTTTTGAAGGAAATATATAAGTGCATTTGTTCCAGAAACTTGAATATTTCTTTCATATTGCTTACACAAAATAAGTTCTGTTAACCAAAACCTTAGAAACTGGAAACATCTGTTATTCAAATCTGGCTTTGTAATTGTAATTGTGCACAAAGATTACCCCTAAGCTGTAAGCAGTACTGGTGCCTGCTGTGCTTTTGCTTCACAATTCCCTTGAATCCAAAATCTCATAATTGAACTTTACAGTAATTGTCTGTCACCAATCTTTCAGATTTAGAATATAAATTTGGAACATAGATTATTTTAAGAAATAAAAATATAAGGAAAATTTCATTTAGATTAAAAGGAATGGAAAATATTCTGAAAAACTGACCATATACCAGCTGACATCTTAACAAACAGCAAATAATTGCAACATTTAAGAATGCCATCCAAAAGGAATGGAGTATCTCAGGGATCTGCCCTTTCTCCTTGATTATTTTTAGCATAAGGCAACATAAGTTAAAAATCAGTAGAGGTATTTATTTGAAAAGCAGCCACACTTCTTATATATGTGAAATAGATTTAAAAAGGAAAAAAGAAAAGACCCTGTATCCAGTCAACACTTCAGATGATCCTGAGTGTTTATCATTGTTTCTGTGATTCAGCTTGTAGTTCGGTACACACTTCTGGTCACCATTCAGTAATTACATATTCAAGCAGCATTCACACAGTAGAGTCCAAACATAAGGGTTCTCTTTCTTTGCCCAGTATAAAGAAATGCATCTTAGGTGTTCATCCAGATTTAAAATTCCCTCCTCTCTGCAAGGAAAAAGACTCATTCACAGTTCATTCATTGAAGTGGGAAGGATTCTTATTTGTCATGGAATCACAGGATAGCCCAAATTGGAAGGCACCCACAAGGATCACAGAGTCCAACTCCAGCTGCAGCTGCCATGAGGCCTCTCCTCAGCTCTTCTGCTCTGGGCTGAGAAAACCAGGGTCCTCAGCTGCTCCTCACACACAGTGCCCTCCAGACCCTTCCCCATCTTCGTAGCCCTCCTTTGATTGCTCTCTGATAGTTTCACATCCAGTAAGTTTATATATGAACCACCCACATAAATTCTTTTCTCGAAGAGGCTAATATCTCTGAGTTTTGGCTCCAGTGGTTTACAACTGCTTGGAGAGGAAGCTCAGGTGGAATTGTTCTCAACTTGTTTATACATCTCGAGTCCACCCATGGATATTGGGTCTCATCACATCCTTGTGAAAAGCAACAAGTATTATTAGGGAATTATACATTTTATCACAAGAGAGATTTGATGAATTAAATTCATTTTAAATAATTGTAGTTTTGTTTTCATACTGATTTTTGTGTTAAAATTTATTGTGATGTAAATGATAGACTAACTTGGAGTGTAAGAGAGCTTTAGATACTGACATTCGTCTTACTGAAACAAATGTGTGTGCTACTGCATACAACTCCCAGGAGCAGTAACTCTTGGAAAATGTGTTCTTTGAACAAAGATACAGAAATGGGGATGATATAATATACCCATTGGCCAAGTAATGGACTTGACTAGTGAAAATGGATGCTGTTTTTCAGTCAAATTTTGTTCATTACAGTTCATTTATCTTAAATCAGTGACACGAAGACTTTTGAGTATCAAAGTGAACGGAAGAATACAGAATACAGCATCATTTGGGTCAGAAGCAATCATTTCATCTTTAAATTGTGAAATTCAATATATGTGATGTAAGGGGTATTTCTTAAAAAAAAAAAAAAGTCAGTTTTTGAAAGATTGACAGTAGTTACGTAAAATCAGAATTTTATGCCAAGGCTTGACAAAATAACAATTGTGATTCTATTACTGTGCAGAAAATGATCGGGAAAGATTTAATGAGTCATTAACTTAAAATAGTAATAATACAATAATATAATAATACAAAATTATTTTTTGACATTCAGTATGAGCTAACAGTTTTTTATTGTTCGATGTCCATACTACCTTGTCAGTTTTTGGAAGATGCTGTGAAAGTCATCTTTCCTGTTTGAACAGAGATGTAATTTTAGGAGACATTCCAACAAAAATAATTTAACAAAAAAAAGAAAAAGAAAGAAAACAGTACAGAATTGAGGCATACACTGTGACTGAGTGCCTAGTCCTGCTGTCTTGTCCTTCTTTGCCTTTGGACCTGCTGGCAAACAACCAAAAGCCACAGGGCAGAACACCAAGATCCAGAGCTGTGGGCAGTCATATTCTTCCTACATCCTGATCACCTTCTTCACTCGCCTGATCTTGAAACACTACATTGCTAGGAGATGAGTGCAAATGAATTGGAACTGGCATCAGACATCAGTCTGTGTGTGTTGCTTGCTACTCATCTTTCCAGCTCCAGTTTAGAAAATATCTTCCACCAGCTCATGTCAGTAGAAATCCTGCTTCCTCATAGAGAATAATTAGTGTATGCTCTAGCTAAAGAATATGGCTGCAGTGCTGGTGAATTAGATTGCCTTCAGACTAATTGAAAAGCAAAGCTGAAAGCAGACACGTGCAGAGAAGCTCTGCCAGCTAAGTCCACAGAATCCTGTTGGTTACTTTTTTGGAGATGTTAGTTTCTTAATAATTTCCAGATCTTTCCTCTTTTTTTTCCATTGTGTTTCATAAATAATACTTAAATCTGCATGAAGATTTCAGCTCAAATTAGTACATACTTCAGAGGGAAATCTCCCAGCTGCCCACAATCCTCACATCTTGGTCCTCTTGGTCTTGGAAATGGTTGGAGCATATGAACAGTATGGCTTTTAGAGATTAGCCTGAAAGCTGTGCTCCCATTCTTCTGGATTTCAGACTACAAGGCCAGGCAATGGCGACTCCAGAGCACACTATAGAACACATACAATGTGGGTCAGGTCCTTGGCATCAAATATTGTGTGGTCCCAATCAATTCCTCCTGCACAGCACCAGGTGCTAACGTACCCCTGGCAGATATAGTGGCACCCAGCAGCTACTCCTAAATCCTGAGTCTGTCATCCCCAATGAGACAGATGTCTCATTTAGAACAGCGCATTACAAAGATTAATTCTTCCAGAAGAAGAAGATCCTCATTCCATTCTGCTAAATGTGATTTATATACCCATAATTAAAAAGGTAATAGTAAAAAAAATATAAAGTGATTGGTAAGAATGCATTACCTCATCATTCTACCACAGCCACGTGAACTCAGACACCACCAGTGGGACCCTCCTCACCAGAATTGTGCTCCAGACCCCTCACAGCTTTGTTGCCCTTCTGTAGACACACTCCAGGGCCTCAGTGTCTTTCTTGTAGTGATGGACCCAAAACTGAACAGAGTACTCAAAAAGTGCAGCCTTACCAGTGCTGAGTGCAGAGGGACAATCACCTCTTGCTCCTGCTGGCTGATGCAAGCCAGGGTGTAATTTTAACAAGAGGTGCCTGTTTCCCTTTTATTAAGTCTGGAACTAAGATGTTGAGTCTTTGACAGCTGTATGAGGAAATGCATCATGGTTGTTACTGACTGTTGCCTTTGCTGAAGTCTAACACATAAGACTTCCAAAGGGCTTTAAACTCACTGCTTGAGTTGCACTGCAGCTTCCATTGCCCAGAAGCTCCAATGACTCCTTCATTAAGGAAGTCCACCCTTGTTTGAAATGGGACCCATATAAACAGCAGAAATTTGTGATTGTTATTAACATTCCACATGTAGTCCTGCCAGATAATTTAAATGATGTGTAAGTCATATCATAAATCTCTAACTGCTTCTGTATTCTGTAGGCTTCTTGCCAGCATTATGTTTGATAGCAGGTAAAAAATATTTCTCTGACATTTGATTGCTTTTCAAACTCCTGATCTGATATGCTCTTCAAAAATCTAACCCAGTCCACCTCCTTCTAATATGCAACAGACCTTAAAAAGAAAAATGCATGTCTACATTTAAATTATTTATGTAGGTGAAATCCTTTACAAAAAAAAACATAAGCAATTTCAACGTTTATAGCTTTTTCCTAAAACAAGCTGAGGAAATAGTTGCATTATGCAGGAACTAAGAAAACATTTGTTATACGCAACTACCTTGACCTTGATTTATGAAAAAATGTTGAATTTTAAATACAGACTCAATTTTTCATTGTACAGAAAAATATGCCCTGAAAAATATTCCTGTGAGGCAGAACTCCCATGTAAATCACCTGGTGAGACACCGAGTTCCCTTTTCACAAATGTATAAATATAAGGATCTAGAGCAAGAAGTTGTAGAAGATCTGCTGAATCAGAAAGACAGATCTTAATAAAGTTACTAGTCATGTATCGGGTCCGATTCAAAGCAGACCTCTGCTCGTGTTCTTGTACACAGATCACGACGGTTGTAACATCTCAGCCCCTCTTATTCTGTATTTGTGAAAGGAGTGAACAGAACAGACAGGAGAACACAGGTGTAAAGGAAACTGGGATCACCGCCATATTTCCATAACACTCAGCAGAGTCACTGGCCTATTACTACTCCTATCCCTGCTACTTACTGTGGAAATCAGAATTATGAAGAAACTAGGCCTAAACTGTATGGCAGGCAGCTGTTGCTGACCCTGCACAGCCGCCCTGCCAAGGTGAGGGCTGAGCTCACACGGTGCCTTCCTGCCATCTGCTGGCACTGAGGGGTGCAACTTCTACAGCGTGCAATTTTTATTTCAAGCTAAGCTGTTGATTTTTAAGTTTCAGGCATCCTTCAGTTAAGTGACACATACGCAAGGAGTGAAATCAGCCTGACTGGCAGCAGTGCCAAAACTATTACTGGTTAAAGCCTGCACTAATTGTACTGTTTGCTAAACTCAAAAATGAAAACGAATTCAATGTAAAATTGGATTTCATTATAAAGAGACAATAAATTAGTGATGCTGAAATAATCTAAAGCTAGCTTTGAAATAGTACCTTATCATATCCCAGTGTGTGGTGATAGGATGAGGGGAAATGGCCACAAACTGAGGCATAGGAAGTTCTGCACAAATGTGCATGGGAACTTCTTCACAGTGCAGTGATGGAGCACTGGCACAGCTGCACAGAGAGGTGGTGGAGTCTCCTTCTCTGGAGATGCTCAGGACCCGCCTGGACGCCTACCTGTGCAACCTGGGCTAGGGAGCTGCTTTGGCAGGGGGTTGGACTCCATGATCTCTGGAAGTCCCTTCCAACCCCTACAATTCTGAGATTCTGTGATTATATTTATATTATGATTTCAGCTGAAGAAGAAAGCAGCTGCATCTTTATTGTGACTCTTGGAGAGAGGGGATGTATGAGAATGCACTACTTTGGATTTCCTTCCGCTTTCAGGTTGGAGTCACCAACTCGGTCTTTGAGCATGGATGCACCAAGAGGCATTAACATCAAAGCACAAGCAGGAAATATTGAAGCTCTTTCTCAGATGGATATCAAACTGCACAGCAGTGATGGCGTGGTGAGTACAAGTCCTTCTGTACCTGCAGCTGTGGTTGGTAATAATAGATAACTTCAAATCTTTCTTCAAGTTCTGCTAATTAAGTTCCTAAGGAAATGGGAGAGAGGATATTAAAATGTTACCAATGAGAAGACATTTATGTTTGAGATTGAATAATAATACCAATTGATATAATGCTGTATTAACATAGATAACTGTCTTTAAATAAGATTCTGCTTGCACTAGGCTGATCCATAGTGCCTGGATGCAGCAATCCAACAGGTTCTTAGACAGAGCAGAGCCCCAGCCCCAATACCACTGAACAAGGCACAGGGTCTGTAGAAGTTATTCAGGTATATTCCTCAAATTTGTTTATGATAAGGGTGGTGAGGCACTGACACAGGTTGCACAGAGTGGTTGCCCCATCTCTGGAGACATTCAAGGATGGGGCTCTGAGCACCTGACGGAGCTGTATATGTCCCTGTTCACTGCAGGGAATTGGACCAGATGGCCTTTAAGGGTCCCTTCCAACTCAAAATACGATTCCATGGAGCTGCCTCAGCAAATCAGTTTGTTTTTATGGCACACTGTAGTGCATCAGTATCTTTTAACAAACTCATTTGTCCTGCTTGCTCCCATGCAGCTTTTGCTCGATGCAGAAACGGTGAGACTGCCTAAGCTGCCCGAGGGTACAAGAGGAGGACCCGGTGTGTCCCAGGGACTGTATGAAATCTGCGTTTGTCCAGATGGGAAACTTTACTTGTCGGTGGCTGGCCTGGCTTCCACATGCCAGGAGTACAGCCGGGTCTGCCAATGAAGCACCACGACAGGCAGCACATGCCCTCGCACTTCCCAGTTTTATATTATTGCTAAAGAGCATCTACTGAAAGCGCAATTTTCAGAATTTTAAAAACAAAGTACTGCTGTTTAGGAAACAAACCTGTGTCTGCAACTCTGAATTACAGGGTGATGGGGGAAGAAGAGCACAAATGGCATTTCAGCTTCAGAAGAGTAACTTGACTCTGATGATACATTCTGGCAGTCCCTGACAGGGAGCGTAAGGAACAATAAAAGGAGTGTTTTCTTGCTGAACAGTCAGATGATTATGTATTTGCTAATATTTTTGAGCTCTGTGGGTCTTTTTCTCTCACTACATGTAAACAGTTACTGCATTAGTGGGTTACATTAAATTGAGTGAACTACTTGAACTATTTGATAAGACAAAGCATTATTCGCGGGAATTCAGACAGTGCCAGCAAAAGGTCTATGCAATTTTGTTCTTGCAATAACACAAAATATGAGAGATGTGCTATTTGTATAAGTCTTGTGTAAAAGGTGTCAATTTGTTGATAGCTTTCTTTTAATTTGGAAACATACATGCTGATTTGCTTATTACTGAGATTCACCTAAAGCTAAAATATGGAAAAGTTCCAGGAGTTATTTACACCTTCCTGTGTCTTCAAAGTTTTTCACTGAAGAGAAGTATGTCAGTATTTTTTATAATAGCAATAGTTGTACTGCCTGTACCAACACATTCATTTTAAAAAGCCTTTTTAATTTTAGGACATGCTAATTCAACAAGGCAAATTGCACTGCCAGCTGGACAGAAATAGTCCTTAATGTGGCTCCAGGTTGTCTGCTGCAAGGAACTGTTTGGGTGGGTGGGGAAAAAAAAATCCTTTTGCAGCCCACGGGATTCAGTTATGAGGACAAATCCATTTCCATCTGCAGCTGTTGACTGATATCTCTGATGCTGTCAGAGTGGGACTCCACCACAAGTGGGGAGAGCAAAACTACTCTTATTTTTTATTTTTTTACATTAGGACTTTAGATACCAAGTAAATACTCACCAGAGCTGGGAAACCATTTATTGACCTTGGAGAAAAACACAACTGCAGACTCATTCCCCTGTACAGTGTTGCACTGAACACTAATAAATTGTTTGCACACCTCCAGATAGCAGAAATTGTATTTAATAATATCCTAGCATTTCAATGCCATCGATGCTGTTTTGTATACGCTTGATAATCTCCCAAGTAGAAGCTGCTATCACATAGTGCCTTGGAGTCTATTTACAGAAAGATTTTAATAATTGTTAAACCACAGAATACTCATCCTTCAAAGAAAAGAAGCTGCATTTTTAAGGCTGTAGAATCAGCACAAAAGAATGACCAAAACTGAGCCATTTTTTACACCTGGTGCTTCAGCTCTTCTGGAAAGTTGGAGAAACCAATGCTGATCTAGGATCCCGGACACCTAGAAAAGACCAAGTTTAAAAAAAGCCCCCAGTTAACAGTATCTGCTCATAGTGTGGTAAAGCTTTGGGTAGTCCCTGCCTCAAGGGCTGCCTTTGTAATGTGCAGTGCTGAAATTACCCTTCATTAGCAGGGTGGAGCCCTCAGCAATTTATGGAAACTAGGAGAGCCTCAATGGGAAAAAGTAGGAGAGGTGAGAGCTGAAATGCTGGGTCCCTTCAGGCCAAGGATGCAATTGAATCAAGGTCTCCCATGTTCTGGGGAGGGTGCTCTGATTGCTAACATCATGCCTAAGGGCAAAGCAGGAAACCACGCAGCTTCCATGTCTGAAATTCCTTTTGCCTGGGCTTAGGGATCTGTCTCCAGGATTGAGCCCAGGGCTCTTGTCTCTAAAGAGGGGAATATTTCTCTACTACTGAATAATGCAACTAAGCTAGCACCTGAAACAGGCTTTAAGAGAACCATGTCTTTTGGCATTTCTTTAAAGTCAGTGTAAGTGGTTACAGCTCCATGGACAAGTTCTTACATACCAAATTAAGTAGCCTTTGTTTTTTCAACGAATGGAAAATCCGTGTAAGTAAAGGACAGCAAATTTCACTGCTAGAAGAAAATCGGAGGGCTGTAATGTCTGTAAGTTGTCCAACAGTGAAACAGAGACCCAAGTCCTCAGAGAGTTCAGTCACCATCTGATTTCAGACATCTGAGTTTTCCTCATACCTATGATTCTGGCAGCAGTGACCATATATCCACTTCTATTTGATACCAAACTACTGATCTACCAGTCTTAATCTCTAAATTTTAGCTACAGAATGAAATTAAATGTGTTATTCTCAATCTGCCCGATCTGCTGCCCATGAAAATGTAGCAATTTGTGTTATTTGAGCAACTGAGCTTCTGCTTTGTGGGCACATTTGCAAACTTGAATTGCCGAGAGTAAGGAACTGAATCCATCCTTTCCATGTTTCACAAGAGCGACCTAATGCCTAAAATGCTGGGTGTTTGGAAGCAGTTTCTGTTGTAACTTTGTCCATTGAAGTTTCTCTGCCATAGTTAACATTTACAAAGCCCTGGTTTACACCTAGGAAAACTGGCATGCCATTCCCTGGCTAAATAACACTTCTAAGCATTATGGCACCTCAGTTAAACTTTGAAGTTAACTACCGCCTTTCTGTGGAGAGAATGCTGTTTGACTTGTCTGTGTCCAGAGGTGAATTCTGAGTAGTGCAGAGATCTGCTGTGTTCTGGGCTGGGCCACTGTCCAAATCTAGTTTGTGTCTCTCCACCATTTTAGGCTTCATTCTTGTTTTTGTTCTGCTACAAAAATGATGTTAAATACATAACTTGTAAGCAGAAAGGCTGCTGTTTTGTTTTGTTTTTTAAGCAACAATTTCTTGCCACTGAAGAACTTTTTTTTTTTTTTAATTCTCATTAGTGAAGAAATTAAGCTTATGCTAACATTATCACAGTGTAATCATTTGACACTATCATCTGAATTGTTAAAGTCAGCATAGTTCATACATCACTAAATCATCATTTCTAATATCTCCATTTGGACAACTAACTGCCAGTTTTAAATACTTCAAGATTACTGTTTCTACTTGAATCAAACTCTAGTAAATAGTTAGATACTAATGGAAAACTACAGCACAGGAAGTCAAGATTTGGCACTTCTCTGATTTATGGAGAAAAATTAATACCATCCAGCATCATTAACTGTATTGTTGCATATTTTCCCTCCTACACCCCCCCCCCCCCCCAAAAAAAAAAAAGAATTAATAATGGCAATTCTTGCAGCTGGTCAAGATTACTACATGTTGGAAAATTACAAAGGTCAAATGGTAAATAGTTAGTGATAAATGCCCGGACCCTGCCCTCTTTGTTTCCATTTCATTTCTTTACTATTTACATTTGTCTATCGTTTTATAAAGCTTTATGCAAAAGGAAATGGCAAGAATAAACTGAAAAGTGAGTTCTTAAATAAACTTTATACATTTTGAAATATCTGCTTCTGCTTTTGTGTTTCGATGAAACTCACCTTAAATGAATGTTAATATTTTCTAAACACAGTTATCTTCCCAGGACTTCAAAACGTGAAATTTACACCATTCAAAATAGGAATAGTGATTATTGACTACAACTTCCCAGCATTTAGACTATGCTTTACAATTAAGCTTCATGGAGTCTAATCTAGAGTTTCTTCATCTTTACATGGTAAAAGCAAGCAAAATACTATGCCAGTGCTACTGAATTAAATCACCTTGAAAGCAAATCAAAGAAAAGCTAAACAGGTTTGGTAAAAAATAACAACTCAATGTCACAAATATATCTTCCTCAAATTAAAACATCTTCTTTGGCTGTCAAGTTTATTTTTAAACTATTACTTCTGTCACTGTTCCGAAATACCAGTCCAGACCTCCTCAAAGTGTTTAGATCTAGCAATAGGAAATCTTGCCCTTTTTTACTTTAATTGGAATGATTACAATCGATTTCATTAAAATATCACTTAAAGCAACTCAAGTGCCAACTGAATCAAAACAACACATGAATAGTTCTTAAATCAATCCTACTTTCCAAAACAACACTGCAATTTTATTTTGATATGGATTTGAGCACAAAAATCTATTTTCTTTATTGAGAAGTATTTTTCTTGTCACTGATGCAACAATCCTTTTTTCAAATAGGTGTTAATGCTTTGAGAAAAATACTTTTGTAACTTTCACACAAAGATACATAACAACAAATCTGCCAAGAGTCCACCACCAAAGTTCCTTAGATTTAAGCTATTGATTGACAGTTCAGTCTGTTTCCTGTAGCAAGTTATCCTTCCTATACCTCAAAACTACAATCCTGGGATACAGAACTGCTAAAGCTGCTTTAAAAAACACATGAGATGCATGTGGACTTGGTTGAAAATAGCTTTTGGCTCATGTGATTTTGTGTAATCTGCAGAATTACATGTAAAATATATATTTTTGTGGAACCTACATGGGCTGTTCCAAAAGTCATAGAATCAAAGAATTGTTTTGAGTTAGAAGGCACTGTTGAAGTTCATCGAGTACAACTCCCCTGCAATGAACAGGGATACTTACAACTAGATCAGGTTGGTCAGAGCCTCATCCAGGCTGATCTTGAATGTTTCCAGGAATGGGGCATCCACAACCTCTCTGGGCAACCTATGCCAGTGCCTCACCTCTCTTACTGTAAAAGAATTTATATCCAGTCTAAATCTCCCCTCTCTTTTAGATGGAAACCATTTCCCCTTGTCCTATTACAAAAGACCCTGCTAAAGAGTCTATCCTCTTCTTTCTTATAGCACTCCTTTAGATACTGCAGTCATTAAAGTAACGGCTCCTGTTTTATGATGCCAGCCCACATCAGAGGCAGATGTTGGTGGTATGGCAGTAGAGGCTGAACCTTCCCACCAATATTCCGTTACACGTTGTTGCCGTGGACAGATGGCAGCATAGGGACAGTCTGACACAATGGTGTCTGACATGGAAGAACTGATGAAGAAAAGGAGTGTCATTTATTTCCTCCGTGCAGAAGCAGTGTCACCTATTGACATTCATTGATGCTTGGTGAACATTTATGGAGAACAAACAGTGGTTGTGGACACAGTGAGGCAGTTGGGGTGCATTTCAGCAGTGGCAATAGCAGGTGACTGCCACTGGCACAGGTTTTCACAAGCACAGCAATGCAGGCTCTTACTCATCACTGGCAAAAATGCATAGCTCATGGTGGTGACTATGTTGAAAAACTGTGTTGTGTAGTTGAGAATTTGCTCTATCAAACAGTGTTATTGTGTTCTTTGTATCTGTTGTGGGTTTCCATCAAAATTAATAGGAAGCACTACTTTAGAGCAGTGTACATATCTGCTAACATTTCGTTCTACCCTTGCTAAGAATAATCACACAATGCTGTTCAGGGCATCCCTGCCAAACTCAGGAATGTTACTGCATATTTCTCAGGGCTCCCAGCTGAGACAAAAGGAAGCATACATTTTTTTGCTTTTTTAAAATGCACTTATGAAACCCACTTCCATCACAATAGGGTTTCCATAAGGCCCCTTTTTGTAGGCTTCCTGTCGGAATGAGTTAAGCAAATGGAAAAGGAAACTTCCAGTTCAGTCATCCTCTCTTCCATGCATCCCTATGTAAATTTTGTTCCAGTTTAGATGGCAGCAGTCAATAAAATAATTTTTCTGTCATCGAAGTTTTCTTGTTTGTCTTGTTTCAACCTTTAAACGTAATTCAAACCAGTTAGATTCCTGAGGTTTGAGATGATTTTCTTTGTAACAGCATCAGCACCTGATAACACACCCAATATAATTAGCACAATCACATAATAGTTCTGCACACCCATTTTAATGGTTCACACATTCCCGTAGCTTAAAGGTTTCCTTTCTCAAAGCTTGACCTAAAAACAGAAAAGTGTTCATGCAGCTCATCTGTTTTTTCCAAACCATTCTGCTCTCTTCTGTTTTATGTCCATTTATACTGAAAGACACATTGAGAACTGTTTCCTCTGGTTATATTATATATATATTAATACATATATATATTTTGTAATAAGATATAATATTAATCCTGAAAACTATTCATCTGACTCAGTACACAAAATAACAATGAGCCATAAAGCAGTGTTTAAAAAACTGTAGGGAATTAACTAGATTGATTTATTTCACGGCACACAAGAGTTTATGGTTCACTTACATGCTATTTATTGGGGGAAAAAGAAGAAGGCAAAATGTACAATTTCTTGAGAAAATTATTAACGTCATTACAAGAAAAATGCATCCTTTTAATGTTAGTATTTGTACAGTTATTTAGAATTAGTTTAAAAGAGATGGTGTATTATATAATACAAAGCTTGAAATAATAGATAAATTTACTTTATAAAACCAAGACAGACTGAAGTATGTTTGCATTTTTATTAAAATTATGGCACTTAATATTGAATAGCAAAAATAATGACAGGGCTTCCCAAACAGAAGCAGTGTTGCTTTCCAAATATCAAATTTCTTCCTACTACCATTAATGGCAAGATTTATCATAATTTTTCAGAGAACAAGCCCTTTATATTTTGCAAAGGAAAAAAAAAAAAAAGCTTTAGTCGTGATTTTTTCTTTTGACTTATAGCACTGTCAACAAACAGCTCTATCAGCCCTGCAAGCTCACTTGTCTACTTTTCTTAGCATTTTCTAAGTTAAACTGCAGTTTCACTGTGCTGCCAAGTAAACAGTACTAACAGCATGTCACTGGAAAGTGATGAACATGTTAAATGTTGCTGATCCGGCAAAGAGAAAGCCTTTTTAGCATGATCCTTCAGTTTAACATTATCTTCTTTTTTCTTTTTCTTTTTTTTTTAACAAATAGCTAATGTTGAACATACTGCATGTTACCAGAAGTAGTACAAACTATAAAAGAAAGAGTGAACTAAAAGCCAGTCTTCTTTAGAGTTGTAGTGAACAACGAAATAAGAGCATTACATTGCAGTACCTTTAAATATGTAACAAAACAAAGTGTTCACTGTACACCGAAAATGTGGTACTGATTTATACTATTACCATTGTTTGTTTGTGGAAAAATATATGTATATATGTACACACACAAAGGCATACACAGGAAAGAAACTCACACATTTAGACATCTGAAAACTGAGTTTTGGTGTGTGGTTTTTAAAAACGAAAAAAAAATCATCATAAAACACCGTATAATAATATCAATATTGTATCAGCTACGTGCATTTTTTCATTAAACAAAAGATGACAGATTCTAGAAAAAACAAGTAAATTAAATAATTATTTTACAATAAAGTAAATGCAATCAATGCATGACATGGAGTTTCACGTTAAGTCAAGTATCATTATTCAGGATTACAACAGCGTACCACTTCACAGGTACTAAACAATCCTTTATATGTTTACAAGGTGATATTGCAGCAAATCTATAATCAGATCCAGCTGATAAGAGTATTACTATAACTGACATGAATGTCCACAGAACACAAAAGAAAATAAAAGAAATGCTTTGGAGCATTATCTCCAAAGTTTTTTTTTTTTAATTTCCATCCCACCTCACATTTTCTAGCACATCCAGTCTTAGAATTAGTACACTGAATAATGATATTACCTTCTTGGAAATAGAACAGTAAATGAAATTAAATCTAATAAGGAGTTACAATAACAGGACCATCTAACAGAAAGCTAAGCTTTGGTTATATAAAGTGCAGTTCAGTAATATGCCAATTAATCACAATAACATACATACAGTTCATTTTTGCACTGTTTCCTTGGAAATTTTAAAAAATGCTTTACAGATTGCTTGTACAGCAGGCTCAGTTTAAAAAAAATGTTTAAATAAATTTAAATTCTAAACACTTCCGTGCCATCCACCTGTGTGCATATTTCTAAATAGCTTTGCAATGTCGAACCCCTTGGATCTTTAGTGATCTGCTCAATCACATTTGTGTCTCATCACATAGAATAACTAAGCAGTTGACAATAGTCTTCAAATCTCTTACACTTTTTGTTGTATAAAGTTTTCAAGTTTTATTATGATACAAGCAGTACATTCCATCACCCTCATAGCAACTTCTGAAGTAAACCTATCATTTGGAATCTGTGGAAAAGGAAGCAAGTCAGGATATCTAGTTTTTAAGCTATCTACACCATAAGCTTCCAAAGTCTGAACATCATTTGCAAGCCCTTCAAGTTGTTGACTATATTCTTCTATTTTTTGTGCAAGGGCTGCTGGTTTTACATCTTTGTCTGATTTTCCCTTCACAGCATAGTCAGCTGCAATCAAGGCTAGTTTAGTAGAAAGGTAACACTTAAAGCACACCCATTCATTGGCATTTTTATGAAGATCATTTCTTGCAGCTGAAAAGTTAGCTCGGGCCTGTCTAAGCCATCGACGTGCCTCTACAGGATTGCCAACAGACCTGAACGTGGGTGGGACAAAAAAGCGTTGTGAGTAAGATGGTCCTGTCGAAGATGGACACTTTTCTTTATACTGCTGCCTTTCAGATTTGTGACTTGTTGCTTCTTGATTCCATGAAGTATAAAACCTTTGGAATGAAAATTTATCTGACTGAAATCGAGAAGCTGAGGATGAAAAAGTTCTTCTTGAGGCTCTGTCCATGTTTTGATCCATAAAGGCCTGCTTTTCTAGCCTGTTAATCTCATTCTGTAAATGTTTGAAAACTTCGTTAGCTATATCAAGATTATCTGCATTTTTATCTGGATGCCACTTAAGATAGAGCCTTCTAATAATCTTCTTTCTTTCAGATTCTGGAAGCTTCCAAGCCTGTTCAATCACAGACGTCACTTCTCTTAATATCTCTGGCAAGGAGCTTGCTTTTAGCTTCTTTGGAGAGTGGTGTTTTGAAGATGCTGTTTTGTGGCTGTCTCTACCAGTGAAGAGAGGTGGAATTGTTCTCAGTCCATGAGCTGGAAATTCTGTAGGACTAGTTGGGGTAGAGGGTGTGCTATCCCTGCCTTGAGAACTTTCCTCAGGTCTTGAAAATCTGTACAAGTCAAGAGAGCTCACTATTTTATATTCACTATATCCAATATCGATCTGGTAAATCTTTCCCAGAAAACTGGAACTTTGACCATCTTCTCGTTCTACTTCCTGTACAATTATTGCATAGGTGTAAGTTGGTTGATATGATCCATAGATATCACCACCTTCAGCATCGACAAGGTAACCAACATACTCACCAGGATAAAAGACATTCATCGGATCCATAAGAAGTGTGTAATGAATTTCAGCTGGTATAGGAGTGCCAGGTGTTGGTAGTTCAAGTTTTGATGGCTCAGATGAGTCATACTTCACTCCTAAACTGTCGAGTTTCTCACTGATCCGATAAATATCATTACAACCCAGCATTGCAATTAAATATGAGGTATCAGAAATCAGGTTGTCAGTTGCAGATTTTAAGGACATTGCTAATGCTAGCAGGAAATTTATGTCTTTGCTGTCAGAGTGCTGTATATAAAGCAGTATTACTGCATTTCCATATCTCTTTAGGAAAGCAAATGTTTCACTTTTACTGTGTGGAATAGGAGCAAAGCCTTTAACTCGTAATGTTGTTTGCAGCTTCTCGAAACAGGAAACTTTCAAACCTTCTCGTAAAGCTTTGCAAAGTCTTATTGCTTTTTCTTCATTTGCTAAGAAAGCATTGTCGTTTTCATGCTTCATAATCCTAATAAGTCCTGTGATGAATTGTTCTGAAGACAACAGTAATTGTAACCTTCCCTGCAAAGAACACAAAGCTCCAAACTGACAAGTTCTGGGAGATTCTTCATCTAACTGCTCTTCAAGAATACTGCTAAGCAAGCGAGGCCTCAATTTCTGAGGGAATAGCATTATCAATTTAGTATGAAAACCATGGTCTTTGCCTAAGTAACACTGGCTAAGATCAACAAGCATTTGTACACCAATGTTACCCTGGATTCTACTTTTGTAGTGTGGCGCATCATCAAAAACTAAGATACTTGACTTCACTAACCTACCATCTTGACTGGGAAGGTAAAGGGCAAAATCCCTCATGTTTTCAAGGTCATTCCTAACCTTGACAGAATCGTTCTGAAGACTTTTGAACAGGCCAGAAACTACTCTTTTAACTGTGCGCATTTCATTAGGATCCAGCTGCTTTCCTTCTGAATTCTTGAATATACGTCCTAGAACTTCAACATACTGCTTCGTTGAAATAACGTCTTCAGTACCCAAATGTTTAAATAACTGATGGAAAGTACCAAGTTCTAAAGGAAGTTTGTAAAGATAAGGCTTAAAATCAGATTCATACTCAAGATTTATTACCACCTCTTCAGGTTTCAGGAGCTTCCAGCCTTCTTCCACCATTACAAAAGAAACTCCTCGAAGCTGAAAGCGGAATTCCCTTTTCTCTGCACTAAGAAATTCATAAATGCTTCTCAGGATCTTGGCCCTCGTTTTCACCATTTCTTCATCCACAGTTGTTATATTGCATATGTTCCTGCAGTTATTGATAACTTTGTCCAGGGGAGGGTCAAGATTAACATTCAGCATAGTTAAAACTTGCTCAAGTTGTTCCTGAACATCAAGAGTACTTCCTTCTTGCTCTTTGATGCTCAAAGGTGTTGCTTTCTCAGGAAGAATGGGACATGAAGTCCACAGCAACTGTAATACATCAGTCTGTTTGAATTTAGGGTTCACTTGTGCTCCATTGAATCGTATAAGAGGGAGTGTTCCATTAACTTCTTGGTACTGTGGATGAAACCTAACAAATTCTGCTGGAGCTCGTTCAGGGCAAAGAAAAGGAATTAATGACAATTCTTTCAGAAAGTTTCCTGACAAAAGATCAGTTCTTTCCTGAAAAATATGATGAAGGAGGACATCAACAGCATTCTGCAGTGTTTCTTTAGACCAGTTTTCTGTATTAGCTCGCATGCTGATCTCCTTAGCAAACTGTAATAACTGCTGCTGTGAAATAATGTACTTTAGTCCAATATGTCGTAGAAAAGTTACCCATGATGGAAGGAATGCAGCTTGGCTTTTTGGCTTTGTAATCTGTTCTAGTTTCTTAAAAAAATCTTGAGGTATAAATAATTTTTCAGGAAGCATAACTTCAAAGACTTTTACAGTCCTATCATAAAAATATTTTGCAGGTTTTAATCTATTGCTTGCATCATGAATGATCAATACACTTTCAAGCTTTTCAAAGAGCTGTTCCTTCATTTCAGAAGTTTCTTCAATGCTAGTCAGCCTATTCTTTAAGTAGATCAAATGTTCTAGTTTTGCATCATAAGACAGACTTTCAATTTTTGGTAGAAGATGTTTCAAGTACACTTCAAGATCATCCACAGACACACAGCCAAGCACAGTATACAAATCTTTTAAATGAATTTTCTCTTCAAGAAAAGCTGATGACGTTGACTGTGTCCATCTGTCTACTTCCACTGATGGGATGCTTTTTGTAAGGACATAACACGTCCCGTATTTCGAAATGCTTATGTACCGACCACTAATGGATTTATAACACGGGAGAGATTTTAAAATTTTAATGTCATCTTGAGATGTCAAATGACATAAATTGCAATTGAAGTACATTAAGAGAGCCTCAAAGTCACTTTCTGCTAACTTTTCAGTTCTAAAAGATGACGTTTGTACCATATATTGTATGGCTTTCAGAATGCTTGAAGGATTATCTATATTTGCTGTAGAAGCTGACAGCAAAGGCACTAAAGCACTGTCTTTGGAGCATATTTTGTTCAATGCCAGCTGAATACAACCTGTTTTCATCAAAGCATGAAAGACTTTATCACTCTGGGCATTTGGAAAAACAGCAATATGCATAATGCTGAGAGGCAGCAAAACATCAGACTCTGGCACTACAAGATGGTTAGCCGAGACAGTAAACTTCACACCTGGAAGCAAAGTCCAGTCCTTCAGGGTTTCAACAACACCATCAAATTTTGCTTGCATATCTTCTTGCTCTTCCTTACCAGCTATAGACTCACTAATAAAATGCCAGGCATTTTTAAGCCAAGACTCACTTGCAAAGTTTTCTTTCCATTTCATACAACTTTTAGTTTTGTATTCTCTGGGCAGTACAGAAGATAACAACTCAGCAAAACTTGGAATATCAAAGACTTTTGCTACATCACTGCTAAGTAAAATATTGTTGTACCTCAAATACAAAGTGTTCATGAAGAGATCCTTGCGAGATGGAATCAGTTCATGGTATGTTGTTAAGAACTTCGGTCGTTTTGAATCAAAAGTTTGCAAAACATTGTCAAGAGTAATAAGAAGTGGCAAGCCCTCGATTTGGATTTCATTTTCTTCTGCATCCTTAAAACAATAGTCAACCAGAAGTTTGAGACTATGGAAGAGTTTCAAATTTGTCTGCTGAAGACGACAGGGTAACTTTCCAATGTGGCAATTAGAGTCTGGAAATGAAAATGTCATCAAAAATAATCGGACATCAGCAGGTGTGACGTAGGTGACAGGAATATTTGCATCAACCAAACAGTGGTAAAGATTTGCAGTTTCATCACAGTTGTACACCAAATTAAAACCAATTTCTAAGAGCAAATGTTTTAGTCTGTAAACATTTTCAGCCACTGATTTCCGTGTTGTAATGTTGTATTCTGTGTTTTTGAGATGCTGCAATTCATCTTGTAGCAGATTGTCAAAGAATGGCCGACCTTTATTCACAGTAGACATGTTAACCCATGTGATGATAACAGCAGAATGCAGATCAGAGCCATCAACATTTGGAGCTCGCATAACAGGTAAAAGACGCTTCAAATCCTCATAAATACAACTATAAACTGCTTTCACTAAACAGTACCAATCTGGCTGAACATCAAGTCTATTAACTGGAAAAAAAGATAAGAATTTTTTTAAAGTGTCTTTCACAGAATGAATCGGTGTGTTTTGCAACACTGACACTGTAGGATCAGTGCCTGGAAAATAGCGTTTCTTCAGCTGAATCAGCAGCTCAACATAAGCTGGTGCTATCAGCGCTGTCATTAGACTGTTATTCCAGTCACTTCTTACACCAACTCCATTATCATCACGCCACAGATTTCTTCTTGCAGAATCCAGAGCAAAGTGTCCATTCACATGGAAAGGTAGCCCAGTTTCTAAAGATAATGGTAAGAAACAAAATGCTCTGTGGGGCTTTTTGTAATTATGAGTAATGCAAGCTGCCACCCCACCACGTGGAAAAAGAGTAATGTCCTCATTCTTGTGGGCTGAAACCACACTTTTGGATACCTTTTCCATAGCAGAAAAGCCTGACCTGTTACAAATTAACCAAGTTGTAAGATTTCCTTCAGAGTCTTCCGTGTCCATTGTGTAAGTAATCTGTTGCACAGGTATTTCACTTAACTGCTTTTTTTTAGTTACACTGTCAATTACAGATGCATGGAATTGTTTTCTTTTCAGCCGGTCTCCATCAGTGATTTTTCCTTGTACAGAGTACAACACATTCAGTGCTCCTGTTGTTTTTTCTATCTCACAAATAGAAATTTTTTCCATATGGTTCAAAAACATTAAGAGTTCTGCTCCATCTGAACGCAGTTTATCTAAAAGATTTTGGACCATTCTATCTGAGCATGGAACTGTGGAAATTTCTGATACTTTTGCCATTTCTGCATTTCGAAGTGGAAACCTAAACATTGTGCAATTATCCAGTTTGAAGTGATTTCCTAAGTAGAGGTCCAGGACATCCGAAAACTGTGTTCTGAAATCTGCATCTAAATCTCTGAACATGCGTCCAGGACTTGTTGATGTTGCACCTGGTGCATATCTAGCATGAGGATCAAAAATACAAAGTATATCATTGCCAGATATGAAAGAAGGGCAATCAGTAATGTGATAAACAGAATTGAAACCTATACCATATTGTCCAGTTTTACAGGGATTTCCTACTTTAGTACCTTTTCCAAGGTTCTGAATTCCTCTAATATCATCTTCCGTAAAAGGCTGATTGTTGTAAACACACAGTGCTGGCCCTTGAAGCGGTGCCCATTTCTCATCAAATATTCTATCAGCTGGATGCTGCCTAGGATCAAACACAAAACAGATCTCTGTAGCTTTTGCATCATCTGCATTCTGAAGGAGCTCTTTCAACATTTCTTTTTCTGAAGGGTAGGCATTAAGAATGCTTTTAATTCTACTTGTCAATTTTTCTTTCTGGCCAAATTCTGTTCCCAGGGTAGTAAAACAGATGTTGGATGCATATCTTTCTAAAGCTTTATGGCGTTTGGGTATTGCTCCTAGCTTTACTGCAACTTCCCTAGGAATATCTGCATGACAATACTTAACCGTTGTGTCTTTAACTTTAATCCATGGACAGTCATTGTAACACAAAGATTTCGCAGGCAGAAGTGCAAGACGAGTATCCGGTAACAAAATCTCACCATAGTTTTTCACACAAAATTCCTGCTTTTTCTCTCTAATGAGGCTCCATATTCCTTCACTAATTATTCTCCTGCAAAGCTGAAAATTCTCTTCTGTCAGTTGTTTGGTCCCTCTTTCCTGATTTATTAAATCCAGAACAACAGCAAAATCTTCCACTGTGAAAGACTGCCTTACACCCATGCTTTCAAATAGCTCACGAAAACTGTTTTTGTATTTGTTAGGCAACTGATAGAGATATGGTGCTGCTTCAAAATTCAAGTGAAAAGACACTTTTGTTGGATCAACATACACATTCTCAACAAGAATAAAACTACAGTTTGTCAGTTGTTCAATTATCATCGCTTTTGTTGATTCATTTTGCAACATCGCTTCATGTAGGTGTTTGTAGCAAGCATTGGTGATATTTTCTTGATATAACGTAATGCCATCACAGGACTTTGCAACTTCTTCTAACTGATTTATGACCAAATTAACAGCTGGTTTCTTCAGCAAACCCAAAAATTCTTTTACAGCTAATGACAAAGAACCACAACCTTTAAAGGAATGGGAATTTTCATTAAGAATTGGTTGTATCAGGCAAACTACATCTTGATGATCAGCAGTGAAAAGATCAGTTGCAGAAAACATTGCATCGGGCTGAAAATCACTGCCTTTCCAGTGCAGTGAGAAGCCTGCTGGCTTACTAAGGAAAGGAAGAAACGGGATGGTTTGACATTTTTCAGCAAATTCTTTAGCTCTAGGGTCTCTACACTTGAGTTTCTCATCAATGAGACTCAGTATAATACTGCTTCTGAGACAAGCTGCTGCATGATCTACCTTGTTAATTTCAGCCACTGACTCTGCACGTTCTATCAGATCTTCCCATAAAATATCATCTTTAGCCATTCCTAACTGAACAAGTTTAACCAAAATAACAGGGTTAAGGTAATCCTGAGTGGTGCCATAAGGAAATCTTCCATCTTCAGCATCATATAACTTTGCAACTCTTCCTTCAGGATGGATCAGTCTCGATGGTGTAACTAATGGATGTCCATCCAAAGAACAAGGAATGCATGGAGTAACACGAAGAATTCCTGAAAACTCCTCAAGTTTTTCATTAAGAACGTAACGCATCAGAGGATCACGCAGCTCTGCAGCAATCTCTTGAACATTAGGGAAAAACACTTCGGAAAAGAACTGTTTCTCAGAGAAAGTGTTCTCCAATAATATGTACTTGCATCCTGCTTCTTCAAATCCTGTCTTAACCCAAGAAGGGAGATCCACAGCACACAGATTTTTGGAACCAGTTTTGTTAAGGTACTTTAGAAAGA
The DNA here is from genome assembly GCA_023055505.1 of Callipepla californica brunnescens. Classification (NCBI taxonomy): domain Eukaryota; kingdom Metazoa; phylum Chordata; class Aves; order Galliformes; family Odontophoridae; genus Callipepla; species Callipepla californica. Next base: position 106,609,397 of record JALIRH010000001.1, on the reverse strand, counting down.
TCTTAAAGGCTGATGGTCCAACATCTGGCCGTTTCAGAATCGAGTCATCTAGAAACCTTACGTTCTTCATGGAAACCCAAGAGATGCCATCAGAAAACACTTTTATCCCTTCTTTGCTTTTCATATGAGCTATGTCTTCATAGAATCCTTGACAAATAACAGAAAAATCATCGTGAACCAAATCAGGATCAGGCCACACTGCACAGTAACTGTAGTCAGCTAGCTCACCACTGATGGCCATATCACGGAGAACACAAAGTGCTTCTATGTAGGCTTTTACAATAACGTGCCTCATGAATACTGTGTTCCACCTCCCTTTCGTGTCTGTTTTCCAGATCTCTTTCCGGTTTGAAGTAACTGCAAAGCAGCCATTTATATGAAGAGGTAAGCCTGTTTTTATTCGTAGAGGTAAATAGCAGAATACTTCACCTAAGTTGTTGCAGTTAGGTTTCACAATCCACTTTTGATCCTGGGTTTCAGTCAGCAGCACTGCTACTCCACCACAGGGAACAAGACCTAGTCTTCGTCCACTTTCATGTAATGAAAATTTTAAAGCATCACCAGTGTCCATGCAAGAACAAATAAGCCATGTTGTTGAATCTACTGTCTTCTGTGGCAGTTCATCAGCTGACCTTTTTACCTGTCCTGATTTAGCCATTTCAAAGAAAGCAGCTGGATCATCTTCTGCACCTCTGAAAAGGGGAGACTGCAAATCTGCAATCCGCCTAAACACGTGGTGAAATTCTTCTACTACTATCTGTAAGATACAGGAGGACTTCGGCACTTCAGTGGGAAGCTTTTTATTACTGCTGCCACAGACCTTCATTAGTTTAGCTGCTTCTTTTAAAACACTTACATTTGGTGCTGTCAAGGCTTTGGAAGAACAAACCTTTTTTTTAATAGTGACAACATCTTGTGCCACTCCAGGATCTTCTTCCTCAATTTTCAAGTACTTCAAAACCATTGAATTTACACTCTGAGCAAATATAATCAGCCTATGACCACAAATGCTAAATTCATCCACAAGAGAATAGATGTCTGCTGTATTGTAACATGTATTGCTGACTTCGCTAACTTTAGCTTCCTGCTGAGTTCTGAAGGAGAGTCTGAAAAGTGTTCCTTTGTAGCTGTAAGGTAATTCTACAGTCAGCGGTAGCTGGCAACCAAAAACTCCAATAAATGGCTTAAACTGATTGGGAAATTTTCGCAGCCGTTTCTGTTGCTTGCTCCAGTTAATTTTGATCCCAGGATTAGATTTATCTCTAATATGCTTACTGATATGGTTTACATTTGGATCAAACATAATCATGAATTCCCGGCTCAAAATAATTGGAACATCAGTGATATGATAAACAGAATTGAAACCCAGTCCAAACTTTCCTACTTTGTCAACTTCACTCCTTTTCAAAGACTCTCCTAATCGAGTTATATTTAGAAAATCAGAGTCAGAAAATTCAGAGTTATTGAATGACCACAAAGCTGGACCATGACATGCTGCCATTCCTGGATCCAGAAGATTTTCTCTTATATCCATATTTCTCCTCATGTCAATCAGGAAATTACATTCTGTGGCATTAGCATCATCAGCATTTTGAAGAAGTTCTTTAAAGATATCTGAAATTGAAGGGTACTCTTCCAGAATGTTTTTAATTCTTACAGTCAGAGGTTCTCTTTGCCCAGACTGCTCAAACCCCATATTTTCTGGATTAATCAATCTTGTGCTAAGACATGGAACATTTAGCCACTCAGCAGTTTTCATTGGTATGTCTTCATGCACCAAAATTATTGGTTCAACAGAATCTTCAAGCAAATCATTTAAGTCATCAACTTTGATATCACAGTAACAGCACTCATGAATTGGCCTCATCGCAAGTTTATAAGGAAGTTTGCCGCTGTATAGTGGCATGGGTGTATGAAGACTTGCAGGAATCTGATTACTGTACAGCCATCTTATAATGCTCAACATAATGTGAAGATTTTGTTTACTCTCTTGTTCTGAGAGAGATTGCTCACTTTTTAGATATATTTTCTGAATGACCATAGAAACATGGTCTGGTGTTAACTGCTCAATTGAACCACAACATTTAAACAACTGGTGAAACTTTGCCATAGTTTTTGGCACATAATGCAGATAAGGCTGGAGGTCAAGATCAGGTACTGTTTTTATTACTGCTTGTGTGAGGGAACAAAATGTTTTACCTGTCCAAACCCAGGGAAATTTCAAGGCTTTAAAAGCTTCTTTGCCTTCTTCTAAATGATCATGCATAAACCCATAAATTTCAAGCAAGATATGCTGAAACTGATAATAGTCCTCATCACTGAAAGTTTTAGAACTGTGCCAATCAACCACCACCTTGAAATGTTTTAAGACTGCTTTTATGCTGGGTTTTGTGGAGATACCAAGTGCTTTTTCTATATCTACCTGCACATTTTCCACAAGAGGAACTGAGGATCCAACTAAGATTGCATGAGATATATCACACATTTCTGGTGGTAAACACAGACTGCAATGATCTCCTTTCCAAACTAAGGATCCTGGATAATTTGGAGGCCTCTCTTTACATGCAGGAATCCATTTTATTTTCTTCAGGGCAGTTTTTGTTTCAGATGATTGAAGCAACATATGGTTTTTGTTCAAAATCATCAGGAGAGTTCTAGCTTTCCTTAACAGTAAATCATGATCGGTGTTAGAGTTAGCATCCAAACTTTCAATTTTGTTTGCTACTCTCATAATATCTCTTTCCTCAAGATTGGTTTCATTTTTTAAGCCTATTTGTCTCAGAGAATGAAGAATATCTGAAGATGTAAAAACAGCAGGAGGAAAGGAAATGTCCTCCTCGGCATAAAACAAGTTTTGTAGCAGTTCCACTTCAGGATCAAAAAGTTCATTTGCTGTCATTATCTTTTCCTCTGAAATTCTAATAAACTTCAATGTTGCCAACCAATCTATCACATCTATATTCTCATTTTTCAGAAAAGTCAGATTTTCAAGAACCCACTGCATTATCTGTGTTGCTTCGTCGTATGAATAAAAATCATTTCTTATGTCTTGTATAATAAACTTCAAGCAATCTGTGCTCTTCAGCTGTTCTATTTTTAGCAGGTTAGTTAAGCGAATAGTAGCCTCATCACTACTGTCTATTATTGGAACAGAAAATCTTAGACCAGGTGGAATTTTGGCAGTGTGGTGTAATACCTTACTGCCATTTAACCCAGCATAAACAGGAACACCTTCATCAGATGATTTTTCCATTTTTTTAAATATCAGCAATTCCTGAATAATTCTTCTCTCTTTTTCATTTACATCATTCAAACTAGCTAAGAATGCTCTAAGAGCATCCTTATGTGCTGATGATAATGACAAAACTTGATTGCATAGTTTCTGTAGGGACACTTTTTCCATTATTTGTAAAACAGCACTTGGTAATGGTGGATGCACGTATTTTTTTATAAGTGGATGTTGGATTGAAATGTCCAGCTTCTTAAGTACAACTCCACCAACTTTCTCAATGATATCAGCTACATAATCCGGGAGCTGAGCCTCAGATTCATCTTCCAGAATGATAGGTGACGGATTCCTAAATCTAACCAGTTCTACCGATGTTTGGTTTTCTTCCAGCAAAGTCTTAGGGATGAGTGGCATGTCATCAAAAGCACTCAAGTCATCAGAAAAATGCATATAGAGGTTCTTCCAGACCATCTTAAGCCAAGAAATTGATGGATGATTTTTGTCTTCCAAACCTGGATGCCACTGTACAACCATGTCTCTGCCAGGCCACACCCTATTCATAACTTCTTTAATTAGCCGAGTAAATCTTTCTGGGTTCAGAAGCTGCAGCTGAGTGCATGGCCTTCCTGAAATTACAGCAAAAGGGCAACGCCATGAGAATCAGAGCAAAGTTGCATAACAAAGTCCTTTTGGAAGTTAGAAACAACACTTCTCTATTCGGGGAAAACTGCTAAATGGAACTGCAGATACCTGCTATCTTGTTTTTAGAAGTTAATTAAAAGCAAATACATTCCATATTAGTATGAAAATAACAACAAATTGAAAATTATTAATAAGTTACTGCACTTGTTAGTTTGATACAAAAGCTTTTAGGCAAACAAAGCAACTATGGATTTACTATCAAAGTAGAAACTTGAACGTTAATTCCTGTGCATTTGATTCTTTACACTACTGACTTGCCTACTGCTAAGTAAGAACCTAATCCACTATTTTTCTTTCTATATTTGCAAAGATTCCAATAGTTTTTAATGATTATTTATTAAATATAGCAAGGCAGATGCTCTTATGCTAAAAACTGACAAGCAAAACCCATTTGTGCATGGAGTGCTGAAACTAAGTTTAGATGTATATGCTTTTATTTTTATTGTCAATACTTTAAATAAGTGTAATGAATGCTAACACATCTTAATTATCATTGAGACAACTTATAATTAAAGAACTAAAGAATGTCTGTGGCTAAGAACAGAACACAGAATACAAAAATAACAATACTTCCCAATGAAACTGAAAAAAATGACAGAAATGGAATCAAGACATCTGAGTTTGATCTTTCTTCTAAATAGCACAGTTGTTTACAAGGAGATGGGTAGTAAGATCTTAAAAATAAATAAATAAAAAACTTTCCTTTCACTTCAGCACTTCATTTTCTATTACTATTCATATTCTATTACTTGTGCTATGAGAACAAATTGTATTTCGATCTCTTTTCATAATTCTCCTTGATAGCTATCTTCTGGCAGATTGTTTGTCAGGTTTTGTTTACAAAAAATCTGGAAGTAATAAGAATAGCTAATCACCAAATTCACACAAAGATCAAGCTTCAATCCAAACCAATACATCTTCAGTTAATAACCATACCTGAAAATCCCCAGAGAAGCTGCTGGGCTAAAATACAATCAAATTCATTTAGAAAACATCTAGTCAATTACATATTAACTTATAGAATAGAAAATATAGAAACACTTATTAACTACAAAAGTACAGTACATGTATTGGGAGAGAAAAAAATAAAATCTGGTTATTTTTGTGCAACACAGAAAAAAAACACACAACCCATCTTCCCAAACAGAGTAAAAACATTCTGCAATTGTACTGGGGAATCTCTTGGATATAGATTCTAGTTAAACAAGGAAAATTCTTGAGAGGTAAGATCTTAAAACCTGTGCTGTAGGTGTGCCTTACAACTATGAAAAATCCTAGAATGACACATAATTTAGGAGGAGGTGGAATGAAAAGTAGGCCACAAAAACTCAAAAAAAGTCACCTGAAAGTCCTCAGGCATTATTTCTACATAAATATGAAAAGTAAGTTCTTCTAATTAATGAGAGGCATGTCACCAACCAAGAAAAGTCCCTGAAAAAACAAAGGTCAAAGAAGCAGTGAAAGGAAGACAGAAAGATTAGGACCCAGATGCAACCAGAATCTTTCTAGGAACTAGATTCACAGACCAACCCAGGAAGTGAAGGAACGTCCTACAAGAACTCTGAAAGTGACTGGGTTATAAAAACATAGGTTGGATTGTATTTCTTTCTTTTTAATCTCTGCTTTCTGTTTACAAAGTATTTAAGCTTACAATCCACCAAAACCTGGTTTTAGGTGATTTTTGTTTTCTGCTGTTTTTTTATTTGACCACAGTTTTGAACCGCCTTGTGATACTCACTAGGAAAAAGCAGTCTAGAACACTTCACCTCAAAAGCCAATTTAAGGTATCATCATGAGGAACTGACATTTTTCAAAGCTAACACTCCTGTTTTCCATATGATTTATCATCCATCTATCTCACTGTGGCTATCTAGATCTGTTTAAACAAGAATTCTGATAAAATGAATAATTTAAAGACAGAGACAATAATCTTTTTCTGAAAATCACTTTTTCTAGAGATTGAAGAATAAAATAACTCACCATATATATAATATTTAAAAACAAGTTAAAGTGTGATGTGTGGAGAAAGAAAAAACAAAGGCTTTGGAGACAGACTTCAAACACACCTATCAAATGCATAATGAGATGCAAGTGAAGAACAGTAAACTGAATTAACACTGACTAGAAAAGAGACACAAAATAAACAGCGAAAACCAACACAGAAGCATTGTTCCTACAAAAGCAACTAGTTTTCTGTAAACAAACTATTTGAATAAAGATCAGTAGTATTCTGGTAGGTCCACTTTGACACAATCAAAAGTTACAAATTAATATTCATGAAGTACTTAATGATACAGTCTACTGCATGTATCCAGCCAGATGATTAAGATTGTTTCACCAGTTTGTTTTTTTATAGATGCGCCTTAAAAATGCATGGATGTGATCACTTGTGGTTATGAGGTAAGAAATGATTCATAATATTAAAAAAAAAAAAGAAACAAACAAAAAACATGATATAGCTATTGTATATAATGATAACATAAGACGTGTAGTACAGAACTCAGACCATGTCAAGAGGAAGAATACTAAACATACAAAATTTGCATTATCTCCTATTATTCTTTTATTGTACATTTTTATCCTTCTTTAGATCTTCTCTATGTTCATTCATAATTTTCATTTATGCCATTTACATTTTAGTCTGCAGTCTTTCGTTCTTTTTGAGATGATCAACTTAGTAATGTGAACTCTATTTCAAAGAAGTCTCAAGTTTACAACTACTCTGTACAACAATTAGCAATCTATTTCATCGTATGAGTTTACAAAAGACATTACCTCTGCTTTTGGCAGCTTCTTTCAAAGCAGCTAGAACCTCGGGCTTCAGGTCATCAGAAAGTAACCTCCCTTCAAGGCCAGGAAAGAGTGATCTAACACATTTAAAAAAAATAAATAAATAAGTTTTCAGCTAAACATCTATTTCATGTATGCTCCAATACAGAAATTCCCAGCATGGTAATAATCCTCGTAACTGGTGCATGCAAAGTAGTCACTTGTATATTGGGCTGTCAGTGGATATCATCCTATAAAAAAGGCAAGAACAACATACGAAAGAGAGTAGTAAGAAACTAACCTGGCCTTCTTGGCCACCAGGACATGTTGTTGGCTCATGATCAGCCCATTGCTCACCAGGATACTCAGGTCCCTCTCCATAAAGTTCCCTTCTGGTATACCAGCCCTTAATCTGTACTGAAGCATGCAGTTATTCCTCCAGGTGTACAACTCTACACACGCCCTAAGGGTCCTCTCCACCCAACTCTCCAGCCTGTCCAAGTTGTCCTGAAAGGCAGCACAGCCTTCTGGACCGTCAGCCACTCCTCACAGCTTTGTATCATCAGCAGACTTGCTGAAGATGCATTCTATCCCTTTATCCAGGTCATTGATGAAGGTGTTGAACAAAACCAGACCCAGCACCAACCCCTGGGGAACACTACTAGCTACAAGCCTCCAACTAGACTATGTGCTACTGATCACAACCCCCTGAGCTCTGTCAGTCAGCCAGTTCTCAGTCTACCTCCCTGTACAGTCATCTATCCCACACCTCCTCAGCTTACCCAAAAGGAGCTGAAAATTACTGAAATCAAGGAAAAGAAGGGGTGGTTCCATCACATATGGGAGACAAGAAGGAACAGCTACAGATTAAAAAAAAAAAAAAAAACCCTAAAGCTATCTCATACTAATAAAGCCTTATTAATTAAATTTAATGTACTTTCTAATAATTTGATGTATATCCTGTGGCATTCTGTTAAAGCCTAGATGACATGATTCTTTACAAACTTATAAAAATAAGTAGCTTTCAAACTTTTCAAATAAGACACATGCATACATTTACATTTATCCATAAAATTGAGATATGTATATGTAATATTTCATTACATTATAGGCTGCTGCGTATCATCTTATTTCCTGAAGCTCTTTAGCATTTATACTAAAAAAACAAATTTTAAAATACTAAGTATACCTGGGAAAATCTTCTGAGGTTATGTAAACAATATCCTGCTCTGACACAGATGAGGAAAAAGGAATAAAGTTTCCGTTCTGTAGTGGCAAAAGCTCCAGTCCAATGAGTTCACTGTACACTCCATCAGAAAGCACAAACTGAAGGAGATGGAGCTTTTCTTCAGCAGGTCCACTGTGTCCAGATTTCCTTAGTACTTGCCGTACAACTGCAGGAGTCACTTTTTTCACAGCTTTAACAGTACAAGTAGTAAAATGCACTGCACTAGCAATATTTGCTGGTACCTTGGCAATCTGCTTCCCTGAATGCTGGAGGTAGTTGAGAACAGATTGTGTGTATTCCAAACTCTCATCCATTTCAGAAAAGTACACCTGTTCCACTTTCATCCACTGATTACTCACTGAGTAAATAACTGTATGCTGAAGCAGCTCTTTAAAGAGAGGTACTACAATTGGTTTCCAGGGTACCCTGATTTTGTTCTCATCAGGCCATAAACCATAAATTCTTTCAGCTGACAATGGAAAATCCGAATTCTCCTCAGTCTCCATTCGTTTGATAGCGTCCAAAATAAGGGTGCTATATGCCTTTGGCACAACATTCACCACAAGAAGATCATTCCACAAAGCTGCCGGATCTCTCCATTGATCCAGCTCTCGCCATTTGATACTCCTCCTATTGTCTGTGAGACCAAAGAAACCACTGACATGAACTGGCAGACCAGTTTTGCTTTCTTCACCTGGAGGCAAAGGCAAAAAACAAAATGCTCTTCCTGAGAAGTCTGCTACAGCTCCTTTATCCTTCTCATTATATGATAAAGGCATGGCTATTCCAATAGTAGGAACAAATTTCAAGTCATCTGCTAAGCAATCCAGTTCAGTACACATTCCTCGGCCACCTACACAATTACACACTAACCAAGATGTTTTCTGTGCATCCTTAACACTCTCATCTTCTAGAGCAATATTTACGTGGTACGTCACACACGTTATGCTATTGCTTGGAACTCCCTTACAATACTGATTTATTGCTGTTCCTAAGATTTTGATAGAATTGGGTCTTTCATGTTTCAAGGCTTTGTTCTCACTAGCAGTCACTCTAAAAATCAGCTTCTCTGTTCCATCCGCCTCTCTAACATGCAGTGAAACATCCTGAACACTCTTTAAGAACAGCAATACTGTGTCAGCATCTGCTCTGAAGGATTCAAACAGTTCCAAAACCTTCTGTTTGTCATAAACATTGCTGCTCAGTTGGGACGGCTGCAATCGAAGTGGGAAGCGAAAAAATGTACCAGGAAAGTTTCCATTCTTAAAAGTTTCCTTAGTGCTGCCAAACACACCAATGAATGGTGCAAACTGGTCTGTAAGTTCACTGATTTCCTTGCTATCTTCTTTGAGATTCCAACACTGGCCTGATTCATGAGGTCCAAAGAGGGTCTGATGGGGATCCAGCATTCCGATTTGGTCACCACTGAAAATACTAGGAACATCTGCATAAATAAAAGCCAAAATATGTTAATAACATTAAAAGAGCATTTTGAAATACAGCTTTATCCCGTTCTAAAACAACGATGAACCTAACAAAATTCTGATAACAGATAGTTCAGTATTTAGTGACAGAAAACAACAACCACATCCCTATTCTGCAATATATAGTCATAAGACTTCTGGATTTTAGCAAACAGAGAAAGGGTGGAGTTGTTTTCAACTGTATATTTTGACTTTTAAAAGACTTTAAAAAATCTACTTTTCTAAAACTGTATCCTATTACATTCATACTTGGCAGATTCTGAGGGGTGGCATATATAAAAGCAAAGCATCTCAAAGTTATCAAACCACTGAACGTATTAACTTTAACTAAGATTTTATGCAGGCTGTGCTAGGTAAATATACTACAAAAACACCCTGAGCCTTATTAATCCCCTTCATGGGCAACACACATTCAATTTGTTATTTCAGAAAAATTTTGCCTTTATCCTGTGTTACTGTAACTACTACGAAGGCTGCAGGCACTGTTTATGTCTACTTTTTTTAACTGTACATTAGTAAAACATTCCAAAAGAATTATGGATTTTCATACTTAATTTTCCCAGTTAGTAAAGTTATTTTTGTCAGGGTTTTTTTGTGTGGCGTAGATTTCTTTGGAAAATCTTTCTCGACTGTAAACACACAAATCCCTGTATTATGGTGCTCCCCTTTTAGCATGAAATAAACATCACTGCTTTATATAAAAAGACTTTGCATAAAGTTTTGGTCCATGACCAATTTAGACTAGATGCTTCTGCTTATAAATCCACCTTATATTACAGCTTTCTATAATGTGAACTGCAGCACATAACTGAAATAATGATGTAGAGGAATGTTCATTTCCATATAAGGGACTAAGTACACAATAACGTTATTAGAAGAAGCAAATCTTTTCCAAATCTTCAAAAATAAAAAAGACACCTTTGTAGGGTTTTAGAAAAACATCTGTACTCTTTACAGAAACTTAGGTAGGGACCTAACGTAAAGCATACTGTACAGATGTTATTACATACTTAATGAATACGTAATTTAAAAATGTTTAAATGAAAATATATACTGAATGTACCTGTTATATGATAAACTGAATTAAAGCCAATTCCAAATCTTCCAACTTTCAGGGGATCATCTTTCTTCCTGCTTCTAGCAATTTCCTGTATACCATGCCAGTCCTCAGGCGTGAAAACTGCATCATTGTACGCATAAAATGCTGGCCCTAAAACAAATAGGCAAGCGTTAAAAAGATGATGGAAGAAAACTATTCTCTGCTGAATATTTCTAGAGAATTAATTTACAAAACTGAGAAAGCATTTCCTTGAAGTACATGTTTGCAAATTTAATGGGGAAGCAATGACTCAGATTACTCTTGGTGATGAAAGCAAGATACAGGCAGAAGAGTAGCAAAAAAACAGAAGCAAAAAGTTAAGAGTTATCAACGTGTACGGTACTATTTCCAAGGGAAATAAACCTAGAGATAGACACATATCTCTTGGAGAACTGACTTAGAATATAGTAGAACATGAAGACTTTCTTAACCAGAATAATTGGAAGCACTTGGAAAACTGCAGCTGACAGCCTGCAAAAAGATTGCATGGCCTTCAAAACTAAAAACTTGCTTTGGAAAAGAATTATCAACATCAGAACTTAAAGAAAAGATCTAGCAGGGTTGAAGCAGCAATGGAGACATCCCTATAGCAGTCAACTCCACACAGAAAAAAACAGAACTACATACATACTGAAGAATGGACAAAATTAGTAAGAAGTGTATTTACCCTGATACTGAGCCATGTCCTTGGACCACAGAGTTTCTGTTCCATATTGAGTTTCATCATATAAAAACCTAACCTCAGTGGCACCAGCATCTTCTGCATTTTGAATCAGTTCCTGACAAGAAGAATTAAAAGAAACAAGGAAAGATAAGGTGCAATGCAGTAATTGTACACACACCATTGCCATGGCTTTCCAACTTAAAGTAACTTTAAGTAACTTTAGTAACTAGTGACTTGGCAGTAGAAAGTAATTTGTAATAGTCTCAAATATAATTGTTGTCATGCCTTTCAACCAAAAGTATTTTATCCAGCTTACCTGAATGAAAACAGACATTATGAAAGGAACATTCAGACAAATACTATAACCATGATTTCAATTTAGGGCTCAAATATCACATGCAACCAGTATTTGTACAGTTTAGAACGAAACTATTAAACAGATACTCTAACAACTACATTATCCCAAATCAGAGTCTCAAGATAATGCAAGATGGCAGAAGATTGGGAAAATAAATAAATAAATAAATAAACTGTTAAAACCACACAATTGTGAGACAGATATCAAGTAAAAAGTTGTGAAGGAGTAATACACCGTGTTCTTCTTTGCATTAGCTAAATTCAATTTAAGTCAACATTCTTCAGCAATGAGGTGCAAGACATTTCTGAGCAGTATCTCTACAATAATGAATCAATGGAGGTCACCTGACAAAGTCCATTGAGTAAAAAGAGGCTTATATTAAAATTGACTATTTGTTAAACAGCATTAGTAGCAGTAAGAGCCATGGAAAAATGTAATAACTGAAATGTAAATAAAGTAGTTAACTATACTCATTATAAACTATATTGATAAAATATGTCCATCTAGTATCATTTACCATATACTCATGAGAATAATTAAGAATTTCAGGAAAAGCTCTATTTCTACCAGATCTTCAGTGTGTCAGTGCTTCAAAAATGCACCACATAAGTATCCATGTGTGTGGCGATATGTGTAATTAAGTTTTGCATAAGGAAGTCTCTCAGTTGAACTGAAGAGCTATGCACATTAGGTACACCACATCAAAACATAACACACAATATAAATTTTCTTCAGTCATTCACAGCAATAAAAGAGCAGTTGGCAAGATGAATGTTCAAGTTGGATTCCAACTGTTGGCAGTAATGAACAGTAATGAGTAATAAACTCAATGATATCTAGTATAGTGTTTTAAAGTGATAAGTCCTCGTTTTCCACTTTACAAAAATATTTTCAGTCCATAAAGTACATTAAAAATAAATTATTTTGGTTAATTTGTTATGTCAGTTCTACATCATTTAAAATCAAGACAAGATAGCAAGGAAAACACTCAGTTGAGCATATGCTTTAAACAGAATCTCTAGATGTAGTACTTAATTTTAAAAAATAATAACAATAAATTATTCTAAAAGAATTAACATAATCATGCAAGAAGATGCAGAAAAACAGCCCAAGTCTTTAGAAACATGAAATCAGAAGGGAAACTAACAAGTAGCCAAGGACTTGCATTCATCCTGCGGCACACTCTGAATCTGCTACACTCGACTTTAACAGCAATATATTTGAAGAATATTAACACTGAAATCAAATTCAACAGACCAGCAAAATTCCTAGTTCTAAGCCCTTCCTAACAGTCAGTTAACTCTGAACTGTAAAAACATGAAAAGATGAACATTTATAACATTAGATCTAACTGTCTGATTTCTAAGGACATTATCCTATTTTTTTTCATGCTAGAATGAGAAACTGAGTTTCACTTTTTAAATTATGAACCCTTCATGATGCAAATGTACACTATAGATTCAACTAGTATTCAGTATTATTTACACAGTAAAAATGGTTAAGTGTCTGTTCATAGGATGGATACTATCAAAAAATATATCCATGATGCAAGCTGCCAAATCTTCCAAGACAACAGGGTTTGTCATCTTCTGTCACCCATTTTATTGTGTTTTCTGTGAACAGAAACACATCTGTAACAAAGCCCATCTAGTCAGAACCTGGAATTCCCACATACCATAGAAATGAGTTCCCTACCAGCCATGCCACGATACATTCTGGACAAGTACATTATTCAAATATGAAATTATCACATGAAATGCCCTTCAAAAGTAAAACTGACAGTTCAACATGTTAGAATGGAAAGCTACGATAAATTAGCCAAGACGTGTTTTCCCTTTCTAAACTTATCAAAATGCTAAACAGTTCACTCCGATTATCTGTGTTTTGAGATGTCCAGAGTTAAGCAAGATAAAGCTCATCCTACCAGTTCCCCATCTTATTAACTGAAAAATTTTTATCTCTTAGGTCAATGCTATGGTTTTCAACCTTTGGTTTGCCCATGTAACACTCAGCATTCAAACACGGAGCACTGCAACTTAATGCGCCCTAGTGCCAGCATACTTAAAAGTCTCCTAGACAAATTATAAAGCAATATAATGAATGCTAACTTCAGTTTAGAAGAAAAACTGGTATTCATTCATTATGATAATCTATTTACAGAATAAAAATATTTTTATGCCCATACAAAACCAATGAGTTCATTATTCTTGCTGCTCCAAAACAGTCTCCCAAAAGTCACTCAAAGATGTCTCTTACAAGTGTACTTAATCTAATTAAGAAACTGTGATACCATTGTAGTTCATTGAGGAAGAACATATTTATTCAACATGAAATTCCATAGCAAAATTTCATATTAGATTCTCAGGCTTATCCCAATCTTACACTACGGTAAGTCCCACAGAATTGCATATACTATTATGTACTTTTTAATAGTTTACAGCAGAAATGAATAAAATAGCGAGCAAAATAAACATTTTAGACAGCTCACTCACAATTAAATCAAACACTTCATGATGTAAACTAACATCTGTTTTTTATCTCTTTTTTACTAATTATAATGGCACTGGTGACAAGCAAGCTCAAAGACTATGTTAAAAAAGATCACAACCCACTTTGCTTTGTACACAGAAACAGAAATATTTATCTACTGTACTAGAATGATTATCTGATGAAGACAGATTTCAATACTTCAAATCTTCCATAAACATCTGCTGGAAAGCATTAAACTAATAGCAGCGTGTCATGCACATTAATTTCTTCTAAAAATAACATTTATTGTATACCTTAAGAATCTGTCCTCCTTCTGGGTATCTTCTTAAAATATCCTTAAGAAAATCAACAAGTGGTGGAGTTGTTTGTCCAAAACGACCTAAAAACAGACACGACAACAACAACAGAAATCTGTGTTATTATTCTACTATGCATTTACTTTCAGGTTTAAGAAAATACACCAAAAAATTACTTCAAATTTTGTTTTACATTAACTTACGACCTGATATTATAACATTTAAAAAAAAAATGCAGTTAGTGTTAATGTTAGTATGAGGTTTCAGATCTGGGTGAAACAAACCTGATAGCTAAGGCTTTGAGTCATTTATATCCCAATTACCAATAACTGAAACTTTAAATGCAGCAACTTTCAAACACAACCAGTCCAAGTCTCAAACAGCCTGGTTCAGCTTCGGAGCTGAGCCTGCTTTAAAAAGAAAGGTGAAGTAGAGACCTCCTGATATCCCACCCAAAAATGATTATTCTCCAACTATAAAAAAAAAAGAATCATGCGTTACATGATAAACACCAGTGAAGAATTAACACAGAGGAGTCTTGAATGGTCTTCAGAGTACATCAGCAACCAACATGCTTAGCCCTACTTATCACGGCCTCTATGAAGTTACAAATTCAGGGACTTCCTTGAATCACCTGATTTAAGAAAAAAACCTCAGAACTTACACAGGCAGAAGTCTGGTATTCAAGCCTTCAGATACTTCAGACTGATTTACATCAGAGCGAAAGACTAGGAGAAGTTAAGTGCTTTATCTAGATATGGAACCCTCAAAGCAGTATTTCTTAAGAAAATCTCACAGCCAAATTTTCAAGCACAAAAAACAAGAAATTTTTCCTTTCCATTGAGGATTTCATAGGACTACTTATAATGTATTCCACATACACTTGCATGATGAAAAAAAAAAAAAAAAAAAAAAAACAGGTTAGAAAGAGGAAAAAGCTCTACTTGAAGTCTATCAATGCCATATGCCAAATAAGAGAAAGAAAATTGTTTCATGTCATAAAACCATGGAGTCCATTTCCACAGGAGTTTTTGAACCATTACAGGTTCTATAGAGATAAAACGTGAACTTGTAGCTTATATATAAGCACCCTACTTTCCTGTCACCAGAAAACCATCAGTCAGTAAGTCTGTGGTTCATGTAAGCTAAGAAACACAGCTTTTTTGTGACACCAAACTTCTTCATACATACATTCCATGTTTCATTCCCTTGTAATGGATACTTACATACAAAAATACACTGCTTCCCATTTAAAGATATAATAATATCTATTAATTCCAGTCTGCATTAGAAATCATTTGGATCTTCTACTTCATAAAAAGAGACAAGTATTTTTCATACCTCCTCCTTTCAATGCTTCTGACTGAAGCTTTAGAAAAATTTGATGTTGAGACTTTTGAAGATCTACAATCTTGATATCATCAGACAACTGAAACAGAAAAACAGATCTTGGTCAAAATACTTGGAAGTGTATATAATCTAGATTAGTTTTACTCCATACATATTTATGCTGTGAAGCCTGGTTTTAGCTAGAAGTACACAAATATTCCCCAACAATTAGTATTCAGTTTAGTAGCACTCTCAGTCTCTGCTGTCTAGGATGGCTTCCTTTGCCTAATGTCTTGTTGGTACTCCTCAGATGATGCACTAGTCTGACAGTAACAAGAACAACAAATGGAGGTAAATAAATCAAGTAGAAAAATGTCTGCAGAAGCCTACTAAGCCTTTTTTTTTTCACTCGAGAAGCTACATGTTCTGCAAACTTCTGGAAGCATGCAGTTACTGTTCTAAGGTGCATGCCCACAAAGAAAATAAATATACACAAGAAATACATGATCCATGTGCTCCAAAAAGTAGATATGGGTAGGGTATTTCAAGGTAGTTTTTAGAGAAAAGTATGTCACTGAAAAATCCCTGAGAAATTTGACAATCTCATCTCGCTTTTACCATTAGATGCAAACCAATGGAGTCAATGGGAACATGCCAGAGAGACAGGGACAAACTAAGCAACAAACTCTTTACCAGCCATTGGGAAAAGCAACATGGTTTTGTTATATGGTTTTAGTCTACTATGGGAGACCCTGTCATATACGACACAATGCACAAACATAAAGGAATAATAAATGTGTAATTAGAAGTTGTATTGAGTTAATTTGAAAACTAAGCAGTTGAAATTAGTCTCAGCTTATAGTAAGCTAACAATTCTGTTATGTGAAGTCGTGAACTCGTATTATTATATTAGCCTCAATTTACAGTAAAGTTCAGGTCTACTTTCTCCCTTCAGTGACTAAAAACAAATCACTAGGAAGAAGTTAGTGCTCACACAGAGATGTTTACAATCAAAATACATTTAATAAGCAGAAAGTTCCAGTCCACAGCACATAGTCATAATTTTAAAACATTAATTGGAAACACATTTATTTTCAATTGCATCAGTTTTAAGAAGTATTTGCAGCAACAGTATGCTTATTGTAAGACCCTACATAAATGCTGTACTTGAGCTGAGCATATCTCAAGACGTAAAATCACTTAGAACGGGTATACCACTCAGGATTCAGTAAAATAGAAAAGAATCCAGACAATGCTGTAAAACATCAGCAAATATTAAAGGGAGAAAATAGCCAGCTTTTCTCTGGTTGTATTTTTGTAGCCAAAACACCAGCAGCAACTAGAGGAATTAACAGGATCTAATTAGTAGATTAACACTTCATTATTGGAAGAGTCTACCCAAGGAGGTAAGTGGAGTCACTGTCTCTGGAGGTTTTCAAGAGAAGGATAGATGTTGCACTGAGTGACACAGTTTAGAGCAGTCACGGGCACGGGCTTGTGGCTGGATTCAATGATCTTAGGGTCTTTCCAACATTAATGATTCTGTGATCTATAAGGTGCTACATGAAAGAAATACTGGATATTACTTAACACCTGCTAGCAGCTGTGATGGAAAAAATGACACAGCAACAAAATAAAGAATAAAATAAACAAGCATTCAAAAGCTTGAGAAGGATTTTCAAGATTACTGCGGCACAGAATGCCTGTTCACGTGGATATTTTTAAATGTTAACCTGAAACATGTATCTAAGAACAGTTACTATAGCCTGCTT
Source organism: Callipepla californica brunnescens (assembly GCA_023055505.1). NCBI lineage: Eukaryota > Metazoa > Chordata > Aves > Galliformes > Odontophoridae > Callipepla > Callipepla californica. Next base: position 106,591,977 of record JALIRH010000001.1, on the reverse strand, counting down.
ACTCTCCTTGCCAAAACATGAAAGTCTGTGTCAGACAGAGCTGTACTAGTATCTCGACTTCCAGATGGGTTTCAGAGTGATACTCAGGGCCCCTTCCTCTCAAAACAGGAAGGCCTCCGAAGAGCGCAGAACCAAGGACGGAAAAAATAGGTTAGAAAAAAAGAAATAATTCAAAACTCAAAACGTGTAAGAGACGGAGCTGAGCAGTTCAACTCCTAGCACCTGGTTCTCCATGCTTCGAGCGTCCCTGCGCCATACCGAGTTCCCAGCCTGCTTTCCCCTCCCAGCTCCATCCCACCCCACCGACACCGTGCTGGACGGAGCTCCCCGAGCAGCACCGAGCCGATGACCTCCGCTTGATGCCTTCCACGGCACAAGGTCATTCGTTCATCCGCTCCTCTCTCGCGTGCCCACACCTCAAATTCCGCCCCGTGCGGGCAGCGGGCAGGAACTCCCGCACCCGCCCCGCTCTCACCTCTCTCCCGCAGTGCCACAGCCGCTGCCGGGCAGCAGGGAAGCCGGCGTCCGCGTCGATCCGCGCCTTCACGTCGCCCACATCCGCGGAGGGCGGCAGCTCGAACGTCCTGCAGCCCAGGCAGCCATGGAGGACGGTGACCCGGGCCAGCCTGCGCCAACACAGAGAGAGACACCGCCTGAGGAGCGCTGCCCCACAGAGAGACACGCGGCTGCCGCCGCAGCTCGCGGCCCGGCTGCGGGATGGGGCAGCGCCCGCACCCGCGGCCCCGTCCCGTCCCGCCCCGCCGCCACTCACATGCCCGCAGCGCACAAAGGACCGTTAGCTGCTACCGCCGCTCCCCACGCGGGGAAGGGGAGGGGCTCGCCCTGTGCTCTGCGCCGTGAAGGAAGAGGAAGAAGGAGGAGGAGAAAGCGGGGCTGCCGGGGAGGTGCAACCGGCTCCGTGCGGGGAGGATGCGGGAGCCCGTTGGGTTTGGTCCTGCGGCTTCCAGCCTCAAACTGCAGTGTGCTCCCAATAGGTAGGAAGAGCTTACTCCAGCCCCTCAAGGAGCGGAAGCAAAGGATGAGGTGGTAGTGTTGCAGTTGTTTTCACTCAGCCCGTACCAAAGCTCTGTGGTAACCAATACGCTCATTGGGAAAGGAAGTTCTGTACAATTCTGAGCTGGATGTTGGTGGATGTTGGTTGTTGAAGGGAGGCTGTGGTGAAGAGGTAACTCTTCTCCCAGGTAACTAATGATAGGACAAGAGGGAATGGCCACAAGTTGCACCAGGGAAGATTTAGATTAGATTTGAGGGAAAATTTTTTCTCTGAGAGAGTGGTCAGGCACTGGAATGGCCTGCCTAGGGAGGTGGTTGAGGCACCGTCCCTAGCGCTGTTCAAGAAGCGTTTAGATGAGGTGCTGAGGGATTTGATTTAGTAGCTTGGTGGGTAGGGATGGTGGTGTGAGGATGGTTGGACTAGATGATCTTGTAGGTCCTTTCCAACCTAATGAATCTATGAATCTATGGATGGAGGAAACAACCTCATGACCATCTGTATGGAAACAGCTGAAGCACTCACTGCATGAGTCTTTAAAGGCAAAGACTGCTTCTTATCTCTCTGACACATTTTGAGAAGGAGGGAAGCAGCCAAGGACGAGAGCAGATAATCAGGAACTACAGTTAGGTAGTCAATTTACTCAGGTCCACATGCACGGATGGGATTCACCAGAGTCTTCAAATGCAGACCAATGTGACTTTGAGGCTATGTGGGGAATGTGCTACCTGTGATAAAGCACAATGACCAGCACAAGATCGTGGCTGGAAAAGAAGGCCTGTCTTAATGGAGGTCTAAAAGAATGCTGAAAGGAATTAAAGGCCACTGGATGTCAGATCTGAGAGATAGCACAGAGAACATCCACTCGGAATCCGCATAAAATATGTGAAAGACAAAAATGTAATAATGAAAAGTAAGCACCAATTAACAAGGATATAATCAACTCCTTAATTACTTTATATGGTGAAATGACCAAGTATGTAGATGTTCGTGGGAACTTCTTCCCAGTGCAGTGACGGAGCACTGGCACAGGCTGCACAGAGAGGTGGTGGAGTCTCCTTCTCTGGAGACGTTCCAGACCCGCCTGGACTCCTACCTGTGCAACCTGGGCTAGGGAGCTGCTTTGGCAGGGGGTTGGACTCCATGATCTCTAGAGGTCCCTTCCAATCCCTACAGTTCTGAGATTCTGTGAGACAAAATTAGTGGGTGAAAAACACTTCAACTTTAGCATGGCTTTTGAAACTGTAGCCAGTAGTACTTGTGTCTGGAATTTGAAAACATACAGGCTGGGAATGAAAAGGTAGGTTGAAATACTGACTACTGAGACGAAGAACTTGTACAAAGCGGGTTGTTTAGGCAGTTGTACTGGGTAGGTGTGATACTATTCAACATCTCCAACACTTGCCTAGATGAAAAGTACACAAGCACTAAGCAAGTTTGCAGCAGGCACGCATACAGGAGCAATCAGAGCCTTCTCTTGTTACCTAAGGTCTATTAAAGACAAGCTTTAATATGACTGAGAAAGAAATGAATTAACTGTTGGGCTGTATGGAAACTGGTATGTTGAGGGGAAAAAAAATGAAATTGATTGTGGTCCTTGCAGGCATTAGTTAAAACTGACAGTAGGGAGGTATGCCTTGCAAGAGATTTATGATAATTTGATAATATCATGGCAAGATAAATGAAGAAATACCTGACTGAGTGACCTCTGTGGTGTCTATCCCAGTGAACACCAACATAAGCACAAGCTTTGACAAGTCAAGCTTGGGAAAGTTGTTCTGAAACCTCAGAAGAGATCCTATTTGGGGCCTTAATTTTGTATCAGAGAGAAGAGGAGGGTCCTGTCTTTGCTACATGCCTGGTGCAGAGAAGCCTCACATAGGAATGCTGGTCTAGGTTGGTGACAGCTCTATGTGTTAGTTGCTCACCGTCTTCAGTATGATACCCTCTGTCAGCATAGTAATGCCATTCTGAGCTCCTGGTGGCTGGTGAGGTGGCAGTGCTCCTGCAGTGAGTCAACTAGTACAAAAGTGCCTTTGTATAAATGTGGGTATTTCTGCCATTGATGTATTAAATTGTTTGCACGTAACAGTAACATTAACAACAAAACAAGCAGTAATTAATTTGAAGCCTTTTTTATGCTGTAAGTGATAGCATGGCTCAATGACCCATGTACTTTTCATCAGCAGTTTCCCTGTGCAAATCAGTCTTCAAGTTCAAAAGGTTTAGTTCATCTGTCATCCGAAGAACTTTAAGAAACTTATGGAAAGGGACAACAAAAGCATCCAAAGTTATTTTTGTGCAAATTCCTGCCCTGAGTCCACACTGTGCCTCCATAAACCTTGGGAATCAATGGGCTGAACAACAACCCTACTTTAAAGTACTTGGAGGATGCCAGGCTGAATGAAGCAGCAGAGAGAAGTCTAGAAGGTAGATGACCAGCAGATCAAGGAAAGTGAGTCCCTGCTCAATGCTGATGAGGCTGGATACTGCGCACAAAGGTAATCAATTACAATAAATAAATAAATAAATAAATAAATAAATAAATAAATAAAAATGCTGAGGGAGTTGGGCTTGTTTAGTTAAATGAAGAGAGACTGAGGTGTTACCCGGCAGCACTCTGCAACTGCCTGAAGGGCAGTTACAAGCGTGATGGAATCAACACTTCAAAGTGAAGGACTGTAACAAGAAGCAATGGCAACAAAATTGCATCTTGGGTGGTTCAAGTTGGACATCAGGAAGAGGGGGTCACTAGGAGAGTAAAGAGATACTGCAAGAGTTGCCTTGGGGCATTCTAGGTACTGGGAGAATTTCTGGGCTTAGCCATGGCTGACTTGGTCCTCCTTGGAGCAGGAAGCTGAACTTGAGATCTCTACAGGAGTTTGAGGACCTCCAATCAACATTTGTCATCATTCCCACTTACTCTATATTCCAGACCCTGACTATAGACCTTACTCAGTATGAGTGTGAAAATTCTATGTGTTATGTGGCAGCAACAGAGAGCAGAATTGCTGTGAGGAGGGAAATGATACAATGAGTGTGTCTGCATGAAATTTAGCAAGCTAAGGCAGACAGCAGTGGATCAGGTTATTAAAATAAAATGAAGCCTGAAAAACCAACGTCAAACGGATCAGCATCAGTATCTAGACAGACAGACTTGGCACTGCTGCAACATCTTATTTGCATTCTTATTTGTATATTGAATACTAAGGAATTATAAGGAAATAAACACAGAAATTTTGAGTGTGTTCCTGATTTCACCAAATATAATAAACTATTTCAAATTTAAAAAGATGAATCAAATCCTTTACTATTAGTTTAAGTTTCCCTTCATTTTTCATTTAATCTTCCTACTTTTCCATTTTGTTGTGCCCCCTTCAACAGTTTCTGTCATCACAGAATTTTTCATATGCCCACGCAAATGAAATGGGTGACTTTACAGCCTCTTTATGGCTTCATGGTTTGACAGATGCACAAGTGTTAATGACTGACCAAAGTGGAAGGAGGGACACATGGTGAATTCACATCCACGTTGCCTCCAGAGCTGCTGAACCACCAAACCACACTGGCAAAATCTAATTCTTCTCTAAAGGTGGTATAGAACTGAAGCCATGAAAGTTCTCCACAAAGGAGTGGAAGACCCGAGCTCCTGGAAATTAGCCATATTTGGTATCCTCATAGTTACAAAGGGGACTACTTTTTCACACTGGTAGGACATTTTTACCCATTTCTATTTAATGTGGGAAACTTTTCATTTGTCTCTACCACATATTTTCTATTACTGCTTCCCTTTTTGATCAGTTTCTGGCTTTGTTCCTTTTCTGTCCATCCATATGAAAGCAAGACGGTGAACCTCTTAACAAACTAAGAATGACTAGAGCATGTGTACCAACACAGATTTTGATTATCTGCACTGTTTAATTGTTATGCTCCTCAGCGCAGTTTGACCCAAAACCACCACCGGTCTTCAGGATTATGACCAGCCATAGATCATAAATCAAGGATTACTTCTGACATACAGAACAGACAGAAACATTTGGTTTTAGGTGGGTGTTAAGTTTTTTTAGGTATGAGCTGTGTTATGTCAACTCCCTTCAGAGTTCAAGCACCTTCTTTAGGGCCTTGCTTCTTTATTATTTGTTGTTGATGAATGAGCCTCCCATTGATTCCAGTGCTGTCAAAATTTCAAGTTACCAGTTTTATGACAAACTTCTATCAAGAGAAATCACTGATTTCAGTAACAAAGAAGAAAACAAACAAAAAACAGATACCAGATCCAAAGAATGGGAAAAAAAACATACTCATAAACTGGAGGGGGAGGGAGGAGAGAAAACTACAATTTGAGTAGAAACCTATTAGAAAAACTTGTTTTTTTTCCTGACAGCTAGACAAAAGCCTCCTAGAAAAGTGACTACTTAGAAATTATACTACTTGATGAAAAAGAATGACTATTTATGATTTGCACACTTTGAAGACCAACAAAAAACTTTTTTTTAATTCTTATTTTTAATCCTGCTTATCTCTTTGGAAAATAGAACTAGGAAGGTATGTAAGGTCTTTATCACAACGTTTCCAAGCAGAACAGCACTTGGATTTAAAAATACATAGGGAATTTTTTCCTGTATCCATAAATAAGAGTTTTGTTTGATTCAGAATGAGGGTCATATAGCCTATATATAAATGGACATGCAATAGAAAAAAAATGGAAAGAGTCTCTGCTGTACTGAAGTATTTTTATCAAATACATTGAAAGTAATATTTCCTTTAATACAGAAAAAATTGTGTTGCAATGTGATCTTACATTGACAGTAATTTAAAATAAGTGAGCAGCAGCAGAAAGAGATGAATTCAAGGCCATTCTTTCCTTATCATTGTGCACAAAAAGACAGAATGCAGTCTGCAAAAGGAAAAGTGCCGAGAAACAAATAGCGTGAGGTTAGCAATAGAAGAGAAAATCCACTGCAGCGCAGTGTCATCCAGTGCAGCAAATATTCTGCGGTGCTGGCAAGCAAGTAGGAGTGACTCAACAGTTACATTTATTTGAGACAGCACATAGGAAACATAAAGCCAAAGAATTCTATGACACAGTAAGCACTGAATTTCATTCTTAACTCAGCTCTTTGTTTCTAACAGATGTTTTCAACGCTGCATCATAAATATTTCCCATCAGCCAGAGACCGTAGCTTGCATTGGCATGCAGTCACTGGCAGGACCTTGCTTTATCCTTCCTTACCAATTCCTTTTCGAGAAGTTTGAGTCTAAACCTATCCTTTGCTGATGACACATGCACTACTCATTGGGAAAACACCTCCTTCTGGAGAGTGGGAAGTTTCTACTTATTTGAGTAGCTCTATTAACAGACAATTTTTACATTTTTTCTTACCTGAAATCACTAAACAGGCATTAATTCTATCTAGTGCAATTGACAAAAGATAATTTTACTATAGTTTGGTGCAGCCAGTTTGAATCAGTTCTCCTTCTCTTCAGTCCTCATATGAAACTGTTACAGCCACCTTCTAAGCCAAACAGCTCCATGATCACAGCCTAGTAAAATGTGCAAGAACTAGAGGAAAGTGTTCTTATTCCTTTTGCAAGCTGATGTGTTTCTAAATACACATTCTAGAGGCCAAATATTAAAAGAACACAACCGTTTTGAAATACTAATAATAACAACAAACAGAAGATTTAAGTGCACAGGGGCCAAGGACAGTAATTCATTTCCATGTAATAGTTTTATCCTCTCGCTTATTTCTTTTAGTGTTCAAGCCAGTTCCTTGGACGGCACTGAGGAAATGTCAAGGGAAAGCCCTTAAAAGAACAAGAAACTTGTATACTCTTTGCTAACAAACAGCAGAGCAAGAAGGCACATAGAAGTGGTAAAATTTCCAAATCTTCTCAGATGTGTAAGTACAACTTCCTCTTAGATCTACCTCTGCAAGGAGAGTATATTATGTCCTTTAAGAGAAGACCTAACTTTGCTCTTCACTACAGTACAACAACCATTACTCCACATATTTGAATTGCTAAAAATCATGGGGTTTTCCATTCCAGATGGTTCAAATCATAAAAATATCGAATAAAAAAAATCAGTGATAAAATAACCTTTTCAACTGCTCATCAGAGAATTGCCTGAAGAGTCCTTGCAGTATTACAAGAACTGCTGTTGGCACATGTTTTTTAATAATAGTTGTTTTCTTACAGCCTTTGGTGACAAGAAAAGGATCAGATTTAGAACACTCATCTTCACTTTGCAACACCAAAAAACAGAGGTTAAATCTGCACATGGATTTCTGTGTCTAAAGTAAGTTTTGAAATACCATAACGAATCCAGTCCAGGCCTCCATATAGGGCACAAAGTAATCAGACTGTCAATGCCATTTCTTCCATACTACATGGACAGTTTTCCTGTTTTCCTTTCAGAATACTTAATGAAGCTACTATCTTTCTACTTAAAGCGAGGAAAATCCACTCTATAACTGTAAAATGAGATCAGTATCTCCAGATTACACATTCTAAGAAGTATTTCTCTATCTCTGTGCTAGAGGATTACTTCTGAATACTGCATCTATTCATGCTCCAGAGTTTCAGAATATTTTCTAGGCATCAATGAACAGAATTCTATGTACCTGGATAAAATATCAAACAGAAGAAGATTCAAGACATGTCATTTTCATAACTTATGACAGCTCACAACTTCAAGGGCCTCTGAGAGTGTCTGTGCATCAAATAAGTGGATGGTACCCAGTAATCATAGAACCACAGAATGGCTGAGGTTGGAGGGGACCTTAAAGATCATCTACATGCAATCTCGCTGCCCCAATAGGCCAGGTTGCCCAGAATCCCATCCAACATGGTCTTGAGTGCCTCCAGAGATAGGGCATCCACAACCTCTTTGGGCAACCTATGCCAGCACCTCACCACCCTCTGAGTAGAAAATTATTCTAACATTCTGCTAGCTTTCTATCAGTTCTACCTCCTTCCTAGCAGCTTTTAAAACACTGAGACAAACAACAGACTATCCTCCAGACCACAGCAGAACAATGGGTGTTGCAAAGGAAAAAACACGATATACAAGGAAGGCTTTGTGAGAGGAAGGGAAGAAAAGGGGAAGGAACAACACAGAGCATCCCCTTCTGGGAAAACGCAAAGAAGAAGTGAAAGGGACTCTTGGTTTGCCTGACAAATCCAGTTCCAAAGCTGTGATATCTTCAAGTAAACACTGCTCAGAGTTTTAGCTCATACACAAGAATCCCTCAGCAGCAGACAGATGCAGTTCTTCCATTTCCTGTCCTACACGAAGGAGCATGTGGAAGGGTACACTACACCCCAATGTATTTCACTTTACTTTTTGATTTTTGGGTAGAACGTCTACAACTACCCCTTATCCCGGTTCAAGCGTTATCACCCAATTTAACAAATTCTTACAGTTTGAATTTGTTGAACTAGCTTGGCTCATTTTGGCAGATTTGAGGCACAGAACAACTACAGGGGCCATGGTACCCTCAGAGCAGGGGTCGTGCTACCCTACAGCTTCACCAAAGACAAAGTGTAAAGACATCCTAACTGCGTACACTGATGCTAACGGCAGAATTTCACTAGCTGGGGTTAGGGTGGTTTTGGACATGCTGTCCTTGTTTAAATCTCTATCAATGAGACAGCACAGATGACGGATAGCCCTTGGTGCGCCTCTGTATATTTGGACAAAATTGATGCAAGAAAAGTCAAGGGATTTTTCCACAAAGGCTCAGGAAAATGAGATCAAACAACTACAGAGGTTGTAGGGTGTATTTTGCCACAGCACCACAGATGGTATGCTTATTTATCATGCATATATATTCACATTTACACACATACTTTTATGGAAAGTGTTAAATGCAGTGAATCTATTATTATAATTCTTGTAAAATTTCTATTGAAACATGGGCTATAAAGTTGGGTATATATACTATATAAAGTTGGGTATATAACTATAAAGTTACCCAAGCTTGTGCTGATTTCTCTCCAATTAACCTGTCTGTACCTGTAGACAATGTACAAAAAAAACCCTGCTTTGATAAGAACTTTCACAGTCCATGAAGAACAGATTAGCAGGTGATGGGTTGCAGGAACTGAAGCTGTGGTGTGACTGCATCTTCTTTGAGCATCTGCATCACACTGCTGCAGTGCACTCTCTTCCTGCCATCACAGATTTGCTTAAAGCGCTTAAGTAGTCAAAGATTTTTGTGAATGCATAGAAATGAGATTAAGTGCAGCAGGTTCTGTAAGGAACCTGCTTTAGCAGGGGGCTGGACTAGCTGATCTCCAGAGATCCCTTCCAACCACTACTATTCTCTAATTCTGTGTTTCATACTGCAGCAAAACCCATCTATAGCTTAATTAGTGAAGCTTTTCTGAAAAAGCCATTCATTTTAGTTGGCTCTAAAAGCTTCATTATTGTCACTGTATTCCATTTTTGTGTTGATAGAAAGAGGAATGAGGATAGTAACACAAGGGAATTGCACTCCTATTACCATGAATTAGATTAGTACAATAAAATACATGTAGTTAAAAGAAAAGTTCAAAACCTTCAAAGACAAAAGCTGGACTGGAATTCTGCACTTCAGCTATTGTCTTGAAATATAATGCACAAAGCCTGTGAATATCCATCTGGCAGCAGGGTCTTGTTATAAACACAAGAAAATAAAAAAAATGAAGGATTGGCACTGCTGTAATGACATCTATTTGCAGTAGACTTGCTAGAAAAAGGGCAAACACCAAAATTTGAGAATACAGAAACACAAAGTCAACAGGATCTTCTAAATTTGCAAACAGACTTATAAGTTGACCACAATTAAAAGTAACTAGGAACTATATCAAGATTATTAAAGTTGAATGTCAGATAACATACTTTACCAAGATCTTTGAGAGCTGTAATTTTTTTCTAATTGATTGATACTGATAATAATAATAATAAAAAAGATGCCCATTGAGGATTCTGCGATTTCACTGTACAGTCTAATGGAAACTCAGTTTAACTGAAACTTACATAAAAACACATGAACTATGCAAATCCAAATAAGCAGAAGTCATTATTTAACTGGCATGACAGGACATTTGTTATTTATGATCTTGGTGGAAGAAAACCTATCATTAAATAGTATCCGAGATGTTAATATTGAATATAGAATTTTAAACTGCTGGCAGCAGGAATAATGCTCACTACAAGAAATCTGCCTATGGCAGAACAGATTGAGCCATTTGTATGTAATAGTCAGTGTTTGTCAGATCAAAGCCTCTCCCTTGCTACAACTCTTAAGTCTGATTTACTCAGTCCCACCTCTTCCCAACGCACAATACCCAGCTTGTGTATTGGCCCTGCAGCTTCATCTAGGTCAACACACACAGGGGTTGTGTCTGACAGAGAGTTGTATGTCACTGAGGATCCTTCAGACTACAGTTCTGGGGGTGGAGGCTGTCATCTCTTAGTGGATTCATTTTGAGTAATAGTAGTTCCAGTGGTAGTTTTCAGCTGTTAACAAGATTATCCATTGTTACCAGTAACATACTGCTGCTATATGTTGCATTCACTGTTAGGAAAGTGTATGAATAAGAAAACTTTCACTTAATTTAAAAGAATGCAGCAGTGAAAGTGAAGCGTACATGTAAATTGAAGGTCAGACTATGAATCTCACAGGAACTATTTTTTTTTCCAAGAAGTTTTCATTGATTTCATGGGGATAGTTCATATGAAAATGCATCAGAACCTGATACCTACATATGTGTTTGTAACTAAAGCAATTAATTTCACTTTTTAAAGTAGCACTTTTAAAAAAACAAATTCTAGGTAAGTTTCAGACCCAGCATTTATCTTAGTGAAGACCACAGGGGGTTGAGCAGGAATATGTCACCCTAACAAAAAATTCTTGCAGGAATTAAATTTTTTACCTGTTCTTATCCTTGATCTCCATTGTCTCTTCGCCTTTGATATCTTCCTAGTAGAAACATGAAGGAGATTCTGGATTTATAAATTAGAAAATGATTTTTCGATCTTATCTTCTTGGTAGCTCATCACCTCCCCTTCAGTGGACACTGGAAAGCCCAAACTCAGCTTAATTTTCAGTCCATCTCTTTATTCCAAAAGACTGCTTCACGTCTCACAATCTGCTGCTTCTCCAACTTTCTTCTAAAACTCAGTGCTCAATTGTCCACAGACCTTGCCTCTCTCAAAATCAGGAACAGACTTAATAGGACCAGCTTCAGTAAGCAACGTCTTGCTTAGTTTTTGTTTTGTTTTTTTGTTTTTGTTTTTTTTTTTTTAGCTGAATTCAAGACTATGGTTTTGTGCAATTGATTTATAATATTTTTTCTGGAGAAGGGTTGGAAGTTTCACAGCTGCTGTTTCTGCTTTTTCTTCCTTTCTTCTGGAAGCAAAGTTGGAATATTATTTGTGAAGGCCGAAGTCTGACTTGTCTTCCCCCTCACACCTGATAGAAACCACTTCTTAACATCAGCTCAGGAGTTCTGGAAGAACAGACACAAGAGAAAAGGGGTGGATCATTAATACAACAGAGAATTGAACTGAAGAGTATGGAGAGTCATTTCCTCTGAGGGCACAGTATTAAGTGAGTCATGTTACTAATTATAAACTGCCTTCTGCATTACAGTGCTTGTAAGCACGTGGAGAGCTGAAAATGACCAATGAGGTTTTTTGCTTTTCCTCCAGTACAGTATAGTGCAATCAACACAGTAACTAACATACATAGCTGTATGAATGCAGAATAACTACAAATCTTTCAATTTTTACCTTGCATTAGTGTCTGCTAAAAAAGACTCCAGAATATATTACAGTTTTAACCTAAGGTTATTCCGTTGCAATGAATTTCCATGGGGAAAATTCAGCGTCTTCCTAATTAATCCCTCCTCCCAGCTGTATAGGTCAACATCCACCCTGAGCTAGCTCCTTCAAGATGACACATAAAACTCTTGTAACACCAGGAGAGTTTATAAATGAGACAAAGCATGTGCTGTCAGACAGCGGAAAACATTTCATTCAATGTATGTACAAAGTTATTGCCAAAGGAAGGTATGTGTGAGAGAGCTGGGAGAAAGACAGTGGTATTCCATTAATGTTCAGCATCCGTGCAAATGTAAACTGTCTCTGAGCTCTGACAGTATTTTCAAGCCTTTACATAATGTGCAGTTGGGTATAGCCCTCTTCAAACAATAATGCAGAGAGCCATTCTTTCCTGACCCAGAAAGGGAAACAACTGGATAATCTGCAAAAGGTAAATTAGTTTACTGTGTAAGTATGTGTCACGGTGTTATCCGTGACAGTAACCCAAGGGGGAACCGAGAAGGGAAAAAGAAAGGGAGAGGAAAAAAAAAACTGCCGCGCGGCCGCCTCAGCAGAGCCCCGCGCTCCAGGGGGAGGGGAAACAGAGGGAATAGAGGGTCTGTAAAGAAAAACACAACGGCACGATCTGAGAAGGAACGGTAACTTTACTAAATCTAATAAAATTGAACAATTGAGAGAGAGAGACAAAATTTCCAAACCAGAAAACTGGGAGCTTACGTCGCACGTGCTGAACTCCTCACAGCCGCTCCGAGAGCGCGCGCCACCAAAAAGCGCGGGCCTCCCGTCCGGTGCGGAGCTCCGCCCCTCCCCTGCTCCCACAGCATTAACTCCTTAACGGCCTGCATGATGTTCTGATGTGGAATACCGGCATCAAAACCACAAAACCACAACATTCCACCCCTTATTCCACATCATCACATCATGCTTAACATGTATCTATATAGAACCAAGAACAGCAATAACACAGATTACATACAAACATATCTATACATATATACATATACACATGGAATCACAGACTGCACTCCCCCAGCATCAGATTCCCTTGTGGTACACACTGGACATCCCCATTTTTATCCATTACCCACCAGGTGCACCCAGGTCCCTGTGCAAAAACTGTTCCCCAGAGGGGTCTGCCCTTTCCAGAGGCTGGAAGGACCCACACCGCTTTTCCCAACATGCTCTTCACATGTACTACAGGGACCTTATCTCCCCCTGTAGGGAGCTGGATTGTGTAGGACCATCTCGGTTCACTGATCCCCTAGTGTTGACCAACCAGGTGGCTTCTGACAAATTTTTCTCCCAATGCTTAAATGTCCCGCCACCCAGTGGTCGCCTCCACCATGGTGAGCACATAACGCTTACCATTGCGAGATCGCGGCAAGGTGATATAATCAACCTGCCACGCCTCCCAGTATTTATACTTCTGCCATCTCCCTTCCTGCCAGAGAGGTTTCATCCTCTTGGCTTGTTTAATTATGGCACATGTATCACAGTCATGGGTAACCTCTGCGATGGCATCCATAGTTAAGTCCACCCCTCGGTCTCTAGCCCACTTATAGGTCGCGACCCTTCCTTGATGGCCCAAGGTCTCATGGGCCCACCGAGCTAAAAATAACTCTCCTTTGTTCTGCCAGTTCAAGTCTATTTGAGACACTTCCAATTTCAGCAGCTTGATCTCTGCTGTAATTCTCTCACACGTGCTCGTAGTGCAGGGGTGGGTTTTTTATGCCACTTCTTCATGTCCTCTCCATTCTCTCGTAAGAAGCTCCACATGGACACACGCGACATGAAGTTACTGCTGTCATCTACTCGAGCAGAGAGGCGGTTGCCTTTGATGGCTGAGACTTTTATCAGTTTGATCAATTTCTCCATCAGATTCTTTGGATCATCCCCGTCTTCATCCGGTGTTTCTGATACTGACACAGGTCCATCCCGGTTCATCAGTAAGGACAATTCCTCCAGTATCATTTTCAGTATCTTCTTTATGTCACTGACTTCTCCTGCTACCGATGATACAGCTGCAATGGAAACGTGTGATGGTGGAAGTTGTTGTTCAAAATTTTGAAGTGTAGTAACCACTTCATGAAATGGGAGTCTTCTGTTTCGGCCCTCGAGTATATTGAATGTTGCTACCAGTGTACTTGCGTACCTTTCTGGTGCTGTTTTTGAGAGCTTCCGATATACATCAGCTTTACACCATGCTTTCTCAGGATCACGGTCCTGGTGTGGATTGTTAGGGACGAAAGTAGGATCGTACAGCATCTCTACTACAGCCATTTCTCTCAAAAATTGGACGCCCTTCTCCACAGTATTCCATCTTTCCACCTTAGGCTCCAGATCGTCTTTGTAAGGAAATCTCTCCTTTACAGCCACTAGTACTCGTTCCCAGAGGGTAGCAACTCCACTCAGACATCTACTAATCCCTCTGTCAATAGCTGGGTCTCGAGCAATGCTTCCCAGTTGGCGGGCTTCGTTGCCATCAAGGGACACGCTGCTGGCACCGTTGTCCCAACACCGCAGCAACCAGGTGACAATAGGTTCATCTGAGCGCCGTACAAACTCCTTTCTTGAACCCTGGATTTCAGTCATCTTTAGGGGCCGACGAATAGTAGTAATGGTGATTTCTTCATTATCACTGTCCTCTCCATGCCTCACACTTTTCTTAGTGGCCTTTCTAGGTGGTGGTGGTGGTGGTGGTGCTGAGGAGGGCCCCTCACCTGGATCTTCCTCTTCTTTCTCATCTCTGTCATCTCCACGTTTCTCACCTTCCTTAGTGGCCTTTTTAGGTGGTGGTGGTGGTGTTGGTGCTGAAGAGGGCCCCTCACCTGGATCTTCCTTTTTTTTCTCTGCTTCTTCTTTCCGTTCTAGCCGAGAGGACACAAGTTTCCATTTCTGGCCTTCCACAGGGGCAACCAACACGGGTGCCGGTGCTTCCTGTGACTGGTCAGGTTTAACCTCAAGGTTTTCATTTTTGTTCTGAACCTCGGTTTGGAAACCATTTCTCTCAAGAATATCAATTATAGCTCGATAAGCACAAGCCAAGCCCCAGACAATCCGTTCCTTCTCAGATCTTCCTGAGTCACATGACTCCTGACCTAAACACTCACTGAATTTCTCAGGATCCCGCAGGTGCTCAAGATCAAAATCACATTGCACTGGGGGTCCCCACGCTTCTAATTTCTTTCCTAATTTTTCCCACCTTCCCTGCCATTCAACACTCTCTGGAGTGTTCTCAGCTTTCTCTGAGGAAAGCTTCCTACACAGGATGTAAATTACTGTTGCAAAGAGTACATTCAGAAAAACAGATAACACAATTGCCAGGCTGACATCTTGAACATAGGTAAAAACCTGAAGAGAGTACCTGGAAACCAATCCAAATGCCGTATAATCTGTCATATTAACCAGGCTGTTTAGGCGGGAGGGGGGTAACCCCATCAGCACACTAAAGCAGCTGTATGCAGATATGACTCCCGTGCTGAACATGAGGAGCTTAAAAAGACGCCAACATGCTCTAAGGTACATGAAAACCCTTAGTCCACTCAGCACCAGTTTTACAGGGGAGTACAAATTCTGCATTGCCCGCATTCTCCACCAATAATGTGTCACGGTGTTATCCGTGACAGTAACCCAAGGGGGAACCGAGAAGGGAAAAAGAAAGGGAGAGGAAAAAAAAAACTGCCGCGCGGCCGCCTCAGCAGAGCCCCGCGCTCCAGGGGGAGGGGAAACAGAGGGAATAGAGGGTCTGTAAAGAAAAACACAACGGCACGATCTGAGAAGGAACGGTAACTTTACTAAATCTAATAAAATTGAACAATTGAGAGAGAGAGACAAAATTTCCAAACCAGAAAACTGGGAGCTTACGTCGCACGTGCTGAACTCCTCACAGCCGCTCCGAGAGCGCGCGCCACCAAAAAGCGCGGGCCTCCCGTCCGGTGCGGAGCTCCGCCCCTCCCCTGCTCCCACAGCATTAACTCCTTAACGGCCTGCATGATGTTCTGATGTGGAATACCGGCATCAAAACCACAAAACCACAACAGTATGATACCAAAATACATATGGTATAGGAGAAAGGAGGGTAGAATTTGTGGGCTGAGGGTTTTTTTTCCCCAGTATTTAGAAATTTACCTCCCCAGTAAATAAATAAGTATTAAAGGATGTGGACTGAAGGTGAATTTTTAATTCATGACCACAGAGAACATAGCTTGACATAACAAAAGTTTTGTGGTTAAGAGATACAGGCTTAAGCAACAGTCATGTAAATCCAGCCTCGTTTGCACAGGTTTGAAGGACTCCCTCTGGAAAGAATGACACCAGGGCAGCTCTGCTGAGTAAGGAGTTGCCAATGGGAGGACAGCACCAAGGAAAAGCATTTTGGCTGCAGTGGAAAGCTGAGCCCAAGAGGGATCGGGCACTCTGGGTGCAGCCATCACTGGAAGACCAGGCCAGCTTAGACTGTTTCCCCTAAAAAGACATTAGTAAAATCAAACATGAAAAGCACTGAAAGTTGTTTGACCAGCTTCAGTTGTCTAGGGGAAGGAAAAAGAAAAAAAATAGGTTTATAATAGAAAGCTATTTATGATTTAAGAGACTGTCTCTGCGTAATTAGCAAATGACACACTTTCGCAGACTGTATTCTATTTCTAGATTTGGCCTTTCAAAGACTGTCCTTTATTACATTGCTGTGGAGAAGCTTTTTAACTCATTGTGATTTTGTGCATGATTTTGCACATACCACTGTGCATGACCTGCATGCTGATGAGACTCTAGCTAAATCTGTTATTGCTGTAAGTCAGTAATTGCCATGAGTATTTATTGCAGGACACTTAGAATCCCTTTGTTTCAAAGAGTTGATATGTGACTTGCTGTTGACATACCCGTAGAAAATAAAAAATCCTTATGGGACATTTGATGGCGATACCTTGGTCTAAAAGTATTCAAAAGAAGTTTAGGTTTAATCAATTCAATAAATAGCTTGTTTAGCAGCAGATTAAGCTAAATGAACATGTGAAGTGACATCTGTACTTTGGCAAATCATTCTGATAGTCCTTGGAGGAACTTGGGCTTGCCTGCATGGGTGTGACTGCTTGGCATTATCAGTTTGCTACCAGATCACATTACAATCCTAGAAAGATTCTGACAAAGTCATCTCCACGCTGTCTCACCATGGTAAGAATGACAGACAAGTTGGCTGTCAGATACCAGGCACCAACAGATCATGGCACACTGACTTCCTGACCTTACTCTTCTTCACTGCCTGAGGTTGCCATGCAGGCTACCTTGTAACTTTGCACCATACTCAGCCCCAGTGTTTGACACCATTTTTTCATTTAATTCATTAGTACAAACATAACCATAACTCTTCTCCTAGAAGTTACAGTTACAAACATTGCCAACATCAGTTTTCTATGATAAAATTTATTAGCTTTTAAAAGGAAACAACTTCTACTGGAGAATTCTATCTTTATTTGAATTTTGTTGAAGGGAAGAGGTGTAATAGTAGTCAGTCTGTAAAAACAATCTTCAGTTTTGTGGATGCCTGCTATTAGTTGTAGGTATGAAACCATAGGTGTGTGTCCTAGCACACAGTTATGCAAATGCTTAATTTGTGTGCAGCATAACAGACACAAACAGCCCGTGTGTAAAGAAAAAGCAGGAAAAACACTTTTATTTGTTTGTTTGTTTGTTTGTTTTTTAAACTAGATTATTTCATTCTCCTTCAAAAACGCTTCCCTAGGAAAGTGTAAATTGAATGAAAAATGTACAATTCAAACATATCTCATGAATGTGACCATCCAGTTTGATTCTACCAAGAATGGTTTTAACAGCAAATACAGGGAGATAGGCATTGTTACACATGGTAAAAACTTGCAATCCTGTGTATTAAACTCATTAGCGTAAGAAGCATCACTTTAAAAGGAAAAAAGCAAAGATATTCAGCAAAAGTGAAGGCTGATGATGAATGAGTGCCAGCAGAGGCAGAACAATCTGGAAACCAAGTTTTCCTGAGGTCTAATCTCTGATCTCAAGTATTATGAGGTCATCTCAGAGCTAATCTGTAATCTCCTATGTGCCGTGGTAAATACAGAATGGTTCCACTGTTTTACTAAACTTCTGCCTTTTCCTGGGTTTATTAGG
The DNA here is from genome assembly GCA_023055505.1 of Callipepla californica brunnescens. Lineage (NCBI taxonomy): Eukaryota > Metazoa > Chordata > Aves > Galliformes > Odontophoridae > Callipepla > Callipepla californica. The sequence continues at coordinate 106,573,993 of JALIRH010000001.1, read as the reverse complement.
CAGCAGCATATGACAGGTTTAACTCTCAGCTTTAATCCTATTCCATGCAATAGGGCTGAAAGTCTAGATCTCGAGCTGCAGCACTGGTGCACAAAATGGGCTGGCAGTACTTTATGCAGCTACACAACTTCTATGTTATGTGTCATAAATGTGAACCCTCTGTGTGAACTTCAGCACTCTGACTGCTGCACATTGTGGACAGAGTAAGATATACATGCAGAATAGTCTACAGAAATTTATACACAATAAGCCTTCATGAAAACTGTCATAGAAAACTGTTCGGCAAATTTGAACTCCAGTGTTTCACTCATAGAGGGTTAAAGACAAACTCAAATAGATTTTTACAGAGCTTGCATTCCTGAGAAAGCAGCTAAGAATTGCAATAAAAAATAAAAGATCATCCAAAAATCTGAGGCAACAGGCATGACAAATACAAATTGTTACTGTCTATGCATAGCATAATATCTGGGTTTGAAATTAATTCTATCAAAGGTTAAACTAAATTCAAGGCTACCACATGACTGCAAGTATGACACAAACATACAGAGTTGCTTCTCACAGAGAGCTGTCTTGCAGAAATTTGAGACAGACCTGATACAGAGTAATATGATAATCACAGAATCACAGAATTGCAGGGATTAGAAGACACCTCAGGGGGTCATCGAGTCCAACTCCCCTGCCAAAGCATCTTACCTACAGTACGTTGTTCTGGAAGGCATCCAGACAGGTCTTGAATATCTCCGTAGAAGGAGACTCCACAACTTCTCTGGGCAGCCTGTTCAGTGCTCTGTTACCCTTACTGTAAAGCTCTTCAGTACCATCAGACAAGTATATGTTCCTGCATTTATATTGTTGTGTATAATATGGTCTTTCATTGTTCATCACATATAATTCTAAGACAAGACTAAACTAAAAGCATTCCAAAATGCCAGTGCTTTACTACTCTTGCTGGCATTGATGCCATAGATGCTATTGGTATTATATTATTAATGTTAATTAATTATTAATGCCTCTGATTGGAGGCCTGTAATTAGTGGTGCTCCCCAGGGTGGTCGGTGCTGATTCCAGTCTTGTTCAACAACTTCATCAATGACCTAAATGAAGGGATAGAGTCTACCCTCAGCAGGTTTGCTGATGATACGTAGCTGGGAGGAGTGGCTGACACACTGGAAGGCTGTGCCACCATCCAACAAGACCTGCACATACTGAAGAGTTAGGCAGGGGGGAACCAGACAAGGTTTAATAATAGCAAGTGTAGAGTCTTGTACCTAGGGAGGGATAACTGAGTGCACTAGTAGAGGTTAGGGGATGACCAACTGGAGAACAGCTCTGCAGAGAAGGACCTGTTCAGAGAAGGGCAACAAAACTGGTGAGGGGTCTGGAGCACAAGTCTTACGAGGAGCGTCTGAGGGAGCTGGGATTGTTTAGCCTGGAGAAAAGGAGGCTCAGAGGAGACCTCATCGCACTCTACCACTTCCTGAAGGGAGGCTGTGGTGAGGAGGGGGTCAGCCTCTTCTCCCAGGTAACTAATGACAGGACAAGAGGGAATGGCCACAAGTTGCGCCAGGGAAGATTTAGATTAGATTTGAGGAAACATTTTTTCTCTGAGAGAGTGGTCAGGCACTGGAATGGCCTGCCTAGGGAGGTGGTTGAGGCACCGTCCCTAGCGCTGTTTGAGAAGCGTTTAGATGAGGTGCTAAGGGATTTGATTTAGTAGCTTGGTGGGTAGGGATGGTGGTGTGAGGATGGTTGGACTAGATGATCTTGTAGGTCCTTTCCAACCTAATGTATCTATGAATCTATGAATCTATGAACCTGGATGCCCTAGTGGACTACAGAATGGCCATGAGCTAGCAGTGTGTCCTTGTGGCCAAGAAGGCCAGTGGTATCCTGGCTTATATTACAAATAACATGGCCAGCAGGTCAAGGGAGGCAATCCTTCACCTCTATTCTGCCCTGGTGAAGCCACATTTAGAATATTGTGTCCAGTTCTGGGCTCCCCAGTTAAAAAAGACAGGGATCTCCAAGCAGGAGTCCAGAAGAGGGCCACAAGAATTGAAAAGGGTTTGGAGTATCTCCCTTATAAGGGAACGCTGAGTAAGTCAGGTCTGTTCAGCCTTTTGAAAAGAAGACTGAAAGGCGATACAATACATGCTTATAAATCTAAATGGAGGTGGGGGTACAAATGCTGAGGCCAGGCTCTTGGTGATGTCTAGTGACAGGACAAGGACTAATGTCCTAAAAATTGAACATAGGAAGTTACATACTAACATCCAGAAGAACTGAAGAACTTTACAGTAAGGGTGACAGAGCACTGAACAGGCTGCCCAGAGAAGTTGTGGAGTCTCCTTCTACGGAGATATTCAAGACATGTCTGGATGCCTTCCAGAGCAACCTACTGTAGGTAAGATGCTTTGGCAGGGGAGTTGGACCCGATGACCTCCTGAGGTCTCTTCCAACCCCTGCAACTCTGTAATTCTGTGATTCTAATTATGCTATCAAGGATAAAAATACTGCAGTATTGTTGATTTTTATAGAGACAATTTTTACAGAGATTACTAGTAGCTGAAAAAAAAAAAAAAAAAGTGATTCCATGTCTGGAATGTGATGATTTTGTTAAATATCAAACATAAAAGGAAGGGAAAATTTTGTGGTCATTGCTTTTTCGATCCAGATATTGTTGTTTGTGCCTACCCCTTGCAAGGCTACATGAGCAACAGAGAGCAGCAATTATCTGTCTTAGATCCCATGGTGTAGTAAATGGGACTACGGGACCAGAAAATCCCATAACTGTAGTTTTGTATTGCAGCAGGACCATATTTGTCTGGGATAGCTGTTACAGACAGCAGGCTAAGTTTGAGAAACAGCTTAAATAACACCATGGCAGTGATCTGTGAGTCCATGAATTCAGCCAATGATTCAGACTGATTCTGAAAGTTGTTGGGCCCCATCTCCCTACATCTTCTGAGGAGAGTATTTGTTATGTATTAAATCAGGCACATATAGAAAGTTCTGTATTCATGTCCACCTAAACAAGTACACCAAGAACTGCCTGCAAAAAGGAAGTGATCACCGAGATAAAATATTAAAGTTATGCAGTTTTCTCGTAGACTGAAACTAAAACATTTTAGTTCCACGTTCACATTTCCTCAGTGATTTCTTGAGAAGTTCAAAAAACATTATTTATGAATCTTGGAAGCAATTACAGCTAGTTTAGACTTCAGTATTATATTTTAATAGAAAAAAAAAAAAAAAACTGGACCATATTTGTGAAAACTTCTTTGTTACTGAAATAAAAACAACAGACTCCACCAGCAGACAGAGAAGTTGGGCGATAACCCCAAAAGCAAACTTTGGGCACACCTATAGCACTTACTGCAAAACAGTTCAGAGTTACCTGATAGATAGAGAAGCTGCTAGCTCCAAAACCAGATAGAACAGTGCACAAGAACCCAGTAGTGCAGCTGCTGCAGCAAGCAGAGCCGATGGCCACATGGTTCTCATTATGAAGCTGGTACCTCCACACAGCTCAACGCTGCATGAAGACACTGGGCTGTGATCACCACTACTCCAAGCCATGAAATACAGGAAATTTCTCTTGAGGGCCAGAAAATAAATGTGCAATACATATGCTCAAGAACAATACAAAGTTCATTGAAATTAAAAATATAGAGAGATTCTGTGCCAGTTTCATCTGTTACCTCTTAAAAAACACAAAGGAAATGCAGGGTTCAACAAGCAAATGTGCTTAACGCATGAGCTGTAATACTTCATTTATAGGAGAGGTGACTCAGGAAGTATGATTGCATATACCAGTATAAAAGCTCTAGAAATGGTTTGTAATAATACAACCAATTTGCAGTCAGATTCTGTGCTGTGGCATTCATATAATCTTACAGTAACTGTCTCGACTGTGTGGCTGAACTATGCGTAAAGAATCTCTTAACCAAGTTCTTGTGAAGTGGTCTTAGATACTCAATAAGATTGTTTCAAAGTGACTCCTGAACAGCACATAACAGCTGGAGAAAAGAGGCTTGGCCAAAAATAAGTCAAGCATTTAAATGCTCATCAGAACTGCTGCTCTCCAGAAATCCAGAGATGTGTGTTCTTGTTCTGAAACCGAAAGGAGTAGGTGCCTCACAAAAGGACCAGCAGAACTCAGCCCTGATGAAAGTCAGTTCTCACCACTTGAGGAGTTTTCCAGTAAAACAGGAAACTGAGGCTTTCTATAAACCATAATGCAGAAATCTGAAGATCTGTGCATTAGCAAACAAACATACAAACAATTGGGTTGTTAAGCAGGGGAAAAAATAGCATAAATATGGATTATGGCTTGACTGTGTGAGGTGATACCATTTAGAGATATCCAGCATAATCAGTAAGTTCTGCTTGCTGTAATGCAGGACAAATTAAGTCTCATAGCTATGTCTGGGCTAAAAGTAGAAACATGATTGTTTCAAACTCATACCTGAGTTTGACTGTACTGAGCACTGCAGCAATATATCAATCTGTGCAGCCTTGCTTGTACAAGAGTTCATAAAATACCTAGCAACAAATTATTTCTCATGAGGCCCTGGAAAGAAAACACATAAAGGACAGGATAGGAACAGAATTTTAGTACAGAAAATACATTTCAGAATAAACACACCAGCTGCTATTTTTGTTGAAGTCAGTCTCTGTAAGCGATACAAGATCAGAAATGGTCAGTCAAGTGTTGTGACAACATGGTTTCCCTCCCTTCATTTTTATTTTAATTAATTCTGTTTGGATTAGTAAAATGGTTCTTTTAGCTACATAAAGAATATTCCACAAGCACTTTCCTTAAGAAGTTACCCAGAAAACTCAGCACCAAGTGTTGGTCTCACCTTGACTCTTGCACTCTCAACATTACTCCTAGCTGAAACACAAGGGAAAACAGATGATTCTCTGTAGTCACATAAAGGCACTTTCTGGTGTTGTACACAAAAGATCATTAAAAAAAAAAAAAGCATTAAGTCTGTTGGTGCCCCTGTCATGCATTTTGCAGATGCTGATTTAGGATGATGTATTTATATTATTGTTTGTTTTGGATGTTCACAAATAATTAAGTCCTTGTCTGTGTTCAAATGTCTCAAGCAGAAACAAAAAAATCGAAGTTCAAATAATCAACATACACAAGAAAAAGATATCCCTTCAAAGTTCTAAAAATAAGTTTGATTTCAACTTCAAGTACAAGCTGTAGCTATACTCACATCTTCTTGCATATCTTGCTCCAATATTTCAATTGAGAATGTGTTGAAGGGGAAGGGAAGAGGAGGGAAAAGGAGGGGAAGGAGCCTGTCACTGAAATGAACTGATGCCTGTTCTCAATGTTGCCATTCCCTGAACACCATGTAATCCTTGCTCCCAATAAGAGCTGTCCTCACTACCTTCTCTGGCTAAGCAGCTTTCTCTTTGTTCACCTTGAAACACAGCTGCCCAGGAAGGAAGGTATCAGGCTGCATTTGGTATGGTTCAGAGTTCTTTTGTTAGTTACAATGAAAACTGGAAAAACTGGTCTGTCACAGTAGTTTGAAGTTATGAGAAGCAGAGATATTTCAAGCGGTGAATGCATTTATTTCTCTCATTAAGTATTTCTAAAAATCTACAGATTATCCAAAACATTGTTTTTGTTGTTGTTGTTTGGTTGGTTTTTGTTTTTGTGAAGGGAAGACATTAACAGTTCTTATAGCAGCACTCAAGAAACTAAACTTTCTCCTCATCCTGTCCTCTATTCCTCCTAAAATCATCACTTCTTGTGTTGAGTTACTGGAAAGTTTATGATAAGATAATCTCGATACCATCATGATTGCCAAGTCATTCTCTACTTTAGACACTGAGATATGCAGACAGCCCTGGCCTGACAGATCTCCAAGTGAGACAGGTATTTCTAGAGCTGACAACCACATCTGCTGATGCTGAGTCTGATTTGTAATGTCAGGAAGTATGTAACAGTTTCAGGCTACGGACCATATGCAGTGCACTGCCTCACTGAATGATGCACCTTCTATTCTGGAACAGCTTTCAAACACTTCTGGGCACAATCTGAGATATGGTCTTTCTACTTAGAAAGCCTCATGCACAACCAGTAACACAGAGTTCAGTGTTGGGACCAAGATGACATGCTTAGCAAGAAAAAAAGGTGTGGAAACTAAAATTGCCATAACTGAGGTAGAAGTTAAAGTTAACCCATTATACCTGTAAGAAACCAAATTATCTCAATCTAAGAACTGTGAAACACAAAACTGCCATCTTAGTAGGAAACATTTTTAATAAATCAACCTGATATTACCACTATGACTAAAAAAGTTGTGCTTGGGCAACTACAGATTCTTTATCCAACGCCAATAGTGTGTGAGGCTTTAGAAAGGAAACAAACACGAAAGCAAATACAAAGTGAGTTAAAGTACAAAAAAAATGCAAAGTCAAACTAACATATTCCATTGAAAAACTATTTATTAAAGAAAGAAACAGCATAAATCTCACCCTCTGAAGTTTAGAAACATTGAATACTTTGAAAACTATTCATTAATCAAGTAAAGACTGAAATATTGCAAAAATGGTAGATACAGAACCAGCTGCATGGCAGATGGTAACAAGAAACCAATGACACTTTGCCAAAGACATGATGATACCACAAGGACAACTAAGGGAATCAACATCCTATCCTGTAAGCAAAGGCTAAGAGAAACTGTCCTCATTAGCTAAACAGAATGAAAGAGAGAGCCAAACAGAGAACAGGTAAGATTATTTTTTTAAATCTAATAGATAGATGTGCACAGGAAGGGAAGAAGAGCTATTTAACATATGAGGGCATGTGGGTATAAAAATACAGAAGTTTAAATCTTTCCAGAATAATGAATGAAACAAAAAAGCAGTGAGGCTCCCAGGCAGCCATCCAAGAGGAAAAATGAGTAAAGTATTGGCTTTGGAGACTGATTAGCTTTTATCCAAAAAAGGATCCCACAGGCTGTGACATCAGAGCACTGCTCTTTTCCAGGAGATCTTTTTGAACCCAGCAGTGCACAGCCAAGCTCTGGAAATCACTTGGGACATTTAAACTGACAGCATCTAAATTTGAGTATATGGAAACCAGCAACTAGGAAAGGGTGGAAAGAAACTTTCAACTCTGAAATCTACATCAGCCCTCTTATCTAGTGGTAACTGACTTCACTGACCTGTGGGTCACTGAAGACATACCTAATTTCTCCATCAGAACTGGGTAAAATTAAATAAACTTCCATTTGTAGTTTGGGAATACCTTGGTGGTGTCAACAAAGCTTTATTTTCAAAAGAGCTCACTCATGCATTTCAGATTTGCTAAGCATATGAGTAAAAAGCAGAAATGGATGCATTTTTTTGGCATTAAGTCAAAGATGTTTTAGTGTAGTCTAAAACTGAAGATCACTCCCACAGTAGTGTGTAATATGATGATCTGGCTTCTAGAGAATGATGATATGAACAAATTGCAGGCTCAGTACATTATCTAGCAACCTAATATAGACAGATAAGTTTGTCCAGTCAGCTGGCAGGGAATTTCAGTGTTGTTGCTGATCTTGTTGTGTTTGCCTTGTGCCCAGACATAGCACAGGACTGCCTGCTTTAGTGCAGGAAGCAAAATATTTTGTAATAGGTATTTGATTGTTATAGTTGCATGAAAGTATCAGAACTGAGATAAAGATACTTCACCTACAATATTAGAAGGAATCCAGTAATCAGCAGCAGTCTGCAAACACGTAACACCCATAAATGAACAGGCCACAGCTGTGAAATGAAGACCTATTACTTTAGACCAGTCTGGTCCTGCACTATGGTAAATATATATAAACTCCAGTGATAGCCAGTTATGCTTGCTTATCCTCCCTTTTTCAAGTGCTTTGGAGTCTGGCTGCCTCAGAGAGGAAACCATCAAAGCCCTTGGCTGTTCAAGGCCAAGCATGTAGCATCAGATTTACTGTAACTTATTCCTAATGTTTGACCCATTTGAGTTACTAGTACTTGGTACTTAGATATTTAGATGTTACAGCACTTGCATAAAACATGGCCTTACTGAACTGTTAACACTTCTCTATTGTCTCAGAAAATTTCCTGAACAGCCATTCACAGTTTCCTAAGTGTCACAATACCTAGTGCCTAATCCAGAACTGTTCCAAAATCAAGTACAATTTTCATTACAATGACAAGCAGTTGCCACAGCACCTGAATGGCTAAAAGATTTTCTACTTTTCATACTTTGTTACTTGAGTTCTCTAGGATATTTTTGAAAGAACAGTAATGAGGAAAGACAAGGAGGAAATGAAGGCATCTACATTTTCCTACCCATTAGCACCAGCTGGTAGGGAAATATGGCCATGCTGCATGATGTGGTTTCAGACACAAATTGTGCAGTCCCTCATAATCACCACTTGATTCAGATTAGCGTGTAGCATCCTTTGAATTTTTTGTGAGAGAAAATACAAAGAGGTTCAACTGAAAAAACAGAACATTGGAACATCAGAAAATATTATTATTAGTCAACTGAAGATGGATGTCAGTCTCACAGCGTTGGAGAACAACATGCATTAGAATTGCAAAGGCTTTGAAAGTAAGGGCAGACAACTCATGCTCAGGAAAATAAAAGTGAAGTGAAGAGTATGGCAGCCTTACTCTTGTGTCAAGGCAGTAAAATCTTGAACAGCATCTGGGTCAGTATCAGCAAGGATAAACAAAGGCATAGAAAAAGATAATATAACCTTTAAGATCCAGGACAGACAAAATTTTTCTGCAAAAAGATAAAGTCAGTAGCAGCAATATGGCAGAGCAGAAGACTTGGGAAGTGTTCCCATGCCATTCATAAAAGGCCATTTATATTTACAGAAATGTGCATAGCCTTTAGACCATCTGGATAATGTCTTTCTCTCCATCTTGGAAATATATACAGCACATACTGACTGTGCCTACACTACTACAGCCCAGTGCTGCAAAAGCAGGACTTAGTCCTTTCCCTAGATGTTGTCTATTGTCTCATGTGTGTTCAAAGTTATGACCATGCTATATCAGGGCCACAGACCCTGTGTCTCTTCTCTGCCCCATGTGACAATCCTATGGTCTTTAGAAGTTTCTGGGGGAGACACTTTCTGGGTCAGACAGGCCTGAAGTAGAGACAGTGAAGTTGTATAAAAGTCCTGCTTTTATAGCATAAGGTTACTCTCACAGACCTAATGTTGTATGCCTTCACAACTCTTTTCAAGGAGAAAGGCTTGAGAAAATACAGGGAATAGCTTGCAGGTGGTATTCCTTCCCCAGGTCAATTCCACATTACAGGCAAGAAAAGGTTCCTGCAGAGTAAAAAGTGTTTCTTCAGCAATGGACTCAGTAGTGAGAAAACCACCAAGATCTTGGAGGTCTTTTCCAACCCTGATGAGTCTATGACTCTATGGGCTCATCCACTTGACACCGATTCTTATTTAGACCAACTGATATATCCCTCTGACGCAACTGAATTTTATTTTCACTCACTGATATTAATCAAAAGTAAACACACTTACTGCCTTCTCTCTTCGTCCTCCAAGATGACTCCTATATAAAGGCAGCAGCAGCAAGAGGCTCTTAAGATCCCAACATACTTACGAAAGTATGGACAGAGTTTGACAGACATCTGTGCCATTTGTCAGACAAAACCGAAGTCGAATGGCATGGCATTTTCTGTCTATGACTATTATGCTTTTAAGGAGATAATTTATCTACATGAATGCCTCCTCTGTAAGCAGGAGGGTTCGTCTCTAAACTGAGACATGCTATGCTGAAAATTTACGTCTGGGAATGCCAAATGTTGCAGAAGCAAGGAAAGTAACACACAGGGTTGGCTGGATTCAGGATGTCGAGATGGTAAGGAGAACATTTTTTCAAAGCTGAGAATAGTTATCTCCTTTGCAGATGCTGCACATCAGTGTGAAAGCATGGAAATGCAGCAAGTTTAGCAGCTGTCATTCATGGCAGCAACTGTTGTTTAAAAATATTCTTAGGACAGCTTTGCCAAGATCTGGTATGCACAAGACTTGACATCTCTTCCATTACTGCTGCTCCTTCACAACATGACCAATTAGAAACCTTGTTTTCTAAGCAGTCATTTCAGTGCTGTTTTTCCTAATTAAAAATGTTAGGAAGGTGTATGATGGAAAGCAACGTGGATATTTTAGCATAAGAAACAGAAACAGCATTATTCACAAACAACTATATTAAGCTACAGAGGTATCTTAAAGATGCATCCATGTGTGTTTGCAGAGTGGTTTGAAGTACTTGATTAAGCAGCACCCTATTAGTGAAAATTATGATTAATGAGAAGCTTATAACAACAAAGCTCTCTTTGCAAGTGCTGCAGGAGAATAAAAGAAGGAGATGAGAAGGGTATTTCAGATTGGAGTTGCTAAATTAATAAATAAGGAATGAAGATCCACTGAAAGGGTGTTTGGAAGATTCATATGTTCTAAATTTCAGAATGAGCAAAAAGACACTGGACTTTGTTCTATTTTTTCCAGGTTTTTTTTTTTTTTGTTGTTGTTGTTGGTTTGTTTGTTTGGTTTGGTTTGTTTGTTTTTTTTTAATACTTTAAGATCCTACTGTTATTCCTCTTAAACAAGGCAGTATTTTACAACATTGTGAGAGAAATGACAGAGATTAAGACATAGGGTGGCAAGCAGGAGCCCCCAAGATCAATACTTTCAGTCACATCTGAGCAATTCCATTATCTCCCACATAAAGCAGGCTGCTGCCTTTTACATCCAGCTATAACACTAATGCATTAGAGAAAGAGGAGATGTGGTCATTCTCATTTATTTTTTATGAGACAGAGCATGCACAACTTGGCTGACATCATCCTTGTCACAGCTCATGAGAAACTGAAATAATTTACTTTTTTGGCTTCTAGGAAAGATGAAAAAGGCCTTTCAGGTTTAATAATACATTTTTTTTTCTGCAGTAAAGTGCTCTGTAACATATGCAGCCATTTTATCATATATAACTGTGTACGTCCCAAGCTGATGACTGCTGTATGGAGGAAGTCCTTATGTGTATATACACACACACTGAATAAACATCAAATAATCAGTACAGTTCAAAGAGATGAGTTTAGTGTTGACAGATGTAACCAAAGCAAACTGAAAATCCCGTTAAGTTCTTCAGCTCTTAAGACTACTGTGCTCTGGTGGATATTGTACTGTTGTAGGCACAATTGTACCAGGCTAACAAAAGCCTACATCAGGAGACAGGTTTCCAGTGCCAGACCAACATGAACATGGAGATAATGAAACCAAAATTACTTGTTAGTGCCTGGAAAGAGTCCACATCACCTGACAATGCAAAGATCACCCTACAGCACACAGCGTATGTCTCCAGTCAATGAACTGCTCTTGCCAGAGACTGTGGCTCAACATGTTTGCACGGTCCCAGTCTAGGCATGAGTTTGGATGCACCACTAAGCACAAAGGAGACAACTAAGGGCTTGGGCAGGGTTTTCTTCCCTGGCGTTCTTATTTAGCAGCCCAGGTATGGTCAGTGCCTTTACATCCACCCTCAGGAAGTAGGAATAATGTGAGATGCTGCTTGGGATCTAAGGCAGGACAGGGATACTGCTATTACAGAAAAACTAATGAGAGGGGGATCAGAAGTGATAATTGATGTAGCAGTTGGCCTGAGAGGGAGAAAAAAGAATTATACGGAAGGAGGAATTCAAAATGGAAAAGAAAGGTTCGCATGGGCAGTCTAGGGGGGAAGCACAGGTGGTATAAGAAAGGATTGCAATCCTCCTTCTTTCCCATGGGGTTTCCAGACATCTTCTGACATTTGCAACTTTTCATAGGGGGATTTTATGCAACAAGACTCAGTGACAGCTGGTGCCTGTTTGTAAATCACACCAGACCACTCTAAACCCTCTGTCATGATCTCAAGGATCTCAGCTTACATTGGTTGAAACATGAATGTGATTATGTTAACGCTGCAGAGCTTCAGCATGTACCATGTATAACTAGCAAATAGGCAGCCAGGTATATTAGCCTATCCTAAAATAATGATGGGAATCACAAGCTGCTTCACTAAAAGCTTTAACTAAAACTAGTAATTTAAATACTAACATTATTATTTCCTTCTTTGTGGAAGCCCAGAGGTAAAGCTCAGAGCTTTAGCTATTTTCTGCCAGCTGCCTCATTTCAGATAGGTGAGATGCTGCCTAAGAAGCAATGGCCTAAAACTTGAACCTATGAAGTTCCGTACTAAGATGCAGAAGAACTTATTTATGGTCAGGGTAATGGAGCACTGGAACAGGCTGCCCAGAGAGGTTGTGGGGTCTCCTTCTAGGGAGATATTCAAGACCAATCTGGATGTCTACCTGTGCAACCTACTGTAGGGAAGCTGCTTAAGCAGTGGCGATGGACTCAATGATCTCTTGAAGTCCCTTCCAACCCCTATAATTCCATGATTCTGTGTTATGCAACTAGATATATTCTCTGCAAGGAAAAAGAAGCCAAACCTTACAGCTAAGAAAAGCCTTTGCATATTCATGCCCCCCTGAGAGGTCACTGGAGAAGCTCAGAACAGCTGTTCCACTGTGTTCTGAATGTAATCATCACCCACCTCTTTCAGTTTTAATGTGGGCAGAAAAAATCTCTACAGGTAAATTTAAGGGTAACAGCTAACCCTCATTTATTTCTGGACCAACTTAGTGGTTGTAGGGATTTTTGTGCATTTAGGTCTTCGTAGGTAGACTGAAATCTTCCCCTTACACAGCTCTGTTTTTGTGCCGCCATCACAACATATTGGCTAAAAATTCCAAAGACTTATTGCTGAGATGGCAAAAAAAAAAAAAAAAAAAAAAAGAAGAAGAAAAAAAGAAAAAGAAATAAAATGTTAATATGCTAATAAACTAGATAGACCACTTTGTTTAAAGATTTGGTTCAAGACTGCCAAAATGAATGTATACCCATTAATTACAGAGTCATGAGAAAAACTGGAATATGAAGTACAGAAAAAAGGCTGCTGCACCAAATTAATGTGCAACTTGTATTTCCTAGTTGAGGCAGAAGTAATTGCTAGACTGTGTTATTGCTGAACTATTTAATGCTTATTTCTACAAAGATTATATCTGCCAGAAGATCAACTACTTGGAAAACTGACATGCATGTTTTTCTGTGCATTTCTGTGCATTATCCTAAAGTGTTTAAACAAACTGGGCAGCTAGACATTTACTGGTTAAAGTCTTCAAGAAAATGTTCTTTTGGATTACAAAAACCTACACTTCCATATATTTTAACACACAGTGTAATGCAGTATTTTCTAAGCTCCAATCACTGTGAGCACAATGACCTCTGGCTCATTTTAGGTATGTGGACTGTCAGTTTTCTGGGAAGGACTCCTGTGCTTCCACTGACTTCACAAGGAGCCTTGGGCATCTGAGGTCCTTCATTTTATTTTTGTATGAATCTTGGCCTGCTGCCCTGAAGTCCATAAAGATTCATGTCTGAGAAGCAGGAAAACAATTAAGTAAAAGGTTCAGAGAAAGAAATGGTTTTCCAGTTGGCCCCAAAAATGCCAAATCCACCCCAGTGTTATTCTGTTGAAAACAATGGCAGTACACATGAGCTGAACTTTTCCCACTGCCTTCACACAACAGTAAGCAGCCTATAAAACAATTTTATCTAATTAAATTATGTCATGGTCCTGCACATTTTCTGTGGGAACAGAAATTCTCTACGTGGGATTGGCTTTTTGTATTCTGTTTGTGTTCGTATAACACTCACATGACAAAGCAAACGATTACTCTCTTAATCTTTGAAAGTTCTGTTTCTAACCAGAGACGCTGCATAGTGTTGGTGACAATCCTCGCATAGGAAAGGGCAAGAGCAAACACTGGCAGTGCCACAGCCTCAGTATTCACAATCCCTTCTGGACACTCCTTAGGTAATGATGTTTTGCTGTAAGCTAATTAAGGACTAAATCGGGCCTCTTAAAATTTAGGTTTGGATAGCAAGTAATAAGAATTTCCTTTGAAAAAACAAATGAATCGTCACAATCGTGTGATAGCTCTGAGAGCACAAAGGTGAGGACAATGCCAAGGATGATGATGAGAAAAAATCCCTTTGGGTTTCTCAGTGCATGGGTGGCATGTCCCCAGAGTCACACGGTCACAAGTGAGTGTTTACTTGCCCGCATCAGCAGTTCTGACAGGTCCCAGAGGAGATGTACAGAAAATGACAACTCCTTGTGTCACCTACTCACCCTCCCTGACACGCCAGCAGGGCTGCTCGGCACAGTCCCTCTGCTGCTGGAGTGAGATCTCCCTGGGGTTCCTGCAGCAGATGGTCAGCACCAAGGTAAAGCTGCAGAGGCCATCAAAAAGATGAAAATCTTTGCTTCAGAACAAATCAGCATAGCCCTAAGCATACTGAGGTAGATTAAAGCAGAATTAATATATTTATACAGAACAAGGAAAATACTCATCACTTAGTTTTTCACTCTGTTGCATAGATATTTTTAGCTATATTTATTAAAAAAAAAATGCCTGGTTACCAAAGTTTCCCCAGAAACAATGTGATAAACTTGCTTGCAACTTTTGCTTTTTGAATTTGGTTTTAAAGCTGGCACTAACGCCAAATTTAAAGCTTGACTTAGCTCCTCAGAGCAGATGGAGAACAAAAGGCGTCAAATCATCTGCCAGAAAACAAAACACTGCATTTCCATAAGAACAAATGTTTACATTTAAAAATGCATACATCTACATCAGCTAGAAATGGAACAAAAGGCAGGAAAATGTTCATTCCTGGGAGTAATAACTCATACTTGGCGCACTCTTCGAGCTATGTTAGGACCCTGCCTCCCAAATGTAGTAGGCAAAGCTCTTGGAATTTCATACACTCTCTACAATTGCATACACAAGGAAAATTAAGAACAGGGCACCTGGTACGAAGTAAGGTTGCATAACGAATAATTGTTGCATTTTTTGAAAATCAGGTCAGCCACTGTAGCATGAAATAACGTACTTTGTTCCCCGGTGCCTGGAGGCAGCCCTGAGCTCCAAAGGCCGGTTCAGAAGCAGGGCAGTACTGCAGCACTGCACGGCTGCAGCAGGGAGCCCGGCTGAGCCATCCGGAACAGAGATGTTCCTATGCGGAGCCCTACGTTCCACCCACCCTGCCAGCGCACTGCAGCTCATGAGTCACCCAAAAACCCTGTCGAGATGCAGGCAGTGCTGCTATTTGGCTCGATACACGATTAAACATACCACGGTCAATGCTTTCTTCATATGTGGGTTCTAAAAGCATCCCAACACATGTAAAATATCTCCCAAAGCACTGGGATACTCCTAAATCACCTCCCACAACCAGCTACAGAGACCACGGGATCTGAGACTGCGCTCGTACTTACAGCATCAGCCAGAACAAAGCTCCGTGTTTAACTATTCCTTCATAAACTGCTTCCACATGCTCGTCTGCTCATTGTGCCATTTCTTCCACTGGTTGCTTGTGTTTGACAGCATCTGGACCGCAAAACGATCCTTCTTCCTTCTCTCTTGCAAAATCAGCAAGCTGTGGAGGGATGCGTGACCACTGCTGCAGCCTCTGTGTATCGGAGCAGCCCAATGCAGCAGAAGCTCTAGCTCCCCCTTCCCAGCCTGGGTTTTTCTTTTTTTTTTTTTTTTAAAGAGATATGTTCCAACCTCATGTTTCAGCAGCACAATGCTAAGCGCAGGCACAGAGTAGTCTGCTAATAGAGGACAATACTGAGACAGAAGGCCCACTTCATTTCAAGGAGATAACATACAAGGCATACCTTGTAATTGAAGTAGATACCTCCTGTAACAGATCTGACTTGGGGTTTTGCTCTCTTTTGTTCCATTCTAATCTACCTTCTGCCACGTTGCTGCACAATTTCTCCACTGTCTGCATTTTTTTTTCAGTTTATGCAGCAGAAATACCAGATTCTCTATTGATTTCATGTTTGAACTATCCTGCTGTGTTAGAGGATGTTTACACTTAAGATGGTCACTATTTGTCCCTCAGAAAACCTCTTGTCTGTGGAGCAGCTTTAGAAAATACCCTAGCTATTCTGCTTCAGACTCCCTCATTCAACAGAAGTGTGCAATAGTTGTGCTTTTTAGGACTCCCTGAGTTTGTTTCTTCAGTGTTGATTACATCAAGACTCAGAAGTCTGTGTACTCCCAGCAGCATACTGAGTTTGCTCTCTCCTTTTCAAGTTAGAGCACTCAGAATCATTTACACATTTTAAAGCTTACCTCCTTATGATACTTTGCATTCCTATTTTTATTTCTATTCATTTCACAAGGCAGACCTCAGAAGCATCTGGGATCTCAGACACAGCCTTGATTGGAAATGAAGTTTGTATCATTTATGGCACTTCTAAGGTTTCTTTGTTCTCTCACTTGCTAGTCACCCATGTTAAGCTGTCAGCTTGTCCTTCAAGGGAAACCAAGAGAACTCTGAGAGCTCTTCTAAACTTGCCAGCCCTGCTGTCTGAAGTTCCACATGTCGGTGAAGAGTGCTATCCATGCCCATGATCCAGCAACCCCCTTCCACAATCACATCCACTTTCTCTCCATTTCCATTTAAAACATTATACTAATGTAGCACTTCACAAGGGTTTCAGGAGTGGCCAAAAATATGAAACTGGGGATTTTCTTGGGAGCCTGGTGCTCTATCTCCCTCTGCAGTCCTTGGCTGCATCAAGATAAACAAGAATTCATTTGTCCACAGGGTAATGCCTGCAAAGGTGCAGAAACCAACCACTGAGAGGAGGAAAACAACAGTACTGCAGCTTTGTACAGGCAGGCAGCTCCTCCTTAAAGAACTTCAGGACTTTACTATGACTCTGCTGCTTTTGCTTAAAAAAGACCTGTTTTCCTGCCAAGAAGCTGAGGCTGACTTCTCTCACATTGAAGGTCAAAGTAATGCTGCAAACACGAAGGATTTTCTGCAGTGTTTTATTAAAGGATATCAATCTCCTAAGGAACAGAAGCCTGTTCCATAATGTTTCGTGTAGAATTAGGTTTGATAGAGAGTGTAATTATGTGTGTTATCATAAGGCCTGGAATTTACTTACAAGCAGCTTACCAGGTCAACATCCTCATAGGTACAGCCCTATTTATGAAAGTTCAAGAGGTGCTGAGCATAAGTAAACACAAGAACTGGCCATATACTGTTGCCTTTTGTTGCACAGAGACGAGGGAAAACATATTTTCCTGGTGATCACATCTCAGCTCTACCAAAGTTCTCCCTGATCTCTGTATGAAATCCTTTCAGAGTTCAAGTAAACAAAAGGGCATTGTAACCAGGCAGACCAGGCTGTTTGGCCACAAAAAACATGCCATGCCAGCCTCCAAAGCATTACGCTGCTGGATAAGCTCCTGCAGCACAGTGATCTCACCCAGCTGTCATCTCACTCCTAAGTTTAACTGCTTGGGGCCTTGCCTCTGTTGCAATGGCACGCTGGGCACATGGCCTTGCTACAAGCAAAGCACACACCTAGGCCTCAGCCATTCAGGTCAGTGGTGGCATCAGACATGCACGGCAATGAGGTGGCATCACTGCTCTGTGATTGACCTCATAAGGAGAAAGAGTCCATGTGGGGCTGGGAACTGAGCCATGGTGGTAATAGGAGGCAATGGGGAGGAAAGACCTGGAGAAGAAAGGGTTTAGAAAATGCTCTCTCACAAATTGCTCATACACTTTCTGAACCACAGTCCTCCTTTAAAATTCACTTTCTACAGAGAAAAAAAAATGGACTGAGAACTGTTATTCTCATCTGAGAACTTCCTACTGGGGAGCATGAGCTGAGGCAGCCTTCTGCGGGGAAGCTGGGGCCGGAGAAGCAGCTGGGCTTCCTGATGGGAAGCAGGTGGAGGGAGAATTTCCCCTCCAGGAGCATTTTAAAACAAAGGCAACAATAGGCATTTAATTGATGAATTCACCATCGCAGCTGTGAAAATCATAGTCAGATAGAAGGCTCACTGACAGCGCTACATCTGACACAACTTTGGACATCGATGGAGAGCAGGCAGTTGCTCACAGGGTCTGCCTACAGAGCTGATAGCTGACAAAAAGTATCTGGCCAGGACCATTCTTCTCTGCCTCATTTTCTTTCTCCCCGAATGACTTAGGGAGAGCTGGATTTCCAAACCACGTGTCCATGCTTGGCTCCTGTGCATGTAAAGCCTTCCATGCCGAGCTCAAGGTTTCCACACACAGCCCAGGCATCTTGAGTGAGGAGAGCTGAAATCTTCCTCAAATCACAAGTTTAAATTATGTGATTGACCCACTTCAGCTGTTGCAAGGGAGCTTTAATTTCTTTAACTTCATGTAAAATCTCAGAAGAGGTAACCAAGCTGTTATGGGAAATATGACCCAAAATTCAATATCCTAAGCACATTCCTTTTTTTGAAACAAGAGCTCAAATTCATAAACTATTTGATGAAGATCTTCAGGCACTGCAAGATCACACTTCTCAGCTGTTGGAGGAAAACTGGCCATTTCCTCTTAATCAGCCCTCTCAACACCATAAATTCCCAGGCTCAAATGAAGGGGGACAAAAATGAGGCTTGGCCATTAAACCTTCCTGTAAATTCCGTCTGCCAGTGATGTACATGGTGCAGCAGCAAAGAAGTTGTTGAAGTGAATGAGTGTTTAACGGATAACCGATGAGAGACATTTAAAGATAAACAGGATTCGTGATGTTCTGAATTAATTTCTTAAAGTTGCAGTTGAAAGAGAGAGGTTTTCTATCATACAAAGTTAAATATCAGAGGCTTTGTTAGTTAGATGTTGTACTAAGATCATACAACATTGTAATGCCTAGATCAACAAACATTTCATCACAGTGTGGTTTGAGTGACTCACATGAGCTTTAAAGGGGAAGAAGGGAAAAGAAATCAAAAAAATAAATAAATAAAGGAGAGAAAGAGAGAATGATGGGAAGAGACAATATTCCATGGAGTGAGTGCAAACACTCACAAGCTCTCAAGTTTGATACTCTCTTGCATCAAAACAGTGCTTTCTGTAGTTTGCAATTGATGGTATTTAAGATAGAATTCTTGGAAGTCCTGATTAAAATAAATAATTAATAAATATTAATATTTCTAGGCTGTGATCCAGGATAATTAAAACTCCATCTTGCCCAGGCAATTTGTGCGATGTCAGTGGGGCCAAGCTATCAGCATTTGGATGAATAAAATGCGAATCTGACCTTCTGCAGCCAGTGTGATCAGATTGTGGGCAGCCCAGGCTGTCAGTGTCAGTTCCACAGTGCTGTGGAACTGCACTGCTCTTTGATATTTGAATTTAAGCTCAGAATATCTTGACATGCTTCTTTGCTTCTTTTTCACTAACCATAGTTTTTATAATTGAAACACATACATGCATGTTTTGCATATTCATGGAATCATATGAAAAAAAATTGGGGTGTTTTTGTATCTCCACAGCAATGGAAAATTTAGCTTATCATCTGAATAGGAGGAGTCACAAAAAGACTGGATTACCAAGTAAGAACTCCCAGCAGGGAAATTAAAAACAATGATCACGATGCATTCACTCTCTCACTAAAATGCAAAAGCCAGCCCCATCAGCCCATGGCACACAGCCCAGACAGAGCCATGCAGCCTGACTGACCCCATTACAGAGTGCACTTGATGCATTAACCACTGACATGCACACAGTTTTCTCTGTGTCCTTGAGATAGGTGGGAACAGCTGAACTGAAGAGCTGGTTTCGACACCAAGTGTTGAAATCCAGGAGACAGGTTTTTTCTACTGTTCATTTCATACTGGCAACACTGATGGACAAAACTCCACAATACGTGCCATGGAAGTCAGATAGCTCAGTGCAGGTTCAGTGGCCCCATGAAGAACCTACTGTCAGAAGCAGCTGCCTACCAGAGGCTGAAGCCAGGTCACAGCAAGTACTGGGACTGCAGTGCTCAGCATGAGCACAAAACTCAGCATTGCATCTGCACTGCATCTTAGGAATGTGATAGAGTTCACATATATGCATACAGATAATATGTGCTACATATATGTATTCAGATATGTAGCATATATTGACTATTTACTGCTACTTTCTCTCTTTCAACTATCTATATCCAGTTATCCATGCAGTCTTACCCTTTAACTACATACATTTCCTTGAAAGCCTTTGGCAAGGAATTATAAATGCCTTTGGCAATCAAGACAGATAGGATTTCCAGTACCTTCATATGCTGCTGCTCTATGTTTATGTATGAGAGGCACAATTTGCACTGTTAACATTCATGTTGACTTTTGCCCAATGTCACAATTACTTTCGTCTCTAATTTTATTATTTATTATAGAAATTTTGAAAGTGCCCTGTACAGATACTGCATTCACCAGTTCCACAGTTTCCTCTTGGGACTTCTTCTGAAAACTTCTCTCTTCAGTCACTTCCCAGTTCCCTGAGAACCAAAGGTTCATAATTAAGAATATTAATAATAATTTCACTTGAATTAAATATTTCAAGTGCTGTATTTCAAACTCAGGGCTTAGGTATTACAGAGGGAAAAATAAAAAAAGGGAAGGGAAGGGAAGGGAAGGGAAGGGAAGGGAAGGGAAGGGAAGGGAAGGGAAGGGAAGGGAAGGGAAGGGAAGGGAAGGGAAGGGAAGGGAAGGGAAGGGAAGGGAAGGGAAGGGAAGGGAAGGGAAGGGAAGGGAAGGGAAGGGAAGGGAAGGGAAGGGAAGGGAAGGGAAGGGAAGGGAAGGGAAGGGAAGGGAAGGGAAGGGAAGGGAAGGGAAGGGAAGGGGAGGGGAGGAGATACTGAATAGTACATGAATGACACCACAAATACTTTTAACTCTGCAAAACCAGTATTGCAAAAAGATATAAAGATTCTGGGATTTCTGTCTGATGGAGGGTTCAAAGAGTGAGTCCCTCTAAATGCCATGGGTATGGAAAATCTCTTCTGGAATAAATGTCATGGAAAATAATGTATGTACAATGAATATAGGCACCGATTTCTTCAAAAAGCATGGATTTTCATGCAGTATGATTTTACCAGCATTGACATCGAGCACTAGTCATTGCATTGCTTAATTTCTTTTTGCTAATTCGTGTTAATTCTCTCTTTCCCATCCCCCTCAGCAGGGACAAAGTGCTGCTGTACTCCAGGGGACAGCTCCAGGGTTTGCTCGTCGTGTGTCTACCACCAGAGGTCCCCACAGCCCCACGAGTGGCAATGTCGCTCTTAGAATGCTCGCTGAGGTTTCTCCTAAGGCGACCACTGAAGGAGCACAAGGCAGGGCTGAGCTTCCAGTTTGGCAGGACATCACTCACAGCAGCTCCTGTGATCTCCAGGAAGACACTGCATCAGACTCGGTGTCTAAAATTAAGCACCTAGATAGGAGGCTTGATCTGGGCAATCACCAACCACAGGAAGTTTAACACGAGCAAGTGCTGGATTCTGCACCTGGGACAGGGCAACCCTGGATCAGTGAACAGACTGGGAGACAAGAGGCTGAAGAGCAACCCCGCAGAAAGGGATCTGGGCATTTAGGGTGACAGCAGCTGGACACGAGCCAGCACTGTGCCCTGGGTCCCAAAGGGCCAACCTTGCCCTGAAGTGCTCGAGTTCAGGGAGTATTTGGACTGCACTCTCAGACACAGAGTTTGGATTTGGGGTGGTCCTGTGTGGAGCCAGGAGTTCAACTCAAAAATCCTTATGGGTCCCTTCCAACTAGGCATATTTCATGACTATGATTTATTTTTCCCCTCTCTAAATGAATTTATCCCCATTGGCAATGAGAACACGTTTCAGGAAATCGCAGAGCAGAAAGCAAAGTCTGTTTGCCCATCAAAGTGTTCAGCTGAGTTTGGACTTTTGGAGTTCCTTTAAGTGACATGATGTTTGAAACTGTGGTATATGCAAGGTCCTAGCCGTGTGTTTGCAGCTGTGTGTCTGCTTTTCAAAAAACAAAAAAAAAACCCTGTCTCTGATGAGACATCAAGTAAACCCAAATACTGTCACTTCCCCCCAAAGCTGTTTCTAAAATTAAGATGGAAGTGTAAACTTCTTGGTGGGTGCCCTTAGCAAGCAGACAAGGACTTTCCACGCTGTGATTACCATGATTTTACTGAAGTATATCCTGAGCTGCATTTGGTAGGCATCCAGATGACTTCAGGCATGGGTACGCTCCAGCTGAATTGCTAACATGACTAATGATTCATGGTAGTGAAAGTGACACGTACCTGCAATATTCATCGACATGAAAGGACAGCACAGGTGGTAACGTATTATCATCCCACATAGCTTTGGTCAGTGCTGCATCTCCATGGATGACACAGGTGGTTTTTTTTGTTAATTTTTTTTAAAGCCATGTGAGAGAGCCACTCGTTGCACTTTAATCATCTCTGCATGAGGGAATGGTGAGGAACAGGTTGGCCTAGTCATACAGTTAGAAAGAACCGGGGGCTAAGTTTGGCAAGACTATACTACAGCCTTAATCCAACAAAGCATGCATTTAATTTTAAGTTCATAAGCAATTCATTGACAGCAGCATGGTTGTTCTCATGTTTGAAATTAAGCACTTGTAAAAATGCCATGCAGGATAAGACCTCTCCCTTCAATACCCTCTGTCTGTTCACATAATGCTGCTCTTTGTAGTGTCTGAAAATATGGTTTCTTGGCTTCCTTTGTCCATAGTGATGTGGTATAATACAAGAAGAAGGTCATTTGGAACCCAGTCCTACAATGAACTCCACCTGAGAGGACACTGAAGATATAGAGTCCTGACGAAATCTTTTACAGCGTCCTACTGAAATCTCCTACAGTCTTTAGTGCACTAAATGATGAATCACAGTTGAGATGGGACCCTGTTGCACTCTTGCGCCATCAGGCTGAGCCTGAAACTGCAGTAGAACAGCTTCAGTGCAGTAATTCAGGATCGTCACAGCAGCAGGGGAACAGCTTTAGCTTGCACAGAACTTCCACCATGCTTTGTCATGACAAAGCACCCTCTAAAAGCTTGTAAGTGACTTTTGATTAGGAAGTGGACTTCAATGCTTGTGTCCCCAGCCTTCCTAAAGTCCGCTTTATTCTTAAATAGAAAATGTTCTGTGTGCATGCACACTGTTACCCAGTGAAAATGCTGAATTAACCTGAATACAAACGCAACCCAGAACGATGCCTCACTGAAATGCCTCGTTGATGCAGTGCAATACACAAAACAGAGGGCGTGTATTTGCATGCAGCTTCTCATAAACGCTAATGCCTTAACTCCAGAGCACCTAGGGGAGAAATGAAGTAACCTTGTAAACGGCTGATTAGAAGGCAAAAACGTTCTCCTGTCATTAAAGAGTGAATGAAGAGGGAAATAAATTTCCAGATCAAAGACGTGAACAAAAAGAATTTGTATTATTTTTTTATTATTATTCTGAGTGTTTCAGGCATTTGGACAGTGGCCACCACTGTAGAACCTCTGTGTGGTGAACCCAGAGCCCTGTTAGCAGCAGGTCTGGACACTAGGGCACAGTCTGCAGGGACTTGCACTGTTGCTTAGGCATGGAGTAAGCTTTAGCATGTGTGAAGTGTCAGCAGGATGCTTCCCACTACCACCCTTAGCCATGACACCAGCTTTTTGTTTTGATATCATAGAGGCAGGAAGAATATTTGTCTGCATGTCTGTTCTTACACACATTAAATTTCATTTAAAATGATTCTTAGAAAACAGAGACTGCCCTGTTGAAGGAACTAGTGCAGAGATGAAATCAATTTGGAAGCAGATGCCTTAAGTCTGCCTGCTAAAGATGTATGTAGCCACTTGTATTGAAAGCTTTGAAAATTGTTAGTATTGAGTGAGTCCCTCTAATGTAAGTGGAAAGTACAACACAGGCTTATATGCAACCACAAATTGGAGTTTAGGAGCCCAGACTTCTCCAAATATCTTTGCCATCATGCAGAAAGGACTTGAATAAACCCATATGTTTACATCAGCTTCAGTTACATAAGCTTCAAAGAAAAAGCATATGACAATTTCATTCATAGCGCACACTTTTCTACAGGTCAGTAAACTTCTTAGGATCACAAATATTTTTATAGTGGGGCTTTTTGTACTTCTTTTGGTGCTCTGGTGTCTTAGATTATGATGACAGATGTCGGAATTACAATAGAAATGGGGAAATCACCCTTTTTAAAAATGTATATATTGGCATGAGAGCACATGAAACAAAGTTAAAAGATGCAGAGAGTGTGGATGGAGTCTTGGTAGCAGAATGTGCATGTTGTCTAAAAAACACCACTGCAGTTGCATTTGGTTATTGATGTGTTTTTTTTCACCCACTTTATTTGCTTCTTTTTCTTCTTTCCCTCCCTTAAGGCGTAGTCCATGGTTCTGCCCCAAAGAGCCAGATTTTGCTATGGGATAAAGAAGGTCTTTTTGTTTCTCTTTCTTCTCCCTGACACTGCAAACCTTTAATTTCACATTCACAGCAGTTCTCCTGCAGCCCCATTGCCTGAACAGTAAGAAAAGTCTTTTTTTATCCAAAATGAACATACCTAGAAATACCTCCTTGTCTGTAAAAAGCAAACATTCTCTGAGTTCAGTCTTTTATTTCCTTGATATTCATCCAATTCTCATCAATGTGGTGCAAATTACAGCAGAATCTTTCCTTTACTTGCTTTGAAGCAATAAGGGAAAACATGTGTGTAATCATTAACATCTGTGAATTTACACATTTTGAGATGCTTTTTTAAATGAAAGTAATGTGCTTGCTGAAGATGTGATCAGTTGCATAGGCATAAATCCTACATTCGTATTGAAGTTTGAGGTGCAATTAACAGTAAGGCTTTGGTTTCAGACGCTCACAAAGCTTTTCATAAAATAGTCTATATTCAGCAATAGTTTTATCATAAAAACTTTTAGGAAAAGCTACAGACCATTATACCAAAACTGATGCAAATCATAAATAAATACAACCATGCTATTTGTGGGAAGAGGTAATAAAGACCATATTTGGGTAATACAGACCATATTACCTCTATTGGGAGGCTCATGGCCTTAAATGGTCACTGCTACTGAGGCAGTATTGGGGTGTAAAGGAGGGCAGTGCTCAGGGGCTGCGTTCTCTGTTGGAAGCATTTTCTTCTTCAGTACACTCAGAATGTTTCAACATCTAGCAGCTCATCAGTAACCCACACATGATGTGCTATACAACTCTCTCTTGTTTTTTAAAATAAATAACTCACATTCCAAAATGTCTGACAAATCTCCTCTGTGTCTCAAGCATTGAAAAGGAGGGCTGTAGAGAAATGCTGTTCCCAGGTACCAGCAAACCCTGGACTGGACAATAGTGGAACTATTCCAATGATTTCCCCATCACTCTATTTAAAATTCATTCCTGTGCACTGAGAACCATCTGAACATTTCAATCCCATTAAATGTTTGGGCACATAAAGGATTTTCACCTAAGCATGGGAGTTGGTGTTGCAAAGTTTGGATTTATTTTTTTTCTCTTTGTGCCTTTGCCTTCAGCTCATTTAGCTGCTAAGGTGTTCCATTGCCCGCACCCAGCTCCCTGACTGCCCACAGTGGGCACCTGTTGGAGTTTGCTTTAGCTTCTGCCTTGACTTCCCATATCCCACGTGTCCTGAATATGGAGACCAGAAACCCACTGGGGGATGGCACACATGACTTTTATCCAAAATGTGATCAAAACACGGTCTTTGTGCACATTCTGACTCAAAAACTCACATGTTTTCCCCACTATGGTGTCTAGACATAGACTTAGTTCTTCTGGGTCAATAATTTATGTTTTCCCGCTCTTCTCAATTTCTCCTCAGCATAGTGGAGGTATTGGTGCTACCATTGTTCTGTCCATGTTACTTGCTATTGGTCTGGAGCTCTTGACTTCCTTGTTGGGACCAAGACACATACATCCTAATTTCTACTGAGATCTCTAGCCAGTATTATAATGAATATATGTACAATAATTAGTTGCAATGCGCTAGGGCATCTACATGAACAATATCACACAGTCAGAAATCAAAGGAGCAGTTAAAATAAAAGTTTAATCTCTTGAGTACATGTAATGCATGCTTCTCAGCTGCACACCTGACTGTGGGAATGGCTGTGGTGCCACACACCACATAAATCCCAAATGCTTGTAAAAAGACGTGTGTTACACCACCTGTTCTTATCCAGGTGCTTTTCTTTTCTTTTCCTTTTTTTTTTTTTTTTTTGCCACAATAACTGCATGTGAAACATAGGCTTTCAAGCCAAAGAAACATTCCAGTCAGAATCCAATTTCAAAGAGTTCTTATTAAAATTCTATGAAGAGAAATCCAACAGGAATAACACAGGGCATTCAAAAGCATAAAAACTGGCGGTTTCAAATTCCATCCTGGAAGATGACTTATTTTTAGATACTAATGAGATTTTCTGCTTCACTTTAAACCTGTTCTATTTCTGGACCTCCAGCCAGCTGCTTTCCCAATAAAAACGAACAATAATAATAGCTACAACATGTGAACATTGGCCTTCTTGAAAGGGCTTGCAGCTTTTGAAAACACTGCTAACAGTTGTGTCCTGTTGCTGCAGCTATCACCGCAGCAACCCACACCTTCATCGGACGTAAGCTAAACTTTGGGCAGAAAATGTTTTGTTATGATTTGTTTTGGGTAAATACGATTATGTTTACCATTGCATAGCAATGCAAGCTATGAGGAGATGAATATATCTATCTGGACATCTGTTTTTCATTTATAATTTTGGATTAAGTTCATCTCATCCTCAAGGCAGGAAAAGGATCATCAGAATCCATCTGTAAGAAGCTGGATAAATGATAACTTATGTAAGAACGTAAAAATTCTCTTTCAACTAGAAGTACGAAAATGAGGTCACTGGTAATTAATTATTGATTAATTTCGCCCACCGCTCATTTAGCAACACGACCTGATGTTTATTTGTTTAGACAACACATCTCAGCACCCTTCTGAGTGCCCTGGCTGTTGGAGCTGATAGTAGCCTCACAGTTAATGTGGATATCATTTTCAAAGCTCACTATTTACTGGGCCAGAAAGGAAAGGACAAAACACAGTGATTATTAATGCTGCAAAAAGGAGGAATCTGTAGCCATCTAAAGCACAAGGTCTTTTCCCTGTGAATTCTCTCTCACTTGATGTCTCCTTTAGCATATACTCAATACATCATTTGTTTTCTCAGCAAACAAATGAGAACTGAACAGGCACAGATGAGGCAACTGAACAGGCACAGATGAGACATCTAACCACACAGGCATTAGCTCCTTTCATGCAGATAAAGGAAGATTTGGAGTACATATAAAACACGGCATTAGAGTTTTTACATTGGGAAACACCTTACTTGCTGTCCTAATAAATCCCATTTGGCTCTGCAGAAAGGCTTTACTGCAACCCGAGTAGTGTATAAGAGAAGATGCAGAGAGAGGGTACTGCTACCACACACATACATGTCCATACCTATCTACAAAAGGCATGTGACAATGTTTCATCTTTCACTGAATGGACAGCCCAGAATTACTTCCTTCAGCTAACACACAGTATCTAGATTATGCTGATGTCCCTAATTTATGGCTGATTACTATGCCTTCAGTCAGTAAGTCTGTCAAAAATAAAGAAATACAAATACAATTTAAACACTTATGAAACTCTTGCAGATTTTTCTCAAAAGTACAATAAATTAAATTCATAAAAAAGAAGTGGAGAAATAGCATATCATTATTGTTACAACACTGGAGTACTGTGTTCAGTTCTAAGCTCCCTCGTACAAAAAAGACAGGGAAGGTCCAGCAGAGGAATTAAAAGACGATAAAGTGCATGGAACACCTCCCTTATGAGGAGAGGCTGAGAGACCTGGGTCTGTTCAGCTTTGATCCACATTCATAAATATGTAAGGAGCAGGAGGCAAAGGGATGAGACTAAACTCTTCTCAGCAGTGTGTGGTGATAGGATGAGGGGAAATGGCCACAAACTGAAGCATAGGAAGTTCTGCACAGATGTGTGTGGGAACTTCTTCACAGTGCAGTGACGGAGCACTGGCACAGGCTGCACACAGAGGTGGTGGAGTCTCCTTCTCTGGAGACGTTCCAGACCCGCCTGGACGCCTACCTGTGCAACCTGGGCTAGGGAGCTGCTTTGGCAGGGGGTTGGACTCCATGATCTCTAGAGGTCCCTTCCAACCCCTACAGTTCTGAGATTCTGTGATTGTGTAATGATTTTTTTCAAAAGAGTTGCAACTTCCAAGTAAAAATCATCATCATACATAGTGTTAGACAAAATTGTCTCTAAATACGAAACCTAAAATAATAATTAAGGCAAAACCATGTTTATGCAATGAAATCTGTATTTTCCGTCAGTAGTTGCCTTTGTGCAGAAAACCTTAATTTTCAAGTACTCAAAATAAAAAAAAAAAGGGAATCAAACTCTATTTGACAAGAATGAAACTCTGTGTACCAGCAAGATGTCTTTGTTTCACTGTTTTCAGCTGCATTAATCCTTCTCTTTCCGTGATGGTTTCTCAGTTGATAATTGAGCACAGACACTCATTTGTGTTTCAGAAATCTGACCTATGAAACAGCAGGAATATAATAGCTGATCAAACACTATACAAATAGGAGCATTTTTATCATGGCCTTCAGGGCACTGGCTAGCTCTAGAATGAAGTTTTCTCTTGCAGATCATATCACGGGTATTGTAAAATTTGAATATAAATAATGAAAAACAAGGTCAGTAATACCAAAGCAACTTCAGCACTATCTCCAATACATATTTGCAAATATAGGGCCACTATTCTTTATTATTTATTTACATTATTTCTCTTACCTAGCTGACTTACTGACTCAGTTCTAGTTGATTGTTCCAATTCCCTTTTTGGGAATATACTCAAATGAAAAGCCAAATACAAATTCTGACAAGTATAACTTGGTGAGACTGTTTCGAGAGAGACCCTTAGATGGGTTCATTATTTCCTCCAAAGCAACATGTGCAGCTGCTGTGAGCTGACTGAAAGCCTTCCAAATTTTTCCTTTTTGTTGTGGATCTTCAGATATCATTACTTATGTAGATATCTGCCCAACATGTCTTGACAACTACTGGATTTCAAATTATCTGATAAGAAAATACAGAATAATTTACTGTTATTAATAATAAACTCTCTTAAGTGCTTCTTTGCGTACACAGAAGTGAAGCATACTCACATGCAATGTGTGGCATGCGAGTTTGTCCTGACAAGTTCACCATCTAATACGGGGAGCATCTGAAGAGAACAGCATGAAAATTCTGTATGTCCCAAATCAGAGAATACCAGCAAGGAAACAACACAGACAACAGCGAGGGCAAACCAGAGTGAAGACTGAGAATAGGGAGAGTGCACAGGCTACTGTAACAAAAAGCTTTTCAAAATAGCTGTAAATGAAAGAGAAAGTTTGTTGTTTCATTTGTACTTTTTTATAGTTTAGTCTTCATTCTCAGGATGAACCATATTCCCAGTGCATTCACTTCAGATGCTTGGCTGCTCAGGATTCTTTCTGCCTTTTGATACCATGTGGGCACCCACATCTGGCGGCATCCTCTGCAGATCACGCTGGTCTCGCAACAGAGATATAAGAGAGGAATAACACAAAAAAGGGGTGAAATAACGTTTAAATAAATAAATAAATAGAGGAAACTAAGTCCACTACTCCTCTTACATCTGTAGACATGCCTGTGGACATCTCTAAATTACACATGGTTTCTTATCTGCCATATTTATCCCATAAGCCTGACAAACCATGAAGCCTATTAACAGAGCATTGAGTTCAAGACAACAGATTTTGCTGGGATGTAGCATGATGTAGCTCATACTTCACAAGCAGGCTTGCATGCACATCGGTCCTGAACCGACTCTGGTCTTGCAAATTCAGGGATGGAAGTGCCCACGCTTATCCCGACAGCATGAAGGTTATTTTGAATGTATTTTTACATTTTCCATATATATGCAGATGCATTCCTTCTCAGTCTCTCAAAACTACTTTTTTTTTGGCAGTGAATTTAACATAGATAGCTCAAAGATGAAGTCTTAGTCTTTTTCATTAAAGCAAATACTATGGCAGTGAATACGAACCTGCAAAGCATTATTTCTTCCTCTAGTCTTTATGGGTGAAATTCAGTTCTGACACAGATGGCTGTATATATATCATCCTGGACTAGAAGAAAAGTTTGCAGGAAAAGGTTCTGTGGGATTTTGCATTCAGTAGAGCAGACAGAGAGGCTGGGAGGGTCTCAGCTCCAGCTCTCCTCAGCTCACTCCCAGTAATCGGAGGCTTTAATGGAAGAATATTTCATTCTCTACATGGATTGAGTGAACCAAATGGAAGTAAAGAGGTTCTTGCTGCAATCCCACTTCTGCCATAAGATTCCTGCAGTTTGGCATGAAGGGAGTTTATCAAAACCCTCTTAGATACATACTAATATCAGGTAATTTTTCATTGTGGTTACACTGCAGTACTGAGCCTCTAGCTAAGACTGATAGAGAGAACGAAATAAGTTGTGAGTGTGGAGCACATTTCCTGAGGAAGCCTTTGCTTCAAGATTACATCTAAACATTTTTTTTACAAATCTTAAGCCCTTTGAACTTTAGAACTTTACAATAGCATAATTGATTTAAATCTCTTCTAAGCACTTATCTGGTGCGTGAAACTAGATACTATGTATTGTGAGTCAGCCCTGAGGCTTTAAAAATCCTAAATACTGTTCCTTTATATATACATACATAGAATGACAAATACGGTATTTCTATCAACACTTTTCAGTTAAAGTTATATTGCCAGGATTAATATGCTGTCCCTTTGCTCAATGTGAAATGAGCCCATAATGGATGTAGTGTCCCTTAATATGAAATGAGCCCACACTTGTGGACTATATCCAATTTAACACTAAGTAATATTCATAATTAATTTAAATAAAAAGTCATATTGGAGTGTGAAGCACCTACAGCTGGGATATTTACGCAGTAGTGCCAGACAGACTAACCAGCAGGAGTGGAGAAAGCGGGATATGTCCCATTTCGTTCCCTGGGCCCTCAGGGTGCAGCACCCTGCTGCAGGATCTGCTCATGTCCTGTTCAGATGACGTCTACTCTGTCTCAGTCCCAACCTACAGAGCCTTAAATCTCTCCCAGATACACCCTCCCAAAAGCATCAAAGATGTCTTCTACACAGTGTTTGTGTTTATGCTTTATATACATACTGGTGATATGTCCATTTTGTACATTTTCAAGTCATGTAATAGAATTAAGGATGCTTTCCTTAAGAGGTGCGAGACCTAACATCCTAAAAGTAATCATTTGAATTTAATGAGAAGACTGGATTAGATTATCCTAGATTTTGAACAAAAGGGTTAAAAACTGGAATCCTGGGCCAGACTCTCACTCTTCGTCAGTGAAACACAGCAGAAGACTGGGAAACTAGTTACAGTACTTAGATTTCATGCCTAAATTTAACCTGCTTAGAGAGACCTGGAGGCCAGCTCACCCTTGCCAGAGAAAAACCAGCACTCAGGAGGTCTTCTACTACTTGTAGACAAAAGCAGATCTTAATTTCTTTTTCTGGCTCATATTTCAAATACATAGAATCATAGATTGGCTGGGTTAGAAGGGACCTCAGAGATCATCTCATTTCAACCCCCTGCCATGGGCAGGGTTGCCAGCTGCTAGATTAAATGCTAGATCAGGCTGCCTAGGACCCCATCCAAGCTGGTCTTGAGCACCTTCATGGATGGGGGCATCCACAGTCTCTCTGAGCATCTTGTACCAGTGCCCTGAAATCTGATCTAAATCTCCCCTCCTTTAGTTTAAAACCATCTCCCCTTGTCCTGTCACTATCTACCAATGTAAAAAGTTGATTTTCCTTATTTATAATGTCCATTTAAATACTGGAAGGCCACAGTGAGGTCTCCCTGGAGCCTTCTCTTCTCCAGAATGGACAAGCCCAGCTCCCTCAGCCTTTATTTACCTGGTGTAGGGAACCTGCTTTGGCAGGGGGGTTGGACTCAATGATCTCTTGAGGTCCCTTCCATCCCCTATGATTCTATGATTCTATGATTTATTCATAAGAGAAGTGTTCCAGTCCTCTGATCGTCTTCATGTCCTCATCTGGACCCTCTCCAAAAGCTCCACGTCCTTTTTGTAACGAGGGCCCCGGATCTGAACACAGTACTCCAGATGGGGCTTCTCAAGGGCAGAGTACTGGGGGACAGTAACCTCCCTCTCCCTGCTGGCCACCCCTCTTTAAATGCAGCCCAGGATATTGTTGGCCTATATCCATCTATCTCACATCTGCTTCAGACTGACATTCTGGGGAGACTCTATGGTTCTCTATTTGCATGGCTGTGTCCTCTTCATGACTACCCTCATCTCAGAGGTCTGCAGTCTCTTGGTGAAACAGAGCTGAGGGTCTTCTCCCCCTCCTCTCTTTTTATCAGGGCAATATGTTCAGCAATGATTTTGTAGCCATAAAACAGATAAAGAGCAAT